>OZ025299.1:226073618-227477618 GCA_964019185.1 Maratus speculifer
TAATAGAGATATCATATGACAGTTGACATTCGTATTATATAATAACTGAATGAATCTTAATAAATTAAAAGACTTATTTAGAGGAATACAGATTATTAGAGGATTACACCTTCTTTGTTTATTTGAATTGCATTAATTGGTATGACTGTTACAAAAGAGCGTAAAAATTTTTCGTCTTCAAACATATTTTCCAAATTTGATAAATATCTATTAATTCAGCGCTTTTATCATTATAGATAATTTGTAAGCGCTATAAAATGCAGATTTAACAATTTCTGTTAAATAATAGAATGTTATTGATTGTGATGCCATTCGTTTATTTGTAAATATATTTCGCAAATGAAAAAAAAATATATATATTAATTGAAAATTTTATTGTCTCATTAAATAACTGCATCAGATTAAATTCACATTTATTTAATTCAAGATACATTTAAAATATTTAAAACAGTGTATGAATTATGCGTACTGTACCTTGAAATTGGTTCCATGTTACAATATGTTTTACCGGTTCAAGGGTACAATACACAGTATAGTTCTATTAATACAACGTAATACAGTGTGAAATGAAACCGGATGGACTATTAATGTACCGATTGTGGTTTAAATATTTAGAATCCCATAGTTTTATAGTACATTATGCAGAGCACATATTAGCACATATACAGAAAAATTAAATTGTTTTAGAAACATAAATTGAGATAAAGAAAGAAAAACATGACAGAAATTAGTTTGTGTGTCATCAAGGCATAAATTAAAAATTTTAATTGCTGTGCTTCTTTTGATTAATCAGTTACTTAGTGTAGATCTAAAATTAAGAATAAATTGGGATTCTTACTAATAAATTCTTAGAAATTAACAATGTCCAAACATAGGAAATGCACATTAAAGACATTAACAATTACAGGATGAAGTAAATGATTTAATAATCAAATAATCTTTTTGCGACTTCGAATAATCATTAAAGTCATTGCAATTAATATTTTCCCGAATTTAATTATAAGCACTTTATTTAAATATATATACATATTATATACAGTAAAAAACCATTATTATATTTACAAAATTGGGAAAGTCACGAAAGTAGCATTGCATTGAAAGGAAATTGATGTAATTAACCAATCACAAGCGAAATATTCTATTGCATGATATTTACAGTTGAACACTAGAACCGCCATTAGGGGTCAAAATGATCCCTGCCTCAATGATAATAGTCGATTCGAACCAGAATTTTCTTCACAAGATATGCTAAACATGTGCAGTACAAAAATAGACTAATTGAATAAGTTAAACAGTTTAAAAATAAAATTCTGGTGCGAAACACTTTTTATAAATTCTTAGTAAAATATCCGGCTGTTTTAGTGTTAAGAGAGTTCAACACGTTTTATTATTGTATAATGTCACGTTCTACTCCAATTAAAGTTACTAAGCATTTTCAGTTATGTAAATGTATAATATATATTTACCTATTATCTACTTAAATGTTTCGAGAAAGGTGCTATATATATAACCACTTAATTTTAATACGCAAATGCCGCAACTCACGAAAATTTTGGAACAAAAACTTTCCCTTTACTATGTATTTGAAATTTAGATTTTTCCATATTCCCCAAAAAATATTTTGTCGTAAATTCCGGTGTCAATCATTCTTTTTAACATTTTAGCAATGGAAGTAGTTTGCCCCTAAAATTGTTAACTGAACTTGCAAGTACTTGTAAAGACATAGATTGGGACAAAAACAATTTTAAAATTTATAATATATTTTGTTACATGGGAAGAATACATTTTAATGTTTTGTTCGTTTATTCACAACATTTTTCATATATGGAAACCATTTCGTCTACCCTTAAGCTTCAGAAATGTACGGGGTTGAATCAAAATTCCTTGACAATTTTTAAATTCAATATTGAAAAAAATATAATAATTTTCCGTATAAAAATGTATTAATTTCCATTTTGACGAAACTTCTTGTCATGATTAAAAGTTATATTAGCAAACGTTTATGAAGCAAAAGCTTACTTTAAATAATATATACACTTTATGGCCATTAATGGCCGGGCCCTATGACTTTTGATATTTTTCAAATATTTAAAAATATATGTATCCCATGCTTCTAGAAATTCAGAATTAAAGACAACAGATTTCGCATCATATTTATCAACTTTGATTTAGTACGGGGTACAATTAGAGGCCAAGAAAAAATTCAAAGAAAATAAATAACATTTGTGATTACCCTGTAAAATAAAGTAGAGGAAATGATCGATTGCTACAGAACATACATAGGTAGACATAGTACAATATGTATATTCCTTTGTGCAACAATAGCACACTGAAAAAACAATCTGCCTCTGGCATCTAGAAAATAAATAGTGGCTCTAGAAAAAATAGTTCCATGTCATCCTTATAAATTCTAGTTCCCTTTGCTAGCGTGTTCCAGTTAATATTCTGATTCAGTAGACCAGAATTTTCTTGTTCCCAGAACTAGAAAAAAACGGGCTTCGAGCTAGATTTTCAAAATGGCTAAATTTCATAACAATAACTTCTGGTTTTTATAAATCAGAATTTCTAGTTCCCTGACTTTCTAAGATAGGTAATAGAACTAGAATTTAAAGACACATTAACTACAAAATATAATATCCTGAAGCAGAAAGCATGGCCATAACTGGAAATGTTAAAAATTAAAACTGTTAAAAATTCGATTTGACACAATTTTTTGAAAATTATCTATTTGTTATTTATTGCCTTTAAAAAATCGCATATTTTACAAGTTATTGTTACTAAAAAAACATTTCTGTTTAATTCTGGAAGTATTATAGAAATAAATTTATATAAAAATAATATCCTGTTCTATACAATATTTTTTGTATTCTTTAAACCACAGAGAGACTGAATGAAATTAATCTATCTCATTTAATATACGTATTACGAGTTCTATGTCACTGGTGATTCTGTCAGCTACACAACAATTAGAAAAAGAGTGATAAATAAATAGAGAATTCGATATTAACTAATTATATTTTATGTGTTTTAATAGCACGATAAAGTTTACTATACAATATATATATATAAATTTCTTTGTAATACAATAAACGCACGTTAATTCAGACAACTTGGGGCACAGGCAATATGGTACTTTTTTGTTATAACAGTCTCTATAAATTTTATTACGACAAAATTAAACTTATGATCTCGCCAAGATCATCCCGAAATTTGTATGTATGTATATATATATATACACGACCTGGCCATTGATGAACGTCCACTTACGATTGAAGACATTTTGTTAAATATCTAGAAAAATACATGAGGAATTATCCCGAAACTCTTAGTGTATAAATATAATACTATTAGTCATACATTTCCGTGAAGATTTTTCCCGAAACTCCATAGGGGACCGTCAACAAATTAAAAAAGAATGATTATTTTTTAAGTAACCCTGTCAAAACTAATGTAGCAAAAGCGCTTAAACTCTTCAGAGTTCTTAATATAAAATAATATTTTTTTCTGAAAATATGACAAACAACATTGCACACAATACCCTATAATCAAAATAAAAAATAATAAAAATTGTATGTAAAATGAGTAGGTTTACTAAATAATTTTTCACCGCGCGTACGTCAACGATATCAAAATTTCATTTGCATATTATGTTAGCTAAATGTATAGAGCAACTTTTGTGAAAGTCGCAAAATCATAACTTGAAAATTCTGAAAATAATCGTCAATTGAATAACTTGAAAATCAGCTATTCCCAAAATAAAGCAAAAACAAGAGGGGTTGTATACATATATTCATTGATTAGTGTCAATATTAAATACACAATATGGGACGTACTACTACATTTGGATAAAATTCCTCATTTTTTTTTGCTTCATTTTGGGAACAACGGATTTTGTCCTTTTTCTATAGACGATTACTTTCAGAATTTTTAAGATGTGAGTTTGAGACTTTCACAAAAGTTGCCCTATGCATTTAGCTAACATAATATGCAAATGAAATTTTGATATCGTTGACGCATGCGCAGTGAAAAATTATTTAGTAAACCTACATATTTTTAATACATTTTTTTATTAATTTTTGATTTTGATTACAGGGTTTTGTGTACAATGTTGTTTGTCATATTTTAAAAAATATATATTATTTTATATTAAGAACTCTGAAAATTATAAGGAAAAAATTTCAATTAATAAAAACCTTAATTTCTCTGCGAGTATGCATGCTATTTTCATAAAAATGAACACAGTTTAATACAATAAGGCACTTAATCATAATCTAGATTTTGAGCGCTTTTGCTACATTAGATTTGACAGAGTTATTAAAAAATATTCATTATTTTTTAATTTGTTGACGGTCCCCTATCAAGTTTCGTGAAAAAAACTTCATAGAAATGTATGACTTATACTATTATATTTACACACTAAGAATTTCGGGATGATTCTTCCTATATTTTTCTAGATATTTAACAAAATGTCTAAAATCGCAAATGGACGTTCATCAATGGCCAGGTAGTGTATATATATATATATATATATATATATATATATATATATATATATATATCCCGAAACTCTTAGTGTATAAATATAATACTATTAGTCATACATTTCCGTGAATATTTTTCCCGAAACTCCATAGGGGACCGTCAACAAATTAAAAAAGAATGATTATTTTTTGAGTAACCCTGTCAAAACTAATGTAGCAAAAGCGCTTAAACTCTTCAGAGTTCTTAATATAAAATAATATTTTTTTCTGAAAATATGACAAACAACATTACACACAATACCCTATAATCAAAATAAAAAAAAATAATAATTGTATGTAAAATGAGTAGGTTTACTAAATAATTTTTCACCGCGCATACGTCAACGATATCAAAATTTCATTTGCATATTATGTTAGCTAAATGTATAGAGCAACTTTTTTGAAAGTCGCAGAATCATAACTTGAAAATTCTGAAAATAATCGTCAATTGAATAACTTGGAAATCAGCTATTCTCAAAATAAAGCAAAAACAAGAAGGGTTATATACATATATTCATTGATTAGTGTCAACATTGAATACACAATATGGGACGTACTACTATATTTGGATAAAATTCCTCATTTTTTTTTTTTTTTTTACTTCATTTTGGGAACAACGGATTTTGTCATTTTTCTATAGACGATTACTTTCAGAATTAGATATGAATACACTCCAAACACTGTTATGGGCCACGCCATTATATATGTATCATTTACTTCTTTCGTGCCATATATGTTACATATAAATACATTCATATATGTCTTACATATACATATGTACACACACACACACAAAGTGTTCAGAAGTCAATCCGATTAACTTCATCAACTAAAAACGCTTATTTTAATCATTTATAGTTATTTATCTATTAAAAAACTACTATTTTTTCACCATATTTTGATTATACGTTGATTTATTGTCTTATAATCAAGGGTAATTCATAAACACATTATAGATACATAGAAAAGTTTAAACATGTCTTTACATGATTTTCTATGAAAAAATGGAGTTAGTCGGATTCACTTCTGAACACCTTATTTATATATACCCGTATACTATATATAAGTACATGTACTATTCATATCATATATATATACGTCTTGTATGATTACAACTGGACCATGTATCTCACGAAATATTATCTGCATCGAATATTATTATATAGTGATACATGTTTTATAATTTGACAATTCACCCTCGGGATCTGCTATAACACAAAACTACCCAAAAAAAGATTAAAATATTTTGATTCTAAAATATACACTGATTTGCCATCTATCACTCTATTCTAAAAATAAAGTAAAAAAAAAAACTGCTCCTTTTATAATTGAATTTATTGTAAATTTTCGATTTTCACTACCTATATTTGGAAAACTATCTCATGTAACTATATGAAAACGCATAGTTTTATAGCAATATATATGATAAACATGCTAAAAGAAACAGTGTTTAAATCGAATAATTATTTTAAATGCTGTATAACGTTGAAAATGCAAACATTTACTCGAATGTTAGAATAAGTAATTTTAAACATGTAAAAAACGATTTCAAACATAAAACTAAAAAATGATTTTTTTCAAATTTGCAATAAGTAGAAAATTACATACTTCACATCAATATTGTCAATTTTTAAATATTAAATAATCACTTTAATATTTTTTAATGTAAATAAAGTATAAAAATTCAGACCATAAACACAAAATAGAAACACACACTGGTATATTATTATTATTATTATATTTACAGGATTAGAGGATAATTATAAATACCAGGCCTCATTTTAACCTAGGCCTACCAGATGGGTCGGAAAGTAGAATTAGAATCCAGAATAAAAATAAATAATAATAAACTATAGTCATTCAGTCATTAATTCATTTTTGTTTCATTCTTTCAAATATATACCGTAATTTCGGGTGTATAAGCCGCGGCTCAAACAATTCTTTTTCGACCCAGAATTTTTTAAAAAATGAATGTTACTACTTAGATCGCCGTAAATATTTGTGTTTAATCATTAAATAAGATTTCTGGGTCCAAAAAGAATTGTTTGAGCCGCGGCTTATACACCCGACATTACGGTACATTATTTTTTTAATTAAAATCTTTCAGTAAAGTAAAATTTAAATTATTATTGGTTGCATAACTTCTGTATTTTCATTTTTTAACGATTTCAGACTTAAAGGTTACTTTAAAAACTTCCCTTTGTAAATATAAAATTTAAAAATTAAACTTTCAAAAAGTTATATTCCAAAAGATAGCTTTTTTAATTAGTAATTTAAATACCTTTAAATATTTGCTAATAATGTTAAACTTTGAATATTAAATTTTTCCGCATCATTTTAAAATTTGAGAAAACATGTGATTTTAACGAATGGTATTTTACTAGTAAACAAACGTTATCAAAATGTAATTTATATAACTGCTTTCTGTCGTTGGATTGCAGTTATTGAGAGACAGTTATTTCTTTGAATAAAATCATAAAATTTAAACAAAAGCAAGAGAAAAAATAACACTTTTTCATACCTTCTTTATGTAATCCACATTCACAAAGAATAAATGAAGAACAAATGCATACGTTCCGATATTAACTTAAATAACAATTACATGAATCCTTTTTAACACGCCATAGCTATTTTAGTTTTCTCGGATGTCTATCTCATCTAAATCATACTTTAAGGACGCTTGAGAAAATTTTTAGTTAAATTTTTAAATCAAGACTGACGATACGACTCACGGAACAGCCATACTATTCTCTAAACTTTTTGCTTATTCGAAAGTCATTTTTCATATCGTCTGCGATTTCCGGTACAGGTGATTTTTTCCCCTCATCTGTTCTTATATGTTCGTATGCTGTATTATTTTTACAAAAGTTTTCTAATTAAAATATCCAATTTCTTTTGTTTCAAAATAGTTAAAGTTTTATAAAAAGCTTCTGTCTCCTTTTTTTGTCAAATATAACAATAATTATACTGATATAGATGATAAACAAATTAAGAAAGGTTTAAATTTTTAAAGTAGTTAATTTTTTAAAATGCCATTTTAAAACAGCAGCTTTAAAATTCTCGTAAATTATCGCTGATTTACCTATACGTATTATTGAGCATTTCCCAATATTGTTGCTGTCAAACTTATATAAAAATTTCTGCAAATAAATGCGAACACAAGAAAAATTTTACAATAGCTAGAATTCC
Organism: Maratus speculifer; assembly: GCA_964019185.1. Lineage (NCBI taxonomy): Eukaryota > Metazoa > Arthropoda > Arachnida > Araneae > Salticidae > Maratus > Maratus speculifer. Next base: position 226,081,328 of record OZ025299.1, read on the forward strand.
AGTTAATGAATCGATTCCAGAAATCAAAGCGATAATTTCTCGCAGTTCAAACGATTCTTAGTAGTTATAATTCGTAAAATTTAGTTTCGTCAACTGTAAAATAACAGATTAGAAATTCTCGATCATTTCATCTATACGGTTTATTTATTAGACTTATTCGCATAACTCTGACTTCTATATTTCTAGTTTAGGGATTTTGAAAAGAACTACTTATACATTCTACATGAAGGCGGTATATTTTTTTCAGTGCACGTAAAATAATGATGATATATAGATTTTAAACAAAATAAAAAAAAAAAACTTCTTGCATCTTTTCGTTTTATAACATGCAGGGTTTTAAACCAAATTTGAACAAAATTCGAAATTGATTTTCAACAAAATTCAAGAATGTTTTTATGTTAATCATGCAGAATTTATCACCAAATTTAACGCCAGTTTGAGAAAACTTAGCAAAATGTTGTAGAAATAATACTATCCAATTGGAATATAAATAAATGAACTATTTTATAAAATATGAGAAGTTGTATGACATAATTTTTATCTGCGAATGCACGAACGATAGCATAGTTTTTTTTTACCTAATTTAATAGTCGGCTCTATGGAGCAAGTTATAAATCAGTGAAATATCGCGAAAATTTAGAAAGATGTTGGCCATAGAGTAGGCTGTTTTATAGTTGCTCTCTAAAATGAATTGAATGATATGGGATTTTCCACAAATTGTAATTTTCATTGGCTTTCAGAAAAAAAAGTATTTAGTGAATATCAACAAGTAGATTTGAATTAAACGATTCTAATTTGATACGTATTTTTGTAATGAAATAAACTCGTTTTCTTAGTTATCCCAGATAAAACATCGTGGAACTAAAACATGAATAAAACATGAAAGTTAAAAGAAAATAATTCCAATTGACAATTTGTAGAGAATATCTTATCATTTAGCTGCTTTCAGAGAGAGACTAAAAATTAGTTCACTCTATCGCCGATATCTTTCTGAGTTTTCACGATATTTTACTGTTTTTTTTTTCTTTTTGTGACTAGACTTCATAGACTTGACTATTACATTATATTTAAAAAATCTGTGTTATTGTTTGCGCATGCGCAGATAAAAAAATATTTCATATAACTGCTCATATGTCATAAAATATTTAATATATTTATATTTCAATTACACTATTCTGTTTTACTGCATTTTGCTAATTTTTCTGTAACTGGTGCTAAATTTTGTTAAAAACTTTGCATGATATAAGCTAAAAACATCCTCGAATTTTTGTAATGGTTTTACAAAATCTTTATATTTCAATGAATATACGTGCCATTCTTAAACAAATGTTATACAGTATCCATATATTTGTATTCTTCTGCGATAGACATTTTGTGAATCTCAATTTACAGGGTGATGTCAAATACTTCTCCTTTATGTTGTTGTTATTTTGTTGACTCCATAATTGTCCTCTTTATCAAATCGACACCGATATATACGAGATCAAACATATTTTTTATAATTCTGAAGTTCCAGATTAATCTGACAAGTATTTTAAAAAAATATTCGACAAAATGGATAAAATTGAAAATGGCCGGTTATTAGTGGCCATTTAGTGTAGATGGAGCTATCGCTTCGAAACAGAAAAAAAAATAAGAACTGAAGCACTTACAGAACATTTATTTTGTACGATCTATCACACTATTTCCATAAGTTCGCACTTCATAGACATATTGGCATCCAAACGGTACTCATTTTGGTCTGTACAAAAAATGATACGTAACCGCTTATGTTGAGTTCTTTGTATTTCTTAGATATTTGAGGACGCAGCGCTATCTACAGGAATTTTTAGAACTAATTTTTAATTCAACTAAAAGCATTTTCCATCACGAGAAGCATTTCCGCTTAAATCTGAGTTGCTTAGCCAATCTGAATCGCAATTTTATTTTTATAATGTTAAAATGTATCAATGATTTTTTTTATTATTATTCTCATTGTACATTTTCTTGGTTCAGCTCACACATCAACTGAATAGACAACTAAACTCTATTCTGATAATTTTCATTAATATATTGCTAAATCATCACATTTTTCTTATTTATTTTTAATCAAATGCTACGATAGTTCAGCTTTATTATTTTAAGGATTTTCCGTTCTGATATTAAACTTCTTTCATCTCCTTGCCATTTTTTTTTTCGATTCTCTTTTCCTTCTAATTTTAGTCGAAACTTATTTTTACAAGTCAGAAGAAATAAATGCGTTCCATTTGCCATTAAAATGGTCAAAAGGATATGTCACATGTCGACAGCACAAGCGAACTTATTTTAATAAGCACGCGAAATCAAATTTAATGGGAGTATATTTTTTTCCTGCCTAGAGTTATTTTCCCACAATTTGCAGATAAATATTAAAATAAAAACAACCATTAGAGGACATTTTAAATTAGGAGCTATGTTTTTAATAGACGGACAATTTTTAATGTTGTATCAATAGTATTTTTTTATGTGATCTTTTTCTCACCCATAAGTTTCGGAGGTGTGTGCAATAAATTCACGATTATCCGATACTTATTTATGCGATGATTTTGTTTAACCGACACCACCCAATGAATCATATTTAATACCAATACGGTGTATTGGTGTATTTTTTGTCGTCCGATTATCTACACTAGGGATATAGGACCAGGGGGAGTGCCCTTCGTGGGGGTCTTTCTAAGGGAACCTAACCCGTATTTACGCAAGGTTCGAAGAAAACCACGAAAACTCCGAACGGTTAGGCCGACAGCCGCGATTGGGTTCGAACCCAGCACCTGCCGTCTACCAGTTGAGAGGTCCGTACCTCTCGGCCACTGGTGGGGCCTAATACCAATACGGAATAATGGGAAGTCTATTTTAGATTATTCGACCCCGATTATCCGACAATTTTGAATATTCGAAATACTCCTGGTCCGTGAATGTGGATAAATGGGAGTATGTATAGTATTTTTATGCTGTTGATCAGAAATCAATTTAATAAATAATTAAACCTTATTCTGATAATTTCCCATAAAATACTGTTAAATAATCTTATTTATTTTTAATCTAATGTGACGATAATTCAGCATTATTATTTTAACCTTTTAATGTTTATTGGTTTCTCTACGAAACCGCAAAATTTTAATTCCAATATGCAACATCGACACCGGAATTTTAATTTTTAAAAATCCGTCTTATTATATATGAGAAAAATTACTTTTTTTCTCATTTATAAATATATTTTTTCGCAATTACCTGTGTAAATCATTTATTTCAACATGTCCGTTAAAGGGTTAGGGCTTTTTCATTTGCCTATGAAACTTCTTTTACGGGGTTCGTATGAGTCCTGAAATTTCCAAAACAAAAAAATATTTTGCACCAGTATTTTCTGATAGAAAATTTCCGCTTAAATATAGCGAAATTTCAGCCCTTTGAACTAGATTTATTTTTTCTAAAAAAATGCTGAACATTCCCCTGGAAAATAAGGGGATCTGTACGAACCACATTTTATCCCTTAGTATTTTTTTATTCTTTTTTCCTTTTCTTTTTTGTCAAAATATATTTTTGCCCGTTCGAAGAAATAAATGCGTCACAGTCGCCATTTAAATTGTCCGAGGGATATATTACATGTTTACAGCACGTGTAATGAAATTCAATGGAACTCTTCCTCTTTTTTAGTTATTTTGTCACAAATATCGAATAAATATTGAAATAAAATGACTGTTTTAGAAACTATTTTTAATACATAATGATTCTTAAAGGTGATATTCTATGAATAGTTATTAAAGTTTTTTATTTTAATTTTATTATATTTTATACATAGCGTAATTTCATCAAATCACCATTCTCAGCTTTAAAATTTGATGTATGATTATATTTTATACCATAATTGTTATGCCACAAGATATTCAAAATCCAAAGAAGTACAAATAAAACGGTTTAGGTAATCGGACACAATTATTTTATTTATCGTTTCTTCAGGCCCTGGAGAAACTTCTTTCAATTATTAAAGTATTAAATAATTCAGGTATTTGATAAAGTAGTAAATAATTCAATCATAAATATATTTAAGTATAAAATAAACTAAAAAAAGCACAAATGCTGATTCTATACTTTCGAATATTTTTTTTTTCATTCAAATTATAAAGAAAGAATACTCACTGCTTTTAAAACACACAATTTTTTCCTTTCTCATCTATTATTATTACTTGAGGCTATATTTGTCTTTTGATGTTACATTTTTGGTTGTTTTTCACCTAGTAGTAAAACCGCCAGTAAGAAAAATCATAATCAAATGAAAAGAAATTCCATTGGGAATATCATATCTAGAAATTAGATTCTATGCAAATAATAAACTCGATGTGTCGTGTGTATAAACTCGGATAGTTACGAATAAGTGACAATATGAATTCTTGCTGCTTTTAAATTCTTTGCATCTGACTCTGGTGCAAAAGCAGGATCTATATAGGATACGTACATGATAACTTTTAATTTCTACTTATTAAAAAAAGTAACGGTCATTTTAATTAATCACACATTTGGGTCATTAACAAAGACAATTACTATTTTATGGAAGTAGCGGCATAATCCTGAGATTGAGATTATATGGAAGCAAAAAATTATTTTATGGAAGTAGCAGTATGAACCTGCGTTTGAGATTATACGTTCGCAGGTAATCCTGCGGAACGTATTAAAAAGGTTAAACAAGTGAATGTCATTCATATTTTGCCAAAATATTATTAGCAATTTTATTAATAAGCTTCCTAATTAGACGAAATCGAAAACTACTTAGCTTTTAAATTAACAACTTAAAGAGAAGATACTAACACTCTTATTTTGAACTTCGTGCAATGCCTTTTGTCAATTAAAAGACAGCTTGCATTTAAATTTACTTGTAAAGCATAGAAAAGCATTATTTATCTTATTTCAAGTGCATTAAGATGAACTCTTACCTTGGCATCCATAAACAAAAAGAAGGTTTCTTTAGCGAAATTTCTGTATCCATATTTATGACCTATTTTCTTTAGTTGCAGATCAGAATTTACTAACCTTTCATTTAGAACGTTCTCTTTAACTTCACAATAATTTAAAAAATACATCATTTTATCGAAATTTCGGTATCCATATTCATAGCGTAGCTTCTTTACAAAATGCACTAACCTTTGATTTTACAACAAAAATTACATGTTCACATCTAAAATATTGGAAAATTTAACATTATGTGCTTTTTACCTTGGATATAATTTTATTATTCTTTAAAATAACTCTAAACACAGATGACATGAAAATAGTTCTATGCCACCATTTATCAGATGGAATTCAAAATATACTCACTTTAAATAAATTTTAAAATATCTCGTGTAAAAAAAAACAAAAGAACAACAACCAAAAAAGTTATCGGGAGCAATTATATTGTGCATCCCTACTTCAAGCGGATTTGAACATGTTTCAAAACATACATACCTGCATTTGAATTTATTTTGACTATGAATAATATAACTAATAAAACTTGAACAATTGCTGTTCAGGCGAAGTGCCAAGAATCATCCATCTTAAAATTCACACAAAAAAAATTGAAATCAAGACTTACTGTGATCCGTTTTTATAGTGCTCTTTCTATATTTATAGTACAATGTACACTTACCTTTAAATAGACATCAGAAAATCTTCCATATTTATCTTACAACTCTTTACACATACATGTCTTTAATATTAGAATCAGTGTAGCATTGCAAATGTATGACAAGTTACTCAATTATAATTTGTGCGCTCATTAGAGGAACTGTGTTATACTACAGTGTACAGCCATCTTTAAATTGACAGGGTGTTTTAGACTGAATTCTAATTAGTCTAGTTGGAGAAGAATATCAGCCTCAGTTGTTATTGATTGTAGAAGAAAGCCATTTAATCCCTTGAGAGGCAGCTTGATACATTGTACTCCACATGATCTTAATGAAGATTCGCTCCAGAAGCATTAAGCTATTTTTTTTTTAACTTTGAATGGAAAATGATGCAAATGTTATTTTAGTGTGAATTCAACAATACAGAGCCCTAATTGTATGTTTAGTTACCAATTAGCAGCTATACTAATAATCTGCTTTTTTAAATATTGAATAAATTTCTTATGTTTTTTAAATCTGTGCCATGGCTCTTTCTAAAAGCTGTCGGGCGCAAACAAACTATCACAACAGTTTTAATATTTTATGACTTTATGTTGAAGATCATTTTGAATATAATTAATATAACTCCAAAAAGATGTAGGAAAAGGATAATACAGAGCAATTTTAATTTCGCTATTCATCGCATGGATCCTGAAGTACTCCTTTATACGTAGTAAAATGTGCACTCGTATGTAAATAAAACTCAGAAAATCATACCCTATTGAATATGTAGCCTCTCTCTATATATATATATGTGTGTGTGTGTATTTTCGAAGTTTAACATAAACTCACTGTTATATTAAATAAATAGGAAAGTAAACTACCGTATATCTTTATAAATGTAAAAATTGAATTCTCTATTTTTATTTTGGTTAAGACAATCATTTAATTCAAACAATTCAAGAAATTCCAGAATTTGTTTTCATTTGTAAAGATATAAAACCCGCAGGTGTTCTTAATCAATCATTAGAAAACTTAATAAAGATAGGAAATATTTCCCAAAATACTGTCAATTTTGGTGTTTTTGAATCAATTTCCTTGAAGCAACAGAAGAAGGAAAATGGCCACAAAGATCACTTTCGTACAGCTCACGATGTTGTGATTTACTTATTAAAAATGTAAAAAGTTATTCGGTTCCAAGTCATCTTTCTAAATTCCATACTTTTACATTTCAAAATGAATCCGTGAATGTGTCTGAAATTACACGACTTGTTATGAAAAATAAATATCTGTTTGGAAATCCCCTTCAGTAAAAAAAAGTCATTTTAGCATGATGTACGTGAGATTAAGAACGGTGGGTGAAACTTGTATTAAAAAAGGCCTACACTGCAAACAGTTTACGAAATTACATTACTGTTATTACCATTTGTTGAAGAACATTTTTGGAACTCATGAACTGATTTATAATGTTTTTTTTTTCCTTTTCTGTAAACCTAAACAAAAAAGAAATAGTTTTTTTTAGTATCTTGATCATAGTAAATCAGAAAATTAACATTTTGTTTTTCTAAACTCTGGGCATTTAAATCAGTATAAAATTTCAGATGTGTGATGAAGAAAGAGAGAGAAAAAAAAATACAAACAACTTAAAATGAAAGCAGTTTTACTAAATGTTAAAAAAAATTATATTATAAAAAAATTGTAACGTTAGAAATAAATACACAAATCTGAAACTGAAGAATCAGTTTCTAGTAAAACTTGAAAATATTATTTTAGTGTTATAGGTGTATTTCATCAATTAATATTAGATTTTTAGAAAGTGTAAATTATTCTGATATTATTGCTAAACAAACTGTAGCGATAGTAAAACAATCATATTATTTTTGTAAAATAATAATAATTCACCATTCTACTCATTACGTAAAAATATAAATTTTATATTAAAAATAAGTCACCTCAGTATCATGTTCGTTGACATCCTAAAATATGAAATCTTTATTTAGAAAATAAAATATATCCATTTTAAATCAAAACTGCAAGCAATATGCCACATGATATTACCGCAATTGTGATTTGTTCAAGAAAATTTTTAGAACTCATAAACTGACGTAAGATATGTATGTTTTGTTGTTGTCTTCCCTGTAAACCTAACCAAAAAAATAAAGATATTTCTTTGTATTACTGTTTTGATCATAATGGTGCCATAAATTACGATTTCCTTCAAAACCCCGGTGATTCAATTCGTGTAGAACTTCAATTGCGTCATCAAGAAAGAGGGAAAAAGAATTCTAGAAATTACGAGCCTCTTAAAGTCAAAACGGTTTCACTAAATGGTAAAGCATGTATGCTACAAAAATATTGTAGCATTGGATATGACACATGAAAAATAAATGTGTTTTAGTACTCGTCTTATAACTATTTTATTTATAAAGAATAAATTCCTGCTATTTTTTTTATATTATTTAAGTAACGTATTTCAATATTTAATATTAGAGTATTAGAGAAGAGATTATTCTGAAAACTGGTAAAAGTACAGGGGGTTCGTGAATAAGACCCTCATTTGAAAATTAAGTTTCTCACAAATAAAGATCGATAGATTTATGCGGTAAACGGCGTGTTTATTAGGTAAGCTGTAAAAATATTATACAGAAGTTTCGAACGGTGAATATTTTGAAAAGATTGTATTCTGATTATAAAGAATGCTTAATTTGACATTTTTCTTGTTTTAGATTGATTGAAGAGAACACGTTTTTCAGTGTACAGTGTCATATTTTAACGACTTTGGGAAATAAATTTTTGAAACATGTTGAAATTTCAAAAATTTGGTCCGAAAAATTGTTAAATATGGCACTGTAAGCCGAAAAATGTGTTTTCTGCAAGCAATCTAAAACAAGAAAATTGTCAAGTGAAATATTCTTTGCTATCAAAACATATTCTTTTCAAAATATTTACCGATGGAAACTTCTGTATAACATTCTTACAGCTTACCTAATAAACAAACCGTTTACTGCATAATTCTATTGATATTTGTTTTTGAGAAATTTAATTATCAAATCAGGGTCTTATTCGCTGGACACCCTGTAAGATATACACTAGTCAAATAGTGAATTTCAGAAAAAAGGATCGTAATGAACAGTTTAACAGTGGGAATTCAAAAATAGGTGATTATGAAAACAGTTATAGCACACTGACAAAATATTGGGCTTGTTTGAATTCAACTTTGTTGCTTACAATAGCTGTAAAATAGAAAAAACATTTGAGATTTTTTTTTTTTTTTTTTGAAACATGAAATCGTAGAATATTAAGCCATGATTTTGTTTTGGAGTAAAGCACAAGTTTATGCTGGTTGTAAAATTATTGAAACATAAAAAAAACTCGTAAAATATATAAAAACTTAAATTCTTACAGCTATATTTTTACAAAAATCGGCTGATCAGACACTACATCTGATTAAAGGTCAATCTGACGTAAAACGAACCAGATGTAAAGTAATCGTAGTCGATTATAATAAATTATAAAAGTCATGTAATCGCACAGTAATCGGAATCATACTTTTATTTTCGAAATAATAGAAAATAATTGTAATCAGGAAATCTCCCTCAGATAATAATCGTAATTTATTTATAGTCGCAATATAGCTGGGTTACCAGATTCGGCCTCTTTTATAAATCTTTTAAATCTGAAATTTTACGTTCACACCAGTAATTCTGTATGGTTTTGTTTTCTTTAATTAATGACAGACTTTTCGTAATTACCTAAAGTAAAATATTTTCTTTCAGAATTTTTTATGTGAATTCGAAGTTTTAAATTAAAAGTAGAAGCCAAACTGGCAACCCAGCAATGTAGTGTAATTATTCTGTAATCTGTATCTAAAAGCTATATAAGAGTAATATGGTACTGATGTAGGATACACATACAATTTTTCATTTCACTTCAAATCCCAAAAAAATACTCCGATCCTGCTAGCGAAAAGAGCTCGGTTCACAATTAAGTTTATCCGATTTGTTTCGGTGAAAAATGTGTTAAATGGGGATGATATCTACACTTATGGTCACTCTAGTGGTCATCGGTCAAGACAAAGTCAAAAGGTGTTACGGACAATTGTTTTAACTGAAACCCTCCCTGGTAGGGATATCTTAAAGTGGAGAAATAGTACAAAAAAGCCTTTAAATTACAGACAGTAATTTATTTGATAACTTATTTTTACATTGGTTTCGTTAGTGCTCCTTTGTGATTTTAGTTTTTAACATGGATTATAATAACATATACATTATAGATTACATTACAACGCACGTTACATATTTAGAATACATTATAGAAAAAAAGAAGCGAAGAAATTGAAGATTATTCTCATGACTCTCATTCAGATTTAAAGGACGATGGAGTAAATTTCCTAAAATATAACTATGAATAATACGAATTCGATGTCGGGAAATCCATGAAAACGAAATCCAACTTAAAAGCCCATTTGCAAATAAGTTTCTTATATATAGATAGCATGAATTAGCAATTCATTTTCGAAAAATTGCTCATTTATAACCTATTTTTTCCTTTAAACTTCCAGTGAAATAATTTACGTTTTTATTTAATCCGGGAGAAAGCGTGCTTACCCAGGGTATGAATGGTTTTAACTTTGCCACCAATAAAATGAAATTATAAAAGTCACTTCATTTATACGGAGACAATTCTTACAAATTTTCCGATAAAATAATTTGAAGATTACTTTAAAAAATTAGTGGTTACAATTGTAAAAACCATATGCACTCCGGGTCTTTTAGGCCCTGCGCGCGTCCTCCCGGGTTAAGTATAATAACTTGAATCATAACTATAAAATTATCTGCTTATTCCCAATATGCATTTTAATATATATGATGTGAGATAAAAATACAGATTAATTTTCTTAGTACTGAATTAAGAATAAAATATTGTTTCATTATTTAACTTTTTATTATTTAACTTTAATGACTATATTTCTCCATGACCACTCGCCCTCTTGTATAAGTATCCAAGAAGAAAATTAAATTAGAATTTCAAGAAATTTAGTATAATTTTTAGTGGGTTTTTTTTCTTGATTTTTTCCGAAAACAGTACAACTGTTAATGCTATGCACCGCATATATATAAATAAGGGGACACATATGAGAACGAGAATTCTTTTCTATTTTGACAGGAAAAAGTAAATCTAATACTTCATAATCCTGAATGAAAAGTTCAGAACTTCAAAGCATTAATGGTTCCACGCATTTTTTCAATATTCAATATTTTTATATTTTTTCATATGATAAAATGTTATTTTTGTATATTTTTATTCATTCATACGAGTTTCTGAATATAAGCAATCACTACAGAACCAGAAATACATATTTCCATTAGAAAGATTTTTTTCAGAAAAGATTAACTCTTTTGAATAAACATACATATAAATACTAATCGTTGTTTTTTACTCAAAACTAATTGTAAAATATGAATGTTGCATAAAATGAGCTGAATAATGAATTCAAAGCCAGATTTATTCATAATATGTAGATTATTAAATTAATATAATAGATTTGTAATCGTAATGGATTAATTCGGTAATCGCAATGCAAAAAAAAAAAAAAAAAAAAAAAAAATTAATTGAAATCGAAACGTATTAATCGAAACGTAATTGTAATGTTAAAATTTATGATAAATAATGAAAACTGTAATCGTAGTCTGCCTTGCATTATCATAATCTGATTTAAAAAATTCAAAATAATTGTATCAAAACCAAAACATCTATTTTATACACTTAAAAGAAAAGAAATTCTTGTTTATTTGTATCATCTAAGAAATATTGTCTGAGAATCTGAAAATTCTTATAGTACTTACTTAATCATGAGTTTTACTTAAATTCTTTTAAAGGATGCCATCCTTATCAAAAATCACACGCAAATGGAAAACAAAAATTCCATCTATACAAAATTTACAGTCAACTCTAAATGTAAAAGAAAAAAACTGTAATACTTGAAAAATGTTAGAGACGCAAATTAATGATGAAAATATTTTTTTTTCAATGAACTTCTTCAAGTAATTTTTTATGACATGCAAGGTATAACTTATTAAACATAATTAGCTTTTTTTATTTTCCTTTATGTAAAACCTTTTTAAAAATGCATTATTGAAAATGGGAAAGAAATTTATTAAGGATACATAAATTTTTATATATCTTTTTAACTTCACGATGCAAATTATCACTCATAAAAAATACTTTTGATTTACCTTAATGTAAAATCTTTAAAAGAAAGCCGTTGTTACGGAAAATATCGTGCAAATGAAAACGAAACTTGATCTATACAAAACAACTGAACTCTAAACTAAAAGAAAATGTTACTCTATTTAAAATATGTGCCGATATGTTAATTGATAATAGAAACATATTTTTGCTGGTTTTTTTATGGGGGTGTTGTGTAAGTGAACTCATATAAATAAGAACATATACTTTTTCAATCTGTTGCGCAAGACATTAAAAAAATGCCTTTATTATACAGTGTGTCCAATCTCAACAGTGGCCAATGGCTAATTTCTAAAACGTTATTCATAGACATGTAGTTCCAATTGCAAAAATGCGTTAAAAAAGTGAAGATTTTTTAAAAAGTGAATTGGGTCAAAAAACAATTTATTAAAAAATTACGAAAATTAAACTTATATACGGTCCCACGGTCCTATAAGTGATATTTACTAAAAATTTTCCATCACTCTAACAAGCAATACAAAAAAGGTCACATTCATCTATTATTAAAATTGACCGAGTTACGAAATTTTAAATTTCATGACTTAAACCGCTTTTCTGTAACTGAAAACAGATGAGTTGGGCTAAGATTTAAGGGAACGCACACTAAGTGCTTAAAGTATTATAAAAAGGCATCCATTTTCATCGCTGTACAATGGCTAATTCCTAAACTTTTTGTCACAGGCATATAGTTCTAGTTACAAAAATGTCTTAAACAAGGTAAAGAAATATTTTTAAAGCAATTTAACTGAAGGTGTTGCCACCTTATAAGTTTTACGGTAGTGTTAATTTTAATTAATTAACTTCTAGATTGGTTAAAATAATTGAAGGCATGAGTTTCAAAACGTTCTTTATCGAGAAAATCAAATTTTAGGAAATATCAAAAAACTTTTAAATCCATTGATTTTCATTATAAATTTGGAAATAGTAGTGTTACATTAGTGACGATTGGTATAGACTCATAAACAAAAAACCGATAAGGCGAGTTTTGAAATTCACATACTCAATTGTATTTTTACATATGTTTTATTTTGTAAGGAAATGAAGCTGTTTCTTTTTATTACCTTATTTTAAAAAGGTGTGTTATTTTGATAAGCTATTATTTTTATTTCTAACGTTTGTATGTATGTTTTCCTAGTTCAAAATTGGCTTTCAAATTTTTAATCACTTCTAAATATCCGACCGAGGTTCAATTCGCATATATTTTTATATCGAATGGCAATGTAATTTTAATACAATTATAGGTGTGTACTGTTTTTATTTTATAGGATACACCAAAGTCTTTTAGGTTAAATAATCTAAGAGAGTTTTAAATATGTATTAGTTTTTAACGAAATGTGACTGTTACTTTTCATAATAAAAATTTCTGTTATTATTTTACTTAAATTTTTTAGTACAAGTTGCATATTTTGCTTTAGTATGTAAACATCACCATAAATTTAAAAATAACAATGTAAAAATTCTTTTACTCTCAATATTTAACGTTAAATTTTATATCTGACATTTATTTTTATTTTGGTAAATTTGAGACTGCCCCCTATTTTGCAGCAAAAAAAGATGCTTGAACTTTAAACAACTATTATTCAGTCAGTTTTAATCGCAGGAGAATGTGACTTTTTTGTCTTACTTATAAGAGAAGTGATAAAAATTTATTAAATATCACTTATAGGACCTAGGGACCGTATAAGAATTTAGTTTACGTAATTTTTTATTAAAACTTTTTTTAATTTAAATCGCTTTAACAACAATTCTTTATCTTTTTTAAAGCATTTTTGCAATTGAAACTATATGTCTATGACTATCGGTATTGAAATTAGCCACTGGTCACCGTTGAGAGTGGACACACTGTATAAAATTATATATAACTGAAATAACAAAATTTAAGGTATATGGAAATGTGTGAACGGCTAAAGTGAATTAAAACTATATTGTTTTTAAAAAAAATGTCGAAATGCTAATGAGTGTCAAAAATAAGATTTTTCCGGATAGTTTTTTTAAAACCTTTTTTTCTTAGTGACATGTAAATGATTATTTATAAAAGCAATTTTTTTTTGTTTTCTTTTCGGTATTTTTTAATGACATTATTATAGAGAATTTGGAAGAATCTCGCCAAAAGTTAAAATGTAAGTTTTTATGATATTTTCTAATATTCGTAGTTTAAGTGAATGCATTTAAATGATTTCGTTTACATTTACGTAAGCAGAGATCTCAGATGGTCCGCCAACTGAACACCAGAATTTTCTTAGAAAAATTCTCTATTTAAATTTTTCTTTCAAATTGTGCGGAAAACACCTTCGGAAGTTAATTCTAGTGCAAATGCTGTAGAAACCTACAATGAAATTTTCTGTTAAAAAATATTTGTGTTCTCTTCGTGGATCATTTGAGATTCCTGGGTAAAACATGTAAAATAATGTATAATAATACAAGCAAATGAATAAACGATGTTTCATTTATGTTCATTGTGCTTAAGTATATTGCGATTTCTAATAAGTTTGTCACATTCAGGAAATATTTAACATTTTATAAATCTAAAATACCAAATCTAAGCATAAAATTTCGTATATTTATGCTTTTATTCGTAATCTAATTAATTTGATAAAATTGAATTATTAAAAGTAATGTAATCAAAAATATAGAATATTCAAATTTAGCCGATTTTGTCACATTTACTGACGGATGCAAGAACTGCGCCAAAAATGGCCGATTTTAAAGACAAAATGTATAACATCATTCTTTGATTTATTAAATCCCAGAAGTCTTGTCATTAAATAAGCTGAGAAATACTTTAAAAATGCAATGGTATCAATCGATCTTTTCTGATGAAGCGCTTGTATCCCTGCATTTACTGTAGTTAAGATCTGAACGATATGCACGAAGTACCTAAGCGTGGAAATGCATTTTATGTATGTCTGTTTTTTTTATTTTAATTAATTTACCGGTTATATACTTAATATATTGTTGTATATAAATATTGATCTTTCCGTACTTACATTTTAAATATTTAGAAGACTAAGTAATTCATAATTGATCAATAGATCATTAATTTTGTCAAAGCGACATTTATTTCAGTATATTTAAAAAATTATATTATGAATAAAATTTCAATACTCAGCAATCTCTCGAAAACTGTAATTATTTTTAGAACTTATTAAACGTGGCAATGCTATAACTTCATTAACCCTCAATGCTATAAGTTCATTAATGCTATAACTTCATTAATCTATGGGACGAGCGACCGGTATTCGTCCACTCCGGCATCGCTGCTGGTACTCGCATCCTGAGTGACTGGTATTCGTGCCGTCAGTTTGGAATGTTTTTTTAAAGGAATATAATATATACAAAATTCATCTTAATCCTATTTGACTTTATATTTGGAAAGAACTCATTTCCTTCTAACTTGAAAAGCAAATAGAATCAATGAATTTTTTTTATTCCATATTAATTATTTTTTTTTTAAATTACTGCAATGAAAATAAAATGCGATTATTTTATCATCGATTTATATTTCTGAAATTTATGTTTCTGTTTCTGATCCTTTATTGAGTGAAATTTTTGAAACTTTCTCTGATCTTTCTCATTTCTTTTTGATCATAAATCTTTTACATGTCTAGTAAAACTTTATTCTTTGTTTATCGAAAAAATTTCTACAGTACTAGGAGGGGGGGGGGGGAGACTGAATGAGCGGATGAACTATTAAATATATGATACATCATCTAATAAATTTTTGTCTCACTTGAAATGTTATAAGACCCTGATGAAGGCCAGAGAGTAGCCGAAACTTTAGGCTTTTAGGCTTTTAAAATGTTATTTAATGTTTAAAAGTTTTTACATGTTTTGTGTATAATACTTTTTTTATTAAATCTTTTTACATATGTTTCTTTTATGAATCATTTTGCATCCGATATGCAAATGAAAGCATATGAATAAGGATATGCCTCTAATTTGCTCTTCGTAATATTTTTTAAAGAAAATTATTGTTACAAAAGTTCATATTTAAATAAAATCAACAAATTTCATCAATATGATAAAAAGTCAACTCTAAACAGAAAAAAAACTATATTGTAAAAATATTGTCAAATATGTTAATTAATGATGAAATCAGCCTTCCTTTTCTTATTTTTCATGAACATTATTATGCGAATTTTTGCTTGTTTACGCATAAAAATAATGAACTTTTTAATTTCCTTTTAAATAAAATCACCTTTTCTTTTAATGCTATAATTATTCAAAATAGAAAAGAAATTTGAGATAGATAACGGTTTTATTCATACACTATTACATTACCTCATCATATGTAAAAATAGTTTGTTATAATAAAATAAATCCAGAAAGGAAGGCTGCGGAGATTTTGTTATTCGAACGATATAAATTGATTTTACCAAAAAAAAAAAATCTCTAATCTGGAAGGAAAACCGTATTCCTTAAATCAATTTCAAAAGTGTTAATTAATAATAAAAATTTCTTCAATTAATTTTTCCGATTTTTCTCCCTTCATAATATAAGTGAATGCATATAATAAGGAATATACATTTCATTTTTTTAGATAAAACCTTTTTTAAAAAATGTCATTTTTATCGAAAATCACGTGCAAATGAAAAAAAGAAATTTCTCAGGTATGAAAACTAATGAACTTTAAACCGAAAGCAAAAACTATTGCTTATAAAAAAATGTCAAAGGTGCTAATTAATGATGAAAACATGCTTCTTCGTTATCTTTTTATGAATGGTTTTTTTTTAGTGACATGTAAGTGATTGCTTATAAAAATAATTAACTTTTTCTGCTTCTTTGATACAAAATCTTTTTAAAAAATGACATTATTATTGCATATTGGGAAGAAATTTTCTAGTGATAAAAAACAATGATTCATACACTATTTAAAATATAGATAATCTTATTTCTTTAAAACCTATAAACAAAGTAGTTTTTTATTTAAAAAAAAAAAAAATTGACAGAAAATCAATTCCTGGCTTTTTTTTGGGAGGTTGAAGAAATACTGTTATTTTAAAGGTGTAAATTCCATTTATATAAAAATTAATCTGTATAAATTCAATGAAAATCGCATTTCTCATAAAAATTTTCAATGTGTTAATTAGTATCTAATAATTTTAATTAAACTTTTTTATTCGTAATTTAAGTGAACGAATGCATTAAGAGTGTGTAGTTAATTTTTTGTTTCGTAATATAATTAAAAGAATTCCATTTATTAAAATCAAGTACAAATGAAATAAAAACTAAATTTCATTTATAAAAAAGGACCTTTTAAAAATCAAAAGAAAAATGGTATTGCTTAAAAAATGTAATTATAAAAATGTAAATAGCGCCAATAAATGTTTAAGCTGGTCGTCAAATTTCAGTCATGGTGGGAGGGGGGGGGGGGCAACGTCTTAATTAAAAAAAATTAATTATATTTGTAGTGTAAAATTTAATTTACGGAGTTGTTTAATTTTTAAATTCATTAAATTGCATAAACTGCGGACTACACATACGGCAAGAGTACAGATTTGGGTTTAATATTTTACAACATAGAAGGTCAGAATAAAGTAGGCATTTAACTGCAAGATGGAAAAACTCATGCCTTGAAGATTGTCGGCCCAATCTACTGTAAATGTTATATGATAACTTGTATCTTGTTTTATACGGTATTTTCAGACAATAATTTGCTGCAGTTTGCAGCAGTAATTTATATCGTTTCTTACTTTCTTTTGGGAAAACATACTGAATGTCTATTATAACATTTACTTTTCATTCAATGTCCAGCCAAGAAAAGAGACAGGCCGAAGCACTCAACCGATCACTTCACTGTTTTTCAAGATACTTTAACGATATAGGAGCTCTGTAGTTGGTAGAAAACAACCTATCTTCATCTCGTGATAGACAAGAGAAGCAAGAGCATCGCTGCCTATCTCTTTGACTAGATTCGACAACTTACAGGCAAAGAAAAGATATCTATACATTTAGATTACGTAGATGCATTTAAATGGAGCGTAAATTGGATAAAATTTTTACGTTTTAATTTATTGGCCTAAAAACATTATGGCACCAAATTATTATGGACTGAAAATATTATGGTGTTGGGAATTTCTTAAATAATATATTTTAAGCACTATGGGGTTTATATCCTTTTTTTTTTTTTTTTTTTTTTTTTTTTTTTTTTTTTTTGCATTTTTTTAAAAATGTGTTTTTCTATGCTTTGATACATTTTTCGAAAATTCCATTTTAAATGAACAGATGAAACTTTCTAAAATTGTGTATTTAATTTGTTTCATTTAAAGTACTGAACATTATAAATGCAGTGAAAATTTTGATTTATATACGGGCATTAAAACGTAGCACCAAATTTCTTCTTAACCTTCCAAGATGCAATGAATAACCTATGCACTTTAAATATAAACATTTATTTTACGTTATATATTTACTGCAAAAGAAAAAAAAAACTTTATTTATATCTCTAAATTTAAGTGAAATACATTATGTTAAATATTTCACAAGGACTGCTTCATTTGACATGTCGAGATGTTCCATATGCCCTTAAAAAGAGAGAGATATATAAATTAATAATTCAAACCGCCTAGTACAAGGTTTTTAATTTGCTACTTTTCATAGATTTGAACCAGAAATTTAATTCTTTTAAATCTAGCTTCTTCTTACGAAGTCTTTATTTGATTTTGTTTATTACTTTTTTTTCAAAAACTTTTAACGCAATCAGACATAAATGAATCATAAAAAACTCTGATATTACTAAGAGGGTTAAGATGAAATGCTAATTAAGCCATTTTACTTTTTATTTAATATCTCGTCGAGAGATCACGAGAACAGTCGTGTTTATTATAAGAAAATACTAAATACAAAGGTAATTATTCATTGAATCAGCACTTGATTAGAATTTGAATACCGCAAGGGCAAACTTACAACATTACTTTTAAACAGTAATTATCATCATATTTAAATGCATTTTTTTTAATTTGAAAATCCTCGTAGAAGTTTACTTTTGATCGTAACAAAAAGGCAGCTATGATACTTTTAATTTTATGAAATTTCTGGCGTCTGTTTTGTACTAAAGATGTTCTTAGAGCTTTTTTAGAGCAGGAGACTGTAAAATTCAAACATCATAAATCGATCAATTCAATTTGCATCGCTATATTTTAAAACCGTTTATCTTCATCAGAATTAGAAGATGATTATCACCTTTTAATTCCCATGCTGTACTTAAAAACAGCCAATAATAATATGAATACTTTCCGTTTCGTTTGTTTCATTCTTTGTTTTTGAACCATTTACAATTTCAATTTGCAAAAATCCCTGTCGGCTGGGCCTATAGGCGGAGGTAGATTTCGAAATGTGCTCATTTCAAAAAAAAAAAAAAAAAAATTGATTAGAGATAAACCCAGTTTTGGCCGTTTATGAAAAATTTTTAATTTCATTTTTCTGCAAAAACTGGTTTTATCAGAATCATCTTAAGAAAAACTCAGCTCAAATGCCCATTTTGACAACATATTTTGAAATAAATTCTGAATTTATTTCAAAAAATCGACCAAAACAGTACATTATACAGTTCCTAAATAACAAGAAACTGTCAGTTGAATGCATTTGAGAAAAAAAATTGAATTTAAAAATGAGTCATAAAATAACCGATTTGTTGTTTGAATACATCCTTAATTCTTTAATCATGATAGCTTCGGAAAATTTTGTGCGAAATACTCACTTTGACAGCATTTTTAAAAATATATTCTATCTTTATCAAAAAACTGGTCAATGCGTCACAATATATAGTTCCTAAATAAGAGGATCTGTAAATTGGATGCGTTTGAGAGCGAAAATGGATTTTAAAACGAGTCATAAAAAACGCAATTTGCTATGTGAAAACTTCCTTAAATTTTCAAATCACGAAGACTTCGGGAAATTCTGTTCAAAATACCCTTTTTCGTAGCCTTTTTCTAAATATATTCTGTCTTTATCAAAAAACCGATCAATGCATCACATTATATAGTTCCTAAATAAGAGTATCTGTAAATTGGATGCGCTTGAGAGCAAAAATGGATATTAAAACGAGTCAGAAAAAAACGCAATTTCTTATTTGAACACTTCCTTAAATTTTCAATCACGATGATTTCCGAAAATTCTGTTCAAAATACCCTTTTTTGGTATCCTTTTTTGAAATATATTCCGTCTTTATCAAAAAACTGACCAACGCATCACGTTATATAGTTCCTAAATAAGAGGATCTGTAAATTGGATGCGTTTGAGAACAAAAATGGATTTAAAAACGAGTCAGAAAAAAACGCAATTTCTTATTTGAACTTAAATTTTCAGTCCCAATGACTTTCGGAAATTCTGTTCAAAATACCCTTTTTGGTAGCCTTTTTAAAAATATATTCTGTCTTTATCAAAAAATTGACCAGTGTGTCACTTTATACAGTTTCTAAATAAGAGGATCTACCATTTGGATGCGTTTAAAATCAAAAATGAATTTAAAAATGAGTCAGAATATAAGCAGTTTGGATTTGAGGTTTTTTTCTCCAACTCCTATTTTTGTTTAATTTCTTTTTGCTATACAAATTGGTCGTATGAAAAACTTGTCAATATAAAAGTTGTAGATATTTTTGAGAAGATGTAAGATAAATTTAATCAGATTTGATGTCTTAAAAATTGACGGAGTTATGGATTTTTTTCTTTTTTCAGCGCCCTTTTTCTTTTCGTTTTTAATTTTTTTCAAGGGTAAAAGTTGATCCTACCAAAAACTTGTAAATACAAAAGTTTTAGATAATTTTAAGAACATTTACAAAAAATTTAGTTGGACTTGATATCTTGAAAATTGACGAAGTTACGAATTTTTTTCTCTCAAAAACCCTGTTTTTTTCGCCCCTTGAGCCCACTTCTAAATTTATCAAAATTCTGTCATGCATAAACTTTTGGCCTATTTTTAAGAAGCAATATAAACTTTAAACCGATTCGATATCTACTTTAATAAAGATGTTATGGCGTTTTTTCGGTTTTCACAAAAAGGCCCCCTATTCCGACCCCCTTAGTCCGATTTTGCCCATTAACGAACTCAGCCAAGATTTTATCCCCATTGATTTTATGTACCAGTTTGGTGGAGATTGGTGAAGAATTATAGAAGTTATCGTGTCCATAAAAAAGTGATATATATATATATATATATATATATATATATATATATATATATAAACTGGTGCGATTGCAATTGGTAGTATTTCATACGAAATCTACCTAATAAGTTCCTTTAATTGCAGTTCACGATTCAAGCATTGAGAAAATGTAGTCCTCATAATTGGTAAAAAAATTTCAGATTTTTTTTAGCACTTAAAGAAAGTCCTGTCACTAGACACAGCAAAAAACAAAAAATGTAGCAATATCTATGAAAGAAAGTATTTAAAGGAATGACTTATCAACGTTTTATTCTTATAAGAAATTACATTGTTATATATATGCAAATAAATTAATCAAAGAAATAAACCTAGTAATACAATGAAAAAACATAAATGGCTCTTAATAAATAACCCAACTAAAAAAATGAAGTGATATTCTCGGAACTATTGTCATTTCAACAAAATTCTATTATTTTACTAATTTCTTAGTGTTCTATTAGTTTAATCGCAAATCTTAATAAATTACTATAACATATAAAGTGATAATATTCATAACATTGTTATTCCAATTATACATATACTCAGCTTATTCATAAAATAATTTAAACCAAAGCAATTATAATTCTTTTTCTTTTGAAGCGATACGTTTTGTTGATTTTTATTACTAAAAGAATTGTGTATATTTTCGAAAAAAGGAGATAACGCATGCTTTAAAGAAATTAGCTTGTCTGTTTGCGTAATTATTTTATTTGTATTGAAAAGAATCTTACACAATAGACGGAAATTAAATAACAATGTTGATGAATTTCCCCAGAGTCTAAATGAGGACATTTAACAGAATTCAGTATGTAAATAGATTCTATAAACAAAATTATTAAACTCGTTTATCCAACTGTTTAATTATTGCCTGCATTATAATTTTTAAATGGGAAAAACTAGATACAATGACAGAAGGTTTCTAATGTACTGATACCTCAAATAACAGATTTTTTGAGTAATGAAAAGCGCTTTCCCATAACTCAGTTAACGAATATGTATTCAGCTAATGAATGTTTCATAGGATACTAGTTCTAACTTTGACTGTTAAATTTTGTTATTGTAGTAGTTGAAACCATAAAATTATGAAGTCTCTTTCCAACATTTGTAGCTTCGATTAAGATCCAAATGTTGCAATGAGATTTTGACCACTTTATGGTTAAAGCTATTGCAGACTGAAAATAAGTTCAATCCAGCATAAACGTTTTAATACTATAAAATAACTCCGTTATATTTTAATTGGTTAGAAAATTACGTTTTGATTAATGAGAGTGAATAATGAATAAATTATCTTCGTCAACAGAGGTGTTTCACTATTAAACACTGTACCTAAAATTATTAGTTATTATAATGCCGCATATTTTATCTTATGGATAACATAGTATTGGAACTGTATTCAGTATCTCCTCGATGAATTAAATAAAATTAATTCACATATTTTGAAAGGCAGAACGCATAATTAAATTATTATATGACTGAAAAGAACAGAGAAAACAATTAATATTTTTTAAATATTTTTCTTGCGTTTTAAAATGTATTAAAACGTAGACACAAATGTCTATTAAACCTTCCAAGATTCAATAAATATTTTTACCTCTGCACTTTAAATATAAACATTTATTTTACGTTATTTTATTTTATGCATGTTATTGATGTCTATCAAATGTTTGTAGAAATTTTGTTTTCCATAAATGTCATTCCACAATCTCAATACCTAAATAACTGGGAAATTGGCTTTAAAGTTATTATTTTCTCGAGAATCATTTATATAATGACAAGTGTACACCGGGTAAAATTCTGACGAACCAAAGAAATCAAATTGGTTAAATAATGGTTTTATGTCTGTGGATAGTAAATTTGTACATTTTTTTTTTAAAATATGCTATATTTATTAAAAGTCACTTTTTCGTCATTTTATAAAATGATTTCAACAATTTAAGAAGTAAGATTTTCATTTAGGATAATTTTTAACATTAAAAAATAAAACAAAATATTTTTTAAGCAAAAACTTTTATGTAAATAGTAACTGCAAGTAAGTATTTGCATATGAAAAATTATAAACATTTTACACCTTTTTATTAATAAATATTTAGCGAATTATTTTTGCAACATAATTTTAAATTTTAAGAGGTAAAGCTTTTGTTAGAAATCGATAAGTTTTAGCTTTGATGATAAAAAATTACATCCTTGTGCAGAAAAAAAATCACACATGGTCGCATCTACGAATTTTAGTTTGTGCATAATTCCCGCTGGTTCTTTTGTATGTGTTAAACACTGTATTATATTACTGTTTATAGATACATTGGGTTATTACTATATGCCAGGCGACATTTCACGATAATTTGAAATATATATATATATATATATATATATATATATATATATAAATGTTAAATTCACTAAATGCTAAATGCTCACTAGCAGACATTTTTACTTCTAAAATTTCAAAGAAGATCCAGATTGCTTATCGATAAATATAAAAAAAACATTTTAAAACTCAATTTTTATGTGAAGCTAATTAAAACTTTCTATAAATAAAAAAAAAACTTTCCAAATTCCTTCGATTGTATGTTAAGAGTTAAAATTAGTTGAAAGTATCACATTTCTATTTTAAAAGCAATTTTTCTGCCATATATTTTTCCAGGAAATCTATCTGCGTGAAATCAGTATAAAATGTCTGTGCAAAACATAAAAGTCTTAATACACAATATATGTAGCACATTATGAAATATTCATATTCATGAAACTTGAAGGTAGAGTATATTCTATGTATATAAATATCATAATAAATTTAAACTTCATTTTCATAGAAAACCAAGCTTTTAAATCGGAATCTCTTTCAAAATGCCTTATAAAAACGATGTCATAGTTACTTTCAAAAATGACTCTTTTTATTATAAAAGTAATTTTGTATTAAATCATGCCATATGTTTATCCTGGGAGAGCATTATGCATTAAAACAGAATAAATTTACTGTCTAAAAGATAAAGACTAAATGCACCACGTATGTAGAATACTAGCGAACATTTCTACTCCTAAAGGATTTTAAGGAAAATGAATAATCTATGCATATAAATATTGTAAAAAATGCCAATTGTCGTCTCATATAAATGAATTGAATATTTCTTATAACAAATTTTCTAAGCTTTTTAAAAAATGCTTTAGTTGATGCTTCAGAGATGTCATAATTAGTTGCGAAAAATGACATTTTCTATTATAAAAGTAATTTCTTATTAAACGATGCCGTTTATTTTTTTCAAGAAATCATTCTGCATGAAATCAGAATAAAATTTGTGCCGTTCAAAAATAGCTTTCGATCAATGTAGATAATCATATTTTCTCAAAGCTTTTTGTACGGAATTAACAAAGACTTTTTCTTTCAAATATGCATACATTTTCTGCCTTTTATTCACAAGAGTTAAATTTAACATTTTGAGTACACTTTAATACTTGTTTTTAGGTGCGCCGGCAAATTTTGTTTTATAAGAATGAACACAATTTCGGATTTCTTGAAATATTTTCAAGGATTTTATGGAAATCATAGTTCGCATTTCTTTCAATCCAAAATGTATTATACCATGGACAAAGTTTTTTGTTTTGTGCAACAAAAAATTGAAATTTTTACTTTTTTCCTACCACTCTTATCAAAGGTAATTCAGACATTGTTAAATTGTACGATTATAAATCTTAATTAATATAATATAATCTTCTATTGCAACTAAAATAAAGAGTACAATATTAAAAATTTTTCAAAGCCCATTCATCATAATATCAAAAAAATTGTTTTAAAAATACAAAATTAACCGAAAAAAATTTTAAAGAAATATCATTTTAGCTTTTTTATGTAGCATTCCTGATTCTTATTCAAGGAGTTTTTTAAATGTACAGAAAATAGCACGAATATTTCATGGGAAATTATAACACTCTGATTATCTAATAAAATAAACTAGTTGTCAAAAGAAGAAACTAAACTTTTTATAAAGTTGTATTGTTTAGTAAAATTTTTGATAAATTATTATTTACAATTTTATAACAAATATTTGAATACACTTAACATAGTGGTACTTTAAGGTTCACGTATGAAAACAGATATTCTCAACTTAGTTTGTGAAAACCGATAATATAGTCGATTTATCAAAATTGTAGATGAAGCAATAAGAAAAAGAATTCCTCTCTCCAAAAAACGTAATGGGGAGAAAAGACTATAAAGCCCTCTAAGCGGTTTGCTCGTAATCTTCCGTTTTCCAAAAATAATTTAAATCGGTTGTAGACAAAACAATTTTTAATAGAATTGTATTTTAATACGTATGTCAAATAAAGGGGCATAAAGTGCATTTTAGAAACAAACAGAGAAAGAAATTTAAATTAACACTAGTTTTACAAACGTTTTTTATGAAAATGCAGTCAAGACCTCGGGCGCTCGATTGGCTAGACATCGGTCTGTTTGAGGCAAACAATTATACAAGTGTGTGTTCAAAAAAGAATGTTCTTTTGTGCCATTAGGTAAAAAAAAAAAAAAAAAAAAAAAAAAAAAAAAAAAAAAAATCTGTGAATATCTAACTAACTGGCTTGCGCAGTATCGATTTATCTATACCTATCTATAGTGTCTATACAGGGTGTATCTAAACTACTGGGCAAAACTTTAAGGGATGATAGTACACATCAAGACATATAATATTCAATGGGAAACTAAGGGTCCCAAACGTCTGCCGAAGGAGATAGGCGCCATCAAAGTTCAGGGTCCAAAATTTGAAATGATTATAATAAACGGGAAAATTGATGGATTCGTTTGTGGTTTTCACTAAAACTATTATTTATGTCAGTATTGCCTTGAAAATAAATTATAAAGATAAATTTCAAAAAATGCCGATAGAGGGCGCTTTAGACTTTGGAGTAACGAACAACTATTTTTTACCGTTATTTTGTGCATCTCATTAATTTTTTTTCGAAGTTTAGACATAAACTTAAATTTTGAGCCCAAAATCTGTGGTTAAGAAGCGCAAACTGAACTGTGTTCAATGGGAGTGGGTAGGTTCAAATTTCAAATGATTGTAAAAAACAGAAAAATTGGTCGATTGATTTGCGGCTTTCATTAAAATTATTCTTTATGTCATTATTGTCTTGAAAATAAATTATACAGATAAATTTTTAAAAATGTCGATAGAGGGCGCTTTAGACTTTGGAGTAACGTACAACTATTTTTTACCGTTATTTTTTGCATTTCATTTTTTTAGAAGCTTAGACATAAACTTAAATTTTGAGCTGAAAATTTGAATCATTGAGAGTGGTTAAGTAACGCAAACTGAACTGTATTCAATGGGTGTGGGGAGTTCAAATTTCAAATGATTATAAAAAACAGAAAAATTTGTCGATTCGTTGCGGTTTTCTCTAAAACCATTCTTTATGTCAGTATTTCCTTGAAAATAAATTTGAAATATAAATTTGAAAAAATTCCGTTAGAGGGCGCCTTAAACTTACCAACAACTATGAGTAACCAACTGGAGTAACCAACTACCAGTACTGGAGTAACCAACAACTATTTTTAACCGTTATTTTTTTTATCTAAATAAATGTTTTAAAAGCTTAGACTCAAATTTTGAGCTCAAAATCTGAATCGTTGTGAGTAATTAAAGTAGCGAAAAATTGAACTGTGTTCGTAGAGTGGGCAGGGTAACATTTCATTTCCTGAACACAGTTCAGTTTGCGTTTTTAACCCCTCCCAACGATTCAGAATTTGGGCTTTATCTAAGCTTTTGCAAGCATTTAATGAGATACAAAATATAACACTTAAAAATTGTTGTTGGTTACTCTAAAGTTTAAGGCGCCGTCTAACGGAATTTTTTGAAATTTATCTTTAAAATTTATTTTCAAGGAAATACTGGCATGAAGAATGGTTTTACAGAAAACCGCAAACGAATCGATCAATTTTTCCGTTTCGTATAATCATTTGAAATTTGAACCTTCCAACCCCCATTGAACACAGTTCAGTCTGCGCTACTTAACCACTCTCAACGATTCAGATTTTCAGCACAAAACTTATGTCTATGCTTCTAAAAAATTTAATGAGATGCAAAAAATGACGGTAAAAAATAGTTGTGCGTTACTTCAAAGTCTAAAGTGCCCTCTATCGACATTTTTTTGAAATTTATCTTTATAATTTATTTTGAAGACAATACTGACATAAAGAATAGTTTTAGTGAAAATTCAAATCAATTGACCAATTATTCTGTTTTTTATAATCATTTGAAATTTGAACCTACACAGTCCCATTGAACACAGTACAGTTTGCGCTACTTAACCACAGATTTTGTGCTCAAAATTTATGTCTAAACTTCTAAAAAAAATTAATGAGATGCACAAAATAACGGTAAAAAAATAGTTGTTCGTTACTCCAAAGTCCAAAGCACCGTCTATCGGATTTTTTTTTTAATTTATCTTTATAATTTATTTTCAAGACAATACTGACATAAAGAATAGTTTTCGTGAAAACCGCAAACGAATCGACCAATTTTTCCGTTTTTTATAATCATTTCAAATTTTGGACCCTAAACTTTGATGGCGCCTATCTCCTTCGCAAGACGTTTGGGGTCCTTAGTTTACCATTTAATATTATTTGTCTTGATGTGTACTATCAACCCTTAAAGTTTTGCCCAGTAGTTTAGATACACCCTGTATATACCTCAGACACATGTGTATCCAATTTGTGGTCCCAGTCATTAAGTTTTTTAGAAATGCAAGCATCGGAAAATTTTTATCTACTAACTCGAGAACAAACACGGACTGGAAAATCAAATTTGGACGAAGACTCTCATTTAATTGACAAAATTAAAGAAAATTGCGCCATTTGTGTTAAATTATTAGTTTTTTGTGTTTACAATAATACAAAAGTTAGGTACATTAATTTATATTCAACTTCTAATAAAAAGGAACACTTTTACTCTGATGATATCTTATTTAGTTCTTTTTGTTCTAATGTTCACAGTTCCTTTTTTGCAATGTCAGTTTAATCCTAAAACCATCAAGACCATTTTAACCGCTTAGAGAAATAGTAAAGTCTTTTCTCCCCGTTTCCTTCTTTCATTCCTTCTTTTCTTTCTTTCCTTTTAGGCCCCACCAGTGGCCGAGAGGTTCGGACCTCTCAACTGGTAGACGGCAGGTGCTGGGTTCGAACCCAATCGCGGCTGTCGGCCTAACCGTTCGGAGTTTTCGTGGTTTTCTTCGAACCTTGCGTAAATACGGGTTAGGTTCCCTTAGAAAGACCCCCACGAAGGGCACTCCCCCCCTGGTCCTATATCCCTAGTGTAGATAATCGGACGACAAAAATCAACCAACCAACCAACCTTTCTTTCCTTTTTTTTTACCATTTTTGGAAAGGACAATTTGTAGTTCCATATTACAACTTATTGCTCTACCCACAATTTTAGAAAATCTTTTATAGTATCGGTTTTCTTAAACTAAGTTGCACATATCAGTTTTTATACGGGATCCTTCAGATTCTACTATATGAAGTGTATTCAAATATTTGCTAGAAAATCGTAAAATATGAATATGAAAATCGTAATATGTGTATCAAAAATTTTACTTTTATCCATGCTACATCTGTTCAAACCACCCCACTTATCAATAGCGTGAGTAGGACCACACCACAAAATAGTATATAATAAAAGGAAATCGATCATATTTTGATGCACGGCAACTTTTAACCAACTTGAATTAGTCTGATGTCTATTTAATGTTCAACATAAAAGGAAATTATATCTTTTCGTTGATAGATTTTAGTAAAGCTCAAGAACGTATACTACTTTATATTTAATTTGATCTTATGGTTTATTTGCAATGTTTTTCTTTAAAATAACGCAATAACTGCAAATTATGTAACGATGTTAATTTAAACTATTGTACCAGACAAATACTCATTGTTGAGACTTTTATTTTACGCCATGTTTGAAAATCATCTAAAATATCATAAAATGCCACTAAGTTGAGCTACAATTTTCAAACAAATTTCATTATACTGTACAATGTTTTCAATGCTATGATACTTAAAATAATGCATGAGAGATAAAAATAGCAACTTTCTTCTCTTATTGATCATAAATGGACAAAACGTTTCTGACAATTATAGAAAAAATAACCGTATTGGAAAAAATTACTAAATACGTGCATCAATATATGTATGCGAATTATCTTTTAACCTTCTACTTTCGCGAAAATGTTTCGATATGATGATATGCTACAATATTAAAAATTATATATGAGAGATAAAAATAATATTTTTTTTCCTTACTGATCAGAAGTGGACGAACCGTTTCTGACAATGATTTAAAAAAAACCGTGTTGGAAGAAATTACTAAGTATGTGCATCAATAGATATCCGAATTACCTTTTAACTTTATATTTTCGCGAAAAAGTTTGGATATGATGGTATGCTACAATACTTAAACATTATGTATCAGAGATAAAAATAGTAACTTTTTTCTCTTACTGATCAGAAGTGGACAAAACATTTCTGACAATGATAGAAAAAACTCGCATTGGATGAGATTACTTAATAAGTGCATCAATAGATATGCGAATTATCTTTTAATCTTCGACTTTCGCGAAAAAGTTTCGATATGACGAAAGCTTTGATTAAAGATGTGTAAATCCTAGATTTTGAGAAACGTAATCATAGGATCGTGTGCCGTCGATGAAGATATCTAAAAAGTAAAAGTTTCTGATGAAACTTACTTGGATTCACGTTAATATTGATAGAGAAAAAATGAAAAGGTCAAAAAACATAACAGAAAATAGCTAAATTAGCTAAATAGCAGCTTGGCACAATTTAAAACCAATAACTTCAAAATAAAATCGAAAGCTGTAGCTTTCAGATTTTTTTAGTGGGGAGGAAACTTTAAACTCCTTTTTTATTACGTCTTTCTTATGAGTCTTATTAAAGTATGAATATTTGTGATCTTTGCTTGTAAATAAGTTGCGTACGTAGAATTGCAAGAAAAACATCAATAATAAAAAAAATCTTATAAGCAAACTGTCTTCTTTCTGAGTCGTTTCGCAAATAATTTTTATTCATAAATGCGACGAAATTTTAAATATTTTTAACATGATGTTAAAAAAAATTAACATTTTTCGGTTTTTTTAATAAAACTAATAAATCTTTTTAAAAAGACTGTCATGATCAGTGTTCTAAAGCATTTGTCGGGGCATGGTAATCGCAAAAAATAGCCAACAAACAACAATCGCCTATTCTCTAAAGTCTGTCACATTTACAGGGAAACAAAAATGATTCTTTAGCCTCTGAATGAAAATGAGTGTAAAATATAATAATTGTAAGCAGAGATATTGTTAGATTTATTTTTCAAGGCGTATGAATATGCCTAGACATAATTTGAATGTATGATTTCAGTGTCAAATGATAAGAGAGACGCAGAACGGTCATATAAAAAAGAAAAAAGGACGAAAGGCCAATAAAAAAGGGTAGATTTTCACATAGAGTGCCACGTGGGTGTGGAAAGAAATTCGTACAATTCTAATTTCTAATTCTTAGCATATTCAGCCGTAAAATGTGTATATTAAGTACAAGTTAAACAATGCAAACTGACTCGTTTAAATAATATAAATACTTAGAATATATTTTTTATAGTATCATATACAGACCTCATTATAGAGAAAAGATACTACTTTTGTGTGATGGGATAATCACTCATAAAGATACCTTTTGCGTAAACATTAAAACAAATATACATTTTGTATAATCCATTATGCAAAGAACATTTGTTATTAATTTACAGGGCAATACAAAAGTTTACCATTAGATAATGCTGTAAAGGGAAACATAGTTTGGGCGCGTTTTAATAATGTTAAACTATTTCACATTCTATGAAATAGATATACTTTACTGAGGTTTACTACAAGTTACTTCCTGTGCAATAAAAAATAGATAGTATTTACTGGGACACCCAAAAGATTTCGGCTACTATATTGTATCTGATGTACAGTATATTACTAGACCAATATCTGAGTATTTTTAAAACTTTATTACAGTACGAACGCACCTAATTTTCTACGTTTGGCGTGCAATTTCCAACTTGTTTTTCTTTTGCATACGATATTTGAGATCGATATGTATCCGAGTATCTGACAGTGTTCTTGGAAATACTTTCAGCTTCGAAACTGGTTCAAAATTTGGTCTCAAAGAAAAAAAAACTGCGAATTTTCATAAAAAATTATTATTAATTTACATATTCACGTTAAATGTTATTATGAAATATTATTTTTAATATGTAATTTTTTAGTTAATATTACAAGAAATCTCGTATATCCCTTACAATAAAATTTTGCGCGTATATTTACAAAATATTGTAGCAAGCGTTACTTAATAAAAATATTCCAAGGCAAGGATGCCTCTCTTTTTAATGTAAGTTGTTTCTTGTTAAGTTGTAAGTTGAACTTACGAATTATCATTTATTATTAATTTGAAAGCATTCTTACTAGAAATGCTCACGAACTTAATGTGTCCTTCGTTTTATTTTGTCCACAAGGTAAGTATCATTTACTAAATAAAAACTAATTTTAAATGATTAGTCATAAAGCTTTCTTTCAAATAATTACTTCGTTTCATATTCTGTTCTAAATTTGTATAGTGTGGCACAAAACACTGTATATTTTTATTCTTAGATATATCGCCCTTTGCAAAAATGTTGTGAGAAAGCTTTCCAAAATCTTTAGAAAATAAATGAAGTCTCAATTAAAAAAAAGACTCTATAATCAATTATATAAATCTAAAAATAGGTGAAAATGCATTGTGAATAGTAGTATAAAATTTTAACTTCAATATTTTTATCGGAACTGTTAAGCACAGAAAGTAACGTTTTCCACAAAATGACCATATTACGCAACGGTTAAACTTTTATATTGTCAATTTTGTATTTAACCGAATTCTGTGGCATTAAAATGCCTCGGAATTTTGGCCTAAAGTGACAATTTCTGTTTCCTTCACCAGCTGCACTGGGTTTCTATACATTATGTGTCACGGTTAAGTGGCCACCTTAACGTGAGATCCCCCCCCCCGTGTTTATTTCTCAAGCAAGCTTTATACTCTTTTTCCTAATTGGTAGTGGTGATGTAAGCCTGTATTGTAGTTGTACGAATCACTAACCACTAACCCACTGAAATTCCTGATTTCGTATTTACGTAAAAATATTTTTAAATTTACTTTCGGTTATTTTACATTGTTTGCATTTTACTTTAAAGTAGTACGCACACCCCTCCCCGCACACACACACTGTTTTTGTTGTTGTTGTTTTTTTTAACTATATTATTTAAGTCTAGATAATTACTGCATGTATCTAAGCAAAAATAAGAATTTTTTTAATATAACAATTTTAGTTTTCCTGTTTATGTCTTGTTGTTTTACGTTATTATACAACACATTTATTTGCAAAGTGGCACAAATTATGAAATATGAATCTTTGAATATTAAATTAGTGAATTATAAACACATTTCTCCGTTTGCTATTAAAAGATTTTTCAAATATCTTTAAAAATGTTTGAATTTGAACAATTTAATAATTTTCACTTATGATATTAACCCTAACTGTCAACAAATCTTCACGTAATTAGGACGTAATATTCTGCATGTTGTTATAAAAGTTGTAATAAATATTAACTAAGTTTAACTCTAGATATAAAAATTATGTATTATTTCCTGATTTGTTTAAACAAAAAAAAACATTCATGATTAAAAAATGTCTTTGCTTTTACAGAAAAAAATCATTTTTAAAGTTACGTCAGTTTAGAGATAATCTTTTACTGTACATTTTAAGATCACATATCTAACACGTAATAGTACTACAATTAAGTAAAGAAAATGAATTATTCGCAGTCATTATTCCTGCAGTTAAAATATATTTTCATTTTTACTGTGATTTTTGGCTGCTAATTTATTAAAAACAAATATTTTTTTTACTCATCTAAGAAATCTTTCGAAAATGGCATTCACAGTACTTTGATATGTATATTTGTGACTTTATTGTTCCATGATGCAATAATTCAAAGCAGACAATAGGATTTTTGCGCCAGAAAGTTATTGCCGAATGAATAGAGAAAATAAGTATGGAAGAATGTTAATGAATAGCTAATGAAATAACAGTGAAATGAATAGAAAGTAATGGTAATAGTTAAATCATCAAAATAATATCTTTGAATAAAAAAAGATATTTATACAGTTAACTGTGGGAGTGAAATTTATAAGTAAAACATTCGATGGCTTTACCTATACATTATTGATAACTGTTTGTTTCATAATTAATTGGACAGTTGCATCACGTATTTCAAAGTGGTAAGAAGTAATGTAATTCAAATCCTGCATATTGCATAGAAACACTTGTGCTCTGTAATATACTGTTATAATTATAGAGTACTTCATGAATGAATTAACACAGCGATTAAATAAAAACAAAAAATAAAAGGCAAATTGCTGTCGAAAAAAAGTAAATAACAATATGTGTCTGCAGACAGAAAAAATATTGATATTTTCTTTAAGCATTTTAAAAAAATAAATAATACTTGTTTGTGATAATTGTTTAAAAAGGATGCAAAGAAAAAAAATACATGATATTTAATCTCTTACTGGAGTTTTTATTTTTTAAATCTGCTTATTTTTTTTATATTGAAGACCAGTTAAATTAACTCTTTAGATGCATTCGTAATTATTTATATACGCAGCACATATATTCGTCGTTCAGTCCGTCCGTCTGTCCATCTTTCCACATATAACCGAGCAAAAACTATCCAACTGAATCGTTGAGAAATTTAAAATACATAAATGTTACATAATTTTGGCGAGTCATTTCACATTTTATGAAAATCGGATGTATAGTTTAATTACAGGGTCAAAAGTATTCCGTTACATTACGGTCAATGGAAAAAAATAGTTTAAAGTGCATTTTAATGATGATATACTCTTTCGAACGTAATAGAATTGATATGCATCTCTAAACTATATGATAAAAAATACATTCTGCACAACCTGGGGAGCAAAGAAGTTTTATTATTAATTTACAGGGCAATACAAAAGTATTCCATTAGATAATGCTGTAGCGGAAGCATTGTTTGGGAGCGTTTTAATAATGTTAAACTATTTCACATTCTATGAAATTGATATACATTGCAGGGTTTACTACGAGTTACTTCCTGTATAATAGAAAGCAGATAGTATATAGACGCACAAAAGATTTCGGCCACTATACTGTATCCGAAGTACTGTATACTATTATACCAAGATCTGAAATTGCTGCACAGAATTATTTAAACTTAATACGATTTTTATAATCCTCTTTATAACGTGCATTATGATTGTATGCCTGAAGTATACGGTGCATACAATCCTAAATTTAATAATGCAAATGTGTTTTCAGATATTTGAAAGTGTTAAAAAAAATAAAATAAAATAAAATAAAGATTTATATGATTTATAAATAATAACATACGATGAACATTCTTTTGTTAATTCAAATACTGCGTATTAGAGTGAGTCACTGACAATTACGTTACATACTGTAATGTCTTTGAGTTGCTCCGTAAATTAAATACAGTTATAAAATGACTGTGATTACGGTAAAGCACGTACAGGAATTTTAAAAAATGTTAATGTAACCTGAAAAAAATATTGATATTTACATTAACCTTTTTCTAAAATTTGTGCACATGTGTTAGACATTAAAAAAACGAGTGAAGCGTAAAACTTCAAATATATATATTTTGCTCAATATTAGAATCTTTCAACCCTGTATATTTTTTAACATATAAAATAATATGAGTCATCCAACCGTTATTTTTTACACGAAAAAAAGAAATATGTAAATTCTTTAATACAAAAATGAATTTTTCTAAATTTTATTTGGCATGTTCAGTAAATTCATAAGTAACAGATAATAGGTACGCTAACAAACAGTGCACTGCTTTGTTTATAATATTGCTTTTCACTTCATTCATTTGTCCAAGGTCCATACTTATTTCCCATGTTACCTAATTCAGAAATGATTCTCGGAAAACGAGAAAGCGCCCGATTATTGAATCAATATCTTTATATTAGGACAACCTTTCAAATTTTATCACAGACAAAGAAAATTAGAAAGATACATTGTGGTTATTGTTCAAACAGATTGGCAACATAAATCTTTTACTCACACTCATTTTCTCTAAAGAATTTCAAAATAAAAAGTAGTTCAATGCTCTTTTCAAGTTCAAGTATATCGCAGACTACACATTTTTAATCTTTTATTTAAAAATTCTTTAATTCAAAAATTATTTTAACCCTTTCGGGTCAGGTGTAGTATTAATAGTACATGCCTTTTAATGGAGTACTATTTTGTTTCTATATATGCCTATGCATTTATGACATCATTTATGTTTAGGCATTTGGTAATAATAATTATTATTATTTGCTTCATTCTCTCTGCGCCGTTTGCAATTCTTTTATTTTAAACATATTTTACACTCTTTAAATTTAAAATAAATGTTACTTTTCTTTAAAAATCGGGTGTAATAAAGCACAAAAAGTATTAGAAAGTTGTATTATAAGTTAAATCTTAATGTAATACAATACTTTTTAAACACCTCCAAAAATTCTTCATAAGCTTATTGTCATATGAATCTTAATTGAATAGTATGCAAAAAAAATAATAATCGTTATCTTTCAGACTATAAAATGTTCGTTAAACACTAATTAATCTATTTGGATAGCGAAAATTAATGTTCTTAACGTAAAAGTATTTTTTCTAAAAGATGAAAAGAAATTCGGGTCCAAAAGGGTTAATTAAAAATCGTTTTGTGACTTAAAAATAAAACATGTTTTTGATGGATTACAGTGCGTGTGAATGGAACTATAGTCGGAGTATAATCGCGGTAGATATTTGCCCCATCATATCCTGCAATCAAACTTACATAATTAGAAACTAGATCTGAAGGTAAACACATTTATTTTTTAATAAAACTCGCTACCTTTCTATACTTAAAGAAATAAACCCGCAAATATACAGAGAACTACTGTGCACTCTGCGAACACACTCAGTTATCTGGGTTACTCTGATGGACACAGTTCTTTCAGATAGCTTTTTGAGAATGTTTTCAAGCGTGCGCTTTAATAACAATGATGTTCAAGTTCAAAAAAGAAGGAGAGAGGTAAGTTTTACTTCAAATGTTCCATACCTTAGATTCTATTAATGTGCAGTAGTAGCTTTTACTTCTAGAATTTCTAATTAACATTATGAACCCCTTAATGCCCGTTGTGGCATATATGCTACCATCACTATCCCTAACTTATTGCATTTTTTTTTATTAAGTTATACCAAAACCATACCAGCAATTAAAATATGCTTTTTATTTTCATAACAAAAATTCCGTCATTAAATAAAGAAAAATTCACTTTTTAGATTTTTCAGTATAAATTAAGATTCTTTGAATTGTGAAATATCTGGAAGGCATTCTGTCCTGGACGTTAGAGGGTTAAAGTAGTGAAATAACTATTTTTTTATTGTTAAATTAAATCGAAAAAAGCTCTTTGTTTGTACCTTGTGATAGACTTTACAAAACTAGATATAACTTTGCAGTCATAGTATTCTTTTCACTATTAGAGAGCAATTCAACGGGATAAAGAATAATTCAAATTGTCACAGAACAAATAGCCTATTAAAATGTGGGATAATCTTTTGCTGCTAGTCCCATCAGCGGCCGAGATGTTGTGATATCAAAGTTGGTAAACGGAGCTTTTGGATTCGAACCCAATCACGCCGCTCGGCTACATCATTCGGAGTTCAGCGTGACCTGTGCTGAGCAGACTGCGGTCTAAAGGCCGGGCTAGTCTACTGGGTCCACTGGGAGCATATATCTCTCGTTTAGATGATAGGCCGTCATAAGTAACACCAACACCATTACTGATGTTTTTCGGTATGACATTTTTAATTATCTGCGGATAGTAAAAATAGCATATGTTATCAATTTTACTGTTACTTTATTTATGTTTCGATAAATAGTTTTTAAAAAGATACTCGATGCTCTCTATATATTGTTGGAGAAATCTTGAATTCGAACATCTATTTTATTTTGGAAATTAAAAAGAGGACCAACTTGTCCGAACAAATAATTTATAATAAAAAAAGAAACTGGGAAGTTTTTATCTGTATTTAATTCTGTTATAATACAAAAATTTCCAAATGTCTTCTAAAGGAAAACAATGTATAGCTTATTGTTTTATTGATAGTGCACAAAATAAATTTATTTCTTAGACGTCTATAAAAGACACTTTCATCAAGTTACAGTAAACATAACTTTGATAATTTTTATACTTACGTTTAATTTTTAATATTAAAATCAAAACATAATTCGGGCGGAAAATAGTTAAACGAAATTTTACGAAAAAAGCAACGATTGTAATGGGAATGGGAATATAATTAAAGCAGAAAGCATTTTTTTTTATTTCATCGTACATAATCAGGTATTTATCAATAATTCAGTTATGTTTCATGTTCAGTTATGAAACGGTTAATATTTTAATAATTATACATGTACTATTTTAAATCCACCTATTTACCATATTAACTTATTTGTTCAATAGATTTTAACCCATAACTGCAAAGTAATCAGCCATGTGAAATATAATATCAATACGGGATGAAAAATAACTGAAGTCAGGTGGATTTATACATTATTTAAAAAATCATTCATGTTATGAAATAAATCAGCATGGACTACATGGTAATGGGGCATTACACAGACAGATATTTTTTTCTGGGCCCTATACTCGTACTCGTGAATTCAAAACGTAGAAAAAACTGTAAAAATTTCTATACTAGTTGAAGTCTCATTGTAGTAATGAAATAAACGTTTTTTAATTTTTATAAATAGAAAAGATAATTTTATCCAGCTCTTTGTTTAAAATACAGTTGACTTTCGATAATATAATTTCTCAAGCATGATTATTTTGAATTATGCCATTCTATTAAAGAAATATACATTCCATTTTACCGCGAAACAGAACATACTTATCCAACAACAGAAAAAGATTATATTTTCCATAATTCAAAATACTTTCAGCCGTATAATTTTAAAAGCTACACTGTATTACTATCTGAATTATTCTTCTAAATACCTCATAATGCCTATTTTAAAAACCTTACAGTGCTCAGGACATACTTAAATGCGCAACATTATATAAATATGCGCGAATTCGAATATTTTCCAAAGCCTAATAATTTATGTTTTTCACTACCCGCCGTTCATCCGCTAGAGATGATACCGAAAGAGTAAAGCCTCTTTAATGTTTTTATTTCCTGTCCAGTTGTTATATTTAAAATTAAATGTCTTGTTTGGTAAAGGTACAGGTCCTTTTACATTTAAATTAACTTTGGCAGAAAAGAAAGAGAAACTGTGGGAAATTCCTATTGTACATAAAAACAACGCCTGAACCCACATGTGAGCTTTAACCATACACAATTTGGTAAGAAAATTTGTTTCTTTATTTAAATTAAGCAAACTATAACCAGCTCTGCTTTAAAATCTTTAATATTCATGAGACTAGTCAATCTATTGTTTTTTTTATCTTAATAAACAGAATGTATACTTTTATGAAGCTCTTTGAAATATAGTCAACTCTCGTTAATATGATCTCTCAGGTACCAATATTTGAATTATCCAGCTCTATAAAGAAAATGACTTTCCATTTCATCCCGAAAAATAAATACCTATCCAGCAATGGAAAAAGATCTATTTTCTAAAATCCAACATACTTTAAACCTATTAGTTTTAAAAATACACAAGTATTACTTTCTGAAATAAAAATTACTAAAAGATTTACGCTTCTATGTACCTTATAATGCCTATTTTTAAAAGTTTAATATTTTCACGATGTACTTAAACGCACAAAATTACATTCATTTTTTAATACAGTATAGTTGAAATTTTTTATACGAACTATTTAGTATCCCAAATCATAAATACCACCTTCCTCGTATAGTAATTTTAATCACAGATTTCTATAATTAAATTTTAAATATATTTATTTCTTTTTAGAAGCAATCGTATGCGAATTCGTATATTTTTCATATCTAAAATCCGAAGTACTTTAATCCTATTAATTTTAAAAGTACACATGTTTTACATTCTAAAATTAAAATTATTAAAATAATTACACTCCTATATGCCTTATAATGGCTAATTTAAAAAACCTTGCAACTTTCACGACATACTTAAAAGTGCAAAATTACATACATATACATGAATTTGTATATTTTCCAATTACTGATAATTTATGTTTTTCACTATCATCCACTGAAGATGGTACCAAAAGCTTTATTACTGTTTTTATATCCTGTCTATTGTATTTAATTTAAAATTAAATGCAAGGTACGGGATAAATGCACGGGTCCATTTCCTTTAAAGTTATCTTTGGCAGAAGCGCAATAACAAGCCCTGAGAAATTCCCAACATAGGTAGAAAAATCGTCTTGTACCACATCTGAGCGTGGCTTTAGATAATTTGATAAGAAATATTGTTTCTTCATTTAAATAGAGCAAACCAAGCATCTCTGTATTTAAAACCTTTAATATTCACGAGATTTCTTAATCCACTGTTTTTTAATCTTAATAAATTTAATGGATAATTTTTTAAGCTCTTTGAAATATAGTCAAATCACGCTATTATGATCTCTCGCGTACCAATCTTTTTAAATATCCGATTTTAAAAAGAATTTGACTTTCTATTTATCACAAAATAAAAGATATCTATTCAACAACAGAAAAAGATATACTTTCTATAATTCAAAATATTTTAAACGTATTAATTTTGAAAATACAGATGTATTACATTCTGAAATTAAAATTACTAAATGAATTACGCTTATATACCTTATAACGCTTATTTTAAATACCTTGCAATTTTCATCACATACTTAAACGCGCAACATTAAATACATGCCTACAAGTAATTCGTATATTTTCCAATGAATAATAATTTAAATTTTTAACTATTACCCGCAGTAGATGATTCCAAAGACTTACTGAAAACTGTATTAATTTACTGTTCAATGCAATTAATTAAAAATTAAACGTTTAGTAAAACTACAGATCCGGTTTTATAAAAGTTATCTTTCGCAGATAAGAAAAGAAAAACCTTAGGAATTATCCAATGTAGATATAAAGAACGTCTCAAACCCCATGTGAGCTTGATTTTACATAATTTGGTAAGAAATATTGTTTTTTTTAAATTCAAATTGATCAAGTCAACCACTTCTGCATTTGAAACCTTTAAAATTAATAGCATTTTTTATCCTATTAGGATGCTTCATCGCTCTTTTTATTTCCTCTTTTTTAGCAAAAATTTAAAATATTTTTACTTTAATTGAAATTCACTGAAATGATAAAAACAAGTTTCATTTAACGAACTAGTTTTAACTTTAATTCTAACATAAGGTTTTCGGGATTTTTTTGATAAGTTCGAACTAACCGAAATTTCGTATTATCTCATGTCCACTGTACATCATTAGGACAGTGTCATTTCACATATGCATAAGTATATCTGGTTTTAAAGAAGGATGTGGTACTTTTAAGGCGCGTAAAAATAGCATACTTTTTCATACAAAGATAGAGACAATGAAATTTATTATTAAAATTAAGATTGTGAATTCAGTTTATTTTATTAATTAAATAATTTATATGTCAGTTTTCTGAAATCTCTAGAAACTATGCAATTAGAAAAGCAGTTATGCTTAAAGTTTGTAAAACGGACGCCTTTAAATATAAATACATTTTTTTTAAATTTAAATTTCAGACTTTATGTTTAAACAATGTCCAAATCTTGAACAAAAGTATCAGCATTTCATTACATTGTAATTTCAAAATGTACTATCAGGTCAAATGCCAGCTCACCTCTGTGGTACTAAAGAACGACATTATTACAGAATTAGTTACATTGAAATATGTTAAATTAAATTCAAAAGCGAAGCTACGTTTAAATTTCAGAGAGTGTTTAGAAACTGTCTAGACTTTAGATAAAACGCATCATGATTTCATTGTTATTATAATGTTGAAATAGATTATGAAACAAGTTTCCGCAGAGGAAATTACAAATTATTTAAACTTAATGCATGGAGAATGAACTTATCTGAACAGAACATATAATTAAAGTTGCTTAAATTACAGATAATCGAGTTCTCAAATTTTTGTGGACAATTTTAAAAACTTTCAATGGCAAACTTAAGTTTGGAGACAATAAAATGAATTATTATTTCTATATCTCATATATCTCAGCATTTTTAGAATAATAAAATCAAAAGTTATTTGTGTGTGTGTGTGCGAAACAGTAAATGTTAAATTGACAATTTAATATTTTTGTCATAAATTTATTTAAGTTTTTACTATCTTTTTCTAAAAAGAATTCTTTTTAAAATCGTTTTAAAATTTCAAATTATTTATTATTTTTAAAATAAACCATTCTAATGGAGTGATGTTGAAAATTTTACATATTAAACTTTTAGAATTTGGAAAAAATTTCCCATCTCAAATTTTTATTAAATTTATTATATAAAGTAGATTTTCATAAAAAAGTACTATAAATTTATCTAAATACTTTGAATAAATTATCTTGACAAGAAATTTTCCCAAAATAATCTATTTAAGAAAGAGAAGAAAGCAATATTCATTTTAAAAATTTTATGTAAACATAAAAATTTCAGTAGTTCTTCCATTAACTAGATTTCAAGTAAAAAAGAGGAAATTTATAAATACCAAAAAAAAAAAAAAAAAAAAAAAAAAAAAACGCTTTGAAAAAAAATAAATAATATTTTACTTTTGAAAAAGTTTTTTAGAAATTTCATTATGAGATATGTGAACAATTTTTTCCCAATTTTTTCATCCTTATTATATTTTTAATTCATTTATATAAAAAATATTTTCTCGTGAAATGCAAAAGATTTAACTGTTTATGTAAAGTATATGCTCAATACAGTATAATTAAAATTTGTTTCTATAAGTTTAAAAAATGAATAGTTAATTGCTATAAAAAATGTAAACAATAACTATTTTTCATATTACTAATTTTTGCACAAAATTTAAAATAAATTAATATGAAATACAGGCGATTTTAAGATCGAAATAAAAAAATTAATGTCATCTTATGCATAATAGTTAGAAAGAAAGAAATTGGCATGAGGTTCGAAGGATTTTATATATTTCTTTGTTTAAATTACAAAGTTTGTGTAAAATTTTTAATCCAAATTCAACATTTCAAATTACCGTAATTTCGGGTGTATAAGCCGCAGATCAAACAATTCTTTTTTGACCCAGAATTTTTTAAGAAACAAATATAACTAGTTAGATCGCCGTAAATATTTGTCTTCAATCACTAAATAAGATTTCCGGGTCCAAAAAGAATTGTTTGATCCGCGGCTTATACACCCGAAATTACGGTATTTAAAATTTAAAAGAAATTTTCCCATGAAAAGCATAAAGTTTATCCTCTTTCTAATATGCATTTTTAATACAGTATAGTTGAAATTTTTTATACGAACTCTTTAGTGTCCCAAATCATAAATACCACATTCCCCGTATAGTAATTTCAATTACAGATTTCTATAATTAAATTAAAAAGATATTTATTTTATTTAGAAGCAATCGTGTTTAAAAATTTTCGAGACAGAGCAGCTATCATTTATATAAGCTTTAAAAAATGCAAAACTTACTTACCATGAAAAATAAAATTCATCTGTCAGAATACTAACTGTTGCACAAATATTTCAAAATAATTTAATATACAATGCAGACAATTTTAAGAATGTAAATAAAAAATCAACTTTATCTTACGAACAATTGTTAGAAATAAATAAAGCGGTGTGGGCTTTGAGAGATAAGCGCCCAACAATACTAGAGCTAGTCATTCAGAAATTGACTGTGACAGATGACAGCTTGTGAATGTTTCTCCATATGACGAGTCTGAAGACTCCCTCGTCTGTTTTCTGGATGCAACAGACAGGAGACCACTCTTTTAAATAGTGCACGACTCCGCAGGGCGGCGCAGTTGCCCGGGAGGCGGCGCCGCTCAGAACCCCGGTGAAATGGGATTCTGATCAATCAGTTTTTTCGGTGCGGGTAACCTCAAGAATGTTTAGGAA
Source organism: Maratus speculifer (assembly GCA_964019185.1). NCBI lineage: Eukaryota > Metazoa > Arthropoda > Arachnida > Araneae > Salticidae > Maratus > Maratus speculifer. The sequence continues at coordinate 226,124,470 of OZ025299.1, forward strand.
TTTTAATTGTCATAAATGCAAAATTGCGTAATGAATCTCCTGATTTATGTAAATACATTAAGCAGCGGTGGATTTCTAGCATAAATAAGTCTAAAAATTCCCGTTTAATCTTTTGACTTTAGATATCTGGTTAATGAGTTCCCATGTGAAAGAAATTTTAAGAATTTAAATTTTACAAATGACTAGTTGTGTTTATGGTAATTTTATGTTCCTCCTAATTAGTCAAATAACTATTGTTCATCAGCTAATGCTTTTCTGCTGAAATATTTCTTTAAATTTGCAGTGAAACTAAAAATTTTAATAGAAACTGATAGAACTTTACGGGTAACCGGAAGACTGTTTAGGAATTTTAATAGTAATAAAGAAAGAATTGAGTAATGAATCTTCTGATTTCATCAAATACTTTAGAAATCAATAAATTTCTAGCATGAATAAATCTAAAAATCTCCGTTTAACCTTTTGATTTCAGATATTTGGTTAAGGAGTTACCAAAGCGAATTAAATTCTAAGAATTTAAATTTTACAAATGAGCAGCCGTGTTTATGGTAATTTTATGTTCCTCCTAATTGGTTAAATAATAATTGTTCATCAGCGAATGCTTTTATTTTCTGATACTTCTATTAAAATCTGGTAAAGCATAAACTTGAGGCAATCTTGTTGCCAGGTGAAATTTAAGCTTAAGTGTGTAGATTTAGAGAGAGATTTTATGGAAGAAAAAGATTTTAGCTCGGATCACCCCATTTTGCACTAACTACAGCGGGATAGAAAACAAACCATGTAGGCTTTCTAAGGGAAAAGAATTAAAGTTTTGCGTTAAAGAAACCCTGAAAAGTTTATGCCGTCTCTCCTCTCAGGAATGTACAGAACTGAATCTTCAATCTTCAGCCCTAACTTCCTGAATTTCGGCTGGAGATGAGACTAAAGCAGCTTTTCAAGAAGTTCATATCTCTTTAGTTAAGATAAGCTAGGGATTTATAGTATGTTTCGCAATGTTGATCTTGGACCAAAAGGAAGAACGTCTAATCCATGTCTTAAAAATGTATTTGTAAGAAAACTTTCTAAAAATAGAAAATTGAAACGAACATTTCAACACAACAAACGTTCCCTAGTTCTGACCTCGAGCAATTGGAAGGAGAAGATGGTGAATTTATTTTTGCTGCCAACGGCAATTCTTCTCTCTCATATATTTTGTAATTATTGAAAATATTTGACCATTTTTATAAGGATTCTACTTTTTCATAAAAGGAAGAAAACTTTTTCTTTATCTGGTTCTTGTTTTAAAATGGAGTACAAAACAAAAGAAAATATGTTCGATCGAGTCACTTCCTTAATATATCTGACAAATACCACAGTTAACCCTTTATCGGGCATGTCAATATTTTGGTTAAAATGTGGAAAGGTATACCAAAATCCATAAACAGATTCATCTTAAAATAAAAAGGTGCCATTTATGTCAGGTTAACACAAATATAAATTATCTCACTAAAAATTCCGGTGCGTATCAATTAGTTTTTAATAAAGATTAACTGGTAACTATATTACCATTACTCGATAAAGGTTTAATATCAGATAAGATATTTTTTTTTCAATATAAATCGTAGAAGTATCTCTTTAAATTCATTTTAAAAAGACACTGTTTAAAAAATGACAGTTTTAGATTTTGTTAGGATATCAGTTTTACTTATTAATATATTGGCATCATCATTTCAATTTATTGCTTTAACAGCGAAACAATAAAGGAATTTACTTAAATATTGCTCTTAGACAAAAACTGCTATTTCAAAGTTTCTTTTAAAAAAAAGTTGGAAATTTTATGATGTATGTTACAAATCTATGGGAGGTCTATTTGAGAAAATGCAGAAAATTTTTATACGTCCCCCGCATATAAAAATTTCTAATTCGAAAAACTTTTTTTTATCCATTCCTGAATTAAATACAAAAACTCCATCATGGTATCTAAAAAGCTCAAAGAGATAAGCCCACTTAAATCATTTGTATGTCTAAATTGAAAAGCGTGTAACTCAAGAAAGAATGTTATTTCAAGGGGGTCCGGGAAACATAAAAAAAGTATTTATTGAGTTAGTCTTGAATATTTTTTTGTAATAATTAACCATATATTTTACACACACAAAATTTTATCCCAAAATTAAAGTTTTTCAAAAAAATTCCCCCCCCCTCCTTTTTTATAAAGTGGAGTAATTTAAAATCGTTGTTACTCTAAATGTTATTTGCCGAATTTTTTTCATATAATTAAAGAGTAAAATATATTTTAATAAAGTTTAAGCATTTTTTTTAAACTTTAATTAAAAAATAAATATTTAAAATGAAAATTAAATAAAAATTATGTACGATTAGCTTATTTTTAAAAAGTTATATTTTCAAATGTAAAACTTTTTCAAATTATCCGTTACAAAATTAATTTAAAATTATAGAAAAAGTTAAGTTTAACGTCTGATTCACTTATTTTTAACAATTTTTGAATTAAAATAATTTAAAAAAGAAAAATGCTGAAAAAAATTATATATCATTCAGAAAAACGCATTTAAAATCTTTAACAAATTTTGGCTCAAATAGAATGTTTGGATACTTTTTAAAAGTGCAGGTAAGAAAGCAACATTTCTTTTTAGCCTAAGTTACTGATTCTGTTTATCTTTCGTCATTTCCAACTTCTTTTTATTCTGTTTTAAATGTCTTGACAGTTGATTTAAAACAAGGGTTTTACTAACATGCAGATTTCATGTTTTTTCATGATTTTAGACCATAATTTTTTCATTATTATTTTTTAAAGATCTTTTGTATCAACCTTACCTGTTAATATTTTTATTCTTTAGTCCCAATTCGTTTAACCCTTTCCAGTGCGGTGTCTTTAAAAAGGACACCTAATTTTTATTTTACACGCACCAATAATATTTAATTGACATTTTCCTTATATAAAATACCTGAAAATAAGCAATTTCATATTTTCTAATAAATTCGTTTATAAATTCTGGTGGAAGTTAATTATTTCGAACACATTTACTCCGCGGCGGAAAGGGTTAAAGTCTGCCTTTATTTTACTGGCCCGGCCTGCGGGCCGGGCTCGATTCTACTTTCAATTACAGTGCTCGAACCGGGCCAGATCAGGCTTGGTCTTTACTCTTTTGGGATAGGTCAGCTCAGGCCATACTTTTTCTTAAGGATCAGGTCGGGCCTAATATATTCTTCCACACCGAAGATGTTTGGCTTAATTTTTTCTGGTTCTGCACAGGCCGAAATTTTAAGTCGCCGTCTCGACATAGCTCGTATGAAAAAAAAAAAAATGTAACGGCGTGGCCTGATCTGCGGAAATATCAGTAAAATTTGAACCTGTGAAATTATTTCACAATTAAACTTTAAATTTTATTCTTTTTAAAAAACAGTAGATTTCTAAGCAAAAAAAAAAAAAATAGATAAATAAAATAAAATACAGCGAAATCCATAAAAAAGAACCTACCTAAGATGGAAAATCCTCTGTTACTCGGAAAATTATGTTTTTCGCATGAAATTAATATAAAAATATCTGAGAAATAAATATATTTAATCCTACTAAGAAAGGATCTTGTATAAAATACATGCAATATGGATTAACTATAATAATAACATCTGAAACTTTTACATACAGATTTTTATCAAAACTATAAATATCACAGCTTAGGGTGTTTCGTTAAAAATGAAGATTATTAACATGGAAAAAATATGCTAAAAAAGTATTTTTGGTCAAAACTTATCGTGTGAAGCAATTTTTAACCTTGATGTAAAGATTCAAGTTTTATAGAAATTAAGTCGGACCGGGACAGGCTACGGACGAGATTTTGACATTATTTCGAAGTTGGGCGTTACTTTTTTATCTATAAGCCAGGCGAGCTCGAGTCTAGAAATTTTAGGTACTTTATGGGGTTCAAGACACAAAAATCTTCAAATTTTGAAAAAAAAATACTGCATTAAAAAATCCTTTGTTTTTTTTCTGCTTACGGTTTTTTCAACATTTCATCTGATTAAATTATTATAACTCAAAAACAGTTTAAGCTAAATGGTTTAAACTAGGAACATGTCTTTTTTAATTGTTTTAACTTTGTTTTAGTTTTGATTGTTTTAATTTTGATTCTGAAAATATGAAAAAAATATTTATTTTTAAAAATATGATTTTTTTATGTTAACTCATTTTTTTTCAAATTTTTCCTTTAAACATTTTAAATTTTTATTTCAATTAATATTTTTTTAAATGCTTGATCAAAATTAAAGCTAATATATATCTGTTTATTTATATGAAAAATATTAAGATTTAACAAATAATATTTCAAGTTATAAAGATTTTGATTTATCCTACTTTTTTAATAAATTTTAAATTTTTAAATTAAAAAAAATGTACGATAATTTTTACTATGAGATGTTTTTAACTACTAATATAGGTAACCATTACAGAAAATGTCAAAATTTTAAATCAATAAATAAAAGTCATTTTAAAATGTGTCCCGGATCTCGTTAAAAAGTAAAAACTGAACCATTATAAAATCACTCTTGTGTCTGTCTCTCTGTCACAGCCATTTAACTCGTAAACTATGGAATGCGGAAAGTTCAAATTGGAGGAAGTAATAAAGACTACTGACCCACATATTTACAGATTACTAAACATTCACAAATTTATTTAGTAAAAATATAGAGGGGGAAAAAAATTAAAGAATCTCTTGAAAAAAATTATTTTTTGAGTGACGAAAGCTTTCACAAGAAATCATACTCGATATATATATATATATATATGTCGAGTATTATTTCGTGTGAAAGCTTTCGTAACTCAAAAAATATTTTTTTTTTAAATTTTAGGTAATATATTTTTAGAGATATAGTCCAAAATGTATTGCAAAAATATATTCCCCCACCCCCTATCTATTTCCAAATATACGGAAACAAAAATTACCAAAAAAATAGAATTAGTAAATGTTAATTTAAACGTTGTAGGAAAATTATAGCGATTACCCTAAGACATAGTTTTTGAAAAAAGCGCAATTTTTCGTTGCACATAAATTTTTATTTGTGGGCATTAAGCAAAAGTATTGTGGAGCGCTAGAGGTACTTATCGCAGCAGAAGCATAAAAGCATTGTTTGCACTGATTTCCCCCCCCCCCAAAAAAAAAAATCGTCGGTAATTAATCCAGATATTAAAACCTAAAGTAAAGGACGATTTGTATATATACAATGACATGGGCGGCGTACACTATGTACTTTCGGCTTTTCAAACCTAGATAACATCTTTTAATGATATCTTTGTGTAATGCAGTGGTTTTTTACCTATCTTTGACGACGCACCATCAAATCATCTGTAAAATCACGATTCTAACCCCCACCCCCTGCCCTATTTTACCACACACACATTCTGAAACATATATAACTTATTACTTAATAAGTGAATTATATTCTCCTAAAAAAAAGGCTATAAGAGCTTTAACAATAATTATTCATTTTACATTTTTGCAACGTATCAAAGAGATTTATTTCCTGTCACGTATCTGATTTTAACATAATTCTATAAATAAAGCGATATATCTTCTTTTCATGAATCTTTCCAACTTACCTGAATAATTATCAAATGTGTTCGAAAGTCTACATATTTATCTTCACATAATGCTTAAAGAAACTCTTACATTTAACATTAAAATTGATAACATTCACATATTTTTAAATTCTTAGTAACTTATTAAATGTTGGAGAATTTTTTTCTTTCTGTGGTTAACAAAACACACATGTTACACTTTACGTTAAAGCAAAAAATCCCTGTCGGCTTGGCCTATAGGCAGAGGTAGATTTCGAAGTTAAGCGTTCATTTCAACAGCAAAAAATGAAATACGACTAGAGATATACCCAATTTAACAACTTTATTTGGCCGCTTTTGAAGAATTTTTCATTTCATTTTTATGTAAAGAAAAAGGCAATAAAGCACTTTTCACACCAGTAAATAGAAAGTTAAATAAGCACTGTTTTCCAAGAGACAAATTCCTCAATAAATTAAGATAAAAGTTATTCGTCTTTTAAAAGTGGTGGGACACCCAAAATTTCATTTTTAATGGACAAATTATTTTGGACATTAATGGGTTAAGTGAAATTCGGCTCAAATGCCCACTTTCACAGTATTTTTTGAAATATATTCGGACTTTATGAAAAAATTGAGCAATACGGCACATTATATAGTTCCTAAATAAGAGAAACTCACAATTGATTGGGTTTGACAGCAAAATTGAATTTTAAAGCGAGTCATAAAACAAGCAATTTGCTATTTGAATACATCCTCAATTCTATAATCACGGTTGGTTAGGGAAATTTTGTGCAAAATGTCCACTTTCACAGATTTTTTTTTTTTTTTTTTTTTTTTTTTTTTTGTAATATATTATGCTTTTATTAGAAAACTGGTCAAAATGTCGAATTATACAGCTTCTAAATAAGGGAGCCTGTAAATTGAAAGCGTTTGAGATTAAAAAAAAAAAAAGGATTAGAAAATTATTCATAAAATAAGTAATTTGTTGTATGTATACTTCCCCAATTTTTCAATCACGATCGCTTCGGGAAATTCTGTTCAAAATGCCCAATTCGACACCATTTTTTGAAATGTATTCTGCCTTTATCACAAGGTTGTCCAGTGCATCACATTACTGTCTGGTTCCTATAGGAAAGACTCTAGGGCCGGTTTCAGGTCCGTTCGGTTGCCTAGGTAACTGGTCAGTCGACTTTATTTTAGGGAAGTCCGGTATTTTTTTTCCCGTTCAACCGATCATTCCGCAAATAAACAGTCTTTTTTTGTCCTATGGATGAAGTTCCTTCAATATAAATTTTGGAACCTTCGAAAGCAGGAAACCTACTCAGAGTTTTTATTATGTCGGTCAGACAGTATATAGTCCCTAAATAAGAGAACCTGCCATTTGTGTTTGTTTAAGAGCAAAATGAATTAGAGAAAATTAGAGATATTTCTTTTAATTTTAGGTGTTATGTTTGTAGCGATATCGTGGAAAATATAGTGCAAAAATATGTTCCCCCCATCTAATTCCAAACCTACTGAAATTAAAAATATGAAAATATTAGAAGTTATAGATGTTACTCTAAACCATGCAGGAAAACTGTAGCGATTACTCTAGATCACAGTATTTGAGAAGAGTACATTTTTCTGCTGCGCACAAATTTTGATTTGTGGGCATTGAGCAAAAGTGTCGAGAAGCGTTGGAGGTACCAATCGTAGTAGAAGTATAAAAACATTGATGATAATGATTTATGAAAAATTCATCTGTAATTAGCCAAGATAGTAACCCTTAAAGACAAGGACGGTTTGGACATAATTAATGATGGGGGTGGCGTACTCTGCATACCATAGACTTTTAAAGTCTAGATATCAAATTGTGTAATGTCATAATTAATATCAGTCTAAAAACAATAAACGTCTTATTATTGCAAACATACTACTTTAATTAGAATTAGTTACATAATACAGGGATTGTACGCACAAAGAATTAAAAATACATATCCATTTTAGTACCAGGATTTTCTTACAGTATTATCTGCCTTATTTAATGCAAAACGTTTCTTACTTCGGATATAGCGGCCACTACGTTACGAAATTTTTGGTATTAAATTTTCTATTTTTTTATTCCTTATGCATGCGAACTCTTCATAATGCTACGGGACAAGGCGACAATCCATCTTTGTATAATTCGTCTATAGAACCATTTGATAAGGTGAACTAACATATATGAGTGTATAACTTCGAAAAAGTTTAGCATTTCAGAATTTACCGTCAATAGCAGGAACGATACTCGAATTCTATTGTGCAACCTTGTAATTGGGCTATAGATCTATATACGCGTAAATCACAGTCATTTTGAACGAATTACACCAACAAACGAACAATATAATCGAATAATTTTCTAATCGCTGTATTAACTACAGATAATTATACAAGCCCCATGATAAACTATAATTAAATTCAGGAAAATAATGCATAATACAACTGAAAATGCACTTCGAGATATTAGCATCCGCAGATGGTAATGCATTCAGTTTTTTGCTTAGCCCAATCTGTGAATATAAATATTTTCGGATAATTTTAATATTTTAAAACATTGCATCTAATGAAACAAACAAGTGAAAAAAAATCTGACGTGTAAGCTATTGTCTTAATTAAAGTTGCTTCAGCTATTTAAGATACCATTAATAGAAAAATTCTAAGAAGAATAATAAACAATTTGTATAAGTATTAAGTTTATGGTGTCCACTTGCCACAGAAAACTCTAAAAGTGTCGTCATAAATTTGTCTTGTAAAGTAAGTAGTTCTAAATCACTTTTTTCCCCTTTTTTATCATCTATTTTGCTACTAAACATAAATATTAGTAGTTCTTGCGATATTTTTCATGTTCTTAAAGTAACATAAAACAATAATATCGAGACATATTTTTAAGAAATTATATTGGCAGGAAGTTGCACTGTTAATACTATTAATATATTGGGTATCCCAAAAAACGTTCAAACGCGCTTTGCTTGTTTTTTAACTGTTAAAATAAAATGAGTAATATAAATTGCAAAAATGTCAAAAAGTAATAAATAATGTTATATTAGTGAAAATTTACAGCGATAATTTTTAAAAAGTAAGATTTTATTATTTTTTAATGACTTCTCTAAACAAAACTTAGCAACAACAATTTTTTTCCTTTTACTGCAGTGAGATCATTAGAAATAAATTGCACGTCTGTAGCTTTAAAATTGAAAGAGTTATGTTTAATTAAAGGTTAGCTCTTCTATATAAAGACAATATATCAAATTAAAAAAGTAAATATACGCGTCTTGCATTTTTTCATCTCATTTCTCTAATTATATTTTTAGAAATTAAAATTCTTCATTTTACTATTCACATTATGGCTGCCTGTGCACTCCGATTTTAAAACGTGGTGTACATTTGTGGTGTGAATTGTTTATCATTTTGTAAATATGAGTTTGAAACAAAGCATACGAAAATAAATTTGTAAATGGTCCATAATTTTTTACTCATGAAATAATCTATTAAATGGCACGAAAAAAATGGTGTAAAATAGTTTATTTCTTTTCATTACTCAGTTAATTTTAAAAGTCATAAACTTTGGGAGCATGGAAAAATTATTGTAGTGCTTTTATAGCAGAAAATGAAAATTTTTCTAATTGACTAATTTTATGTATCAACTTTATAAAAACGTCGTAAAATCTTTTAAAATGTGTAACTTTTTTTTTTAAATTAAAGCTGGTACTATTTCTTCAACATAATCTTATTATGTATCTTTTTTTGAGTAATTTCCAATTTACATTGCCTCCTTATTTACAAGAGGTAAAAAATTACGGCCGCTTTTTAAAATTTTTAGAACAGGCTGAATAATATTCAAAAGGATTATGTAGAAGTTGTTTCAGATTTCAGTGTCGCGTCAAATGTATGCTTTATATTGTCCCTTCCATGCTATTTTTTGCTGTTATCTATCACCAGAAGATCCAACACGGGCTTCCCCAATTACAGAATATGGGAAAAGCAATTTTTTAAAACTCTAATAGTTTTTTATACATATATTTTACTTTGCACAGTAACAAAAAAATTCCCTCTGGAATTAAAAAAAAACCTTAAACATGTATTCAAATAAAGCTTTGAAATTTATTAAGAAATATGTTTTCGAATGAACAGCAAGCCAGGAGATAATAGATTGTAATTAATTGCCAAAGATTTCGTTACTTATAGCATCTTTTCGATGCATTTTTAGTGCACTTTATAATTCATAAATAAATATCAAATTCATTATGATTGAACATCATTAAAATGCACGTGAAATAATTTTTTCTCATTGCCTGTAATGTAACGGAATATTTTTGACTGTAACTGAAAAATGTATGGTACAAACATCATTTTGAATGGAGATAATACAATTATAAACATCAATAACATACAAAAGTTCTAGGTCAATCAGAGTTTATTTACAAGAGTTAAAGTGTGAATAGACTAACAGACAACTCAAATTCATAAGCACTGTCATCTATGATGGTAAATGCTAACTAGTTTGTTAAATTTCGCTTATTTTTTTATTTAAAATTTTGTTTGTATTATTTTGGATTTTCAAAACATGTGGAATTTTAGAATTTATTTAAATAATGTGTTTTGAACATTTTTAATTTGAGTAAAATATTTAATTTTTTTTATAGTTATCTTAAAATTTAATTTGTTAGTGCTACCATCTATATAAGAATTTATTAATTATAAATTAACAATTTGGATTTATTAATTAAAGTATAAGTTGTTTTGAAAGAAACATTAAACAAAACCCTCTGTGCGGTCTGCGATCACTATTACCCACTCGTTTTTTTTTTTTTTTTTTTTTTTTTTTTTTTTTTGCAGCATCATAAATTTCAGAAAATGCTATTTTCGAGGCCACTTACAGGACTATTAACAGATTATTCTTTTTTGAGAAAAGTCTTTAAAAATATAAATTAGCTTAATAATAAATATAAAATATTGAAAAAAGTTTTGAAATAAATTAAAAAATTTACGAATTTGATTTTGAAAAATTACAACATTATATTCACATTTTTGGCGGATAAAAAGTTGACGTTTTTTCGCAAGTAGAGTTTTCCGGCTACGCTACCGAATGTCATAGCTGCTGATGAGTGAACAGTGGTTTAAACTTCGATAGAAAATGAAATGATCGACTTAATTAGACGCAGAACAGTTTTTAAACTGTATAATAATATGTATTAAAATATTTGATGAATATTTTTGCCAAAAGAAACCCCGTTTAATACAAAAACATTTTTAAGCATTCGAATCTTTATTTCATCTGGCTTTAAATTAAAATTGATTGATCATTTTGCATTTCACTTAAAAAATAATTTTCTATGTTCTTAAATGTTTTTAACAGGAAAAAAAATTAATGATACATTTATTGTTTGCATTGAAAAAAATTCTAGCGTTTGTTTCTTATTCTATCAATTATCAAAGAATCGCTGTCTGATTAATTCTAATACGTAACGTGCTGTGCAATCGTGGATAAAAAAAAGTAAATGCTCCTATTTATTCTTCAACAAATTTTCTTAGAAGAGTGTTATTTATACCGAAGGATTGGAAATAAAGTCTACTTTTAAACGATGTATATAAAATTTGCTTAGGGTGCCATTTACATATTAAAATGAACCCAAACTTCATTTTTTCAATGACAATGTCCAATTTTAATAAGATATTTCAAATTTTCGGATCAAACTATGCTTATACGTCAAATTTCAAGTCATTTGAATAATAAGTTTTTGAATTATAAGCATTCAGAATTTAGTGCTTCTAATGTTAAATTACCTTCTCATATTTTTATTGATATCTCCTGAAACCATACTCCTAATGTGTTATTTTTTATGCATCAGTATTACTAAAATACCCAAACATAAATATATTGAATTTGCAATTTATATAATTTTATAATATGAATTGTAAAATTAATATTTGAAAAAATTATGAATTGCAATCTATAATTATTTTGATGGATTTAGATTTAATGTCCTGTTTTATGGAAATCTAAAATTTCAAATTTTTCTTGCAAGTAGATTTCAAATTATGCTTTAAAAATGACAAAATGATGGTTTAAGGGGCCGACAACAATAGAAATAACTAGATATTTTGAAACTTCAAATGCTATCCTGCAATCTACATCATTTAATATGTACACTGTAAAAAAAAAGGGTCGATCTACTAAAAAAACTTTAGTGATCCTTGTAATTACTAAAAAATTTTTAGTAATCTTAGTCGGTTACAAAAAAATCTGTAAGAATTACTATAAAAAAGTTAGCAACGAATAGAGTTAATAGTTTTATATTTTTAATAGCTCTTACTAAAACTCAGTTGGTGTGGCCTTGGTAGCATAGTGGTTATAGTAACGGACTCCAGGCTAAAAGGTCCGGGTTCGGAACTTGCCGCCGCCACATACGCCCCGAATGTATGTAGTGTCTCGTTAATAAAGGGATGATGAAAATCCTGTCGGAGCGGGTAGGAATGTTTGGTGCTGCCATCTATTGCGGTTTTGCCGAAAATCTTCCGCTTCAGAAGTCTGGATGCAGCTCGAAGGAAGTTCCTGCCTTTCGAGCGCACGTAATGGTTATTAAAAATAATTTTGGAGCTATTACTAAAGTTTGCTTGGTGGTTCATACTAAAAATTTTTAAGTTAGTTACACAAAATATTCTTTTGTTCAGTTTACAAAAGAAATGCTTGTTTCACTTGCAAAAAAAAAGTTTGTAATGGTTACTAAAAAATTCTGTGGAATACAAATTTACTAAAAAATTTTTAGTGACCTCTTGAATTTTTTTTACAGTGTAGATTTTAGACAATCAAATTTTATGTAAACCATTTAAACGTAGACTTTATTTCCAATCTTTTGGCACCAGTAACTTTCTTCTACCATAGTTCTTTGCAAAATTAGCAGGAGTTGTTTAAAATTTATTTTTCCATGACTGTACTTATATCTTATACTGTTGTGTCTTCCAGCAAAACGTGGAAGTTTGAAAAGGGGATTGAATTTTTGATTATGGTTTGAACAATTTCACATTCTAAGCTTGTTCAATACAGTTTTTAAAAAAAACCTTAAAAAATTGGTTATAATCCACATTTTTAGCGCTTATCAAATTGCATTCCGTAGTGTTTTGAATGAAACATTTTTAGCATTTAATATTGAGTTTTAGAATGGTTAAGTAAACACAAGTCTAAAATTTTCAGCCTTTATTGATCACCTAAATAAATATTTACTAAAATATTGTTAAATATTAAAACAAAAAACATATATAATATGCCTTTCAGCTGCATCCTGTATACTGAAAAGTATGGACTGCTTTCCAAAAATTTACTAGTGCTTTTACATGTACTTTTAAAGTTGAGTAGATTTAAAATAATGATGCAACTTCCATTTCTCTAGTTGTAGTCTAATATTTATTTATTTTTATTGAATCATCTATAAGATGAAAATATTGTGCAACTATCTGCAGTCCTTTTTATTAACTAGATTTTTGGAATTTGCTGAACATTTATTTTTTACAGAGTGGATGTGCAATTTATGGTAAATATTTTACGATAAATAATTAATTTAATAAACGAAAAAATATTTTATGGTATTTTTTCCAATTACGTCTTATATTATGGAAATATTCCACCGATTTTCCTCTAAACTCTTAAAAAACAATGAAACAATCCCTATTTTATAGTAAACATTTTAAAAAACATTTTGCACATCATATAAATATATTTTTCAACTCTAACCTTATTGAAAATGCAGTAAAATGGAAAATTGTTGAAGCAAAAATTTAAATATTTAATCACACAGAGGGCTATAAAAGCCAGTTTAAAGAAAGAAAATAGAAATACGTCTATTTAAGTATCTTTCTAAATGTCTTAGAATATTATCATACTTTCATACATAATTTAACTCACTCAACTAAGTTTTAATGATACTGCTCGACATTAACACTGCCACAAATTTGAATACGAATGTGTTAAGAAGACTAGTGGGAGCTATGAGCACTACATTCCACACACAGTGTGCATAAACCGGACAATTTTAGAGAAGGCAGTGGTATTTGGAAGTTGGGTTTATTGTAAACACAGCAATTCTTATATAAATATTTAGTCGACTGAATCACTCTCTTTTATTGCTTTAAAAACACTATATTAAAATTATCGTATAAATGATATTTTTAATAAAATTCTGACTTACTATGTATGCCTATTTATATAAAAATCTTTGATGCATTCTTTATGTTAGAAATTTAACTCTTTCGGCACCGTCGTCCTTATAAGAATTTATGTTTTGAATACAACTACACTGTAAAAAAAAGTAAATAACATAAATAAATCTCTTACATTGGCAGAAAAAAACTGTTAATTTTAATGCCAGTGTATAACCGGTTAATTTACAGAAAATATCTGTAATTTTTCACTAAAACAACCTTTTTGTACAAAATATGGATTTTTTCTGTAAAAATTAAGAATTCCACTCTCTTTTAGGAAAAAAAACAAAAACACTGTTTTCTTTAAAACCGTTTTTTCTGTTATAAATTTTAAAATTTCATTTTTTTCTGTAAAAAGCAGTTTTTTACTATAAAAAATGGATTTTTGTCTCTAAAAATTCATTAAATTTTACAGAAAAAATCTTTTTCTTTAAAACAGCGTTTTTCTGAAAAAAATAAAATTATTTTCCATACCGTATAGAAATTTAAATTCTATGCATGGATGAATTCTTGAAAATTTTGAAGAAAATTGCGAAACAGTAGCTTCCAAGTAAGAATTTGAAGTAAGGGTAGTCGCAAAACTGTTACATACATCGCAAATAATTGGATAGGCTACTAGATAATTGTACAGTAATGCTCAACTAAATATACCAACCCCAGTCACTGATATTGCAGTTTACTTAATAGTTCATTCGATTATTAATTTATACTAAGACAGTAAAATATTTCTCAAAGCTGTTTCTAGACATCTAATCAGTTCCTGTCCAATGTGCGAAAACGCATCATTTTTTGAAGGTTTTATTGCATTAAAATGGACGTTTTTATGAAAATGTTTAAAGTACTTTTAATGTTTTATTTAAACAAGCTTTTTATTTACGATACCATATCTGTTTCAATTTTATTCATTTAAATACCAAAAGAAGAGATGTCATCAATTTAATAAAAAGGAAGTAATGAGTCAAATGCGCATTGCAAGTGGGCATAAGAAAGGCCAGGAAATTTTAAACAATGACATATAGAAACATTGTTTACATTTATCTTTACTTTTTTACATAAAACCGCTAATAAACCTTAACTATGACTTCTAGATTGACTTTGTATGTATCTGAGAGATATAAAAGAAATATTTAAATGTAATTTCTGGAAAAGCAATTTTTCCGTTACTTCCATGTTTGATAAACTGCATTACATGCATTGTTTTAAACATACTTCAGTGAAATTTTGTCAAAATACTTTACATAGTATTAACTAACTTCCGAACTAGAACCCGACCAGTGGCCGAGAGGTAATGCCTCCAGGTAGACGGCAGGTGCTGGGTTCGAGCCCAATCGTAGGAGTTAACTGTGATTTTCTTCGGACCTTGGATTTCCTTGCTTAAATACGGGTTAGGTTCCTTCAGACGGAGGAGTGCACCCTCCCTCTCTGGGCGCACGTCCCAAGTGTAGATAATTAGCCGTTATAAATACATAGGTTGATCCAAAAAAAAGTTTACAAGCAGAAGCATTTGAAACGTAATAATTGTGGAGCGAATATTTCCACCCAGGGTGGTTGACAGAAGGCGCTAGTTGTCCTACAGCGGTTCTACGAGTAAGTAGCTTCAGTATGCAGACACATAATAGCGACAGTAATGGCACGGCGTCTAGAAAAGTGGTCTCTCATAGAGGCGCGAGCCGTAATTCGATTCTTAGGGGCCAAGAATGTGGACGCACCCGAAATTCACAGAAAAATCGAGTAGCAAAGGCATCATTCTTCTGCATGACAATGCCAGGCCCCGTACAGCTCGCCAGACTCAGGAATTGCTGCAAAGGTTCAAGTGGGAGGTCTGGAATCACCTCCCATATAGCCCCGATTTGGCTCCAAGTGACTTTTTCCTTTTTCCGGCGTTGAAGCGAAACTTATCCGGAACACGGTTCACCTCAGACGATGCAGTGAAAACAGCTGCCAAAAAATGGCTCAATGAGCAAGGCCCTGATTACTACCAAGACGGGATAAATAGGCTGGTCGAACGTTCTGACAAATGCCTAAACAAGTTTGGCGACTATGTGGAAAAGTAAAGGCCAGATGTATCTCTTGATTGCCATTTGTATCTTGTTTCTATTGTTAATAAATACTTTTTCCTTTGCCTTGTAAACTTTTTTTTGGATCACCCCTCGTACAAACAAAAAAACAAATCAGAACTAGAATCTAAGC
This sequence comes from Maratus speculifer, assembly GCA_964019185.1. Lineage (NCBI taxonomy): Eukaryota > Metazoa > Arthropoda > Arachnida > Araneae > Salticidae > Maratus > Maratus speculifer. Next base: position 226,140,419 of record OZ025299.1, read on the forward strand.
TCTGTGTTATAACTAAGGATATACCGAAGCAGGTTTTTAAAACAGAAACTGAAACCAAATTTCGATAATCTTCCCATGTTAGATATTTTGCCGAACAGTTTATTAAAAGTATGCGTCAAAAAGAATTCATTAGAAATTATTCGTAGGAGTAAGATTATTCTATGCTTATTTAGATCAATAAATTGTTTATAGTACTTAGTTGAGAATATTGAAATCTTTCCCGTAAAATTCTTCCGTCAGTTATTGGCATACCAAAAGAAACTTTGCTCGCATACTATATATAGTAAGGATAGTCAAACACCATATTAATATATGTGTTAATTTGCATTTTCACAAAATTAGAGGCCATGAATGACATTTTCTAACTATTTATATTTTTTTTCATAATTACGTTGAGATGTGATCAATATACTTCAATTAATTTTACTGAGTTTGCATATCTGCAAGCAGTTCTAATATCAACATTAACATACACGATGTTTTTAATTGTACTTGACATTTATTTTTTTAATATCACTGTATGTGTTAATAGTAGTAAATGTGTGCTATTCAGACGATACGAGACTATGAAATGTTAACAAAATTAATTAAAACAGTATACACATGTTTTGAACTTAACAAAATCTATATAAAAATGCGTAAACTACATTTCAACATACTCTAAAAATTAGGTACGTCAGTTAAAAATGAGTGCCTCCTGTATTTTGCCTTTATTTTGTCTTTAAGTAAAAAATTCTGAAATACTATTTCTAATATATTTAAATTTTTTATCTGGTTATTTTTCTCTATACTTCTTTATATAGAGATAAATTACTGCTTTTAAGCGTATTTGTCAGTAAATTTAATAACAATTTAAAGTGCATCGACAGAATTACATTTTAACAGGTTTAACAGCCATCATTCTAAAGTCTGTATTGTCTAGAGGCACGCTGCTGTCAGCTGATAATAACGCACTATTACACATTTATATATTATTTATAGGCTTCTACACTTAACATTACTTCGAATAGCATAAATTGGATCGACACGTCACTTCTGTTATAAAAATCTGAATTAGCTTATGTCTAAAGCGGTAAATTGTGAATAAGCTTGTTTCAAATTCGCTTCGTGCTTTTCAGGTTATTGCTTGAAATAAGATTAAGGTTCCAAGTTTAGTCTGAACCTCAAATAAGATCTGTTTGGCAAGGGAACTGGGAATAGTAAAGGTTAGAAAGAACTAGTCTTTCAAATTTTCGTCTAAGAAAAAGTTTATTTTTTACTTTATAGTTATGCATCTATTAACATACTTGTTGATGAAACTGAGTTACTAAATTTTCTTCTTTTTATAAGGCAGTGCTAGATGAAATTATGTAATAATGCTTAAATATATCTTTATGAAATTCCAATAATAAAAATTTTCATTAAAATTTTAAAATTTATATTTAAACAGTAATTTTTTATCAAATTTATTTATTTAAAATTCAAAATTTTTACGTAATGTGATACGGAAAATTTATATTAGGGTATATGAATTAGAATCCAGTCGATCGATTCTCAGAGATATATTTAATTGAATGGAACAAAGGTTAAAACCTTTTTCTCATAAAATTGCTTTATATGTTGACATCCGTTTAAAAACGGCAATAAAAGTGCTCGGTTTTATGGAATAAGGTAATAACGCCGCGATGAGCGACCAATTTTCGTCGGCGACCCCTACCTACGACCCGAATAACCCTAGTCACCTATGCGAAGCGCTGTCGCCGGTAGGCGACCACAGACAACGTCAAAATCCTTTACTTACGACCCGAAGGCCTTGGACTCTAAATAGAAAAGGGAAAAAAGTATATTATTAATCATTATTAAAGGAATTTCGAAACGACATATTTGTAGATAGTCCCTGGGTGTGACAAAATTGTTCATTTCGAATTAATTTCTTTTAGTAACTTTAAAACAGATCAAGTTTCTAAGTATTAACGGATTTTGTTCATGTTCAATAGTTATTTAAAACGTTTTCTATAATGCATTCATTTATGTGATTTAACAGGTGTCGGCTTATAAATTCACACTGTCATTTCTTTTAATATCAGCTTATTGTGGGCTGATAACAATAATCAATTACTCATATCTATTATTTGCATAACATTGGTTTTAACTCCACATTTATTGTGCCCTTATTTATTGTACATCACTTTTATTCTAATTTTTTCAGTTACATATGGTCATAATAATAAATGTCTCTAGACTTACGAAATAAAATCACAAATAGAAAGATTTATGCAAAAAAGTGAAAAAAAAATTTAAAGTGAATTTTTATTTTATTTTATTTTTTTCATTTTTGTCTTGATATTTCAGTTTAAAATATTAACAATTGTACTGTCAGAAATATTCCCAAAATCCTGGCCAAAATTTCAGTCTTCCTATGCCTTTTTAGGCTTATCTAAAACAACGTGATAGCGAAAATGGATATTTATTTTACTAAGCGGGGAACGACAGTGGTTACAATAAATTAAGTAGTTACCTTACAACATAACTTATATTATGTGCGTTACTAAACTGAGAGGTGTGTATTATATGAAATATACACTTCATAAGTAATCTGTAGTCTGTGGCGTATACAGAGTGTCAGTAAGATTCTTGTCTGGGCCTCCTTACTTCATACATCTTTATTTGAAAACATAACGATAAGTACAATTACATATTCGTAAATTGCAAGGAAAAACAATTTAATAACTCAAATAAAATTACAAATGTAAAATTGCAACCAAAACCGTTATTAGTCAAATAGGAATTATAATTAAATAATAATTAAAACTAAAATTTTATTAAATTTATGAAAAAGTTATGAAAAAATATATTAAAATTAAAAGTAGATTTTTTTTTTCATTTTAAACTATCCTACACACTTTTTTGAAAAAATATGCTAAAAATAAGTTAAACATCATTTTAAAGTCATACTGAAAAATAAATTAACTCTTCTTTTCAACTGTCTCAAATTTAAAAAGAATTACTAAAATTTTATTGCTATTTATTTATTTATTTTTTTTTTTTTGTAAAAATATGTTAGCTTTTTATTATTAAAAATGAATGAAATAGAGAAAAATATTATAACGAGTTGTTCTATAAACAACCCGCTATAATATTTTTCTATTCCTGTTATAGATAGCGCCATGACATTTATCAATTAAAATACCAATATAACATCAAAACTGTTTAGTAAATGTTTAGGAATGGTTGGAATGAATTCAACATACAACTATATATAGCTAATTTTGTGTATGAGTTTCATTGAAAATAATATCACTGTAAAACAACAATTACTTCGCTTTCCTAACAGAACAGCTATTTCTAAGCATCATTTACGGAGCTGTATTACAGAACTGTACTCTTTTGTGAGCAATATAGAAATATTCCGGAAATTTGATGGAAAACTTACTGGATTTATAGGGATTTGTAATCTCAAAATGTCAATTACGGAAATTGTACTGTTTTTTGGAAAAATGAAACTATTCAGTAAAATTTTAAGGAAAAATTTTTGTATATTAACAGATATTTTTTTAAGTGTAGCTCTACAACACTGAATGTTACCCTAAGATCTTGTACTCTTTTGTAAGAAATATGGAAATATTCTTGAAATTTACGGAAAACATACTGGATTTATACGTATTTGTAATCTCAAAAAGTCAATTTTGGAAACTGTACAGTTTTTTCGGAAAAAATGAAATTATTGAGTAAAATTTTACGGAAAAATTTGTATATATTAACCGACATTTTTGTAAAGTGTAGCTCTAGAACTTTGAAAGTTACCCTAAGATCTTGTACTCTTTTGTAAGCAATATAGAAATATTCCGGAAATTTGACACAAAACTTAGTGGATTTATACGGATTTATAATCTCGAAAAGTCAATTACGGAAATTGTGCTCTGTTATCGGAAAATGAAACTATTCAGTAAAATTTTACGGAAAAATTTGTATATATAAACAGATTTTTTTTTTTTTTTTTTTTTTTTTTTTTTTTTTTTGAGTGTAGCTCTAGAACACTGATAGTTAGCCTAAGATTGCTTTCATGCTATCTTTTACTGAAGCTTTTATGTAAAACATATGTCTCTTTTTTTACTCAAACGTAAGGGCTACCTGTCTGTAACATTAATTTATTGTTGAACATTTAAAAGTACGTACTAATATGGAAACATGACAGATCTATTCCAATCTGTTATGATAATGATCGAGCATTCTACAAAAATAATATCACAAAAGATATTGTCGTATTAATGGTTTCATTTTCAGATATTTCGTCTAACTTCTGATTACACCGTGTTAACGTCTAAACAAGTGGCACGATTTTGACATTTTCTTGAATATATGATGAATTCTTTATTTGCAAACATAGATTCCTTAGATAAATACAGCGGAGATTATTGCATGATAATAGTGGTAAACTAATACTGTCGCTTGTAACGAATCTTCGCACTATATCCTTGCCCGCACCATAGTAGCGCATAAATATGATGACTCGCAGAAATCGTAATAGACATACGTGCCCGCAAAATGATTATCGCACTATTCACACTAGTCTTTTTAGATTAATTCTTTCTTTTGTCAAGCATTATTTTTTACTTTAAAAAATACTTCCTGGAAACATAATAGAAAAATCTGTACCGAAAAATATAACTGTATGTTAAACATTATGATTTAAATTGAACATAAGGTCTCACATCAAATTGTGAATTATATCTGAAGTAAAATACAAGCAGCCTTCTTCTCAACTCCCTTTGTGCTTTGTGTATCAAGTTTAATTTAAACTTAAAATAACATCATTTCGGCAGAGAACTAGAATAGTTCTCTTAGCAATCACAATAGCTTTTCCCCACTCTGCACTTTTGGAATATGTATTTAGCTTAGGATTTGTAAATAGACGGATACAAAATTTCTAAACTATATTTTCTCTCAAGTTATTACAAAAAATAATTATTAAATTCAGTTCAAAAATTTTAATTTTAATCCATTGTAAAGTTTTAGCATTTTTAGTTTTAGCATTGTAAAGTTTAAAATTTATTTATGCTTATTTTGGCAAAAGTCATAAGAACATGAACCTAAGAATTTAGAATAATGCATTCTCGACATTTTAATACCACCATTTCTGATTAGTAGTCTTCATTCTGTATATTATTAATTTTCTATCATTAAATAGTGAATATTTCATCGAAAATAGTATCATTGAAAATTTGAGATTTGGAGATTTTACAACAATATAATTCGAAAATAATAAAAAAAATTTGAACATATGGAACTTTTTAAGAGGATGGAAGTCACATTTTCTTTCATTATTAAAAAAAAAAAAAAAAAAAAAAAAAAAAAAAAAAAAAAGGTGGAGTTTAAAAATTAGGAAACTTGACAGCTATTATTATTATTTACAAAAATACTTTTATTACGGAAATGTTTAAATATATTGACATTTTCAACACGATGAAAATCATATTTTATTTCACTATTAAAAACTAAAAACACCTTAAATATTAACATTTTCGTAACATACTTGGTTGGTGTAAAACTTTTAGCACAAATAAATAACCGTTACACCATAAAAGAATTATATTGTTGAATTCACCTACAAATAATTATAGTTTCTGAAATTATGAAAATTACAATCAAATAAGTTAACTTGTCTTTATGATAACTTAAATCTGATAAAACTGCTATGTATAAATGAATTTAGCTCTAGACTTAATAATAATCTATTATGCTTCGATAAACAATACACTTCATCAGCTTTAACAGCCGTCATACTAGGTTTACGCTGTCATCTCTCTAGTGGCATGCCGTTGTCATTCGAACATATTGTTCAGTTACATTCAAATATTATCCAGAGACTTAGACACTTAACTTTATTTCAAAGAGTATAATTTGGATTGACACACCACTTATGTAGTAAAAATTCTCATTATATTATGTCTACAGTTCTAAATTACAAATAAACTTCTATAACTCTTTCGGGACTAAAGATACTTTGTTAAATTAAATTGCTTTTATTTTGTCTTAACAATTATTTTTGGGATTATCAGAGTAAAATAACAGTAGTATACGTCTAGGTATTTATTACTATTATTTTATTTATGTTTCAGCATTTAGTAAAAAAACAAATTTTAGCATAACTCACAAGCGTATTGTGTATCTGAGTATGTAGAATAATAAGGTCTCGACATTTTAGTACCATTTCTGGTTACTAACCTTCATCTTATGCATACTATTAATTTAAAACATTTTCGTAAATTAGTTTCATCATTACTAATTCTTTTATTTTAAACATATGTTTCAGTCTTTAAGTTTAAAATAGGTACTATTTTTCCAAAACAACAGAAATATAGCTTTATAAATATTATTACTCTTTATGCTTTGATATAAATCGCCCAACAGGTGACGCTTTTATGTTGCATTTTCCCCATTATCCGCAATATTCCTATTTCAAAAACTAACGCGCGAAATTCCATGCCTTTAGAATCCTCACTATGCGCTGACTGTCATTTAATTTTGGCAATGTGGTAGCGAATTTTGAAATATTAACCTGTATGAGATAAAAGAAAGTTTGAAATTGCCACATACGACTAGTTTTGTTTAATATTGTTTCTTAAATGACCCACCAAGTAAGGACGAATGGGCGTTTTGACCTACACTATAAAAAATGACACGTTTCTTAATCTACGAAAATTTGAATAATAACGAACGCAAATCGTCAAGTTTCAATGAATCCATTGAAAATTGATGGACTTGATTTTTAATGCCCACTTTCCCCTTAAGGAAAGGCTACTTCGAATTTTTACTCAAGTATATTATTTATTTGCTTCACTTATAAATAATCTTTCTGATTTGTTTCTGAATTACAGTTTCGCTTTTGGAATAGTTGTTTAAAAGACTGTTGTTAAGATCCTACTTTTTACCTATTAATTAAAAAAATATACTAACAACATATTGTATTATAAAGTGATTAAAAACTAAAATGACACTAAGGAGCAAATTTGTCATTGGGAGCACATTATTCCACTAGGCCAAGAGTTATTTTTCTACCTTTTTATGCCTTTGGAAGTCAATAAAAATGCTTAATTATGTGTGTTTATGGGCAGGGCGAAGTTAAATAATGGGCATTTCATGTCACGTGTTGGACACTTTTCTACCAGGGTTCGTAAAGGTCTTGTGATTCCTAAACCAGAAAATTCTGCCATACCACTAGTTTCTTATGCATAATCTCCCTTTAAACAAGACACAATTTCGCATGTTTGCACAGGCTTTATTTTTTTATGAGAAAGTATTGGCACTTTGAAAATAACAGTACCCGTATGAATCCTGCCTAAACATTTATGCTGTTTTAACAAAGATGTTATATCCACAAATTAAAAAAAAAAAAACATGCTAATATATAAAACTTGGTTTTTTTTCGCTTTTAAAATATAGTTTATGATTTAACTAATCATAAGTAATAGATATGGGTATTTATCTCAGTGTCTCGAGCAAGACATTTATCAGTTTTTCATGGAATGACCATGAAACGGGCCAGAATTTAAAATGTTTAAATTTTTATTATCAGTTATTTTCATTCCTCATTCATTATTAACAAGTTGTAAATTGCACATGAAGCGTAGCAAATGAGGTGCGTTCGCACTTCAACGAAAATTAAAAATATTCAGTTCTTACTGTTATAGTATACAGTAATTCGGATACAGTATAGTGGTCGAAATCTTTTGTGCGTTCCTTTAAATACTATTTACTTTCTATTATACAGGAAGTAACTTAAATAAAGTGCCGCAACGTATATCAATTTCTTAAAATATGAAATAGTTTAATATAATTAAAACACGCCCCAAACAATATTTCCCCGTATACCATAATGCTGTGGAATACTTTTGAGTAGCCCTGAAAATTAATAATAAATATTCTTTGTATCCTAGATTGTACAGAATGTAAATTTTAGTACCTGCTTCGTAGATTCATGCCAATTATATTATATTCGAAAGAGTGTAAAATCATTAACATGTACTTGAAATTATATCGTGATATTAATAATATATATTCCACAACGAAACAATAAGAATTTACATTGTAAATAAATATTTTGCTTATTAGACGTTGTTGCATTAATAAAACATTTAAAATACATTAAAAATTTTTATTTACATGTTTCAACTCTTTTTAATCGAGTCATCTTCAGAATGTAAATAGAAAATAAAATTACAAACATAATGAACGTGAAAAACTAGAATAAATAATTATTGAAATTAAATTAAATATATCACGCGCTTTTTAATTTGGATATTGTACGTGGTCTAGCTAAATAATTATCTTGTAAATTGTATAACCATTCAATCCCTATATTTGGAATGCGAAAAGATAGTGAATCATTACAAATATGTGATTACCTTATAAATAATTTTAAATAAAAAATTCACCTGTAAATGAATCTACTCTCGTTAAAAAGTATGTTAATGTTCTCATTTTGATTTAATCTGGATAGAACAGTTTTCTTCTTGTTAAGTTTTATATCTGTTATATGTTCTTTATGCCTGATTTTAAATTAACATTGGATCATACCTATATAAAAGTTTTTTATTCCTCCTTCTCTAATAAATGGAATCATAAAAACTCCCGAAAGGTCGTCTATACTAATGGGATCAATTTTGGTATTTAAGAGCATTTTTAATTTTGGGGGAGGTTTCACTATTAAACATACTTAAAAAAAAAATAAAAGATTTTTTATACATTCAAAGAAGCCCCGAAAATAATTTACCTCTATTTTTTCATATGGATTTCATAAAAAGTTTTAATTTTATTTTTAGAGTCATTCAATTTTATATTGACATAATTTCATATCAATTTCATATTTCACTTGATCAAACCCAGTTATCCAAATATCGATATTTCAAGGAACAGACTCTCAAAAGTTAGCCTCACTTGATGGAATTTCGGAACAAAAATGGTGTCCTCGGACATAAAATCGTGTGATCAGATTTGGTCAAACATTTTTAGAGTTTTATAAATCCCCGAAGTACTTGAAAATTCGATATTTCTAGCTGTAGACACCCCTGAAAGTTAACTCACGTCATCAAATACCACGGATATTTGAAACAAAAATTGCGTTATTGGACGTAAAATCCTTTGATCAAGTAATTGATCAACCATATTTTAGTATTTGATCGACACCTAAAGTACCTGTTGAATACATCATTGTGGTATCAATATAAATTTCTAATTTCTTAATGCAGAGATGAAAAGTAGGTCACAAATATATACTTAAAAAAACATGTATCAATTGAAACCATTTACCGAAAAATGTTTGAGTCCATTCAATATTTTTAAAAATTTGACGCAGCTGGGTAGTACTGTAAATGAGCAATAATTTTTGAAAGTTCATTTTTAATGGAGGCATGGGTTTCTAAATAAAGTACTGTTTTGTATATTACTTGGTGTGTAAAAATTATACAGATCATGTACAGCGTTACACAGAAGAAAATCCGAGTACTTTTCCGCTTATTGTCGGAAATTCCTAAAGAGGAATTTTAAGTTGTAATTTGGGAACTGAACTAAATTTTAACTATGTAGTACATATTTAAATCGATCATATACAGATGATATACAGATCAATACAAAAGAATTGTTATGCATTCCGAACTGTAGATGGTAATTGCTAAAAATGGCTTTTCATATTTATCATATTTTATCTTATGAAACGGTGATATTTTGTTTCAGAAATCTGAATGTGTTTCATAATTTATGTTTTATGCATAGATTCTTTGCTGTAATTTTGGTTTAGAATTCAATATTCTAAGACAATGAGACTTGATGTGGAAATTAAATTCACACCCTTTCAAATAACTGTCTTACTCCTAAAAAGTGGCTATTTATTTTCGTTTTAGTTTATGGTTTTCTGTATCTTATTACTATTTTTATTTTTGCTTGTCACATCAATGTTTGTCATTAAAATTTTCATTAGCAGGGGCATTCATGCAATTTTCTCTTTCATTAAACGCGATATTCAACGATTAAATACAGTTAAGATTTTTACTAAATATTACTAATAATTCTATTTTTTTAAGAGATAAAATGGCATCCCTTGGACTGACTCTTTTAAGATTGATTATTTTATCTCTAAAGTGATAAATTACAAACCAAATTCTTTCATATTTAATCTGTTCATTTAAATTATAATACTAAATAAGCCTAAAATTTAGAATTCTGCCTTAGATAAAAGAGAGCATTTCTGAGTAGAACTCATTTTATATCATTTTATAAAAAAAAAAATCTTAAAAGAGACTTTCATTTCCATTATGTTTTATGAAAAAGTTAAAACATTATTTATGGAGATTTATAACAGTAAATAAATGTAAGAACATATTTTCTGTCCTGTACTACATTAAACTTTCAAATAACATTAGTATTTTTTCTGGCGCCATTTTTTTTTCTTTTGAAATTTTTCAAGTTACGAACCAGAAAGAAAATAAAGGATTTTAAATTTAATAAATAAAAAATTAAATTTCTAATTCAAAGAATGCGAGATGCTCGTAAAAAAATTAAATAATGTACTAGGAGGGTTAATGTAATAACGTGCTTGAAAATCTTTAAATAACTTTACCAATATTTTCACCTTTAACTGCATTTTTTATAATATATAAAAGTGTAATAACTTACCAGCCACAAAATTAATTCATTAAAATTTTTAACAGAATTAATTTTAAATACGAATTATTTTTGCATAGCAAATACAAAATTCAATCTGTTAGAATTCTGTATAGCAATAAGTTCTAAATACGATTTATCTGATTTAAAAATAAAATCCCTGTCGGCTGGGCCTATAAGCGGAGGTAGATTTCGAAGAGTGCTCATTTCAACAAAAAAATATATGATTAGAGATAAACCCAGTTAAATAACTTCATTTGGCCGTTTATGAAAAATTTTAATTTCATTTTTCTGCAAAAACTGGTTTTATCAGAATCATTTTAAGAAAAATTCAGCTCAAATGCCCATTTTGACAGCATATTTTGAAATAGATTCTGAATTTATTAAAAAATCGACCAAAACAGTACATTATACAGTTCCTAAATAAGAGAAAACTGTCAGTTGAATGCATTTGAGAAAAAAATTGAATTTAAAAATGAGTCATAAAATAACCGATTTGTTGTTTGAATACATCCTTAATTCTTTAATCATGATTGCTTAGGAATCATTTGTGCGAAATACTCACTTTGACAGCATTTTTAAAAATATATTCTATCTTTATCAAAAAACTGGCCAATGCGTCACAGTATACAGTTCCTAAATAAGAGGATCTGTAAATTGGATGCGTTTGAGAGCGAAAATGGATTTTAAAACGAGTCATAAAAAACGCAATTTGCTATGTGAAAACTTCCTTAAATTTTCAAATCACGAAGACTTCGGGAAATTCTGTTCAAAATACCCTTTTTGGTAGCCTTTTTCAAAATATATTCTGTCTTTATCAAAAACCCGATCAATGCATCACATTATATAGTTCCTACATAAGAGGATCTGTAAATTGGATGCATTTGAGAGCAAAAATGGATTTAAAAACGAGTCAGAAAAAACGCAATTTCTTATTTGAACACTTCCTTAAATTTTCAGTCACGATGATTTCGGAAAATTCTGTTCAAAATATCCTTTTTACTAACCTTTTTTGAAATATATTCCGTCTTTATCAAAAAACTGACCAATGCATCACATTATATAGTTCCTAAGTAAGTGGATCTGTAAATTGGATGCGTTTGAGAACAAAAATTGATTTAAAAACGAGTCAGAAAAAAACGCAACTTCTTATTTGAATACTTTCTTCAATTTTTAGTCCCGAAGACTTTCGGAAATTCTGTTTAAAATACCCTTTTTGGTAAACTTTTTTGAAATATATTCTGTCTTTATCAGAAAATTGACCAATGCGTCACTTTATACAGTTTCTAAATAAGAGGATCTACCATTTGGATGCGTTTAAAATCAAAAATGAATTTAAAAATGAGTCAGAATATAAGCAGTTTGGATTTGAGGTTTTTTCTCCAACTCCTATTTTTGTTTAATTTCTTTTTGCTATACGAATTGCTCCTATGAAAAACTTGTCAATATAAAAGTTGTAGATATTTTTGAGAAGATGTAAAATAAATTTAATCAGATTTGATATCTTAAAAATTGACGGAGTTATGGATTTTTCTCTTTTTCAGCGCCCTTTTTCTTTTCGTTTTTAATTTTTTTTTCATCAATAAAAGTTGGTCCTATCAAAAACTTGTAAATACAAAAGTTTTAGATAATTTTAATAACATTTACAAAAAATTTAGTTGGACTTGATATCTTGAAAATTGACGAAGTTATGAATTTTTTTCTCTCAAAATCCCTGTTTTTTTCGCTCCTTGAGCCCACTTCTAAATTTATCAAAAATCTGTCATGCAAATACTTTTTGCCCATTTTTAAGAAGTAACATAAACTTTAAACCAATTCGATATTTACTTTAATTAAGAAGTTATAGCGTTTTTCGGTTTTCACAAAAACGCCCCCTATTCCGACCCCCTTGGTCCGATTTTGCCCATTAACGAACTTAGCCAAGATTTTAACCCCTTTGATTTTATGTACCAGTTTGGTGGAGATTGGTGAAGAATTATAGAAGTTATGTGTCCATAAAAAAGTGAGATATATATATAGATATATAGATAGATAGATAGATAGATAGATAGATAGATAAACTGGTGCGATTGCAATAGGTAGTATTTCTTACGAAATCTACCTAAAAATAGCAGATATAACCCGTGTTTCCTGGATTAAAAATATAAGGTACTTGTACCCTATATGGACAGTGCTCTCAATATGGACACCATTAATATTTTTAAGAGTTATAATTTCGATCGAGAGTTGGCTCAACATGTCCGCGAAGAAAAGCAGTTGAAAAGATAATTAAGTCTGAAAAGTGCAAAAAAGCGCGCTGTTCACCATTTAGAAGGAAACTTGTTGTTTCGAGGTGCTCTGATCTTAATTACTTGGGAACTTAAATTCTTATTAGTTATTGTAAAATTACATTAAATATTGAAAAGTGGACCATTTTAGAAAGCTAATAACACACATTTTTTGATTGCTATTGCAAATATTGCTTTAAAATATTTTACTTATTTATTTGTTACAAGATTTAGTAAAACTATGTCCGTTTCCCAATATGGACAGCTTATGTCCCCTTCGACTCCAACTGTAAGAAGGAAGAAGGCTCAACGTCACCTGGCAATTAATTCAAGAGGCATGAAAGTGGTAAAATCTTTGTTCTAATTTCGCGGATGCCATAAGATGCCATCTGAACAATCCCCCCAAAATCTTCCTCCAAAAAGCTTTTGCAGAAAAATGAAAAGAAGCCTCCCCCCAATAGCATATCTGTTGGCGAATGGTATGACTTCCCAACAAAGGAGGGCTGGTGCTGCTTCTTTATGCAGTATTGATGCTGTTTCAAACATGCGGCTATGCAACACATGTGACAGATATGTGCATGAGGATTATGTGGAACGTACCGCCCATGATGAAAAAGGTTTTATTTGTCCATCCTGTGAGGACTAAGTAATAACAGATGTAAATTCTGCAGACAGATACAATAAAGCTAAGCAAAGCCAACAATATTATTTCATAATATTTAGTAGTAACTAACAGGCTTTGCATGGGTCTCCGAAGGACCAAAACCGAGAATGACCTCCCCTTCTAAAGTGCATGTTCTGAAGAAATTTAGTGTGCCTCCCCCCTCCTCTCCCACAATACTTTAACATATATTTTTTATCCCCTCTCCATTAAAATCCCTTGGAATATGGCACTTCCATACATCCTGTGTAATAGGTGAATAAGGAGCCACCTGTCTCTAATGCTACATACATGTCCATAATAGGGATAGGTAGTTCCTTATATGGACACTTGTAAACATTTTTGTTTTAATCCTTTAAATTAAACCAGAAGTATTACAAGGTCGTTAATTTTTATAATGATAGTCAACAGTCCAGAGATAGTGGTCATATATTTTTGGAGTCCTATGACGTGTACATGGGGGTAAAAAAATACATTTTCCTTAGGGTGTCCATATTGAGTACAGGTACCTTAGTTAAAAACCAATTTCCAAATTTAAAACCCAATAGATGTTTTGCATTTAATCTCTTTTTTAGATTCCTAACAAAATGAGTACTTTACATTAAAAATACCAATAATTTATTCAAATAATGTTTTGAAATTTGTAAAAGTGATAAGTTCATATTAGCAGCATGCCAGGAATAAGCAGCCAAAAACTCGCCAAAGATTTCGTTACTTACAGCAATATTTTTAATTCCTAGAATTTCAGGGGTTAAGGCGCGGTAGTTCAAATAGATGTCTGTTAAATTTTTCTTTTGTTTGTAAAAAATATTTTTTTTAATTTTATGATGACGTTTTAATTTCGTTATGGAATATTATCGGGAAACAAATACAGAACAATTTAGGTTTTTTTTACTTCAAAAACATAATCATTTTCTCTGAAATAAATTAATTAAAATTAAACTAACTATCTTATTTTTTTTAGATTCTTTGAAACTGTTTTTTAAATAGTAGTAAATTCGTAAAATGGGATATAGATTTTTAAAAAAAAGCATTTGAAAGGGCAATTTTTGTCGAATTTGACGCTTTAAAAATTAAAGCTGTGCTTTATTTAGAATTCAAAATAAATTGTAGTAAAAGTGAAATTTATTATTCAAATGTTGCCACCCTCAGTGTGACGTCACTATTACTCTCTTACTTGTCTTTGCTTTAAAATATAGTTTATTAAGTAATTTTAAGATAGTATTTCTTATTAAAATAGCTGTAAGTATATAATTCACCCCTATAGCTGTCCCTTATCAAAAATAAATAAATAAACAATTAAATAAATAAAAATAAGTCTACTTAAAATTTAGCAAAATCTAGTTTGAATATAATTGTATGTTTTATCAGGGTCAAAGTTTCAAAATACGTGTTAATATTTTGGTTTTTCCGTAGTAGTATAAATAACAAAGGAAAAAACGTCTGAACTCGGTAACATAGACAAATACAGAACTTAAGAGTGTACACTAGTCACGCGGTAAAAGCGAACGCTAATGTAAAGTCTATGGGGGCATTCTTTTCAAATATCTCGCTCAAATTTTAATATTTTTACATGATTTTTTTGCATAAGATAGTTGAAGACGATCCACAACCGGCCTAGTTTTTACTTTTTCAATTTTGGTTATATATTTTTTATATTATGATAGTTTCAGTTTCAGAACCGGTTTAAACCGATTTTGAAAATTAAAGTAATTTTTTAAAAAAAATCTAAAACCAAAATTGAAAAAATAAAAACTAGGCCGGTTGTGGATCGTCCTCAGCTATCCTGTAAAAAAAAAATCATTTAAAAATATTAAAAATAAAGCGAGATATTTGAAAAGATTGCGCCCATAGACTTATCATTAGCGTTCGGCTATTACTGTGTGACAAGTGTGTGCTCCTAATCAAATGAAAATGATCTTTAAAAAGCTCCACTGCTAGCTTACGTATCTGGGCACCACCAGTGGCTGAGAAGTTCTACTCTTGAAGCTCGTAGACGGGAGATGCAGAGTTCGAAACCATTCGGCGTGTTCGTGGTTTTCTTCTGACCTAGCGTAAATACGGGTTAAAATCCCTTAGAAAGACTCCCACAGAAGGCACTCCCTTTGGGCCTATATCCCTCGCGCAGATAATCGACTGTCATAAATAGCACCGAAGCCTTATGCTACTGAAACTTCACTTATTAAACCTTTATATACTCTGGTCGGCGAGTTTCTTCAAAATACCCAAAAGTCACATTAATAACAGTATTTTACAAGCAAAAAACTTGGTTTATTAAATACACGAAAAAAACGCATTAATATTTTTCAGAAAAAATCGGTTGAATAGTCTGGTGCAATTGTGACATTAGGAGGCCACTCGACTCGCTCAAAAAGACCCAGATGCTAATGTTAAGCCTTTGTGGGAGTTACTTTCAAATTTCTCTCTCAAATTTTAACAGGATTTTTTTTTTTTTTGCTTTTGCTAGGATAACTAAGGGCGATCTACATACGAGCTAGTTTTTACTTTTTCGATTTTAGTTATATATTTTTAGGTAGCTTTCATTACAAAAAGTAAAAAGCTACCTATTGCAGCCGTCCGGAGGAAAGCACTTCCGGAAAATTTTGGTATATTTTCACCGATCATGAGCCCCAGACCCCAAAACCACCCTCCGTTCAAATGTTGACATATATATATATACATATATATATATATATATGTATATATATGTATATATGTATGTATATATGTTGCGGCCAAAACCCGAAATAGGCCAATTCTAGAACTGGCCGGCCAATTCCCGAATTGGCCAGCAACGTTAAAAAATGACTGGCCAATTCGCGAACTGGCCAGATGCGATTGGTCAATTCCCGAAATAGATATAGGCACTCGGCTTAATCCTTTCTAACATAGTTGAAAGTGTCTATGAATTCAAATAGTGTAGCCGTCAGCCTGTCCCTGCTCTAACTCGAGTAAAGGTTCCGGTTAACTTGTAATTGTCATCTTATTTCGTTTATCAATTAAATTTGATATTGAAAAGGAATTGTGCACTATTTTTGGTTAATTTAGTTGGGTACACAAAAATATTTCGTTTCAATATAATCAATGGGAATCTCTTTTACTGTGTATTTTAATGTTACATATCTTAATTACAAATAAATTGGTACCTAAGCATCATAGTTCGGGTGTTGGCCAAGGCGCATCTGCCAGTTCGCGAATTGGCCGGCCAAAACCCGAAATACGGTATTCATTTCATGTATTTCGGGTTTTGGCCAGGAAGCTTGGCCAGTTCGGGTATTGGCCGGCCAGTTCTAGAATTGGCCAGGCTCCGGGTATTGGCCGCAACATATACATATATAACCATATATATATATATATATATATATATATATATATATCTGATTTTTGTCATGCGATAAGTAACGTATTTATGAACCGATTTGAATGAAACTTGGTATGTACATAGTACATACAAATGTCTCGACCGAGTTCGTTGGCCAGCATCATCCGCCATTTTGTTTCAAAATGGTGGCCATTTTAAACTTTTAAAAAAATTTAAAATTTAAAATTAAATGTGAAAAAATCAAAATTTGAAAAATATTTTTCTTTTACGTGTTAGAACGTAAAACAACAATTCCAGAACACTTTTTATTTTGTCTATATCTTGCAAAATGATTGAGTTATAGCACTTTGAATTTTTCTTATGGCTGACATTTTGAAACGATCTGATTTTGTCACGTGATAACACGCGTATTTATGAACCGATTTCAATGGAACTTGGTATGTACATAGTACATACAAATGTCTCGACCGAGTTCGTTGGCCAGCATCATCCACCATTTTGTTTCAAAATGGTGGCCATTTTAATTTTTTTTTAAAATTTAATATTTAAAATTAAATGCAAAAAAATTAAAAGTTGAAAAATATTTTTCTTTACGTATTAAAACTTAAAACAATGATTCCAGAACACTTTTTGTTTTGTCTATATCTTAAAAAATGATTGAGTTATAGCACTTTGAATTTTGCTTATGGCTGACATTTTGAAACGGTCTGATCTGAACGATCCATCATTTTGCTTTAAAATGGCATACACTTTATGATATCGTGGAATTTGGTGACTCTCTAAATCGCTTAAAATAAAACCAGGTTGAATAAAAGATGATTAATTTCTAAAAATTCCTATTAATATTCAGTCTTGACAAAAACTAGTATTCAATCTTATAAAATCACTAATTTTATAAGATTATTTCCACTAATTTAAGCTTAGGATTTTTGAACAATGTAACTTACTTAATAAATAAATAAATGTATAAGTATATGAAAGCTACCTCTTCCTCCCGGCATTGCCGGAAGGACCTTTAACATTATGATAGTTATTAGATACAATATGATATAGATAGTTATGATAGTTAGTTTATTATGATAGTTTCAATTTCAGAACCGGTTTCAACTGCTTCCGAAAGTTAAAGTAATTTTTTAAAAATGTAGTTTAACAAATTACAACGATTATTCGGAATACGATATTTTCAAATACTAAAATTTTAGACTTATAAATAAATTCTATATTTAAATTAATAATAATAATAAACATCATTTTTATGATGATCATAACGAGTCATATATTACATATGCCACGCATTAAACATTATTATTTCTAGACCAATGATAAAAAAAGCAGTAGTTTATAGATATACAACTTTAACTGTTTAAAATGTGCATTTTTATTTCATGGAGTTAATCAGACTGACTTCTGAACGCCTCATATTAAGTATACATGGATTAAACATTATTATTCCTGGACACATTACAAACAAATTTTAAATGAAATATCAGTTTTACAATTTCCGGAACTGCAAATTTTTAAACTTCTAAACATTGCATATTTTAAACTTTTAGAGCGTTGCGTAGAGAAAAAAACGCACTTTTAAATGAAATTTGTTTGAAATCTTCATCACATTTTGTTTCAAATTATTATTATTATTTAAGATTTTTTTTTTACTTTTTTTTTCTCATTGTGGCAATTGAAGTTTTCCATTTTTGGACATTAAACATGGACCAATCACAAAAAAAAAAATTAAAAAGTTGCGGGAATTCAACCAGTAAAACGACACAGATATACTTCAGATTTCCCAGTTCTGTACCAGGGACAACAACTATTTACCAAATAGTTAGAAATTAAAAACTAGCCCGGTTGTAGATCAATCTCAGCTATCATATCCAAAAATATATCGTGTGAAAATATTAAAATTTGAGCGAGGTATTTGAAAATAACGCACCCATTGACTTAACATTATCATCCGAGTCTTTCTGATGAAGTCGAGTGGCCTCTTAAAATTAAAGGGAAAGAAATCCGCCCACCAGACCTCAAAGAGTTTTAATCAACTAAATAATAAGATTTTGAATTAATTATTTATGTTTTTTCAAAAAAATATATTAATATTATTTGGCGTAAAGAGTTGTTGTTTGGGCTACATTTTATGTTAAGTAATATCACACCCCTAAAATTCATTGTAAGTTATTATATATTTAGTTAATATTATTATTTCACATATACTCCAAATAAATAAACGTGAAACAGAAACTACTGTGAATTATCTATTTTTATTGGACTTAGTTTTAACCTAACTTAGATACATAAAATATTTTAATGAGTTTCACAACTGGGTCATTCCATGTCAAGTGTCCTAAATTTTGGCATGGTTCCCGCTCGACCTCCTTCGATTTTTATGAAATTGATACAGAATATACATGTAGGTATATGATGAACATTTGGAAACTGTTTAGTGCAAAAAGTTGTATAGTTGGAGCACCAGGGATCCATTTGTACCAATCACTATTTCATGGTTGTAGAAAAAACGGCCAAATCATGAAGTTTGGCATCATATTGCTCATGATAAATGAAACCTTACTTATTGAAAAGAGGTGATCTAGTACAACTTTTTGTGCTAAAAAATGTAATTGCAGTATTAAAAAATCACAAATCAAAACTATCGTGATTACTAGGCCTCAAAGTAGGCCGTACGGCCAATCTGGTTGAATTTTACCCTTACTTTAACATGCTGTAACTACTACAAATATTATTTTAAAAATTTCTCGCTTTACAAACTAATTACCTATGGACATATCGTAAAGCCGCTGTAGTTGTTTTTTGATTGCTTAAATATTCATTAAATTATTGATGTTCAAAATCTAATAAAAAATTAAAATCGTCGATTTTGCCCCATATTCAAAAGCGTATATCTCAAAAGGGACACTTCTGATTTGGTTACAATTAGTACCACTGGAAAGAGCATATCTTAATTTATAAAAAAAAACCTTATTTCATTTTGGGCCTCTTAGATACAGAAGGAAAATAATAAAATTCAAAAACCTGTTGTACGAGATAATCCAGATGCATACAAGAAAGGTATAAATTACGACAGGTTCTTTCAACATATTCTGCACCATTCTTTTTTATTACAACGATTAACGCATATAATAATTATCACTTTTCCTGGTCACAGTTACTTCCCCTTTACCATTATGAGTGATTTGTAACCGCATTGCCAATGCATTATATCCAATAACCAGGCAAGACTAGCTCCTGGTTGGGTATTGCATGTTTAACAAGATTTGTACAAAAATATTCCTTTTCTCTTTCAGTTTATGCTTTACATTACTGTTAAAACATTCTGTATCAAGATTTTAGCTCTATGAATTCTCATGATTATGATCAGAGTTAATGCAGCATTAGCTGTGCTGATAATTCTCAGTGCCATTTGACAACTTATTGTGCACATAAAGGTTTTAAGCTTTTTAAAGAATTTTCCTCTGAAGAACAGGAATTAATTAATCGCTGAAGTATATTGCATCTGAAAAAAATTTTCAAATATGCTTTCATCACGAAACATTGATTTTGCATAAATTTGAGTTTCTTCAGCGAAGCGAACATTCTGTAATCCTTTCACTAAAGACAATCATTTCGTACGAAAATCTTTGCGGTCCACCAATTTAGAAAGTTCTAATCATTTGACAGACTAAGAAACTAAGAAACTAAGAAGAATGCCAAACCAGACCAAAAAATATGTAGATCATGCAGAAAAGAATTCGAAGAAACAAGAACAACATGGTCCTCTTCTTCAAGCGAATTGGAGCAAGATGAAATAGATGTAACAGAAACGTTGAACAAAAGTCTAACAGCTATTGATTTATCTCATTTAAAATGTCAACAAACATCAACAAGAGATATAAAAAGCTATGCAAAGCGAAAGATAAGTGAAACTGAAGATGTGATTTCAAAGAAAGTAGCTATTGTTGCTGGTATAGATCTATGTAAATAAAGACATCCTACTACATGCAACCAATGCCTAGACTGTTTAGATTACAAACAGCTGATTAAAGAATTGAAGGAGAAGTTACAGTTGTCAAAACGTCCAGAACAAATACAAATATTAACAATGGCACCTCAAAGTTGGACAATAAAAGAAGTTATGGAAGAGTTTGAAGTTTCAAAAAGAATGGTAAAAGCAGCACGAAAATTAAAAGTAGACATCGGGATATTGGCTTTACCTAAAGCAAAGTTTGATAAGAAGTTGCCAGAAAACATAAAAGAAAGAGTATTAATTTTTTTTCAAGATGAAGAATTTAATCAATATGTCCAGGAATAAAAGATTTCATTTCTACTCCGATAAATGGAAAGAAAGTTCAGATGCAGAAGCAACTATTACTAAGCAATTTGAAAGAAATGTTTGCAGTCTATCAAAGTAGTAATGGACCGGAAATCGGATTCTCCAAATTTTGCGAGTTAAAACCAAAATGGTGTGTGACTGTCGTTGCAGCAGGTTCACATTCCCAATCTGTGTGTAAAATGAATCAAATTCTGAAGTTGATGCTAGCAAGCTGCCCAACTGATGTAGATTATAAATTCCTTATAAGTCAAACAGCTTGTGACTTGAATTCTAAAGATTGTATGCTTCATCGCTGCGAAGAATGTCCTGGAACAGATGATTTAATTTTTTTTTGGAAAGTATTTTCGAAGATAGTGATCCAGAAGACGCCATTGAATTTAAACAATGGGTTCACAAAGATCATGACCCGCTAGAAATGAAGCAGATGACAATTGAAGATTTTATTGAAGTATTGATATTGAAAATCTCAGCAACGATGTCTTAATAAATTTTATGCACCCTCATGGACCTTCAAAAACATTTTATTAGCCTACTAGACAAGACCTCTGTTGGATTCCGGAAGAGCATATAATTACTGTTCCATTTCCAATAAAAACAAAAATTAGTCAGCAATACAATTTATCGAAAGCTGTTGCAATCGCAATCAATAAGAAATTTGACAAACTGAACCAATGAGTAATGTTTTTTTATAGATTGGGGATCAGGAATCAACATAATGGGAGCTTGGAATAATCAAAACATTTAGTCTATAATAATCTATGGATCCCGTTAGGTACCCGCATTCAAAATTTAAAACATGCAATACCCAACCAGGAGCTAGTCCTGCCTGGTTATTGGATATAACTCATTGGGAATGCGGTTACAAATCATTCATAATGGTAAAGGAGAAATAACTGTGACCAGGAAAAGTGATAATTATTATATGCATTAATCGTTGTAATAAAAAAGAATGGTGCAGAATATGTTGAAAGAACCTGTCGCAATTCATACCTTTCTTGTATGTATCTGGATTATCTCGTACAACAGGTTTTTGAATTTTATTATTTTCCTTGTATATCTCAGAGGCCCAAAATGAAATAAGGTTTTTTTTATAAATTAAGATATGCTCTTTCCAGGGGTACTAATTGTAACTACATCAGAAGTGTCCCTTTTGAGATATACGCTTTTGAATATGGGGCAAAATCGACGATTTTAATTTTTTATTAGATTTTGAACATCAATAATTTAATTAATATTTAAGCAATCAGAAAACAACTACAGCTGCTTTACGATATATCCATAGGTAATTAGTTTGTAAAGCGAGAATTTTTAAAATAATATTTGCAGCAGTCACAGCATGTTAAACTAAAGGTAAAATTCAACCAGATTGGCCGTACGGCCTACTTTGAGGCCTAGTAATCACAATAGTTTTGATTTGTGATTTTTAATTCTGTATTACATTTTTTAGCACAAAAAGTTGTACTAGATCACCTCTTTTCAATAAGTAAGGTTTCACATATCATGAGCAATATGATGCCAAACTTCATGATTTGGCCGTTTTTTCTACAACCATGAAATAGTGATTGGCACAAATGGACCCCTGGTGCTCCAACTATGCAATTTTTTGCACGAAACAGTTTCCAAATGTTCATCATATACCCACATGTATATTCTGTATCAATTTCATAAAAATCGAAGGGGGTCGAGTGGGAGCCTCTAGGCCAGTTGACATGGAATGACCCAACTATCATTTGAGGTTCACACTTCTACGCCTTTCAAAGCACGCTATCGTCGACTGATAACAATAGTCTATGAAATTCAACATTCAACAATATTCTATGATATTTCACAATTGCTTCTGACTTTCATTTTAATTCAAACAATATTAACTGGACTAGAACGGGATTTCTGTTATGAAAATATGAAGTAGCTTATAGTTTCTACAGTAAGTTTAAAGTTTTTAGGTAGATTTCGTATGAAATACTACCTATTGCATTCTCTCCCATGTTGGAATTTCTGAAAAATTTTTGCGGATCTACACGAATCATGACTCCTAGACCCAAAAACTACCATCAGTAAAAAAGTTTATATATCTATCTATCTATCTATCTATCTATCTATCTATCGGTGTATATCATTTTCTTCTGGACAAGATAACTTCCATAATTATGCTCAGAACTTCTTCAAACTTTTACATAAAATCAAGACGCATAAAATCTCGGTTGAGTTCGTTAATGGGCAAAATCAGACCAAGGGGGTGGAAGTTAGGAGGGTTTTTGTGAAAACAGAAAAAACGCGATAACTTCTAAATTTAATAGATATCAAATCAGTTTAAAGTTTATATTACTTCTAAAGAATGGACAAAAAGTTTATGCGTGACAGATTTTTGATAAAGTTAAAAATGCGCACAAGAGGCGAAAAAAACCGAGTTTTTGGGAGAAAAAAAAATCATAACTTCGTCAATTTATTAGATATCAAATCCAACTAAATTTTTTATAAGTGTTCTAAAAATTATCTAAAACTTTTGCTTTTACAAGTTTTTGATAGGAACAACTTTTACCGATGAAAAAAATTAAAAACTAAAATAAAAAGGGGGGGTGGAAAAAGAAAAAAATCCATAACTTAGTCAATTCTTAAGCAATCAAACCTAATTAAATTTATTTTACATCTTCTCAATAATATCTATGACTTTTATACTAACAAGTTTTTCATAGGACCAATTCTTATAGCAAAAATAAATTAAACAAAAATAGGAGTTGGAGAAAAAAACTCAAATCCAAACTGCTTATATTCTGAATCATTTTTAAATTCCCTTTTGATTTTAAACGCATCCAAATGGCAGATCCTCCTATTTAGGAACTGTATAATACGACGTATTAGCCAGTTTTTTCATAAAGGCAGAATATTTTTCAAAAAAGACTGCTAAAAACGGTATTTTCAATAGAATTTCCCAAAGTGATGATTAAAAAGTTGAGGAAGTATAACGAATTGCATTTTTTCTGACTCATTTTTAAATCCATTTTTGATCTCAAACGCATCCAATTTACAGGTCCTCTTATATAGGAGCTATATAATGTGTCGGATTGGTCAGTTTTTTGATAAAGGCAGAAGATATTTCAAAAAAGGCTGCCAAAATGGGCAATTTGCACAAAATTTTGAAAAGCCATCATGATTAAAGAATTGAGGATGTACTCAAATAACAAATTGGTTATTTTATGACTCATATTTAAATTCAATTTTGCTCTCAAACGCATTTAATTGACAGTTTTTTATTATTTAGGAACTATATTGTAACGTTATATACACGTTGAGTGTCATTTGTAACGTTTGGTTGGTCGTGGCTTCGCCGTCTCGTATCAGTTCGAGTCGCTTCGGTCGTATCTCTTCGTCGCTTCGCCCTTCAATGAGCATTTAACCACTACGTATCTACTTTTCTCAGGTATATTATTGAACAAAATATAATCATCTAGTTTAACTAAAAATTCACTAATATCACCCTCACCGGTGAAATACACCCGTGGCACAATCTCACAATGTCCGACATTTCGTTGGGCGCCATTTGTAATGTTATATACACGTTGAGTGTTATTTGTAACGTTTCGTTGGTCGTGGTGGAGGTTAAATGCAGACATACTCAGTAATTAAGATAAAACAACAAAGTTTATTAAAATGATGAGGGCTGAAGGGAAGTGGAGCAAGTCTTAATTTTACACAACTGAGAATACTATGAAGAAGCTAAACGCATACTCACAGGCTCCGGACGAGCTCAATCGTGGCATCTTCTAACACTTCTCGCTATCTCTTGGCTGAGCTACTAGATAAAGCTTAATTAGACAGCCCGTGGCTGTGTGTAATTCTTTATTCACAAATAATCAAAATGAAACTACTATGAAGTTTCTTACCCCGGCCAACTCTCAAGTCAACTATCGCAACTCCTTTACACTTCACTGGAGGCCCGCTGCTACTTTCAATCGGCTAGCACTTCGCTGAACAATATCTCACTTCGATATCTAACGCCACAGATACTCACACACTGGCTAACGCCACAGATGCTCTCTCGCTGGATAATTCCAGAGACACTCTCCATTTACTCAAACTCAAGCTTTTATATGCTGCAAACTGAGATACTTCACATTAACATATTACTAATAACCGCGAGCTAATTGCAGAATCCGAAAGAGACACGCACACACTAGAAAGTTAAAGTAAAAGAGAGGATAGATGTCGCTTTTACGCTTACACATGTTAAATTATTGACGTCACGATCTCAGAAACACTAGAGTGCCTTTATGCAAAGGTCACTCCCTCACAACCCCCCCTCGGATTCTACAGAGAAAAAGGGCATGCCAAATGCATGCCCAGGACCTTTTCTTGTTATAAATTTCGAGCCGTAAAAAAAAACACAGTGATGGGTGAAATTTAGAAACAAAACATAACTTTTAAAATATTAACTTTAACCCATCACAACCAAAAAACCTCAGTTTGCCTCAAATATTCAATCCAATCATTCTTCTATCTTACAAATAGCCTCCGTAAAACTTCCAAAAACTCGTAAAACTTTCAAAACTAACTACTTCTTCTTTCAAAACAGCCCACTCCACTGGGAGTGCTAAAATTTCTCAAAACACTAAACTTCCGAAATTTTCCTCAATATTGCAATACAACTATAATTTTACCAAAAATCTCTCCATAACTTTCCTAATACTAGAATTCACACCAAGTCCAAAAAACCCAATGCGCAAAAATTTTCCTCATCCAAATTCCGAACTCATCCAAAATTAAATTTACTTCATACTAAAATAACCCTGCTACTACGTAATACCTACATCCCATTAGCCAATGAACTAACTCCCAAAATTCTTCAGAACTTAACTCCACTTTAACAATAATTGGGGCACATACGTACAGCGTCACATCGCTGTGCTTATGCAACAATAAAAAAAATATCAAATTTACAAAATGACGTCATCATGCTCTTCATCTGTATTAACTAAAAGAAAAATAGCAGAATCAATACATAACACAGGTATACTTCCCTGCAAGAAAATCACATTAACATTCAATTTTAATACAATACAATTTCAAATTCAAACGCAGCTTAAAACTTCGCAACTTGCGGAAACCATTCCCAACTAAAGTACAACCGTAACACATACACTGTTAAAAATCTGCTGCATTTTGCTGCAACGCCCTCCACCACTTGTATATAATATCTCTATTCCAACCAATGAGAAAGCGCCATTTCACGGCCAAGTAACCGTTTTCTATACAAGCAGGGGAGTGCGTTGCAGCAAAATGCAGCAGATTTTTAACAGTGTAAAACACGAACGGTAAGAAGAAAGTTAATTCATTAAATGTTAGTACAAGAGATAGAAACGCGTGTCAAGGACTTCTTGACCGCAAAACACGTGCGCGCCTGAACCGCGGCGCGTGTACAAAATAACCCAAATTACTATCTGTACTTTCTGAAAATTTAAACATACATTAACATACATTTTATAACAAATGAACAATATAACAATATAGTAACATTTTTAACAAATAACATAACAATTTAACAATAGATACAGAATTTTTAAAAGCAGTTAAGACCAAAATCTCAAACATACATAAAACTAACAATTTTGCAAACCAATTTTGAACACAATTAAGCACTAATCGTGAGTCCGTCAAAAAATTCCAAAAATGGCCAAAAGTACAGAACAGTCTCTCTGCTTTCTATTCCTTCACATTGCTACCACATATATGCACTCTAATAGAAATTTAATAAAGAACATTATCACCCAATCATAGAGATGATTCGCTGCTGGCCGGCTTCATACTACAGGATGGCTTTCTCCTCTTGTCCCAGAAACCTTGTACGAAGGATGTTTCGTCATCAGAACTGTACGGTGACGCCACAGTTGACTGTCGTGCCTGCAGCCTGGTTCTGAATGGATGCCGTGGAATACTTATAGGTTCCGCTCGACGACTCTGCTCTGGCCGGTTCGTTGGGGTCACTCCATGGCGAGATTCACACTGTTGATGCCGGTAATCTGAGCGTTGTCTCCTCTTTCTAGATGCACCCGAAGTTACTGAAGATCCTAGACCACGTTTCTTTCCGGACCTATGCTGTTTCTTATTGGGCAAAAATTCCGACTTTAAAGTCCTTTTAACAGTTTGGCGAGTGTCCATCTGAAATCTTTTCCGGGGATTAAGTACCGAAGATGGTGAACTATTAGATAATTTGTGTTTGTAAGGTTGCTGTCTAATAAGTGGAGGAACGGGATAGTTTATAATCTTTTGTCTTTTATGGCACACAGAGTCTGATGTATTTGACACTGTTCTCTTATTTTTATTATCATACTTTGCTCTCGGATTGATAGGCTTTCTACTTCCAATAACAGTTTTTGGAGCTGTTTGACCAAATTTTCTTCTTGAACATTGATGAAAAGAATTAGATGAAGAAGTGCTGGACTCGGGACACTCATTGGATCGGGAATTTCGCGAAACACCACTCGACACATGAGAACCTTCACTACCATTTTCTCTAAACTTATAAACTCTAACCTGATCCAGATTAACCGTCATTCTTTCACCATTGACATCAACAACCAAATTATTATTTCGAACTTCCAAAACTTCAAACGGACCTACAAACTTCGGACCAAACTTAGCTACTCTCTTTTGACGACTTGAACTTAACCAATGCTTTTCTACCAACACAAAATCTCCAACTTACACTTCCAACTCCCTTCTACGCATATTATAATACTGAGCTTGCTTTTCTTGCGCTTTTCCCATCTGAACCTGAACTTCCTTAACCAACCTCTCAATATCCTGGCACATGTACTGACTTTCCGCATCTGACACCATAACTAACCTTTGGAATGGAGTAATGACTTTTCTACCCAAAAATAATTCAGCCGGTGTTTTCCCCGTCGACTCGTGAACTGCCGTACGAAGTGCGTACGCAAAATGCTGAAGAAACTGGTCCCAATTTGCATGATGAGAACCAACATACGAAGAAATCATTTGAATTAATGTACGATTTACACGTTCAGCCATATTAGACTGAGGACGATACGGAACAGTAAAAGAATGATCGATCTCCAGCCTCTCACACAGGGCCTTAAATATATCAGAAATAAAACAAGGGCCATGATCGCTCACTACCGCAATTGGTGCACCATATTTAGAAATATAATTCTCAAAAAATGCATCGGCAACTGCAGGTGCAGAAGCTTTCCTGAGGGGGACTAACTCTACCCATTTACTAAAATAATCAACTATAACTAGTACAAATCTAAATCTTTTAGGATTAGACAATGGATAAGGACCGATTAAATCTACACCTACACATTCATTAGGAAAATTTACTTTAATAGGTATTAATTTGCCAGCTGGACTTACATTTTTATAATTATAACGTTGGCATGTGCTACAGCTGGAGACATAAGCGCGCACTGCTTCCCGCATTTTAGGGAAGTAGCAGGATTCACAAATTCGAGCATAAGTTTTCCTGATTCCTAAGTGACCTGCTAATGGATTATCATGAAATTCTTTCAAGATGGCCTTACGAAGACTAGCCGGAATAAAAACTCTTAATTCTCTACGTGAATTTACAATTTTAGAATAAAAAAGTCCTTCCGGCAATGCCGGGAGGAAGAGGTAGCTTTCATATACTTATATATTTATTTATTTATTTTAAAGTAAGTTACATTGTTCAAAAATACTAATCTCAAATTAGTGGAAATAATCTTATAAAATTAGTGATTTTATAAGATTGAATACTATTTTTGTCAAGACTGAATATTAATAGGAATTTTTAGAATTTAGTCATCTTTTATTCAATCTGGTTTTATTTTAAGCGATTTGGAGAGTCACTAAATTACACGAAATCATAAAGTGTATGCCATTTTAAAGCAACATTGTGGATCGTTCAGATCAGACCGTTTCAAAATGTCAGCAGAGCCTGATTACTAACGGGGCACTCTCTCCCCAGTAAAATTACATAGAAATTTTCGCCTTGTTTAAACGCGCTTTTCAGTCAAAATTGCTATCATGTATAAGGAAAAAATTTCTATTTATTTTTTCTGGTGGGAGAGTGCCCCGTTGATAATCAGGCCCTGAATGTCAGAAAGAAAGTCAGAAGAAAAGTTCAAAGTGCTATAACTCAATCATTTTGTAAGATATAGACAAAATAAAAAGTGTTCTGGAATCGTTGTTTTAAGTTCTAACACGTAAAAGAAAAATATTTTTCAAATTTTGATTTTTTCGCATTTCATTTTTAATTTTAAATTTTTAAGAAAATTTAAAATGGCCACCATTTTGTTTCAAAATGGCGGATGATGCTGGCCAACGAACGCGGTCGAGACATTTGTATGTACTATGTACATACCAAGTTTAATTGAAATCGGTTCATAAATACGCGTGTTATCACGTGACAAAAATCAGATCGTTTCAAAATGTCAGCCATAAGAAAAATTCAAAGTACTATAACTCAATCATTTTGTAAGATATAGACAAAATAAAAAGTGTTCTGGAATCGTTGTTTTAAGTTCTAACACGTAAAAGAAAAATATTTTTCAAATTTTGATTTTTTCGCATTTCATTTTTAATTTTAAATTTTTAAAAAAATTTAAAATGGCCACCATTTTGAAACAAAATGGCGGATGATGCTGGCCAACGAACTCGGTCGAGACATTTGTATGTACTATGTACATACCAAGTTTAATTGAAATCGGTTCATAAATATGCGTGTTATCACGTGACAAAATCATATCGTTTCAAAATGTCAGCCATAAGAAAAATTCAAAGTGCTATAACTCAATCATTTTTTAAGATATAGACAAAATAAAAAGTGTTCTGGAATCTTTGTTTTAAGTTCTAACACGAAAAAGAAAAATATTTTTCAACTTTTAACTTTTTCGCATTTAATTTTAAATTTTAAGTTTTTTTAAAAATTTAAAATGGCCGCCATTTTGAAACAAAATGGCGGATGATGCTGACCAACGAACTCGGTGGAGACATTTGTATTTACTATGTACATACCAAGTTTCTTTGAAATCGGTTCATAAATACGCGTGTTATCACGTGACAAAAATCAGATCGTTTCAAAATGTCAGCCATAAGAAAAATTCAAAGTGCTATAACTCAATCATTTTTTAAGATATAGACAAAATAAAAAGTGTTCTGGAATCTTTGTTTTAAGGTGTAACACGTAAAAGAAAAATATTTTCTAACTTTTAATTTTTTCGCATTTAATTTTAAATTTTAAATTTTTAAAAAAAATTAAAATGGCCGCCATTTTGAAACAAAATGGCGGATGATGCTGCCCAACGAACTTGGTCGAGACATTTGTATGTACTATGTACATACCAAGTTTCATTCAAATCGGTTCATAAATACGTTAGTTATCGCATGACAAAAATCAGATATATATATATATATATGGTTATATATATATCGCGTAAAGCTGATATAATAAATATTCGCGTAAAGCTGATATAATAAATATAAATTTATCAAAAAATCGTAGATTGCAATTCATGTTTTTTTTTTCGAATATTTCGTGATTCATAATTCATATTACAATTTTTTTAATTACAACCTCAATGCATTTATGTTAGAGATTTTTAGTACTATAACCACACACAAAATTGTCTTATTAAAATTATAATTTTAGGAGATAATAATAAAAATATGAAACTGTAAATTAAAAATACAAGATCAAAATTTTGAATGTTTATAATTCAAAAAATTATCACCCACAACGCTTGAATTTTCGTTTCTAAGCACAGTTTTAGAAGTTAATTTTTTTAAAAATGTTATCAAATTTGAATGTTGCCATTAAAAAAAATTGGTCTGATTTTGATTTATAAGCAGCCCTCTAAGCAATGTTTGCATATATCAATTAAAATGAGACTTTATTTCTAATCGTTTGATACCAGTAACTTTCTTCTATTGTTATTTGTAGAGTTACTATGGTGTGTTTGCATTGTTCTGCGCGGGACTGTATTTTTATGAAAATAGTGTACGCTTTAAAATGCAATATATTGTATAATGCTAATAAGAAAATGTTTACATACGTATTTTTTTACTGTTATAATAAATTATGGCCGATTATAAACAAGGGGGATATAGGCCCGTCGGGAGTGCTCTATGTGGAAGTTTCTCTGAACAAACCTAACCCGTATTTACGCAATGTTATACAAGGTCATAAGAAAACCACGTAGAGTTCCGAGTGATTTGACCGATTGGGTTTGAACGAAGCACCTCCCATATATCAGCTTTGAGAGCGCAATCCCCCAGCCACTTTTGGGACTAAACAATTAGATAAGCAAGCATACAAACCATTCAATAAAATTAATTTTCAATAATATTTAAGTGCAGAAAAAATGACTGAAAATATGCATTTTATAAAGATAAATACCAATTATTAATGACTCAATAATAGGTGTATTTCATAAAAATTACATCAAAGTTGATTTATTGCAAGGAAACAAAGATAAAGCAATTTTTCATATTCATCTATCATTGTTTTAGCCAGTTTCATATTCTATATTTTCGTTAAATATTTCTACAAGAAAATACTTTCAAAGTGCACACTTTTCCTTTTGTTTTTAAACTGTTGACTTATTCTATTTTCTATCATCTTGTAATTTTAAAATTCTTTTTAAAAAAATATAAGTAAATTTATCATGAACTAATTCTGGTGGAACGTCATCAGATAGATATGAAATACCTTCCAATTTGTCTACTTTTAAGCCATCATGAAAAATATTATACAAAATATTTTTCGTTTGAGTATGCTAAAGAAAATAATAAATCAACAAAGCAAAAATAATTTCATTATTACGGAAATAAATCTCTCAAACATAAAATATTTTATTCATGCATATACATTTGCGTGCGATTTTAAATTTTTGACAAACACACAAAACTGCAGTAAAAAAACAGACAAAACGGTTCTATTTAGAAAGAAATTAATGAAGAAACAGCAATAACCTTCAGATAGATTCGGTGTCATATTTGAGAACAATTTCGGAAACATCAGTTTTATCATAAAATTTTCCCCCACACCCAGTGAAATCCTAACCCAAGATTTACTGCACAATCAATAACTAGGTTTGTTGGAAATTGAAAAAAAAAAACTCGCAAATTTTGAAGAAACATCTACCAAAATAGTAAACTTCACAAAAATTGCCCGAAAATATTAAAGAACAATATGAATTAATACACATAATCGCAGAGTAAAAGGACAATTCTATATAAGAAAGTTTCAAATAGAAGCATCTGTTGCTATTAAGTTAACATTAACTATTAATAACATTTAGATACATTAGATGCCAAGTTTGAGAATGATTTTTCGAAATATCGTATTTGTCATTAGAAAAAAAGAATCGCACGAGTCTGCTAAAAGATTAATTCTATATATTCTTCACAAACATGCTTGTTAGATATTTAAAAATACTTTCAAATTTTGAAGATTCATCAACTGAAATAGCAAATGTAACATTTTTGCACGAAAATTTGAAAAAATAGTCTCATTTCACACAATTGCAAAGTTGAATGAAAAATCTACAACAGAAGATATCGACATCTGTCGCAATACTATCTGTCGTTATATTGCATTATGTGAAAAATTCGCCTTCTGATGTTTAATTATTTTACATCAGTTGTATACCCGACGAATATTATCAGCCCTAGTCTTATAGTCGGAAAACTGAAATCATACTAAATACATATTAAGTGGAAGGCAGCTCAAATTTATTTACAGCTGAAGTATATTGTAGATTTTAACATGTGCATTTCTTTTTTTACAAGTAAAGGGTATAGCCGGGTTTCTTAGTAAAATATGCCCTTGAGTCAACCACATCGAGTCCTACATGGATCGATAGCCCATAAAAAGAAATTCATTTCTCCCCAGTTTTAAGTTTGTATCTCGAGACCATGGGAGGTAATCGCCCTAAATGCCTGTTTTTGAAAAGAGCGCATGGTGACGAAACTACTAAGCAGATTTCAACGAAAAAAATAAGGGATGTGAAAAACTACCATACGAATATTTGACAATTTTTTCAGATTTTTTTTAAACAAAAGAAGAAGTTTTCTAACTTTTTTCTGTTTTAAATGTACATTTTAATTAAAAATAAATTGAAATTTCTGAGTGACCGCATTAATTTTTTTGCATGAAACACTATGAGACATGATGCATATTCACTATTAATTTCAACTTTCTACGTATGGTGCATCATATTAAAAAAGGGCACAATCGTACTCCGGCGGATATGTGGGGCTGTCTCGGACAAATTTCACACCTTCTGTTTGAATTCATACTGTTTCATACTGTTTGAATTAATATGTGAGATTTGAAAAGAAGGCGGGAAATTTGTCTGAGACACGCCCCACAATACCACCGGAATATGATTTTGCCTTTTTTTAATATGATGCATCAAACGTAGAAAGTTGAAATTGATAGTGAATATGCATCATGTCTCATAGTGTTTCATGCAAAAAATTAAGGTGGTCACTCAGAAATTTCAATTTATTTTAAATTAAAATGTTCATTTAAAAACAGGAAAAATGTTAGAAAATTTGTTCTTTTGTTTAAAAAAAATCTGAAAAAATTGTCAAACATTTGCATGGTGATTTTTTACATCCCTTATTTTTTTCGTTGAAATTTGCTTAGTAGTTTCGTCACAATGCGCACTTTTCCAAAACAGGCATTTAAGGTCATAAACCCCCGTGGTCTTGAGATACAGACTTGAAACTGAGGAGAAATGAATTTATTTTTATGGGCTATCGATCCATGTAGGACTCGATGTGGTTGATTCAAGGGCATATATTACTATGAAACCCGGCTATACCCTTTAATTAATACCTTAACCCAGTAGAAATTCTTATTAACAATCGAATATCTACGAATTCTATAAAATTTTGCCGTATTTGCCCGATCTCGCTTCAGGCAACTTTTTCTTGTTCTCAGAACTCAAAAAACATATTAGGGTCAGTTTGACATCAAATATGAGGTGGTACAATGATTTAAACCCGATCTGCGAAGTACTTCAGTGAGGCTTTCGAAAATTTAAATAAAAACGCTGAGGGAAATGTAGAACATTCTATATTGACTATATGGAAATTATACCCTCATAAATTAAGAAAAAATAAATGTCTATCTAAATTATTTCCTAGTTATAATTAAAATTTTAAGATACCCCTAACACTGGAAAAAATACTATTTGACCTTAAATTACAATTCTTTGAAAACCATTCTGTTATTTTCAGGAAGTAGGGAGAATGGATATTTTATTTATAAAAAATTTTATAAACAACAAATTTAATATTTTCTATCAAATTTTGCTATTAAAACAAAGATTGTTTTACAACTCTACCAATCTGTAATCTGTGACTATTTAAACTGTTTTTCGATTTTAGCCTAAAAAATGGTAAGTTTCATTATATAAGACTGAAAATTTTCTAAATAAATTCCTCATTTCCTCCAACTCCTTGAACAGTCTTGAGAAAAGTTTTGTTAAGCAAAAAATGTATATTGTTTTCAAACTTTGCCTCTATATTCTTAGAAACTATGAAAACTGAATATGAACAGATAGGAAACAATTAAATTTGTCTCAAGGAAATACAAACCACTTTTATCCTGCAATCGTTACCTTATCACGTTATCATGTGCGTATGTAAACGAATATATTCTCCAATGAATGCCAGCAACTATAATGCAAAAGATTGTTGACATAAAGCTCTTTAACAGTATAGACTAAAAAATTATTTTACGGGAAAAAATCTGTTTTTATTACGATAATACTTTTTTTTCTTTTCTTTTTTTTTAATTTTGACTCTAAAGAAAACAGATAATAGGTGGCTTTTTGCAATGCGTTTACAGTACTTTTTTTTACTGTGTTTGTTAATGGAAAATAAATACACTTCTTTGTCAATCTAGCTAGAATTAATGTGCATGCTCAAATATGGAAGCGGAGAGTACAAAATAAACGTTCCGTAATTGTGTATGATTTATTTACTCTCAAAACTGCATTTTGGAACATAAAAACTTGATTTTATATTATTAGTTTTTTTTAATGCTGACTATATTTAGCTCCCTCTTCTGCTCCCTCTTCTGCTCCCTCTGACGAGCTTCATCAAAATAATTAGCCTTTTAAAATTATTTTTTCCAAAATAAAGAAAATCTAAAATATCATATGAATAAATTAATTTCAAGCTATACAAAATTAGACAAATTAAAGCTTCAATACTAGGCAATTTGACATCACTCATAAGAGTGCTTTTGGGCAAACTGATTTAGGAAATTAATGTTACAGAAGTTAAAAAATATATATTTTTCTTAATTTTATTTGTTTCTCTTGAATAAATATCTGCAAATTACAGAGAAAAATTAAAAAATCGTTTAAACATTCAGTTCTCAACTAGAATCTATCGGTGGGGAGTGGGGTTTCTTTATGATTATTTTTTTAGATGATTAGCCTTAAAAAAACCAAATAAAAAATCATTTTAAAATGTTTTCTTATGCTAAATAAAATTTGGCAAATTAAAAATAATTTGATATTGAACTTAAAAAATATGCATCATAAAATTGTTACTTTTTAAATATATAACAATTGAATTTCGCTTTTAATTAACACATAACGCGCGCACATAACGTTCGCGTGATATGGCGCCAATGTTAAGGGGCCACTCACCCGCCAGCGCGCGATGTGGGGTGATGTCTCAAAAAGCACTCACGCGCTGGCGTGGGAAATTTTTTCACTGATTCTTTATTATAAAAAGTAAATCGACTTCTGGGAAAAACCAACTTCTACAGTGTAACATTAACTATCATCACATCTTCACGTAAGCGGCAGCGAACGTGTTAAGTACGTAGATTGAACATACAAAGACAATTTGCGGATTGAACATGTAAATTCCTTACAAGAAAATTTGTGGTCGAACATAAAATTTCCCTATAAGACAATTTTCGGATTGAACTATCATATAACCTTTTGTAATATAAATGCGAATTTAGTTTTTTTATTAACATTTGAACGGCCGAGAGCGGTGATGTTGACCTCTATCTTATGAATAGATTTCCGTTCAAGCCAGAAATTTTATTATAAAATGAGTTTAATAGACTCGGAGAAGAAAGGCGTTAACTAAAAATGTTAAGCTGTTTGAAATAAAAATTCTGGTGTGACATATTTTTCATAACACTTTACTAAAATTCCTGGCTTTTCTAGTACTAGAAGTTAATCAATACAAAGATTTTATCCGTGCTTAAACCGCGTTTGTAAAAAGATTTTAACGCGTTTAAATTTGTTATACATTTATTATTAATTCAGAATTTTCCATCTTTTGTCTTACAGATTCTACGGCTTCTAGAGCTACAGCATAAGATGGAACAGTATTAGCAGCTATTCATTATCGTAACGTTCTTTTTCAAAAGCAACGTCGTCATAAATAGCTTCATTACCTTTTCGTTCATGATATGTTTAATTTGAATAAACATTTACAAAATCTTGAAAATTGAGAGAACTTGGAATCATGATACTCAGTTATTCTTCATCGGTGTTAAAATTATTTTTACTATTGTTAGTTTCATTTTTCTGTCGCGGAATAACTTTTGTTAAGTGTTAATAACTTTTGCTATGGAATTTTCGCTATCTATTTGTGTATGTGTGTGCATGCTTTGGATAGCAAAATCTACTGCACGTACGAGTCTGAAAATTTAGATGACGATTATGAAATACTTTTGTTTTTTAAATGAAAAAAATCTTTAACTAAAGAACCTAGACATTGATGTGTATAATACTTTATTTACAAATAAGCTAACAAATACATAAAGTTGAATCCGTTCTATCATAATTAATTGATTCAATAAAAAAAATGAAAATGGTAATTCCCTGAATTGCAAAGAAGAAAAAACAGACAGAACGCATTGGAAAATAGAGTGTTAAGAAAATCTCAAAACTTTCAAAATAAATTAATTATTTCACTATAGTCTAATTTTATCAAGGAAATATAACAGTCATTCCATTACAACTTGAAAATAATTTTTTGTGATCTTTAAAATGAATTTCTATAGCTTTATTTGTTTACATGAAAGGAAATTAAACGTATTTTCTGATAAGATATTTCATGGAAATCAAAATAAAGCAAACATTTTAAGGCTTCATCTTTTGTTGAGAATTTCAAACTTTCTAAAAAACATACAGAAAGATGCACTTATAGAGCTTTTAACATCCATTATTTTAAAAATGGCTCGATTATACTAACACTCCAGTTAAGCATTCAAAGAAATATTTCATTTTCAAATTGAAAAACAATATTCTTAGTCGGAAAAAATAATTTGTAAATTCTTCCCAGAAAGTTTGAATAGTGGTTTACATTTCGTTATTATAATAACAGATATTTCCCGAATAGAATGAAGGAAAAATAATTTTAACTTTTTCTGGTTTGGACTGGAAATCTATACAAATAAAAGAAATTTTCGCTATATGTTTGTGTGTGCGTACGTTGGCTGGTGAAATCTACTGCATGCACAAATTAAAAAAATTAGATGAGTGTAGTCCAATGCCTACTCTGCTACACCTGAGATCTTTTAATTACTAATTCTATTAACAAACAAGAAAAAAAGGTAATGCATTGCGCATAGTTTATGAAACAATTTCCAACACTTCCTGAAGCTTTTAACAAAACTTCATTACTTATGAGGTAAGTTAAATAAGATAACCAAATGAACATTTTAGAAAATAGATAAAACATTTGAAAATCTGATTTCAGCCGATACCTTCCGCAGCTAAATATGCAATTCTTTTGAACAGCCCTGTATTTTATTTGTCAGTTGATATATGTGCTATGTAATGGGGAAATTTAGTTAGCAAGAAAACGTCTAACAGATTGGAATTTCTCTTTCAGCAATTTATACTAATAGATGGAAATGTAATTGAATACTTTTGATTAGTCCTGTAGTTTACCTAGTACCTTTATTGCACGTCAGTATTTAGCTAAAATTTAATTCAAACTAAAATTCTTTTAAAACTACTAAAATCACATTCTCAGAAACATACATAACCCTTTCATTCATACGGGCCTCATGAAGACAGATGTCGTAATCCTTCTGGATTCGCGCCAACCCGGAACAATAAATATTCTGATGATATTTTATTTTAATTCATTAAGCTGCAATCAAATGGTGAACACTTTTTATTCTTATTCTTGACATCATATTCCAAGATATTTTAATTATCTCTCCTACATTTTATAGATAGAACATAAAATTTCTAGGCTTCATTTTTAAGCTCACATTTTCACACATATACGGTGGTTCACACACACAAAAAAATATGTCTAAGTGATTTCACTTCGCTTCACAAATGGGAAGTGCCAAAACTTGCAGGGACATCTACATTTTATTTTAATTTACACACATTTTCGACACTCCCCACCTGATAATTTTCACAATTATCACCTTATGTTACATATACCATTTTTTACCTTTAATAAAATATGAGAACATCATTAAATAAACATTTACAATATAACTTGAAAATATATGTTTCTTACCAATATGTACAACATAACATACCTGGCCAGGATTTTTGCAAGAATTTTTATAGAATAACATAATAGATGCAATAATAATAATGTAATAATAAATAAATCAGTATTTACAGTATAAAATAAATATTACAATTATAATAAAAATATAATGCATTAAAAATATTAATGTTATTTACATAAACCTAATACTAAATTGAAATATTATATGCACAGAAAAATTTATTTACAAATTATATCATTAATCAGCAATTTCAAAAGGATATATAAGTTGAATGGGTCGTCTTAAATTTCCTTTTTTGGTCTTGAAGACACAAGATCTGACTAGTCCATCACGACCTCTATTGACTTCAATAATTCGTCCTAAGTTCCATAAGAATTTTGACTTACTTACACCTTCAATTAGAACAATGTCATTAATTTTTAGGTCTTTCAGAGCAGTAGAAGTTCAGAAGGAATGCAGACTTTTTGTTGCAAGTAAATAATCAGTCATCCATTTCTCCCAAATCTGGTTCAAAAGTTTTGTTTGATACACTTTCCTTTTAATTAAACTAGTCCTAGTTACAGAGGTATTGAACAGTTCGTTAAAATTAAAAGGATATTCTACTATATGTCCAGCGAGTATGAAATGGGCAGGTGTTAGTGGCTCAGGTTCGGCGTAGTCATCATAAACGTACGTCAGGGGCCTATGGTAGAGGACATTTTCTACCTCTACAAGCACAGTCATAAGCTCTTCAAAAGTTAGTAGAGCTTTTCCTAATATTTTTCTTAAGGAATCCTTAACCCATTAACGCCCGAATTATTTTCTTCGCTAAAATTTAAATTTTGTATTTCCCACCACTTTTAAAATCAAATTAACTTTTATCTAAATTTATCGAGGATTCTGTCTCGTGAAAGAAGGTATATATTTATCTTCCTCGTTACTGGTGGGAAAACCGTTTTCTTGCTGTTTTTGTAGTCGTCCTCAAACGAGGACGCTGGGCGTTAATGGGTTAATACTTTTCATGAGTCTCTCATGAAAACCTCCCCAAAATGGGGCAAATTCAACTATGAACTTCCATGTTATTTTTTCAGAAGATATAAAATCTTGAAAATCTTCGTGCTTAATTATGTCAAAGAAATATTGAATTTCTTTATTAGCACATTTGAACGTTTTGGCATTGTCCGAGTAAAATATACGGCAGTTCCCTCTTCGGCTAAGGAAACGCCTAAGTGCCAAAATAAATTTGTTAGTTGACAAATCTTGAAACTAGTTCCAGGTGGACAGCACGAGTGACAGCGCAAGTGAAGAGAACTATGTAAGCCTTGTCGGTGTTGTCCCTATTTTTTACGTAAACAGGACCAGTAAAATC
The DNA here is from genome assembly GCA_964019185.1 of Maratus speculifer. Classification (NCBI taxonomy): domain Eukaryota; kingdom Metazoa; phylum Arthropoda; class Arachnida; order Araneae; family Salticidae; genus Maratus; species Maratus speculifer. The sequence goes on from OZ025299.1 coordinate 226,180,506, forward strand.
CACACCAGAAATGGAAAATGCAGGTGTTTCTGAGATCCGATCTCTAGAAAGTTGGGCCGTCATTTGTTTTGCTGGCTTCACTGCATATTTTCTACACACGAGGCATTTGTTGACGGCCTTTTTTACAGTTTGCCTCCCCTTGGGAATCCAATAATTTTGCCGCAATTTACATAGTGTAGCAGCAACCCCACCATGAAGCATTTTGTTGTGCTCGTGTAATATTAGCAATTCTGTAAATCGTGATTCCTTTGGAAGGAGGATTGGATGCTTTTCTCCGTAAGTATAATTCTTTCGTTTATTCTTCCCTTTATTCTTAATAAATCATTTTTATCAAGAAACGGTGCTAACGATAGTATGCTAGACTGTTTTTGAAGCTCACTCTTCGATTTAAGTGAGTCTATATCTGATTTATAAAACTGTTTCTGGATTGCCTCAATGCAGAATATTTCTGCTTAATGGATTTCATCAGCAGATAAAGGACCATCGTCCACAGGTAATTTTCTTATTTTCCTTATAAAGCGTTTAACCCAAGCAATTATTCGAAGTAATTTTAGCATACTACTGACATTTTCTGAAAGTTTCACCAACTCATTATTTTCTGTAATGCAGTTATTAATTAATCAGGATATTTTTCCTACGTTCTAACACGTTGTCATTATCTGAAACATTTTTCGATTGTACAGGCCATTCTGAGGAATTTGGCAACCAAGGTGGTCCAAACCACCATAATGGATTATCATTCAAAAATTTCAATTCTAAACCCCTGGTTAATAAATCGGCTGGGTTATCTTTGCCTGCGCAATGATTCCAATTTTTCGGATCAGATAATTTTTTATTTCAATGACTCGATTACATACGAATGGTTTCCAATCTCTTGCTGAACTTCGTGTCTGTCCAAAAAAATGCATTATCACAATAGTTATGAAATATTTCATTCAAACACTTATAGATTTTCACTGCTATAACTGCTCCCATCAACTCCAGACGAGGTAATGTTAGACTTTTAAGAGGAGCAACACGTGATTTTGACATTATGAGAGAAGTTTTCGCTTCGCCATTTTTGTTCATATATTTGAAGTATGCAACAGCTCCATATGCTTTATCACTAGCATCGCAAAATATATGCATAGTTACATCTGTTGGATTTGCACCTCCCAGAAAATATCTTCTATCTATTGATATGTTTTTTAACTCTTGAACTTCCACTAACCAATTTTGAAATTCACTATCTAGATCTGCAGGAAGTTTTTCGTCCCATTCTAGCCCTTTAAGCCATATTTTTTGCATTAAAAACTTAATTCTGATTATAAAGGGGGCTAGATATCCAGCGGGATCATAGATTTTGGCTGCAGTACGTAGGACTGATCTTTTAGTGGCCAAATTAGTGTTGGTTGAAATAGCTTGTAATTCTGATGAATCAATTCTTATAATGACTTAATTTGTATCCCATTCCAGTCCCAATAACATAGATCGCTCAGATGGGTTATCTAACATAACATTTTGTTTCCTCAATTCTTTTAATTCTTTAGAATTTGAATTAAATTTGCGCAAGTTCATACTAGCGTCCTTAAGTATAATACTAGCATTGGATGAAAGTTTATAAGCATTTTCCGCTATATCTGCTCCAGAATACAGATCATCAACATACATAGAGTTATTTAACATCTCAAAAACCTCAGGATAAATTTCTTTATATTTTTTAACATGTGCTTTAATTGTGGCTGCTAAGACAAAAGCGCTACACCGAATTCCAAATGGTAACCGTGACATATTCATTATCTTAAATATTTTAGAGTCATCATTATTAAACCAAAGAAATTTTAAGTATTTTCTATTTTCCTTCGCTATTTCTATCATTAAGTATGCTTTCTCAATGTCAGAAGAAAAAGCAATTTCATACGTTCGGAATTTAAGTATCATATCTAAAAAATTAGGATTTAAATTTGGACCTGCTACTAAAAGATCACTTAAAGATTTTGAATGATTTTCTTTTGAGGACGCATCAAAAACTATCCTTACGCGTGTAATTTCTTTATCTGGTCTTAAAACAGCCTTATGTGGCATATAGTATCCAGACAATAACGCATCATTTTTACATTCTTCTACAATTCCCTCACGGAACTGCTCATCGATAACTTTGTTATATTCAGCGCATATTGCTTTATTTTTATTCAATTTTTCTTTCAAACTATCGAACCGCTTTTTAGCAATGCAAAAATTATTATTAATTTCTTTATGATTCGAATCCCAAATCAAATTAGTTATGTACCTGTTATTCTTGTATTGTAATTTCCTCTCAAAATCTTCTATTAACAGTTTGTCCTTTTGGGATAATTCGTCACTTTCGTCCGAAATACCAATAGAATCAATTTCCCAAAATATTCTTAAATCATTTATTTCAACTGCATATTTTATTACCGCAATATTTTGAGAACAACTGTTTCCATTTCTTAATTCCTGTCCCGTAATTACCCATCAAAAAACTGTTTTTACAGCTCCTGAATCTTTACTAATGGATACTCGTTCATTTAAGATGAATTCCCAAAACAGATCCGATCCAATTAATATTTCAACATTTATTAAATCTTTTCCTACACAAGCATCCGCCATTTCCATTTTATTATCCCTCACAAATTCTCTAATTTGTGCCGATGGTTCGTACATCTCGGCACCTGATATTTTAGGAACAACAAGCGCTCGCACTTTAGTTCTGAAAGATTGATCTAAGCTTTTAATTTCGACTTCTATAATTGGATATACCCTTTCTACCGCGCTCGGCATTCCGAAAGAATACACTGAGAAAATCTCCTCACCTATTGGTTTTAAATTCAAAGCTTCCACCAAATCCACAGTAACGAATGATCGCTGGCGTCCATTATCTAAAAGTATTCTAGTAAATTTTGAATTTTGATTAGAATTTGCAATAACTTTACATGTTTGTAAATAAACATTTTTAGAACACGTCATGTTATTATTACAATGTGAAACAGACCTAACAATTTCGGAACTAGAATCGTTTACATTTACTGTCGCCTCAAATCCAGAATTAGGAGACTCAGAATTTTGTTGCGTATTGCTTATTCTATCATTTTGAGTAGTATTTAACCCTCTGCTGTTTTTTGTACAAATAGAACCATGGTGATATTGATTTTTACACTTAAAGCAAGATAATTTACTTCTACACTTTTTGCTGACATGAAAAAATGTAAAGTATTTAAAACAACGATTAGAATTTTTCAATATCTTGAATTTTTCTTCCGGGGTCAGACTACATTTGAATAAGTCATGGGGAGCAGAACAAAATATACTGGATAGAATTTGTGCATTCAAAGCGCTCGCAGAATTTGAACCTATGAAATAATTTTTATTACTTTGCTTCTCGGGGGGACCTGTATACTTTCGTTTAGTTTCTTTAAAATGATTTAGCATAAGGGAAGATTCCCGACACTCAATTTCGATTTTTAAATATCGCAAAAGTTCCAAAACATTAAATTCATTTTCATCTGATTTCTCCAAACGTTTTCTATTAAAATTTAGAGCGAGATCAGCTGGAATTAATCTAATCAGAATGGGATATAAAAGATGACCGTACATTTCCGTCGTTACATTTAACGATTCTAAACTTCGAATTTGAATTTCTACAATGTCATACAATTTTCTCAACTCAAAAATATTAGTTGAATACTTAACGGGATTATCGTAATTTCGGGTGTATAAGCCGCGGATCAAACAATTCTTTTTCGACCCAGAATTTTTTTTAAAATGAATGTTACTAGTTAGATCGCCATAAATATTTCTCTTCAATCACTAAATAAGATTTCTGGGTCCAAAAAGAATTGTTTGATCCGCGGCTTATACACCCGAAATTACGGTAAGATTTAACAACTTTGACATATGCCCATTAACCACTAATTCTTGTCTCCCAAACCTTTGTTCTAATAACTTTATTGCTTTTTCATAATTTTCCTCTGACAAAGCGAAACCATTCACAACATTGAACGCGACCCTTCCCAAAAGAGTCTTTAAATATGAAAATTTATCTATTTTAGACAAAGTTTCGTTTTTATCAATCAAGCTTTGAAACTGATTCCAAAACTCCATCCACAAACACGGATCACCGTAATATTTTGCAATCACGATCTTAGGCAATTTTACTGTTACATTATTAAATTTTAAATTATTATTTCCCGTATTTGCAAATGATTCACTTGAACTATTAGATATAACCCTCTGAGGTGTACTATCAGGACTGGAAAGAGTATTTTGTTTAGAATATTTATTAACTTTTATTATCGCATTAATTTTACTAATCCAATTTGTAATGTCCTGTAATTTTCTGATTATATTCAATAGCGCTTTGAACCTAATTTTCAAAGTCTTTCTCTTTATTAATTGCATTTTTTATTCCATTATCAAGAGGTTTTAATTCTTTACTCATTTGATCTAAATACAAAATAATTTCCTCTAATGAGGTTTCTGAAGAATTTTCCAAATTTTCACTTTCGATTTTATTTATATATTTAGTTACCGCTGTTCTTAAAATAGCTCTTTCTTTTTTAAGCTTTGCTAATCATTCATGTTTAAGTAGCAATAATATCAGAAACAAGAACTATTCAAAATCAATTTAAACATTAAATCATACAAATTTTCTTTCTTATCACATAATTAATAAGCAACTTTCACTTTTAATAATAAATAATCAGAGTTGTTCAAAATAAACTGTTCCATCAAATTGTTTAAATTAAAAATAAATATTTTCTTTTATCAAGAATCATCAAATTATTTGTTTTTCTTTTCAGTATTTTAGGAATAAAATGTTTTTTACTGAAAATAGTCAAATAACTTACTTCTTCCCGGCCGATGCACCATGTCGTAATCCTTCTGGATTCGCGCCAACCCGGAACAATAAATATTCTGATGATATTTTATTTTAATTCATTAAGCTGCAATCAAATGGTGAACACTTTTTATACTTATTCTTGACATCATATTCCAAGATATTTTAAGGATCTCTCCTACATTTTATAGATAGAACATAAAATTTCTAGGCTTCATTTTTATGCTCACATTTTCACACATATACGGTGGTTCACACACAAAAAATATATATATCTAAGTGATTTCACTTCGCTTCACAAATGGGAAGTGCCAAAACTTGCAGGGACATCTACATTTTATTTTAATTTACACACATTTTCGACAACAGATGAGTATTGCCCTACAATGCATAAAAAGCATTCATTTATAGAGATCAGATTTATAGAAGATTAAAACCTTGAATGCAGCACAATACTAAACTTATTTTTTAATCAGTTCTTATTTAACACAAAAAGGTTTTTTTTTTTTGAATAATGAAAAATAATGAAAAATGATTTATGTATAAAAGAATTAAAGACGTTTACTCAGCTCTGCAGTTTACCTAGTACTTTTATTATACGACACTATTTAGCTAAAGATGACTTTAAGTTAAAACACTATTAAAACTACTGAAATCACATTTCCAGAAAATATCACCCATTAACAGAAGTGCATCCAATTCTTTGAGTGGGCCTATATATCATTTTATCTATATTCTACAAACATTTCTTAGTAAAGTAAATGCCGTTCAACGTAAAAATGCAACACGCTTTTAAAAAATACCTTTGCGCAATTTACGCTTATACTCAGTAACCTTTACGAACTCTTTTATATAGCCCTGTATATCAGTTATAACAGTTATACACACCATTTAGCAATCATAAATACAGTGAAACTTAAAAGTGCATATCATAATTAAAAATGCACTTCCTACCATCATCCCTATTATGTAGTACTTCGGATAGAATATACTATATAACATCTTTTGAGTGGGCCTGCAAATGCTATGCACTTTGTATTATAGATAAATTAATTTGCAGTAAGATTCACTCACCGTTAGCAATTTCATTATAAGGTACCCTGGGGTAATAACGCCACGTTAAGATTCTACCAATTTTCACGACTTAATTTTAGATTATATTTTTCAAACAAATATATGATTTCTTAGATATGTATTCATAACAGATATGTATTCACAACAGATATGTATTCATAAAATGTAATGGCGTGATTTCTTGACCAATGCTATTTGGTGTTATTACCCACCTACATGGGTAATAACGCCATGCAAACAAAACTATAAAATAAGATGGAATAATGAAATGCAGGTTGCTCAATTCTAAAAATACAAACTCTACAACACTAGAAATTGACAAATTGCATTCTAAACTATTGAAAATGTTCAATTTTTGTGAAAGTGTAAGAAAAAGAAAGGTTGTGGGGGAGGAAGCAAAAGAATATCAGATTCTAAGCTACTTTTTGTTTAAAAAGAACCGTTTAAATTGAATTATTAGAAACATTGCACGGTTTTCATTGTGTTTATTACAATCATTATTTATATTCCCATGTATGCATTCTATGCGATGGAAAATATTCATTTTTTTGTGAAAGTGAAAGAAATAGGAGTGAGGGGGAGCTTCAACAGAATATAACACCCTGTGCCTCTATTTGCTTAAAAAGTCTCGCAGTAATGTAATTGTAAGAAACATAGCTTAGTTTTAACCATATATAATGTGATATTTTAATCATGTGATATTTTATAATAACTTGGGTTATATGTAATAAATATTTTTGTTAGTACTATTATAGTAGTCTTGTAAATTGTTTTTAACCCATAACTCCACACTAATACGAATTCTCCAAACCTAAAGATAAATTGTCGGCGTTACACAAAACGTGCTTTAATAAATTTTTAATTAATTAAATAAGATTTTTAATAAAAAATATTATCCCAATGATACCTCTTATTAAATTATACATGATTCATGTGGTTATATATCATTATCTCTATATCAGCAACAAAATTAACCTTTACCTGATGTTAGCAATCTCACTGAACGCTGTTCCCCCTCCCCAAATTTTAGAGTTTAACTTGTATTTTCCAGTTTAATTATAGCTACAACTGAAATTCTCTTTCGTTTGAAAACCTCGGACTGCTGTTAGAAATATTTGAATAGATTAAATTTAATTAGAATTAATTCTGTACAAAAAGTTTAGTGCAGAAACAGAATTCTATGATTTTTAATCATTGATCGCCTTTTAACCTTCAATAGTGTTACCGGTATCACATACCACTGGTTTTCTTTTAATTTTTATAGTTTAACTTGTAATTTTCAGTTTAACTACAAACAGTATCGAAATTTTGTTTCATTTGGAATTTTAGTACAATCATCAGAGACTTTTAAATAGGTGAATATTAAGTATAATAGTCTTGTATAAAAAGTTTAGTACAAAAACACAATCCTATGAGTTATTCCGGCCTTTTATACATCTTTCAATCTTGCGGTCTCACAAACCACTTCACATTAGTTATGTTACAATTTCCGTCACATCGGTTAAAGGTTAAATTTTGAAAATTTTGAAAAACAGTACATTGAGAAAGCTGACAGTTAAAATTTAGAATTCAATTGAACAATCCAGTGGAAATTTAACAGAAACATATTTTTGAAGATGTTCAAATTAGAATATCGATAACATTTTGATATAGTTTTTTTTATAAGAGTTTAACCCTTAAACGGTAACGAGTTTTTCGGCACCTTTAAACGGTAATCATGGGTCACTCGTGCTTAGCGCTGTAAAAAGTGGTTTAAAGTGCTTTAAAAATTCTAAAAAAATTCATGATATTACATCATCTACCATTTAACAAGAATCAGTCACAATATTGCTGATTTATTAATTTGTTTAAACAATATGTTTAAATAAACAAATAAAAATGTGAAAAATGCATATTTTCTTTAAAAAATCATAACTTTGGATAGAATTGACATTTTTTGCTGTTTCAAACGGGAAATTGAAGATCAAGAATGGTACTTTCACAAAAAAATAAAAATAGCAGGTATAAATTTAAAAAATGCTTAAGTTTTGAGCATAAAAATGACGTTTTTTTAACTTATAAATAGGTACAATTTACAATGAAATAGAAATTTTATTAGTTTTTAATCAATTTTATTTATGAAAATGATGTTAATTATAAAACTTTATTTAATTAAACAAAAAATATAATAATGAAAAATTACAGCAACACTGATATCATCATTGATAAACAATCGAAACAGATTTGAAGTCTGTGTTCCTCGCACAAAGGTCTGTGACACTTGACGCAGCAAATAAAGGTTCAGAAACCCAAGTGAGTGTAATGTATCGATTTTTTATGAAAAAAACATCAATTCCTAACCAAACAAATTTTTTCTTACCTTACACTTTTCGTCAACGTAAATGGTAACCCTGGGTCACTCGAGCCTTTTCGAAATTTTGACTGACTCTTACGTCGGTTGTGAACGCACTAAAACATCGGCGTTTCGGGAGCTAATAGCCTACTAGTGTACTATTTTTTTCAGGGTAGTTTAGTCCCGCTCCCCACTCTCTCCTCTAAGCTAGCAAGGAAAGAAAATTTGACCGAGGCACTAGTGACCCATGGTTACCGCTTAAGGGTTAAAATTATTTTTTACATTAGTATTAAAAAAATAGAGAAAATAGTTTTGGGTATTGGACCCCCCCCCCACACACACACACTGTAATCTTATCATTTCAACGATGATAATAATGCTGTTCCATATTAATAAATAAACTCCCTTCGGATGTAGTTCGGCCACTGTTGGGAATTAACAGGGGTAATAACGCCAATCCCTGGCGTTATTGCCCCGTTATACTTATTCCGTGGTACATTTTAAACTACAAATTATCTCACGAAGATATACAAAATCTTCTACAACATTTTGAAAGTACATGAAATGGACTACAAAATTATGTAATAAACAAAGTATTTCCGGATAAAAAATATAGTATTCACATCACAAAACTTATCTCGCAAATTTTAGATCAAGCGTTAATTTTAGTTGCTTGTAGAAACAATAAGACCTACAAATGAAACAAATTAACTTTAAGCTGTTTTTTGCGATTTATATGACTCAAAACCCTTCTGCGCAGAGCACATGGATATCATTTACCAGATAAGTTTATAATTATGCATAATATTAGCACTTGGCGTTATTACCCCGCCTGGCGTTATTACACCAGACCATCTTATATGAAATAGTTTAACAGAAATAAAATAAACCGCAAACTATTTCCCCCAATAAATGATGTAAAGGAGTTCTTTTGTGTAGCCCTGTTAGTACACATAGCTGTCAAAAACATATTTATAACTCAGAATTTTTTTCAGAGAAAATAAAACGAGAAAGGTAATAATGAGTTACAATTTTGAAAATTTTTGCCATATATATTCCATTTTATAAATCAATACAAATATCTTTGCATGAAAATTATAGGGGAGACCGGGGTTAGTTGTGCCAGGGGCAAGTTGTGCCATCGAGCTTCCTGGCTGAGCCAAATGTTTATTAAGCCAAATGTTTATTAAGCTGAGCCAAATGTTTAAATGTTAAATGCCATTAGAAATGACATAAACATGTCTGAAAATTGGTTAACAAAAAAACTGCAAGTGCTGATTAGTTGACTAAGTTTATGCAACGACATCCTACAATTTCCTGTCGAGTTCCTGAAGCAACGTTTGAGTCGAAATAGAAGTTTTAATAAACATAATGTAGAACTAGTTTTTAATAACTTAGCGTCTGTATTAGAAGCTAATAAATTTAATTCAAATGACATATAATATATTGATGAGGCAGGAGTAGGAACAGTGCAGAAACTTGTAAAAGTAATTGCAAAAAAGGGTAAAAAAAGTGTTGGGATAATGATCTCTTCAGGAAGGGGAACAAATGTAACAATGGTTAATATCATTAACACTCTGGGAAATTCAGTCTCTTTGTATTTTCACGTGAGTTTTTTAAAGCTCATTTTATTCTTGACGGTCCCATAGGCTGTTGCGTAGCATCAAACCCAAGTGGATGGATTACAGGACCTGACTTTTTACTTTTCATGAAACATTTCGTTAAAAATGTAAGGTGAAAACATTCAAGCAGAATTTCATTGTAGTGAAATTTGGGAATTTAATAGGAACATTTTTGCAGATGAAGACTTCTTACATTCCTCGGTAACGGATCTACCGTTATCTATCGGTGAAGAAAACGAGACTACATTCTAACGAGACCATTCTAACAAGAACACCAGTTAAAAGAGAAAATTCGAGCAGAACAAAAAAGCAAGAGAACGCAGAAAAATAATTGAAAAAGAAAAGGCAAAAAAGAAACTGTATGGAAAGGCCCAGCAGTGCATAAAAAATTACATTTAGATTTGAAAAAAAGGGAGAAGTAAGTATAAGATAGCTCTGAAGATGACGAAAATTGAATATGTCTAGTTTGCTTGGAGCAATATAAAATTTTTAGACCCGGAGGAGACTGGCTGCAATTCGTGACATGTAAAAGATGGGCGCATGGATGATGGGCAAAGATGGGCATAAAAATTAACCTTATTATATTTGTATTTACTGCAAATTAGACACTGAAACAAGCGATGACAAAAAGTGATAAAAAATATAGGATATAGGCCTATGCGTTGTTGTAGGCTCCTGAGTCAAAGACCAGTATGGCCGAAGATTGGTATTGGCTTACTTTTTATTTCTTTCCTCATTAAGACAGTTTTTTTCTTTTTATTACTAAGTGTCTCTAAAAGTATCTTTATAAAGGATTAAGAGTTTACAAGCATTAACAATTTAACTATTTTATTTTCATTTGATTTACAATATTATTAAAACACGAAAGGGTTTTATTGCGTTAAGGACGTTATAAATGAACAAATTTCTCTTTCTTGATTTAACATATCACATTTAATCGCCTTTCTTACATAATTTGTATATGTTACAATATACTTGTATGTGTCATATATGTGTCACAATGTGCCCCAAGCATGTCACAACTTGCCCCGTACCGGGGGTTAGTACTGACAAATTTCGAGATTACGCAGAATTCATTTGGTGTTATGAAAAACGTTAAAAATGCACAGTAAAAAGTGTCAGATGTTTCTAACTATATAAAAATGTACAGTAATCAAAAACGAAAATATACAATAACCTCTTCCAACTCACTTAAGGTTTCGAAAACCGTTCCTTTATCATTAAAAATCCCAGAAAACTATTTGTTTTTCAAATTTAAAGAAGAATTTATAAAAGTTAATTTTTATTAGCTGCCCGTTCTTTTCGAAAACGTTTCTAAGTAGCATTTACAGTACAATTATCACTTTTCTCAAATCAAAATATCAATTTTTCGGATTCTATCAATTCTCAAGTAAACATTTTCAGCTGCAAAACTGATTTTGTGCACGCGATTGTCGCAAAAAATGTTAATTTTCATATTAATGTTAATACTGTTAATATTGTATGTTTGTCTATTAACACTAAAACCGCCGGCTATTTTATTCAAGTTTTATAACAATTGTTTGACACCAGAATTTTTATTTTAAACTATTTAACCTATTTAATTAGTCTATCTCTGTGTTGCACATATTTAACAAACCTTATCAAGAAATTTCTGGTTCGAATTGGCTATTTTCAATTTGGCAAGGGTCAAAATGACCCCTATTGGTGGTTCTAGTGTTAAACATATTCTCTGAATATCAAAATATTTTCGTATCAATTTGTAGCATCCGAAAAAATAATATTTTGATTTGAGAAAAGTGATTATTGTACTGTAAATGCTACTTAGAAACGTTTCTGAAAAGGACGGGCAGCTAATAAAAATTAATTTTTATAAATTCTTCTTTAAATTTCAAAAACAAATTGTTTTCTGGGATTTTTAATGATAAAGGAACGGTTTTTGAAACCTTAGGTAAGTTAGAAGATGCTATTGTATATTTTCGTTTTAGATTACAGTACATTTTTATATATTCAGAAACATCTGACATTTTTTACAATGTGTTAATAGTGGTTTTATAAATGTGTTACGCAAGACTTACTCTAATGATATGATACACTAAATGTTTCGCTTCAGTTGAAATCTTACGGCTAATATAAAAAATATCGAAAATGTCACTACTAGCCCCGGTCTTCCCTACATATAATTTGGTCGACAACAAATGTATTTTGTAGGCGCGTTCATATATGTACACACACATATGACGAGGAATATATAGCACATATATTCCTCGTCGGGTCCGTCTGTCCACATATAACCGAGCTAGATTACTCATATCAATAAGTTAAAATTTAATATATATAATCGCTTAATATTTTTGTCGAATCTTTTGAATTTTTTTTTTTTTAATTGAATTAAAATTTGTAAAGATATTAATTAATAAAGGTTTTGTTCATTCTATTCATCTATATCCTACGAAATTAACGCAATGATATTCCACGAATTTTCCATGAGTATTTATTAAAAAACTAGAAAGTTAATTTATTTTTTAAAGTACCTTAATTTCGGGTGTATAAGCCGCAGATCAAACAATTCTTTTTCGACCCAGAATTTTTTAAGAAACAAATATAGCTAATTAGATCGCCGTAAATATTTGTCTTCAATCACTAAATAAGATTTCTGGGTCCAAAAAGAATTGTTTGATCCGCGGCTTATACACCCGAAATTACGGTAATGATTCTAGATTTCTATGATGATTATTATATTAAATCCTGTATGCAATTAATTCAATAATACCCCGTGAGAGCTAATGATTCTAAGTTGCTATGTTGATTACGTCATATTTAAGATGGAGTCATATTATTTCCATATTATTGAATTCAATATATGTAATCGTAACAAATTTTTCATTCATGCATTTCTCCATGACAGTGCAACAGATATTGCATTATGACATGATATTTTAAAAACTAGTACAGACATACCTCATTCGCTATGTTTGATGCACTATTTCCGACTTGTTAAAACCTATAACTGACACTCTTTTCACGTTGCAGTTATTTTGAACCATTTTACTACAAAATATCGGGGGGAGGGGGGCGATTTTTCATAGCGTCAGCGGACACCTATTTTTTATACCATATCTGATTATTTAAGCATTTCAATAAATATAGGTTTTTAAATGTATTTCATTTTGTTAATATATATATATATATAAAGGTGATTCTAAATTTTTTTACAATAAAAGAGGGGTGATAGTACACATCAAGACAAACAATATTAAATAGGAGACCAAGGGTCCAAAACGTTTTCCAAAGGAGATAATCGCCAAAAAAGTTTAGGGACCAAAATTTCAAATAAACATAAAAAACGGAAAAATCGGTCGATTGATTTGCGGTTTTCACTAAAATTATTCTTTATCTCGACATTTTCTTGAAATTAAATTATAAAGATAAATTTCAAAAAATGCCGACAGAGGGCGCTTTAGACTTTGGAGTAACGAACAACTATTTTTTACCGGTAATTTTTGAATCTCATTAAATGTTTTCGTAAGCATAAACTCAAACTTAAATTTTGAGCTCAAAATCTGAAAGCTGGGAGTAGTTAAATAGCAAAAATTTAACTGTGTTCGGAGGGTTCAAATGATCTTAAAAAACGGAAAAATTGGTAGATTGATTTGTGGTTTTCACTAAAACTATTCTTTATTTAGGTATTTTCGTAAAAATAAATTATAAATATAAATTTTTAAAAATGCCGATAGACTTTGGAGTAACAAAAAACTCTTTTTTGGCGTTATTTTTTGCATCTTATTAAATGTTTTCGAAAGCTTACATTTGAAATTAAATTTTGAGCTCAAAATCTGAATAGCTGGGAGTGGTTAAATAATTACTCATCTCTATTCAGAGAGTTGAAATTTCAAATGATTGTAAAAAACGGAAAAATTGGTCGAATCGTTGGCGGTTTTTGCTAAAACTAATTTTTAAATCAGCAATTTCTTGAAAATAAATTTTAAAGATAAATTTCCCAAAATGCCGATAGAGGGCGCCTTAGATTTTGAAGCAGCGTACAAGTATTTTTAACTTTTATTTATTATTTTTTTTTAAATCTCATTAAATGCTTTTAAATGCATAGACTTAAATTTTGGGCTCAATTTCTGAATCGTTGGGAGTGTTTAAGTAGTGAAAAATTGAATTGTGTTCGAGGAGGAAGGAGGGTTAAATTTCAACTCCTGAACACACTTAAGTTTGCACTTATTAACCCCTCATAACGATTCAGAATATGAGCTCAAAATTTAAATTTAAATCTAAGCTTCCGAAAACATTTTAAAAGATTTTGCAAGCTTTTAATTAGAACCAAAAAACAATGGTTAAAATGAATTGTTTGTTATTCCGAAGTTTAAGGTACCCTCTGACGGAATTTTTTTTTTTTATTTATCTTTAAAATTTATTTTCAAGAAAATACTGACTTAAAGAATATTTGTACTTAAACCGCAAACGAATCCACCAATTTTTCCATTTTCTATAATTATTTTAAATTTGAACCTCCCCCTCCCCCTTAAACACAGTTCAGTTTGTGCTACTTAACCACTCCCTACAATTCAGATTTTGAGCTTAAAATTTAAGTCTAAGTCTAAGCTTCCGAAAACATTTAATGAGATGCAAAAAATAACGCCAAAAAATAGTTGTTCGTTATTCCAAAATCTAAAGCGCCCTCTAGCGACATTTTTTGAAATTTATCTTTATAATTTATTTTTAAGAAAATACCAATATAAAGAATAGTTTTAGTGAAAACCACAAATCAATGAACCAATTTTTCCGTTTTTTAAAATCATTTGAAATTTGAACCTTCTGAACACAGTTCAATTTGTGTTATTTAACTATCCCCAGCTTTCAGATTTTGAGCTCAAAATTTAAGTTTGAGTTTATGCTTACGAAAACATTTAATGCGATGCAAAAAATACCGGCAAAGGTAGCAGCTATTCGTTACTCTAAAGTCTAAAGCGACCTCTATCGGCATTTTTTGAAATTTATCTTTATAATTTAATTTCTAGAAAATGCCGACATAATGAATAATTTTAGTGAAAACCGCAAATCAATCGACCGATTTTTCCGTTTTTTATGTTTGTTTGAAATTTTGGTCCCTAAAATTTAATAGCTGCTATCTCCTTTGGAAAACGTTTTGGACCCTTTGTCTCCCATTTAATATTGTTTGTCTTGATGTGTACTATCACCCCTCTTTTATTGTAAAAAAAATTAGAATCACCCTGTATATATATATATATATATATATATATATATATATACATATGTTACAGGCCAAACCCGATTTTAGGCCAAACTAGATCGGCCTAGGGCAAACTAATTTATCCTAACGTCCATTGGATAAACTAATTTTTCCTACGCCAAACCGGTCTATCCTAAGGTCCATCGGATAAACTAGTTTTTTCTAGGCCAAACCGGTTTCTCCTAACGCCCATTGGATAAACTAGTTTTTCCTAAATCAAACTAGTCTATCCTGAGGCCCTTAGGACAAACTAGTTTTTCTTAGGCCAAAATAGTTTGGCCTAACTCTTATAGGATAGACTAGTTTAGCCTGCTTTTTATTGGTCTGAACTAGTTTATCCTAGGCCGATCTAGTTTATTCTAGGCCAATTCAATTTGGCGGGATTTTATTGAATTCAATGACCGCCTCAGCGCCAACATTCTAGTTTGTCCTAGGCTGATCTAGTTTATCCTAGACCAATGTAATTTTACATGTTTTTAGCTGACAGGCGTCAAAGCCTGAGAAATAATGCGCTCGCAGGTTCTGTATATATGTATGTACGCACGTATGTATGTAACGCGATAATTCTTGATAGAGATATCCGATTTGCTTCAAATTTGGATGTAGGTTCATACTGATAAGGTTCTTTTCTGATTAGTTTTCTGAATTAATTGGATAAGAAAAAGAGGGGGCGAATGGGAGCTAATCTTCTACCGTTAATTTAAAGAAATGGATTTTTCATGCAGAATTATCAGTTTTCATTTAAAATTTTAGATACAGGATCATTCTGACAAGGCGCCTCCGTGATTAATTGTGGATCATTATTATTTAAGTATAAAAGAAAGGGCAATGTAGGTAACCCCCCATAATTTAGATAAATGGTTTTTGATGCACAATTTACGAATTTGCTTCAAATTTTGGATACAGGTTCTTTCTCATAAGATGATTCTCTGAATAGTTTTGGGGGTTTGATGGTTAAGTATGAAGGGAAGGTTTTGCACTCTTACCTAGTAAAAACTATTTTATCCTATAGGTACTTAGATAAACAAGTTTGGCGTAGGAAAATCCTAAAAATTGATCCTAATTGGCATTAGGATAAAATAGTTTGGCACAGGCTAATCTAATTTGGCTCAAAATCAGGTTTCGCTGGTAGAAAACATATTTTTCACTAGAATAAGTATAAATGTGTGTCAAGAGTCATTGCTTATAACATCACCACAGAAATTTAACATGTCCACCGCAGAGACATGGTGTTTGCTTATTTTTATTTATTTATTATTATTATTATTATTTATTTATTTTTCAGCAGACTCGTGGCGTGCTGAGATCATACTTGCATTTATATCCAAAAAATATTAATGTCCAAATAATCCGAATATCCAAAAAATATTAATAATAATAATAAATATTATTATTATTATTAATATTTTTTGGATACGCCAGATCGGAGCTAAACATAATTTGGAATCGAACAGCGTTTTACATTTTTGAGAAATTAATTACCTATCAACATATAAGCTATTCTTGTCACGGCGTCAAGTTTTTCTTTCCCGTAAAGTAGTACAGGAAATTCGATTCAAAACGTAGCTTTAATGGTATTTTCTCAAAAAAAATATTGCTTTTATGAAAAAATAGTTAACGTCATTCGATTACATATTTTCTTAGGGAGAACGCCTGTTAATCTTATGCGTTTCCGAAAAGGAATTAGTTCATAAATGTGTTAGGATGTAGCTCTTTTGGATTTGAAAAAAGCCTTAAGGAATGACAGAGATATACAGGGTGTTTCCAGATTTTTTTTTACAATAAAAGAGGGGTAATAGTACGCATCAAGACAAACAATATTAAATAGGAGACCAAGGGTCCCAAACGTTTTCCAAAGGTGATAGCCGCCATTAAAGTTTAGGGACCGAAATTTCAAATAAACATAAAAAACTGAAAAATCGCTCCATTGATTTGCGGTTTCCACTAAAATTACTCTTTATGTCGGCATTTTCTTGAAATTAAATTATAAAGATAAATTTCAAAAAAGCCGTTAGAGGGCGCTTTAGACTTTGGAGTAACGAACAACTATTTTTGCCGGTATTTTTTGCATCTCATTAAATGTTTTCGTAAGCTTAGTCTCAAACTTAAATTTTGAGCTCAAAATCTGAAAGTGAGAGTGTTTAAGTAGCACAAACTGAACTGTGTTCAGAGGGTTCAAATTTCAAATGATTATAAAAAACGGAAAAATTGGTTCATTGATTTGCGGTTTTCACTAAAACTATTCTTTATGTCGGTATTTTCTTAAAAATAAATTATAAACATAATTTTCAAAAAATGCCAATAGAAGGCGCTTTAAACTTTGGAGTAACGAACAACTCTTTTTTGGCGTTATTTTTTGAATCTTATTAAATGCTTTCGTAAGCTTAGACTTAAATTTTGAGCCCAAAATCTGAATAGTTGGGAGTAGTTAAGTAGACAAACTGAACTGTGTTCAGAGGGTTTAAATTTCAAATGATTATAAAAAACGGAAAAATTGGTCGATTCGTTTGCGGTTTTTGCTAAAACTAATTTTTAAATGAGCATTTCCTTGAAAATAAATTTTAAAGATAAATTTCACAAAATGCCGATTGAGGGCGCCTTCGATTTTGTAGTAGCGTACAACTATTTTAACTGTTATTTTTTTAATCTCATTAAATGCTTTTAAATGCATAAACTTAAATTTTAGACTCAAATTCTGAATCGTTGGGAGTGTTTAAGTAGCGAAAAATTGAATTGTATTCGAGGAGGGGGGAATGTTAAATTTCAACTCCTGAAGACACTTCAATTTGCGCTACTTAACTACTTCTAATTATTCAGATTTTGAGCTCAAAATTTAAGTTTAAATCTAAGCTTCCGAAAACATTTAATAAGTTTTTGCAAGCATTTAATTAGAACAAAAAAATAATGGTTAAAATTTATTGTTGGTTACTCTGAAGTTTAAGGCGCCCTCTAATGGAATTTTTTTTAATTTATCTTTAAAATTTATTTTCAAGAAGATACTGACTTAATGAATAGTTTTATTTTAAACCGCAAACAAATCAACAAATTTTTCCATTTTCTATAATTATTTTAAATTTGAACACCCCCCCCCCCTTGGCTACTTAACTACTCCCTACTATTCAGATTTTGAGCTCAAAACTTAAGTTTAAGTCTAAGCTTCCGAAAACATTTAATGAGATGCAAAAAATAGTTGTTCGTTACTCCAAAGTCTAAAGCGCCCTCTATCGATATTTTTTGAAATTTATTTTTAAGAAAATACCGACATAAAGAATAGTTTTAGTGAAAACCGCAAATCAATGAACCAATTTTTCCGTTTTTTATAATCGTTTGAAAATTGAAGCCTCTGAACGCAGTTCAGTTTGTATTACTTAACCACTCCCACTTTCAGATTTTGAGCTCAAAATTTAAGTTTGAGTCTAAGCTTACGAAAACATTTAATGAGATGCAAAAAATACCGGCAAAAAATAGTTGTTCGTTATTCCAAAATCTAAAGCGCCCTCTATCGACATTTTTTGAAATTTATCTTTATAATTTAATTTCTAGAAAATGCCGACATAATGAATAATTTTAGTGAAAACCGCAAATCAATCGACCGATTTTTCCGTTTTTTATGTTTATTTGAAATTTTGGTCCCTAAACTTTAATGGCGGCTATCTCCTTTGGAAAACGTTTGGGACCCTTGGTCTCCTATTTAATATTGTTTGTCTTGATGTGTACTATCACTCCTCTTTTATTGTAAAAAAATTTTGGAAACACCCTGTATATTCACAAATCTACTAAAAATCTACGGGCCTCGAAATTTTGGCCCGTGCAAATCTTTAAGTGTACTCTACTACCCTTCGAATCAGATACATTATACAAGGGTGTTGGCAAAACCATTTTGCACGAGGTTACCAATGGAGCAGTAGTCGAGATCAATATTAAAAAGAATATTGACCAGTTTAACTGGTGCTTTGCATTCACAGGCTGTAAACACTAATTGTGTGTTACATCTTTATTTTTTAAAGAATAATACTCTCGAAAAATAAACTAAGATCAATTAACTTTTCCCATCACCTCCAATTACACTTAAACATTGAACATCCAGAATAAACATCCAACAAACCAATAAACATCCACAACTAATCACGGAGGCGCCTTGTCAGAATGATCCTATATCTAAAATTTTAAATGAAAACTGATAATTCTGCATGAACAATCCATTTTTCTAAATTAACCGTGGGGGATTAGCCTCCCGTTCGCCCCATTTATTCTTATCCAATGAATTCCCAAAACTAATCAGAAAAGTACCTTACCAGATTGAACCTGCATCCAAAATTTAAAGCAAATCGGATATTTCTATCTAGAATTATAGCGTTACGTGCATACGTACGTACATACTTACATACATACATACAGAACCTGCGAGCCCATTATTTCTCAGATTTTGACACCTGTAAGCTAAAAACACATAAAATTACATTGGCCTAGGATGAACTAGATCAGACTATGACAAATTAGAATGTTGGCGCAGATGCGGTCATGGAATTCAATAAAAGCACGCCAAATTGAATTGTCCTAGGATAAACTAGATCGGCCTAGCATAAACTAGTTCAGACCAATAAACAGCAGGCTAAAATAGTCTATCCTATAAGAGTTAGACCAAACTAGTTTTGCATAGGAAAAACTAGTTTGTCCTATGGGCCTTAGGATTGACTAGTTTGGCCTAGGAAAAACTAGTTTATCTGATGGGCGTTAGGATAAACCGGTTTGGCCTAGGAAAAACTAGTTTATCCGATGGGCGTCAGGATAAACTAGTTTGGCCTAAACTTGGGTTTGGCCTGTAACATATACATATATATTTGCAACGAAAGGTGAAATCCTGTTACTCAAAAAACTATTACGAGTTCTTTTACCACTAGAAATGAATATTTTGTTCCCAAATTTTTCTTTTAAAAATGTATTTACACACAAAATTGACTTAAAGAAATAAAATTATGCACATTTAGTGTTATTATCACGGTCCAGGCAAATCCACGCAAACCCATAGCAAATGAGGTACGTGCAAGTTAGTTTCTAAATTTTACAACTGCCAGATCTGTCAACATTTTTTGTAGCCTGTATGTGTACAGTGTTAATTTAATATAGCTAAATAAGAAAAAAAAATCCAAGAGTGAAAAATTTTGCTACCGACATAGTTTATGAATCATTTTGTAATACTATTGGTAACTTATTAATAAATTTTATTTTTCCTCATACAACGAAATAAATAATAAGACTGGTTTACAAAAGTAAAAATTTTTCATATACTTTTAACGAAACACCTATTTTCTTATTATAGTAGTGCTTACTTATGAAAGGCGGTATTTGAAACAAATCTATCACGTCACATTTTTTACTTTTTTTCTATACGGATTTTATCCACTGTCAACGGTGTCCAATGGCTAATTCCTAAACCGTTAGCCATAGGCATATAGTTCCAATTAGGAAAACGTTTTAAATGGGATTTTAAAAAATATATTTTACAAGCGATAAGGGTCAGTAAAAACATTTCATAAAAAATAAGAAATTTAAATTTTTATACTGTTTCCCTTTCTTATATGGTATATTCATAAAATTTCCCTGTTACACTGACAAATAAGAAAAAAAAGTCACGTTATTCTATGATTAGGCCAGTCAAATTGTCAGAAAAAAGGGCCGATAGATACAAAAATTCTGCTAGAAGATTTATGTTTTTAAAATGTTTATGGGGATGCTAATAACAAGAATTAATGGTTTTCCAACAAAATATCTCGAGGCTAAACTTTGTGAAGCCAAAAAACCATGAAATTTTCGGACTTTTTTCAGTTTTTTGCAAATAACTCAAAAATTATAAATTTTTTGTGTAACATACTCAGTTACAAAAAGAAAGAGCATTAAATTCGCTATAAATTTTGTTATAAAAACGTTTTTATAAACCCATTACTAAGCGCGCTATGGTTTTTTGAAAATGTCACTTTTTTTTAACTTTACAAAAAGTGACCTATTTTTCGCCTCCCTCCCCAAAAAACTTTTTTTCATCACTAACAATGAAAATTAAATACACCTATTGATGGATGAGAAATGAAAGTTTTAAGAAAGGAAGGCTTAAGAAGTACAAATTCTAGAAACCCTATAAGAAAAACAATTACAAAGGGAGGAAGAGCCAGGGATAAAAAAGGGAATTTAGATGGAAGATTGCGGCCACCTGACTTTCCCGAGCCGTTATCATTTAGATACAAGTGTTCTTCTATAAAGATATCCTTCTAATATGCTGCTATTCAGTTTATTGTATCTCTTCTCGTGCAGTAACGAAAAATGAGTGAGCTCGACCCAAAATTGTGTTTCATTTGCCAAACGACTTCAAATAGTGAGCCAGAAAGGACTTGCCAAGCTCTTTGGACATAACGTTCAGCGTCATAGTAATATTCATCAAAAATAATAGTCACCAGTTTTTTGGAAAGTAGCAAGAAAATTAGAATACAGGATGATTGCCGAAATACATATGCAAATGAGAGAATGATAGCAGCATATGTTCGTCTGGGTAAAGATTCTATAAAGACTATAGTTTGTACCTCACATCGAGCACTTCTTTCAAGTTTCAAGATAATTGCTTCTTATCTGAAAAAGGTAATCCTGGTGACTTCAAAGAAAAACAATAACAAAAGCCCTACGCAAAGAGAAATTTGATTCACAAAGTAATGAAATTAGAAGCGAGAATTACATTTTTGAAAGCCGCAGAAAAACGTGGGGATGAATGGTCCCAGAAAGTAATTGAACGTATTCAGCACGAACCTGATTAGCAGATGCAAACCGGATTTGCAGATGCATGGTATCATAGTTTTTGTCGTGTAAAACTAGATCAATCTGTAACAAGTGGAGAGAAAAGAGGGCGTCGACTCGCACCATCCGTTGACGAAGCCAATGACATAAACAAGAACTTCTTCATTTCATTGCTTAAAAAATATTAAAAATTTCAAAATAAGAATTTCAAAATAACGGAATTCAAGTTGAGCAGGCAAAAGAAGAAGCTAATGTCATAATAGTTATCTCATTTTAAGTTATAGTTATAGTTATCCCATTTCAAGAGCCGAATCTTTTGAAAGCGTCCTAATTGTCGGAGAAGATATTGACCTTCTCGTGATCATGACGAGCTTAAGCTATCAGCACAAAAATCTATTTTTCCAAAACCCAAGAAGAGGTATCATCGAAACCAAATGGTTTTCAGCCATGTCGTTCAAATTCAATTACAACAATGTTCTTTCCACTCATGCAATTAGCGGATGTGATACAACGTCCGCTCTTTTGGGGTAAAGAAAGTTTTTTAACTCTTTGAAAAAACATGATCAGCTTGGAGAAATAGCTTGTGTGGTCAATAAATTAGGTTCTACCGGTCAAGAAATGATCAAGGTTGGAGAAAAATTCCATCCTGCACTATACAGTGGATGCATAAATACCACACAGAAATTGAACACCTTAAGGTTTTAGCTATTTTCTAAATCTGCCACAAAAAATAAAGTTCATCTTGCAAGATTACCACCAACATAAGAAGCTGCGCAGCATCATTTTCTCCGATAGTATCATCAGGTACAAGCTAGGCTAGGAAACAACATCCCTTCTGAAGAATGGAGGTGGGCTCACAGGTCGGACGATCGCTTTCGGCCAGTTCAAATGTGCCAAGATCCGGCACCTGAATCCTTACTCCATGCTGTGTCATATAGCTGTAAAAAAGGTGCAGCAAAGCATGTTCTTTTCATAAATTAAGACTAAAAGGCTCGACAATTTGTAAAACATGTAATGGGATCAACTACGAAAATGTTAACGACATTATTTATCCAGAAGAAGGTGATGTAAAAATGTCGCCCTAAGTATTTTTTACTTACAATCAGTTAAATACCTAATATTAATGTTCTCCACTAAAGCTCTAAATACAAAAAAGTTACAATGATCTTAATATTTTACAATATTACCGTTGTGATTCATCATGATTCTTATCATGCAAATACCTGTAATTTAAATAAGTTACATTAAAGAGGATAAAATATTGAAAAATTGTGTCAAATTTTCGTTTTTGCAGTTTTTTCACAAAGTTAGAAAAAAAAGAGTCACTTTCAGAAAGCTGTAGCGCGCTTAATAATGGCTTTCGAAAAATAGTTTTGCAATGAAATTTGTAGACAATTTAATGCTCTTTCTTTTTGTAATTTAGAACAGTACGCAAAAATTTTATAATTTTTGAGTTATTGGCAAAACACTGAAAAAAGTCCGAAAATTTTGTGGTTTTTTGGCTCCACAAAATTTATCCTCAAGATATTTTGTTGGAAAACCATTAATTCTTGTTACTAGCATCCCCATAAACAGTTTAAAAACATAAAATCTTCTAGCAGAATTTTTGCATCTATTTATGACAATTTCACTGGCCTAGATTCAAATTGACCGAATAATAACTGTTTAAAGTTGGAGCACAATTTTTAGTGCAAATTAGAGGTCATTCACGAATTTGTATCTATATATTTGTGTGTGTGTGTTTGTGTCAGGTATATTTAAAAAAAATGGTTGATAGTAAAACTAATATTGCAATATAAATTGGAAATCTTTAAACCTTTTGAAATTTAAAAAATGGAATTTTTGTTAAATAAAATGATGAAAATAAACAATTTCAATTTTTTTACAAAACGATACATCTTCGTAAATATTATTAGACCACATTAGCCTGCAAAAACTGGAGGCTAGTGTCAGTCATGTTTTTTTAGTTTTAGGTAGATTTCGTATGAAATACTACTTACTGCGGCTGCTCCCATGTTGGAATATCTGAAACATTTTTGCAGATATAAACTGATCATGACCCCTAGACCCCAAAACTACCACCAGTAGAAAAGGTTATATATATATACATATATGTCTAACTATATATGTAATAATGAAAAAAAATCGCAATTTTTTCGTTTTGATTTCATTTTAAATTCTTATAAGAACATACTTTTATTATTTTCTTCCGTAATCTACTAATATTTAATTATCGGCTAAAGTTCCCCTTTTTTCTTTAATTCAGCATAATATATTATTTATTTTCCTAAAAAGAACTAAACTGTGTTCTTAAATGTCAATATCTTATTTCGAAATATTAAAGTTATTCCATTAATCTTTTCCCCTTTTTAGAATAAATAACGTTTGTTTTGACAAACGTTATTAAATTTTGTTTTTTTAATTTTGTTTTATTATTTTTTATTAAAAACATCGTCAGCCGGCAATTCAAAAAGTCCGCGCCTGGACTATTCACATTTGTGTAATTTGTATTTTACCATCAGTGGAGAAAGTGTACCGGTTTCAAGATCTATGGAAGTGTTAGAAATTTTCTACACTTTCCTTCTGGTTACTTGATTGGGCTTTACATGCTTGCGTCAGCCGAGAGGTGGGGCCAGAATCTCTGAGTAATTTCGGAGCAGTCAGTTTGGCGGTAAGAAGATTCAGAATCCACTGACCTTCCCACTGTTAACAACTCACGGTGCTTCTCCGATTATTTTAGAACGTTTTGCGGATTGCCATATTTTTCCAGAGGCGGCTTTGCACAGACCCCTTTTTATTATTTTATTATTTATGGTGATAAGGACTCGGAAAGGATGTCTTGTCTGTTGTGGTGCATTTTTTCTGATGGAAATGTTTGAATCAAGAACAATTTTGTATTTATTATCGAGTGATGGAGATTGAGGGATGTGTGGATTGACAGTGAAAGTGAACGGTAATAAAATATGATGCCCCATGTTCTCGTGTATTTTTAATTAGTTTAAAAAACCACTAAACCGCCAGATTCACTTATCTACATTTATCTACCAGCTTTCTTCGGCCACGAAGAAATGACAAGTAATATTTTTGCAGATGTAATAAATAATGCCATATCGATCATCGACGCCTCTCGTACCCTCTTCTTACTACATATATACACTATCTACCAAAAAGTATTTGTACACTTTCAGTTTTTGACATTTTGTCAAATATTTAAAAATATACTGGTCGGATTCTTCTGGAACTTCAGAAATATAAAGATTATGTTTCACTTTATATTTATTTACATTCATTTGTTAAGCGGGTAATTAGGGGGCCGGCAAAAAAACAAAGAATAATAGAAATATTTGGGATCGCCCTGTACATGAAAATGCACGAAACGACTTATCGCTTTAGAATACAAATATATGAATACAGTAGAATATGTACACTAATTTTTGTGAGAATAGCATGTATATTTATGGCGATAGAGCGATTTTTTTGAAAAATTCAAAAAATTCTGGTATGTTTTTTGTTTATATCATGCTGGGTTTTTGACCAAATTTAACGCAAATTTCAGAAAAATTGGCAAAATGCAGTAGAAAAAATGTAGCGCAATTGGAATATAAATATATTAAATATTTTATGAAATATGAGTAGTTGTATAAAATAATTTTTATCTGCGCATGCGCGAACTAGAAAAACATTTTTTTTACATCATTTAATAGTCAATTGTATGGAGTGACTTATAAGAAAAATCCAATCAAATATCGTGAAAATTCAAAAAGATATCATTATTTTAGTGAGATGTTTTTACTCTGCTCTCTAAAAACGGCTGAATCTTAAGGGATTCTCCACAAACTGACATTTTTTAATAACTGACTTTTAAAAAAAACTAATATTGAATTAATACAATATCTAATACAATATTGCTGCTAATAAGTAATTGACAATTGTGATAGAAAAGAAAAAGAGCTTTATTCGCATTCAGGGCCAAAACTAAGAGAGGATTGGGAGAAAAGGGCATGTGCCCCGGGCGCTAGGATGAAAGTGTCCCAAATGTACATTTTGTTTGGCGATTTTTTCCATGTCTATGTTTAGCATGATATTGTCAAAATCGTCCCATTCATAGCATTTCTCCTATACCAAAGCATAGAAGAATCTAATGATGATGGCATAAAGATCCCGCATAAAGCAGATTATTTTTTTCGTTTTGATTCGGTTTCACGATTTTAAGGTATCATTTTTTTTAAACAAAGCAGACTACTTTAATCAATATTACATATTTTAAGTTTTAAAATAAGTCGGCTATTAATAAATTAGAAAATTTTTCTTTGCAAATACTTTTGCAGATGCTTTGCAAAGAAGAAAAGGGAGGGGGGGGAGTTCACCAAAATTCATTGAAATATAAATATATTAAATATTTTCTAAAATGTTCTATGTCATACAATATTTTCAACCAAATATAAAGCCACATTCAGAAAAATTCGCAAAATGTAGTAGAAAGAATAAGGTGCTATTGAAATATAAATATATTAAAAGTTTTCAAAAATATGAGTATTTGTATAAAATATTTTTTAATCAGCGTATGCGTGAACGATGAAATTTATCATTTTACATAATTTAATATTCAACTCTATGGAGCTACCCATAAAAAAATCCGATCGAATTTCGTGGAAATTCAGAAAGTTATTGGGGATAGGAGTGAACTGATTTTCAATTGGTCTCTGAAAGCAGTTGAATGACATCAGATTTTACGCAAATTGCCAAATCTCCATTTACGTTTTTTACTGGTGATTTACTTCTTTTCTTAGATAATTACCAGAACGAACCTATTTCAGGATAAAAATAATTATAAAAAATCGAAGCATTTGTGTCAAATCTACCCATTGATACATAATTGATAATGACTCTTATGCAAATGCCGATATCTGCGATCCTGAAATACGTCAAGTTCTCCACTGTTAAATGTGGTGTTGAAAACAACACTGACATCAATCGCATGCATGATGCCAAGAAGAACAGAGCTGTCTGATTTTGAGAAAGGTGTGATCATCGGGTACCACCGAAATGCCCGATCTTTAATCGACATATCTAGCGAGCTTAATTACCCCAAAACGACTGTGGCTTATGTGATTAGAAAATGGAAGCTGAATGGTGATTGTCAGAATGTGGCCAGAGTAGGCAGACCGACGAAACTGGGAGATAAAGACCGACGGGTTCTGTCTAGAGAAATTCGGAAGAACCGCAACCAACCAATGCTACACATACGCCAAGAATTTCAACAAGCTTCAGGATGTGTTGTTTCCATGAATGCCATCCGTAAGGAAGCTCATCTGCTTAATTTTTATGGCCGTGCTGCCGCCCATAAGCCTTTAATCACCAAGTCCAACCGCGCAGGTCGGTTAAGTTGGTGCAAAACACGCCAGCAATGGACTGTACAGCAATGGAAACAGGTTCTCTGGAGTGATGAATCAAGGTTCACCCTCTACCGTTCTGATGGTAGGGTCAGGGTCTGGGTATGGCGTGTGCCTGGAGAACGCCTCCTACCAGAATGTATTGCGCCCACAGTTAAATTTGGCGGAGGGGGAATTATGTTCTGGGGTTGTTTTTCCTGGTTCGGACTAGGACCCTTGGTCCCAATTCATGGTAAGCTCAATGCCGATGCCTACTGTAATATACTGGACAACAGTGTACTTCCTACGTTGTGGCAATACTATGGATTGGACCCATGTTATTTCCAGGATGACAACGCAAGCTGCCATGTAGCGAGGTCCAGCATGGATTGGTATACTGATAATGGAGTGCATTGACTCGAGTGGCCTGCCCAGAGCCCAGACCTGAACCCAATAGAGAACCTCTGGGACGAGTTGGGTCGTCGAATTAAGGCGGGTGACACACGCCCAAAATCAGTAAAAGAGCTTACCTGCCTTGTGCAAACAGAGTGGAATAAAATACCATTAAATGTAATACAAGGACTAGTTGAGAGCATGCCCAGGAGAGTCGCAGCTGTAATTGCCTCTCGAGGAGGATCTACAAATTATTAAATGTGAACAGGGCCAAAACCAGTCTTTTTTTCCCGAGGCAAACGTGGATTTTGAAGGTACCCCTTTCCCCCTCCTTCGCAAAGAATATTTACAAACAAAATTTCTCCAATTTATTAATAGCCGACTTATTTTAAAACTTAAAATATGTAATATAAAATAACGTATTCTGCTTTATTAAAATACTCCAATTTGATACTTTAAACCGAATCAAAAAAATTCTACTTTCAACAGGATCTTTAAGGCCCTTGTCCCTGCCCGCGAAGACACTGCTGAGCTAATGCTATTCCTGTGGGGAGGCATTTTTCTAATAACTCTTTCGCATTTTGAAATTTTCAATTTTCATTTTTTTTTTCATTTTTTTTTTTTTTTTTTTTTTTTTTTTTTTGCATTGGATAGCAGAAGTCCCTCTCAAAATCGCTCCTTGACTACTTTTTCGATTTGAGTCATAGATATTTTTTATAAAGTTAGTTTCACTTTCAGAACCGCTTTTGGAAGTGAAAGAAACATTATAAAAATATCTACGCCAAAATTCAAAAAGTAATCACGGAGTGATCTTGAAAAGGACTTCCGCTATCCAATGCAAAACATATTATTTAAAAATGTCCAAATGCAAAAGAGTTAGAAAAATGCATCCCCATAGAAATAGCATTAGCTCGTGAGCATCTTCGCGGGTAGAGGCAGGGACCTTAAGCCATCATCATAAGATTTTTTTATGCTTTAGCATAGCCCAGATATAATAATTTTAACAATATTATGCTAAACATAGCCATGAAAAAAATCGCCAAACGAAAGATATATTTGGAACACTTTCATCCTAGCGCCCGGAGCACATGCCCTTTCCCACCCCCCTCCTCTCTTAGTTTTGGCCCTGAATGCGAATAAAGCTCTTTTTCTTTTCTATCACAATTGTCAAGTACTTATTAGCAGCAATATTGTATTAGATATTGTATTAATTCAATACTAGTTTTTTTTTAAGTCAGTTATTAAAAAATGTCAATTTGTGGAGAATCCCTTAAGATTCAGCCGTTTTTAGAGAGCAGAGTAAAAACAGCAAGAAAAAATGTAGCGCAATTGGAATATAAATATATTAAATATTTTATGAAATATGAGTAGTTGTATAAAATAATTTTTATCTGCGCATGCGCGAACTAGAAAAACATTTTTTTTACATCATTTAATAGTCAATTGTATGGAGTGACTTATAAGAAAAATCCAATCAAATATCGTGAAAATTCAAAAAGATATCATTATTTTAGTGAGATGTTTTTACTCTGCTCTCTAAAAACGGCTGAATCTTAAGGGATTCTCCACAAACTGACATTTTTTAATAACTGACTTTTAAAAAAAACTAATATTGAATTAATACAATATCTAATACAATATTGCTGCTAATAAGTAATTGACAATTGTGATAGAAAAGAAAAAGAGCTTTATTCGCATTCAGGGCCAAAACTAAGAGAGGATTGGGAGAAAAGGGCATGTGCCCCGGGCGCTAGGATGAAAGTGTCCCAAATGTACATTTTGTTTGGCGATTTTTTCCATGTCTATGTTTAGCATGATATTGTCAAAATCGTCCCATTCATAGCATTTCTCCTATACCAAAGCATAGAAGAATCTAATGATGATGGCATAAAGATCCCGCATAAAGCAGATTATTTTTTTCGTTTTGATTCGGTTTCACGATTTTAAGGTATCATTTTTTTTAAACAAAGCAGACTACTTTAATCAATATTACATATTTTAAGTTTTAAAATAAGTCGGCTATTAATAAATTAGAAAATTTTTCTTTGCAAATACTTTTGCAGATGCTTTGCAAAGAAGAAAAGGGAGGGGGGGGAGTTCACCAAAATTCATTGAAATATAAATATATTAAATATTTTCTAAAATGTTCTATGTCATACAATATTTTCAACCAAATATAAAGCCACATTCAGAAAAATTCGCAAAATGTAGTAGAAAGAATAAGGTGCTATTGAAATATAAATATATTAAAAGTTTTCAAAAATATGAGTATTTGTATAAAATATTTTTTAATCAGCGTATGCGTGAACGATGAAATTTATCATTTTACATAATTTAATATTCAACTCTATGGAGCTACCCATAAAAAAATCCGATCGAATTTCGTGGAAATTCAGAAAGTTATTGGGGATAGGAGTGAACTGATTTTCAATTGGTCTCTGAAAGCAGTTGAATGACATCAGATTTTACGCAAATTGCCAAATCTCCATTTACGTTTTTTACTGGTGATTTACTTCTTTTCTTAGATAATTACCAGAACGAACCTATTTCAGGATAAAAATAATTATAAAAAATCGAAGCATTTGTGTCAAATCTACCCATTGATACATAATTGATAATGACTCTTATGCAAATGCCGATATCTGCGATCCTGAAATACGTCAAGTTCTCCACTGTTAAATGTGGTGTTGAAAACAACACTGACATCAATCGCATGCATGATGCCAAGAAGAACAGAGCTGTCTGATTTTGAGAAAGGTGTGATCATCGGGTACCACCGAAATGCCCGATCTTTAATCGACATATCTAGCGAGCTTAATTACCCCAAAACGACTGTGGCTTATGTGATTAGAAAATGGAAGCTGAATGGTGATTGTCAGAATGTGGCCAGAGTAGGCAGACCGACGAAACTGGGAGATAAAGACCGACGGGTTCTGTCTAGAGAAATTCGGAAGAACCGCAACCAACCAATGCTACACATACGCCAAGAATTTCAACAAGCTTCAGGATGTGTTGTTTCCATGAATGCCATCCGTAAGGAAGCTCATCTGCTTAATTTTTATGGCCGTGCTGCCGCCCATAAGCCTTTAATCACCAAGTCCAACCGCGCAGCTCGGTTAAGTTGGTGCAAAACACGCCAGCAATGGACTGTACAGCAATGGAAACAGGTTCTCTGGAGTGATGAATCAAGGTTCACCCTCTACCGTTCTGATGGTAGGGTCAGGGTCTGGGTATGGCGTGTGCCTGGAGAACGCCTCCTACCAGAATGTATTGCGCCCACAGTTAAATTTGGCGGAGGGGGAATTATGTTCTGGGGTTGTTTTTCCTGGTTCGGACTAGGACCCTTGGTCCCAATTCATGGTAAGCTCAATGCCGATGCCTACTGTAATATACTGGACAACAGTGTACTTCCTACGTTGTGGCAATACTATGGATTGGACCCATGTTATTTCCAGGATGACAACGCAAGCTGCCATGTAGCGAGGTCCAGCATGGATTGGTATACTGATAATGGAGTGCATTGACTCGAGTGGCCTGCCCAGAGCCCAGACCTGAACCCAATAGAGAACCTCTGGGACGAGTTGGGTCGTCGAATTAAGGCGGGTGACACACGCCCAAAATCAGTAAAAGAGCTTACCTGCCTTGTGCAAACAGAGTGGAATAAAATACCATTAAATGTAATACAAGGGCTAGTTGAGAGCATGCCCAGGAGAGTCGCAGCTGTAATTGCCTCTCGAGGAGGATCTACAAATTATTAAATGTGAACAGGGCCAAAACCAGTCTTTTTTTCCCGAGGCAAACGTGGATTTTGAAGGTACCCCTTTCCCCCTCCTTCGCAAAGAATATTTACAAACAAAATTTCTCCAATTTATTAATAGCCGACTTATTTTAAAACTTAAAATATGTAATATAAAATAACGTATTCTGCTTTATTAAAATACTCCAATTTGATACTTTAAACCGAATCAAAAAAATTCTACTTTCAACAGGATCTTTAAGGCCCTTGTCCCTGCCCGCGAAGACACTGCTGAGCTAATGCTATTCCTGTGGGGAGGCATTTTTCTAATAACTCTTTCGCATTTTGAAATTTTCAATTTTCATTTTTTTTTTCATTTTTTTTTTTTTTTTTTTTTTTTTTTTTTTTTTTTTGCATTGGATAGCAGAAGTCCCTCTCAAAATCGCTCCTTGACTACTTTTTCGATTTGAGTCATAGATATTTTTTATAAAGTTAGTTTCACTTTCAGAACCGCTTTTGGAAGTGAAAGAAACATTATAAAAATATCTACGCCAAAATTGAAAAAGTAATCACGGAGTGATCTTGAAAAGGACTTCCGCTATCCAATGCAAAACATATTATTTAAAAATGTCCAAATGCAAAAGAGTTAGAAAAATGCATCCCCATAGAAATAGCATTAGCTCGTGAGCATCTTCGCGGGTAGAGGCAGGGACCTTAAGCCATCATCATAAGATTTTTTTATGCTTTAGCATAGCCCAGATATAATAATTTTAACAATATTATGCTAAACATAGCCATGAAAAAAATCGCCAAACGAAAGATATATTTGGAACACTTTCATCCTAGCGCCCGGAGCACATGCCCTTTCCCACCCCCCTCCTCTCTTAGTTTTGGCCCTGAATGCGAATAAAGCTCTTTTTCTTTTCTATCACAATTGTCAAGTACTTATTAGCAGCAATATTGTATTAGATATTGTATTATTTCAATACTAGTTTTTTTTTTTAAGTCAGTTATTAAAAAATGTCAATTTGTGGAGAATCCCTTAAGATTCAGCCGTTTTTAGAGAGCAGAGTAAAAACATCTCACTAAAATAATGATATCTTTTTGAATTTTCACGATATTTGATTGGATTTTTTTTATAAGTCACTCCATAGAATTGACTATTAAATGATGTAAAAAAAATGTTTTTCTAGTTCGCGCATGCGCAGATAAAAATTATTTTATACAACTACTCATATTTCATAAAATATTTAATATATTTATATTCCAATTGCGCTACATTTTTTCTTGCTGTTTTTACTCTGCTCTCTAAAAACGGCTGAATCTTAAGGGATTCTCCACAAATTGACATTTTTTAATAACTGACTTAAAAAAAAACTAGTATTGAATTAATACAATATCTAATACAATATTGCTGCTAATAAGTACTTGACAATTGTGATAGAAAAGAAAAAGAGCTTTATTCGCATTCAGGGCCAAAACTAAGAGAGGAGGGGGGTGGGAAAGGGCATGTGCTCCGGGCGCTAGGATGAAAGTGTTCCAAATATATCTTTCGTTTGGCGATTTTTTTCATGGCTATGTTTAGCATAATATTGTTAAAATTATTATATCTGGGCTATGCTAAAGCATAAAAAAATCTTATGATGATGGCTTAAGGTCCCTGCCTCTACCCGCGAAGATGCTCACGAGCTAATGCTATTCCTATGGGGATGCATTTTTCTAACTCTTTTGCATTTGGACATTTTTAAATAATATGTTTTGCATTGGATAGCGGAAGTCCTTTTCAAGATCACTCCGTGATTACTTTTTCAATTTTGGCGTAGATATTTTTATAATGTTTCTTTCACTTCCAAAAGCGGTTCTGAAAGTGAAACTAACTTTATAAAAAATATCTATGACTCAAATCGAAAAAGTAGTCAAGGAGCGATTTTGAGAGGGACTTCTGCTATCCAATGCAAAAAAAAAAAAAAAAAAAAAAAAAAAAAAAAAAAAATGAAAAAAAAAATGAAAATTGAAAATTTCAAAATGCGAAAGAGTTATTAGAAAAATGCCTCCCCACAGGAATAGCATTAGCTCAGCAGTGTCTTCGCGGGCAGGGACAAGGGCCTTAAAGATCCTGTTGAAAGTAGAATTTTTTTGATTCGGTTTAAAGTATCAAATTGGAGTATTTTAATAAAGCAGAATACGTTATTTTATATTACATATTTTAAGTTTTAAAATAAGTCGGCTATTAATAAATTGGAGAAATTTTGTTTGTAAATATTCTTTGCGAAGGAGGGGGAAAGGGGTACCTTCAAAATCCACGTTTGCCTCGGGAAAAAAAGACTGGTTTTG
This sequence comes from Maratus speculifer, assembly GCA_964019185.1. Lineage (NCBI taxonomy): Eukaryota > Metazoa > Arthropoda > Arachnida > Araneae > Salticidae > Maratus > Maratus speculifer. The sequence continues at coordinate 226,214,225 of OZ025299.1, forward strand.
GCCCTGTTCACATTTAATAATTTGTAGATCCTCCTCGAGAGGCAATTACAGCTGCGACTCTCCTGGGCATGCTCTCAACTAGTCCTTGTATTACATTTAATGGTATTTTATTCCACTCTGTTTGCACAAGGCAGGTAAGCTCTTTTACTGATTTTGGGCGTGTGTCACCCGCCTTAATTCGACGACCCAACTCGTCCCAGAGGTTCTCTATTGGGTTCAGGTCTGGGCTCTGGGCAGGCCACTCGAGTCAATGCACTCCATTATCAGTATACCAATCCATGCTGGACCTCGCTACATGGCAGCTTGCGTTGTCATCCTGGAAATAACATGGGTCCAATCCATAGTATTGCCACAACGTAGGAAGTACACTGTTGTCCAGTATATTACAGTAGGCATCGGCATTGAGCTTACCATGAATTGGGACCAAGGGTCCTAGTCCGAACCAGGAAAAACAACCCCAGAACATAATTCCCCCTCCGCCAAATTGAACTGTGGGCGTAATACATTCTGGTAGGAGGCGTTCTCCAGGCACACGCCATACCCAGACCCTGACCCTACCATCGGAACGGTAGAGGGTGAACCTTGATTCATCACTCCAGAGAACCTGTTTCCATTGCTGTACAGTCCATTGCTGGCGTGTTTTGCACCAACTTAACCGAGCTGCGCGGTTGGACTTGGTGATTAAAGGCTTATGGGCGGCAGCACGGCCATAAAAATTAAGCAGATGAGCTTCCTTACGGATGGCATTCATGGAAACAACACATCCTGAAGCTTGTTGAAATTCTTGGCGTATGTGTAGCATTGGTTGGTTGCGGTTCTTCCGAATTTCTCTAGACAGAACCCGTCGGTCTTTATCTCCCAGTTTCGTCGGTCTGCCTACTCTGGCCACATTCTGACAATCACCATTCAGCTTCCATTTTCTAATCACATAAGCCACAGTCGTTTTGGGGTAATTAAGCTCGCTAGATATGTCGATTAAAGATCGGGCATTTCGGTGGTACCCGATGATCACACCTTTCTCAAAATCAGACAGCTCTGTTCTTCTTGGCATCATGCATGCGATTGATGTCAGTGTTGTTTTCAACACCACATTTAACAGTGGAGAACTTGACGTATTTCAGGATCGCAGATATCGGCATTTGCATAAGAGTCATTATCAATTATGAATCAATGGGTAAATTTGACACAAATGCTTCGATTTTTTATAATTATTTTTATCCTGAAATAGGTTCGTTCTGGTAATTATCTAAGAAAAGAAGTAAATCACCAGTAAAAAACGTAAATGGAGATTTGGCAATTTGCGTAAAATCTGATGTCATTCAACTGCTTTCAGAGACCAATTGAAAATCAGTTCACTCCTATCCCCAATAACTTTCTGAATTTCCACGAAATTCGATCGGATTTTTTTATGGGTAGCTCCATAGAGTTGAATATTAAATTATGTAAAATGATAAATTTCATCGTTCACGCATACGCTGATTAAAAAATATTTTATACAAATACTCATATTTTTGAAAACTTTTAATATATTTATATTTCAATAGCACCTTATTCTTTCTACTACATTTTGCGAATTTTTCTGAATGTGGCTTTATATTTGGTTGAAAATATTGTATGACATAGAACATTTTAGAAAATATTTAATGTATTTATATTTCAATGAATTTTGGTGAACTCCCCCCCCCCCTCCCTTTTCTTCTTTGCAAAGCATCTGCAAAAGTATTTGCAAAGAAAAATTTTCTAATTTATTAATAGCCGACTTATTTTAAAACTTAAAATATGTAATATTGATTAAAGTAGTCTGCTTTGTTTAAAAAAAATGATACCTTAAAATCGTGAAACCGAATCAAAACGAAAAAAATAATCTGCTTTATGCGGGATCTTTATGCCATCATCATTAGATTCTTCTATGCTTTGGTATAGGAGAAATGCTATGAATGGGACGATTTTGACAATATCATGCTAAACATAGACATGGAAAAAATCGCCAAACAAAATGTACATTTGGGACACTTTCATCCTAGCGCCCGGGGCACATGCCCTTTTCTCCCAATCCTCTCTTAGTTTTGGCCCTGAATGCGAATAAAGCTCTTTTTCTTTTCTATCACAATTGTCAATTACTTATTAGCAGCAATATTGTATTAGATATTGTATTAATTCAATATTAGTTTTTTTTAAAAGTCAGTTATTAAAAAATGTCAGTTTGTGGAGAATCCCTTAAGATTCAGCCGTTTTTAGAGAGCAGAGTAAAAACATCTCACTAAAATAATGATATCTTTTTGAATTTTCACGATATTTGATTGGATTTTTCTTATAAGTCACTCCATACAATTGACTATTAAATGATGTAAAAAAATGTTTTTCTAGTTCGCGCATGCGCAGATAAAAATTATTTTATACAACTACTCATATTTCATAAAATATTTAATATATTTATATTCCAATTGCGCTACATTTTTTCTACTGCATTTTGCCAATTTTTCTGAAATTTGTGTTAAATTTGGTCAAAAACCCAGCATGATATAAACAAAAAACATACCAGAATTTTTTGAATTTTTCAAAAAAATCGCTCTATCGCCATAAATATACATGCTATTCTCACAAAAATTAGTGTACATATTCTACTGTATTCATATATTTGTATTCTAAAGCGATAAGTCGTTTCGTGCATTTTCATGTACAGGGCGATCCCAAATATTTCTATTATTCTTTGTTTTTTTGCCGGCCCCCTAATTACCCGCTTAACAAATGAATGTAAATAAATATAAAGTGAAACATAATCTTTATATTTCTGAAGTTCCAGAAGAATCCGACCAGTATATTTTTAAATATTTGACAAAATGTCAAAAACTGAAAGTGTACAAATACTTTTTGGTAGATAGTGTATGTCATTTTTTAAAGACACGATAACTTCCATAATTCTGTTGAGATTTTCTTCAAACTTTTAAATAAAATCAAAGGGCATAAAATCTGGGAGAAGTTCGTTAATTATAGCCAAAGAGGGTGGCAATAAGGACGGGTTTCGTAAAATCACAAAAACCTCAGTAACTTTTTAACGACAATGTATATTGAATCAGATTAAAGTTTATATTACTTCTAAGAAATGGGCGAAAATTTTATGCATGACAGATATTTGATAAAATTAAAAATGGGCTCAAGGGACGAAAAAATAGGGTTTTTGGGAGAAAAAATTTCATAACTTCGTCAATTCTCAAGATATCAAATCCAAATATATTTTTTTTTCATATAAATGTACTTAAAATTATCTAAAACTTTTGTATTCACAAGTTTTTGGTGGGACCAACTCTTACTGCAAAAAGGAGGGGGGGGGGGTGGAAAAAGAAAATAATTCATAACTTCGTAAATTCTTACGATATCAAATCCGATTAAATTTATTTTACATCTTCTTAATAACATCTATCCATTTTACATTGACAAGTTTTTTATAGGACCAATACTTATAGCTAAAATAAATTAAACAATAATAGAAGTTGAAGAAAAATCTCAAATCCAAATTGCTTATACAATTACCCTTTTTTAAATTCATTTTTAATTTTAAAAGCATCTAAATGACAAGTCCTGTTATTTGATAACTCTATAATGTGACATATCAGCCAGTTTTTTTCAAGAAAATAAAATACATTTGAAAAAATCCTTTAAAAATAGCCATTTTGAGCAGACTTTTCCGAAGTGATCGTGACTTAAAAATTGAGGAAGTATTCAAATAACAAACTGCTTACTAACTGACTCATTTTTACGACAATTTTTGCTCTCAAATGCATAAATTTGACAGGTTCTCTTATTTAGAAACAGTACAATGTACCGTAATGGTCAGTTTTTTCATAAAGGCAGAATGTACTTTAAAAATATGTTGTCAAAACGAGCAATTTGAGCAGAATTTCCATAAGCGAACGTGATGGAAGAATTGAAAGATTTATTCAAATAACAAATTGATTATTTTCTGATTCATTTTCAAATTCACTTTTGCTCTCAAACACATTCAATTGACGGTTTCTTTTATTTAGGAACTATATAATATACCTTATTGGTAGATTTATTCATAAAGTTAGAATATATTTTCAAAAATACTGTCGAATTGGGTATTTTGAGCTGAATTTTGCTTCTGATAAAACCAGCTCTTACGGAAAAATGAAATTGAAAATTCTTGAAAAGCGGCTAAATAAAATTGTTATACTGGGTTTATCTCTAATCATATTTTATATTTTGTTGTAGAAATGAGCACTTATCTTCGAAATCTACCTCCATCTATAGGCCAAGTCGACAGAGATTTTTTTTTTTGGTAATTGATTTCTTTTGCATTCTGTACCACTGAATCCTAAATTGATTTTCATTTTTTATTAACAAGTATAGAATTTTTGCAAATCGTAAATTTTGATGTTAAAAAAACGTAAATTTGATAAGAGAGAATGAGGCAGATTGGGAAAACGTCTTTGTCACACAATATCCATAGAAGAATAAAAAATACTGCCCAGTTAAACTGATGGCATTGAGCTCACAGGCTACAAATACTAATTGTACATTAAAGCCTTATATTTTCAAGGGTTAATTCCGTTCGAAAAAAAATTAAGAAGGGGAAACAGCTCTCCCCTTTCCTCTTTTTTTATACTTAATCATTGAACCTCCTATACTATCAAAGACATGCTTAATCATATAAAAAATCTATGTCCAAAATTCAGAGCAAATGAGATAATTCTTAATAAAAACCCATTTAGCATTTATATAATTTAAAAGGAGTTATCCCCCTCTTTTATACTTAACCATTAAACTTCCAAAACTATTCAGAGATTTGAACGAAATCTGAAAATTCTGCTTGAAAAACCCATTTATATAAATTAAGGGGGGAAATTAGAACCCCTGTTCCACCTATTTATACTTATTCAATGAACACCTAATAACAGTCACGGAATCGCCTCATCAGAATGATCCTAATCTAAATTTTGAACGAAAACTTAATTCTGCATGAAAATCCCATTTATATCAACTAAGGGGAGGGGCATGAGCCCCCCGTTCCCCCTCTTATGCATATCGAATGAGCTTCAAAAACTAATCAGGGAAGCGCCTTGTCAGGATATACCTACATACAAAATTTCAAGTGGATCGGATATTTTTATCATGAGTTATCGCGTTACGCACGAACGTACATACAGAACGGACGGGCACATAAGCTCTCAGGCTATGATAGTCTGTGAGCTAAAAGCGGATGAATTCGTAGGAAATCATAAATATAAGAATTATGAAAAAAGTATTGTTGTTTTTTAAATAACTATCATGCATTGGCTGTAAACATGTCTCTAAGGATATATTTTCTCTATTCACACCTGTATTTTTTCCCTGAAAAATTGGACACCGTGAGTGACAAGCAGTACGAGCATTTTTACCAAGACCTTAAACTTTTTGAAGACAGACACAAAGGTTTTTGGGACAAAAGTATGTTAAGGGACTACTGCTAATCTATTTTAAGTGAAACAGTTCAAGCAAATTATAAAAAGAAGAGTAAAATCAATCATTTCTATTTTTTTAATTATTTTTTTCATGTTATTATTTTTTTAAGTATTTTATAAATATTTTTAAAACAAGACGTGACAGAAGTTTTCCATATTCAGTGCACTTGAATCTATCAAAAAATACACATTTTGGTGAAATTATATGAACCATGTAGGTCAGTGTAATAATAAAAAAACTCATTAAAAATTCATTGTCAGAAATTTCTGTCAAAATCCAGTGATGATTATAAATTCTTTTGTGCAACTCTGTAAATAATAGTTTTTAAGTGCATATCATATTTCTACACGCGTATCTAGCAGTTATAGTTCATAATCAGTCCTGTAACTGTCTGTAAACCTATAACAGTTTTGTAATTATTTTAGTGTTTCTGTATATAAATTTTATGTATTCAATTATATATAGAAAACATACTGTAGTGCATCTCACTAAGTATATTAGTTTTACAGAATTACTGTAACATCATTAAAATACACTACACACGATAATTTATGATAAATGATAATGTGATGGAATTTTTTATAGATCCCTGTAAGCGAACTATATTTTCTGCCTACTCTGTTTGTGTAGAAAGCATGTTCCTATCCACCTCGATAATGCATATCAATTTCATTATGTTTCAAGCAATGTAACATCATTAAAATGCACTGAAAATGACTCTTCTCCATTACCTGCTGTGTAACAAAATCCTTTTGAGGCCCTCTGTACACTAACTATAGTTGCTACATTTCTGGTAGACAAGTTCTCGTGCACTTCAGTGATGCATATCAATTTCTCTATTTTTAAAACAGCGTAACATCATTAAAATCACTGGAAACAAATTTTCCTATTGACTGTAATGTAGCGAAAGATACTTGAATGTCCGTCTGAGCTAATCAAAAATGGTGTGTAGGGGGAACTGGGGCACATTGATACAGCTTTTTTCTAAGAATTTTTTTGGTATCCAGAAAGCAGAAATTTCAAGTTATTTTTCCATGTAATGTCAGTAAAACTTGTGTAGTGTGTTTTAAAAATCTAAAATCGTTGTTTTATACATTATTTTTGCATGTAATTTTTAAAAAATCAAAAAAAGTCATTAGTATTAATGTGCCCCATCCCCGGGGCACATTGATACACCTCATGGACACTTTGATACGTCTGGGAAAAATGAAGATAAAATAACACCAATGCATGTTTTTCATAGAAAAATACTTAGCAAACCATTTTATATTTATTTATAGAAATTCAAATCACCTACAATTTTTTGTAAGCAATATAAAAGCAATCAAAATGAAATGTATGATGACCTGATGTTCTGGCTGTTCCTTGTCTGATTTTGGCTCTGGTAACTTTGTCATATCTGGCACTTCAACCCCAGCATTATCTTCTTTCTTAAGTAAGGTGAAAAATTACCAGGTTTTCTGTGTATAAATCAGCATATAAACAAAAAATAAAGGATAATTATATTAAAAATTCTGTTTATAATGTAATTATATTGTGCTGTTCTGTAGCTTGTTTCTCTTACATAACATTTCTCATGTCGAAAATAATTTTTTCTCTGGAGAATCGATATAAATTTGAGAATTTCCGGGCTGTCGTCTTTTTCTTTTGTTAGTTATACTATATTGGTAAGTTCATACGTCTTCTGTTAGCAAAAATACTATAAATTTTTCTAATATAAAGAAATTAGAGCTATTTCACTTCAATAAAACTAATACTTGAAATTTTTGGCAAAAATTGGTTGGATTCAGGAGTGTATGGTAAAAAAATAATATAAGGTAATGGAAAAATGAACTAGAAAAGGATTTAGGTTGTATCAATGTGCCCCGACATAAACTGTATCAATGTGCCCTATAGTGCTATTTTGAATAAAATGAGCCTCATATCCAATACTTCATAATTTATCTAAAAATAAAGAATGAGGAACTGATAAAGATTAGCTTTACTTTACAGGGAGGGTATTCTTTTTGGTCAAAAGTACTGGAACATTTTTATAATACAATTTCAAACTCAAATTTACTTTTGACCTACAAAAACAATAAATCACCCGTCCCATTTTAATAACAATTTTAATTTTTCTTAAGAAAGGTGTTATAGTAAAAATAAAATACATTGACATGTTTCGGAACCGTCAAATAAGTTCCATAGTCATAATATAAATAAAACAAAATTTCAAAATATTTCTCGGACAATACAAATGACACGCGACAATGAGATATAAATAACAAAAAACACGCGCTCTATTGCAAAAAATTAAATTAAAATATAGACCATGATCGAAAACTTAACTAAAAATAAATATTTCAAACTATTTCACGGTCAGTACAAATGACACGCGACAAAGAGATATAAAAAAAAAACACCAAAAAACACGCGCGCTATTGTAAAAAAATCATTTGTACTAACCGTGAAATATTTTGAAATATTTATTTTTAGTTAAGTTTTAGATCATGGTCTATATTTTAATTTAATTTTTTGCAATAGAGCGCGTGTTTTTTGTTATTTATATCTCATTGTCGCGTGTCATTTGTATTGTCCGAGAAATATTTTGAAATTTTGTTTTATTTATATTATGACTATGGAACTTATTTGACGGTTCCGAAACATGTCAATGTATTTTATTTTTACTATAACACCTTTCTTAAGAAAAATTAAAATTGTTATTAAAATGTTTATATAAAAGGTGAATATTTTAAAATCTGATGATTTAAAAAATCAATTGGATTTAATTAACTTTTTATCACCCGTCCCATTTCATAAAACTGCTAAATCATTCCAAGACTTTCTGTATGTAGTTGAGTGCATTAGCATCACATTTTGGAGCTGTTGTGAAACTTCCTGTAATGACCCTGTGAGCAGTAGAGGGGGTGTATCAATGTGCCCCAGTTCTCCCTACTTTATTTTCTATACCGAGCATGCCATAGTAAATTTCAATAACATATATCAAATACATTAATTTCAATATACTTACTTGAGTTAGAGTATGGATAGAGAGAAAGACAGACAGGCAGACGAATTGAAAAACGAAATTGACATATATAATTTTTTCAATTAGATTGGGAAGTCTTCAAAGCGTAGAAATTTATTTAAATAACGACTGTGGACCAATATGTTAAAAATAGGCAAAAAATAATTCATAAGCTCCAGACACAACAGTTTCATCAATATTTTTGGAAAGTTTTCTTCATGAGGTTTTTAACATTTAATCATTTTATATTTGCATTAAGTTATAAATTTACGTCCGTTTTAATTTCCAGTGTTTAAGTAATTTAACTGTTAAATTTAATTTCATAATAATGAACATTTCGTTAAAAATTTCACCTCAAAGTTTAAAGCTCAAGATTACCAGTTTTGCCTGAAACACAAATTAGCCGAGAGTTAATTTGTTAATGGTCGAAGCGATATTATTCTCGGATAATCAGATTATTGACTTTTAAGGAAAATTCTGAAAGAAATTATGTTTCGATTACACACAGCATGTTCGAGAACGTAAATACGGAATTCGAAGAACTCGGGTGCATTAGTGAGCAAGGCGAATTATCTTTGTTACAGAACTTTACATCCATTTATTTAGACAAAAATACAGGGCTCAACCTATGTAAGGGCATGCGGAACAATTTCTCTGAGCCCCCCTATTTAATGATTCCTTGAGAGTAATTAGAATTTTCACTAAAAAGTGCCAAATGATTAAAATTGGCCAAAAGGGATCAAAATTCACATATTTTCAAACTACATTTTTTTATTAGGACGGTAAGAGTGGTCCTCCTTCCTCCCTTTACTTCCAGAACCCCATTCACCTATGCAAAAGACAATCTACATTAAAAAACTAATAATTAAAATTTTATGATAACATCTTAGTATTCTACTGTTTTGAAAATAAATTATTTATTAACGTTTTCCAAGTAGCGTAGAAAGTTAAAAACATTAATTATGACCAATTTGCCACATTTTCTTTTAGCACGCGTATAACATACATGAATAAGCAAAGAAAAAGTTTGCAAAAAGGTTCTTCTGTCGACCAATTTACCATTTTTTTTACAATTATCCTTCTATTACTTTTTTAAAGTTGAGACTATCATCTTGTGATACTCTGTATACAGATTTGAACTGCATTGAGTACAAAATTTACACATACATACCATACTTATGAAGTTTAGTACAAGCAACTTCCACATTATCCACAAAAAATTCTATCGATAGACAGAAGCCCCTCCCCCCCCCAAGAATGACGCTTGTCCCGCGGCTCTCCATATTCTTAGTCGGGCGTTTCAAAAATACAAGGTGTCTCACTGCAATTTGAACTCGAGTTTTCGTACTTTAAAACAGTAAATGTACCACAATGGTATTTTCACCAGACTTATTTTTCTTATGTTTGAAATATAGCGAGATCAAGAGTAGTTCTGGAAGTGCATAGCAGTTTGGTCAGTGTTATCAAATGTATTGCCAAATTCCTGACTTTAATTTTGCGTTCCTAAGCAATAATAAACATATGTGCGAAATTATTAACTGTGTAAGCTTTTACATTTTTTATGATAAATGTGTGACAATCAAAAGCATACTTACTAAAAACAAATTTATCACGAAGCATCAGGTATTGGCGGGACTACATACACATAAAAACAGCCAATCTGGTATTGCATGGCAAGCATTCTTTGATGAAAGGCATGTATTATCTTTGTGTTAGCTATATTTCAATGAGAGGTGTCAAAGGACAGTAATTTAAATCATCAACGTCAAAAAATAAACGGAGAATTACTGGTAATGAAAACCACAAGTCTAGATTTCCATAATGATTGCCAAAATTTTCATGGAATCTGAAGGGCAGAAATAAACGTTAATAAACAAAATAAAAGGTTAAAGTATTAAAAATGATATAGCTTTATATGCTGCAGCAAAAGGAGACAACTGGATTAACTACTAAAAGGGTAAATGTAAGATGACTGGTAAAATCTGAATAGCAACAAAATTAGATCTGTGAATGAAATGTGAAAAATTGTTGGTAAAGGGAAAAAGGGTTAAATAATATAATATTTCGCCTATTTTTATGTAGTGTCCTGCGGTTACAGAATCACATGGAGAGAAATGAAACTGTCGGCTTAAAGTATAAAAGGAAATGGCCGTTACAAAATAAAAGGAATTCAAATACAGACAAAGAATTAAAGTTAAAAATTCTAAAAAAATGTATTTTTAAAAAAGGGAATAAAACCACAAATAATTAATATGTAACGGTGTCCTTTACAGGCACTAAATGTTTAATTTGATCGTCTGCTGTTGACACCATCAAACTGATGTCAGCGTCGCTCAGACACGTTTGTCCTTTATAATATACAGTGGCGGTCAAAAGTTTCCGGCCAGTTAATTTCATTGATTTATTTATCAGAAGGTTTCAGCGAAGAAGAAGCACAGTTGTTTCAAAAGTTAGGAATTTGTGAATGTCCTCTGACCACGTGAACATTTTGATTGGATACTGAAGACACTTCATGGAAAGGGGCAGAATTCGAAATTCGTGTGTGCAAAAGTTTTCGGCCACTCATCATTCCTTCGTTTTTTTTTTCTATTGGTAAAGTGTTTTTTCGTCGTGTCTGTGAACGAATCAAAGTTAATAGTATAGTTTAAATACAAAAAATGAAAAAATGAACAATTATTGTTCCAAATGTGTAATCAGGTCGACGCTAAAGGGCCAATTTTCTTGAGATATTGCGGCAAAGTTATCGATCGGTAAAACAGACTGTAAACGATATTTAAAAATTATTTAAAGATGGCGATGGTCTTCAGGACTTTCTGACGTTCGGAAGACCCCAGAAAATGACAATTTTTGTGGAGTGGCTTATCAGGGAAAAAAAAACAGTTGATGACCTGCATAAAAATACCGTTATAATATACCGCGATTTACGGAATGAAAATATTTTTGAAACAAGTCTATCTACCGTATCAAGATGCAGACGTGATGCATAACTTTATGGAAGAGTCGGTGTTAAATTTTTTTTAACGGTAAGAAAAATACCAATGTACCCGACTGGCGTTTTCCAAGGAACTGAAAGTCTGGTCAAGTGAAAACTGGAAAAAAAATTCTATTTTTTCATCAGTCGAATTTCAAACTTTTTTGGGAGTGATGGCAGACACTACGTCCAATGACCTAACTACAAAAGATATGATTCGACATAAGTTTTCTTAGAATGAGGCATAGCCGAAGACACGTTATAATGTGGGGAGTAATTTATCAAAAAAGGTGTTGTCCCCTATTTGAAATCCTCGGCAAGATGAATGATGCAATGTATAAGGATATCTTGCAAGAGTTTTTGCTGCCTTATCAGAGGAAAAATTTTGTCACAACTATTTTTTTAACATGATAACGGCATAAATAATGCATGCAAGCCTCGACGAACAATGGTTTTCGTACAAAAAAATTCGTTTTTGAAATGGCCAGTTCAACCGCTCAACATGAATGTAACTGAAAATCTTTGGAAAGAAGTTGGCAATAGTCTGCGGAACTATAAATATCCAACTCAGCCGAAATTTTTGGAAAATTGCAAGAAATGTGGAAAAAATGTACATAGACGATCTTTAACCGTTGATTGTATGAATATCACGTTGCTGCACCATAGTATTTATTACTAAAGGTAATAAAATACTAATGCGGTAAAATACTAATTATAAATGTTGTTGACCGTTGTAATTTTCTATCACAATATCACTTTTTTCCAAACTTGCGAAGGTGGCCGGAAACTTTTGAGAACATGCGTTTTCCTTTGTACCCAAATTTGTCAACTAAATTTAATGATATTTATATGTTCTTTCATAAGTAAGTTCCTAATAATTAAGTCAATAAAATGTATAAATATCACTTTGAGAATCCTCTTCATATGGGCATACTTACAAATTAAATAAAAAATTTTTGCTGGCCGTGAACTTTTGACCGCCACTGTAGACAGATAAGGCACACTTGAAAAACTATTAATTAAATGTTACAATTGTAAAAAGTCTATGTAAAATTTTGGATAAAACATTATTAAAATGTTTTAAAAAATAATTGCTTTAAAATTTGACTAATTGCATAAATAAGTCTCATTATTAATTTATTAAAAGATTTTCCTTTATGAAATGTTTTAATAATATATTAACAAAATATAAAATATACAAATAAACAAGCAGATAAAAGAGCACTGTGTCCCTTTAATAATATAAATGTATCACGCTTATAACAAGTAAGTTAAAACACCTGAAGATACCTCCAAATTTCAGTGTTTGGTTAAATAAATACAAAATTAAAATAAATGTTTTAAAATATATATTTTAACTACATTAGCTTGGCTTAGTATCATTAGTTTCGTAGATAAATATTAATCAATATCCTTAAGGTGAATCAGCTATCCATTAATAGGTTTTTAAGAATTAAATGTATTTTAAATCAAATTTTCTACTATTCCCGCTTTAAATAACAACTGTTAAACTAAACAGAAGATATAAACGAATTCATTTTACATTAAATAGAACCCTTCTTTCGCTATTCTAGAGTTTTCTTAAACAAATAGAATTTGAAGGGCAGCGTTTTAGACACAACAATAAACGCTTGTAGTTAATTTACTGTTGTATCGATATTAAGTTCTGTGTAGTTCTAGGCAAGAAATATAAATATTCAAACCTATTTGTTCGTCCATAACAATGAAAATGATAAATTTGTTCCATATATGAGATCTGGAAACCTATGCACAGTATAGCAACCCATTTTTTCCCTTAAATGAAATAGATCCTGTCATTTCGTTAAATAATATAAAATTGGAAAATAATTGCTAATCACATGAAAAGAAATATTATTTTAAATAATTTTTCTGTTTAAAAAGGGATATTGAATTATATTAAAATATATATATATGTTAACAATGTATGAAAAACAGTATTCATTAATTATTTAAGTCTAAAAATAATATGATTAACCTGATGAGTTATATATTAAATATATTATCTCGGGTTAAAAGGAAAGAGCGAGAAGAATGTTTATGACATGTTCCATTTCTGTCTTCTGTGTCCTAAGAAGCTACAAATATTTAACTTCATAATTTAAATTCTTATTGTAATATTAAACGATTTTTGTAATGTTCGTTTTCTTTAGAATTTCAAAATCACTTTCAAAATAGATTTATCTATTTATTTATTTATTTATTTTTTAACTAAAAAATAATTTTTTTAAATATGTCTGTAATTTTCCACATGGGAATTTTATAATGCGAAAGAATGATAATAAATGAAGTCAAATTATGCTTTTAATTTAGTTTAGATCTGTGATATTTGTAAAAGTTAAATTTTTTGCATTTAATAATACATTTAAATAAAGAACTTTGCAATTCTTTCGAGCCCATTTCGATAGACATTTTTTTTACTTAATGCTCTTTTCTACTTGATCCTGTTCATTTGCAGCCCGTAAAATAGTATAATTTCAAAACTCTTGTTCTAAAATGTCTGTTCAAACTCTAATTGCACAATTTCGGAGCCGGCTTTCACAACATGCTTTTCATCCTTCAGGATGAAAAGTGATAAATCTCAAATGAAAAGTGATAAATCTCGGCAAAAGTAAGTTTCACAGGAGAGACAAAAGTATATTAGCATGATTTTACTGTAACATGAAATTGTAGCACTTAGCTCGGCATGCAGGAATAAAAAAACATGCATAAAATCACAAAACCCTTACAAATACCTACATAAGACGAGGTTTGGAGGATTGGATAAATTTACCTCTCCACACAATCCACCCCTCTTACCCCTCTTCTGTGGTCACGATTTGGACAAATAGCATAATAAAGTGATTTTCCGTTTACCTACTCTTATGAAACTTTTTGTGTAGCAAGACTCACCTATGACAGATCTATTCGTGGAATAAAATGCAAAATGATTTTTTACGAGATGTGCCGCTTTTCTTATGAGCGAGTGATATTGTAAAAAAAGATTATATATAAAAAAAAAAAAAAAAAAAAAAAAAAAAAAAAAAAAAGATGTTTATTAAACTGCAAAAATGTACTATAATGACGAACGACGAAAATATTCAATAACTGTTTGCAATTTATTCAACATTCCGATTCAATGTTAGATATTCGGGCTCAATATTCAATGTTCTGGCTTAATATTCAATATTCTTTCATCTTTAGAAACCCTAGAAAACAATTTATTTTTGAAATTTAAAGACGAATCTATAAAAACAATTTTCCTATTAGCGACCCGTAATTTTCGGAAACGCTTTCGAGTAGCATTTTCAATGCATTACTTAGTTCTCTCTACGCAGAAAATCGGTTTTTCGTTAACTATCATTAACTAAACATTTCCTGCTGCAAAATTGAAATTGTGCAGACAATTGTAAAATTTAATTTTAATGTTAATGCTAAGACTGTTAATGCTAAAGGTTTGACAGTTAAACATGGATGCTGAACATAAAAATATTTATTTGAAGCCACATAGCAGCCGAAAAACCGGTTTTCTGGCTAAGAAGAACTTATTAATGCACTGTAAAAGGTCACTCGGAAGCGGTTTTAGAAAACTGCGGCTACCTGTCTGCGGCTAATCTAAATTTACTGTTATACAATCTTCTTTAAATTTCAAAGATATTTTTGTGAGGTTTCTGAAGATAAAAGAACGCTTTTCGAATTCTTGGGAAATTCGAAAGAAGTCATTGTTTATTTTCGTTCGTGACTGTAGTACATTTTTGTAAATTAAGATATGTCGGTCTTTTTTCCGAAGAAGATTTACAAAACATAGGTGAAGATAACTTTCAATTAAAAATTTTAATATGGGTTTTTATACATAATACATATAATTTCGATTGTCCAACAATTAGATCAATAAGAAATTTCATATAAAAAATGCCAATAATGTATTTCAATAATGACATTTTTGAATTAGCATGAAACGATTTTACTACTGCCATATCAGCGGTTAATAACCAAGGAAATAACCAGAATGAAGATTTTTTCTGATTATTTCAGTGCTTTAAACTTGGGTTTAATTCATTCAATATTATTTAATGAATATATTTTTTATTCTTTTTCGAATACTAGATGAAACAAATGTTAAATTATTTTCATTTTTAAATCTGTAAACTTGGCGGTGTTCTTAAATCGGATAAATTTAATAGAGCAGATTTAAACGATCTTGCTTAAAATCATTAAACGAGTTAAAATTTTAAAAAACGTCATTTGAAACAACAGTTTTTTAGCAATCTAAAGGTGTTATAGTTGAAATTGTGCGTTGTTTATAAGTTAAGCAAATGAGGTAAAAGAACAAATTCCTTGATCAGGTTTTACAAACTTCAATATGCGTCAATAAACATCATACGCCGTTGTTTTATGACACTTTTTCTCATAAAAAATTGGCAAATTAAGAATTATGTGCAGCAACATTTCACATTATTCTTAAGGGAGAAAAATTGACACATTAAATCGAGATTTTCCATCTATTCGAATGAATTTGTTTTTCTTTATTTTCTTATATATTTTTCAGGAAATATTTTTAATAGTATAATTAAATTACATTCAATTTTTAATATATTCGTAAAGAGAAATGAAAACGTTCAAATAGTAAAAAGAAAGTAAACAAACAGCTAGGGATTTAAAAAAAGTCTGAAACTTAGAGGGGACACCTGAAACTCAGATAGAGAACGTGTCCTACCGTGGAATTCATAAGTGACGCTCCTGGTCTCTATAGCACCGTGATATTAACATAATTTATGCAAAACGGCGCCCTGAAAAAAAATCATCATCTATTTGCAGATTTACAGTTTCTTTAGTAGTACGTCTAACACATGTATATGCGTACTTCGTGTATATAAATATATATATGTAATGCATTTACAGTGCCTGACAAAATTTTTGATATGATATGTCTTTCTGTCTTAACTTTTCTGTAAGTAAAATTTCTTAACCCTCAATTGGAGAGGCTGGCGTAAAGGGTACGCCAATCAGTTCTTTCTGGCAATAAATAACAGACTAGCTAATCATAAACCTTCACACTTGCTCTATCCTCATGGAAATATCTCCCGTTTTCAATGCGCCTAGCCAATCCGTTAAGTTTCTGTTTTCCTCTTTTAACCAGTGCTTGTGAACGCTTCACGTTGGTAAGCTCAACTCTCTGCACCTCCAAGTATGTCAAAAAAGTTTCTGTGACTCCTGAAGATTATTTGCGTACAGAACTTTCAAAATAAGAGTCCTTTAAGGCCCCACACTAGTCACTAAAAAAGACCCCGATGATAATGTAAACTCTATGGGGGCGTTCTTTTCTAATGTCTCTCTCAAATTTTTATATTTCACCTGATTTTTTTCTTGCATAAGATAGCTGAGGAGATCTAAAATCGAGCTAGTTTTTACTTTTTCGATTTTGCTTATACATTTTCTATATTACGATAGTTTCAATTTCAGAACCGGTTTAAACCAGTTTTGAAAGTTAAAGTAATTTAAAAAAAAATCTGTAACCAAAATTGAGAAAGTATAAACTAGCCCGGTTGTGGATCGTCCTTACCCGTAAGACATGGTGACGTCACAGTGACGTCGTTGTGAAGTCACACTGTGACTTTGTGACCGTCGATGTGACGTCACGTGACGTCGATGTGAAGTCACAGTGACTCAAATGTGAAGTCGTTATGGCCGTTTTAGAGCTCGTTTGTGACGTCACATTGTGACCACTTTGTGACGTCACGATGTGACCAAAATGTGAAAAATGTGTCATTTGTGACAAAATTGTCATTAAAACTGTGACTATTCTGTGACGATAGTGACAAGGTTGTGAAGACAGTTTGCGATTATATTTTGATTTGTGACAAATTTTGTCACTAACTTTGTGACGGTAGCAGCATTGTCAATGTTGCGAAGTCATACTGGGACACAATTATACAGTTATGAACAATGTTATTTAGTGTAAAATCACTTACATCAATAATTTTATTATACTTTGGCGATGCATCTCAATTAAAACTTGGGAGCTGCTATAAAAAGAATGTTCGAAGAGAAAATTACTGGATCAAAATGTAATGCCATGCGGACTTTAATCTTTGATACATTTTTTTTCTGTTGCAATAAATAAAAATATTTAAGACAATTGAATATTCGATCTATCACAATTATTTCAAATTTAGCAATTTTTTATTCAAATAAGCATTAAAATTATCAAAGAAACACTTCCTTAAAGATGCAACACTAGTCACAGAAAAAGAGGCGGATGATAATATAAAGTCCGTGGCAGCGTTCTTTTCAAATATCTCGCTCAAATTTTAATATTTTTGCATGTTTTTTGCATAGGAAGCTGAGGACGATCTACTACGGGCCTAGTTTTTACTTTTTCGATTTTACTTGCATATATTTTATATTTTGATAGTTTCAATATCAGTACCGGTTTAAACCGGTTTATGTGCTATGCTATGCAAAAATTCATGTAAAAATATTAAAATGTGAGCGAGATATTTGAAAAGAACGCTGCCACGGACTTTATATTATCATCCGGGTCTTTTTCTATGACTAGTGTTGCACCTTAAAGGAAGTGTTTCTTTGATAATTTTATTGCTTATTAGAAAAACAAATTGCTAAATTTGAAATAATTTTAATAGATCGAATATTCAGTTGTCTTAAATATTCTCATTTATTGCCACAGAAAAAAAAATATGTATCAAAGATTAAAGTTTGCATGGCATTTTGATTCGGTAACTTTCTTTTGGTACATACTTTTTATAGCAGCTCCCAAGTTTTAATTGAGATGTATTGCCAAAGTATAATAAAATTATAGATGTGATTTTACACTACATAACAATGTTCATAACTGTATATTTGTGTCCCAGTGTCACTTCACAACATTAGTAATGCTGTCACCGTCACAAAGTAAGTGACAAATTTGTCACAAATAAAAAAATAATCACAAACTGTCTTCATATACTGTCTTCTATGAATATTAAAATATTATTAAAACATGCAAAGAGTAATTATGGAAAAAATTAAAGCTAAATATTTATTAGTATATTAATAAACAAAAAACATTAAGGGGCTATCCATTACTGCAAGGCTATCCATCACAGACACATCTATCTAATAAAAATTCCGACGATAAACATAAATTAGAACAACAAATACGTTAATCATAATTATTAATATTTTATTTATAGTATTAGAGAGTATTTATAATACCCACTTTAATCACGATGTTCACTTATACTACATATAATGGATATTCTGAAATTTACCTCTGTAAAATTATTCAGGAAAGGAAATAATAAAAGTTTCTGAAATGAAAAGTTAATAATAAAATACAGTTATTACTTTTTAGCTTCATACCGCTCAAGTATTTGCGTCATTTGTTCTAAATTCAATCATGTTTAAATTCTTATCGATTGCGTAACTTCCAAATTTTCATCCAAACTTCTAGTTCTTTCTGAAAACATTCCAATAAGAATATTTACAACTGAAACGTTTTCACCCACGATGACTATCCATTCAGAAATTTTATAACATTTCACAAGTTGAAAAATACATTAAACAATCATTAACATAATTGTTTTTTTAATACCAAACACCTACGATTTCTTTTAATAGTTCTTCTCGTTCTCTTATAAATTCCTCTTCTGAGCAGATACAATTTTTTTAAATAAAATTATGAAATGTTTCAGAAGATTACTTAATACAAAAATTAAAAAAGGATGTTTGTAAATAATTTTATTCCATAAAAAAGCTTCTTTATTACAAAATATAATTATCTTTAAATGTTTAATAATTATATTATCGATTTATTATAATTTACTATCATATGATTTTATGTTTATGGAAACACATTATTTTAACCAGATATTTTAAAAAAGGAAACAACGCAGATTAGAATGCAATTAAAATCACTACCTGTAACAACCTAATCCAAATTATTAAAAATCAAGTTCTTTATGACAACAAAATAAATAATGAATGCATTAGACTTTATTAAGTTAATGAAGCATTGATGTTTTATAGCATGTTTTTGACAATGTAATTAAAATCGTTCTCAGAACAATAATAATAAAAAAGCAACCATTAAAAATAATATTTTCCATACCTTTTTTTTATCGAAGTCATTCGTTCTAGTTATTCTTGCTGCACTAACTAAATCCGATAATAATTAAAGTGGCAAAGACCAAATTATTTTAACAGTCAAAGCCCCATTAATTTTCTCGGACTTATATTTTGCCGCTTGGAAGACCTGTAGTGGACATTCTTCTTTAAATTGTTAAATTCGTGTCAATATGCAACTACTCACAACTGCCATAAATTCCAGCCAACTAACTTCTTGCGTCTATCATCAATTTAAAATATTTCTGTTTACGTTTATTTATTCTTTTGTTTGCAAACGATTTTCATTTCCTATGCGCATGACCGTTTAGTTTTTTCTTTTTCTGCGCAGCAGCTTCGGAAGTTAAATACTAATAGTTTTATGAAAATGTCTTTTTTTAAGTGTATTTTTACTTTTTATTTTTATTAGTTTCAAAACAATTCAAGTTAAAGCAAATTGTTAAATAATAATAATAAAATTCATAATTAGATATTATTGGATAAAACATTGTTTAGGTTTTAATAAAGTAAAAATAATAGCTTTAATGGTAATATAATTTTTTTTAATCATTACCATTACTTGTATCAAACGCAAACATACATAGTATCTTCTTAAAAAAAAAGGAGCGGGAGGGGAGGGGAGTTATAGAAATAAAAAGAATAATAAATAAATAATAACTAATAATAAAACTAATAATAAATTCTAAGAAGGTCACATTTCAGTCACAATGTGACGTCACTGAGGGGTGGCATTTTGGTCACAGATGTGACGTCACATTTCAGTCACAATGTGACGTCACTGAGGGGTGGTATTTTGGTCACAGATGTGACGTGACCACAGTGACTCACAGTGACGTCACTGTAAACATGCATGCTATGTGGGTAGCTATCCTATGCAAAAAAAAATCATGTAAGACGCAATACTAGTCATTGAAAAAGACCGGATGACCACTTTGTGAAGTTACGAGGTGACAAATTTGTGAAAAATGTGTCATTTGTGACTACTTTGACATTAACATCGTGACGAAACAGTGAAAAAAGCGACGTTGTGACAAAAGTGTTTTTTAAAGTAGATATCATGTTTTGAAGAATTATTTTAATTTTCTAAAGATTTTTAAGAAAGTCGCATCTTAGTCACAATGTGACGTCACTGAGTGGTGGCATTTTGATAATGTGAATGTGACCTGATGTGTGATGTCCACAGATGTGATGTGACCACAGTGACTACCAGTGACGTCATTGTGACCATGCATGCTATGAAGGTCCTAATCAGATTAATAATATAAACTAGGATATATATCTAAAAATTGAAAGCAGTGGAAGGAAAACTACCTGGCGTACAATACGCCGCCTCTCTAAAATTGCCTTCTACGCAAGCCTCTCCAAATAAAGGTTAGTGATATAAATCTTTAGTTATTTTAGTCACATTGCGAGAACTAATGAGATGTGTGAAAATTGCGATTCGAAATGCTCCTAAAATTAAGCTTCAATTTTCGAGCTTTCGGAACAGAAAATTTAACAAACCTTACCAATTCCTCTATTTAAAAACCCCCATGTATTCGTTTTAAACTCACCTTCAGCCATGTTCACACTGGCCGAGTGGTCGAAATTCGGGACTCGCGCACACGATTTTAAATCCAATTGGATCCACGGTAAAACAATATACGCATTTTTTTAAAAGTTACTTTTTTACGGAACCATTTTAGTTCCTGGAAAGAGAGAAAAAAAAAATAAGAAATTTCTTCAATTCTCGAACAGTGATGCCAGGAAAATTTCCGTGAATTAATGAAAGTATTTATAACAATGCATATGCACAAAATTCGCAAACATATTTTCAAATTTTTCCTTTTTACTGCTTTAATTGCTTTTTTTCCAAGAAACAAAAACAAAAAATACTTTCCAGAATATAAATGTGTGTTTAAAAAAATGTTCCTAAATGAATCTAAGTCTTTCAAAAAAAAAATACTTATTTGAGTAACTTAATTTTCGTGAAAATATTTTTATATTTTTGTTATCATTCTTGATATAAAACACTATTTATATTGCCAAAATTAAATTCGTGCTTAGACGATCATATTTAAATGTTTCATATAGGACGAGGATCTGAAAAACAATTTTTGCAGGTTTTCAATTTCTTTACAAATTGGCCTCATAGATCTATGGTATAGTTTTGTGAATTTATTTGTTGTGCAATTACATGCAATTTCTAAATACATATAAAATTCCAAAACTATTCCCAAAATTTTCCTTTTTACAGAAGTAATAATTTTACAAACAAAAAAATTTAAAAGTACTTCAAACATATAAATGTGCATTTATTCAAGAATCTAAAATGGTTACTAAATCAGCGAAAGTCTTTAAAAAATACTTATTTGAACAACTTTTTTTGTCTGTGCAAAATAAATTCCCCTTATCTTTGTGTTTATTCTTCATATAAAACACTTTTAATCTAAAAACTCTACTCTGCATAAATTTGAGAAACGTGTGCAATTTTATCCTGAGACAAATGTCACTGAGAACATTTTTTATTCCATACAAAATTTTAATTAACTTCCAACTGCATTTTTTCTTTTTCATTTTCATATGCCACTCGTATTAAAATTGAACGCGTTAGACGCATTGTTATTTTGAGCTTCATTTACCTCTAGAATTTTTATTATATTTTTCACATAATTGTTCTGAAATTCATTTCTTTGCTTTTATAAGGAATAGATGAAGTTTCGCTTTCTTTATTCTCATTTTATAATTTCCAAGAAATAATTCTTTTGATCTTTTATATTTATATGAGCTCGAGTTACAATTTTATTACGTTCGATATTAGTTCTTATTTCTGACTTCATGCGTGATTATCTGTATTTGTTTAAACTTGTACTTTACTTTATTAAATCGTTATGTTATTCGATATATGAACTCGTGTTTCACTTCTGGTTAATTTCGGCGAGAATGTATGCCGCTACGAAGTCTAAACATATGTAAACACTAATTAAGCAAATATAAAATTAATAAAATTTTAATAGTTAAACTGAACGTTTGCAGATTTAGACTTTTAATTATTTTGAAGGCCATTTACTTTATTTGAAAAGATAAGATTATGAAATTATAATCGTGAATTCCTAGAAGATCATAATCTGGCTATATTGAAACCAGATAGAAACAATTGATAAACATGTTTGTATTGATTTCCGATCCTTATCAAATCTTTCCATTCTGAGAATTCTTGCAGATACTTAATCTCAACTTGACTAAACTTTATTTTTGAAACAGAAAGGAAATTTTAACAGGAGAGTTTACGTACCGTAACCCAAGGTTAATTTATTACGTTTCAAACATACTTTTGTATGTAACTTTTTTTATTCTTCGAATTCGAGTCCCCCAAAAATACAAGTATGTCGACCTCACGGTTCCCTTCAAAATCAAAACATATTCAAATGCGTACGAGGAATATTGTAAGAGAAAATAAATGGGGTAACTAAGCTATCGCGAGTTTGGGATACCTTTGTTACCTAGCTACAAATATGCTTTAAATATTCGCAATAAGTGATTAATGACAAAGTTCCCTAAGATATCGATATAAATTTTAAAAAATACACCCCTTAAATCACCTAGGGACATTTTAACGATTAAAATTTTCGATTCATTGAAAAACATATGATTTTCCAGTGTTTTTTTTTTTTTTCTCGGACTCAAAGCATTGATCATATAATTACATGAAGTATTGTTTGCCAATATAAGGATATTAACTCTCTTCAGGTTAACGAATTTTAATTACCATCTTGATATCATTCTTGATTAAGGAAGAGCCCCAGTCAGCCACGACCTCAAAGGTTTTGGTAATTAACTTTTCTTTTTCATGAGTAATAATTTCCAGACGACCCACAGTTTTGGCGTGTGTTCCAAGGCACTTACTGACAAGAATACTAAGTGATATTTGGAATTTTGGGGAACATAGTTTTTTATTTACACCATTAATTGGCAGCTGCATTTGGATATGCCACATTCTCTTTAGTCTAATGTCGATAACGTCGTAACCTTACAATTTCCTCGTAGATCCTCATTTTTTTCTTACTGCGTGAGGCCTGCAGAAAAAGAGATAATTAATCACATAAATAAACACACAAATATATATATAGGCATATATATATATACACATATATATATATGTAACAAAAATAAACCAGTCCGCCTATAATGTGACAAAGATACCCTGGGATGTCAAAGTAGCCCTGGTTTATGTTTATGTCATTGATATGAATTTATTAGAATCAAATACGAAAAATTATGCTTATGTATTATTTGTTTTGCTTTTTCAGTCTTCAATCTTTGCGATCACAAAAAAAATCTCTATAGGCTCCTTCTCAAAAGAAACATAAAATATTCTTTGCATGAGAATGCTCTTTTATACAAAAGATGACAAAATCTTTATTTTGCACGCTTAATTTCTTTTATTATTCGGTAAATCATTGCTTCTTTTGTGACGCAATCAAAAATTTTAAAAGGCTGTTTTATTTAGTGTTATCATTACACAATTACAGATTTTCGGTGGCATCAGTAATAATATTTTATGCTTGCGGAGTTTGTTCACAATCGACAGCAATGTATATTTATTTATTGGAGCATGATATTGCTACAGATGTAGGACACGTTGACCAAAATTAACTTTAATTCGTTATTGCAATAAATCGTTTCTTCGTTGCACGTCATTGATTTATTAATAAATTTGCAACTAATCAATAATGTCACACTTCCGTAAGTGATTAGTGACCCAAGTGATAATATATCAAAGTATGTACATTTCAGGGCATACAATAAAGTTAATTTCACATGTAAGGCATTATTTCATAATAGTTTTAGGGGGTACTATATTTTGGGAATTAACATTTCTTTCTTTATCGCATAGTGCTCAAGATAGTGTCAATAACTTTCAAATTTTACTACTAGGAGTCGTTCCCAACCTCATATATTAGCACATATTCGTTTTATTATACGCAAACATATTTTCACATCTCAAATTCAGACTTTCAAAAATTATTTGGGTGTTTTCAGGACTTTGCCTTCATCCCCCCATGCAGGGGTCTAATAACTGAATAACCATTTATGAAGTACTTGAGATATGTGTTCAAAGAATTATTTGAGATATACTGAAACAAAATAAAAAACATTCAGTAAAATACAAAAACGGTTACATACCCCCCCCCCCCATTCGATTAAACAAAAAATCCCATACAACTTTTATTATCTCTTGGATTGGTAATGTTTCTTAACAACATAGTTACTAAAACTTAAATTGAAACACAATCTCTTTTTTATTATTATTATTTCCGGAAGAATGTCGCTCTTAAGTTACAATAGAACAATTTTCCCTTAAGACACATTAACCGCTTATTCTCTTTCAATTGTGAAGTCAATAACAATTTAGATATCCGAACACGTCGAAAAGACCAGTTTTGGCGCAAACTTAATACGTATATGTATATATAATATTATTTATTTATCTTTTTGATAATATCATTTATAATATAATATTTAACACATAATAATTTTACTTTAACTGGAAGTAAAAATATTATATGCAGCATGTAACACATATTATAAAGAAAAATACAATGTTTGATATTGCTAAATATGAAAACTGATTTTTTCTTTTTTTATTTTCGCCCTTTAAAAGTAATAGAAGACATTTCAACACTTATGTATATATGTATGTATATATATATATATATGTATATGTATTGCTTTGCATGTGTGTCAGTAGGAAACTATAAATTAGCCTGTAAAAAGAAATAAAAATTTAAAAGTGAAAAAAAATTGAAAGAAACATGCTTATGAGCAAAATCTATACATTTTTTGTTTTTGTTTTATTTATGTAAATATTGAGTTTTTATTGTTATTAATTGCCAAATGATCAATGTATAATTTTGATCTCTGTATTTAAACAGTATTTAAAACCTTTTTTCATTTACCGAGAAAGAAGCATAGAAAAAGTCATTTGTTTTATAGGGTAACATCCCCAGTAATTGGCATGCACCAGTGATTGGCACATCCTACAAACATGTCCTAAAATAAGATTTATATCCAGTCTTTTAAAAATGCAAGACCATATACCAGTTTTATGCCCATTTACGTTAAAGATTATAACTTTGATTTATGCTATTAGATGACAACAGTACCTAGGAAAGAGAAGCAATTATGGCTTGTACGAAAATAGCCATTTTTGTTGCAAATGCTTCTTTTTTGGTTTAAGGAAGGCATGCTTTTCAACTCATTATTATATGATTAATAATATATTTTAAATTTTAATTGACAACAGTTTTGTTTAGTTTAAAAGGGTTACTTTAATTGTGTAAAAGTATTTTCGACACAAATATTTGGATTTCTGAATTAATGATAGATGCCAATTAATGGTGCTTCAATTTTGCCAGTTCCAAGTAATTGGCACCTATTCCAATTACAAGGAATTCGCAAGTAATTTGAGAGTAAACCACTTATTTTGGAAGTACTTTTAAAGATATAGACTAATTTTGTTTATAATTTGTTTTTATTTGAAAATATGAAATATTATCAATAATTGGAATCCATTAAAGCTTCATATGACAATTACTGGGGACAGCATGACAGTTACTGGGTATTAATATAAGTATATTGTATTGTTTTAAAATGTTCACATTTCAGACTAAAATGCTGATTTCTTACTCTCAAAATCCTGAAATATGGCATCTTCATCTACAGTAAATTCATTTAAAGCTATTGAACCCAATGCAAAATGTAAAGTTTTTTTTAAATATAAACATGTGCCAATTACTGGATCACAAGGTGTCATACATTGGTGCTCCAGGTGCCAATTACTGGTGATTTCAGCAACTTTTTATAAATATATTTTTATAAAAATACTTTTTCAATTTTTTTTGCTTTTACTGAGTAAAATAGATGTACAGATATGCATTCTTTGATTTAAAAATATTTCCAAGTAAATATCTTATTTCTTTGTAATGAAAATTGAAGTAAGTTTAAAGACAAATTCTTAAAGTGCC
Source organism: Maratus speculifer (assembly GCA_964019185.1). Taxonomy (NCBI): domain Eukaryota; kingdom Metazoa; phylum Arthropoda; class Arachnida; order Araneae; family Salticidae; genus Maratus; species Maratus speculifer. The sequence continues at coordinate 226,240,794 of OZ025299.1, forward strand.
AATTACTGGGGATGTTACCCTATGAGTATTTTTTGTTCGTGAAATAAAATAATTCTTGAGATTTTTATTTGTAATTTTTACTGAAAATTCAATCAATTCTTTAATTACTAACTAATTTCTAAGGAAAAAATATATCACTTAAGTAGTTTTCTAGTAAAATGTACATCAATGTCGGATATTCTACGTACGATTCGCATTGTTGACGGTCTTTTAAAAATTATCTGTTTCTAATACTTTGAAAACGATTCAATTTAGGCAATCAGGTAGACGCATTCTGAATTCTAATTCATGTTATAATCGATTTCTTAAAATATTTGTAGCTGTTTATTTTTATTTTTCCATATTATGGCACCTGAAATTGATTCATTAATAACTAAATACGGGATAAACAAAATCCATTCTTGTTCTTGGGAATATTAATTAAAAATTTTGAAGTTAGTACGTTTCGTGAAAATACCAGAATCTTACAGGAAATTATGTGCACATTCTCTCGTTAACCTTAATCAGGAATATTTCGTAGCTGACTCCAAGAAATTTTCCTTCGGCAATCAGTTGCTCGTGGTATTCCTGGATTTTCTTACAGTGAGGCTTATATTACAATAACCCTAAATTTCTAAAGAACACTTTCGCAATTCCAAATATTGTAGTCATATTTTACTTTAATGTATATTTCAAAAATAACTTTTCTTCTCAGCAAGACCTAAATTTCATAAATATTGAAAACAATCTCAATAAAACATACTTCGTGAGAGTGCATTCACAGGCGTAATCAAAGGCAATTTTCCAGGGCATCGCCCTTGGAACCCCCTCCCCCCTCCCGCCCTTCGAACAATGAGCTAGTTGGTGAATTATGCATACAACAATGGTCAAAACTGCTAAGACGTAATCACAAATAACCTACGATAAATTCAATTTTAAACCCGTGTACATCTTAGAAAGAATAATATAGAGGTTATTTCTTTCGCTGAGACCATGAAAATTTCTGTTTTAGACATACTTTTGTTATAAATACGCTCCATTTTCATAATATTTATAACATTGCTAAACCGTATACTCTTTAAACTATATTACATTCACTGTATTATAGTACTGTATTATACTATGCACTAACAATACATATTTTTTATCTAACAAAATGTTTTTTTTTCATTTATCAGTTTATGATGTCATTCCATTTTATTCTATACATATTACATGAGGGGATTACAAACATAGTAGACTAAGTCCTTTTTGAAAAAAAATAGATCGTTCATTCACATATTTTCTTTGGGCCACTGGTAGATACTGGTCGATTCCGTACAATAAACTTACTCCTCGTAAATGATGTGATGATGTCTCCCCACGATAAACTTTTTTTGTTCTTTCCTTGGGTTTACTACAGGAATTGCTTTATATTTTGTTTTATATGTATTTTTTTTACTTGGTTTATAATTACTATCATTGAGTTTTAGCAACACTCTTGATTTTTAACAGAAAGAATAGGAGTAACAAAGTAAATTGTACTTTTAAATATAGACTTAATAGGAGGACGTGAGTTTCAAAACTCACCGTATACAAAATTTTAAAAATTGACTTTTCTCTACCAATCTATTCTATTGGTAAACCTGCACTAAAAAAAACACCGTTTTCAGTGTTGTTATACGTACTATAAAAAGTTAATTTTATCCTTTATTTATGGGTATGCTTTATTTTAAAACTAGCTTTATTCGTAGACCAACGAACGTCTAGCTTATCAGCTACTATCACAGTAATTTTCCTTCGTTTCTTTGCCATTTGTAGCTATTTTCGTTTTAAAATTTTTACCAGTTCTATTCATAGAAATTAATTAAATAAATTTTAACGCGTGTCTTATATATAATGGATGGTGAATCAACTTTTTCATATTGTGAGGGAAGGGTATTATGAAAAGAAGAAAGTCGAACATGTGGGTTTATATGCAAGAGAAAATTAAAATATAAGTTGAAAATGGAGTATTACTTTCAAAATTTTTTACTGTCAGAAGGTGTTAAAATATTTAAGTTTTATTCTAATGCATAAACTAAGGCGTTTCCTGTCCTCTCAATATGCACTTAGAAGAAAAAGAACCTGGAGTGTTTAACTATCTCAATGCTGGATATATGACGCTTCCACCAAGCTTTTTATTCAATGAAATACAAAACTGTATAAGATAACTTTATTTTGAAGTTTACACCTGCAAACACTTCCAAGAAACATCCACGCGTGTTTTCTTTCCATGAAACTTAGATAAAGTGCAATTTTAATTTTGAGGGGTTTTTTTGTGCAACTCAGTTGAGCTCTAGGCTCTTCCAAAGGCATTACAATAAGATGCTATATAAAGACAAAGAACCATGAGCATCTTCAAATTTATAAAAGTGGGTTTTTTTTATAGATTCTTGGAATATCAAAATTCAGAGTGGAAATATTGTGTTAGATGTATCTACAAACTGGCCATTCTCCTTAAAAAGAAGGGAGGGAAAGTCTTCGTGAACCAAGAAAAACTATAGAATGTTCACACATTGTTAAAAATTCCTTTTGATGAAATCGAGTAAGACATGGAGGTGCTGATTTTCTATAAAAATATCATTTCTAAGTAACTAGAAGTAAAGATAATTTCGAGAAGGATCACGATGATATTCCAGAAAGAAAACCCAATAAGTTAATTGTTAATTTTTAAAAATATTTTGCAAGTAAATTATAATATATTATGTATTGAAATACATGCGATTTTATACGTTATATAAGTTATATTTAACTTTACTTAAACTATATTTAATTTAACTTATGTAACTTAAGTTATATTTAACTTTACAAACATTTTACTTTATAGAATGTAATAACATTCTTCAAAGTAAAATTTATATTAATCATAAGCAATTTATGATAAATTTTATTTGGTTGTTGATAAGTTTGCTTTTTCAGATAAAAAGTTATACTAATTTTTTTCATACTTACTGCTGTCATAAAGATTATTTTTGCTGCTGATCAAAAATGCAAACAATTATTTTATTTCAGCAATACGACGAACGATACATTTTTTTATAAAGACTGTTATCAAAACTTTCTTATCCATAAGTTAGCAACAAAACTCTTTTTATCCGAATCTTTTTCCAATTAATTAATTTAATTTATCAAATTAGACTTTCCAATTTTACCTCGATAGCAACTAGTTACAAATTTGAAACAATTTAGAGGTATTCAAAGCATGGGGTCGCAGTTAGAGGTTTTTCACTCTTTCCCAAAATTCAGAGCTGCTAAGTTTCCGGCACGGATTTTTAGATAATGTAATACTACATTGATATATATAATTATTTGATATAAGTAGTGTAAAGTGGTGAAATCTAACACTCTTCATATATATTTATTAATAACAATAACAATAATAATAATAACGTTAAGACTAATTTCATGCGCATATTCAACGCATATAAAAAAATGTACAAAACATTTTAAATCTCTGTATCAAAAGCAAAAAAAGCTTTGTCATTTTTAAAACATGAAAGCGAAGAAAATATAAACAGTGAGGGGGGAAAAAAGTTTAAAGTTATCATTAGTGTAAGGAATTGTGCCGGGTGTATTAACAAAATTTACAATATCTCAAAATATAATTGTTATATAGGTAAAAATGACATAATAAAATATTCGCAATCAAACAGGCTTTCATTTAATGTTTAAAACTAAAAATCGATTTTTTGATCAGTTTTGTGGTAAACTGTCCCCTTAAAATTTATATTTATGAAATTTTTGAGAAAATCAGTATTTTTTACCGAAATTTTTAATCTAAACGCAAATCCGATTTAATTTATGTCTGAAATCTCATTTTTTAAAACTTACATAATTTATATTCCTTAAGTACTTAATTTGTAATAAATATGTTTAAAAATACATTAAAAGTTAAAAAAAAAGTTTAATCATCTTTTGTATAAGTGCAAATATAAGATCAATAAAAAGAAACCTTTATTTATTCTGATATTACGGATAAAAGGAAAGCAGACGATAAAAAAAAATAGTATTTTTATATGCATCGTAAATTTTATCTCATTATAACAGACGATTTTTGCGTTCCTGTTGAATCACGGAAAGAGTGGTTTGATTTGTAATAAAAAATAGTTTTAAATGTAATCTGTCATTACTTATTTGTGCAAACGATAAATTTTTTGAGGTTGAACTTGGGAGATAAATCTATTTACAGAAAATTGGAAATTTGAAAATTTGGATAAATGGTAACAACTTGTATTTTAGCATTACTGCATTAATATTTTATTACTCTTTCGAAGATGTGCATTACTTAAATTATCTGATTCTAAAAACGCTTAAGAAATTTCACCTGAAAATTATTTTGTATTATTTTTACAAAAAAAAAGATAAATTTTTATTTAAAATGCTATAAAATAAAATAAAAAAGCGATAGGAATAAGAAAAATCATTATTTCAGAATTTTACTTAAAGTAAAAAAATGTAGATAATAATTAAGAAAAAAATCCTAGGTGTAAATTAGTTTTGCAGTTTTGTCAATAGAAATATTAGTTTACAAATTGCAGAAAAAAATAAATTTTCATGAAAAATTCAAAAATGTAAATTTAATTTATCAAGAAAATATCAAACGCTGTAGCAATTTCTCTAGTAGTAAAAATACTTAAAATTTGTAACGCGTAAATAAAATACATATAAGTAAAAAGAGCAAATAAAAAACAGAAAAATTCAAAAATGTAAATTTAATTTATCAAGAAAATATCAAACGCTGTAGCAATTTCTCTAGTAGTAAAAATACTTAAAATTTGTAACGTGTAAATAAAATATATATAAGTAAAAAGAGAAAATAAAAAACGAGAAGGGACTCGATCCCACAACCTTTTGATTCGCAGCCACGAATACAGAATCGGAGTATGTACAATTAGGTATTTGAAATATACGCTGAACTTTAACACCCAAATTCTCAAAAACCAAGGCTCATTTGAAGAAAACCTTTCACCAGAATAATTAGTGGTATGACCCCTACAACATACTTTGAAATCATCAAAATCTGTGAACACCATGTTTGGTGGTGCCCTTGTAAGATAATACTCGTGTACAAGAAGCCACAGATTTTAAGATAATACTCGTATACAAGAAGCCACAGATTTGGTAACTGTGCAAAATTTGATTTTTGATAAGGCAAGTTTTAAAACTCGCATTCTCATATGTTATTTTTTATTTCATCTGTAAATGCTATAAATATATTCATCATATGCTAACAGCAAAGATATTTTTAACACTTTTCTAAACATAGTTTTTGCACATAAAAAATACAAAAAACGCCTTAAAACCATTACCATACTTATTTTTATGATTTGTATTTTACGTCAGAAAAAAAATTGTTTATTATACTTCACAAAAAAATTTTATTTTTCTTCTGTGCACAGCAAAGTGAAAATTATAAATGAATAACTTGCATTCGGGATGAATGTTTTGTATTTAATAAATTTTAGTTGGTCAAAAGAACTGTACACATTTCCATCATTAATAAAATTTCTAATGTCAAGTCAAAATTAACAATTCTTTAGTTATTAACTTTAATGCTAATAAGACACTTGTTTTAGCTTGTAATTTAAGTTGGACGATATTTTTGTGCATAATACACTGCTCAAAACAATTAAAGGATATTGCAGTTTTAGGTGGATTTTGTATCTGCGAAACTTTTTAGCTCATTGATACATGGTCGACAGACATTGTAGGTTATATGAGAATAAATTACACATGTTTGGCAGAAAAAAATGCATTTTATTGCGCATTTGTGTACAAAAGGAAAAAAACACAATTTGTGCATATGAGAAAAAAAGAAGAAAAGGTGTTTTATTCAAAGAAAATCATTTTCAGTAGGGGGTATGGTTTCCACGGGTGGCCAACAACGTTGAACACCTTTGAGGCATGGACTCAATAAGGCTATTAATGACGATTTGGGGTATTCTGCCCCACTCTTCCAGAAGAGCTCTTTCCAGTTCTTAAAGAGTTTGTGGGGGTTGTTGACGGCCAGAAACTCGTCTTCCTAGAGCGTCCCAAACGTGCTCGATTGGATTCATGTCTGGAGAACACGCTGACCATTCCATTCGAACGATTTCTTCCTCGAAAAGGAAATCCTCCACCAGGTTTGCACGATGTGGCCTGCAGTTATCGTCCATTAAAATGAAGTTATCTCCGATTGTTGCAGCGTAAGGGACTACAATAGGTCTGAGGATCTCATCCCTATATCGGCGACCAGTCAGAGCTCCATCTCGAATGATGTAGAGGTCAGTGCGCCCGTCAATGGAGATGCCACCATACACCAACACTCCTCCACCGCCAAATCTGACACTTTCGTGCACGAACGCAGGATTATTCCTACTGCCACGGTCCCTCCAGATGAAAATACGCCTATTATCCGGATGCATAGAAAAACGGGACTCGTCAGAAAACAGAATATTGCTCCATCCATTTCTCCTTTAGTTGACATGCTCGGTTGCCCACTCCCTGCGGTCGCGACGATGCCTTGATGTTAATCTAACACATACCATCGATCGGCGAGCATACAGACCTACAGCATGGAGCCGGTTTCGGACAGTCTGAGTTGAAATCGTGGTGCCTGTAGCCGAGCGAAGGTGTTGTTGGAGAAGAGTAGCGTTCATGTTTCGTTGTCTCTGAGCTGTTAACGCTAAATACCGATCTTCACTGGGCGTTGTTGCCCGTCTACGACCTTGCCCTGGTCTTCGGCCTGCACATCCACTGTCCAAAAAACGGTTCCAGATCCTGGAAATGACACTTTGTGACACTCCAATGGCTTGCGCTCATTTGGCTTGAGTTTGGCTTCCTTCTAACCTACCAACAATTCTGCAAGCTTCTGAATCTGTCAAATGACTTCGCTGAGACATCGTACTCATCGAAACAAAGTAATCACTGAATGCCGATCATCCTTGTCTTCATTCTCTTTTATCCAGTTGAAAGTCAAATTTCATTCGTTGCCGCTGAAGCGACGTTTTTGACGTCGAACTCAAATTTTGCATACTCCACAGTTTGAAAACCAGAAAAATTTGCATTTGTGATTCTCTTCTTCTATTTTCGGCAAAAAAAATTTCGTTTATATCTTTATTTTATATAAAACTTCAAATATCCTTTAATTGTTTTGAGCAGTGTATCTTGGTCTGATATTATGCTATAAGAAATTATTCTGTAAATGAATTTTGAAATTCTCTCGAATATAAAAATGAAGTATTACATAAATACATCGTTAAAAGTGAATTTTTATTAGTTTTTCTTATGAATCGTAAATTATTGATCTATCCAGATTTAATTATTTTTATTTTCTCAGTTTTTGTATCAACTCTCATGTGATAATTTTTAATTACGCGGGGAAATTTGGATCGACAACAGCTGTGATATTTACATCTTTTTTCGACTCTTTACGCTAATTAACGAATATCTTTTACACAGACGACACTTTTAGCTTCTGTCTGTAGAATGTTTCACTATTTACCGTTTTGTTTCTAAGAAATTCTTTAATATTATCTAGTACATCTTTATTTCTTTTTAAAATTCGAAATGCTGTTTCAACAAATGCTGAATTATCAAAACATCTCTACTCTATAGTATAGCCAAAAGTTTGAATTTTTTAATTGTAGAATCAGTGTTGTCTGATTTTTCGTTTAGGCACGCCAAATTTTTACCAGTAAGTTTCAATAATGTTTTTTGCTTCAAATGATAGATATTCCACAAATAAAATAAACAAAAACTGATTTTCATAATTTTCTGGAGTGAATTAAATATTTCAACATAAAAAAATCGTCAGATGCGGTAACACGGCAGTAGAATGTTTCTAATTTGGTGCTTATGCTAAAAATTGGTATGAATATACCGTAATTTCGGGTGTATAAGCCGCGGATCAAACAATTCTTTTTGGACCCAGAAGTCTTATTTAGTGATTGAAGACAAATATTTACGGCGATCTAAATAGTTACACTTGTTTCTTAAAAAATTCTGGGTCGAAAAAGAATTGTTTGACCCGCGGCTTATACACCCGAAATTACGGTATGTCTGTAAAGAAATACAATATCTGGTTATTAATCACCGGACATTTTCAATTGTGGACATTTTGTCAAATATTTAAAAATATTTTTCCCAGAATTTTCTGGGACTTCGGGCTTATGAAGAATATGTTTGATTTCATATTTATCAACGTCGAATTTATAAGAAAGACGATTAGGGAGCCAATAAAAAAATCAAGGAAAATGATAAATTATGGGATCACCCTGTAAATTAAAAGGCACGGAAAGATCTGTTGCAACAAAATACGAATATGTAGATACTGTATAACATGCTTATTAATTAATGTAAGAATAACACGTCTATTCATGGATATATGGCAATTTAAAAAAATAATAATTCTCATGTTTTTAACTTACATCATGTAGAGTTTCAACCAAATTTAACGATAGTTTTAGAAAATTGGCAAACTATCATACAAAACAATCCAGTGCAAATGGAATATAAATATTTTAAATATCTTATGAATATGAACAGCTGTATGAAATAATTTTTTATCTGTGCATGCGCGAATGATAACAAAGATTTTATTACATAATTTAATAATTAAATTTTTGGAGTAACTAATAAATATATCCAGTTAAATATCGTGAAAATTCAGAAACGTTTCAGGGATAGAATAAACTAATTTATAGTTGTTTTCTAAAAGCAGCTAATGATAAAGGATTTTACACAAATTATCATTTTTTGTTAACTGACTTTGAGGGAAAATAAGTTAGTTTTTAGTGAATATCAACGACTAGATTTGCAACAAATGCTTCGATTTTAATACTTCTTTTTAACATATTCTTTATAATCCTGAAATATTCTTTTTAGGTGCGTTCTTAATTATGTAAATACGTAGCAACTATAGTCGTCGTTCAATCCTTCCGTCTGTCCCATCTAACACCACAAAATCTATCCAACCGAATCGTTTGAAATTTAAAATATATAAATTTTGGATGATTTTGTAGAATCTTTTTAATTTTATGAAAATCGGATGTATAGGATAATTACAGAGACAATCAACAATATCCCATTACATTACGGTCAATGGAAAAAAATTATTTCAAGTGCATTTTAATGATGTTACACTCTTTCGAACATAATAGAATCCATATACATCTATGAAACACATACTGAAGTATACATTCTGTACATTTTGTTGTGCAAAGACTATTTTTTATTTATATACATGGCCACACAAAAACACTCTTTTACATAATGGTATGGGGGAAACATTGTTTGCGGTGCGTTTTAATTATATTAAACTATTTCTCATTTTATGAAATTGATATAAGTTGCGAAGGTTTTCTATAAGTTAATTCCTGTATAATAGAAAGCATTAGTATTTACATGAGCATAAAAAAAATTCGGATACTGTATTATATCCGAAGTACTATATATTTTAATAGTATCGTTATAGTACGAACACACTTCATTTGTTACGTCTGACATGCAATTTCAGATTTGTTTAATCCTGAAGTTCAAGAAGAGTCCGACAAGTATATTTTAAAATATTCGACAAAATATCTAAAATTGAAAATGTCCTGTGTTTAATGGCCATGTATTTTTATTTACAATTTGCTGCTATATAGGCTTAATCGTACTGAGAAAAAGAGTTCAGTTTAGAGGGAAGCTAAGTAAGAAGTTAAACTTGGCTATCCAAAGAAGGAGGTTCACGTCTTAACCCTTTAACGTTCATTGGTTTCGCCACAAAACCATAAAATTTTAATTCCGATACGCAACACTGACACCGGTATTTTTATCTAAAAATATCCCTTTTATTTTGTATGTGAAAAATCACGTGTTCTTATTTAGAAATATATTTGTTTTTAATTACCGGTGTCATTCATTTATTTCGACATCTTAGCAATGAAAATGCTATGATCGTTAAAGGGTTAAACCAAATGTAGAAAACTGTTAAAACTTATGTGACTGTAACTGTTTATAAGAGAGATATTTATGCTTAGATTGTATATTTAACGCTTAATTCGTCATAGTGTTCATTTTATATAGCAATAACGTTTTCTTAAAATTTAAAATTTTTACAGCAATAACATTTTTGTGATATATTTTTTTAAATGTTTCAAAAACCATAGTTTTGCTACTTTACGTGTAAAAACAATGAATACATTACAGACAGCATATTTACATGCACAAAACGTAAAACAACAACAAAAAAGAAAATTAATGTTATCGAAACACGAAAAAAATATTTTTCTCTGTTTTATATTTTAATTATTTTAAAAGCCCTTATGGCTGGTTCTCAACTGATCTGCTCAACAAGCGCAAAGGGTTTTGACACATTTACTAATTCATTTTATTTGAAAAGCTGCTTCGAGATGTTGAAATTTAAATTAAAGAAGTTTAACATTGCACTGATTGAGATGCCGCCACCAAAATTGAAGATTTTACATTATAAGCAATTTGATCCTGTAAGACTGGAGGATCTTGCAGTGGTTTATGAAATACCTTATATTACTATTAAAGGTGACTTAAATCATTACATAGGGGTGACCGGGTTTGTTGCTTGTTCAGGGTTTTATGGCTCAAGGTCCTTTTTGGGACATGTTGTGCAAAGGCAAAGTCAAAATGAGAATATAAATAGCGATGACTGGGAGAAAGTCTAAAATTAGAAAAGAATGACATGAATGGTGTATTAAATTTGGTCGAACGAATACTGATTTATCTATTACCCTAATTTCCTGCGTATAATCCGCGGATCAAACAATCATTTTTCGACCCAGAAATTTTATTAAATAAAATATAACTTTTCAGATCGCCGTAAATATTTGTCTTCATTTACGAAATAAAATTTCTGGGTCGAAAAAGAATTGTTTGATCCGCGGATTATAGGCAGGAAATTAGGGTATATTATATTTAGATGGGGAGGGGGGATAAAAACTCCGTTTAATGAAAGGAAATTGTGTTTTGTATCAAACTTTTATTGAAAGTCCATTGAAATAAGTTCGTGTAAAAGATTTGTTTGCAATGATACTGTTTCTTTTATTATTCCTAAGTTAAGGTTAGAGTTAATGAATAAATTCTTCGTGGAAAACTAGAGTAAGAGAAGCCACATTGGAAAATAATTTTAAATCACTTTCCATTTTTAATTTAATGTTTCATAGAAGAGCGCGTGTTTTTGTGTTTTTGTGTACATGTGTTGAACGTAAGGAGATTTTTTTTTACATGCGTGCGTATCAAAAGTTTATGGACAGGCGATTTTTTGAAGTAACAGTTCAAAGAATGAAGCCTTAATCACAAAAATAAAGATAAGAGCATAGAATCATAATACAAGTTTATTACAACAAAGGAATACTGTAATAGTTTTGCAGATTTTTTGCAAAAAAATAAAAATCAAAACAGGCTATCTCAAAAATATATGGATTTTTCCAATATTTTACATTTTAAATTAAAATGTTTTATGCGTTCCTTTGAATTATTCTTTGAAAATATGCTACAAACTAGTGTTTAGAGAATTTGCGGCAGTATACAGACCAATTCAGCTGTACTTGTTGCTTTAATTTCTGAATATTAGAAAATTGACGTTCATGGGCATCTCGAGCGAGTACTCACCAAAGTTTTCAATTTGATTTAGGTCTGGGCTGATGAGTGGCCAGCGAATAAGTCACAAGATTCTGCGTAAACTAATCTGTTTTTGTGTGGTAGATGCGAATAGATACAATGTCCTGTTGGGATTTTCAGCTTTTCTTTCGTAAAATGTTTCCAGGCGAAAGTAGATTGCTGTTAAGGACATTTTGATAATCCTTAAAGCACTGTCAACGATTAAGAAAAGCAATATTCGTCGTTGCATTAAAGCAAAATGTGTCCCACACCACGAGAAAGGCCCCTCTTTTTTTCGAATAAAGAACGCGCGGGATTCTCTTAGTAGATCATGCCAAAAGAACTCCTAGCCATCAGGGTGATCAAATTGAATTTCTTTTCGTCACTAAAAAAACGCTTAATAAATGATCCATCAAAGCCATGTATTTTTTAGTTAGAAAAATGCGTGCCTTTCTATGGCGCACTTTCAGCATAGGTGTCAAATACATTCTGCGATATTTATGAATTTTGCTTGCCTGTATATGACGGTTAACACAAACAAGCTTCTTTCGGGTTGAAACTGTTCGTAATATGCCTCTAACTTGTCGTAGAAACGTTTTTCTTGGTCGATTTGAATGTTGTTCTGCCACCGTATTGTCATTTTTTGTTAAAATTTCATAAATTCAGGCTTTGCTACGCATAATTTATTTTAAAATATCAGAAATTTTAACATTTTGAAACGTTAAATGCCAAATTTTAGCTATATCAGCTGCAGAAAATTGAACATTGAACATTGTTAGAAATTGCGGGGCATTTTCTAACTATTCGATAACGGAAGAACGGGCCGAGATTTTATGCCTAAAAGAAAGTTACGTCATATGCACTGAACACAGAAAATACAAATTTTTAGATACTGTGTAATACAATCAATTCTTTTCATTGCCCTTATATTTTTGGGACAGCTGTTTTTGAATATTATATTTTTACAGAAATTCTGTAAAACCTATACTTAGATTCTTTGTTGTAATACTATACAATAAATTTTTATTGGGATTCCGTTAGCTTATATTTAATCTTGATAGTGGATTAATTTTTTTATCTGTTATTTCAAAAAAATCGCCTGTCCATATACTTTTGAAACGCGCTGCATGATTATAGTTATTATCTTGACTGGAACTAAAACATATCAAAAATTATTTGTTTTTAATATATTTTGTAACACCTTTCTTAAGTAACAGAAAATGCTTATTAAAATATTTAACTATATTCTTATTAAATACTCCCTCTGTCCCAAATTAGTTGCGACATTTGAATACTTTTTTACTGATTATTGATATTTATGACTTTATGATTTTGTTTAAACATTTTTCAGAGAACTATACTATCAATCAACAATATTTACGTACCTAACATTCCCTCCATAACTCCATAAATAAGTAATTAATTATTTAAAAAAAATCCGGTTCACACGCTCTTAGACCACGCCTTATTAAGATTTTTTTAACAGTAATCACATAAAACTGCCTTCAATCTAATCAATCGTGAATACATTTAAGAGCATTTTATTCCAACTGTTACTTCTTTTTTTCTTTTTTAGTACAAATTCAAGATTCTAGTATAATTTTACTGGTGTAGATCTACTAAACTGCATCAGAAATTATTTATGACTCCACCTACTTGAAATGTAGCAACTAATTTGGGACAAAATTTTCAACCTAAATGTCGCGACTAATTTGGGACAGAGGGAGTAGTAAATTTCTTTTAAAATTTGCATAAGTATCACTATTTATTACAATACATAATTATATCTTATATTACTTTTTCATTTACAAGAAGTGGAAAACCTAGAATTTTTTTTAATGCTGAAACAAAATACCTTCAAATGGCTGATCATTTCCACATTCAAAATTATCTTCGATGTCAGTATTATGCAGAGGGTGGAAAAGATTTTCTCTGATTACAAATGAAAATAACTTCGATATAAACAATAATAGAAGAAGGAACTGGAATACAATCGAGACAGACCAGAGGAAGTGTACCAAACAAATTGGTTATCTTGCAAAAGGTCAGTTAGAAGGGGTTTTTTACTTCTTTATCCTGATGCGTCTTAAAAATACTTCTTAAATTTATTTTTATTATGATAAATTAAAGTATAAGTCTGTTAATTTTTCTGATACTTAACGTTTTGATTTACACTGTGAAAAAAAAATATTGTCTCCGCCTAAAAGGAATAGGTAGTCATTTTCTGAATCCTTAAACTAGAAATATGGATTTCCGAGGTATGCGAATATGTTAAACAACTAAGTAGAATAGACGAAATGATGAAGAATTTCTAATTTCTTTTTTTTCTATGTGAGGAAACGATAATGAACCGTTTCAGCAGCGAAAAATTAATGCTGATTTTTGAAAAAGTTCATAAACTAGAATTGTAGTTACTAAAACTAACCTCTTGTATTCGCATCTATTTGCAAAGATTTTTAAATAAATTTAACCACGAAAATATGGACAAACGCACGTGAATTCTAGTTGGGTACTCTAGAACTCTCAAGCAAAGATAACTAAATTTTATAGGGATGACATGGACTATTTATTCTACAACCACAATTTAGATTCTAGAAGCCAGATCCATTTTTTCTCAATGCAAAGAATTTCAAAAGTTATTTCAGAAATTATGTATACGAAAATAATTAAACCACTTAAGAGCCCTTATTCTGAAAATCAGACAAAGTGTGATAGTTGTATTTTTTGATTTGCTCGATTTTTTATATGTTGAAGTAGATCATATTTGATGAATAATCTGTAATTTTAAAGCCCTGAAAAGTTTTTCTCTTTTCTATAGAAAATGTCAAAGTTAAAAGTTGTGAATGCCATTTTTTCGTGAAAAGTGAAATGCTGGTATATTTAGAGTACTATATCTCTCGCAAGCAACAACATCCCAAAATTCTTTTGGCATAAACTGTTAGTATAACCATACCTACTTATTAAAATTTATTTGTTTGCATAGGGCATTGTTACTTTACATCGTTATGTTGCCACAAAGTACAGTCAAAATGGCGTTTTTGTCCATTTTCCACACTTAATATCTTATTTAAGCAATAGTATCCCAAACTTTTTCATTTAGAATATGAAAGTGTACTACTAGGACAAGCAAAATAATATAGTACAGTACTGAGATAGTGTTGCTGTTAGCAGATATAATCTTTTAAATACTCAAAATTTTGAAAATCTGCAACATTTAAAGCAATTTTATTCCAAATAAGCGCCACAGTTAAATAAAACAAAATATGTCACGCAGTAGGTGAATATGTGTACAAAAACATGGAAAAGAAAAAGAAGTGGGGCCTCGTGATATTTTTATTTAAAAAAGGACAAAATTTTCAAATAAACAATGTCGATGATAACATTTCTTCCCTATCAGAAAATAAAATATCCCTTTTTGTAGCCCCTTCGGAGAGAGAAATAGGATGTTTCATTTTCTCTTAGGGGAAAAATGTGATAATGGACATTGCTTTTCTTCTAACTTTTATAATTTTGTTGCTTAAAAATATGACGAGGCCCCACTTCTTTTTCTTTTCCATGTTTTTGTACATATACATACCACTACTGCGTGGTATATTTTTTTCACCCAATTGTGTCGCTTTTTTTAAATATCTCAACTTTAAATGTTGAAGATTTTGGAAATTTCGAATATTTAACAGGTTATATCTACTGACAGCAATAATATAACCATGCTGTATTATATTATTTAACTTAACCTAATAGTGCACTTCATATTCTATAAGAAAAAAATTGGGGTACTATTGCTTAAATAAGATATTAAATGCGAAAAATTAACAAAACGTCCTTTTGACTGTACTTTGTGGCAACATAATAATGTAAAGTAACAATGGCCCATGGAAACTAATAAATTTTAATAAGTAGATAGGGTTACACTAACAGTTTATGCCAAAAGAATTTTCGGATGTTGTTTCTTGCGAGAGATATAGCGATCCAAATATACCAGTATTTCACTTTTCATGAAAAATGTCATTCACAACCTTAAACTTTGACATTTTCAGGGTAGGAAATTGAACACTGAAAAGAGGAAATTTTCTCAGGCCTTCAAAATTGCAGATTATTCATTAAATATCATTTATTTCAAAATAAAAAATATCAAGGCAATTAAAAAATACAACTATCAAAACATCATTTTTTATCTGAATTTCAAAATAATGGCATGTAATATAAATCATGAAAGTATAGAATAAGCAGTGAACTCTTAAGCCATGTGTCCAAAGTACAACTTAAGAAAAAATCAATAATAACAAAGATATTTTACCCACTGCCCCCTGAACAGTTGGCCGGATAAAATAAAAAGCCCATGTTCCACCAATGTCAGTCGCAAGTTATGTAGAATTCACAGGATACTTGACCTTTTATACAGCCAAATTCCATCATCATGAAATAGAGATGATGTTTTGTTTGATATTTACGTGGTGTTTTGCAAATTATATGCTGCCACTTCTCCGTTTCCAAAATTTGTAGACAACTATGCTTAGCAACTTGACCTGCACATGAAACTGATGATTCAATTGAATAATCTTTTGAACGGTTACTCAGTTATATTCTAATAATCAACTTTTGCACCTTGATTTACATGCATTCTTATTATTACACTCTATTGGTGACTTTTAAGTAAAATGTTTTTTCCTGTTTAAAAAATCCTAGTTTTCATAATTTCTTTAATCCCAATCGAGTGCTTTGTCATCTTTTATTCTTTTTAATATTTGAAAATTTATAAGGACTTTTTCCTATCTTGGATTTAAAAAACAAATTAAGTACTTTAAAACAAATTAAGTACTTTAAAACAAATTAAGTACTTTATTAATTTTTAAAAATCGTCGAGTAAATTTTGAGCCACTATTTATTTATGTTTAAAACAAAATTATGACAGATTATGTCGAAAAAATTCTTTTCTTTCAGCACACACTTGATCGTCGGAATCATTTTTCTTTTTATTCGAAATTCCTGATTTACCTTTCTTATGTTAATACATAAATGTGTTAAATTGAGAAAGTATATTTGCACTCCTTAAACTTTATTCTTTCACTTGTCGGAACGCGCTGGTATTTCTCAGAATAAAAGAGAATAAGAAATTCTTAGTCGTTATGCATTTCCAATTTTTCTTAAAACTTTACTGAATACTACAAGACTTTCCCATCTTTTGTCATACAATTTACTGTCAATCTCTTATGTTGATATTTTCAAACGTGACTGGTTTTATACATAGTTTTTTCCTGGAAAAATGTTTGACTTTTTGAAGCATATTTCTGACATTTTTTTTTAACAGTATTTTATTTGATAAACAATTTTAAGACTATATTTTTTATATGCTGGAAATAGTTCAGGAGGAAATTAAAAATATTTAACCTAAAAAAATAACAATGTTCTTCTGTAGATGATGATATTCTCTATTTTTAAAAAGAGATTTCCTGTTAAAAATGAACCATTTTCCGTGACTGATTCTGTTGATTCGAAATTAAACAACAATAATTTAATTATAAAAATGGCTATAACAGCAATTTTCAGAAATAAAGTGTTGTTTTTCTTTATAAAATGTTTATATTTTTCATCCCTATTAGAATTGACATGTTCGAAAACACTCATTTTTGACATTATAGTTTTAATGGTGTAAATATATATGTAACATTCGTATAATGTGAAAAACTATTATGATAACAGCTGATGTGTACAGTTGATAAATTTAAAGGTCCATATGTCAGTTTAAAATTAAAAATTAATTTGCTGCTACTTTCGAGATGCTAACTGTTAGTTATGACGAGTATTTATGTATTTCTAGAATAGGATTTTAACAACTTCTGGAAAAAATATAAATCTTTAATTATATATTTAATTTTTAAAAATATATATTTAATTATTAACTCCAAAGTACACTTTTAAACATCTAAACCTTCTTTGGATTTTATTTAAACGAGTTTTAATCAGCATATTAGATTATCAGCATATTTTTTATGATGATGCTGAATTTTATTTTAGGAATGGTGAAAACCTAATGATGGTGTTTTCCTAAATGATGAAAGTTTTTTATCGATTTAATGCATTTATATGATTGAAAATTTTCTTTTCGTGTTCCTTGAACTTATTTTTAACGAAATTTTTAAGCGAAAAATAGTTCGGTGTATCTGTTGTGTCAAATCTGTAAGCTATGAAAACCTTAGCTTACGGGTCTTTTATTTATTAATTTTTTTGCTGCATTGTTTTAAAGCAGCTTGATACAGCTGCTAATTAAATACTGCTCTCTGTATATATATTTATGTAGAGAGAGATAGATAAATATTAAATGGGAGATTTTTATGGTGACTGAGTTGATTTTGTTTCATTAACTAACGTTAATTTTTCCATCTAAACTATGCTGAATATGACAATAACGTTTTCTTTAAAGAATTTTTTTAAGGGTGTTCTCAACTGCTCTGCTCAACATGCGCAAAACGTTTTGACATATATACAAATTCATTTTTTAACAGAAATATATAAAATTGGAAATCCTGACTATGGAAGGGATTTCGAATCGAACGTAATTTTCCATTTTATGATAATTAAATTACCCGTCCAGTTCTAAGCTATTTCAATTACATTATCACCCGTTTTTCTCCAACTTTTCGACCGGTTTTCTGCTTTCGTCGGGAAATGGGCTCAAAAGCGTCAATTTTGAAGTCTTTTGAAAGATCTATTGCATTTTTTTTAAAACAGAAAAATGAGTGCAATTAGAAAGTTTCTGAATAACAACACCTGCTATTGTCATGCATTTCCGAAGAAAAATAAATTTAAGCATGTGTCACAAAGCTGTCCTTTCTGATTTAAGAACACCCTTAAGAACAAATTGTTCCAATTGTTATTTTCCAATCACATTTGTATTACATTATTTTGAAAATTGTCATTAATTAGTTTTGCAGTCACATTTTTGTGGTAATAAGTGCATCAAAAATAACATTTTAAAAACAAACTGAAAATATAAATTTATAAAAATGCTTAAAGTTGCAAAAGTCAGACTTTTTTAAAACAGAAAAAATCATCATGCATGAAAAGTTTAAGTGTAAGCTGTACAATAATAATGAAAAACGTACAACTTACGGCAAAAACATTCAACATGGCTATCCTGATTAATTTGAAAAAAAAATAGTCAGATGTGGCTATCCCAAAACTCTCTTCTGTCTTATATATGTTAGTACTTCCTGGAAAATGTAGCATAGCAGCACAATCGTTTAAATGGTTTAAACCAAAATTTAGTCAGCAACAACTAATGACAACTTGTAACTGAATCTGAAGTTTGATGAAAATCCGAGCATAAGTTTTTACGATAGAGCTATTGCAAAATCTTTAAAAAAAATGTACATAACATCGCCACGTGTTGAATGATGTACATTAGAATCTAATCAGGATTAATTTCTGGGTTATTAACTGAATCTGAAGTTTGATGAAAATCCATACGTTAGTTCTGGAGATATACTTATTGCAAAATCATGAAAAATGCAGCATAGCAGCGCCATCTTTAGGATGATTTATACCAAAAACTAAACAACTCTAATATATATCAAGGTTTAATTGAATCTCAAGTTTTATAAAATCTCGTTAATTAGTTCTTGAGATAGAGCTATTGCAATAATTATATTGCAATATAGCATATTGAAATAATGCACCATGACAGCGCCATCTGTTGAGCGATTTGCTTCAAAACGTAATCAGCATCATGTTACATCAAGTAATAACTAAATAAAAAGTTTTATGGAAATCCATGCAATAGTTCTTGAGATATGGCTATTGTGGGAATTCTAAATAAGCAGCAGAGCAGCACCATCTGTTGAGAAATATGCACCAAAAACTAATCTTATCCAGTTTATATCAAGGTCTTGAAGAAAGTTTTGAAGTTCCGTGTATTAGTTCTTGAGATACAGCTATTGCAATAATCACGAATAATGCACCATGGCAGTGCGATCTGTTCAACGATTTGCACTAAAACGTAATCAGCCGCATGTTATACCAAAAACTAATTAAATCTAACGTTTTATGTGAATCCATGTACTAGTTCTTGAGATATGGCTATTGTAAAAATTGTGAATAATGCAGCCTAGCAGTGCCACCTGTTGAGCGACATACACCAAAAACTAAGCAGATCTAGTATATCTTAAGGTCTAACAGAATCTAAAGCTTTGTGAAATTCTGTGCATTAGTTCTTGAGATAGAGCGCCCACAAAATTTGTGTCCCATACACACAGACATACAGACTGACTGACTCACAGACAGACAGACATTTTGTAAAAGCATGCTTTTCGGGTTTTCTGATGCCTAAAATGTGTAAATCCGTCAAAAACTGAATTTCGAAAATTTTCACGAATCCAATACTTTCTTCTTTAAAGATAGACGAAAGTAATTATTGCTTTGATAACGCTGATGAACAGGATTCGACATATTTTAATCTTATTAACAATTAAACATTAATAATTAGGAATAAGTAATAATTAATTAAATTTAATTAACTAATCATGGTTGATTATTAACCAATGAAATTTATTTTATTTATATTCCTCTGACTAAATATTAACGATTAAATTTATTTCAGTGTCATTCTTTGATGAAAAAGTAAACTGAATTCGTTAATTACTATTATCAATAATTATTATTATTTTATCTATTGTCATTAATTACTATTATTAACGATTAGATATAAAATTGCGTATTTTCGATCAAAGTGACAATGATTATGTATAAAAATATTTATATAAAAAAAGTGAACAGCCAAAATTTATAACTGAGGACTTCCAATCTAAGCAAAAATAACTTCTTTATAAAAAAAAGAAAACTTTTCAATTGTCTCTTAATTTATTCCTGCAGATTTCCTTGTGTGAATATTCGATAGTTTTTATATCCTGAATTTTCATATTAAAGACAAGGATTGCAATTCATGTAATTATAAAAGCAGACTTTTCAATACATTGCAAAAGAGAAAGCTATCAATCTAATAAAAGTCAAAGTAATACAGAAATAACGTAATTACATTTTTCCATCTAAAACTTTTTCTCATTCCTTTTTAGCTCTAAGCGTTATTTTCCCTCATCATCACGGGATTTTTTAATAACATCATAAAACTGCACTGAAATTAAATAATTTAATATCATTTTCGATTTAGAAAAATGAAATCGATAAGTCCTGCTGCAAAATTGAAGTAATATTTTTAATTCATTTTACTTTAAGCAGATTGATTTTCGATAAAATAAAACCACAGAATTTAAAAAAATGTAAAATAAAAAATAAATTTCACGAGCTTTAGAAAAAAGAAAGATATGGATTTCGGTGTTTGTATACCAATTTGTTAAATTATTTTAATGCAAATAATGTAATCCACATATTTTAATCGATTAGCGTTCAAAGCTATATTTCTTTCATTGTAGACTTTTTTGTCGTCGTCAAAAATTTGTAGTCACGTTTTCGATTATTGCAAAAAAAAAAAAAAAAAAAAAAAAAAAAAAAAAAAAAAAAAATCCGTTCTGTTTTACATCTACACTCTGACTCTAATTCTGAATACAGCAAATTCGTTTATGATTCGTCTATAATAATCGAAAAACTGAATTTGAATACCATAGAATGTTTAAAAAATGCTTTTCAGCCAAATTTCATGTGGCATGCCTATCAGTGTTGTCACATTAAAATTGAGACACTTTCAAATTTTTGATATAAAAGACTGTTTAAATCGATTAGGGAAAGGCTTCGATAAAGTTTTTGAATTTGGTCAGCACACCACTATGTTTAATGATAGTCCAGTCCACAAATAAACACTTAATAATACAAAAAACTCGAAAACTAAGTTGTGTAGGTTGTTAAACCACCAATCACAAATAGTTTAAAAAACGAGCACAACGCTCACTAAAAATAATCGAATAACCTACAATTTCAGTAATCTGTCAACATTTCATTAAAACTTATAACCCGTGGCTGTCGATCAGCTTTGGTGAATAGTAATTAATTTCACTCTAACCATAACTGTCAACTTCTACTGTGCCGAATTCTATACATCCTATCCCTCAGAACAAGTATCATATTCTACTTCCAAAAAGAGTAAAATAGCAATTAAAACAATTTGCGTAAATTAGGAAACGAAACTAATATAGCAATACGTTTGATTCAAATCGCGATTCGTGATCCGCTGAATCGTAATTTGCATGAAACTACACCGAAAACTTCTAACCGCAGATTCTACTTCTGAGAATTAAATTAATATTTATACCAAGTTCTCACTCAAAATACTAGACTTCTTTCATAAGAGATACATGCAGTTGTACAAATAGGTCTTTTGACTATTGTTGTGAATACAGTAGATTTATTGCATAAATTTTTAATACAATTATTCAATTGGTAAATAAATCATAACAGTTATAAATTACCTAGTGGGTTAAAGTCCGGGCCAATGCTCTACCAGCTGATCCATTCCAGACGTTTATAGGTTTATATTTTTTACAGAAAATTTATTATGATGAAGGTAACAATAAGATATCGCAATTTTGTGCTAAACTCAAATCTGTCAACGATAATATTTTCTAAATTTTTCTTCAAACGTAAGATAAAGTTAAGTTGAATTGTTTAAAATATACACTACATCAGAATATGCTTTTAATTGTATTTTTATAGAACATTTATAAAATATTTGAACATTAGCTATTATTTTAGTTATAAATTTAATATTTAAAAGTGAGCAATTAAGCTACATGTTTGTGAATCTAAATATGAGGATGAATAAAACGTAAACTGGAATTTCCGTTTAATGGTGCAAGATACAAAACAGAAAGTTACATACTATTTTTTATGTTATCTCCTAATTTCAAAACACATTTACCACAAGAGATTGGATGTTTTTTGATGCCGTCATCATAGAAAGAAGTGGGAGTTGTCTTCAGGCAGTTGTGCACGAATGTCTCAAAAACAGTGTCATTGCCGAATCGGTTACCTCCTAATGCTGCATTCAAAAGCACAAACATGTGATAATCACGGGGGTAGAAGTCTGGATTGTATCGAGGGAATTCAAGTGCTGTCCAATGTATTTCCTCCAAATTTTCCCGAGTCAAGTTGACTGAATGGGGAAGGAAATTGTCATTTTTTTTGCTTGTATTTATGACGGCCAATTATCTATACTCGGGATATAGGCCCTAAGGAAGGTTTTTTACGTGGGGGTCTTTCTAAGGGAACCTAACCTTTTTTTACGCAAGGAAATCCAAGGATCGAAATAAACACGGAAAACTCCGAACGGTTAGGCCGACGGTCGCGATGGGCTCGAACCTAGCACCTGCCGTGTACCAGTTTCGGAGGCAGAACCTCTCAGCCGCTGGTGGGAATGGTATTGTCATGAAGCAAAATCACTTTTCAAATTGGAAATTCATGTCTTTTCTAAAGATATGCACGTTTTGTTTCGTCCAACAGCTGGCAGTAGTAGGCAGCACATTCGAGCTTGTTCCAAACAGCGCCTATTTTTTCTTAGTCAAACGTATTCGAGAGCGGTGGACATAGAGTGCGTTTTCAACTTCTGTTCGTCCACCCATAAAGTTTCTGTATCAGTCATACATTTAGGTTTTCTTCAGGTATGTCCTCCTTAAAGTCTTAGTAAGATTTCAGTCAATCTTTCGCGTTCTTTTGGGAAAAATTTAACGATAATGGATAGCGTAATGTTGGAGTAAACCTATCGCTCACTCATAATGATGCCGACTGAGGAATGGAGAGAGAAGCACATTCCGGTGCATTTATAGTCATGTTACTCCCCACCTGCCATACTCAGAGGTTCTAGTGCCCTCGCATGACCTCCAGGATTCCAATCAGAAATTCCGATATATATTGGATCTACTTTTGTAATCTACACGATATTTATATTCTCTATTTTTATTCTCTGTGTAGATGATGCACATTCAATAACAAAGCTCCATAAGTTCTTGTATAATAAAGCAGAACTGTTTTAAAATATTCTGGGTTGTATTCGAATATAAGCAGATAATATTAAAAATGCTTTCAAATTTTGGCGGTTTTATATTTTTTAAAAAGTTAAATATTTTTTTTTTAATATGAAGAAAATATTTCGTAAAACGTTAAATTAGGAGCTTTCTAACTTTGTTGAAGACAAATATCGTTATTAAATTAAAGATTTTCCCGGTTTAAACCGATTTCGAAAGCTAAAGTATTTTTTTTTTAAATCGGAAACCAAGATCGAAAAAGTAAAAACTAGCCTTAAAAGTAACCATGCTCAGCTATCCTATGCAAAAAAATAAAAAAAAATCTGTCAAAAATATTAAAATTTGAGTGAGATATTTTTAAATAACGCTCACATAGACTTAACATTATCATTCGGGTATATTTGAGTGAGTAGTGTGGGCTCCTAAATCTTTCTTGTTAGTCTCTTCACTTAGGGTACATTTTATTGATATGAATAAAACTGCATGTAGCTTCATACATCCAGCCAACAATTTTCCCATTTCACCAGAGAAGCTTCTGGGCCCATTCGTGGTTCCATCCACGTGCGCAAAAAGATGACGTAGTAGAATCTCATTGGCGTGTAACAGGCACACAAACCACTGTAGTGCACACTTCAGTTCCATATTTCGAATAACACCTCTTTTGAAACCAATGTGAAGACATGTTCCGTCGCAACCGATCACGATCAACCTTGTTACATCTATATTATTGTCAACGGATGACAAAAAAATACCATGTTAAATGTTTTCCAAGAATATGCGCTCTTCCGGAATTTACAGATACTCGGCCGATGTATTCGGCAATGTAGCCAATGTACTCGGAATCAGATTCATTTACCAAACTTATGTTTCTTCTATTATGACATTTTTCTGTTATTTTCTAGTAATATAGTCATGTCTTTAAGCCCATCGCAGCATAAACTAAAATGGTCTTTATTATAATCTTGTACGACGACTGCTTGAGATGATAGAGTGATTCTTGTCTTTGTTCTCTCACGCTAAATTTTATTTCTTTCAACAACGTTCGTTACATCGCATTGTGATATAATGCCTGCATCTTGGCAACGCAGCTGATAGCATGGCAGCCCCTGCTCGATCAGAAATGCCAAAACGGTCCAATGTTTTGGCTGTGGCTGGAAACTTGGTCACTACAAGTGTGATAATGATATCATCAGTGCTTTGCGGCCCGCTTTTAATGATAGCCGATGATGCTTAAAATTTATTATGATCACATATACGCCACTTCAGTTTTCCTTTCTTTCGAAAAGTTATCCATTTTCTTTCAAAAATTCAATCCCTTTGCAGCATTTTTCAATTTTGGAATTTTTTTAATTATTTTAAACTTAATCTCCATATGGTATAACATCTTTTCAGCATAGGTAAGTAGCTTTTTATTAATATTAAAACAATTATTTTGAATCAAAAACCAACTAACCAAAATTAAGTTTTTTTTTTCATTTTTTCAGAATTCCAGCCCTTGTGCAGCCACATTAAATTTCGAAATTTTTTTTAATATTATTTTTCTCTTAATCCCCATAGGATATAATATCTTTTCCACATAGGTAATGCTTTATTACTCTTAAAACAGTTATTTTACGTCAAATTTCATCCAAAGTTAGGTCTTTTTCTATTTTTTTTCGTAACTTCAACTTGCTTGCGGTAGCATTAAAATTTAAAATCCATTCCTTTAATTATGTGGTTTACCTCTGTTTTTCGGTTTTGAAGGCTCAAAAACAAACTCTACGCTTCTACTTTTACATTACAAATGGCTGTTAAGTGTTCTTCCGCGAACACGAATAAAAATGTAGTTCATCATATTTTATGTAAAATATTACTGAAGTAATATAATTTTATGTAAAATATTACTGATACCGAGTTTTTCGCTCGAAATCGTAATAAATAAAATATGAAGATATTCAACTATGTTGGCAAAATTTACTACATTTAACGAATAAAAAATAATTTTGTTTGAAATTAAGTATTTCAGAATTGAAAGAATTGAGTCGTCATGTTTAAAACAAAACATTTAATAACAAAATGAAAACTTTGATTTACTCAGATTTAAAAGTGCCATTTTTCTCAGAGTATTAGCTAGTCGTAGAGTATGAAACAAGTCTAACTATGAGGGATTTTAAATATTTTTATTAAAAAATTTCTTTTCTAAGGCATTAACATTGTTTTTAATAATTATACACATGAATATAAAGCTTTTAATCAATGATTTTTATTTGCATATTCCGTTTTGTTTTAGTGATAAATAGCTAGGTTAAAAAAAAGAATATAGAGTTCAAAATGACATAAGGACTAATTCGACATGTCAGAATGGTGGTTCCCAAAGTGATAATGTTGAAAATATGCTAGGTAATAGCATCTAAAATGTATGTTAAATGATACAGCTTCTGAAAAAATTAACTCGTCCTTCTCTTTTTTATATCTTAAAAGTAATACCATTTTCAAATTAATTACCAACAGACGCATAATGAGATAATAAAAATAGCAATCAATTTTCCATGGGTACTTATTAAAAAACTAGAAAGTTAATTTATTTTTTAAAGTACCATAATTTCGGGTGTATAAGCCGCAGATCAAACAATTCTTTTTCGAACCAGAATTTTTTAAGAAACAAATATAACTAGTTAGATCGCCGTAAATATTTGTCTTCAATCACTAAATAAGATTTCTGGGTCCAAAAAGAATTGTTTGATCCGCGGCTTATACACCCGAAATTAAGGTAAATCTTTTTACGCTGAACTGATATTAGTAATAATGTAACTCTTGAATTTGGCTATTTAGGAAACATTAATGCTTAATTGATATGTCACATTAAAGCCTCATATACAGGGTGATTCAGCTCGTCGGTGACAAACTTTAAGGATCGATAGAGCACACCTAGACGAACATTTTTGAATAGGGAATGTAGGGTGCCTGACGCGATGGTAAGGCGCTAGGCGCTTTCGAAAATTTGGGTGCCGAAATTCGAAACGTCATAAAAACTAGGGAAATGGTTAGATTTTCTTGCTTGTTGCGTCGAAATGATTCTGTTTGTTTAGACTTTCTTCAGTACCAATTTGATAAGCGTATCTCTTAAAACATGGATAGGGGGCGCTGCAGACTTTGGAGAGCTAGACAACAACTTTAAGCCCGTTATTTTGATAATTTAACACATGCTCGCCAAAGTTTATACTCTAACTTAAAGTTTGAACCCAAAAGTAGAGCCCTGCAAAAAGCGTAAGAGCCGGAATAAAATGTCAAAGTACAGGGTGGTCGAAACTCGAAGGCTCCTAAGAGATAAACAAACAGATTTCTTGACTTATGGCATGCATTTTCATGATTCTGTATGCTGGGGCTCTCTGAAACTCAGTTGAACGGTACAAAAAGAAACATCGATAGGGGGCGCTTTGGACAAAAAACATAATTCGTTGACATTTCGGACGCTAACTGGAAACGGGGCGCTACGATCAGTTAGAAACAAAACAAGAGAGTAATTTACTTATCATAAGAAGCTATTAAAACAGCAGTTTGTTTGTTTTTTTTAACAAACATAGCTGGTTTCAATCATGCACAATGCGCGCAATAAAATTTACATAAGGTGCTTTTTGCTGATTTATGCAAAAGATATCGTACCATATCGATATGCAAAAGATACGTAATGCGTAGACGACAACGCGAGATGACGTAGTTGTATGCGCAGACACGTCTTTTGAACGTGCGGTACCTACTTAAGCTTCGGGTTACTTGTCTGCAGATCGGTAGTAGGATGGAACGGTACACAAACTCTGAATTGGCTGACATGCATTTGGCGTATGGCGCTGCTGGTTGTAATGGACGAGCCGCTCAGCGGTTGTACGCCGAGCGGTACCCCAACAGGCAAATCCCCTGCCATGCCTTCTTCGCTCGAGTACACCAGAGGTTGTCCACAACGGGATCTTTCGACGGAGGCAGGCCTGAACGGGAGCGATCAGTGAGCACCCCCGACAACGAAGAGGCTGTGCTTAACCTGGTTGAGGACAACCCAGGTCTTAGCACGAGAGATATCGCCAGACATGTTGGCATTTCGCAAGCAACTGCGTGGCGCATCTTACGTTCCCGGAATCTGCACCCCTACCACATCCAGCGGGTGCAGTGGCTCAGAGAGCAGGATTTTGGCCCTCGAGTGGAATTCTCAAGATGGTACTTGGCGATGAGATCCAGGGATCCCCGTTTTGTAAACAGCATTTTGTTTACGGACAAGTCCACCTTCAGCCGGGAGGGAATGTGGAACGCCCACAACAGTCATGTGTGGTGTGATGAAAATCCACATGAAACCAGAAGCCGAGCAGCCCAGGAGCGTTTCTCAGTAAATGTGTGGGCCGGCATTCTGGGGGATTGCCTCATTGGCCCTTATTTGTTACCTGAACGGCTGACAGGTGGAAATTACCTGATTTTCCTGGATCAAGTGCTGCCGCAGCTTCTGGAGGAGGCGCACGTACCCGAAGGTTCGCGTCGCCAGATGTGGTTCCAGCACGATGGAGCTCCGGCCCATTACACTAACGACGTGCGTCTCCATCTAAACGCAAGGTATGGCCAGCGGTGGATCGGGCGTGGGGGTCCAGTTCACTGGCCTGCCCGATCACCAGACCTCACCTGCTTGGATTTCTTCCTTTGGGGTTACCTGAAGGCCGAGGTATACCATACACCTGTCAGCAGTGCTGAAGAACTTGTGGCGCGCATTGTGGCAGCTGCAGGGCAGATCAGAGATACTCCTGGCATTGTTGGAAACACACACTCCTCAATGCGACGGAGGTGCGAAGCCTGCATCATGGCCCAAGGTCGAAATTTCGAGCATCTTCTGTAGTGTTATTTTTTGTAAATAAATTTCTAGTATCATTGATGTTTTTGGTCTAAATTTATTCAGAAGTGTTGAGCAGAGGTAGAAAATGTGTTTTCATTATTACTAACTGATCGTAGCGCCCCGTTTCCAGTTAGCGTCCGAAATGTCAACGAATTATGTTTTTTGCCCAAAGCGCCCCCTATCGATGTTTCTTTTTGTACCGTTCAACTGAGTTTCAGAGAGCCCCAGCAAACAGAATCATGAAAATGCATGCCATAAGTCAAGAAATCTGTTTGTTTATCTCTTAGGAGCCTTCGAGTTTCGACCACCCTGTACTTTGACATTTTATTCCGGCTCTTACGCTTTTTGCAGGGCTCTACTTTTGGGTTCAAACTTTAAGTTAGAGTATAAACTTTGGCGAGCATGTGTTAAATTATCAAAATAACGGGCTTAAAGTTGTTGTCTAGCTCTCCAAAGTCTGCAGCGCCCCCTATCCATGTTTTAAGAGATACGCTTATCAAATTTGTACTGAAGAAAGTCTAAACAAACAGAATCATTTCGACGCAACAAGCAAGAAAATCTAACCATTTCCCTAGTTTTTATGACGTTTCGAATTTCGGCACCCAAATTTTCGAAAGCGCCTAGCGCCTTACCATCGCGTCAGGGACCCCACATTCCCTATTCAAAAATGTTCGTCTAGGTGTGCTCTATCGATCCTTAAAGTTTGTCACCGACGAGCTGAATCACCCTGTATAATTCGCAGCGTTCTTAAAATGTTCTTATGTCGCCACTACTATTTTAAACCATATTTTTTACTATTTTCTATAATTAAGCTGTGACTAATATATCTTACCTACTAATAGAAATACTTTTCATGTAACGGCGAAATCGGAAATAGTACACTTTTATATAACACACTTTATACTAATACACTTATGAATAACCATTATGAATAGTAAGTGTGATAAAACAAGCAATTGCATTTATTTTTTTAAATATTTTTCTGTTTTATATTTTTTTAAGATAAAAATATGTTTCTTAATTTTTTTCGTTACTGAAGTTCTTAATTTTTGAATTTTTTTTCTTTACGAGAAATATTTATATTTTCAGAATTTTGTATTAACTAACATAACATAAAAACGAAACTTCTAGTGAAACAGAGTAGTTTGATATTTTTTAAAGCTTGTTTTACAAAGCAATTTTTTTAATTAAAAGTGTTAATTAAAATTTCAGTTTTTCGTTTGTTTTCATTTCTCACCAGCATTCATAACTTCAAAAAATATATAATTATATTTAGTTCAACATTTGTATCTAACAATTATATTTGAAACTACATTAAACATATTTCAAATTTACTTAATATTTTTGATTATGACTGCATTTTAATTTATACCAATTATTTAAAAACAATAATTTTTATTTATGGCATCATAACACTTTTCGGAAGAAACATATTTCCAAAGCACTGAGCCCTCAAAATATTTTTTAAATGTGTGAACGTGACAATAAAAAATATAATTGTTTTGCACAATCCTATGTATCGCTGTGTTAAATAAACGTGTTAAATAAATGTATGCAAAATAAATATTTGATTTGGTAATACAATTAGAAAGAAAACCCATGCATCAAGCATGGATTATGACATATTTTTTAACATTTCCAGAATACTTTAACAATACTCCGGTGTTTAATATGGTTAGTAAAATGACTATGTAACCCTTTTAAAAAACTCAAAACGCATTTGAAAACAAAATTGAGCAATTACTATTCAAGCCAGAAACATACTTAAATTCTTTTATGCGGCCCTGTATTTAATCTATTAATTTACATTAATTCTACATTTTGAGTTAAAAGTTTCTTTAGTAATAAAACGCATAATATGGAGAAAACTAACGGTTAGCAATTTTTTATCGACTTAGAAATACATGAATTCTTTTGTACAGCCCTGTATATTACCTACAGATTTTTACACGCATCACATATTCAGGTAAAATTTAACTAAGGCAAAGCACATTTTTAAATTTATTGAAATCATACTTTTAGAAAACACCATTCATAAGCGGTGATTTATCCACTTCTTTTTGTAGCCATGTATATGATTTTATGTACATTCTACATGCATCTTTTAGTAAGCTAAATATATAGTTCAGGTTAAAAATGCAAAACTCAATTAAAATCACCATCAAACAATTTATGCTCATTTTCAGTGGCGCCAGTGAATTATTTTGTGTAGTCCTGTATATGATGTTCAGAATTGCATCCCTCGTAGTATGCAAAATTTAGTTTAAACTTAAAAAAGCATAATACAAATGAAAATGCAATTCCAGCAATTATCATTAATAGACAATATTTTGGTTACAGTAGTGTAGGGGAGACCGGGGCACGTTGGCCATAGGGGTAGGTTAGCCAATTTGCTTTAATTCTCAAACCAGTCACCAGATGTCGCCACAAGTCCAGAAACATGTTAGAAAACTGTTCCCCTACCCTTCCACGAGTTTCAGTTCTCTTAACAAAAGCAAACTAAGAACAATGTTGATTTTTTTACTTTCGTCGATCTCGAAGTAAATTTTCGTTAGTGTACAGAAAGTTTTAATGCTCTGAAGAGATACTTCACAAGAACAAAGGTGAGTATTATTTTGAAAGTTCATTTTATAACGATTCTTTTGATGTAATATATACATATGATGCAATATATACACGATAAATATTAAATGTTGTTAAGATATGTGTAGAATAGCAAAAGTATTTCAAACATGGCGGGGGGAGGGGTAAGTTGGCCCACTTACGTTGGGACAATTTGGCCCGGTGGGTCAACGTGCCCCGGTGTTTTATTTTAAAATAATTATTGTTATATTGTTAGCACACAATTTTAATTAAGCGGTTTTAACCTAATTAGCAAGTAGGCCTACTGAAAATTACAACTATTCTCGTATGAAGGTGCCATAAGCCTTACAGCACTGTTAAAAATCTGCTGCATTTTGCTGCAACGCACTCCCCTGCTTGTATAGAAAACGGTTACTTGGCCGTGAAATGGCGCTTTCTCATTGGTTGGAATAGAGATATTATATACAAGTGGTGGAGGGCGTTGCAGCAAAATGCAGCAGATTTTTAACAGTGTGTGAAAAAACAACACGAGAGTTATAGCCGTTGAAGCTATATTATAAACTAGAGGTCACCAGTTCGATCGTATACCATCCCATTGTTAGGCCTACTAGGTATTTTACTTTATTTTTTTGGTATAGAATTTATAGTATTATTACATGCAATTAGCTACAGGCAATCTATAGTTAATGTGGATGATTGATACAGTTAATAGGTACAATATAAATAATGAAATATAAAATTATAAAATATAAAAATAAAATATTATGTCACTCATAAGTACGTTAAAAATAAATATAGTTTAAAAAAACTAAAAAACACGCTTTTTAAGTATATCAAACTAAAAAGTGAAAAAAAATTCGTACTATAAGCTGAAAACGAAAATAGATGAAAAATACTATATTACTATAAAATCATTGTTATTATAGAAATCAATTAATAAGCAATAAATAAAATTATCGTGGAAAAAAAGCGTGGGGTGCTCCATCTACCATGCTCCATCTATCAATTCTGAAGAAGCACCCCACGCTTTTTTTCCATGATAATTTTATTTATTGCCTATTAATTGATTTCTATAATAACAATGATTTTATAGTAATATAGTATTTTTCATCTAATTTCGTTTTCAGCTTATAGTACGAATTATTTTTCACTTTTTAGTTTGATATACTTAAAAAGAGTATTTTTTAGTTTTTTTAAATTATATTTATTTTTTACTTTTTAGTTTGATTACTTTAAAAGCGTAGTTTTTAGTTTTTTAACTATATTTATATTTAATACAAAAACCAAATTAATCGGTTGGATAGTTTCAGAGTAATTGGTGAACACACATAGAAAAAAAAATACATACGCCTCGAATTGATAACTTCCCCTTCCTTTTCTGAAGCCGGTTAAAAATAAAAATTGTAATACGGAATTTTTTTTTAAATTTTACATAGATGTAAATAATGTCAGGAGGGGGGGTTCGAACCCACAATCTCTTTCGAAAAACAGAGCTTCAATCCGGCGCCTTAGACCGCTCGTCCATGCTGTCTACACTCCATTCAGTGAACGTATTCAACACTTTTAATTAGCGAAAAATCACTAATTTTATTAGTTTTTGCCTAATTACTAAAAACGTACTGAACCAATTTCGATGAAACTGAAGTGGTACCAATTCGAGAGCATCGTCTTTCATTTAACACCAAAACCAAGTTAATCGGTTGCATGGTTTCGGAGTAATCGGTGAACATACATAAAATAAGGAGAGTTACAAACTCACAAACTCACAAACATACAGGTGAAGTTAATAAAAAGCGTGGTAAAAAAAGACCAGGCTACAAGGCTAAACTTTTGAGTCTGTAGGCCTACTTTTTAATGTATTTATTTCTGAAATCTTACATATCATTTTTATTTTGTTAAGTGTTGCATCATTGTTATATTTATGATCAGTTTTTCGGTGCCAATATTTTTCTATACCTTAAAAGCTAC
Source organism: Maratus speculifer (assembly GCA_964019185.1). Taxonomy (NCBI): domain Eukaryota; kingdom Metazoa; phylum Arthropoda; class Arachnida; order Araneae; family Salticidae; genus Maratus; species Maratus speculifer. Next base: position 226,273,755 of record OZ025299.1, read on the forward strand.
TGTTCAAATATTACTTAAACATGTTTTTGGCAATTTTTGACCCCTCTCTCTTGTTAGCAAAAATAAGCAAATCGCGTACCCCCTTCATAATTACGTAAGCAAATTACAGCTTTCCCCCCAGTTTTTTTACAGTAATCATTTAATTTAAAAAATTAGAACTTAATTCAAATAAAAAAAAGCTACTCGACTTAAAATAATAATAAAAAATACTTATTTAGTTTCCTCACACTTCTATTAAAATAAATTCTTAAATCACAATTTTAGAAGAATTTAGACATTTGCAAACTTTAAATTTGAACATGCCCATATCGATTCCGATGCTGACCACGGCTTCTCAAGCCATTTTTCCATATCTGTTATGATATTAGTTTCCAGTTTTATTCGATTATCTTCATCGCTTTCTTTTCGGATGCAACCTTGATCAACTTCATCTTCATTGATCTACTTAACTTCTCCCATATCTTCCACGAATTTTACAAAACAACATATCGCATCGGTCCATTTAATTTTTTTCTATTCTCACAATTGGAAATAGTTGTAATTTCCCTGAGATAATAAGCCCTCATGCATCAAACATGCACAGTCACTTCTAGATAAAAAAGATCGTTTGTTTTTCTTGTGCGGTGAAAGTTGCTGACATCTGAACTTCTAGTTTAATATTCTTTTGCTATTTCTTTTTTTCAACTTAAAATTTTTAATAGTTTTTTTTTTTACATTTTAAGAGATTTTGAAAATGACTTATGTAAGCATCATTCAAACTCCCTCCACTCTTTGTCAGAGAAAATAAGCAAATCGTTAAACCCTCCCCCCCTGACATATGAACATACAGGCCCTGAAAACAGACAGGCCCACATGACATCTCACTATAACTAAATTCATAAAGTTCTTAAAATTTCATATTAACTAAAAATAAGCGTTTTCCTCACGAGTTAAATGTACTAGGTATTGTAAAAAAATACTAAATCTGAAAATAAATAAAATTTAGGTATTGAAAAAAATAACATAAAAAAACTGTGCCAAAGTGCCGTCTCACCTATCCGAAATTTTTCGTGTGCCCTGTGACTGAAAGATAAGTGATATGCAAAAAAAATTCTACAGTAAATATCTTGTAGTAAACCTCAAAAATGTATATCAACTTTTTATATCTTTGAACAGTGTAACATTATTCAAATACACTATAAACAATCTTTATCAATAGACCATTATATAATGGAATTTTTTTCGTGGGGTTATCCTGAAAATAAGTAACAAATGGTTTGCACCCCACATTACACAAAATGAAGGTTTTATGGCACTTCATAAATTCGTGTCAATTTCATGATGTTTCAAATAGTTCAACATCATTAAAATGCACTTGAAACGATTTTTCCCATTAATAATCAAAATGTAAGGCAATACTTTTGACAGTCTCTGCAAATGAATTATAAAGATGCACGCCTCATGCTTATTATGAATAATGCTATAGAAAAAGTCAATAACACATTAAAATTACTGAGCAATCGGAGTATATTCATATATCCAAGAATCTGCTTCGTATAACCAAGCATCTCGATTCTAAAAAATTTCTTCGCATTCTGAACGCCAATTATTTTTCCAAACATAGCTAAATTTGGCAACATTCATTCATTTGGGGCCATGTGTGTGTGTTGGCATTCTTAACTTTGAAAGTAGATTCTTCGGCCAAATATATCAAATATTTTGTCAAAAATCGTACTTTTATTGCAATTTCTCGGTTTCGTTACACTGACCCGTAGTTAATCAAAATGACCCACTAATCAAAATTTCTAGAACATGTGAACTTTAGTTCAATGGTCTTTTTGTAATCATAAATGATAGGATACAAAATTTAGTCAAATCGCTTAAGCCGTTTCTTAGATAAAATTTTATTTCAAAACTAATTTTGTGTTCAACTCGATAAAATATTTTGACTCGATAAAATTTGAATATCATAAAAGTGTTTTTTTTCGGCAAAAGTTGAAATTCAGAATTTCATGTTTGCATTACACACCTACTGCACGTGTTGTAAGTGTGTATTAGAATTCGTATCTCAAATTCTGCTAATTGAATTAACCTTAACTTTGACGTTCTAAACATGTACTGAAAAAATGCCTAATTTCAAACTTTAAAATACCGTATGTGTTCGTGGGATGATTTACTAACTATTTTTAAGGCCTCCTTTTTTTGTTGTTTGATTATAGAGATAAGTCATTTTTTTACATTTTCTATTCTTTTTAATCATTTTTCGTGCTCCAAATTGCATTTTTCATTTCAAGTAAATTACTTCTTAAACTGGAATTTTTGCGATATAAAAAATTGATTTAAAGAAAAAATTACATATTCATGAAAAACTTCCAGAAAGTTTAAAAATATTATTGGTAAGTTTTAAAGCTTCTCAATCAAAGGAAAATTAGGCGAAATCATGAAGAACGGCACGTAACTTACTTTATCTTGAAAATCACATTTACGAATTTCTTATTCCAAACAGAAATTCCAAACACATTTAATGAACTTCAGCGGAGTTTTATTATCTCTAAAGAAGAAACCATAAAGGGGGAAATGGAAGACAGATTTTTTTATTTTCTTTACTAAGACATTGCGAAATATTTTTATCATGTTCAGACGAAATTTCTGTTTAATATTGTTATTTAGATTCTTGTCTGAGAAGTTTTGTTAAAGTTAAAATAAAATTTCATTAAAGAATGCTTGAGAACTTTTACGGTATCTCTTACAATAAAATGAGAACTGTGCTTTTTCCGACATTTGGTCCTAGATTATATTAATATGGCTCTTTTGTTATGTTTAATAAGGTTTCTCTGGGACAGCGAAAGTAAACACCTCTTTTGTAAAGCTTTCTTTTTTCCGAAAACAATTAGGTAAAGCTAAAATAATAAAGGTGGATTGAAGTTGAACTGTCATGGCAATATGAATAGAAATTCATAAACTGCACATATCGTAACGTAATCAATATTTATTTTTGCATCAAAGTGTTATTTCTTTTTATTATTGAGGACAGAGCTTGCTTTATACCAAAAGATTTTAGTTTTTCATACATAAATCAGCCAGTCACGGACTCATTGATAATAGATTATTCAAAAGTGTATTTTAATAATATAATTAATTTTTTGTAGAATGAATTAAATTGTAAAATTACTGAAGATGCTTAATTTCTCTTAAAAGCAATTTGGAGAATGTTGTGATATTTCTCTTTTCCCTGCGCAAACTCTATTAACTATTCGTGGAATTAATTGTAAATATTATTGAATTTTACTACTGTATGTTCAGTATTGAAAATGAAGTGCATAGCATACATAGTCGTATATCGACACTAAACAGAATTGCAGTGCATTATGGTCTATGGTGAAAAAAAATTTCTGGTGTATAGATCACATGCTACTTCGGACACGATAAAATTATATATATATACACTATATTGCCATTGATTATTGGACACTTGCGATTTTAGACATTTTGTTAAATATCTAGAAAAATACAAGAGGAATCATCTCGAAACTCTTAGTGTATAAATATAATAGTATAAGTCATACATCTCCGTGACGATTTTTTCCCGAAACTCCATAGGGGACCGTCAACAAATTAAAAAAGAATGAATATCTTTTGAATAACCCTGTCAAAACTAATGTAGCAAAAAGCGCTCAAACTCTAGATTATGATTGAATGCCTTATTGTAATACACTGAGTTTATTTTTATGCAAATAGCATGCACACTCGCAGAGTAATTAAGGTTTTTATAAAAATGGTCCCAAATTTTTCCAAGTTTTTTCCTTATAATTTTCAGAGTTCTTAATATAAAATAATATTTTTTTCAGCAAATATGACAAACAACATTGCACACAATACTCTGTAATCAGAATTAAAAAATAATGAAAATTGTATACAAAATGAGTTGGTTTACCAAATAATTTTTTACTGCGCATGCGTCAATAATATCAAAATTTCATTTGCATATTATGTTAGCTAAATGTATAGAGCAACTTTTGTGAAAGTCACAAAATCATAACTTGAAAATTCTGAAAATAATCGTCAATTTAATAAGTTGAAAATCCGTTATTCTCAAAATGAAGCAAAAACAAGAGGGGTTGTATCCATATATTCATTGATTAGTGTCAATATAGAATACACAATACGGGATGTACTACTACATTTAGATAAAATCTCTCATTTTTTTGTTTCATTTTGGGAACAACGGATTTTATCCTTTTTCTATAGACGATTACTTTCAGAATTTTCAAGCTATGATTTTGAGACTTTCACAAAAGTTGCTCTATAGATTTAGCTAACATAATATGCAAATGAAATTTTAATATCTTTGACGCATGCACAGTAAAAAAATATTTAGTAAACCTACTCACTTTTCATACAATTTTTATTATTTTCAAATTCTAATTACATGGTACTGTGTGCAATGTTGTTTGTCACATTTTCTGAAAAAAATATTATTTTATATTAAGAACTCTGAAAATTATAAGGGAAAAACTTGGAAAAATTTGGGACCATTTTTATAAAAACCTTAATTACTCTGCGAGTATGCATGCTATTTGCATAAACATGAACACTGTGTATTACAATAGGGCATTTAATCATAATCTAGAGTTTGAGCGCTTTTGCTACAATAGTTTTGACAGGGTTATTCAAAAGATATTCATTCTTTTTTAATTTGTTGACGATCCCCAATGAAGTTTCGGTAAAAAATCTTCACGGAAATGTATGACGTATACTATTATATTTATGCACTAAGAGTTTCGAGATGATTCCTCATGTATTTTTCTAGATATTTAGTAAAATGTCTAAAATTGCAAGTGTCCAATAATCAATGGGAATATAGTGTACATCACAAAATTGCACTAAAAAATACTTTCCGCATAATATTGTGTATATAATGTTTATCGGCCATTTACAGAGACAAAAAAAAAATCGATTAAAGCACTGCCGTTGAATGAAAATTGTTCGTATTGCGTTTTCAATTGTGGCGCACATTTTTAAATGTAACTTTATTTTTATATTACTGTGTGCTTATAAATTCTATAGATCCGATACAGAACTGCTCAAAAGATCTCGGGTACATTTCCGCATATAGATTGAAATTGCTAAAGGATAATTTTTTATTCTACACATTTTCAAACTGCAATAAATTTTAGTAGATTGTGTATTATAAAAAAAATTGTATTAACTATACAAAATTGTGTATTATATATAGAGAGAGCGTTGCACAAAATAATTCGGATATATTTTCTACTATTGACGGTAATTAGGTATTCTAATATTTTACGGGTTTTTCAAATTTCTTACTTAGATATCATCTTATTGTACTGTGAATTTTTGTTTGAGTATTTTGAATGTGCTTCAGAATGTTTCTAGAATGTGAACCTGTGCTTGACTCAGGATTGTTCATTCATTTAAAATTATATTTTTTACATTTTTAAACATAAATGGAACTTTAGGGTAAACCGGGCTCTTCGGCTAATATGCCAAAACAAAAATAAGATTTCTTAATAAAAGAAATATTGAACAAATATGCAATAAAACTTTTTAAATCTCTTATAAAAAAAATTTTTAAGTCTGCTCCACCTATTCCAATTTCAGCAACTTGTTGATTAATGGTACCGTAAAATGGGGTGAATCGGAGCACTTTTCAACTTTAACACATAAAATAAGCAATTTCTGATTTTTTTATTTTTTTTATTTTTTATTTATTTTATTTTTTTACTAGAAACTTCGGTCTTGTTTTGTTTTTAATTTTTAAGAAAAAATGAAAAAAAAAATGTATTTATATCTATTTTTTTTAATGGTGTTCCGATTCACCCCACAGGTAGGGGTGAATCGGAGCAAATGTTATAATTAGGTAGCTTTAATTGCAAAAAGTAAAAAGCTACCTATTGCAGCCGTCCGGATGAAAGCACTTCCGGCAAATTTTAGTATATTTTAACCGATCATGACCCCCAGACCCCAAAACCAAGCTCCGTTCAAATGTTCACACACACACACACACATATATATATATATTTATATACATATATATATATATATATACAGTGGCGGTCAAAAGTTTCCGGCCAGCAAAAGTTTTTCAGTTAATTTGTAAATATACCCATATGAAGAGGAATTTCAAAGTGATATTTATACATTTTATTGACATAATAGTTAGGAACTTACTTATAGAAGAACATGCAAATATCAGTAATTTTAACTGACAAAATTAAGTATAAAGGAAAACGCATGTTCTCAAAAGTTTCCGGCCACCTTCACAAGTTTGCAAAAAAATGGTATTGTAATAGAAAATTACAGTGATCAACAACATTTGCAATTAGTATTTTATCGTATTACTGTTTTATTAGCCTTAGTAATAAATACTGCGGCGCAGCAACGTGACATTCATATAAACATCGGTTAATGATCGTCTATGGTACGTTTTTCCCACATTTCTTGCGATTTTGGCGAAATTTCGGGTGAGTTGGAATATTTATAGTTCTGCAGACTTTTGTCAACTTCTTTTCAAAGATTTTCTATTGGATTCATGTTGGGCGCTTGGGCTGATCATTTCAAAAATTTTTTGTGCGAAAACCATTGCTTATCGAGATTTGTATACATTATTTATGTCGTTATCATGTTAAGAAAAATAGTTGCGACCAATTTTTTTCTTTAATAAGGCAGAAAATAGTCTTGCAAGATATCCTTATACATTGTATCATTCACCTGGATCTGGATTTCAAATAACGGACCGACACTTTTTGAAGAAAATACTCCCCACGGCCTAACGTGTCCTCCGCCATGCTTCAGTGTAGGAATAACATAGGTCGAATCATATCTTTTGTTGTTAAGTAATCGGACGTTGTGTCTGCCATCACTTCCAAAACAGTTTTGAATTCGATTGATGGAAAAATAGAACTTTTTTCCAGTTTTCACTTGACCAGACTTTGTGTTTTTTGGAAAACGCCAGTCAAGTACGTTTGTATTTTTTTACACTCTGAAAAAATTTTAACACCGATTCTTCCATAAAGTTATGCATCACGTCAGCATGTTGATACGGTATACGGACTTATTTCAGCAATATTTTCATTCCGTAAATCGCCGTAAATTGCAGCGGAATTTTTATACGAATTATCAATTGTTTTTCTTCTGATAATTCTGTCCACAGGAATAGTAATTTTCGGGGATTTCCCGGACCTCCGAAAATCCTGAAGGCCACGGCCACCTTTATATAATTTTTAAATATCGTTTACGGTCGATTTTACTGATCGATAATTTTGCCGCAATATCTCGAGAAGATTGGCCTTTTAGTGACACACTAATCACTCATTTATGTACAATAACTGTTGAACTTTTCAATTTTGAATTCAGATTATGCTATACACGTTGATTCATTTATAAACACAACCAAAAAACAGTTTACCGATAGAAAAAAACTGAAGTATGATAAGTGACCGGAAACTTTTGCACACGCGAACTTCGAATTTTATCCCTTTGCATGAAGCAGATTCAGTATCCAATCAAAATGATCACGTGGTCAGAGGTCATTCACATATTCCTAACTTTTGAAGCAACTGTGCTTCTTCTTTGCTGAAACCTTTTGGTAAATAAATCGAAGAAATTAACTGGCCGGAAACTTTTGACCGCCACTGTATATATATCTGATATTTGTCATGCTGTAACTATCGTATTTATGAACCGATTTGAATGAAACTTGGTACGTACACAGTACATACAAGTGTCTCGACCGAGTTTGTTGGCCAGCATCATCAGCTGTCTTGTTTTAAAATGGCGGCAATTTAATTTTTATTAATTAAAATTTAAAATTAAATTTGAAAAAATTGAAAGTTGAATTTTTTTTATTTTATATTTTAGAACTTAAAACAACGATTTCAGAACACTTTTTATTTTGTCTATATCTTAAAAAATGACTGAGTTAAAGCACTTTGAATTTCTAGTATGGCTGACATTTTGAAACGATCTGATTTTTGTCACGTGATAACACGCGTATTTATGAATCGATTTGGATGTAACTTGATGTGTACAATGTACATAATGAGTCCTAGACCGAGTTCGTTACCCAGTTCCATCAACCATCTTGTTTAAAAATGGCGGCCATTTATTTTTTTTTAATTTAAAATTTAAAATTAGGTACAAAAAAAGGAGAAATTGAAAAATATTCTTTTATGCATTTGACCTTGATACAAAAATTCCAGAGCATTTTTTGTTTTGTCTGTATCTTAAAAAAATGGCTGAATTATAGCTCGTTCAATTTCCAGTGTGGTTGACATTTTGAAACGATCTGAAATTTATCACGTGATAATACGCATGTTTATAAATTGATTTGGATATGTGTGTTTGGATTTATGTGTACATAGTACATACAAATGTCTCGACCGAGTTCGTTGACCAGCATCTTGTTTCAAAATGGCGGCCATTTAAATTTTTTTTAAGTAAAATTAAAATTAAAATCCAAAAAATTAAAAGTTGGGAAATATTTTTCTTTTATGTGTTAGAACTTAAAGCAAAGATTCCAGAACAGTTTTTATTTCGGGAATATCTGATGAAAATGAGTTATAACACTTTGAATTTCTAGTGTCGCTGACATTTTGAAACAATCTGATATTTGTCACGTGATAGCACGCGTATTTATGAACCGATTTGGTTGTAACTTGGTGTGTACATAGTACGTACTGAGGCCTGAATTAGTTCGTTAGCTAGTTCCATCTGCCATCTTATTTCAAAATCTCGGCGATTTAAAAATTAAAAATAATAAAATTTAAAATTAGGTACAAAAAAGTGAGAAATTGAAAAATATTTTTCTTTTATGTATTTCAACAAAGATTGTAGAGCATTTTTTGTTTCGTTTGTATCTTAAAAAATGGCTGAATTATATCGCTTTGAATTTCTAGCGTGGCTGACATTTTGAAAAAATCTGATTTTTGTCACGTGGTAACACACGTATTTAAGAACCGATTTGGATGTAATTTGGTGTGTACCTAGTACATACTGCGGCCTGAACAGAATTTGTTAGCCAGTTGCATCTGCCATCTTATTTCAAAATGGCGGCGATTTAAAATTTAAAAAAAATTTAAATTTAAAATTAGGTAGAAAAATTGAAAATTGAAAAATATTTTTCTTTTATGTATTTTAACATGATACAAAGATTTTAGAGCATTTTTTGTTTCGTTTGTATCTTAAAAAATGGCTGAGTCATAGCACTTTCAATTTCTAGTGCTGCTCACATTTTGAAATGATCTGATTTTCGTCACGTGATGACACGCGTATTTATAAACAGATTTGGATGTAACTTGGTGTGTACATAGTACATACCGATGCCTGGACCGAGTTCGTTGGCCAGTTCTATCCCTCTCTTTTTTCAAAATGGTAAAATATTAAAAATTTTAATGAAACTTAAATTTTAAAATTTCGTACAAAAAGTAAGAAATTGAAAATGATTTTTCTTTTGTATGTTTAATCTTGATACAAAGATTCCAGAGCATTCTTTGTTTCATCTATATCTTGAAAAATGGCTGAATTATAGCACTTTCAATTTCCAGTGTGGTTGGCATTTTGAAATGGTCTGAAATTTGTCACGCGATAATACGTATATTTATAAACTGATTTGGATATAACTCCGTGTGCACATAGTACATACCAATGTCTTGACTGAGTTCAGTGGCCAGCTTCTTCCGCCATCTTATTTCAAAATAGAGGCCATTTCAGTTAGTCAAAAATCTTTTAAATGGATAATGATGTACAAATAAAAAATTAGAAATTGAAAACAGATTTTTTTCTGAAGTGTTTGATTTTAATACATGAATTACGGAGTATTTTTTGTTTTGCTTTTACCTTAAAAAACGCCTGAGATATAGCCTTTTGAATTTCTAATGTGGATGACATTTTTTTTTAAATAAATTTTCTCCCGACAGCACTTGCATATATTAATCGATTTTGATGTGATTGTGCATGCGCATATGAATTAAGATTTCGACCAAGCTCATTGGTTTGTTTTATGCATCATGTTGTTTTAAAATGGCATACACTTCATGGTATCGTGGAATTTGGTGACCTTATAAATCGCTTAAAATAAAACCAGCTTGAAAAATGGATGACTAATTTCTAAAAATTCTCTTTAATATTCAGTTTTGGCAAAAAATTAGTATTCAATCTTATATAATCAGCTTTCTCTAATTTGAGCTTCGTATGTTTGAATAATATAACTTAATTTAAAATAAATAAATAAATAAATAGGATATATGAAAGCTACCTCTTCCTCCCGGTACTGCCGGAAGGACTTTTTTTTATTTGTTTCGATTCAGACTTTAACAGGATTAATAAATTCAGGTAATAATGGTATAGGAAGAATAGGAACACGTAGTTACTATCAATCAAATTTTTTATTTTCAATAAAAGTAAAGGTATGACTTTTTCGACTCGTTTAATACTGTGTAAAACTTTTGTACATTTTCATAGGAAAATATAATTACTAACATTAGAGAGAAACTTTTCTAGATTCTTAGGTATCTTAAGCAATCGTAGAAATATAAACTGTAACGAAATAAATATCAGCATGATATACACAACATTTTCAAAATAATCCTTCTAAAATATAAAATAAATGAAAATAAATATATATTTTAACGCCAATTTTAAACAATCAATGGGATATAAAAGAGATGCTGTAAACATTTTTTTCTTTTAGTGTCAGAAACAAAATAGCAACCGTTTGGTAGAAAATACTGTTTTGGGTTTTTATTCTTCAAATAAATATATATTTTATCACCAATTTTAAACAATTAACGGGATATGGAATAGATATCTCTAAACATTTGTACTTTTACTGTCAGAGACAAAATAGAAACTGTGCGATAGAAAATTCTGTCTTGGGTTTTTATATTTCATATTTCTTACATATAAATTATAATCTCCGACAATATTTTTCGGAAAAGGATGTGAAGTACATATAAATGTGATTATTCATTAAATGTATATTATAAATTTACATATTAATATACAAATTTGAACAAAATATCTGTACAACCAAAATTTTGAACAATCTATTCAGGTTTTTATGTAGAATTCTCATTTAAATTAATATAAATTTCCTTTTAAAGCATAAATTAATAAAAATGTATTTGTTTTCGTTGTAAAATGTGAAATAAATGATTGAAAAAATATTTGAAAAGATATTATTTATAAAAATGCCTCAGAATTTAAATATTCCAATTTTTTATTAAGTTAAACATAGAATTTGGCATTGAATTATATATATATATTTGCGTATGCATGTGTGATTTTTCAATATTTAAATAATGGTAAAAAAATATCCTAACTTATAAAATTCCTAAGAAATAGTTAACACTAGAACAGCCAGATTTTGGACTTACCTAAAACCGCCATTCGGGGTCAATTTGACCCCCATAAGAAATTCAAGCCATATCAAAATAAAAATGTTTTTTCTTGATAAATGATGCCTAAATTGCAAAACATAATATTTTTTGAAGATTTTATAATTTTTCTTTTTTATTTATGCAGTTGTTAGAGTATGTCTATGTCCATTTTTACGTTTTTTGAAATGACGGTATATAAATGACAGTATAGAATTCAATATATTTTTTTACACAATACAGCACAATATAGTTATATATATATAATAATATACATATATATTATAATAGGATATTATTACACAAAAAAGTGATAAGAAAAGAAACAAAAGTTACAAATGCAAATAATACAAATAAGCACACAATATGTTTCAAAGTGAGAAAATAAAGAAAATAAATCCTGAATAAGCATATAAATGTGTTCAAATGTTACTTAGACATCAACTCAGAAACAGAAATATGTGCGCTAGACTGTGGAAACAACACATTTACCATTTTTTTTAATTTTTAAAAATTAGTTTCTGGCATCCCTTACAGCTTATATAAATTTTATTTTATCCCTTGCAATGTTAAAGGCACATTTCTTTTGCTTCAGAGACTGTACTTGATTTATTAGGGGGAGGTGGCAACATGATGCCAAATTTGTGCGGGTTATTTGCCATGTATTGGATAAATCTGCACTTTGATTTACATGGCAACAACTGTTCAACAATAGTTATTTCTTCTCCAGGATTACAACACAAATGACAATTTGCAATCAGGTTGTACCTGGTTTCAGAAGCGAGAGCAAATTTATATGTGGCAGGTGCTTCGCCCTATTACTTCGCACATCGAATTTGAGATACCGCATGATTTTACAGAAAGGATTGCGTGACATTGCCTCTTTGAACACAGATGGTCCCCAACTTTTGTTCCATAAATTATCTGCACAAAGTTTTGAATAACCTAGTGCAAAACGGGCATATAAGAGAGCAAAAAAAAAGCACGGAGTTCTAAAAGAGAAATATACCAGTTTCCAAGCTGACGTAGTGCTTCAGTAATTGTGCATTTTGAACAGCATTGCTGCAATCACCATCAAAGGCCAGGCTAAAGTTGTATTTGTTCCCATGTTACGATGAGCAAACAATGTTGTTCCACTTGCAATTTTCACAATATTTCGAGCCGGTCTGCGATCTGTAGTGGAAGGAGGGCTAATAAGGCCCATCGGAATCCAAGGAATATCGTTTGAAGATGTGTACTTTTCGCGTCTGTTGCCAGCAGAAATGTTAGGTATGTTATTGCCTCGTCCTTGTCCATGTGAGCTTCCTGATCAGCATGAAACAAAGGAACTCACTTTGGTAGAATTTTGTACCGCATCACTGTTACTGCTTTCAGAATACGACGCATTGTGTAAATTTACATTACGTCAGAGCTGCTAGGATGCCTGCATATTTCATGATAGAGTCGTTAGAAGAACCCTCCTACTCCTAACTGAAGGCGAGCACGCAACAGAGAGAAGACTATTTCCCTTCTCCTTGCATCGCTATGTGTCATCCAAACAAAACAAAATTAGAGTTTACTTTTCTGTTTTTAGTAATCGCAATAAGGAATGGGTGTCCCCCTGGGCAGTATGCAAAACCGAGATATCGGGAATTCAAAAACAGACTTTCGCTTGAAAATTTGCCATTTTTCTTATGGGGGACAAAATGACACCTATTGGCTGTTTTAGGTATTTCTATGAATATTTTCTTTAATAATTAATGTAGAAAGATGAAAAATTGTCATAGTATGGTTGATAGAATTTTAGAAAAACTAAAAAAATATGAGCTGCGGTGTTCGCTTACATGTCGAAATAAAGCTTTGGAAATTGGAAAAAAAGGTGAAATGACCCCAGCGGCGCTTCTAGTGTTAAAAAGTCATAAAGCTCCTACAACATTTTTTGTTATATTTTCTATCAATATTTTAAATCGAAACTTTTACCAGACTATAAGTATAAAGAAATCCGAGATCTGTCATATAACAATAAATCTGTATTAAAAAATAAGAAAAATCAAGCGTTAAGCATAGATTATGAAACACTTTCCAACACTTCCTGAAATCTTTAACAAAACTTCGCTATTTAGGGTAATAAAGTGTTACTTTCCATAGCTAAGTATGTATTCTAACACTTTTGAACATCCCTGTGTTTGATATGTCAGTTTATATATATACTATATAATGGAGAAATTTATTTTAGCAAGAAAACGAGTAAAAGTTTAGATTGAAATTTCTCGTTCAGAAATTTATACCAAAAGATGGAAACATATTTGTATACTTTTGTTCTACCCTACAATTTACCTAGTACCCTTATTATACGTTATATTTACCTATATTTACCCTTATTATACGTTATATTTAGTTTGAACTCAGTTCAAACTAAAACACTCTTGAGACTACAGAAATCCCATTCTTAGAAATTATCATCCATAGACGACCATGTATCCAACATTTTTTGTGACCCTGTATATCATTTTATCCATATTCTAAGCATAAAAACACATAAGTTATTTAAAAACAGCCCTTAAGTAAATTAAGTTCATGTTCAGTAACCTCTACGAGCTCTTTTGTGTAATCCTGTATATCAACTATAGCATTTATCGATACCATATAATATGTATAAATTTAGTGAAACTTAAGATCGCATATCATTATTAAAAAGTCATTTCATCCATCCATCAGCCATCATCGATAACATACAATACCTCGGATAGAATATACTATTTGAAATCTTTTTATGTGTCCCTGTAAATACTGTGTACTTTGTATTATGCGTGAAATAACTTATATTAAGCCTTAGCAAGGTATATCAATTTTATTATACATGAAATAGTTTAATATTATTAAAATATGTCACAAAACATCCCCCCTTTACAATTATGTAATGAAATTCTTTTGTGTGGCCCTGTAAATGAATAATAACTATTCTTTTCACCTCACATTTTCCAGAAAGCATCTTTTAGTGCAATTCGTAAATGCATATATATTTTAGTATGTTTAACAGGGTGTAACATCTTTAAATTTCATTTGAAAAGATTTTTTCCCATAGGATGTAATGAAACGAAAAACTTTTGACTAACCCTGTAAATAAACTTATCATGCTAGAAACTTAATTTGCAATAAGGTTCGTACAAGGCTTCATGTCAACCACTCCCAAAAACTTGTAGGGCAATCCGGACAGAAAAACCGAAATCATAAACATTTTTCAACTTTATTAGAAAGTGTAAAAAAGGAAAGATAAGTACACATACTTAACATCAGATAATTCATTTCATCAGAAAATCCTGAAATATATTTACTGTAAATGTCCTATAGCAAAACGTATTACCTCTTAAGAGTACAATGGACTTTCGAAATCGCAAAAAACATCAAATTGTCGATTTTTCATTTTTAGCATAATAACATTATATGAACTCCCTGCTATTGAACTCAAAAAGAATTTTTCAATTTCAACTATTTTTACTGGAGTTGCAAGCATTTTTGTCCAATCATCTTATTCTGCCACGCCCCTTTGTTTACTTTTTCGCCGATTTGCAGCCGTAAAATTCAACTTAGTTTTTCGTTTTACTTTACTTAATGTTATTATTTTGTACTGAATAATTATTAATTTTGTGATTTCACAAAACAATATTTTAACTGTAACTTTCAACTGTATGTTTTAGCGTTTGTTTAAAATGTATTTAGAGCAAAGCTTTTTGTCCCCAATCTTTTTAGCGGTAAAAAAAACTATTTCTCAACTACTATTTAATAGATATAATCCATTAGTGCCTGGCGTCCCATTTTTGGGACAGTTTTAAAAAAATCAAATATGCGCTTTTCACACCAGCAAAAAGGAGGATAAATAAATCCTTTTATTTCTCGAGACAAATTTCCCGATGAATTAAGATAAAAGTTATTCTTGATTTAAAAGTGGTTGCAAAATTTGAATTTTAATAAAGAAAATAATTCAGGCACTAATGGGTTAACAAAAATTTGTACAATAAAATGTATTTATACCATGAATATTTCCAGAAAAATTAAAAAACCACATCAGAAAATAAAAAAGATAATTTTGAGAAGATTTTTTAAAATTCAGATACTTCACGTCGTTTGAAGGAATTACTGTTGAAGCCACACATTTTATGTTAATTTACCATAAAACATAAAATACCTATATATAAGCTATAAAAGGATATTATATCCCTTGTAGATAACGGAAAGTTTGTGAGTAGGAAAATAATAAGCAATTATAGCCATTGTAGTTACTGAAACCTGTTTTTCTCAGAATAAATATTTTCGTCGTTTTTATGATTTCAAAATGTTCCATGCACAATACTTTATGCCCATTTTGTTTGATTTTTTTTTAAATGCTGTCTATATATGTGTTAACAATTTTTGCTAAAAATACACTTGTTTAGACGCATTTAAATTTTTAAAATTTCAGTTAGATGGAATTTTTAATGATTTTTTAACGAAAAACACAAAAAAATTAAGTTAAAATCATTTTTTTATGTTTTACAAGTAATATGCTAAAAATGCTTAGTAACATTTATTTGTATGTATGATAGGGTTATTATGGAAGAATTTTGAATAAATATGTGAAAACTGGTTTCGCATGGAGCATTTTGAAATATTGCCATTTTTCGTTAACTAAAAAACAATCTATGCCTCAAAAACAATTGAATATATATTTTTTAAAAAATTGTGAAATAATAGTTATATATACTATGACTATTTCCGGAATTGTTTTAAAAAATTCATTGAAAATTAAAAAAATTAGTTTTGAGAGTCCACTGTACTCTTAAAACAGTGTTTCTCTAAGTGTGTAGGAAAATGATGCAGTAGGCATGTTTATTTATAATGTTTAAGAATTTTTTTTAAATATTTTATGTGTTTTTTAATGATCGTCTCAAAATTAACATATCACCATTCTCGTGATAAATTACACAATAACACATATATAATGTAATATAATATAGCATCACGAAAATGGTTGACTTTTTCAAGAGAGCAAATTATAGCATCCTACTTTTCTATATCTTAGCTTCTGATTTCCACCAGAGTAAAAAACCTGAATCATCCAATACATCCATCTCAAATTGGTCCTTGAGACAAATCACTGATAATTAAACTAATAGACTTTCTGGAAAATTCCAGTCTTAGTTTTCATTTCTCATACCTGCTGTAATTTTTTAAAGGTCTTTTAGATTTTACTTTCATTTTAATTAACCAACGCTTCATATTTTTATACAGAAATGGCACTGTTTGAACCGTTTCTAAATTTTTTTTGTCAAAAAGTTATATCAAACGGATTTCTAAAACAAAACTTCATTATGAGGTGACCAACTGGTTTAGACGCTGAACGCAGACTTTAATACGGCACTTTTTGTCTAAAGTCTTAAAATTTTTTCACTGTTTCATCGTTGTCTTTTTTATCATTCCTTCAACACCGAAATATGTCTTTTTAATTAAGCATAAATGATTTTTTTCAAATCGTCAATTTATTTTTTCACGCTATTTTTGAATTTGCATATCTAATGATCGAGGTAAAAATTCAAATTAAGAGTTTTTTATTCAAAAAAATAAAAAGAAAACGATAATTTTCAAGAATGGCTTTTTCTTTCTTTTCTTTTCTTCTTTCTCTCCCAGTTGTAATTTGATTTTTTGATCAATTCTCTAATGCAATTTTAAATCAAAAAATTAATATTGTATCGCAAAAGTTTTCTAGTGTGTTTTTAAAAAAGACAATAGGAATTTGTTATAACACTGTCTGATCAAGTAACATGAAAAATTTCATTTATCTACTCTAATAGTCCAAGAGTCGACTGCACAAAAATCTAAGTCATCGAGCATAAGAAAAAATCCTTTATTTTATGGAAGAGTAGTAATAGACCGACCCAGCAGAGACTTGGGCCGGGTGCTCACCTGCTAAAGCGGTGACACATTTCTCCCTGAGAATGTTTTAGGTCCGATAGAAATCTGACGTGTATATGCGGGACAGGGGTTTTCTGAGCCCAGTGATTCAGACTTAGCAGTG
Source organism: Maratus speculifer (assembly GCA_964019185.1). Classification (NCBI taxonomy): domain Eukaryota; kingdom Metazoa; phylum Arthropoda; class Arachnida; order Araneae; family Salticidae; genus Maratus; species Maratus speculifer. The sequence goes on from OZ025299.1 coordinate 226,291,161, forward strand.
TCTAACACATCATTTTCCCGCTACTCATCCCCGATAACGGATGTCGCTTCGGACATCTATGGAGGGACTTTCCTTATCCTCCAGGGCTTGGCTAGAGGTACCTTCCCTCTTCTGGTAGGGGTCTTCATTGCACGGGGAAAGGACCTTCGGGTTCATGTACCAAAGAGGGCTGTAAGGTAACGGTAGTGCGTGGCGGGGCTTAGTTTGGGCCTCGCTTAATTCCTCAGCGGTAGGGCGTAGGGACGGAGGCCTCAGTCGTAGGGTTCCGTTCGCGCCAACCCCCTAGCGAGGCGGTGTCTTTGCCGTCTAGGTGGAACTTTCCGGGCCTGCCTGGGGTCAGTGCCGGCATCTAGCCCGTGACTCCGTACCCTGCTTGAAACTCTGTTCCGAAGAAGTGGGGAAGTTTTGGACGCCACAGCTTTGGCTGGGCGGTGTCTATGCCATCGCGAGAGAGATTTTTCGGTCCCTCGAGGTTCAGCTACGAGCATCTAGCCAACGCTACCGCACGGTACGTAGCAAGTGCAACTTGAGGGTTGTTTGTAAAGCGGTACGTGCAGTGAGTGGGGGCACAAAACCCACGAGCGAGTCTGTGATTATGCGGGCAGGGATACTTTCCCCGTCTCCTGTGGGTCTGCTAGGGGCTCCTCCACTTTCCGGCTGGCCCCAAGAAATGTCTTTCCTCTTTTATAAGATTTGATCTTGGGGACCTGCCCGAAAAGCAACTCCCTTCCGGGGAGCATATTTCAGATGTGTATATTGCTGGGACGATTACTGTTTCTAAACCATTAGGAGAGCGTCATTATCACGGTCAAGTACACGCCCACACAGTTTGATTGACAGGAACTCGTGGACAATTGACTGTGCTAATTATAACGATAATCTGTTGCGGATGAAAGTGAGCTGACTGGCTGAATGGTTAGAGCGTCGAGCTTGAAACCGGAGGATATGGGTTCGAGTCCATCGCAGGCCGAGAGTCCGTTGGTGATTTTTTTTTTTTAATTATTGGAGGCTGTCTTTTATTAATAAATAAGACATTTAAAAAAAATATTTCAAACCCTTTTAATATTCTAAATATCGTTCCAAAATGATTTATATATATATTAAACAAATGGGAAAAAAAGTATTCTGCGAAAATATCCGTATAAGCAAAATTCTTACTTTAATTTTTATTTATTTATTTATTTATTTATTTCAGGATCAGAGGAAGTATGATTTCTAATTGAAGTAAATAAAATTTAGTCATTTTGAAAAAAAAAAAATTCTTTCGTACCTTTAATTTTTAATTACCGAGTACAAATTCAAACAATCCGAGTACAAATAAATAATAAACACACACGATCAATTGTCCACGAGTTCCTGTCAATCAAACTGTGTGGGTGTGTACTTGACCGTGATAATGACGGTCTCCTATTGGTTTAGAAACAGTAATCGTCCCAGCAATATACACATCTGAAATATGCTTCCGGGGATCCACGGCTTATGGGCCGTTGGCCGGAGTCTTCATAGGCGACGTTGTCCGGGGGCTCGTCGTCGGCACTTAGGGGAGTTCAAGTGAAGGAACCATTCGGTTCTTAAGATGGACAAGGAACTGTCGGTATCGGCAGTTCATCACTAGTTTGGGAACGGCGGCTATCGTGACGTGTGTTGTGCAGTGCTTTGGCCGTTAGACTGTAGACATTTGACGATGAAGGGGGGACGGATTGGTGCTCCACTGTACTAGCCGCCGAGCGGTTTGCGAACAGGTACCCCAGTCGAAGTCTCTCGTTGAACGAGTCAAAAAGGCGTGAAAGGGCCCAGGTACGGAGTTCGAGCGATCTGGTTATCATAAAAAAGAATATTTCTGCTGGAACACCATGCAATGGGAAGAGATTAATATTTGAAGTATGCGGGTAATAGGTGGAAAATCAATTTCCGACGTATGACGATAATATAGTTAGATTATTTATTTTTTTTTTTTTTTTATTCATTTCTGTTCTGTTTTTTAATTTTGATATTTAGTAGTTAAATCTAGAACTCTGTTAAAAGAGATCATTAAAGGGAGGGAGGGAAGTTTTGATTTATTTTGTGTCGGCTCATGTGTAGGCCTAGGGCGGGAGTGCCCTTCGTGAGGGGAGGGAGGGAAGGAAATGAGGGGTGAATTAAAACCCTTGCAAAATCTTAAAGAAAAGTGCAATAATTTGGGCTTATTTAAATCGCTAATTAAACATATTAGCCCTTTTATGAATTATAACTAATGTCAGTAATAATGAATATAGCTACAATACTAGCCACGCATAATAATGAGATAAATGGGTAAGAGTTATAATAATATGGATAATTTTGTTTATTGTATTTGCTTTTGTATAAATTTTTTTAAGAGTGACATTTCGAAATTGATATCAAGTTTAAACTGAAAAAAATTTCCAAAAGATATTTTCCTTACATAACTTGTTTGTGCAACTGGACACAAAAAATGGTAGTTCTTTAAACCAGTTAACTGTCGGTGTTTCATTACACCAATTTACTAGCAGTGTTTCCGTACACCACTTTTAATGACAACTTATTTGTGATCTTTTTGGTGTTAAGTTACACCGATAATTTTTACAGTGTTGAGTTGATTATAAAATTACATATTGTTTTTAACGTTCGCGTATGCGCAGATAACAATATTTCATACAACTATTCATAATTCATAAAATATTTAATATTCCAATTGCACTAAGTTTTTCCTATTACACTTTGACAATTTTTCTGAAATTTGCGTAAAATTTGGTTGAAAACCCTGATATAAATTGAAAACATGCCCGAGTATTTTGAATTTTTCAAAGAAATCGCTATAGTTCCATGAACATACGTGCTAGTTTTATAAAAAATTGTGGACATGTTGTACAGTGTCGACATATTTGTATTCTGCAACAACATAATAATTTTTTGTATTTTAATGTACAGGATGATCCCAAATATAATCATTTTTCTTTGATTTTTTTGTGAACTCTTTAATTGTACTCCTTTTTAAATGGACGTTGGTAAATACAAGGTCAAACATGATCTTTATAATCCTGAAGTTCCAGAAGAATCCATAAAGTATATTTTTAATTATTCCACAAAAAATTTAAAATGGAAAGCGTCATTAATGGTCATATACTGCAGGTATGTATAAGTATGTACAAGAAATTGTTAAATGTAAGTTTAAAGTAAATTTAAAATGTAAAACTAATCCCCTTCCCTTGCAGTTTTTATTTACTGCCGCTTCTTTTTTTAGGAGCCCATAGAATAAGCACCCACAAGCTAACGGACCGCTTCAATGACTACAAAGCCTACGGAGCCAGTTTTCATTTAGTGGGATAAGATAGAAGGGTGGAATATCGTACAGCTCATATTCAAAATATTAGAATAATTGAGAAAAAGTAATAAGAAAAAATTATTTGTCATTTATTTATTTTTTATACTAAGTAAATGCAATTAAATTTCTTATAAATTAAATCTGGAATGTTTAGACAAGATTTTAACATTTATAAAATATAAAATACAGCACAATAAATTAGGTATACAGCTTCCTTAAACACACCAGAATATTAGAATAAAATTTGGATTGGTTCAAAATATTAGAATATTTTATTTTACGCAACAATATTACCTTATGAATATGAAGTAAATGGTAGTTAATATTTTGTAGCATCCCCTTTAGCTTTCATAACAGCGTGCAATCGATCTTGCATACTATATACAAGGTGTTTACAAACATTTCTATCAATATTAGCCCAAATAGACTTTATACGTGCCACTAACTCAGTTTTACTTGAAGGAGGATTTTCTTGAAGTTTTTTCTTCATTATACACCATAAGTTTTCGATGGGATTAAGATCTGGTGAATTTGGTGGCCAAGGAAGTACCTTAATGTTGCGTTGGCGGAACCAATTCTTAGTTGTCACCGAGGTATGCGGGGACGCTAAATCTTGTTGAAAGATGAAATCATCTTCAAATAAATCTTCTGATGATGGAATCATGTAATATTCTAAAATTTCTTGATATATCAGAGAGTTAACCTTTTCGTAGACGATGCATAACTTTCCAGGTCCTTCTGCACTCATACAACCCCCAACCATGACACTAGCAGCAAATTTTACGGAACGTTTAAGGCATTCTTTATCAAATGCTTCTTGCTTCATTCTCCAAACTCGAATACCTTGATTACCATATGAAACACAAAACATACTTTCATCACTAAATAATATATTTTTCCAATGTTCATTGCTTCATAAACGTCTTGATTTACACCAATTCAATCTTATACGCTTTTGTCTTGCAGTCATGAGAGGTTTTGTTTTCCGTACATGAGATTCAAATTTAAATTTATGGAGACGTCTTAATGTTGTCGATGTAGAAACTTCAACTCCCTCTTCTTTCCATTTTCGTTGCAAGAATCGCACACTTTTAAAACGGTTTTTCTTAACTATACGCTTCAATATCCTGTCATCTCTAGCAGATGTTTTTGGTTTTCGGCCACCATTTCGGCGATTATTTTGAAATTTTCCAATTTTTGAATATTGTGTTAGTATTTTACTAACGCTCGATTGCGAACAATGTAAATAATTTGCTATAAAACATTGATTTTTACCGTGCCGATACAAATCAACCATACGAAGTTTAGTAGATTCAGGAATATCACTCACACGGCCCATTTTAAGACGAAAAAGAAACAAACTGCAAAAAAGAATACTGATTTTAAATAAAATAGTCTGAATTTAATCAATGATGCCACCAGTTAAGAATTGGTAATAATTAAAGGAGAATTAATGTGAAATATTCTAATATTTCGAACCACTTGAATAAATATTCTAATATTTTGACTTTTCAAAATAATTTTTTTTGCAATTAATCTTTTCAAAAATGATATTAAATTTAAGATAACAAGTAAGTTTAATCAACAATAAGTTCTTAATAAAAATATCGTTTGCATATTTTCATTAAAAGACATTAAATTACCAAACGATATTTTCAATTTCTAAAAAAAAGGTAATTATTCTAATATTTTGAATATGAGCTGTACTTCCTACAACATTGAGTTTGTCTGGTTTTTCGGCACAAAATTAATTCACGTACAACTTTCTCGGCATCACATTTTTACTTTATCCCGCCACTAAAATAATCATTTTAATGTTACAAATCTGTACCAAGATTTAGGTTTCAAAAGCTCCAGACTATTCTATTTCAATTAGACGGGCAGCTGTAGCCTAGCTGGCACAGCATCGAACTCACAGTTGAAAGGTCGCAAAATTGAGGCTTACTGACGGATAAAATCCGTCATGTACGTTAATAGCGCCTGGGGCATGTGAAATCCAACGTGGATGTAAAGTCCTCCAAGTTTTACCTCTGGAAATATTTTACCAGCTAGACCTGATTAGGTTGCCAGACATCCTGATACCGTTCAGCTTGGGCAACTCAGTAGGTATGGGAATTGATTATCAGTTAGAAAGATAGAACTAGTAGCACTGGTATAAAGACATTAGCACTCACTATGTTAGATGCTGCTTTTCCTAGCTCACAATAATAATCTAACGCTGGCATCAATAATAGAAATTATATGTTTGAAAATAGTTAAACACAACGTTCCCGATATTGCAAAACGTAAATTTCCGGTTTTTTTTTTCTTTAGAAAAGTTAATGTCGTGCTTAAAGATAATATAACATACAAGTGTAAAGAAAACTTATCATATTGTCATATTGAATCTTAACAATAACATCGAAAGAAAATATGGGGGCCCTACATCCGCAATGATTACACAAGAATCGTTAACGTTGAATGTTTATCTAGCACTGTTATTCTCATTTACATTTCAAAAATTCTTTGTCATGCATAACTCACCTAATATCTTTACTAATAGTAATACATTCACTTTATACCCAAACAATTTACATTACAAAAGCGTAGTAACCTCAATAAATTCTCATTAAAATACCTGTCCATGAAAATCTTTCTAATGATGCGATAGTTGTATTTCCCTCAAATGCATCGATTTTATCAACTATTAGATTCTTCAAATACTATTGCGCATTCAAATTCTGTAAAATGTCTGTCGAAGATCTTTTGCGACCTGAAACACGATTGAAGTGCCTTAATGCTTTTCAATAATCACAATCTAAATTTATTAGACAGCCGTAGCTTTTTGGTACAATATAGGTCTTTAAATGGGTTTTAAAGTGGCCTTTTATTTCCCATATTGAGATTCTGAAAATGTTTTGCAGTATGAACAGCAAATGAATTATCAAAAGGGTTTTAAACAATTAGATCATAATGTAATCTAAATTTATTGGAATGTTTTGATCTTTCAGGAGATAATGCAATTTTGAATTGATTTAAAGTAAGAATTACGATAAGAAATAGTTTGTTTATGTAAAAATAAATTTGTTATAAAAATAAAATTTTGTGTTTCAGATACACTGCAAATAATATAAAATTCACGTTTATGCGGTTTTAAGACACAATAATAATTAAATTGATAGAATAAATAACATAGATACCTTAACAAAATTTACTACGAAAATTAGTTTTTTTAAATATTAATAGTGTATAAGACTACAAAATTAGTGGAACTTTTTTCCGTACAAAATTTCTCACGGCATACATTCAATAATTTTTTTTTAAAAAACGATTGCTTAGTTCGGAATACTATACCGAGGACACGGGTTCGAGCCCCGGCATGGATACTTTTTTATTCTATTTACTGAATGCCTTTTAAGCAATCAAACATGAAAATTTTAAACATCATAAATAATGTATTTAATTTAATTACCGTAATTTTGGGTGTATAAGCCGCGGATCAAACAATTCTTTTTGGACCCAGAACTCTTATTTAGTGATTGAAGACAAATATTTACGGCGATCTAACTAGTTATATTTGTTTCTTAAAAAATTCTGGGTCGAAAAAGAATTGTTTGATCTGCGGCTTATACACCCGAAATTACGGTAATCATATAATTAGATTTTTACAAGTATATGCATAGTTATTCAAAACTAGATCCTTACACGACTAAAAGAAATGTACTGCCTTGCTGTGATTTTACAGAGCCTGAAGAATTGGTTGAAAACAACAACTTTTTCACGATTTTTCTCTAAATTATCGTTAATTTTTTTGCGTTTCATTTTTTTCAGCCTTGCTTTCAATTTGCCCTTTTCTGAATTTTAAAGATTCTTTAGATGATTTAATTCTCAAAAGAAAATACATCTAATATATATTTTTTTTTCATTTTGAATTGGGCAACATACAGGGTACAAACAAGTATATACTTGTTTATTAAACGAATACTTATTTGAAATGTTTCACAATTAGAAATACTTAAAAGTCTGTATTCAAATTAAATACAAAATGCTAAATGGTACACACATTGCAATCCTTTGATTTCACAAATACATTTAAAATATAATTAAGATCTACCTTTTGTATAGCTTCTGTGAACATCTTCAGGATAAAAAGTGATGTTATACACAAATCTAAAGTTTTAAAAATGGACGCAAACGTCAAAGAGTCCTGGTGAATAGCTGACAGGAGAGTGCGCACACCTCTTCAAGTTTCTACGGTAATCTACGAACCATACTACCACAGTGAAAAAGGGGAGGGGGGGGATAAATAAAAAAAATCATAGACTGTTTTAATTAATTATAATATATTATGTGAGATTTTACTAATGGTTAACGAAAAATGATAGTTACAAGTATAACTGCCAAAGCTTAATAATCGTAATGAACTCAAATTTTACTAACATATGGATTCTGGTAAGAAATTACAATTCCAGATTTATTAAATTTAATTCTACTTTCCTCATTTAAAAAATAAAATTTTGCGAGTGTTTTTCTCTTTATTGATTGTGCAATATCTCTCTTCCGCTCTTTTAATCTCTCTGAAAATTATGGATTTGTTTTACCATATATACAAATATTTTGTTGCTAGTGAGTTAAAGTAAAGTCAAAATTTAAAATTCAAGGACGCTGTTTTTTTATCTTTGATGGGATCGTGTCCCACGTAAATTAAGCAATTATGAATGAGACAGACAAAAAACGACATTTTTCTATTTGTTTACCTACTAATACAATCAATGATCTGCTTTCTTTGATTAAATCCTATTTGGGCCATTGAAATAATTTTAAGATCAAGAAAATCTTTTGTGTTTAAAACAAACCATCCATTGAAACATTGTAAAGGCACAATTTAGATGATAATTTTCTCCAATTTGAGACAAAGCTATGACATATGCCACAGTTAAGGATGGTTTCAAATAGACAAATATCTATCCTTTCAACTCAAATGCAATCCTCGAGGAATCTTTTGCGCCAAGTTCTGTTTCTGCAAACATACCTCCAATAAAGAATAGTGCCAAGAGTGGAAACGTAATTTCTAGCCCATAAACATTTTCTGAAATACTGAAGACACTCAATTATCACAACAGCGATTAAACAAACAAAAACGTCAAATTCGTCTGCGAGAAATAGTGGAAAATTGACCCTAGCAGAGATAAGTGATAAAGACAGTTTTGTATGCAGTATTTGCAACAAACAAAAAGTTGTGGATATGAGATTGTTTATCTTGTGTCGTAATTATGTGAACGAGAAATACATCATGTTTACCAAGAAAAATGTGGAACTTTTTACTTTCAATACATGTGAAGTTAAAAAAATTAAAAAACATTTTTATCGTAAAAAGTTGAAAATTGCTTAAACATGTCTAAAATTGCTTAAAATTGTTTTCTAAATTTTCCTTTTGTTTATTTTTTAATTATTTTTTGTAAAATTAAAAAATTAAATTTGGTTTTCTGCGGTTTTAATTTATTATGTGTTGAATATTAATCTTTTTACTACACTACCACTATTGCCATTTTACCTGCGTACGGGCATGTTACTTTCATCAGCTAGACTTTTTTCAAAAAATACAGCAAGTTTAAATCTTAATAATTTTTTTTTTTTTCGCACGTCTTCAAGTATCTTTAGGAAAATCATAAAAGTATTTAAGAACTTTAATTTAATGTCTGTTTAATCAAAAATAAAATATGATAAATGTAACAGAAAAAGAATAATAGAAAGTATTTTAAGAAAAAAAAGTGCTGAAAAAGTAATGTATTTCCAGATAGTTATAAAAAACAGTGTATTTCTAATACATAATAAAGTCTTATTACATGAAAAAATATATTGTGCATTCAAACGATAATACTATGACGAATTGATTTCCTACATTAATCTATATTAAAATCCGCGAAATTAATTGAGCAATTTATGAGATTTCATGAATTTTCATTGAATTAAATTTGATGGTACATTTTTTTCAACATACCTCTTGAAAAAAGACACTTTTCTTTTACCGAATTTTATATCTGCATTCAATCTAGGAGAAAATTTTATTTTAGATGATCGAATTAGTAATACATCGTATTCTCAAAATTCATATAAATTAAGCATATGTTTAGACGTACATTTCGTATTTAGTCTTCAATTTATTTCAACTATTTATAGCATATTCTTATTGCACATCACTAAAAGAATTCTTTCTTTTATATCAATAATGTAAGTTGTTGCTAACCTTTTCCAAAATTGGAGTTTGGACTGCTTTCACATGATGTATCTTGTCCAAACTCTGATTTCCACGAACTTACAACAACAGAAAAAAATTTCACACAGAAAGCCAGAAAAGAATGACATAAATGTTTCGGAAATTCATAAAAGCAGCAAGCTAAACAATCCTTCTTCCTTAGATAGATACGCAAAGACATTCATTTAAGAGAAATAGATTAGTTTATTTTTTTTCATGTGAATTAATATTAAATAATTTAGAGTTCCTAATAATATTTGTTGTTAAATACATAAAAGCTATCGTCAAAAACGCAATTTCTGATGTTAAATTTCAATTTAAAAAAATGCATAAATAGTGAGTATTGTCTAATTTATATAATTTGAAGTCTCTGTATTCCAATTCTATAGTATTTCTGTAGTTAGAATGTTTTTCGGTGTTCTTTAATATCCGATTTTTTTTTTAATTTCTGTTTTGCAGATATTTTTTAGTAGATAGCTAACTATTCTTTTATTTTTAGATTCCAAGGGATGTTAGAAAATCTTAAAATACTTTAAATTTTTTTAACATTAGAAAAATGCGTTTAAAAAATATGTTCAAACGTATGTGTATCTATTTTGGAAGTGATTCTACAGAGGTATATTACACTCTTAAAACGAAGGAGTGGATTTGGCTTCACAGGAAAGAGCTGTATTTTATGGAATCGTGAATGAGTAGCTTTATAAACGCTTTGCACATCTTGATTTAAATTATTTAAAAACAACTCACTCACTTGAGTTGTTTCAACTCTTTATGAGAAACTGCCTTTCATAACATGAGATGGAGATGAGCGAATTTCGAATCAACTTGAGTTATTTCTTGGCTGACATTTTAAGAGAGTACGATTTCTTTAGTTTTATACTTTTTTATTTATATTCATAAATGTACATCACTAAGTTATTTAATCACAACGATTATGAATTGCATTTTATGCATAAACATAATTCAGTATTAGTGTATATAACAATATTTTAAAAACTATATAACTATGTCAAATAAAATAGCAGTCTATTGTACAAGAACTTTAAAATTTACTTTTTTCATTTAAATTAACATATAAATTTAGTGATCAAGACAAATTTTGAGTAAAACAAACTCTATAAACTACATCAGCATAACAATTCTGTAATAAAGAAGTCATCTTTAAGCGAAATTTCACTGAATCAAGAAATTCAAAAGACAGTCCCATGGCAAAAAAAGAGAATTATTCATCCAAGAAATTAAGATATCTAACGCAGATGATATCACCTAATCTTCTCCAAAATTTGAGTTTGGACTGTTTTCACATGACGTATGTTGTCCAAACTCTAATTTCCCCAGACTTACAACAACAGAAAAACTTTTCCACACAGAAAGCCAGAAAAGAATGACATAAATGTTTCGGAAATTCATAAAAGCAGCAAGATAAACAGTCCTTCTTCCTTAGACAGATATGCAAAGACACTCAGTTTAGAGAAATAGATTATTTAAATTTTTTCATGCGAATTAATATTAAATCATTTAGAGTTCCAAATAATATTTGTTGTTAAATACAGAAAAGCTATCATCAAAAACGCAATTTCTGATGTTAAATTATAATAATAAAATGCATAAATAGTGAATAATGTCTAATTTATGTTCTAAATTTAATGTTAAGTTTCTATGTGTACAAATTCTATAGTGCTTCTTTAGTTATACTGTTTTTCAGTCTTCGTTAATATCCGATTTTTTTTTTCAATTTGTGTTTTGTAGATGATATTTTTTAGTAGATTGCTAATTATTTTGATTCTTACATTCCAGGAAGTTTTTGAAAATCTTAGTTTACTTTAAATTTTTTTAACATAAGTAAAATACGTTTAAAAAATCTGTCCAAACATATGTGTATCCGTTTTGGATGTGATTCTACAGAGGTATATTACGATTTCTTTATATTTAACCTTTTTTTATTTCTATTCATAAATGTACATCACTATGTTATTGAACTAAAACGACTATAAATGGAATTTTATGCATAAACATAATTCAGTATTAATGTTTATAACAATATTTTAAAAACTATATAAATATGTCAACAAAAATTATGATCATGCTAACATTTGTCGCTTCTTAACGTGTACCTCTCCAAGTATCTTCAGGAAAATCACAAAGTTCTTAAAGTACTTCAATTTATTGTCTGTTTAATCAAAAGTAAATTAAGATAGATGTAAAAGAAAAAAAATCATCACGTATTTTTTTATAAGAAAGAATGTGCTGAAAAAATAATGTATTTTCAGATAGTTATAAAAATTGGTGTATTTCTAACACATACTAAAGTTATATTACCTGAAAAAAATATCTTGTACATTCAAACGATAATACTACGGCGAACAGCTTTCCTACATTGATCTTACATAAAATCCGCTAAATCATTTGAGTAATTTATGAGATTTCATGAATTTTCATTGAATTAAATTTCATGGTACAATTTTTTCAACATACTTTTTGAAACAAAAAAAAACTTTTCTATAACCGAATTTTACTTTTGGGTTCAATATAGGAGTAAATTTAGTTTTAGTAATTCGTATTAATAAAATATCGTAATCCCAAAGATTCATATATTCTAATCATATGTTTAGACGCAATTTCGTATATAGTTTTCTATTTGAACCATTTATAGCATAATCTTATTGCACGCCACTAAAAGAATTTATTATTTTATATTAATAATGTATGTAGTGCTAATTTAACAATAAGTAATTGTTCAATTGAACAATGTCTCTTTGAGATATTTGTACATTGTTGGACAACAATCACTGCTGTGTTATTTTTAAAGAATTTTGTTTCATGTACAATCACTCATTGTTGCAATACATCTTTCAAATTGTTAACAAACAAACAATACTTATGAAATAAAAAGTTTGTAAACATTATTTGCATCTTTTTATCAAATTTATTTTCTGAATAGCAATCTATTGAAGAAGTTGAAAATTTACTTTTTTCATTTAAATTAACATAAAAATTTAATAATCTAGACAAATTTTGTGCAACTCAAACTCTAAAAACTATATCAACATATCAATTCCGTAATAAAACAGTCATCTTTAAGTAAAATTTCACTGAATCAAGAAATTGAGAAGACAGTCCCATTGCAAAACAGAAGAAGGATTCATCCAAGATATTAAGATATCTAACGCAGATGATATCACCTAATCTTCTCCAAAATTTGAGTTTGGACTGCTTTCACATGATGTATCTTGTCCAAACTCTGATTTCCATGAATTTACAACAACGAAAAAACATTTCCACACAGAAAGCTAGAAAAGAATGACATAAATGTTTCGGAAATTCTTAAAAGCAGCAAGCTAAACAGTCTTTCTTCCTTAGATAGATATGCAAAGACATTCAATTTAGAGAAATAGATAAGTTTAATTTTTTTCATGAGAATTGATATTAAATCATTTAGAGTTCCTAATAATATTTATTGTTACATACATAAAAGCTATCGTCAAAAACGCAATTTCTGATGTTAAATTTCAATAAAAAAAATGCATAAAAAGTGAATGTTGTCAAATTTATACAATTCTAAGAGTCTATGTGATAAATGCTATAGTACTTCTTTAGTTTTAATGTTTTTCAGTGTTCGTTAACATCCGAATTTTTTTTAATTTGTGTTTTGCAGATGATATTTTTTAGTAGATTGCTAATTATTTTCTTTCTTAGATTTCTAGGAGTGTGAGAAAATCTTAGTTTACTTTAAATGTTTTTAACATAAATAAAATACGCTTAAAAAATCTGTCCAAACGTATGTGTATCCGTTTTGGAAGTTATTCTACACAGGTATATTACGATTTCTTTATTTTTAAACTTTTTTATTTCTATTTATAAATGTACATCACTAAGTTATTGAAGAAGAACCACTATAAATGGCATTTAATGCATAAACATAATTCAGTTATCATCTATAAAACAATATTTTAAAAAATATATAACTATGTCACCGACAATTATGATCATGCTAATATTTATCGCTTCTTAACGTGTACGTCTCCAAGTATCTTTAGAAAAATCATAAAATTCTTAAATTACTTCAATTTAATGCCTGTTTAATCAAAAATAAATGAAAATAGATGAAAGTGAAAAAAATTCATTAAGTACTTTTTATAAGAAAGAATGTGCTGAAAAAGTAAAACATTTCCAGATAGTTTTAAAAAAATCTGTGTATTTCTAATACATACTAAAGTCTTATTACTTGAAAAAATATCTTGTGCATTCAAACGATAATACTACGACGAACTGCTTTCCTACATTAATATACAGGGTGATTATAAAAAAAACTATCCCGACATTTGGGCCCTTAATTATTATACCATTCACAGAAACTGACTGAATTTTGGCAGAAGGTATTTTTAGGTATGCGCTCAAGAATGATATGGAAAACATCAGTGTCACTCAAACAGTTACGGTTACAGTGAGAAAATTTCGAAAAAATCAAATGGCAACACCCAGTTTTTTGTATTGGTATGTGATCTCCATTGTGAAAACCCTAAATAGCGTTGGAATGGCAACTGTAGCATGAAAATCACCGGAACTAGGCAAGGGAAAAGTAAAAAGGACTTTGCCATGCACCAGAACGTTAATGTTAGTTTCATTTACGTCACACGTCACACCGTTTCTTCTTCTGATATCTCAACCTGATTTGTTTTCCACAAAACGAGAAGAATAAACCAAGAAACGCAAATTTCGAGTTTAAGTAAAACACATTCATGATTGACGTCGTTACTCTAAGTGAATGAAAGGACACTGCGAAATGCGAACCGCGTATGTTGCCTTCTGCCATTCCACACAAGGTGCCGCTTTCAGGGAAAGGACGTGGGAAAATCGTAAAGATTTATTACCTGAATGGACAAAATGCCGCAGACACATTGCGTGTTTACCGCCGCAACCATGGATTACGGCAAGGCCCGAGCACTGAGAAAGCTGTACAGGACTTGATTCATAAATTTGAAGAAACTGGTTGCACATGCGATCGACATCGGTCTTGACGACCTTCCGTTCCTATGGAAGCTGTTGCAGAAGTTCATCAAATGATAAGCACAGTTCGTCCCGCAAATGAACGCGGTGTTTCGTGTGTTCTGAATATGCCGAATCCAACTGTACGCAAGATTCTGCGCTCTGTTCTAAACTTGTTTCCGTATCGATTGCAGCGTGTCCAGATGTTGGGAGCAGGACACTATCAATTACGGCTGGATTTTGCAAATCATTTCCTTATCCGGTACGATGAAACCGTGTGATGATATCCGGTAACAGCTGGCCTTTACGCATTCTGTGGACAGATGCGCATTTTTCGTTAACTGGTATCGTGAATTCAAGGTAATCTGCAAACGTGTACAGTGACGAGTCATCGCTATCGGGACATGTTAACTCGTTACGCGATTTCCGCATTGCAACGGCAAAATGCTATATCTGAAGTTGTGTGGATGGAAGAGAGTGCTCCTCCACATGTCGAGTCTACTGTCAAACGTGTCTTAAGTCAACAGTTTGGTGACAGAGTTATCTCCCGTCGTTTCCCGTTTTCGTGACCTCCAAGTTCTCCTGATCTGACACCAGTGGATTTCTGGCTGTGGGGATATCTGAAATCCAAAGTGTATCAGTTTCGTCCTCAAACTGCATCTGATTTGAAAGATATCATCAGAACTGCGATTCAAGAGATTCCTTTTGCCATGGTATGTACTGTAGTGCTATCCAGCATCTGCCGCATGCAAAGTCTCATCGTTTGTGAAGGAGGTCAAGTGGAAAATTAGTGAAACACAATAAAATGCTTTATTTTATGCTGCTTCTTTGTCCTTATTGATTGTCCTCACTTTTCATGCTGCAGTTGCCGTTCCAACACTATATGGGGTTTTTCACAATGGAAATCACATGCCAATACAAAAAACTGGGTGTTGCCATTTGATTTTTTCGAAATGTTTTAACTGTAACCGTAACTGTTAGAGTGGCACTGTTGTTTTCCATATCATTCTTGTGCGCATACCTCAAAATATCTTTTCCCAAAATTTCATTCAGTTTGCAACTCAAACTCTAAAAACTATATCAACATAGCAATTCCGTAATAAAACAGTCATCTTTAAGTGAAATTTCAGTGAATCAAGAAATTGAGAAGAAGTCCCATGGCAAAACAGAAGAAGGATTCATCCAAGATATTAAGAAATCTAACGCAGATGATATCACCTAATCTTCTCCAAAATTTGAGTTTGGACTGCTTTCACATGATGTATCTTGTCCAAACACTCATTTCCATGAACTTAGAACAACAGAAAAACATTTCCATACGGAAAGCCAGAAAAGAATGACATAAATGTTTCGGTAATTTATAAAAGCAACAAGCTAAACAGTCATTGTTCATTAGATAGATATGCGAAGGCATTCAGTTTAGAGAAATATATCATTTAATCTTTTCATGCGAATTAATATTAAATCATTTAGAATTATTAAATATATTTGTTGTAACATATATAAATGCTATCGCAAAAAAACGCAATTTCTAATGATAAATTTCAATAAAAAAAATGCATAAATAGTGACTATTGTCTAATTTATATTATTTGAAGTATCTATGTGATAAATGCTATAGAACTTCTTTAGTTAAAATGTTTTTCAGTGTTCGTTAACAGCCGATTTTTTTTTAATTTGTGTTTTGCAGATGATATATTTTAGTAGATTGCTAATTATTTTGATTCTTAGATTCCAAGGAGTGTTTGAAAATCTTAGTTTACTTTAATAAATAAAATACGTTTAAAAAATCTGTCCAAATGTATGCGTATCCGTTTTGGAAGTGATTCTACAGAGGTTTATTACGATTTCTTTAGTTTTAAACGTTTTTATTTCTATTCATAAATGTACATCACTTACTTATTAAAGCAGAACCAATAGAAATGGCATTTAATGCAAAAACATAATTCATTATTAATGTATGTATAACAATATTTCAGAAACTTTATAACTATGTCAACGAAAATTACTATCATTCTGACATTTGTCGCTTCTTATCGTGTACGTCTCAAAGTATCTTTAGGAAAATCCTAAAATTCTCACGTTATATCAATTTAATGCCTGTTTAATCAAAAATAAATTTAGATAGATGTAACAGAAAAAAATTTCATAAAGTATTTTTTTATAACAAAAAATATGCTGAAAAAGTAATGTATTTTCAGATATTTATACAAATCTATATATTTCTAATACATACTAAAGTCTTATTACCAGAAAAAATATCTTGTGCATTCAAACGATAATACTACGACGATCTGCTTTCCTACATTAAGCTATATTAAAATTCGTTAAATAATTTGGGTAATTTATGAGATTTCATGAATTTTCATTGAATTAAATTTCATAGTACAATTTTTTTCTGCATAATATTTTTAACAAAAAAAAACACTTTTCTATTACCTAATTTTAATTTGGCAGTCAATCCAGGAGTAAATTTTATTTTAGGTATTCGTATTAATAAAATATCGTATTCCCAAAGATTCATTTATGGTAAGCATACGTTTAGACGCGATTTCCTATGTAGTTTTCTATTCGAACCATTTATAGCATATTCTTATTGCACGCCACTAAAAGAATTCATTCTTTTATATTAATAATGTATGTAGTGCTAACGTAACAATAAGTAATTGTTCATCTGAACAATGTCTCTTAGAGATATTTCTACATTGATTGTCAACAATCACTGCAGAGTTTTGTTTCATATACAATCACTCATTGTTGCAATACTTCTTTTACATTGTTAACAAACAAACAATAATTATGAGATAAAAAAGTTTGAAAACAATATTTGCATCATTTTATCAAATTTATTTTTAGAAAATATCAATATATTGTACAAGAAATTTAAAGGGGTATAGCCGGGTTTCTTAGTAAAATATACCCTTGAGTCAACCACATCGAGTCCTACATGGATCGATAGCCCATAAAAAGAAATTCATTTCTCCCCAGTTTTAAGTTTGTATCTCAAGACTATGGGGGGTAATGATCCTAAATGCCTGATGATTTTGCCTTTTTTTAATACGATGCACCATACGTAGAAAGTTGAAATTGATAGTGAATATGCATCATCTCTCATAGTATTTCATGCAAAAAAATTATGGTGGTCAGTCAGAAATTTCAGTTTATTTTTAATTAAAATGTTCATTGAAAAACAGGAAAAATGTTAGAAAACTTGTTCTTTTGTTTAAAAAAATCTGAAAAAATTGTTAAACATTCATATGGTGGTTTTTTACATCCCTTATTTTTTTCGTTGAAATTTGCTTAGTAATTTCGTCACAATGCGCACTTTTTCAAAACAGGCATTTAGGGTCATTACCCCCCATAGTCTTGAGATACAAACTTAAAACTGGGGAGAAATTAATTTATTTTTATGGGCTATCGATCCATGTAGGACTTGATGTGGTTGATTCAAGGGCATATTTTACTATGAAACCCGGCTACACCCTTTACTTTATTCATTTAAATTAACATAAAAATTCAGTAATCTAGACAAATTTTGTGCGAAACAATCTCTAAATACAACATCAGCATAACATTTCCGAAATAAGGAAGTCATCTTTTAAGCGAAATTTCCGTGACTCAAAAAATTCAGAAGACTGTCCCATGGCAAAAAAGAAGGAGGACTCATTTAAGATATTGAGATATCTAACGCAGATGATATCACCTAATCTTCTCCAAAATTTGATTTTGGACTGCTTTCACATGATGTGTCTTGTCCAAACTCTGATTTCCACGAACTTACAACAACAGAAAAAAATTTCACACAAAAAGCCAGAAAAGAATGACATAAATATTTCGGAAATTCTTAAAAGCAGCAAGCTAAACAGTCCTTTTTCCTGAGATAGATATTGAAAGACATTCAGTTTAGTGAAATAGATTATTTTAATCTTTTCATGCGAATTAATATTAAATCATTTAGAATTCCTAATAATATTTGTTGTTACATTCATAAATGCTAACACAAAAAACGCAATTTTTGATGTTAAATTTCAATAAAAAAAATGCATAACTAGTGAATATTGTCTAATTTATATAATTTGAAGTGTCTCTGCATACAAATTCTATAGTACTTCTTTAGTTATAATGTTTTTCAGTGTTCGTTAGTATCGGAATTTTCTTTAAATTTGTGTTTCGCAGATGATATTTTCTAGTAGATAGCTAGGTATTTTGTATCTTAAATTCCTAGGAGTGTTTGAAAATCTTAGTTTACTTTAAATTTTTTTTAACATGAGTAAAATACGTTTAAAAAATCTGTCCAAACGTATGCGTATTCATTTTAGAAGTGATTCTACAGAGGTATATTACGATTTCTTTAGTTTAAAACTTTTTTATTTATATTCATAAATGTACATCACTAAGTTATTGAATCAAAACGACTATAAATGGCATTTAATGCAAAAACATAATTCCGTATTAACGTTTATAACAATATTTTAAAAACTATATAAATATGTCTACGAAAATTATGATCATGCTAACATTTGTCGATTCTTAACGTGTACGTCTCCAAGTATCTTTACAAAAATCATAAAATTCTTAAAGTACTTCTATTTAATGTCTTATTAATCAAAAAAAGTTAAGATAGATATAACAAAAAAATTTCATAATATATTTTTATATGAAAGAATTTGCTGAAAAATTAATGTAATTTCAGATAATTATAAAAATCTGTATATGTCTAATTTATACTAAAATCTTATTACCTGAAAAAATATCTTGTGCATTCAAACAATAAAACTAAGAAGAACTGCTTTCCTACATTAACCTATATTAAAATTCGCTAAATAATTTGAGTGATTTATGAGATTTCATGAATTTTCATTGAATTAAATTTCATGGTACAATTTTTTCAACATAATATTTGAAACAAAAAACACTTTTCAGTTACCGAATTTTATTTTTGCATTCAATCTAGGAGTAAATTTTCTTTTAGATATTCGTATTAATAAAATATCGTATTCCCAAAGATTCATATATTGTAAGCATATGTTTAGACGCAATTTCGTATATAGTTTTCTATTTGAACCATTTATAGCAATATCTTACTGCACGCCACTAAAAGAATTCATTCTTTTATATTAATAATGTATGTAGTGCTAACGTAACAATAAGTAATTGTTCATCTGAACAATGTCTCTTAGAGATATTTCTACATTGTTTGTCAACAATCACTGCAGAGTTTTATTTCATATACAATCACTCATTGTTGCAATACTTCTTTTACATTGTTAACAAACAAACAATAATTATGAGATAAAAAAGTTTGAAAACAATATTTGCATCATTTTATCAAATTTATTTTTAGAAAATATCAATATATTGTACAAGAAATTTAAAGGGGTATAGCCGGGTTTCTTAGTAAAATATACCCTTGAGTCAACCACATCGAGTCCTACATGGATCGATAGCCCATAAAAAGAAATTCATTTCTCCCCAGTTTTAAGTTTGTATCTCAAGACTATGGGGGGTAATGATCCTAAATGCCTGATGATTTTGCCTTTTTTTAATACGATGCACCATACGTAGAAAGTTGAAATTGATAGTGAATATGCATCATCTCTCATAGTATTTCATGCAAAAAAATTATGGTGGTCACTCAGAAATTTCAGTTTATTTTTAATTAAAATGTTCATTGAAAAACAGGAAAAATGTTAGAAAACTTGTTCTTTTGTTTAAAAAAATCTGAAAAAATTGTTAAACATTCATATGGTGGTTTTTTACATCCCTTATTTTTTTCGTTGAAATTTGCTTAGTAATTTCGTCACAATGCGCACTTTTTCAAAACAGGCATTTAGGGTCATTACCCCCCATAGTCTTGAGATACAAACTTAAAACTGGGGAGAAATTAATTTATTTTTATGGGCTATCGATCCATGTAGGACTTGATGTGGTTGATTCAAGGGCATATTTTACTATGAAACCCGGCTACACCCTTTACTTTATTCATTTAAATTAACATAAAAATTCAGTAATCTAGACAAATTTTGTGCGAAACAATCTCTAAATACAACATCAGCATAACATTTCCGAAATAAGGAAGTCATCTTTTAAGCGAAATTTCCGTGACTCAAAAAATTCAGAAGACTGTCCCATGGCAAAAAAGAAGGAGGACTCATTTAAGATATTGAGATATCTAACGCAGATGATATCACCTAATCTTCTCCAAAATTTGATTTTGGACTGCTTTCACATGATGTGTCTTGTCCAAACTCTGATTTCCACGAACTTACAACAACAGAAAAAAATTTCACACAAAAAGCCAGAAAAGAATGACATAAATATTTCGGAAATTCTTAAAAGCAGCAAGCTAAACAGTCCTTTTTCCTGAGATAGATATTGAAAGACATTCAGTTTAGTGAAATAGATTATTTTAATCTTTTCATGCGAATTAATATTAAATCATTTAGAATTCCTAATAATATTTGTTGTTACATTCATAAATGCTAACACAAAAAACGCAATTTTTGATGTTAAATTTCAATAAAAAAAATGCATAACTAGTGAATATTGTCTAATTTATATAATTTGAAGTGTCTCTGCATACAAATTCTATAGTACTTCTTTAGTTATAATGTTTTTCAGTGTTCGTTAGTATCGGAATTTTCTTTAAATTTGTGTTTCGCAGATGATATTTTCTAGTAGATAGCTAGGTATTTTGTATCTTAAATTCCTAGGAGTGTTTGAAAATCTTAGTTTACTTTAAATTTTTTTTAACATGAGTAAAATACGTTTAAAAAATCTGTCCAAACGTATGCGTATTCATTTTAGAAGTGATTCTACAGAGGTATATTACGATTTCTTTAGTTTAAAACTTTTTTATTTATATTCATAAATGTACATCACTAAGTTATTGAATCAAAACGACTATAAATGGCATTTAATGCAAAAACATAATTCCGTATTAACGTTTATAACAATATTTTAAAAACTATATAAATATGTCTACGAAAATTATGATCATGCTAACATTTGTCGATTCTTAACGTGTACGTCTCCAAGTATCTTTACAAAAATCATAAAATTCTTAAAGTACTTCTATTTAATGTCTTATTAATCAAAAAAAGTTAAGATAGATATAACAAAAAAATTTCATAATATATTTTTATATGAAAGAATTTGCTGAAAAATTAATGTAATTTCAGATAATTATAAAAATCTGTATATGTCTAATTTATACTAAAATCTTATTACCTGAAAAAATATCTTGTGCATTCAAACAATAAAACTAAGAAGAACTGCTTTCCTACATTAACCTATATTAAAATTCGCTAAATAATTTGAGTGATTTATGAGATTTCATGAATTTTCATTGAATTAAATTTCATGGTACAATTTTTTCAACATAATATTTGAAACAAAAAACACTTTTCAGTTACCGAATTTTATTTTTGCATTCAATCTAGGAGTAAATTTTCTTTTAGATATTCGTATTAATAAAATATCGTATTCCCAAAGATTCATATATTGTAAGCATATGTTTAGACGCAATTTCGTATATAGTTTTCTATTTGAACCATTTATAGCAATATCTTACTGCACGCCACTAAAAGAATTCATTCTTTTATATTAATAATGTATGTAGTGCTAACGTAACAATAAGTAATTGTTCATCTGAACAATGTCTCTTAGAGATATTTCTACATTGTTTGTCAACAATCACTGCAGAGTTTTGTTTCATATACAATCACTCATTGTTGCAATACTTCTTTTACATTGTTAACAAACAAACAATAATTATGAGATAAAAAAGTTTGAAAACAATATTTGCATCATTTTATCAAATTTATTTTTAGAAAATATCAATATATTGTACAAGAAATTTAAAGGGGTATAGCCGGGTTTCTTAGTAAAATATACCCTTGAGTCAACCACATCGAGTCCTACATGGATCGATAGCCCATAAAAAGAAATTCATTTCTCCCCAGTTTTAAGTTTGTATCTCAAGACTATGGGGGGTAATGATCCTAAATGCCTGATGATTTTGCCTTTTTTTAATACGATGCACCATACGTAGAAAGTTGAAATTGATAGTGAATATGCATCATCTCTCATAGTATTTCATGCAAAAAAATTATGGTGGTCACTCAGAAATTTCAGTTTATTTTTAATTAAAATGTTCATTGAAAAACAGGAAAAATGTTAGAAAACTTGTTCTTTTGTTTAAAAAAATCTGAAAAAATTGTTAAACATTCATATGGTGGTTTTTTACATCCCTTATTTTTTTCGTTGAAATTTGCTTAGTAATTTCGTCACAATGCGCACTTTTTCAAAACAGGCATTTAGGGTCATTACCCCCCATAGTCTTGAGATACAAACTTAAAACTGGGGAGAAATTAATTTATTTTTATGGGCTATCGATCCATGTAGGACTTGATGTGGTTGATTCAAGGGCATATTTTACTATGAAACCCGGCTACACCCTTTACTTTATTCATTTAAATTAACATAAAAATTCAGTAATCTAGACAAATTTTGTGCGAAACAATCTCTAAATACAACATCAGCATAACATTTCCGAAATAAGGAAGTCATCTTTTAAGCGAAATTTCCGTGACTCAAAAAATTCAGAAGACTGTCCCATGGCAAAAAAGAAGGAGGACTCATTTAAGATATTGAGATATCTAACGCAGATGATATCACCTAATCTTCTCCAAAATTTGATTTTGGACTGCTTTCACATGATGTGTCTTGTCCAAACTCTGATTTCCACGAACTTACAACAACAGAAAAAAATTTCACACAAAAAGCCAGAAAAGAATGACATAAATATTTCGGAAATTCTTAAAAGCAGCAAGCTAAACAGTCCTTTTTCCTGAGATAGATATTGAAAGACATTCAGTTTAGTGAAATAGATTATTTTAATCTTTTCATGCGAATTAATATTAAATCATTTAGAATTCCTAATAATATTTGTTGTTACATTCATAAATGCTAACACAAAAAACGCAATTTTTGATGTTAAATTTCAATAAAAAAAATGCATAACTAGTGAATATTGTCTAATTTATATAATTTGAAGTGTCTCTGCATACAAATTCTATAGTACTTCTTTAGTTATAATGTTTTTCAGTGTTCGTTAGTATCGGAATTTTCTTTAAATTTGTGTTTCGCAGATGATATTTTCTAGTAGATAGCTAGGTATTTTGTATCTTAAATTCCTAGGAGTGTTTGAAAATCTTAGTTTACTTTAAATTTTTTTTAACATGAGTAAAATACGTTTAAAAAATCTGTCCAAACGTATGCGTATTCATTTTAGAAGTGATTCTACAGAGGTATATTACGATTTCTTTAGTTTAAAACTTTTTTATTTATATTCATAAATGTACATCACTAAGTTATTGAATCAAAACGACTATAAATGGCATTTAATGCAAAAACATAATTCCGTATTAACGTTTATAACAATATTTTAAAAACTATATAAATATGTCTACGAAAATTATGATCATGCTAACATTTGTCGATTCTTAACGTGTACGTCTCCAAGTATCTTTACAAAAATCATAAAATTCTTAAAGTACTTCTATTTAATGTCTTATTAATCAAAAAAAGTTAAGATAGATATAACAAAAAAATTTCATAATATATTTTTATATGAAAGAATTTGCTGAAAAATTAATGTAATTTCAGATAATTATAAAAATCTGTATATGTCTAATTTATACTAAAATCTTATTACCTGAAAAAATATCTTGTGCATTCAAACAATAAAACTAAGAAGAACTGCTTTCCTACATTAACCTATATTAAAATTCGCTAAATAATTTGAGTGATTTATGAGATTTCATGAATTTTCATTGAATTAAATTTCATGGTACAATTTTTTCAACATAATATTTGAAACAAAAAACACTTTTCAGTTACCGAATTTTATTTTTGCATTCAATCTAGGAGTAAATTTTCTTTTAGATATTCGTATTAATAAAATATCGTATTCCCAAAGATTCATATATTGTAAGCATATGTTTAGACGCAATTTCGTATATAGTTTTCTATTTGAACCATTTATAGCAATATCTTACTGCACGCCACTAAAAGAATTCATTCTTTTATATTAATAATGTATGTAGTGCTAACGTAACAATAAGTAATTGTTCATCTGAACAATGTCTCTTAGAGATATTTCTACATTGTTTGTCAACAATCACTGCAGAGTTTTGTTTCATATACAATCACTCATTGTTGCAATACTTCTTTTACATTGTTAACAAACAAACAATAATTATGAGATAAAAAAGTTTGAAAACAATATTTGCATCATTTTATCAAATTTATTTTTAGAAAATATCAATATATTGTACAAGAAATTTAAAGGGGTATAGCCGGGTTTCTTAGTAAAATATACCCTTGAGTCAACCACATCGAGTCCTACATGGATCGATAGCCCATAAAAAGAAATTCATTTCTCCCCAGTTTTAAGTTTGTATCTCAAGACTATGGGGGGTAATGATCCTAAATGCCTGATGATTTTGCCTTTTTTTAATACGATGCACCATACGTAGAAAGTTGAAATTGATAGTGAATATGCATCATCTCTCATAGTATTTCATGCAAAAAAATTATGGTGGTCACTCAGAAATTTCAGTTTATTTTTAATTAAAATGTTCATTGAAAAACAGGAAAAATGTTAGAAAACTTGTTCTTTTGTTTAAAAAAATCTGAAAAAATTGTTAAACATTCATATGGTGGTTTTTTACATCCCTTATTTTTTTCGTTGAAATTTGCTTAGTAATTTCGTCACAATGCGCACTTTTTCAAAACAGGCATTTAGGGTCATTACCCCCCATAGTCTTGAGATACAAACTTAAAACTGGGGAGAAATTAATTTATTTTTATGGGCTATCGATCCATGTAGGACTTGATGTGGTTGATTCAAGGGCATATTTTACTATGAAACCCGGCTACACCCTTTACTTTATTCATTTAAATTAACATAAAAATTCAGTAATCTAGACAAATTTTGTGCGAAACAATCTCTAAATACAACATCAGCATAACATTTCCGAAATAAGGAAGTCATCTTTTAAGCGAAATTTCCGTGACTCAAAAAATTCAGAAGACTGTCCCATGGCAAAAAAGAAGGAGGACTCATTTAAGATATTGAGATATCTAACGCAGATGATATCACCTAATCTTCTCCAAAATTTGATTTTGGACTGCTTTCACATGATGTGTCTTGTCCAAACTCTGATTTCCACGAACTTACAACAACAGAAAAAAATTTCACACAAAAAGCCAGAAAAGAATGACATAAATATTTCGGAAATTCTTAAAAGCAGCAAGCTAAACAGTCCTTTTTCCTGAGATAGATATTGAAAGACATTCAGTTTAGTGAAATAGATTATTTTAATCTTTTCATGCGAATTAATATTAAATCATTTAGAATTCCTAATAATATTTGTTGTTACATTCATAAATGCTAACACAAAAAACGCAATTTTTGATGTTAAATTTCAATAAAAAAAATGCATAACTAGTGAATATTGTCTAATTTATATAATTTGAAGTGTCTCTGCATACAAATTCTATAGTACTTCTTTAGTTATAATGTTTTTCAGTGTTCGTTAGTATCGGAATTTTCTTTAAATTTGTGTTTCGCAGATGATATTTTCTAGTAGATAGCTAGGTATTTTGTATCTTAAATTCCTAGGAGTGTTTGAAAATCTTAGTTTACTTTAAATTTTTTTTAACATGAGTAAAATACGTTTAAAAAATCTGTCCAAACGTATGCGTATTCATTTTAGAAGTGATTCTACAGAGGTATATTACGATTTCTTTAGTTTAAAACTTTTTTATTTATATTCATAAATGTACATCACTAAGTTATTGAATCAAAACGACTATAAATGGCATTTAATGCAAAAACATAATTCCGTATTAACGTTTATAACAATATTTTAAAAACTATATAAATATGTCTACGAAAATTATGATCATGCTAACATTTGTCGATTCTTAACGTGTACGTCTCCAAGTATCTTTACAAAAATCATAAAATTCTTAAAGTACTTCTATTTAATGTCTTATTAATCAAAAAAAGTTAAGATAGATATAACAAAAAAATTTCATAATATATTTTTATATGAAAGAATTTGCTGAAAAATTAATGTAATTTCAGATAATTATAAAAATCTGTATATGTCTAATTTATACTAAAATCTTATTACCTGAAAAAATATCTTGTGCATTCAAACAATAAAACTAAGAAGAACTGCTTTCCTACATTAACCTATATTAAAATTCGCTAAATAATTTGAGTGATTTATGAGATTTCATGAATTTTCATTGAATTAAATTTCATGGTACAATTTTTTCAACATAATATTTGAAACAAAAAACACTTTTCAGTTACCGAATTTTATTTTTGCATTCAATCTAGGAGTAAATTTTCTTTTAGATATTCGTATTAATAAAATATCGTATTCCCAAAGATTCATATATTGTAAGCATATGTTTAGACGCAATTTCGTATATAGTTTTCTATTTGAACCATTTATAGCAATATCTTACTGCACGCCACTAAAAGAATTCATTCTTTTATATTAATAATGTATGTAGTGCTAACGTAACAATAAGTAATTGTTCATCTGAACAATGTCTCTTAGAGATATTTCTACATTGTTTGTCAACAATCACTGCAGAGTTTTGTTTCATATACAATCACTCATTGTTGCAATACTTCTTTTACATTGTTAACAAACAAACAATAATTATGAGATAAAAAAGTTTGAAAACAATATTTGCATCATTTTATCAAATTTATTTTTAGAAAATATCAATATATTGTACAAGAAATTTAAAGGGGTATAGCCGGGTTTCTTAGTAAAATATACCCTTGAGTCAACCACATCGAGTCCTACATGGATCGATAGCCCATAAAAAGAAATTCATTTCTCCCCAGTTTTAAGTTTGTATCTCAAGACTATGGGGGGTAATGATCCTAAATGCCTGATGATTTTGCCTTTTTTTAATACGATGCACCATACGTAGAAAGTTGAAATTGATAGTGAATATGCATCATCTCTCATAGTATTTCATGCAAAAAAATTATGGTGGTCACTCAGAAATTTCAGTTTATTTTTAATTAAAATGTTCATTGAAAAACAGGAAAAATGTTAGAAAACTTGTTCTTTTGTTTAAAAAAATCTGAAAAAATTGTTAAACATTCATATGGTGGTTTTTTACATCCCTTATTTTTTTCGTTGAAATTTGCTTAGTAATTTCGTCACAATGCGCACTTTTTCAAAACAGGCATTTAGGGTCATTACCCCCCATAGTCTTGAGATACAAACTTAAAACTGGGGAGAAATTAATTTATTTTTATGGGCTATCGATCCATGTAGGACTTGATGTGGTTGATTCAAGGGCATATTTTACTATGAAACCCGGCTACACCCTTTACTTTATTCATTTAAATTAACATAAAAATTCAGTAATCTAGACAAATTTTGTGCGAAACAATCTCTAAATACAACATCAGCATAACATTTCCGAAATAAGGAAGTCATCTTTTAAGCGAAATTTCCGTGACTCAAAAAATTCAGAAGACTGTCCCATGGCAAAAAAGAAGGAGGACTCATTTAAGATATTGAGATATCTAACGCAGATGATATCACCTAATCTTCTCCAAAATTTGATTTTGGACTGCTTTCACATGATGTGTCTTGTCCAAACTCTGATTTCCACGAACTTACAACAACAGAAAAAAATTTCACACAAAAAGCCAGAAAAGAATGACATAAATATTTCGGAAATTCTTAAAAGCAGCAAGCTAAACAGTCCTTTTTCCTGAGATAGATATTGAAAGACATTCAGTTTAGTGAAATAGATTATTTTAATCTTTTCATGCGAATTAATATTAAATCATTTAGAATTCCTAATAATATTTGTTGTTACATTCATAAATGCTAACACAAAAAACGCAATTTTTGATGTTAAATTTCAATAAAAAAAATGCATAACTAGTGAATATTGTCTAATTTATATAATTTGAAGTGTCTCTGCATACAAATTCTATAGTACTTCTTTAGTTATAATGTTTTTCAGTGTTCGTTAGTATCGGAATTTTCTTTAAATTTGTGTTTCGCAGATGATATTTTCTAGTAGATAGCTAGGTATTTTGTATCTTAAATTCCTAGGAGTGTTTGAAAATCTTAGTTTACTTTAAATTTTTTTTAACATGAGTAAAATACGTTTAAAAAATCTGTCCAAACGTATGCGTATTCATTTTAGAAGTGATTCTACAGAGGTATATTACGATTTCTTTAGTTTAAAACTTTTTTATTTATATTCATAAATGTACATCACTAAGTTATTGAATCAAAACGACTATAAATGGCATTTAATGCAAAAACATAATTCCGTATTAACGTTTATAACAATATTTTAAAAACTATATAAATATGTCTACGAAAATTATGATCATGCTAACATTTGTCGATTCTTAACGTGTACGTCTCCAAGTATCTTTACAAAAATCATAAAATTCTTAAAGTACTTCTATTTAATGTCTTATTAATCAAAAAAAGTTAAGATAGATATAACAAAAAAATTTCATAATATATTTTTATATGAAAGAATTTGCTGAAAAATTAATGTAATTTCAGATAATTATAAAAATCTGTATATGTCTAATTTATACTAAAATCTTATTACCTGAAAAAATATCTTGTGCATTCAAACAATAAAACTAAGAAGAACTGCTTTCCTACATTAACCTATATTAAAATTCGCTAAATAATTTGAGTGATTTATGAGATTTCATGAATTTTCATTGAATTAAATTTCATGGTACAATTTTTTCAACATAATATTTGAAACAAAAAACACTTTTCAGTTACCGAATTTTATTTTTGCATTCAATCTAGGAGTAAATTTTCTTTTAGATATTCGTATTAATAAAATATCGTATTCCCAAAGATTCATATATTGTAAGCATATGTTTAGACGCAATTTCGTATATAGTTTTCTATTTGAACCATTTATAGCAATATCTTACTGCACGCCACTAAAAGAATTCATTCTTTTATATTAATAATGTATGTAGTGCTAACGTAACAATAAGTAATTGTTCATCTGAACAATGTCTCTTAGAGATATTTCTACATTGTTTGTCAACAATCACTGCAGAGTTTTGTTTCATATACAATCACTCATTGTTGCAATACTTCTTTTACATTGTTAACAAACAAACAATAATTATGAGATAAAAAAGTTTGAAAACAATATTTGCATCATTTTATCAAATTTATTTTTAGAAAATATCAATATATTGTACAAGAAATTTAAAGGGGTATAGCCGGGTTTCTTAGTAAAATATACCCTTGAGTCAACCACATCGAGTCCTACATGGATCGATAGCCCATAAAAAGAAATTCATTTCTCCCCAGTTTTAAGTTTGTATCTCAAGACTATGGGGGGTAATGATCCTAAATGCCTGATGATTTTGCCTTTTTTTAATACGATGCACCATACGTAGAAAGTTGAAATTGATAGTGAATATGCATCATCTCTCATAGTATTTCATGCAAAAAAATTATGGTGGTCACTCAGAAATTTCAGTTTATTTTTAATTAAAATGTTCATTGAAAAACAGGAAAAATGTTAGAAAACTTGTTCTTTTGTTTAAAAAAATCTGAAAAAATTGTTAAACATTCATATGGTGGTTTTTTACATCCCTTATTTTTTTCGTTGAAATTTGCTTAGTAATTTCGTCACAATGCGCACTTTTTCAAAACAGGCATTTAGGGTCATTACCCCCCATAGTCTTGAGATACAAACTTAAAACTGGGGAGAAATTAATTTATTTTTATGGGCTATCGATCCATGTAGGACTTGATGTGGTTGATTCAAGGGCATATTTTACTATGAAACCCGGCTACACCCTTTACTTTATTCATTTAAATTAACATAAAAATTCAGTAATCTAGACAAATTTTGTGCGAAACAATCTCTAAATACAACATCAGCATAACATTTCCGAAATAAGGAAGTCATCTTTTAAGCGAAATTTCCGTGACTCAAAAAATTCAGAAGACTGTCCCATGGCAAAAAAGAAGGAGGACTCATTTAAGATATTGAGATATCTAACGCAGATGATATCACCTAATCTTCTCCAAAATTTGATTTTGGACTGCTTTCACATGATGTGTCTTGTCCAAACTCTGATTTCCACGAACTTACAACAACAGAAAAAAATTTCACACAAAAAGCCAGAAAAGAATGACATAAATATTTCGGAAATTCTTAAAAGCAGCAAGCTAAACAGTCCTTTTTCCTGAGATAGATATTGAAAGACATTCAGTTTAGTGAAATAGATTATTTTAATCTTTTCATGCGAATTAATATTAAATCATTTAGAATTCCTAATAATATTTGTTGTTACATTCATAAATGCTAACACAAAAAACGCAATTTTTGATGTTAAATTTCAATAAAAAAAATGCATAACTAGTGAATATTGTCTAATTTATATAATTTGAAGTGTCTCTGCATACAAATTCTATAGTACTTCTTTAGTTATAATGTTTTTCAGTGTTCGTTAGTATCGGAATTTTCTTTAAATTTGTGTTTCGCAGATGATATTTTCTAGTAGATAGCTAGGTATTTTGTATCTTAAATTCCTAGGAGTGTTTGAAAATCTTAGTTTACTTTAAATTTTTTTTAACATGAGTAAAATACGTTTAAAAAATCTGTCCAAACGTATGCGTATTCATTTTAGAAGTGATTCTACAGAGGTATATTACGATTTCTTTAGTTTAAAACTTTTTTATTTATATTCATAAATGTACATCACTAAGTTATTGAATCAAAACGACTATAAATGGCATTTAATGCAAAAACATAATTCCGTATTAACGTTTATAACAATATTTTAAAAACTATATAAATATGTCTACGAAAATTATGATCATGCTAACATTTGTCGATTCTTAACGTGTACGTCTCCAAGTATCTTTACAAAAATCATAAAATTCTTAAAGTACTTCTATTTAATGTCTTATTAATCAAAAAAAGTTAAGATAGATATAACAAAAAAATTTCATAATATATTTTTATATGAAAGAATTTGCTGAAAAATTAATGTAATTTCAGATAATTATAAAAATCTGTATATGTCTAATTTATACTAAAATCTTATTACCTGAAAAAATATCTTGTGCATTCAAACAATAAAACTAAGAAGAACTGCTTTCCTACATTAACCTATATTAAAATTCGCTAAATAATTTGAGTGATTTATGAGATTTCATGAATTTTCATTGAATTAAATTTCATGGTACAATTTTTTCAACATAATATTTGAAACAAAAAACACTTTTCAGTTACCGAATTTTATTTTTGCATTCAATCTAGGAGTAAATTTTCTTTTAGATATTCGTATTAATAAAATATCGTATTCCCAAAGATTCATATATTGTAAGCATATGTTTAGACGCAATTTCGTATATAGTTTTCTATTTGAACCATTTATAGCAATATCTTACTGCACGCCACTAAAAGAATTCATTCTTTTATATTAATAATGTATGTAGTGCTAACGTAACAATAAGTAATTGTTCATCTGAACAATGTCTCTTAGAGATATTTCTACATTGTTTGTCAACAATCACTGCAGAGTTTTATTTCATATACAATCACTCATTGTTGCAATACTTCTTTTACATTGTTAACAAACAAACAATAATTATGAGATAAAAAAGTTTGAAAACAATATTTGCATCATTTTATCAAATTTATTTTTAGAAAATATCAATATATTGTACAAGAAATTTAAAGGGGTATAGCCGGGTTTCTTAGTAAAATATACCCTTGAGTCAACCACATCGAGTCCTACATGGATCGATAGCCCATAAAAAGAAATTCATTTCTCCCCAGTTTTAAGTTTGTATCTCAAGACTATGGGGGGTAATGATCCTAAATGCCTGATGATTTTGCCTTTTTTTAATACGATGCACCATACGTAGAAAGTTGAAATTGATAGTGAATATGCATCATCTCTCATAGTATTTCATGCAAAAAAATTATGGTGGTCAGTCAGAAATTTCAGTTTATTTTTAATTAAAATGTTCATTGAAAAACAGGAAAAATGTTAGAAAACTTGTTCTTTTGTTTAAAAAAATCTGAAAAAATTGTTAAACATTCATATGGTGGTTTTTTACATCCCTTATTTTTTTCGTTGAAATTTGCTTAGTAATTTCGTCACAATGCGCACTTTTTCAAAACAGGCATTTAGGGTCATTACCCCCCATAGTCTTGAGATACAAACTTAAAACTGGGGAGAAATTAATTTATTTTTATGGGCTATCGATCCATGTAGGACTTGATGTGGTTGATTCAAGGGCATATTTTACTATGAAACCCGGCTACACCCTTTACTTTATTCATTTAAATTAACATAAAAATTCAGTAATCTAGACAAATTTTGTGCGAAACAATCTCTAAATACAACATCAGCATAACATTTCCGAAATAAGGAAGTCATCTTTTAAGCGAAATTTCCGTGACTCAAAAAATTCAGAAGACTGTCCCATGGCAAAAAAGGAGGAGGACTCATTTAAGATATTGAGATATCTAACGCAGATGATATCACCTAATCTTCTCCAAAATTTGATTTTGGACTGCTTTCACATGATGTGTCTTGTCCAAACTCTGATTTCCACGAACTTACAACAACAGAAAAAAATTTCACACAAAAAGCCAGAAAAGAATGACATAAATATTTCGGAAATTCTTAAAAGCAGCAAGCTAAACAGTCCTTTTTCCTGAGATAGATATTGAAAGACATTCAGTTTAGTGAAATAGATTATTTTAATCTTTTCATGCGAATTAATTTTAAATCATTTAGAATTCCTAATAATATTTGTTGTTACATTCATAAATGCTAACACAAAAAACGCAATTTTTGATGTTAAATTTCAATAAAAAAAATGCATAACTAGTGAATATTGTCTAATTTATATAATTTGAAGTGTCTCTGCATACAAATTCTATAGTACTTCTTTAGTTATAATGTTTTTCAGTGTTCGTTAGTATCGGAATTTTCTTTAAATTTGTGTTTCGCAGATGATATTTTCTAGTAGATAGCTAGGTATTTTGTATCTTAAATTCCTAGGAGTGTTTGAAAATCTTAGTTTACTTTAAATTTTTTTTAACATGAGTAAAATACGTTTAAAAAATCTGTCCAAACGTATGCGTATTCATTTTAGAAGTGATTCTACAGAGGTATATTACGATTTCTTTAGTTTAAAACTTTTTTATTTATATTCATAAATGTACATCACTAAGTTATTGAATCAAAACGACTATAAATGGCATTTAATGCAAAAACATAATTCCGTATTAAAGTTTATAACAATATTTTAAAAACTATATAAATATGTCTACGAAAATTATGATCATGCTAACATTTGTCGATTCTTAACGTGTACGTCTCCAAGTACCTTTACAAAAATCATAAAATTCTTAAAGTACTTCTATTTAATGTCTTATTAATCAAAAAAAGTTAAGATAGATATAACAAAAAAATTTCATAATATATTTTTATATGAAAGAATTTGCTGAAAAATTAATGTAATTTCAGATAATTATAAAAATCTGTATATGTCTAATTTATACTAAAATCTTATTACCTGAAAAAATATCTTGTGCATTCAAACAATAAAACTAAGAAGAACTGCTTTCCTACATTAACCTATATTAAAATTCGCTAAATAATTTGAGTGATTTATGAGATTTCATGAATTTTCATTGAATTAAATTTCATGGTACAATTTTTTCAACATAATATTTGAAACAAAAAACACTTTTCAGTTACCGAATTTTATTTTTGCATTCAATCTAGGAGTAAATTTTCTTTTAGATATTCGTATTAATAAAATATCGTATTCCCAAAGATTCATATATTGTAAGCATATGTTTAGACGCAATTTCGTATATAGTTTTCTATTTGAACCATTTATAGCAATATCTTACTGCACGCCACTAAAAGAATTCATTCTTTTATATTAATAATGTATGTAGTGCTAACGTAACAATAAGTAATTGTTCATCTGAACAATGTCTCTTAGAGATATTTCTACATTGTTTGTCAACAATCACTGCAGAGTTTTGTTTCATATACAATCACTCATTGTTGCAATACTTCTTTTACATTGTTAACAAACAAACAATAATTATGAGATAAAAAAGTTTGAAAACAATATTTGCATCATTTTATCAAATTTATTTTTAGAAAATATCAATATATTGTACAAGAAATTTAAAGGGGTATAGCCGGGTTTCTTAGTAAAATATACCCTTGAGTCAACCACATCGAGTCCTACATGGATCGATAGCCCATAAAAAGAAATTCATTTCTCCCCAGTTTTAAGTTTGTATCTCAAGACTATGGGGGGTAATGATCCTAAATGCCTGATGATTTTGCCTTTTTTTAATACGATGCACCATACGTAGAAAGTTGAAATTGATAGTGAATATGCATCATCTCTCATAGTATTTCATGCAAAAAAATTATGGTGGTCACTCAGAAATTTCAGTTTATTTTTAATTAAAATGTTCATTGAAAAACAGGAAAAATGTTAGAAAACTTGTTCTTTTGTTTAAAAAAATCTGAAAAAATTGTTAAACATTCATATGGTGGTTTTTTACATCCCTTATTTTTTTCGTTGAAATTTGCTTAGTAATTTCGTCACAATGCGCACTTTTTCAAAACAGGCATTTAGGGTCATTACCCCCCATAGTCTTGAGATACAAACTTAAAACTGGGGAGAAATTAATTTATTTTTATGGGCTATCGATCCATGTAGGACTTGATGTGGTTGATTCAAGGGCATATTTTACTATGAAACCCGGCTACACCCTTTACTTTATTCATTTAAATTAACATAAAAATTCAGTAATCTAGACAAATTTTGTGCGAAACAATCTCTAAATACAACATCAGCATAACATTTCCGAAATAAGGAAGTCATCTTTTAAGCGAAATTTCCGTGACTCAAAAAATTCAGAAGACTGTCCCATGGCAAAAAAGAAGGAGGACTCATTTAAGATATTGAGATATCTAACGCAGATGATATCACCTAATCTTCTCCAAAATTTGATTTTGGACTGCTTTCACATGATGTGTCTTGTCCAAACTCTGATTTCCACGAACTTACAACAACAGAAAAAAATTTCACACAAAAAGCCAGAAAAGAATGACATAAATATTTCGGAAATTCTTAAAAGCAGCAAGCTAAACAGTCCTTTTTCCTGAGATAGATATTGAAAGACATTCAGTTTAGTGAAATAGATTATTTTAATCTTTTCATGCGAATTAATATTAAATCATTTAGAATTCCTAATAATATTTGTTGTTACATTCATAAATGCTAACACAAAAAACGCAATTTTTGATGTTAAATTTCAATAAAAAAAATGCATAACTAGTGAATATTGTCTAATTTATATAATTTGAAGTGTCTCTGCATACAAATTCTATAGTACTTCTTTAGTTATAATGTTTTTCAGTGTTCGTTAGTATCGGAATTTTCTTTAAATTTGTGTTTCGCAGATGATATTTTCTAGTAGATAGCTAGGTATTTTGTATCTTAAATTCCTAGGAGTGTTTGAAAATCTTAGTTTACTTTAAATTTTTTTTAACATGAGTAAAATACGTTTAAAAAATCTGTCCAAACGTATGCGTATTCATTTTAGAAGTGATTCTACAGAGGTATATTACGATTTCTTTAGTTTAAAACTTTTTTATTTATATTCATAAATGTACATCACTAAGTTATTGAATCAAAACGACTATAAATGGCATTTAATGCAAAAACATAATTCCGTATTAACGTTTATAACAATATTTTAAAAACTATATAAATATGTCTACGAAAATTATGATCATGCTAACATTTGTCGATTCTTAACGTGTACGTCTCCAAGTATCTTTACAAAAATCATAAAATTCTTAAAGTACTTCTATTTAATGTCTTATTAATCAAAAAAAGTTAAGATAGATATAACAAAAAAATTTCATAATATATTTTTATATGAAAGAATTTGCTGAAAAATTAATGTAATTTCAGATAATTATAAAAATCTGTATATGTCTAATTTATACTAAAATCTTATTACCTGAAAAAATATCTTGTGCATTCAAACAATAAAACTAAGAAGAACTGCTTTCCTACATTAACCTATATTAAAATTCGCTAAATAATTTGAGTGATTTATGAGATTTCATGAATTTTCATTGAATTAAATTTCATGGTACAATTTTTTCAACATAATATTTGAAACAAAAAACACTTTTCAGTTACCGAATTTTATTTTTGCATTCAATCTAGGAGTAAATTTTCTTTTAGATATTCGTATTAATAAAATATCGTATTCCCAAAGATTCATATATTGTAAGCATATGTTTAGACGCAATTTCGTATATAGTTTTCTATTTGAACCATTTATAGCAATATCTTACTGCACGCCACTAAAAGAATTCATTCTTTTATATTAATAATGTATGTAGTGCTAACGTAACAATAAGTAATTGTTCATCTGAACAATGTCTCTTAGAGATATTTCTACATTGTTTGTCAACAATCACTGCAGAGTTTTGTTTCATATACAATCACTCATTGTTGCAATACTTCTTTTACATTGTTAACAAACAAACAATAATTATGAGATAAAAAAGTTTGAAAACAATATTTGCATCATTTTATCAAATTTATTTTTAGAAAATATCAATATATTGTACAAGAAATTTAAAGGGGTATAGCCGGGTTTCTTAGTAAAATATACCCTTGAGTCAACCACATCGAGTCCTACATGGATCGATAGCCCATAAAAAGAAATTCATTTCTCCCCAGTTTTAAGTTTGTATCTCAAGACTATGGGGGGTAATGATCCTAAATGCCTGATGATTTTGCCTTTTTTTAATACGATGCACCATACGTAGAAAGTTGAAATTGATAGTGAATATGCATCATCTCTCATAGTATTTCATGCAAAAAAATTATGGTGGTCACTCAGAAATTTCAGTTTATT
Organism: Maratus speculifer; assembly: GCA_964019185.1. NCBI lineage: Eukaryota > Metazoa > Arthropoda > Arachnida > Araneae > Salticidae > Maratus > Maratus speculifer. Next base: position 226,328,774 of record OZ025299.1, read on the forward strand.
TTTAATTAAAATGTTCATTGAAAAACAGGAAAAATGTTAGAAAACTTGTTCTTTTGTTTAAAAAAATCTGAAAAAATTGTTAAACATTCATATGGTGGTTTTTTACATCCCTTATTTTTTTCGTTGAAATTTGCTTAGTAATTTCGTCACAATGCGCACTTTTTCAAAACAGGCATTTAGGGTCATTACCCCCCATAGTCTTGAGATACAAACTTAAAACTGGGGAGAAATTAATTTATTTTTATGGGCTATCGATCCATGTAGGACTTGATGTGGTTGATTCAAGGGCATATTTTACTATGAAACCCGGCTACACCCTTTACTTTATTCATTTAAATTAACATAAAAATTCAGTAATCTAGACAAATTTTGTGCGAAACAATCTCTAAATACAACATCAGCATAACATTTCCGAAATAAGGAAGTCATCTTTTAAGCGAAATTTCCGTGACTCAAAAAATTCAGAAGACTGTCCCATGGCAAAAAAGGAGGAGGACTCATTTAAGATATTGAGATATCTAACGCAGATGATAACACCTAATCTTCTCCAAAATTTGATTTTGGACTGCTTTCACATGATGTGTCTTGTCCAAACTCTGATTTCCACGAACTTACAACAACAGAAAAAAATTTCACACAAAAAGCCAGAAAAGAATGACATAAATATTTCGGAAATTCTTAAAAGCAGCAAGCTAAACAGTCCTTTTTCCTGAGATAGATATTGAAAGACATTCAGTTTAGTGAAATAGATTATTTTAATCTTTTCATGCGAATTAATATTAAATCATTTAGAATTCCTAATAATATTTGTTGTTACATTCATAAATGCTAACACAAAAAACGCAATTTTTGATGTTAAATTTCAATAAAAAAATGCATAACTAGTGAATATTGTCTAATTTATATAATTTGAAGTGTCTCTGCATACAAATTCTATAGTACTTCTTTAGTTATAATGTTTTTCAGTGTTCGTTAGTATCGGAATTTTCTTTAAATTTGTGTTTCGCAGATGATATTTTCTAGTAGATAGCTAGGTATTTTGTATCTTAAATTCCTAGGAGTGTTTGAAAATCTTAGTTTACTTTAAATTTTTTTTAACATGAGTAAAATACGTTTAAAAAATCTGTCCAAACGTATGCGTATTCATTTTAGAAGTGATTCTACAGAGGTATATTACGATTTCTTTAGTTTAAAACTTTTTTATTTATATTCATAAATGTACATCACTAAGTTATTGAATCAAAACGACTATAAATGGCATTTAATGCAAAAACATAATTCCGTATTAAAGTTTATAACAATATTTTAAAAACTATATAAATATGTCTACGAAAATTATGATCATGCTAACATTTGTCGATTCTTAACGTGTACGTCTCCAAGTACCTTTACAAAAATCATAAAATTCTTAAAGTACTTCTATTTAATGTCTTATTAATCAAAAAAAGTTAAGATAGATATAACAAAAAAATTTCATAATATATTTTTATATGAAAGAATTTGCTGAAAAATTAATGTAATTTCAGATAATTATAAAAATCTGTATATGTCTAATTTATACTAAAATCTTATTACCTGAAAAAATATCTTGTGCATTCAAACAATAAAACTAAGAAGAACTGCTTTCCTACATTAACCTATATTAAAATTCGCTAAATAATTTGAGTGATTTATGAGATTTCATGAATTTTCATTGAATTAAATTTCATGGTACAATTTTTTCAACATAATATTTGAAACAAAAAACACTTTTCAGTTACCGAATTTTATTTTTGCATTCAATCTAGGAGTAAATTTTCTTTTAGATATTCGTATTAATAAAATATCGTATTCCCAAAGATTCATATATTGTAAGCATATGTTTAGACGCAATTTCGTATATAGTTTTCTATTTGAACCATTTATAGCAATATCTTACTGCACGCCACTAAAAGAATTCATTCTTTTATATTAATAATGTATGTAGTGCTAACGTAACAATAAGTAATTGTTCATCTGAACAATGTCTCTTAGAGATATTTCTACATTGTTTGTCAACAATCACTGCAGAGTTTTGTTTCATATACAATCACTCATTGTTGCAATACTTCTTTTACATTGTTAACAAACAAACAATAATTATGAGATAAAAAAGTTTGAAAACAATATTTGCATCATTTTATCAAATTTATTTTTAGAAAATATCAATATATTGTACAAGAAATTTAAAGGGGTATAGCCGGGTTTCTTAGTAAAATATACCCTTGAGTCAACCACATCGAGTCCTACATGGATCGATAGCCCATAAAAAGAAATTCATTTCTCCCCAGTTTTAAGTTTGTATCTCAAGACTATGGGGGGTAATGATCCTAAATGCCTGATGATTTTGCCTTTTTTTAATACGATGCACCATACGTAGAAAGTTGAAATTGATAGTGAATATGCATCATCTCTCATAGTATTTCATGCAAAAAAATTATGGTGGTCACTCAGAAATTTCAGTTTATTTTTAATTAAAATGTTCATTGAAAAACAGGAAAAATGTTAGAAAACTTGTTCTTTTGTTTAAAAAAATCTGAAAAAATTGTTAAACATTCATATGGTGGTTTTTTACATCCCTTATTTTTTTCGTTGAAATTTGCTTAGTAATTTCGTCACAATGCGCACTTTTTCAAAACAGGCATTTAGGGTCATTACCCCCCATAGTCTTGAGATACAAACTTAAAACTGGGGAGAAATTAATTTATTTTTATGGGCTATCGATCCATGTAGGACTTGATGTGGTTGATTCAAGGGCATATTTTACTATGAAACCCGGCTACACCCTTTACTTTATTCATTTAAATTAACATAAAAATTCAGTAATCTAGACAAATTTTGTGCGAAACAATCTCTAAATACAACATCAGCATAACATTTCCGAAATAAGGAAGTCATCTTTTAAGCGAAATTTCCGTGACTCAAAAAATTCAGAAGACTGTCCCATGGCAAAAAAGAAGGAGGACTCATTTAAGATATTGAGATATCTAACGCAGATGATATCACCTAATCTTCTCCAAAATTTGATTTTGGACTGCTTTCACATGATGTGTCTTGTCCAAACTCTGATTTCCACGAACTTACAACAACAGAAAAAAATTTCACACAAAAAGCCAGAAAAGAATGACATAAATATTTCGGAAATTCTTAAAAGCAGCAAGCTAAACAGTCCTTTTTCCTGAGATAGATATTGAAAGACATTCAGTTTAGTGAAATAGATTATTTTAATCTTTTCATGCGAATTAATATTAAATCATTTAGAATTCCTAATAATATTTGTTGTTACATTCATAAATGCTAACACAAAAAACGCAATTTTTGATGTTAAATTTCAATAAAAAAATGCATAACTAGTGAATATTGTCTAATTTATATAATTTGAAGTGTCTCTGCATACAAATTCTATAGTACTTCTTTAGTTATAATGTTTTTCAGTGTTCGTTAGTATCGGAATTTTCTTTAAATTTGTGTTTCGCAGATGATATTTTCTAGTAGATAGCTAGGTATTTTGTATCTTAAATTCCTAGGAGTGTTTGAAAATCTTAGTTTACTTTAAATTTTTTTTAACATGAGTAAAATACGTTTAAAAAATCTGTCCAAACGTATGCGTATTCATTTTAGAAGTGATTCTACAGAGGTATATTACGATTTCTTTAGTTTAAAACTTTTTTATTTATATTCATAAATGTACATCACTAAGTTATTGAATCAAAACGACTATAAATGGCATTTAATGCAAAAACATAATTCCGTATTAACGTTTATAACAATATTTTAAAAACTATATAAATATGTCTACGAAAATTATGATCATGCTAACATTTGTCGATTCTTAACGTGTACGTCTCCAAGTATCTTTACAAAAATCATAAAATTCTTAAAGTACTTCTATTTAATGTCTTATTAATCAAAAAAAGTTAAGATAGATATAACAAAAAAATTTCATAATATATTTTTATATGAAAGAATTTGCTGAAAAATTAATGTAATTTCAGATAATTATAAAAATCTGTATATGTCTAATTTATACTAAAATCTTATTACCTGAAAAAATATCTTGTGCATTCAAACAATAAAACTAAGAAGAACTGCTTTCCTACATTAACCTATATTAAAATTCGCTAAATAATTTGAGTGATTTATGAGATTTCATGAATTTTCATTGAATTAAATTTCATGGTACAATTTTTTCAACATAATATTTGAAACAAAAAACACTTTTCAGTTACCGAATTTTATTTTTGCATTCAATCTAGGAGTAAATTTTCTTTTAGATATTCGTATTAATAAAATATCGTATTCCCAAAGATTCATATATTGTAAGCATATGTTTAGACGCAATTTCGTATATAGTTTTCTATTTGAACCATTTATAGCAATATCTTACTGCACGCCACTAAAAGAATTCATTCTTTTATATTAATAATGTATGTAGTGCTAACGTAACAATAAGTAATTGTTCATCTGAACAATGTCTCTTAGAGATATTTCTACATTGTTTGTCAACAATCACTGCAGAGTTTTGTTTCATATACAATCACTCATTGTTGCAATACTTCTTTTACATTGTTAACAAACAAACAATAATTATGAGATAAAAAAGTTTGAAAACAATATTTGCATCATTTTATCAAATTTATTTTTAGAAAATATCAATATATTGTACAAGAAATTTAAAGGGGTATAGCCGGGTTTCTTAGTAAAATATACCCTTGAGTCAACCACATCGAGTCCTACATGGATCGATAGCCCATAAAAAGAAATTCATTTCTCCCCAGTTTTAAGTTTGTATCTCAAGACTATGGGGGGTAATGATCCTAAATGCCTGATGATTTTGCCTTTTTTTAATACGATGCACCATACGTAGAAAGTTGAAATTGATAGTGAATATGCATCATCTCTCATAGTATTTCATGCAAAAAAATTATGGTGGTCACTCAGAAATTTCAGTTTATTTTTAATTAAAATGTTCATTGAAAAACAGGAAAAATGTTAGAAAACTTGTTCTTTTGTTTAAAAAAATCTGAAAAAATTGTTAAACATTCATATGGTGGTTTTTTACATCCCTTATTTTTTTCGTTGAAATTTGCTTAGTAATTTCGTCACAATGCGCACTTTTTCAAAACAGGCATTTAGGGTCATTACCCCCCATAGTCTTGAGATACAAACTTAAAACTGGGGAGAAATTAATTTATTTTTATGGGCTATCGATCCATGTAGGACTTGATGTGGTTGATTCAAGGGCATATTTTACTATGAAACCCGGCTACACCCTTTACTTTATTCATTTAAATTAACATAAAAATTCAGTAATCTAGACAAATTTTGTGCGAAACAATCTCTAAATACAACATCAGCATAACATTTCCGAAATAAGGAAGTCATCTTTTAAGCGAAATTTCCGTGACTCAAAAAATTCAGAAGACTGTCCCATGGCAAAAAAGAAGGAGGACTCATTTAAGATATTGAGATATCTAACGCAGATGATATCACCTAATCTTCTCCAAAATTTGATTTTGGACTGCTTTCACATGATGTGTCTTGTCCAAACTCTGATTTCCACGAACTTACAACAACAGAAAAAAATTTCACACAAAAAGCCAGAAAAGAATGACATAAATATTTCGGAAATTCTTAAAAGCAGCAAGCTAAACAGTCCTTTTTCCTCAGATAGATATTGAAAGACATTCAGTTTAGTGAAATAGATTATTTTAATCTTTTCATGCGAATTAATATTAAATCATTTAGAATTCCTAATAATATTTGTTGTTACATTCATAAATGCTAACACAAAAAACGCAATTTTTGATGTTAAATTTCAATAAAAAAAATGCATAACTAGTGAATATTGTCTAATTTATATAATTTGAAGTGTCTCTGCATACAAATTCTATAGTACTTCTTTAGTTATAATGTTTTTCAGTGTTCGTTAGTATCGGAATTTTCTTTAAATTTGTGTTTCGCAGATGATATTTTCTAGTAGATAGCTAGGTATTTTGTATCTTAAATTCCTAGGAGTGTTTGAAAATCTTAGTTTACTTTAAATTTTTTTTAACATGAGTAAAATACGTTTAAAAAATCTGTCCAAACGTATGCGTATTCATTTTAGAAGTGATTCTACAGAGGTATATTACGATTTCTTTAGTTTAAAACTTTTTTATTTATATTCATAAATGTACATCACTAAGTTATTGAATCAAAACGACTATAAATGGCATTTAATGCAAAAACATAATTCCGTATTAACGTTTATAACAATATTTTAAAAACTATATAAATATGTCTACGAAAATTATGATCATGCTAACATTTGTCGATTCTTAACGTGTACGTCTCCAAGTATCTTTACAAAAATCATAAAATTCTTAAAGTACTTCTATTTAATGTCTTATTAATCAAAAAATGTTAAGATAGATATAACAAAAAAATTTCATAATATATTTTTATATGAAAGAATTTGCTGAAAAATTAATGTAATTTCAGATAATTATAAAAATCTGTATATGTCTAATTTATACTAAAATCTTATTACCTGAAAAAATATCTTGTGCATTCAAACAATAAAACTAAGAAGAACTGCTTTCCTACATTAACCTATATTAAAATTCGCTAAATAATTTGAGTGATTTATGAGATTTCATGAATTTTCATTGAATTAAATTTCATGGTACAATTTTTTCAACATAATATTTGAAACAAAAAACACTTTTCAGTTACCGAATTTTATTTTTGCATTCAATCTAGGAGTAAATTTTCTTTTAGATATTCGTATTAATAAAATATCGTATTCCCAAAGATTCATATATTGTAAGCATATGTTTAGACGCAATTTCGTATATAGTTTTCTATTTGAACCATTTATAGCAATATCTTACTGCACGCCACTAAAAGAATTCATTCTTTTATATTAATAATGTATGTAGTGCTAACGTAACAATAAGTAATTGTTCATCTGAACAATGTCTCTTAGAGATATTTCTACATTGTTTGTCAACAATCACTGCAGAGTTTTATTTCATATACAATCACTCATTGTTGCAATACTTCTTTTACATTGTTAACAAACAAACAATAATTATGAGATAAAAAAGTTTGAAAACAATATTTGCATCATTTTATCAAATTTATTTTTAGAAAATATCAATATATTGTACAAGAAATTTAAAGGGGTATAGCCGGGTTTCTTAGTAAAATATACCCTTGAGTCAACCACATCGAGTCCTACATGGATCGATAGCCCATAAAAAGAAATTCATTTCTCCCCAGTTTTAAGTTTGTATCTCAAGACTATGGGGGGTAATGATCCTAAATGCCTGATGATTTTGCCTTTTTTTAATACGATGCACCATACGTAGAAAGTTGAAATTGATAGTGAATATGCATCATCTCTCATAGTATTTCATGCAAAAAAATTATGGTGGTCACTCAGAAATTTCAGTTTATTTTTAATTAAAATGTTCATTGAAAAACAGGAAAAATGTTAGAAAACTTGTTCTTTTGTTTAAAAAAATCTGAAAAAATTGTTAAACATTCATATGGTGGTTTTTTACATCCCTTATTTTTTTCGTTGAAATTTGCTTAGTAATTTCGTCACAATGCGCACTTTTTCAAAACAGGCATTTAGGGTCATTACCCCCCATAGTCTTGAGATACAAACTTAAAACTGGGGAGAAATTAATTTATTTTTATGGGCTATCGATCCATGTAGGACTTGATGTGGTTGATTCAAGGGCATATTTTACTATGAAACCCGGCTACACCCTTTACTTTATTCATTTAAATTAACATAAAAATTCAGTAATCTAGACAAATTTTGTGCGAAACAATCTCTAAATACAACATCAGCATAACATTTCCGAAATAAGGAAGTCATCTTTTAAGCGAAATTTCCGTGACTCAAAAAATTCAGAAGACTGTCCCATGGCAAAAAAGAAGGAGGACTCATTTAAGATATTGAGATATCTAACGCAGATGATATCACCTAATCTTCTCCAAAATTTGATTTTGGACTGCTTTCACATGATGTGTCTTGTCCAAACTCTGATTTCCACGAACTTACAACAACAGAAAAAAATTTCACACAAAAAGCCAGAAAAGAATGACATAAATATTTCGGAAATTCTTAAAAGCAGCAAGCTAAACAGTCCTTTTTCCTGAGATAGATATTGAAAGACATTCAGTTTAGTGAAATAGATTATTTTAATCTTTTCATGCGAATTAATATTAAATCATTTAGAATTCCTAATAATATTTGTTGTTACATTCATAAATGCTAACACAAAAAACGCAATTTTTGATGTTAAATTTCAATAAAAAAAATGCATAACTAGTGAATATTGTCTAATTTATATAATTTGAAGTGTCTCTGCATACAAATTCTATAGTACTTCTTTAGTTATAATGTTTTTCAGTGTTCGTTAGTATCGGAATTTTCTTTAAATTTGTGTTTCGCAGATGATATTTTCTAGTAGATAGCTAGGTATTTTGTATCTTAAATTCCTAGGAGTGTTTGAAAATCTTAGTTTACTTTAAATTTTTTTTAACATGAGTAAAATACGTTTAAAAAATCTGTCCAAACGTATGCGTATTCATTTTAGAAGTGATTCTACAGAGGTATATTACGATTTCTTTAGTTTAAAACTTTTTTATTTATATTCATAAATGTACATCACTAAGTTATTGAATCAAAACGACTATAAATGGCATTTAATGCAAAAACATAATTCCGTATTAACGTTTATAACAATATTTTAAAAACTATATAAATATGTCTACGAAAATTATGATCATGCTAACATTTGTCGATTCTTAACGTGTACGTCTCCAAGTATCTTTACAAAAATCATAAAATTCTTAAAGTACTTCTATTTAATGTCTTATTAATCAAAAATGTTAAGATAGATATAACAAAAAAATTTCATAATATATTTTTATATGAAAGAATTTGCTGAAAAATTAATGTAATTTCAGATAATTATAAAAATCTGTATATGTCTAATTTATACTAAAATCTTATTACCTGAAAAAATATCTTGTGCATTCAAACAATAAAACTAAGAAGAACTGCTTTCCTACATTAACCTATATTAAAATTCGCTAAATAATTTGAGTGATTTATGAGATTTCATGAATTTTCATTGAATTAAATTTCATGGTACAATTTTTTCAACATAATATTTGAAACAAAAAACACTTTTCAGTTACCGAATTTTATTTTTGCATTCAATCTAGGAGTAAATTTTCTTTTAGATATTCGTATTAATAAAATATCGTATTCCCAAAGATTCATATATTGTAAGCATATGTTTAGACGCAATTTCGTATATAGTTTTCTATTTGAACCATTTATAGCAATATCTTACTGCACGCCACTAAAAGAATTCATTCTTTTATATTAATAATGTATGTAGTGCTAACGTAACAATAAGTAATTGTTCATCTGAACAATGTCTCTTAGAGATATTTCTACATTGTTTGTCAACAATCACTGCAGAGTTTTGTTTCATATACAATCACTCATTGTTGCAATACTTCTTTTACATTGTTAACAAACAAACAATAATTATGAGATAAAAAAGTTTGAAAACAATATTTGCATCATTTTATCAAATTTATTTTTAGAAAATATCAATATATTGTACAAGAAATTTAAAGGGGTATAGCCGGGTTTCTTAGTAAAATATACCCTTGAGTCAACCACATCGAGTCCTACATGGATCGATAGCCCATAAAAAGAAATTCATTTCTCCCCAGTTTTAAGTTTGTATCTCAAGACTATGGGGGGTAATGATCCTAAATGCCTGATGATTTTGCCTTTTTTTAATACGATGCACCATACGTAGAAAGTTGAAATTGATAGTGAATATGCATCATCTCTCATAGTATTTCATGCAAAAAAATTATGGTGGTCACTCAGAAATTTCAGTTTATTTTTAATTAAAATGTTCATTGAAAAACAGGAAAAATGTTAGAAAACTTGTTCTTTTGTTTAAAAAAATCTGAAAAAATTGTTAAACATTCATATGGTGGTTTTTTACATCCCTTATTTTTTTCGTTGAAATTTGCTTAGTAATTTCGTCACAATGCGCACTTTTTCAAAACAGGCATTTAGGGTCATTACCCCCCATAGTCTTGAGATACAAACTTAAAACTGGGGAGAAATTAATTTATTTTTATGGGTTATCGATCCATGTAGGACTTGATGTGGTTGATTCAAGGGCATATTTTACTATGAAACCCGGCTACACCCTTTACTTTATTCATTTAAATTAACATAAAAATTCAGTAATCTAGACAAATTTTGTGCGAAACAATCTCTAAATACAACATCAGCATAACATTTCCGAAATAAGGAAGTCATCTTTTAAGCGAAATTTCCGTGACTCAAAAAATTCAGAAGACTGTCCCATGGCAAAAAAGAAGGAGGACTCATTTAAGATATTGAGATATCTAACGCAGATGATATCACCTAATCTTCTCCAAAATTTGATTTTGGACTGCTTTCACATGATGTGTCTTGTCCAAACTCTGATTTCCACGAACTTACAACAACAGAAAAAAATTTCACACAAAAAGCCAGAAAAGAATGACATAAATATTTCTGAAATTCTTAAAAGCAGCAAGCTAAACAGTCCTTTTTCCTGAGATAGATATTGAAAGACATTCAGTTTAGTGAAATAGATTATTTTAATCTTTTCATGCGAATTAATATTAAATCATTTAGAATTCCTAATAATATTTGTTGTTACATTCATAAATGCTAACACAAAAAACGCAATTTTTGATGTTAAATTTCAATAAAAAAAATGCATAACTAGTGAATATTGTCTAATTTATATAATTTGAAGTGTCTCTGCATACAAATTCTATAGTACTTCTTTAGTTATAATGTTTTTCAGTGTTCGTTAGTATCGGAATTTTCTTTAATTTGGGTTTCGCAGATGATATTTTCTAGTAGATAGCTAGGTATTTTGTATCTTAAATTCCTAGGAGTGTTTGAAAATCTTAGTTTACTTTAAATTTTTTTTTAACATGAGTAAAGTACGTTTAAAAATTCTGTCCAAACGTATGCGTATTCATTTTAGAAGTGATTCTACAGAGGTATATTACGATTTCTTTAGTTTAAAACTTTTTTATTTATATTCATAAATGTACATCACTAAGTTATTGAATCAAAACGACTATAAATGGCATTTAATGCAAAAACATAATTCCGTATTAACGTTTATAACAATATTTTAAAAACTATATAAATATGTCTACGAAAATTATGATCATGCTAACATTTGTCGTTTCTTAACGTGTACGTCTCAAAGTATCTTTACAAAAATCATAAAATTCTTAAAGTACTTCTATTTAATGTCTTATTAATCAAAAAAAGTTAAGATAGATATAACAAAAAAATTTCATAATATATTTTTATATGAAAGAATTTGCTGAAAAATTAATGTAATTTCAGATAATTATAAAAATCTGTATATGTCTAATTTATACTAAAATCTTATTACCTGAAAAAATATCTTGTGCATTCAAACAATAAAACTAAGAAGAACTGCTTTCCTACATTAACCTATATTAAAATTCGCTAAATAATTTGAGTGATTTATGAGATTTCATGAATTTTCATTGAATTAAATTTCATGGTACAATTTTTTCAACATAATATTTGAAACAAAAAACACTTTTCAGTTACCGAATTTTATTTTTGCATTCAATCTAGGAGTAAATTTTCTTTTAGATATTCGTATTAATAAAATATCGTATTCCCAAAGATTCATATATTGTAAGCATATGTTTAGACGCAATTTGGTATATAGTTTTCTATTTGAACCATTTATAGCAATATCTTACTGCACGCCACTAAAAGAATTCATTCTTTTATATTAATAATGCATGTATTGCTAACGTAACAATAAATAATTGTTTATCTGAACAATCTCTCTTTGACATATTTGTACATTTTTGGACAACAATCACTGCAGAGTTATTTTTAAAGAATTCTGTTTCATGAACAATACTCATTGTTGCAATACTTCTTTCACATTGTTAACAAACAAACAATACTTATGAAATAAAAAAGTTCGAAAACAATATTTGCTTCATTGTATCAAATTTATTTTCTGAAAATAGCAATCTATTGTACAAGAAGTTTAAAATTTACTTTTTTCATTTAAATTAACATAAAAATTTAGTAATCTAGACAAATTTTCTGCAAAACAATCTCTAAAGACAACATCAGTATAACATTTTCCAAATAAAGAAGTCATCATTTAAGCGAAATTTCACTGAATCAAGAAATTCAGAAGACAGTCCCATGGCAAAAAAGAAGAAGGATTCATCCAAGATATTAAGATATCTGACGCAGATGATATCACGTAATCTTCTCCAAAATTTGAGTTTGGACTGCTTTCACATGATGTATCTTGTCGAAACTCTGATTCCCACGAACTTACAACAACAGAAAAACATTTCCAAACAGAACGCTTGAAAAGAATGACATAAATGTTTCGGTAATTCCTAAAAGCAGCAAGCTAAACTGTCCTTTTTCTTGAGATAGATACTGAAAGCCATTCAGTTTAGAGAAATAGATTAGATTAATTTTTATCATGCGAATTAATATTAAATCATTTAAAGTTCCTAATAATATTTGTTGCTACATACATAAAAGCTATTGCAAAAAACGCAATTTCTGATGCTAAATTTTAATAAAAAATGCATAAATAGTGACTATTGTCTAATTTATATAATTTGAAGTCTCTATGTATACAAATTTTATAATTCTTTTTTAGTTATAATGTTTTTTAAAGTTCCTTATTATCCGAATTTTTTAAAATGTGGGTCTTACAAATGATATTTTTTAGTAGATTGCTAATTATTTTAATTCTTAGATTCCTAGGAGTGTTAGAAAATCTTAGTTTACTTTCAATTTTTATAACATAAATAAAATATGTTTAAAAAAATCTGTCCAAACGTATGTGTATCCGTTTTGGAAGTGATTCTACTGATGTATATTACGATTTTATTTTTAAACTTTTTTATTTATATTCTTAAATGTACATCACTACGTAATTGAAACACAATGACTATAAATTGCATTTAATGCATAAACATAATTCAATATTAATGTATATAATAACATTTTCAAAACTATATAACTATGTCAAAAAAATTATGATTATGCTAACATTTGCCGCTTCTTATCGTTTACGTCTACAAGTGCCTTTAGGAAAATCATAAAATTATTTAAGAAATTGAAGTTAATGCTTGTTTAATCAAAACTATGATAAATGTAAGAGAAAAAAATTTCAGAACGTATTTTTTATAAGAAAGAATGTGTTGAAAAAGTAATGTATTTCCAGATAGTTATAAAAGTCTGTATATTTCTAATGCACAGATACTAAATTATCTGAAAAAATATCTTGTGCATTCAAACGATAATACTACGACGAACTGCTTTCCTACATTAATCTATATTAAAATCCGCTAAATAATTTAATATATGAGATTTCATGAATTTTCATTGAATTAAATTTCATGGTATAATTTTTATAACATAATTTTTGAAGCAAAAAACACTTTTTCTATTACCGAATTTTATTTTTGCATTCAATCTAAGAGTAAATTTTTTTTTAGATATTCGTATTAATAAAATATCGTATTCCCAAAGATTCATATATTGTAAGCATATGTTTAGACGCAATTTCCTCTTTTGTTTCCCATTTATAGCATAATCTTAATGCACGCCACTAAAATATTTCATTCTTTTATATTAATAATGTATGTAGTGCTAACGTAACAATAAGTAATTGATCATCTGAATAATGTCTCTTTAAGATATTAATACATTGTTGGACAACAATCACTTCATTGTTATTTTTAAAGAATTTTTTTTTTATGTACTATCACTCATTGTTGTAATACTTCTTGCACATTAACCTTCCTACCCTGTTGAAATTTTACTCAAACTTGATTAAAATATTTCACACCAGAATTTTTATTTAAATCCATTTAACATAACTTATTCAACTTAAATCTTTGTCTTAATTATTTAATTTACTTTAGGAAAAATTTTCTGGTTTCAATCGAAAGAAACGCATTATAGGACTGGGTCGATTAGAACCATTCAGGGTAGGAAGGTTAAAAACAAACAAACAATACCTATGAAATAAAAATTTTGAAAACAATATTTACATCATTTTATCAAATTTATTTTCTAATTTTTATCTAATTTATTTATTTACTAATTTTTATTTAATTTATTTATTATTTATTATTGCTAACATTTGTCGCTTCTTAACGTGTACGTCTCCAAGTATCTTTAGGAAAATCATAAAATTCTTAAAGTACTTCAATATAATGTCTGTTCAAAATATTTTTCTATTCAAAATATGCTTTTTTCACCTCTTAAGTGATTGTCTTACGTACAATAAATTGGAAATATGGGAAAATGCCGTTTTTTTACGTGAAAATAATCGTAATATTTTATCTAAGCATTTCTTCTTATAAATAGTATGAAATTGTATTTAACTCAATTTGAATTTAACCGAGTTTAACTGTTATTGCCACTAAATTTATTTTATAGCCTTGGGGTTTTAGATAAAGCTGAATGTCCACTTATTATAGTTTATTATATTTTATTAATATAAATATTACCAGCTAACTTGAACATTTGTGTTTTTATACATAATTTTTAAAAAGTTTATTCATTTATTCCGTTGAAATTCACGATGCCTCACTACAATATGAACATTATTGTTCATATATTTAGCAAAAAGAAAGGTAGTTTAAAGAAAATTTCAAGAGTCATAAATTTGCGTAAAAGGCAATGCCATTATAAAAGGTGAATGAAATGCACATTTAATTAATTGAAGTTTTATATACAACCAAATACATTCGGAAACATTGGAGCATCTTCTTCCAAGCTACTTAGATACAGATGGTAACCACTCCTACAACTACACTCTTTTGATATCATTATGTTTCATACAAAGAAAGCTAACTCAGTTAAAATTTTTCTTAGAATATTTTCATTATCATTAAATAATAAACTTCTAAGTAAAACTACGAGTTCCGATGAAATATTGCAATTTTTTTTAATAAATAGGTGATAATGCTGGCTATACAGAATTCTATATAAAAAATTATATTTCTATACAAACTTTACTTGTTTTAGTATGCTCCTAAAACTCGCAAATGTATAAATGATTTTTATGGACATGTAATGTTTGAACCAACTATTTTAGAAACGATAAAAATATATACAAAACGTTTTGTGTAACACTGCATTAAAATTTTGTTTTTCTGAAATAACATATTCTTTTTTGAATGGACAAAATCCAGTGAAAGTAAATAAAAAATAAATAATGTCATATTTGCTTCGGCAAAAACTGATTGCGTTCAACATGATAAACGAACAAAACATGAAATAAGCAATGCTTTGTTAGAATTAGATTTCACCTGTTTGGATGTATAATTTAACGTTCAATGGTAAACAAAAGCGAAAGCAGGCATTTCTTTAGCTTGGCATCAGTCAATAAAAACGAAATTTCTTCAGACACAATAGCCCCATATGTGGAACTCAATACTTTTTGTTTATTGTGAAAGTTGTCACGAATATAATAAAAATCGAGATCATTCTTCAGAAAGATCAAGTTTTATCAGCGAGATAGAAAAGGAAATTCAATAAGTAACTTTAAAATTTGAATAGTCGCAATATTTTCGCTTAACGGAAACGCTAAATCGAAATTCTTGCTTTATTTGAATTGCGAAATTATATAATTTTTATATGCCGTTTGTTTTATCCTGTTCAAAATCTTACGACTATTTCATTAAATTTCGCAGCTGTTTTCAAATGAAATATATTTTTTATCTCCAAATAAAAGGCCATTTTACACAAGCAAGAAACTATTTAATGTAAATTTGATTTCAGATAAATTTACAGTTGAATTGAAAATGTGTTTCTTCCTCGAATACTTTTAGGATAAATGTAATTTAAACAGAATTCATGATGTTTGAAATAAAAATAAAAATGTGCCTCATTGTAAAAATTTGGTTCCTCACTTTGATAAACATTGCACTAAAGCGTTACCATTATAATATGGAGAAACTTTTTGATCCAATATTTTGTGATCTTGTTGTGCCAAGAATTGATAAAATGTCATACCATGACATAGTAAAAATTCGAATCATAAACTGGTAAAATGTTAAACAATAATCTTGCAAACTTGAACTATAAAATAGATAAAATTGCCGATTAAAAGAGTCATTAATCAAACCAAATTCTGCATTTAAATTAACATTCGATAATATATGGATAGATATGAATATTCATACCTGAAGCTCCAAATTCACATCTTTTAATATGTAATGATATTGGGTCAATCCATTTCAAGTGGTCCAGCACTGGTAGCTCGAACATTTAATTCCTATTCCTTTTCTCTTTTCGACCAAAGTCTTGCATAAAAATATTTTTTATGTAAAATTATTGAGGTTTCTTTTAGTTACTAAAATCGCTAAAAAGAAAATTTACTGAAACCATACAAAATATAGGCCTTAGGCATAATTTAAAATAATAATAATAATTGCTTAGCTATGCAAAGGGTTTAATTTCCATTACAGCTATTTAAAGATTATAAAATAAAATACTTAAATAACACTCTAAGATAAATATTTATCTGTGGCTACAATAAAACTTTATTTTAGCAGCATTATTTTAGCATTTATTTTTATTTTTGACATATTGCCATTGCCATATCTCGGCTTGTAGACAGCATTTAGATCTTATTATTTTTTATATAAATCTACCATAAAATATTATCAGAAATTAGAACTTTACATTTTTAACTTGTGCCCCACCAGAGATATCAAAACATTAAAAGTATAATTTTTGAAAAATTTAAAGATTTTGAGAATTTTAGAAGAATTTTAGAGAAATTTAGTCCCATGTGTGTAACTTGGCGTGTGAGTACAAATACTTTTACCTTATTTGTAAAACATAATATGTCATGTTAACAGATTTTCGTTACTAGAAAAATTTCTTCTAGTATATGGACAGATTTATGAAAAAAATCTTAAAAATTATGCTGAAATTTCACAAAAGGGCTTAATTTAAAAAAAACATATTCTATTACAAAACATTTAGCTCATTTTATTCTGAACAAATTGTTGCAAAACCCATTTGAATTGGAGAAATAAAAGATGAGATATTTACAATTCAGTAAACCTTTCAATGTGAGATAATAATTGCACATAATGTAACAAAGATGGCCGATATTCGCATACAAAAAATAGTAAAATTAAAAAAAAATAATTTCATCATGTTAGGGTTGTTCTACAAAAAAATTCAGACTTTTTAAAAATGGTCAAGCAACCAAAAAAATATTTTTTGGACCACTTGAAATGTGTTGACCCTAGTTCTAACCACCACTAAACAAACAGTTGGATACAACCCACCTCTAAATCATTAAACTGAAAGTGCATCTGTTCTAAATGTGTGTTACTCCATGGGAATGCAAAAATTTCAACCATTATAAAAATTCCATAATTTGTAGTTCACAAAATTAAAGTGAACTGTATTTCAGTGTTACTGCTATTTTTCATCATCAAATGGTTCGGCGTTTTTTATAGAGCATATTCTACAAGAAAGAGCTTAGAATCGTAGTGAATTCTTACAAAACATATAAGTAAGCTTTAGAAGGCCTATTTTTATCGCTAAATTGTTGTAGAGAGATGTACATGATTTAATTTGATTAGAAATTATTGTCTTAAAATCTACTTTCGGAAAATGAATGCGATTTGAAATTTTAAAATTTGTGAATAAACTTCTAACACATTTTCTCTGATAACGCTTTGAAGGGTAAAGAAAATTATATAATAAACTATGTATTTTTCCCGCATTCCTAGATACAAGGAACTCAAATATGATGTCAAAAGTGGATACAGTAACATGATAAGGGAAAATTGTCTATACTTATAAATATAATAATCACTACTATTTCAAAATTGCATTCCTATTTGTGTTAATACGTACACTAAGCTCCAGGTTTCCTTGCAATATAAGAAATATTTAAAGTAATATAAATCTAATGATTTAATGGATTTTTAATGCATTGTACAATGACTAATACTCTCCAGGTTATATTTATATTTGTAATCAAGTATTTTTATACATTATTGATAGAATCATGTTTTATTAGCTATACTATAAAAATTACTCGAAATCATTTCCTAAAATCAATGACAGCAAAAGAAACGTTCTTTTTAGATAAATTATTCTTTAACACTTTGGGGACGAGCGACACATATACGTGTCGCAAAAAGGCTTAAGAATCCTTGTTTATTCCCACCAGCAAAATTTCACTGCAAAATTTGTCTTATTTAACCGGAGCATTTTCTCGATTTAACAAGGCCCAAATTTCTGTATTTAAAAACCGGTGACAAAACATCAAAAATTTCGTAAAAGGGGCCCGTCGCAAAGGGGTTAAATCTTGAAAATACATTTGTTTCTGCAGTTTGTAAGGATAAATAACGCTCAAAATTATGAATAACTCGGAAGGATGCATTGAATAATTTCGTTCAAATTGTATTACCTTCTTGGTGAGTAAGAGCAAATTTGCCCTTTCTTACTGTGTAAGTTATGTATTTTGAGTAGAATGTGTAACATGAACAATGCACTATAATCTGCGTCATGCATGATTTTATTTTCTCAGTTTTCAATACGAAATTGCATCTTAACGATAATACAGAAAATATAAACATTAAGTAGTAATCTACTTAAAAATAATAAAAAGGTAGTAATAACCACACAATATGAAAACTCAATAAAATTATTTTACAAGTCAACAAAATTATTTTAATCTGCTGCTTTCTGAGTCTGGATGGATTTTTCTTTTATATTTAGTCTAGCGAATTAAATGACACAGAAGATAGAAAGATATTCTTTTTAACACTCCATAAAATAATTAAACTGTTAAAAATAAAATGCGGAGAGTTAATGAAAATCTTTGTTACGTTGGCAATCGCACGAATAAACTGAAGTAATAATGATTAAGTATATTCTGCAATATTAAAATAATGAAATGAAAAAGAAAAATGTATGAAGTCGCGCATTTTTTTAATATCAGAATCAAACTATTTGCATAATTTAAACAATTTTAAAGTCCTAGGGAGTTTAAAATTAATAATACAAAATAAATATATATGTATTTGTTTAAAATTTACACTGAAGTTTTGAACAGAAGAATTCATAAATTACTTCTAGTCTCTAATTATTTGTTTCATTAGTCACAAATAAATTACATTGAGTTTGGTGTAATAATGAAAAAAAATTTTCAATATTTTACAGTTGAAAAACAGACGTTTAAAGTTATAAATAACAAAGAGGTTATTTATATTTTTTTAAGTTGGGATACCTTCTAATTTATTAAAGATTATCTAAGAAGATCCAATTATCCAAAAAGAACAAAGCATCAATTAAAAATTAAAAATTAAAAATGTTAAAATCAAAATTGACAATTATAATTTAATATTAAACAAAATTTTGAATGAAGTTGAAACTTCGTGGTTGGCCGCAGGGAATGATGGTAATTAGTATGAACATGCGCTTGAAACTTGTTGTTATCAGCCCACTTTCATTATTATTATTATCGTATTCTGCAGCAATTGAAAAATTCGTGCATTTTAATGTACTGGGTGATCCAAATATTATTATTATTATTATTTATTATTATTATTTTTTGTAAATTCACTAACTGCCCTTCTTACCAAATGGATGTTGATACAGGGGGACTTTTATTGAACTATATGAAATTAAACCTTCATAATTTATAAACAGTTTGAATGATGAAGTTAAAGCTTCGTGGTTGGCCGCAGGGAATGATAGGAATTAGTATGAACATTCGCCTGCAACTTCTTGTTGTCACCTCACTTCCATTTGGGTCCGTCAATAAACGAAAGAGGCACATTTGGAGGACAGAGAGTCCGCATTTCGAGAAGTCCCTCCACCTTCAACAGGTGACTCTGTGTTGTGTAGTGTCCATTCGGGGAATAATTGGTCCGAAATTCGTTGACGGCACGGTGACTACGGAACGATATGTGAAGGTTTTGGAAAATGATTTCATCCCCATTATCGAAAGTTAGCCTGATTTCAAAAAGATGTGCTTCATGCAAAACGGAGCTACTCTCCATCGGACCAGGAAACTATTTGATGTCCTGGAGGAAAACTTTGAGGACCGCATTCTAGTTCTAAGGTACCCTGAGGCCACTGGAATGGAACTCGCTTGGACGCCATATTCTCCCGATCTGAACACGAAACTCATTTTTTGTGGGGTTACATCAAAGACAATGTGTACAGACATAACCTTAAAATTATTTCTGAGATGAAAACTGTCATTCAAGAGGGCATCGATAACATCAATGTTCCGACACTTTAGTGGGTCACACAGAATTTTGCAATTCGTCTGCGCCACATTATAGATAATGATAGGCAGCCATATCGAATATGTCATAACATAAATTCGAATATCTATGATGAGGTTTAGACGTTGAATAAATTTTTTGCTCTCAGTAATTTTTAAATGGTTTACATTTTATTTCATATAGTTCAATAATTGTCAACGTGTAATTATCAGATCAAATATAATCTTTAAACTCCTGAAGTTCCAGAAGAATCCGACAAGTATATTTTTAATATTCGACAAAATGACTAAAATTGAAAGTGTTCGATCATTAATGACCATATAGAATATCATTTCAATTGCTTTCTCTTGTTTGATTTTAACGTAAATAAATATTTCTTTTATGTATGTCTTAATAAAAAAAACAAATATTATGTAAAGTCATAATAAAGTCACTAAATAGCCAAATCGGCCGATTTAGTTTTACTTTTTTGACTTTTTGGTTATAACTATATATAACGGTTATAACTTTGGTTATAATTAAAATCACTAACTTTATTTTAGCTGTAAGATCTGCAACCAAGATCAAATGTAGCACCAAAACCTTGGTGTTAACTCTTGTAACAACACTTAGTGGTTAGTTTGCTGTTTGCTGTTCCAATGGTAAAGCGCGAACTTCTGAATCACATGAATAACTGTCAAATTTGTACAACAAAAATAGCCGCCTTCTGAAATATATATAATATAAATGGGCACTGCGCGAAAAACAATCCGGGCACGAACAATGTCGGTTTCATGAACACCAGGCATTAATTATAAGGCAAAACTGTATTTACTAACCCATCACATGATACTGGGACTTATTAAATATTTTATTAAGGGGACAGTACACCTTTAAAAGCCGCAGAAAACGTAAAATTGTATCATGTGCTGTACATTTTTTTAAAAAAAGAATAATGTCTCTGGAAACACAAAAATTTCAAAATATCTTTATATGGAATTGAACTTTCTTTAAAAATTTTTAGTTTAGATATAATAAAGCAATTTTTTTTATGGGGACGATTTCGAAATGATATTTTTAAAAAATTACGACGTATAACATTTCACTGCGCGCAAGATATCTCATGCAGTTTTCATGCGATTTGCATAAATTTGATCTTAAATTAAACATAATACCTTGGACTACAATTTGAACTAGAATGTTTATGAATGGCTAATTAGATACAGAGAAATTAGATTTTAATTATAGAAAATAAAAAAATAATGAATTTTGGCATACATTCAACCTTGTAATTTTTTTCATATTGAACACAACTACATAATTCTAGTTCATTTTCTTCATTATATGTACATGTAGGCAGGGTAAAAATTTTGAAGCTATACTTTGAACGGTTTTGGAGATATCATGCGCGCAAGTGTAAAAAACATCATTTTGAGTAAAAGCCGTTTAAAGATTAAAATGTATTTTACAAATATAAAACTCATAAAAAAAGAAATAAAACTATTAATAGTATAACATATTCAGTATTAAAAATAAAATTTGATGCTTGTTTAAATTGATAAATAAAAAAATAGTTTGTAAAATGGAATAAAATGTAGGAATTTGTGTACATGTTTGCGACTCGCAAAAAATACGAAATTCGATTATATGGTTTGCATTTTTTTTTTTTTTTTTTTTTTTTTTTTTTTTGTAAATAATAATGTCCCTAGATGCACAGAACTTTCAAAATATCTTTATATGATATTGAACTGCATTAAAAATATTTAATTTGGATATATAATGTGCAAAAAATACCAAAGAGTAGGTTTTAAAATGATAAAAAAAAAAAAATGACGTCGAATAAGCGTTGAACAATCGCTTACTGGATGCATGATATATCATGCAGATTTCATACGATTTGCATAATTTTTTTCTTAAAATAAACATAATATTCTAGACTATTATTTAAACTCAATTTTATATAAATGGTTAGTTAGAAAAATAGCAATTACTTTTGAATTATAAAAAACAGAAATCATTATTTTTTGCACACGTTCAATCTTATAGTTTTTTTCCAAACACAGCTGCATAATTCTAATTTATTTTCATGTTTATATATATATTTAGATAGGATAAAAATTTTGAAGCTATACTTCGCATAGTTTTGGAGATATGATATGCACAAGCATGCAAAGCTTCATTTTGAGAAAAAGCCGTTCATTTTTGCACACATTCAGCCCTATAATTTCTTTCAAACTATACACAGCTGCATAACTTTAGTTCCTTGTCATCTTTGTATGAACATTTATGTAAGGTAAAAATTTCGGAGCTGTACTTCAAATGATTTTGGAGATATGCGCAAAAGCGCAAAAAAATACAAAATCGGAAACGGGGGCATGATGCTTGGAACTTATGGAGTGATGTTGACATTTTCAGCAATATCTCGGTAAATAAGAATCGCACAATTAAAATATTGGCATCAAATTATTCAGAATAAAATTATCTTTTTAAAGAAATAAAAATTGAAAAATCGATTTTTTGACCATTTTAAAGGTGTACTGTCCCCTAAAGCTTGAGTAAAGGCGGTGGAGAGTTTAAATATTTGATACACAAATTTCCATCCACGAGCGAGACCAAATTAAAATTATGTACTTTTGTTGGACCTCGAATAAAACAACTATTTTCATTATACTATTTCTCAAATATATACTGAATGCTTTTGGGAAAATAGCACGGAATGCCTTTGAAAATATATGTAAAAAAAAAATTAGGAAATAGAAAGTGTCAAAATTATGAAGAAATTGATGTTAATTTACTCTCTTCATTTAAAGCATTAGAATGCAATATATCTTTAAAACTGCATTTTCTGCTCTCTCACTTGGACATTTTCCTTTATAATATGAGACCATTTTCTGATGAACGTGGAGAAAAAGTCCACCAGGGTGTTGCTGATATGGAAACGAGTTACAATAGAAATTAAAGTACAAATATGTTAGTAAATTGATGTATACGGAAGACACCATAAGCGATATGAATGTAGAATATCAACGAAATTACATTTTTTGTGATAGATTTTATGCATTTTTTAACTGAAATAATAAAAAAAATCATTCCAATGTTTTTATTTTTTGTTGCATTGTTGATGAATGTACTAATTTTTCAATTGATACTGTAATTTGTTTTATTTAAAAACTGTCTGCCTTAAAAACATTACGTGATTAAACAATTTTGATGAGATATTTCGAATCAAAAAGGTTAAATTGACAATGTTCACTTTTTTGCCGACCAGTGTAATCTGAAGTTGTCTATAGTTTTTATATATGATAATTATGATTTTCCGGTGATGCTTATCTGACGGTTTCGGCTTTCTGGCATTATGCTGGAACTCATCAATGTCTGATAATAAGTCTACTGTGCGACAAAAGTGTTAGGAATCAGTGAATTAGCCATTGCTGATTTCTTCGACAGCTAACATGACATCAATATATGACATATATGACAACAATAATTTATTTACAAAAATAATAGAATTCATTCCGTATTGCAATGAATCATTCATCACATTCTTCATAAATATATAGTTCTATAAAAAGGTTATAGGAAACTGTTTAGCCTCACTTATTCATAAGGTACGGTAAAGGAATTTTCAGCCATTATGAGAATAGAAGCAAGACTCTCTCTCTTTTGCATTGGTAGCATGTCCCTTTGACGGAAGAAGAAAGATTGAATCTTCCAAAAGCATGAGCATCATCTGCATTTTCATTATATATTTAAGAATTTAATTTTATTTTATTATATTTATAGATTTTATTGACATTATAAATTCGTAGTATATAGTTAAATTTTTCATAAGTTACAAACAAAATACATTACATTGGAAGTCGCATATATCATAATTAAATTTTACTGTTGAATATGGTTTATTTAAAACTAGAAATATTGTAGAAACTATTTATATTTAAAAGGAAGGAAAGGCAAGACATGCATTCAAACTTACTAAAATAAATAATATTTTAATTTTTTTAAATTTATAAAATCTTAGTTCTACAAAAATAAATATTTAAATATTTGAAACTTATGCGGAAATATAATAAATATATAAGAAAATATTGAAATTAAAGAACATAGAAATTAACGTCTGATTTTAATTAATTATTCATTAAAGGTACATGTATATTAAGACAGACATAAACACTATCAATACAAAAACCCAACATGGAGTGAAAAATTAGCCGTTGTCAGGAACCGAACCTGGGCCTGCAGCGTAAACTGCTGTTGCTCTACCATCTAAATTACCCTGGCCGGTATCTTAACCCGGTAATTTCTCACTAATAAACCATGTTGGGGAAGGTCATTTGCTAGCCACCACACGGCATTCATCCTTAATAAAAGTGATTCGGTCATTGTGTAGTATTTAAACAATCAAGTACCGAACTTTAACTTAGATCAGGCCCCTATATTATACTCATTTTAAAATTATTAATTTCTCTGAAGCTAATTGCACGAATTTAATGAAAAATTGTTTGTAGGATAATTGAAGGGTGTATTTATGCATCAAAATTGATTGTTGCCATTGAAAAAATAATGCTTGTTTGTTTCCATATGCAGGTGCCTCCTACGCCTGTTTTATATACATCATTAAAAAGTAGCTTTACTTCTTAACGTTTGGTACCAGTAATTTCCTTGTACGGTAATTTGTTGCAGAGTTAGTACGGCCATTTATTTTTTTATCCACGACTGTACCTTGATTGTTCTACCATCATTCAAGGGGTATTTTTTATTTAATAAATAACCGCATAAAAAACAAGAGCCAATTAGTTAAATATTCTTTCTGCTTCAAAATATTTTTATTTTGCTGAGAAAAAAAACGGACTGTTAGTATTTATGAACGTATCTTTACCTTTTATCTAATTTTTTTTAGTATGATAATTTTAAATAAAAAATGTTAAGTTTATTTTTCAGGCTACTTAAAATGGATCAGCATTAAAACTGAAATTGAAATTTGACTACAAAATAATATATAGTTTTTTTTAAAAATATTCATAAGTTTAGAAAAATCTTTCTTCCATCGTTCGATTTTCACCGATTGCGTCAATGGTTTATCCAAAAAAAATGTGTGTTTGCTGTCTATTCGCAAGCACATACACTATATTGCCATTGATTATGGGACACTTGCGATTTTAGACATTTTACTAAATATCTAGAAACATACATGAGGAATCATCTCGAAACTCTTAGTGTATAAATATAATAGTATAAGTCATACATCTCCGTGAAGATTTTTCCCCGAAACTCCAAAGGGGACCTTCAACAAATTAAAAAATAATGAATATCTTTTGAATAACCCTGTCAAAACTAATGTAGCAAAAGCGCTCAAACTCTAGATTGTGATTGAATGCCTTATTGTAATAAGCCTTGTTCATTTTTATGCAAATAGCATGCATACTCGCAGAGTAATTAAGGTTTTTATAAAAATGATCCCAAATTTTTCCAAGTTTTTCCCTTATAATTTTCAGAGTTCGTAATATAAAATAATATTTTTTTCAGAAAATATGACAAACAACATTGCACATAGTACCCTGTAATCAGAATTAAAAAATAATAAAAATTGTATGAAAAATGAGTAGGTTTACTAAATAATTTTTTACTGTGCATGCGTCAAAGATATCAAAATTTCATTTGCATATTATGTTAGTTAAATGTATAGAGCAACTTTTGTGAAAGTCACAAAATCATAACTTGAAAATTCTGACAATAATCGTCAATTGAATAAGTCGAAAATCCGTTATTCTCAAAATGAAGCAAAAACAAGAGGGGTTGTATCCATATATTCATTGATTAGTGTCAATATAGAATACACAATATGGGATGTACTACTGCATTTGGATAAAATCCCTCATTTTTTTGCTTCATTTTGGAAACAACGGATTTTGTCCTTTTTCTATAGACGATTACTTTCAGAATTTTCAAGCTATGATTTTGAGACTTTTACAAAAGTTGCTCTATACATTTAGCTAACATAATATGCAAATGAAATTTTGATATCTTTGACGCATGCGCAGTAAAAAATTATATAGTAAACCTACTCACATTTCATACAATTTTTATTATTTTTTAATTCTGATTACAGGGTACTATGTGCAATGTTGTTTGTCATATTTTCTGAAAAAAATATTATTTTATATTAAGAACTCTGAAAATTATAATGGAAAAACTTGGAAAAATTTGGGACCATTTTTATAAAAACCTTAATTACTCTGCGAGTGTGCATGCTATTTGCATAAAAATGAACACAGTTTATTACAATAAGGCATTCAATCATAATCTAGAGTTTGAGCACTTTTGCTACATTAGTTTTGACAGGGTTATTCAAAAGATATTCATTCTTTTTTAATTTGTTGACGGTCCCCTATGGCGTTTCGGTAAAAAATCTTCACGGAGATGTATGACGTATACTATTATATTTATACACTAAGAGTTTCGAGATGATTCCTCATGTATTTTTCTAGATATTTAGTAAAATGTCTAAAATCGCAGGTGTCCCATAATCAATGGCAATATAGTGTATATTCAATTCAAGGGGGAGAGGGGGGTAATCAAATAAATAACACAGTGAAAACAAGAACTAGTTCGTTAAATATTTTTTCTGCTTGAAATTTTTTTTTATTTTATTATTTATTCAAAATAATTTATATTTATTGTAAATATCCATAGGTTTAGAAAAATCTTGCGTCCATCCTTCGATTTTCATTGATGCATCAATGGTTTATGTAAAAAAAATGTATGCTTGCTGTATTTGCAAGCATATTTATCTAATTCTATTAGCTTGACTGTTATTTGCTTACTTTTTAAATGAAAATTAATAACGGAATAAAAATACATATTTCTGCTGCCCATTTACTGTGGAATGAACCAATCAATTTTCTAGGTCAATAAAATAAAACATTTTAAAACAGAGCAATTAGAATTATATTCTAAAACTTATTATCTTTCAGCTAAATAATATTACATTAAAATTAATCATCTAAACAGTGCGTAAACTGTGATTTTGTTTTGTTTGAAGATGTCATTTTCAAATTAAAGCAAGCTTTTAGTTTCATACTGTCACGAAAATATGATGATATTTCGCACAAAATGCGACATCGGAAAATTAAAATTCATATTACCTTGAAATGGTACTTCCTAGTTATAAATGTGTAAGTTTTCCAGTTTCTAAAATTGAATTACTGAATTCGCTTATAATAATTTAAAAAAAACTCAATGTATTTTTATACGAAAAACCACCGCAATTGAAAAACTACATGTGGAAATTAGCCAAATTTATACTTATGTATGAGTAAATTTGTAAAATTAAAAACTTCTCATGAAATTGAAATTTACAGACTTTTTGGAAAAGTTTAGTGTTTTATGTTCAATTTAGCTTATAAAACTAAATGTATAATTTGTTATCATATGAAAAACGCAAATAAAAGTGTAAATGTAGAAAAAGCCTGAATTCACACGAATTGGTGTTTATTGTAATTCACATATAATTATGTAAACACAGATAAGTGCGAAAATTTTTTAAATCATCCACTTGTCCTAAAAATTACACATTTCGTACAAACAATTACATGTTTTATGTGTATTTACTTAATAACATTAAGTCTGTAAGTAGTAATCGATTTATAATCTCAGAATGTAGATAAATGTGAAAAACACCAAGGTTTACACTAACAGAAGTGTTATAAAAGTTATACGTGTATAAATCTTCAAGTGTGTAGACGTTTAAAAAATGATAGCTGGGTTAAATATAATTCAGTGCATTGATTTTTATTTCAGTAATTCTATTGCATATAGTACTGTAACAGCATTTTTAAAATAAAGAAATAAAACGTTTAATTTTTGTAAGATACTATAAACTCCCCAGATATACACACCGTTTCAGCTAAATTATCTGCGCATGACCATTTAAAAGAAATAGAACTTATAATTGTCTTAAACAAGAAATGCAGGCTAGGAGGAAAAGGGCTCACATGACATAAAATTTTGAGTTTCTTTTTCATTTCGAATTTAATTAAACTAAATTTCCCTTAATATGTAATATATACAGGGTGTTTATAAAGTCCCGGACCCATTTTGATGTTTAATAACTCATAAAAATTAAAAGCATTAATAGATTAAAATTAATAACATAAATGGTTAGATAGACTCAAAAAGTTTCATGACCCTTGTCAATGAACTTCCACGTGTGCCCCCTTCATCGCACGGAGAATATCAAGTGGATAGTCAATTTCACGCCAGGTAGCGGCAAGCAGTCGGCATCCACAGGGGCTATTGCGGTTGTAATTCTGGTTTTCTCTTGTGGTGTATGCATTCCCCTTAATATCCGCTCGGATAAAACATCATATACAAAAGTAACGCAGAACAAACACATCAAAAGTAAACATAACATTGCAATAGTTGCCAAAAATAAAAGAGAGAAAAGTGCAATTAATAAACAGACGATATTTAGAAAAGTACAGATATTTAGACTGGAAAATTAAATAATCTGAAATTAACAACACGCGCAGTCGATATTTACAAAAGTAAAGATATTCACACCTGAAAAGGAAAATATATGAGTTATTCCATCAAAAAATGTCATAAGTTTGTTTATATCTTCATTATTTTATGAGTTATTAAACATCAAAATGTATCCGGGACTTTATAAACACCCTGTATATCAAGCAACATGTGAAATACAGGGCTGTTATCAAATAGAAGCTGAAAAGTGCTCATGACTTCGGTTTGTTTGGCACTCTAGCCATCTGTCCGCGCTCTAACTCATGTAAATATATTCGAATCACCCTGAAATTTTCAGAAGTTATTGACGCTTACACTTGCATGAACCCTATTTAAACTGAAATTTCTAGCACGTTTAGTTTATTTACAGGAACAGTCAAATTTTTTCCGTTACATTACGGCCAATGAGAAAAACTCGTTTCAAATGAATTTTAAAGTTGTCACACCCTTCCAAACATAAAGAAAATTATATGGGTTTACGAAGTGCACAAAAATATGCATTCGGTAGAATATGCAGTGCAAAGAATAATTATTACTTATTTACAGGAATAATCAAAATTTTTCGTTACATTGCTGCCAATAGGAAAAATATATTTCAAATGAATTTTTGTTACATTTTTTCAAACATAATAAAATTTTATATGCATTTAGGACGCTAAAATATGTATTCTGTAGAATATGCTGCGCAAAGAATAATTATTCATTTCCAGGGCCACACAAAAGAATTCCATTGCATAATGTTATAGGTGGAAACTGTTTGTAGCATAATTTAATTATGTTAAACTATATCAGCGGTTCCCAAACTATGGGTCGTGACCCACTAGTGGGTCACGGTGGATATTTTGATGGGTCACGTAACTATTGCGATTTCTCACAAAAATAAATCTTTTGTTTTATCTCTTAAAAAATATTAAAATTTCAACAGCAAATGATATTGCTTGAAAAGTTCCTCAAGATCCTCCTGGATTAGAATACAGGGTGGTTAGTTATTAACGTGAAGTGTTCAGAGCCCTGTAGCGAGTAAAGTTTTGGTCGAAACATAACCAAATTTGATCAGCATACATAGTAGACCATAAAATTTCAAATTCTTAAAAAAATTTAAAAATAAAAAAATTTAAAAATTGCCACTAGGGGCAACTTTAGCGTTGTTTAACGACTAAAATGCATTAATTTGCATAAAATCAATTCTGTGTAGCAATCATGAGTATAAAAGGAAAGGCTATGAGAGTTCTCATCATTATCAACTCTCACCATACTTTGCTAGTCAAACTGTGTTAGCAGCAGGACGAGAATTGCAATGCTGATCTTCCTGGATTTCACCGATTACAGAATTAGCCAAAAGAACCGATGAGCATAACAAATTTACAAAAGTTGATTCATCGATTTGAAACTATGCGGCAACAAGGCCAAGGACGCAAAGTGACTAGTCAAACTCAAGAACGACGAAGGTGCAAGTGTTATTGTCAAACAAGAGATGAAAAATGTGCAGATACCATCAGCGCTCGAGCAGTATCTCAGCAGTATAAAATTGATCTGTACTGTATTTTTTGGCATTTAATCATTCAACAATTACACTAATACACTTTTGGTGCGCCAAAATTGCCCCTAGTGGCGATTTTTTTTTTTTGGACTAGCAAAGCATGATTTCATAATCTCGTAAGGTGAGAGCCATCACAAAGCAGTTGGTCTGAGAACTCTCCCAGTCTTTCCTTTTATACTCATGAACGCTACACAACTGATTTTATGCAAATTAATGCATTTTAGTCGATAAACAAAGCTAAAATTGCCCCTGCTGGCGATTTTTTAATTTTTTTATTTAAAAATGTTTTTTAAGAATTCGAAATCCCATGGTTTATTATGTATGCTGATCAAATTTGGTTATGTTTCACCCAAAACTTTACTCAATAGAGAGCTCTGAACACCTCACGTTAATTACTAACCACCCTGTACATGAACAGAAGAGGTCCTTGATGGGTTTCAACACAATATACTTGTGTGAACAGCCTTTTTCTACTTTGCTGTTCAAAATAACGGTACAGACATAAACTGCCTGTAGAAACTGACTTAATTTTAAAATTAACCACTTTTAATAGATGCCATCATCGGTAAATACCATTGCCAGAAATCTCATGGATTATAAAGTTATGTTTTGATAATAATTATACGTATATTTATTTATTTTTGTTGTTGTTGTTGTTGGTAGATTGCTTTAATTACTATTCTACTTGAATTACTAATTCCTGTTTTTGTTGATTGTGTATCTTTCGTACGGAAAATTGCCTTTTTTCGTAGAATAGGATAGGCGATATCTTATACAGGCCAATCAACGGTTTCCATATTGATGTACATTCTTATATTAGGTGGGTCGCGAAAAATGTTTTAGCTCAAAGATGAGCTACGAACCAACAAATTTTCGGAACAGTTGCACTATATCATGTATAATGAAATTGGCATAAGCCTTTGAGGCTTAATATAAATTATTTAAGGGATAATGCGAAGTGCATAATATTCACAGGGACACACAAAAGATATCAAATAGTCCATTTTATCCAAAGTAATACATATTAATGATGCAAGCAGGAAATGCATTTTTAATTATGATATACGTTTTTAAGTTTCACTACATTTGTGCACATTATATGGTGTGTATAAATGGCATACTTTGTATACAGGGTCACACAAATGAGTTCGTAAAGGTTAGTGAGTATGAGCGTAAAGTTGTTTTTTAAATTAGTTAAGTATTTTTACGCCTGACTACATTCAGTTTACAAAGAAACTCATAGAATATAGATAAATGATATACAGGACCACGCAAAGAATTAAATACATGGTCTTCTATGGGTGATGATTTCTGGAAATGTGATTTCAGAAGTTTAAAAAGTATTTTAGGATAAACTGAGTTTTAACCCACTTCTTGGCGACGTGTATTCTACCGCACAATAACTACGCCGCGCCTTGCTTACCTTTACTTTTAGCAATCGCACTTTTCGGCAACCCTAGGAGCAAATAAGCGATTTTTCTCTCCTTCGTTTGTCGGAGCTTGCGCATGCTCTGTTCGTTCTTTCTTTTCTATCTTTCTAATTGGACAAGAAAGGAGAAACATTTAAAAGTTTGAAGTCCCGCGCCTTAAAATCAATTAAATTTCTTGTGTCTCATTAGAGGCCGTTGGATTTCGAAGAGTAACATCGAGTGAGTAAACTTTTTGGGGGGAATATACGAGTGATTTTTTTTTAATTAGAAACCTTTGTTTTGAATTTAAAAAGAAGTATTTTCTACATTTCTATTGTTTTTTGAATGTAGAGATCCTGCTTTGTAGTTAAAAGTAAGTGTTTTAGGCCTTGCTTTAGTATTTTAGATGTTTTGAATCTTAATGTTGTTTAGTTTCATATTAAATATAAAAGGAAAACATTATTTGACTTCAAAGCTTAGTATATTTCTTTAGAAAATCCATTATTAATTTCTTTTTTATTTAAAAAAAGGCTGGTTTTGTTTTTAAAAGAAGGTATGTACACAATTTCTTTGCTTCTTGAACGAAATTGTTTTGCATGTTTTGATGTTATACATGTTTTAAGGAAATTTATAGCCGGGGGCTCAGGGGGGACGGAGCCCCCTGAGAAAGAATTTTTTTTCGTTTAAAAGCTTTGTATTGCGTAGTGTCTCCTGGACTTAAATCCCGCTCCGGGAGACAAAACGCAAAAGCACGCCAACGTGGCGATATTTTGGAAGCGCGCCAAGAAGGGGGTTAAAACTCAGTCGCGCCTTTTATTTTGAATTAAATTTTGAAAATACTGGCGTGAAAAAGGTACAAGGTAAACTACAAGGCTGAACAAAAGTATTCAATTATTTTTATTTCTATCTATATTATAAAGGCCAAACGTACAGTGGCGGTCAAATGTTTCCGGTCAAAAAAAAAATTCATTTAATTTGTAAGTATAATCATTCTATATTATAAAGGCCAAACGTACAGTGGCGGTCAAATGTTTCCGGTCAAAAAAAATTACATTTAATTTGTAAATATAATCATATGAAGAGGAATCTAAAAGTGATACTTATACATTTTATTGACTTAATAGTTAGGAACTTACTTATGGAAAAACATGTAAATATCAATAAATTTAGTTGACAAAATTAAATACAAAGGAAAACGCATGTTCTCAAAAGTTTCCGGCCACTTTCGCAAGTTTGAAAAAGAATGGTATTGTAATAGAAAATTACAATGATCAACAATATTTACAATTAGTATTTTACCGTTTTAGTATTTTATTACCTTTAGTAATAAGTACTATCGCGCAGCAACGTGACATTCGTACAATCAACGGTTAAAGATCGTCTATGGTACGTTTTTTCCACATTTCTTGAAAATTTCGGGGAAATTTCGGCTGAGTTGGATATTTATAGTTCCGCAAACTTTTGCAAACTTTTTTCCAAAGATTTTCCATTGGATTCATGTTCGGCGTTTGGGCTGGCTATTTCAAAAACGAATTTATTAGTGAGAAAATCATTGTTTTTCAAGGCTTGCATACATTATTTATGCAGTTATCATGTTAAAAAAAATAATTGCGACCAAAATTTTTCCTCTGATATGGCAGCAAATAATCTTGCAAGATTCTTGCATCATTCATCTTGCCGTGGATTTTAAATAACGGACCGACACTTTTTGAAGAAAATACTCCCCACAGCATAGAGTGTCCTCCGCCATACTTCATTATAGGAATAACATGAGTCGAATCATATCTTGTGTTGTTAGGTCATTACTGCGATTATATTACTGCTATTAGTTAGGCGTCTGCCATTACTCCCAAAACAGTTTCGAATTCGATTGATAGACAAATAGCACTTATGTCCAGTTTTCACTTGACCAGACTTTGTGTTTTTTGGAAAACGCCAGTCGGGAACGTTGATTATTTTTTACCTATGAAATTTTTTTTTTAACATCGACTCTTCCAAAAAGTTCTGTAATAAGTCAGCATCTTTATAAGGTAGACGAACTTATTTCAGCAATATTTCTTATTCCGTAAATCGCAATATATTGCAACGGAATTTTCATGCGGGTCATCAATTGTTTTGCTCCTGATAATTCTATCCACAAAAATAGTCATATTCCGGGGTCTCCCGGACCTCTGAAAGTCTTGAAAGCCATGGCTATCTTTATATAATTTTTAAATATCGTTTACACTTGATTTTACCGATCGAATAACTCAAGAAGATCGCCTTTTAGTGACAAACTAATCACTCATTTACGATCAATAATTGTTGAACTTTTCAATTTAGGATTTAAACTATGCTATACATGTTGATTCATTCATAAACACGACC
This sequence comes from Maratus speculifer, assembly GCA_964019185.1. Taxonomy (NCBI): domain Eukaryota; kingdom Metazoa; phylum Arthropoda; class Arachnida; order Araneae; family Salticidae; genus Maratus; species Maratus speculifer. The sequence continues at coordinate 226,363,025 of OZ025299.1, forward strand.
AAAAAATACTTTACCGACATAAAAAAATCTAAAGAATGATAAGTGGCCGGAAACTTTTGCACACACGAGCTTCGAATTCTACCCCTTTGCATGAAGCATCTTCAGTATCCAATCAAAATGATCACGCGGTCGGAGGTCATTCACATATTCATAACTTTTGACGAAATTGTGCTTCTTTTTTGCTGAAACCTCCTGGTAAACAAATCGAAGAAACTAACTGGCCGGAAACTTTTGACCGCACTGTATATGTGCGTAACGCATACATCATTTTGTGAATGGCAGTTCTTTGAAATTTGAAATAAAATTTCGGTTCTGCAATTTTTGCTACTGCAATTTTTTAACTTCTATACATCCCACATTTTTAATTTTTATACCATCGTATACGGAAAAAAAATATGTTTTAAATGCAATTTGTCTGAAAACTATATCTTATAAAACATTATTATTATTATTTTTACTTTTTTGTAGTTTTTAATACCGCTTTTGCAATCGTTGCAACAGAAGCACTTCATTTCTATTAAAATTAAAGGGAAAAAAAGCAGATTATTGTGTCTTTTCATTGGCATTTTCTTATATAAAGGGAAAAAACTGAAATTAAAGTACGTGTTATGTCAAAAATGTCGTCTGTTTCAAAAACCGATGATTATTTCGTTTTTATTTATCAATTAAATGACTTTTAGTTTATTACAAACTTACTTTACATTCGATACGACATCTTCTCTTAAACAATCTCTTACACAATTCTCTTACACAATTATTTTAAAGAATAATTGTGTGAGTTATTTTCTCCACTTTTACTTAGTTCGTATCGAACTAAGTAAAGGAAAGGCTGCAAATTTAATAATCAGTGTGTAAAATCTTTTTCCAAAATTTCACGTAATATCAATGAATGACTTCAGATAAAACATGGGACTATTAAAAACATCCCTGTCGGCTGGGCCTATAGGCGGAGGTAGATTTCGAAGAGTGCTCATTTCAACAAAAAAAAAAAAGTATATATATATATATATATATAATACCATTAAAAGTATATATATATATATATATATGGGAAATCTCCTCCACTATTAGATCTGCATATTATTTTCTACGCATCGCAACTCCGATGAAAAGGCTCTCAGTGAGGCAGACGATTTTGAAGCTGCTATTAATTCCTAAGAAGCCAGACGATTTAAGCGGTAGAAAAAAGAACTGAACGGAAGAAAGGAGAATGGAATGTTTTTAGTTTTAAGTTGGTGTAAAAAGAACGTAAGATGAAGACGAGTTCCCTTATAAGATGTAATTGATTAATTAGAGTTATGATTGTTTGCTTTGTAAATAGTCTTATGTAAATATCTTTTTTGTAAATATTAACGTTTAATATAAGTCATTTAAAAGTTTAAAAACGGTGTCAGAATTTAATTTACCTCCGAGTTTATTTACTTATGTGTTCAAAAGAACTTTTTAAAGAAGAATTTCCATAAATTTTGGTCTCAGTAAGTGAGATACAGACGCACGCCCACAGAGATGGAAATATATTTTTTTTAATATCTTGGAAGCCGATATTTTTTAGAACTGTGATGGAATGTCAAGCCTACAAAGCTATTTCAGAAGAGGTAAAATTTTGCGATGAAAGTGAAATCAAAGAGTGTGAAGCTGAACATCTGATTATGAAGTGAGTTTATTATTTCATTTTTCTTTTCAATAATGGAAAAATTAGTTGATTTAAAGGAATTAGAGTTTTCTTTGAAAACTGAAAAATCAGCTAGTATTAAGACATTGCACAAATTAATTTTTGGAGAAATCGGTGACAGAAATAATCGACGTAGAATTCGGAATTTTACTGGGTTTACGTTTGAAGTAGATTCCGATGAATATCAAACTAAATTCAAAGAAATTAAAGATAATTTTTCTGTTAACGACTTAATTACCATTTGCAATGTTTTGTGTATAAATAATTCGGGAACTTTTGATGAAATTGCTGCCAGAATAATTTCTAGTTTATGTGATTTTAGTATTTTGAAAATTAATATGATACCCGATGAAGGTACTCTTAGTGATGACGAAAGTGTCGATGAATTTAATGATGATTTACAAGATAAAACTAAAAATATTTCAACTGTTTTTGAGAATAATATGAGAAATGATTCTGGTAGTTCTAATTGTGAAAGTAATGAAAATCAGAAAATCCTAATTCCTGATTATGTTATTAAACCAAGCATTTCTATTAATGATATTGAAAGTATGATTACAATGTTTGAAGGTACTCAAGTACAAAATATTAATAAATGGATTGCCGATTTTGAAGATATTGTTTCATTATTTAACGTTAGTGATTTGCACAAATTGATTTTGGCTAAACGCCGTATGACAGGCAAAGCAAAATTATTTCTTGAAAGTGAAACAAATATTAATTCGTGGTCTAAATTAAAAGCCCTACTCATATCTGAATTTGGTCAAACGTGCAATTCAGCTGAATTACACGAATTGCTGTCCAAAAGAAAAATTAGCCCACATGAATCGTTAGATGAATATTTTTTAAATATGAAACAATTATGCTCAAAAGGCAATATTGAAGAATCTGCCCTTATTCAGTATGTAATAAATGGAATTAATGACCCTATTTCTAAAAAATCTTTTTTTATGGTTGTCCCAATATTGCTGAATTTAAACAAAAATTAAAGATTTATGAAAAAATAAGATCGGAGTATGAAAATGCAAAATTTCATAAATATGAAGGAACTAAGCCTAAAATTAAATCCGAAGTTGAAGTTAAGAACAAATTTAAGCCTGTAAAGCCAAATATGCGTTGTTTTAATTGTGGCGGGAATAATCATAAGAGTATTAACTGTGTAAATAAAGATAAAGGGCCGCTTTGTTTTGCTTGTAACGCTTATGGTCATAAATCATTTCAATGTAATAAATCTAAAGATACAAGTGTTAAAAATGCTCAGTCACAAGTAAACATTATTACATCCCAAGATTTAATTCTGAAAGAGATAAAGCTTTATTCTTTGCGTTTAATCTCTTTAATAGATACTGGTAGCCAAAAGACTTTGTTAAAGAAAAGTATTTATGATAATTTGAAGAACTTTGTAGAATTAAAACCTACGAGTATCTCTTTGACCGGTCTAGGAAAAGCCTCGATTAAACCAGAAGGTTGTTTCAATTCAGAAATCGAAGTAGATGGTTCAAAATTTAAAGTTACTATTTTTGTCGTTAAGGACAGTTGCATTAATTTCGATTTAATTATTGGTACTGATGTTATTCATCAAGGTACATTAACTATTTCTGAGAATAAAGTGAAAGTGTTTAAAGCTGAAGTTCAGTCTAATGACTTTTTAGTTAATATTGTAAATGTTTTGGATGAGCCTAAAATTGATTTAACTCACATTGCTGACAAAAAATTACGTTCAGAGTTATACTCTTTAATTGAAAATTATGTACCAATTAAAACTAAAACAGTAGATGTTAAAATGAAAATTAATTTAACTGACGAAATCCCAGTTTGTTCTTCTCCTCGAAGATTACCGCCATGCGAGAAAAAAATAGTCGAAAACCAAATTGAGTTCTTCTAATTTTTCTTCGCCGGTTGTTTTAGTCAAGAAAAAAAATAACACAATGAAACTTTGTGTTGATTACAGATGTCTTAACAAAAAGACAGTACGCGAGCATTTCCCCTTGCCAGTTATTGATGATGTAATAGACCAATTACATTCTGCCGAAGTATTTACCACCATAGATTTGAAAAACGGTTTCTTTCATGTAGATGTTGAAGAAGACTCGCGGAAATACACCTCGTTTGTTACTCATGAAGGACAATACGAATTTTTGAAATGTCCATTCGGGTTGACCAATAGCCCTAGTGTTTTTCAAAAGTATATTTATAATGTATTTCGAAACCTATTAAAAGATCACATTGTTGTCATTTATATGGATGATTTAATAATACCTGCTAAAAACGAAGCTGAAGGTCTAGAAAAATTAAAACTTGTACTCGAAACTGCATCGGAATATGGATTAGAATTAAATCTTAAAAAATGCAATTTTTTGAAGCGTGAAATTGATTTCTTGGGGTATAGAATCATAAATGGTAAATTGTATCCCTCTCCACTGAAGACTAAAGCAGTAATAAATTTTCCCGAACCAAAGTGTACCAAAGATGTTCAAAGTTATTTAGGATTGACAGGATACTTTCGAAAATTTATACGAAATTATTCGGTTATAGCTAAACCGTTAAGTGACCTGCTAAGAAAAGATTCAAAATTTAAATTCGATATAGAAGAACAAAGAGCTTTTAATGAACTGAAACGTATTTTGTCGTCAGAACCAGTACTTTTAATTTACAATCCCAAAAGTGCGACCGAAATCCATTGTGATGCCAGTATTGATGGCTATGGAGCTGTTTTAATGCAACAATCTCCAGTAGATAATCAATTTCATCCAGTTTATTTCGCAAGTAAAAAAACCACCGAAGCTGAACGGAGGTACACTAGTTACGAATTAGAAGTTTTAGCTGTAATTGAAGCCCTGAAAAAATTTAGAGTATATGTGCTAGGTATCCCATTTAAAATTGTAACCGATTGTAATGCATTTAAAATGACTATGGATAAAAAAGAAATGAGTACAAAAATAGCTAGATGGGCAATAATGTTATCCGATTTTGATTATGTTATTGAACATAGACAGGGTAGCAGTATGAGACATGTCGATGCATTAAGTAGGTATCCTATTTGTATGGTAATCCAAGATAGCTTAACTTTAAAAATTATCCAAGCTCAAGAAACCGATGACCATATTAAAACAATAAAAGAAATCCTAAAGGTGAAATCTTATGATGATTATCTAGTTAAAAATGATGTTCTTTATAAATGTGTTAATGGTAATGATTTATTAGTTGTACCGGAAGACATGCAAATAAATATAATCAAGGCCGCTCACGAAAAAGGTCATTACGCAGTTGCAAGAACAGAGAAAAGTTTAGAAAATGATTTTTACATCCCTAAAGTTAAACAAAAAATTGAGAAATGTATAGCAAATTGTGTTCCCTGTATTTTAGTTAATAGAAAATGTAGTAAACAAGAAGGCTTACTTCACCCAATAGAAAAAGAAGAACCTCCATTACATACGTACCATGTTGATCACTTAGGTCCATTAGAAAGCACTAATAAAAATTACAAACATATCCTTTCGATCATTGACGCATTCACAAAATTTGTTTGGTTGTATCCCACAAAATCTACCGATGCTGCCGAAGTAATTTCTAAATTAGAAATCCAAAAATCTATCTTTGGAAATCCAGTTCGAATTATATCAGATAAAGATCCTGCATTTACCTCTAAAGCTTTTGAAGATTATTGCATCAATGAAAATATTAAACATATCCCGATTACCACTGGATTACCCAGGTCTAACGGCCAAGTTGAGCGTCTAAATTCTGTCATAATATCTGTTCTGTCTAAATTGTCTGTCGATAATCCTAAAAAATGGTATACACATGTAAGCAACGTCCAACAGGTGATAAATTCGACTTTTCAGAGAAGTATAAGCACAACTCCTTTTGAATTGATGTTTGGTACTAAAATGAAACTAAAAAATAACATTGAAATTACTAGTCTTCTGAATGCTGAAATACAATCTGATTTTACAAATAATCGCGAAGATATGAGAAAAAATGCTAAAAAACAGATTTTAAAAGTCCAAGAAGAGAACCGTAAAACTTACAACCTCAGACGAAAGAAAGCTAACAAATTTAAGATTAATGATGTGGTTGCTATCAAACGCACACAACGAGATCCAGGTTTGAAGTTAAAACCAAAATATTTAGGTCCGTACAAAGTCATAAAAGTAAAAAATAATGACACCTACGATGTAAAGAAACTTGGATTCAACGAAGGACCCATGGTCACCAGTACATGTGCAGAGTACATGAAGCCGTGGACGGACGAAGCTTAAAAAAAAAAGAATTTCACCGATTGTGACACTATACCAACTATGACAAACCTCTGGACTGACAACTAATAGAATTTTAACTTTATTCTTGAAAAGACGTATGAAAGAAGACGAAAAGACGTAAGATAAAAAAAGACGGAAGACGTAAGAAAGAAAAAGACGAAAAGACGTAAGGTAAAAGAAGATAAAAAGACGTATTAAGGAAGAAGACGAAAAGACGTAAAATAAAAGAAGACGAAAAGATGTAAGAAAAAAGAAGACGAAAGGACGTGAAAAGAAAAGAATACGAATTTATTTTGAACGAGATTATTTAAATGTTCATCATGATGACTTCTTTTTTTCAATTTAGATTTTGGATGCTGCTGTGTTTTTTTTTCTTTATCTTTTCAGATGATCCAGCTGCTGTTTCCAGCCAACAAGAATACATTCGAGGACGAATGCCTCATCAGTATGGCCGAAATATGGGAAATCTCCTCCACTATTAGATCTGCATATTATTTTCTACGCATCGCAACTCCGATGAAAAGGCTCTCAGTGAGGCAGACGATTTTGAAGCTGCTATTAATTCCTAAGAAGCCAGACGATTTAAGCGGTAGAAAAAAGAACTGAACGGAAGAAAGGAGAATGGAATGTTTTTAGTTTTAAGTTGGTGTAAAAAGAACGTAAGATGAAGACGAGTTCCCTTATAAGATGTAATTGATTAATTAGAGTTATGATTGTTTGCTTTGTAAATAGTCTTATGTAAATATCTTTTTTGTAAATATTAACGTTTAATATAAGTCATTTAAAAGTTTAAAAACGGTGTCAGAATTTAATTTACCTCCGAGTTTATTTACTTATGTGTTCAAAAGAACTTTTTAAAGAAGAATTTCCATATATATATATATATATATATATATATATATATATATATATATATATATATATATATATATATATATATATATATGATTAGAGATAAACCCAGTTTAATAACTTCATTTGGCCGTTTATGAAAAATTTTTAATTTCATTTTTCTGCAAAAACTGGTTTTATCAGAATCATCTTAAGAAAAATTCAGCTCAAATGCCCATTATGACAACATATTTTGAAATAGATTCTAAATTTATTGAAAAATCGACCAAAACAGTACATAATACAGTTCCTAAATAACAAAAAACTGTCAGTTGAAAGCATTTGAGAAAAAAATTGAATTTAAAAATGAGTCATAAAATAACCGATTTGTTGTTTGAATACATCCTTAATTCATTAATCATGATTGCTTCGGAAAATTTTGTGCGAAATACTCACTTTAACAGCATTTTAAAAAATATATTCTATCTTTATCAAAAAACTGGCCAATGCGTCACAGTATACAGTTCCTAAATAAGAGGATCTGTAAATTGGATGCGTTTGAGAGCGAAAATGGATTTTAAAACGAGTCATAAAAAACGCAATTTGCTATGTGAAAACTTCCTTAAATTTTCAAATCACGAAGACTTCGGGAAATTTTGTTCAAAATACCCTTTTTGGTAGCCTTTTTCAAAATATATTCTGTCTTTATCAAAAAACCAATCAATGCATCACATTATATAGTTCCTAAATAAGAGGATCTGTAAATTGGATGCATTTGAGAGCAAAAATGGATTTAAAAACGAGTCAGAAAAAAACGCAATTTTTTATTTGAACACTTCCTTAAATTTTCAGTCATGATGATTTCTGAAAATTCTGTTCAAAATACCCTTTTTAGTAGCCTTTTTTGAAATATATTCCGTCTTTATCAAAAACTGACCAGTGCATCACATTATATAGTTCCTAAATAAGAGGATCTGTAAATTGGATGCGTTTGAGAACAAAAATGGATTTAAAAACGAGTCAGAAAAAAACGCAATTTCTTATTTGAATACTTCCTTCAATTTTCAGTCCCGATGACTTTCGGAAATTCTGTTCAAAATACCCTTTTTGGTAGCCTTTTTTTAAATATATTCTGTCTTTATCAGAAAATTGACCAGTGCGTCACTTTATACAGTTTCTAAATAAGAGGATCTACCATTTGGATGCGTTTAAAATCAAAAATGAATTTAAAAAGGAGTCAGAATCTAAGCCGTTTGGATTTGAGGTTTTTTTCTCCAACTCCTATTTTTGTTTAATTTCTTTTTGCTATAGGAATTGGTCTAATGAAAAACTTGTCAACATAAAAGTTGTAGATATTTTTGAGAAGATGTAAAATAAATTTAATCAAATTTGATATCTTAAAAATTGACGGAGTTATGGATTTTTCTCTTTTTTCAGCGCCCTTTTTCTTTTCGATTTTAATTTTTTTCATCAGTAAAAGTTGGTCCTATCAAAAACTTGTAAATACAAAAGTTTTAGATAATTTTAAGAACATTTATAAAAAATTTAGTTGTACTTTATATCTTGAAAATTGACGAAGTTATGAAGTTTTTTCTCTCAAAATCCCTGTTTTTTTCGCCCCTTGAGCCCACTTCTAAATTTATCAAAAATCTGTCATGTATATACTTTTGGCCCATTTTTAAGAAGTAATATAAACTTTAAACCGATTCGATATCTACTTTAATTAAGAAGTTATGGCGTTTTTTCGGTTTTCACAAAAACGCCCCCTATTCCGACCCCCTTGGTCCGATTTTGCCCATTAACGAACTCAGCCAAGATTTTATCCCCATTGATTTTATGTACCAGTTTGGTGGAGATTGGTGAAGAATTATAGAAGTTATCGTGTCCATAAAAAAGTGAGATATATATATATATATATATAGATAGATAGATAGATATAAACTGGTGCGATTGCAATAGGTAGTATTTCTTACGAAATCTACCTAAAACAAAGAAATGAAGGCATATGAGCCATTAGATCCCAATTTGGTTCTTAAATGACATTTTTTTTTTTTTTGCTGTGTGTTGTTTTATGTCTGTCTTTTGACTGTTTTTTTTTTTGTGTATTCTTCAGCGATAATGACGTCATATGTATTCTGTCTGTCTTGTCTGTTTCAGAATATACCGTAAACCAGAAATGTTTTAATGGATGCAAATGACGTCATATTATTTGAAAAAAGCATGTATTTTAATTCTTAAGACTGAAGTATGATTTGTAGAACTGCATAATTTTTCCCCTGCTATTTTGTAATACGTAACAGGTGAAAATACTTCACTTCCGAAAATAACGTGATCGAAATCACACACTGATAAAATGCAATACATCACAGAAATTTAGAGTGTCTTTATAAAAGAACCATGACATACAGTGTGCATGATGTGGTCGGAAGTCTTTGTCTAGAAAATAGTGATTTATGTTACAGAGCTTGGTGATTCTCGACTGGATGAATTCACGTCACCAAGTTACACGAGCAAATAAAGAAGTTCTTAGCAATAATTCGAGTTTGAGATTATAAAAATCGTCATTTTACCTTATGTGAAGTCACAGAAATATCTATACTAATAAAAGAACAAAACACTCTGTCTGTGTGTGTGTCTGTGTGTGTGTCTGCGATGGCTAGCAAAATCTACAGCACGTACAAAGCTCAAAATTTTTTTGAGAGTAGCCCAATATCTCTCCTGATGCACCTGAGCTTCAGAATTTCAAAATTCCAATTATTAACTGAGTAATTAATTAAAATCAAGAGGTCACTCTCATAAAAAATCATCTTTTTCCAAATTTTTTTCTCTTTCATTTGTTTACGGTTGGTTGGTTGTGTAAAAATTTTCGCAGAAGTAATAAAAAAGCTGAGACAGAATTAAAGAAACCCATGGAGGAATAAGATAAGTGGAGGTGAAGTAAGCTCAAAAAAGGTTTGCGATATGAAACCATTTATCGCTCAAATTTAATGTGGCAAACAAAAGGACGTGGAAGAGATTTTGTATTATAAGACGAATTGAAAGAAATGAATTACAGTTGAAGCATATTTCAAGAGGAAATAGCAAATTTTTAAAATGGTCTTCGTTCTATTATTATTTATTAGAATAAATAATCGCTTTTAAAATGAAGGAAATTGGAAAATTAGCAATAATTAAATATCAAATTAAAATTAAATAAGATATTGAAAACATTTGATACGAATTAAAAATTGTATAACTAAAAGTTTCCTTCATTAATGTAATTTTCAATACTTTATAACGTAGATGAAAAATGTTTATGACTTAATAATTGCATGTAAATAAATATTTAAAATATAATGATGAAAACATTCTTTTAAAATCATGTATGAAAACTTAAGTAATAAATATTAATCTAAAATATAAATTTCTGACTGCAGACGATTTTAATGTACTAACAAAATAATGTTATATTTTCAAGCAAAACGTTGAAATAATTTTCTATATTCATATTTAAAACACATATGATAAAATAATTAATAAATTTTTACCGGTGAAGCGATAAATTAGTTCTTTTTTTAAAAACGAGAGAAAAAAAATACAGGTTTAAACCTGTTTCAATTGATAGCGAAATTTTAAAATGGAGGGCCAAAATCACAGTCCGGTGAAATCCAAACACCTCATTGGTCATTGAGCCGCGTCCTTTTCAGGGAACAATCTCTTAGCAGTTGGGTAAATGTTGTCATACTCCTTTTTCCGAGAAAAAATCGTAGCGGCAGTTTTGAAGTAAATCTTATCTCTTTTCATTTATAATCTAAATTTTTCACTCTCATTTTATAAAATGGCATCAAAATATCTTAATTGAGTTAATTTCGATGGTTTATCTTAAATAAGAACAGGCGGTAACAATCGCTTAAAAAATACTTTCCCCCTCACCTTTTTCAAATGGAGAAACAAGTTCGTGATTTTCACCCTTACCACACGACCAATGGGGTGGCTGGATTTCACTTGACTGTGATTTTGGCCCTTCATTTTAAAATTTCGCCAATTGATAGGCGTGTCAAAGCAGGTGCTTTTGTTGGTACTTAATTGGACTTAATGTAGGGTTACATCTTAAGCATCATCTCCAGAGATAATACCTCCACTCTATTAATTTCTTTTTACTCTATAAAAGAAACCAATTTGAGATTTTGACATTTCAAAAGTGACTGTTTTTTTCCCAAAGACCTTTAAAATTCATAGACTGGCAAAATGTCAGTATAACTTAGGATTTTTGGACATAGCTATTACGTCAGATCGTTGGTACTTTGTACATTAGAATGTATTTGTGGTTGGCTAAGTTGCAGTTAATATATGTATATGTATATATGAGGCTTTTTTAGCAGTTTTTTTAAATCATTGATTAAATTTGAATGCATTTATTTAAGTTAAAATTTTATTAAGACTTTAATTTGTTTTTAAAACAAAAATGAAATGGCTCTTTGACGTACAATTGTTCGAATAGGCAGACGATTCATACACAGTAATAAATTATCAAATAGCAAAATAAATTATATATAAAAAATAGTCACTAAAAGAATAGTAGCAAAACATAATATTTAGGCGTATTAACACATAACCCGATCCCAACCAGAAAAAAACAGACTATACTCCGATCCAAGCAAGACAAAAATTTCATGAGCATAAACGCGACCCGAACCTAAAAATTCCATTTGAAAAAAAAACTATGGATTTGATATTTGACCCGAATCAAATCTGAATCCCACAAAAATATTCAAATGAAGCATACCCCAATTCGATCAAAGAAAAATAATGTTCGTGTATATGCAACCCGACCCGAACCTAAAATTTTTCTCTGAAATAACCCAAAAAATGACCAGAACGAAACCTGAAATCGATAAAAATATTCCAAAGAACTATAACCTGATAAGAGCAAGACAAAAAAACTTCCATGAACATAAACCTGACTCGAACCTAAAAAATTCCATTTGAAAAAAAAGCCTGAAGTTTTATGCAAACTACATCTGAATCCGATCAAAATATTCGAAAGAACCATAACCGGATTCGAATAAGAGAAAATAATTTTCGTGGACATGAAACCGATCGGAACCTAAAATTCCATTTGAAAAAAATACCTGAAATTTGAATCGACAAAAATATTCCACAGAACCATACCCGGACCTGAAGAAGACAAAAAAATTTCCATGAACATGAACCCAATCCGAACCTAAAAAATGAACTAAATCTGAATCTGACAAAAATATTCCAGAGAAGCATATCCTTATTCGAACAATGCAGAATAATTTCCGTTGATGCGCAACCCAACCTGAACCTAAAAATTCCATTAAAAAGCCGAAATCTGAATTGAACGACATCTGAACCCGAAAAAAATATTCCAAAGAACCAAAACCCGATCCGAGCAAGACAAAATAATTTCCCTGGACATGAATCCAACCAGAACCTTAAAAATCAATTTAAAAAAATACCTAAAATCTGAATCGAACCAAATCTGAATCCGACGAAAATAGTCCAAATAACTATAACCAAATACGAACAAGACAATATAATTTCCATGGACATAATCCCCATTCCAAACCAAAAAATTTGTAAAAAAAAGAAAAAAAAAATCCCGAAATTTGAACCAAACTTAATCTGAACCTAACAAAAATATTTCAGTGAAGTATAACCTCATTGGAACTAGGTAAAATAATTTTCATATAAGTACAACCCGACCCGAACTTAAAAATCCCATTTGAAGGGAAAAAAAAACCCCACGAAATCTGAATTGAACCGAATCTAAACTGAACACAAATATTCCAAACAACTATAACTGTATCCGAAGAAGACAAAATAATTTCCATGAACTTGAATCCAATCCGAACCTAAAATTCGGATGTTCTACAAAACATAATGCGCTCCGTAGCGGTGGAAAGTGAAACTAAGTACTTAGCGCGAGATGGTTAAAATATTTCGTTTATAGTAAATGTTAAATTAGAACTTGGTTACGGTTAGATAACAGTTAGGTTGCAATTACGTTCCGGTGACCCTTTTGTTATTTTATTTTCCGGTTAGGTTACAGTTAGGTCAAGGTTAAGTTACAGTTAGGTTAAGGTTAAGTTGCGGTTAGGTTGTGGTTAGATTATGGGTAGGTTATGATTAGGTGACGGCCAAGTTACATTTATGTTATATTTAACTTGCAGTTAGGTTACTGTTAAGATACAGCTAAGTTACAGACAAGTTATGATTCCGATACAATTAGGTTACGGTTAGGATTTTGTTCATAGAATGAACATTACGCATGTTTGATAAAAAATATACACCTATTTTTGTAAAATGGCTCTGAATTTATAATATTATATACTAACCTTTTAGCGAATCATCGAGAATCGATTTCATTCGCGGTATAGTCAGATTTAAGAGTGATATATAATTAGTTTGAAATTCAAAATATTTCACTTGGGATATCTATGTGAAAAAAGTATTTAGTTAAGTCACTTAACAGTAATTTTAAGGATAAATATCAACACGAAATCGTTGGACACATATTCCCTCCTGCGTTTCCCATTGCAGTCATTTTAGGTATTTTTGCAGCTATTAGTTTTTTTTAAAAACCAATTTTTGACACAGTCAGGGGGCACGTATTTAATATAATGTACACTGTAAAAAATTTGACCCTTTTGCTGTATCATCACTCCCCCGCTTTTATAGAATATATCTCTTTTGACCTATGACAATGCTCCAAAATAGGCTGAAGTAATCATTTTCTATAAAAGCGGTGGAGTGACGATGCAGCAAAAGGGTCAAATTCTTAACAGTGTATTAACACATATTTTGAGTTGAAGATAAAATCATAAAAATTTCAAGTTCGTTTAACATTATTATAACGGACCCGGGCAACGCCGGGCGGGTCAGCTAGTTGTATATAAATATAAACAGTTTAGTATCTGTTTCGAGCTAATAGCAATCGAGACTTCAAGTTTTGAATTTAAAAGATTTTAAAATTAACAAATTAGAATACCATTTAAAAAATGTGAATCCGGATATGAGAGATGCATTTGTAAATTTTGAGATAGTGAAAATGACAATGGGTTTAGATTTCACGGGGGAAAATTCTATGATCGAGACAAAGAAGAATAAACTTTGCTGGTTTTAATTTTGGAATGCCCAACATAAGAGCCTTAATTGATAACTTATCACACGTTTTTACGTCATAATAACAGATCTTTATTATATTTAAGTACTTACATTATGTTTATGTTTAATTTTAATAATTTCTAAAACAATATTTTATGGAAATATATTTTGTTAACCTTAGTTTAAATATCATTTGTTTAAAAGTTAGATTTACCAATATAAGATGCATTTTTATTATAACGAATTTTGTACACTTATTATAAATCAATGAAACAGTTTCATCTTAAATATTTTGTTTCGTCAAAATTTGACGGGTTAGTATAAATTCCAAAAAGGGAAATTTCAATCTTTTTCGCATTTTCTTGCTATCTAAATTTTCCCATTGTATAGTTTATAATCAACCTATAGATCAAATACAGGGCTGCTGAAAGGCATAGGCATGTGTAATTGGCTATGAGCAGTAACACCTTCTTTCCCTAACATAAGGAACTGTGTGAACCTTGTCCAAATACTGAGGAGTACCTCAGATTCTCAGTGTGTGAGCGTGACACACTGACAGTTGAGCTATCGGGCTTGCATAGCACTGTTTTTTAACAAACATTTTTACAATAATTTTTTGTATAACACTATTTCAAATAGACATGGATACTTCCGAATTTTCAACTTACGGTTGATCAAAACTTTAACTGGTTTCCAGTAAAATTAAATGTTACCAACAAGAACTTATCGTCAATTTTGCACTTCAAAAAAATTAAAGGAAAACATTTTTCTTTGAATTTAAAGTTTCTTCAAAAGTATTTTTTGTACTTATACATTACGTCACCTGAGGGTAATAAGGCTCTATGTGTATCTATGACGGCATTTTTGCCTGAAGTGATGTTATATATAATCTTAAAAAAGACATTACAATTATGACATTGTTTTAATATAGGAATGCCTTCATAGATACAAATAGAACATAGCTATATCGATACGTCAATTTTTTTCAAAAACACAGATAGAACCTTATTATTCTCAGGTGACGGTTAGTCTAAACAAATGCCTATGTGGTACAATAAGTGGACTGCCGCCAAAAATAACCAGGAATATCAATTTTGGCATTTTTTTTTTTAACAAGAAAGTGGACAGCTCAAAAATGTCAAAAATCCAGCGAACTTCTCGCTGAAAGCCCTTCAACTGTCAAACTGCAAAGTAGAGTAATCAGACTTTGAGATCTGTGGAGTACTGCGTCCTATATCTTTTGATGGCTGCGCCAAATTACAGTGCAGTTCCAACACCACCCAGAATGTCACCACATTTCATACAAGTCAAACTTAATCTAATAAAAACATAATATAAAAGTTCTTCATTATTTTAAATGTTGTGAACGAAAATTCGGGTTCCGCTTATTATAAATTCATCCTGCATTTCCACGTATTCACTGAATATATAGATTGAGAGTGTGGTTTCACAAAACAGTTTCGCAAAAAGGGTTTCCCGTGACCGATATTACTACTTTTGAAAATGGGCTCAATTAGTTTAGAAACACCCTGTATAACTGTTATTTTCAAAATAATCTAATTCATTGTGCCACAAACTGAATACTTTCATCTAAATTCTACGCGATTTAGCATTATTGATAGTTTGAAAAGAAAAGCTTAATTTCTTTATAATATTTATTAAGATTCTATAATTATTAATGCTTCTATGTTGCTTTTATTTATGGTTTTGAAAATATAAAAATCTAAAGAGGCTTTTAAATTACAAAAAGTCTTGAAAATAAATAACATAAAATTTTGTTAATTTGCTGCAATATTTCACCGTCATAAGAATTAGTCACAAAGTAAGTAAATTTAAATTGATAATGATAACTGCATGTTTTTAATAAAATATAAAGCTAATATGTTCATTTAAATGCAGTAATACTTATATTTGCAGTAATACTCGTACTCAAAAATAATTAATGCAGTATCATAAGAAAATAGAAATTAGTTCAATGTTATAGTCTGTCTCAAAAGTTTAAGCACTCTGCAAATCTGGTTTAAAATAATTAAAGAAGAAAATATTTTATGCTAATTTACAATAAATACTCGACATTTTATTAAAATAAAATAAAATAAGCTATTTTAGGTATTCAAAATAAAAAATATATTTATTTTTATTTAATTTTTCTTTTTCTTGAAGAAACGCTGTCTCAAAAGTTTAAGCACTTCATGCAATTTTTTTAGAAACACATGATTGATATTGTATAATGGCGTTGTATGACATCATATTGCACTTTTATGCAAGTATAAAAGGGGGGGGGGAATTATTTCCTCTCGTTTTAAAAACGCTGAAGGGTAAAGAATTCACAAAATATAAGATTTTGAAAGTTTTTAAATTGAAATCGCAAAATAAAACTGTTTCTGAAATTGCAAAAGCTTTAAATCGGTCGAAGCGAGGTATACATCAAGTACTCGCTAGAAATGATAATATTAAACAAAACCAAGATGTGGACGACCACGTATGACGACTGGTCAGACTGATCAGAGAATCCGGAGATTGGTATCTAGAAAAAAAATGTCCATACAATAAGCTAAAAAACTTTGTAAAATCACCATAAAAAGAAAAATTAAGCAGGACGCGTTTCGAGCTATAACAATAACAGCTCGTCATCAGCTAATCCAACACGTGTCCAAAGGGCACAGAGTCGAGATCAAGTGAAAGAAAGGGGGAGGAGATTACAAAGAGTGCGACAGGTGGCGCTAACTGAAAGAGCCAAAGAGGAAGAGAAAAGTCGTGATAAAGTGAAAGAAAGAGGGAGGAGATTACAAAGAGTGTCATAGGTGGCGCTGGCTGAAAGAGCCCAGGTGGAAGAGAAAAATGATGCTAAACAAATAAAAGAGAGAGAAAACAGTGGAAAAAGATAAAATAAAATAAAATAAAAATAAAATAATAATAATTGTAAAAATAGTAAATAAAATAAATAATTAAAAATAAATAATTAATTAAAATGTAAAAATTAATTAATAATAATTATAATAACTACAAAAGTAATTTCCACGCAGGGGAAAGGGAGGGGGATGATGAGAGATCACTGACAAGAGTATTAGAATTTTTACAAATAAAATAAGCTTCGTGAACATCTAAATGAGAAGGAGAGGCAGGATTAGAAATAATTCTGGCCATGTGCGGTGTTTTTCACTAATGTCCATACAGCAAAAAATAATCTCAGTGTACAGGTGCCTAAAGACACTGTAAATAGACATATTAAAGATTGTGATTACACCATACTAAAGAAAATGGCTCGCAAACCGTCTCTCAAATTACATCACAAACAGACAAGAATGAACTGGGCTAAAAAAACACGTGTCCTATGCGGCCAAGTGGCTTACTGTTTTATTCAGCTATGAGAAAAAGTGGAACTTAAATGGCCCTGATGGTTGGAACGCGTATTGGCATGACTTAGGCAAAAAGCCAAGGGCATTTTTCAGCAGGCAGCAAGGCGGTAAATTTGTTATGGTTTAGAGAGAATTCGGATTCAATGGCCAGACCTTTCTTGCTTTTCTAAAAGAAACACAAGTTTCAAAAAAGTCTCAAGAGATGCTAAACCACCATTTTCTTTCATTCGGTGACATTTTGGGGGGTCTTTAATGGACTTTTCAACAAGACAATGCCTCAATCCACGTATCACATTCTGCAAAACTTTGGATTTCTCAAAAAAATCATAAAGTTCTTGGCTAGCCAGCTTTAAGTCCTGACTTAAACCCGATTGAGAATGTCTGAAGTATTTTAATCTGCCAGGTTTACGGCAATGGAAAACAGTATGACTCTATTGAAGAGCTCCAAAAAGCCATTGAGAAAGCATGGTATTCTTTGCCATCAAAAACCCTACAAAAACTAATAATTTCGAAGTACGCACGTTTATTTTAAATAATTCGAAATCACGAAAAAATAATTTGTTAGTGAAAGTTCTGTAAAAATTATAAATCTGGTTGTTCTTGGCATTGTGCATAAACTTTTGAGACAGTTTTTTTATAAGTTTTTTTACTATACTTTTTAAAATTACGTAATTTTTTTTTCTATTTTTGATATCATTTATTTAAATAATGTTGCGAAATCTGCAAATAAAATTTTTTTATTCATTCTAACTTTTTATAATTCTTTAAAAATCGACATTTTATGTTTGTGCTTAAACTTTTGAGACAGACCTCATTATTCGAAAATTATAAATTAGTTCGATGTATAATACTAATGATTTAATTTATGAAATTAACAAGTTGTGAAGTCAAAAAAATACTTGTAGCTGTCTTAAATTATGGCATCATTAAAGTTCCCGTAGCTTACAATTAAATCGGTACATAAAGTTTGAAGTTTTAAGCACTTAAAACTAAAAAAAGCCTCTTAGATCATTTAGCTGTACTTTTATCTTTCTGTTTAATTTGACAAACAATTTATTGTAAATTACGCAAGTTTAACTTTTTTCAGAAAAATTTTAAAAGATTATTCATATAAAATGACCAAATCAATTTTTCATTTTTTTTTTTCTTTGAATATAATTTTTTCAATTGGACAAGTTATCTGCAGTTTTAATTTTTTTTAAAAATGAGACACATATTTAAAACAAAAATTTTATCGGCTATATACCATGCTTCAAACGTACTTTTATTACTTTACTATTCAATGCTGAAACACAAATGATATGGTAATAAATACGTATGCTTTGATCACTACATATCTATAGATATTATAAAAGACAAACGCGTCCGTGCGCAAGCCTGGCGTTATTTTTACGTTGTCAACAACAGTTAAATTTAACAACATTAAATTTCGTTTTTACTGCAGTTTTTTAACTTATAAAAATTGCAAGCTTTGAATTTTTACATCATCGAATAGGAGAGAGATTTTGCTCCCAAATGCAATTTATTTGAAGAGTATAGCGGAATTTTTTGAGAACTATATTGCAGTTTATTCAATTTTTGTATTTTTAAAAATAATTTCCAATCATGTTTTATATATGTGACAATTTAAAGTTAGGGGGGTAGAAACATCATCGCCAGGTTTCGCTTTCTCCGCACAGAAGTCATGGCCAGCGAGAAAAAAACAAAATAAATAAATGTAGAAGGTCCAAATAATCACTCCTTGGCTGCTGCAAGTTCATTTTATTAAACGGTAGCTATAATAGAGAGAAAAGCTCCTGATGCTGAAAATATTTTACCGAAACATCCAAAAAAATATTACCTCATTTACTACATCCAGCCGTACTCATGCAAGAGAGCACCCAAGAATCCTTCTTCTTCTTCTTACCACCTCTCGAGCCTTCCTCTTTTTAAATCTAAAAAGAAAATTCTAGAACATTCTTTAGTCTCAAACCCTCATTCTTTTATGTAAACATAACTCATACCCAGAGTCGAGATTAATATTTGACAGACAACAATTTTATTTTTTAAAAAAATATCATTTAACCAATTTATAATCGACTCAGAATTTTATAGACGATTTTTATAGACGATTAATTTTAAGAGAAAAAGAAAAGAAATGAATTTATTGATATGCACACTATCAAATGTTGACTGAGGGAAAATAAATAAATAGATAAAATAAAATAATGATATTTTTTTAAAGGTATGGTTTTGGAATAAATTTAATAAGACTTTCTTAAAAAGGGTTGATAAAAACATAGAAAAAATGAGTTTTGTTTGAAATATTAAGAAATAAAGTTTAATTAAGAATATTTTTAATTTAGAGCCATCTTTTTAAATTTGCGCATACTGGAAATAATGTTTTTTAAGGCGAATTAAGAATTTATATCGTTTCCATAAAGATTAACAGATTAGATCTAGAAACAAGATTTTAATTTAGTAAGTTGAAGTAAGTACGAAATATTATTATAAGAAAATTAAGATAGTATAAAGGTTAGTTTTGGCGAAAAAAAATTTAAAATTTATAATATTATCTCCCCTCCCCCAAATTTGTATGAAATTGATAGTTAAATAAAACTAAAAGTTCAGACAACAGAAATCTAATAATTTAGAGAAGTTAAATGTTGGAATAAAACCGTCAAACTCAGGAAGCCAAGAGATGGAAGAAAAGAAAATTAACGCAATATAAAAAACATTAGCGATTAAGAAAAATTTTTAAGAGAAAATTAAATTGAATTAAATTTAGGTAGGAGCCTTTCCCTGAAAGAAATACAATAATGTTACAATATCACTTACTATTTGTAAGTGCATAGGAGATAATACATACAATAAAAGTAAATAAGTTATAAATATTAATAAGCAAGAAATATTAACAATATAAATAAAACAATAAGAAATCTCCTTCATGAGAGTTTATAGAATTTCAATAACTTAATCAATAGTCCACTAAAGAAAGTTCCCTAAATAAAAGTCCTCCGGATCCAGTCTATTAAGTAGTATCTCTTCAATAGTCAACTAAATTTTTTCAGTGATATAGTTCATTAAATAAGTCTTTTGTTGGATTCCAACATCTTTTCATAATATATCAAATTTCTAATAATAAATATTATCACTTCAAAAATTAATAATAAATAATATAGAAAAATTCAAATAATAATAGTAACAATAATAACAAGTAGCATAATAAGACTCCATATCCTAATATTTCTCAATAAGAGTATAATTAATATTAAACTTCATTATAGAAATCATAATAATAATAAAAATAGTAAAACAAGAGTATAATCAAAAGAAAATATCACAATTTGTTTATTATTGATAGGGAAAATATTGGTTGAGGATAGAAATAATTACATAGCAAGTAAATAATTTTCTTATCTTCTAATAGCATAAGAAAGTATTTTTTGCTAGCCGAAAGTATACATAAAAAAAAATAATAATTCCAAAATCCAAATAAAATTAAATCTAACTATTTAGAAAATGGACTCTCAACCAGTATTTCCTTACAATAATTCCTCTCTGATACTCTTTTACAAAATTGTCAAATTTGGTTATAAGTTTTCAAATGCCAAATGTAGAATAATGTTTTATCTACACATGGTTTATAAACTTTAATAATAAAAAACAAATAGGAATAAAAGTTGTCATTCTTAATTGAGAAATGGAAATAAAAATAGTTTGCTTTTTTGAAAAACTTTTAATATCTGTAGTTTTCACAATCACTGAAAATCACATATTATGTTATAGGTTTGAGTAGAATCATCAGATTTTATAACTGTTATCACATAAATATCTGCTGAATAAATGGAATAATACTAATGTCAAATAAATGAGTAAATATAGTTAAATACACTTAAAATTAATTTATCAACATCAATTGTAAGTTTTTACAATCAAAGTGTACAACTTATGCCTGAATAGGGAGTTCAATTTAACCACAAAAACTCCCAAAAACAAGTAATATTCTAGTAGCGCTCCAAGAACATACCTGCTGATGTTGAAAATCATGGTGGGAACATTTTTAAAGAATAAGAATTAAAATTTAATCTACTGTCTTGACTTTAGTTTGATCTAGTGACTGTGATTGTATCTGAGGTTTTGTTTGTTTTTTGGGTTGCTCATGAAATAATTTAAAATCTTCTGGTAAAAAGTAGGGTCTTAATTTAGAAACATGCACAATAACGGAATTCTGTCCTGTCTCATAATTAAATTTATCTATTTCATAAGTTACATCAGAAAGTTTATTTATAATTTTGTATGGTCCAGAGAAAGTAGGTTCTAATTTTCGAGTATTAGGGTATTTAAATTCTTCATAAATTACAGAGTCTTGTATTTTTAATGGGGATTCGACAAAATTTCGATCATAGAGTCTTTTACTTTTAAGGTGAAAATCACGAGTTCGCGCTTTCGCAATTTTGAGGGCTTTGTCTACCGGTGGGTTATAGTTATGTTTTAAAGGAGATTCATAAGGCAATTGACCATAAAATAAATAGGCAGGTGGGAATTTAATGATAGAATGGGGCGTATTGTTGTATTCTTCGATGACTTGGTTTAATAATCTAGTCCAAGGTATTTTAGAAGAAGTGGAATTAACTTTACATTTAAGCCTGGTAACTATAGTCTGATTAACGCGCTCTACCTTTCCATTGGTCTGAGGATGATGTGCGGATGTAAAACGCTGTTGAACATGATGATTTCTAAGGAATTTCTTAAATCTTGGAGATCTGACAGATTTATGCCTGTCACTAAGTATTTTTTGTGGCGCTTTGACATTGAAAATTTGTTTTAAACAGTTAGTGTATGTTTCAGTGGTAACATTTTTGGAGAGAAAAGCCAAACAAACCTAGTTGCATGATCTATTATTATGGGTAAGAATTTTTTTCTTGAGTTGTAATAGTTAAATCCACCAACAGTATCAATAGAAAGACATTCAAAAGGTTGATCTGTGGCTGGCATAGCTTGTAATAAGCCAAATCTTTTCTGTTTTGGTTGTTTATTTTTCTGACAGGTGTCGCAATGTTTAACAAATTGTGTAATGTCTATTGTCATATTAGGCCAATAATACTTGGGAGATATTAAATTAAGCATTTTTTGAATCCCCAAATGTCCAAAATTATCATGAGCAATATGAAGTAATTTTTTTCTTAATGACATTGGTACAACAATTTTTTTTAATTCCTTTTTCTGGACTATAATAATTCCATTCTCTTTTTTATATTTTTTGTCACAAACATTGTCTTTGTTTTGCATCTCTATAATTTCTTTCCTATCCAGCAATAAACTAATATGTTAATTAAAATGACAAACAGGATTTCGTGACAACATGTCTGCTTCGACATTTGTTAAACCCTTTTCATATTTTATCTCATAATCAAACATGCTAAGTTTGAGTGACCATCTAAAAAGCCTACCTCTTAAGTTTTTAACACTCTTTAACCATACTAGAGATGCGTGGTCCGTATGAATTGTAAATTTGACACCATGAAAGTAATGATAGAATTTGTCAAGAGTATCTATAATAGCTAAACATTCTAATTCAGTTATGAAATAATTTTGTCTAGCTGATGGTTGATTTATTACTTGGTTTGAAACTAGTGGGGTGGAAACTTCCATGAATTGTTTGACAACCCGGTACCATTCGGTGGTACTACTAGGAGGATTTATAATAATACTGTTTTTGAATTCTGGTTTTAAACCATCAGTTAAACCTTGTATACTTTCACTAAGATATAATTTCCTACCAATTTCCACTTTTTTACGAAAATAAGTTTCTAAATTGTCTAAATTATCTAATTTCAGATTTGAAAAATCAGAAAAACTCGGGATGTCTAATTCAATGAATCTTTCTATCAAAATTTTCTTAATTTGTTCATAATCCGTACAATTTAAACAGTCATTGATATAAATTTTTTGCGCTTCTCCTTTCAAATATTTCGCAGTTGCCCCACCAGTGGCCGAGAGGTTCTGACCTCAAACTGGTAGACGGTAGGTGCTGGGTTCGAACCCAATCGCGACCGTCGGCCAAACCGTTCGGAGTTATCTGTGGTTTTCTTCGAACCTTGCGTAAATACGGGTTAGGTTCCCTTAGAAAGACGCCCACGGAGGGCATCCCACCCCTTAGGATCTATATCCCATAGTGTAGATAACTGGCCGACATACATACAACAACAACAACAACAATATTGCGCAATAAAATTAAATTTCCATTCTAGATTTTTTTCTTCTCCTTTTCACATGTTGTATCAAAATAAGTTAGCCATATGTCACTGATGTATGATTTTAGTGAGTTAGTCTTGTTTAATTCAGCGAATGTGATTAAAATAGTGTTAATTCTTTGTATTTCAATGTTCCATTGCAAGGAGTACCCACTTGATTCTCAAATTTTACAACGTCACCAGAATTTGGATATAAATATTTTCTATGTACTATGTTTGGGGAAAAAAAAAAGGCATTTTCTTATTTTCAAATAAATTTGTACGTAAACTCCGGTGTCAATTGTTCATTTTAACATTTCACAATGGAAGAACTCAAAGAGTTAAAGAAAAAGCTTCTGCGTTGTTATTTCATAACTTCATTTTTGCAATAGTGAGGAACAATAGAAAAGATATTTAAATTTTATCATTATTTTTCTTGTCTGACACATTATGAAAACCCAGGAAAATAAACAGTAAATTACAACTGTGTACAGTAATTTTTACTTAAAGATTAATTAAATATACCGTAATTTCGGGTGTATAAGCCGCAGATCAAGCAATTCTTTTTCGACCCAGAATTTTTTAAGAAACAAATATAACTAGTAGCTTAAGAGCTACTGAACCCTGGGAGTAACGGTCGTCCTGTAAGGATAGAAATTTGTATACCTACGATTTATAGCATGCTAAGAGCAATAGCCATGACCTGGCAGGCGTCAGCCCTGCACGTCATCAGGCCCTTTATTTTTTGAACTGTCAAGTAAATTGAGTTTAAAAACTTGTTCCTGTAAGTTTGAAAATTTAATAGGATAAAGTTTATTTATTGTAAATCTTTAAAAAATTTTGACAGGCGATTACAATGAGCAGAAGTATATGACAGGTGAATTAAAAAGAGCACAGTTGATGAGGTAAAATAAACTTTGTCCTGTATAGTTAAAATTTAGATATCTTTTTAAGTAAACGTTTTAGAATAAATATGTACAATGCCAGGCGGTTTTGAACAGCATAAGACCTTGACAGGCGAGAGGAAAGCTGCTAAGGGCGTGCGAGATGGAATTCTTCTTCCTTCTAAAAGTTCTTTCGGAATTATAATTAACTCATAATTAATTAAGATCTGACACCGTTTAAAACTTTTAAATACTTATATTCAAACATTACTATTTAAAAAAACAATATTTACAATTTAAATAATCATAAATTCTAATTAATTCGTCGTCTCTACACCGATAAAAATTTGCTGCATTTTGCTGCAACGCACTCCACCGCTTGTATATAATATCTCTATTCCAACCAAAGAGAAAGCTCCATTTCACGGCCAAGCAACCGTTTTCTATACCAGCAGGGGAGTGCATTGCAGCAAAATGCAGCAAATTTTTTATCAGTGTATCTTACATTCTTCTTACAACAAATCAAAACATTTCATTCCTCATCAACTCAGTTCAGTTCTTTTTCTGCCGCATTTCGTCTGGCTTCGCAGGAATGAATAGCTGCTTCAAAATCGTCTGCCTTACTGAGAGAACGATTTTTACTTGTGTGGATGCTATGAGATATAATGTTTTTTATGTTGAGTGATTTCGAATTTTTATAAAATCTAATTTATTATTATTATTATTATGAACTGTGCAGTGATATTGTGTATTGTTGTACTTTATATTAACATTTCAGTAAATAAAGTGCAGAATGGAATCTGAACACGTGGTTTGTGTGATTTGTAACCAAGAAACTGATGAAAAAAACTGTACGATTTACAGAGATACGTTGAATAAAAGTAAATCAATATTGAAAATAAGAAAAGACAATAATTTAAAATTCAAAGATATTTCTTTACCAGAGGAAATTAACGCAAATACTGGTTATCATGTGAAATGTTATAAAAACTTTCTTGCCGTGATGAAAAAATATCGCTCGTGTGAATCATCAACTTCAAATCTACCAGCATCATCATCAGGTATTTTTTATTAACTTGTACATTCTTTAATTGTAACTATATTCTTGGTTTAATTACGTGGCACAAATTTGACCATTACTAAATATAACTCCGTGATCGTCGATATAAATGATAATTTATCGTGCCAACATCATGAAGAGGCTGATACGAAAATAATGTACCATACATGCCAAATGGATGAAGATGTATCCGACGTGTTAATAAAAACATGTGACACAGACATTTTAATATTACTGCTTGGAAACATGGACCATCTCCACAATAATAATTTAAAAATCTATATGGAATATGGTACTAATAATTGTAAAAAATGGATAAATATTTCTGAACTGTATACAAAATTGGGACCTTCCATATGCCAAAGCCTACTGGGATTTCATGCATTGACCGGTTGCGATTTTAATCCGTCCTTTTCAAGAAGAGGTAAAAAAAAACCTTTCAAAATATTGCAGAAATCGAGTGTGTATCAGAAGGCGTTCAAAGAGTTAGGAAACGCAGAAATAGTTAAGAAGAAAGAAAAAAATTTTCCGATACTAGAGAAATTTGTATGCCAGATGTATGGTTTTAATTGTTCAAAATTAAATAATGCGCTCTATGAAAAGTTTCTTGCTACATATAACACAAATAATCCTAAAGTGTTCATGAAGAAAGTAATAGGTTATGATTCATCAAATCTGCCACCGTGCCAACGCGAACTACAGCAACAATTATTGAGAACTGCATACATTACAAATATCTGGCGAAATTGTCATTTAAAAGAACCAACAATTCTTGCCCCTGAAAATAACGGTTGGAACTTAATTGATGATCGTTACGAGTTTAATTGGTTTGAAGGGAATACGGTTCCTTTGTCTATGTACGACATACTTTTACAAGGGCCTACTGATACTGCCACAGCACAATCGACTGAAACTGAGGGATACATTTCAGGTAACATACAACTATTATATTCAGTAAGATTTAATATACAGTCCTATGTAATTGAGCTTGATATTCAATTCTTAACGACCTTATTGATTTATTAAAATATTTTTTTTTACTATTTTCAGAAGAGGAAAACATTTTTGTAGAGTCAGATGATGATGAAAACAGTGATAGTGAAATGTCGAATGATGATGAAAATGAATGTTAAAACTAATGTAGATTGTATAAAACCTAATAAAATGTATTGCATTTACTGTATGCGTTCACGTTACATTTCTTACTCGCACGCCCTTAGCAGCTTTCCCCTCGCCTGTCAAGGTCTTATGCTGTTCAAAACCGCCTGGCATTGTACATATTTATTCTAAAACGTTTACGTAAAAACATATCTAAATTTTAACTATACAGGACAAAGTTTATTTTACCTCATCAACTGTGCTCTTTTTAATTCACCTGTCATATACTTCTGCTCATTGTAATCGCCTGTCAATTTTTTTTTAAAGATTTACAATAAATAAACTTTATCCTATTAAATTTTTAAACTTACAGGAACAAGTTTTTAAACTCAATTTTCTTGACAGTTCAAAAAATAAAGGGCTTGATGACGTGCAGGGCTGACGCCTGCCAGGTCATGGCTATTGTTCTTAGCATGCTATGAATCGTAGGTATACAAATTTCTATCCTTACAGGAGGACCGTTACTCCCAGGGTTCAGTAGCTCTTAAGCCCCAAAGGTTAAAGATATGACTTATTTTCAATTTCGATTTATTTGTTGGAAAAGTCTTTTGTTTGAATTCCTTTTTGACTTCAAAATTTCGATCATTTCTGCAAGCTTGTTAGAATTTCAAAAGACATCAGGAATGAAGTTGTATTTTTTGCCGTTTGGCTGAATCATATACACTTTTCTCTAAAATTCGCTTCATTCAGTTCAGTTTACCTAATAAATTTTACCTAATAAATAACATATTTAAAGACATAAATCATTTATAACTACACTAAACTTTTTAAAAATAAAAGTAAAATTTGAAGAAAGTAAATTCTTATATAGAAAGCAATTCAGCAACTTTTCAAGATTAATTTTTAAAAACTCATAGGTAACTTTGATGTATTCCCCTTTTTTCTTTGTAGAGATGTTTTCGTAGCAACAGTATTTATGCGATTAAGATAAAGCAAAGTGAATAAGTGTCTTTCACAAAGAATCGAAATGTTGCCTTTCTCTTTTCTGTAAACCACGAGAAAAGCAATGTATCATTCTTAAAATAAAATAACCGCAAGAACTAAAAGTTTGGGAATCATTGTTATCTCAAAAAAATGAGAGTAAAATAATTTTCCATTTTACATGTGATGTTGAGAAAGATCTTTATGTTCCAGCATTACGGATAAAATCCCAACTTCCCTTCTTAGTTAAAAATAGCACCGCGTGTAAAAGCGCGCAGATGCTTTATATTATAGTTGTGCAAAAACATTATCGTAAACTTATTATCTTCTGAGTTTATTTAGATAAGACATCAGATTGAAAAATTTTTCATAGTAACTTGAAACTATTTTTGGTAATGAACGCTATTGATTGGTAAGCATTTTGTTGCTATGACAACATCTCATAGTTGCCCCAGTAACAGCATGAAGAGCTCTTGCACGCACTTTTACCATTTTGAAGAACTACTTTACAGCCTTTTGGGTACAGTTCAAAACTAATGCATTTTATCTGGTCACACTTACTTTTTCATCGAGGTGTCCTTTTTTATTTTGGCCGGCATTGCTTTTATTTGTTTAGTTTTTCTCAAGAGCAAGGTTAAGTACAATCAAGACGCACTTGTTTTTTAATTGTACTTTTTTACACGCCAACGGTAGAGATAAGATTTGTAGCTTCTTAATTTAAACGTCGCACAATTTAATTTTTGAATACTCTACAGACTATTAAAGAAAGTTTTCAGAGCAGCATACATTAAATAGAAACTATATTTCTTCTATTTAAAACTTATTTAGGCAGAATTTTTGCAAACTTAAAAAACTTTGAATAATATTCGACGTTTTAACATGTTTCCAATGGATATTTTATTAAGTATTTAAATAAAAAATAGGAATTGTTGCACATAGTTTTTTTTACAAAATGTCCACAAGTGTGCATTATTTGAGCTTTAAAAAATTCGTAAATAAAATTATTTTATCTTTTATCTTTTTAGATATTCTTTGATGTTGAGGCCTAACATTTGAATTTTGCACACTTTAAGATTAGATGAAGACTTGATAGACTTATAGAGATTGATAGAGATAGAGACTCATGTTTCAAGAATCACTTGTTGAACAGATATTTCTGTAGCATGAAAGCATCATTCCAGAAGATTATTTGATTTTCAGAGGCATGTATGTAAATATTTAATATCTTTCAAACCGTTGCTTCCTTACATTATGTAATGTTTCGAGAATTTTTTAATTTATTCTTCACAGTTGGAATTGTAATTCATGTAGCCATTTCTATTAAAACATTATTTCTGCAAGTCTGTAAAACTTCCTCAATTTTCTCATTTCTAATGCAACTTCCGAACAAAGAATGTGTTTTCAACAACATTCTTTTGTTTATGCTGTAATGTGTTCTTTATAATGTGACGTCTGTTTCTCTTCCTCTCTTTTGAGCGTTTATTTTTTTCTTGTTTCTTCTTCCTTATCTTTATTTTATTATTATTATTATCTCCTTGCTTTCTGTGACTTAATGATATCATCATATTACTCATCTTAGCATATCACTTTTGCTTCTAAAAGACCATTTTATTTAAAGTGTTTTCTACAGATTCTCATCGGAAACCATTTTGGTTAGTTTGATTTTTCAAATTTTTAATAGTGTATCCTTAGTTCATTTTTTCATTTTCTGATTTACATGTTTGCCATTGCCATTTCTTCTCCATGGCATTCCTTATTTTTATTTTTGTATTATTATTATTTCCTTGCTTTTTGTGACTTAATAATATCATCATATCACTCATCTTAGCATATCATTTTTGCTTTTAAAAGACTATTTTATTTTAAATGTAGTCTACAGATTCTCATCGTAAACAGTTTTGATTGTTTTGAGTTTTCAAATTTTTAATAGTTTGTCATTAGTACATTTTACGCATTCCACTTTTTCATTTTCTGATGCCTATCTGACTTCTTTTTAGCTGTGCGGCAATCATTTTTTCGCTGCCAAATAGTATTCTCGTGGGATAAATGCTAGAGTTCAATTGAGTTTGGATTCTTACGAAGTATGGTAGCAAAGCAGCTTTTTATATTACAAAATGAAATTTAAAACATTTTACTTTTTAAGTTTGTGAAAGTTTAAACAGTATATTTTTCGTTGATAAATTGGCAAGTATTATTTACCCTCGTACGTAGTATAGGGCAAATCTTGCAATCGTTTTAAAAATCGGATTTTTTTTTTTCTTTTTTGACAGATTTGCATGTTTTAGACACTAGAGATTCCAAGAAACATATTTTTAGGAAGAAATATTGCCGTGCGTCTGTCTGCGTGTCTATAAATGCTCTATCTTCCGAACAAATTGAGACAGAGACTTGAAATTCGGTGTGTACTTAGTATGTAATAATGGGAAGAAGCCTGTGTAACATCAGTAACCTCGATTATAGTTTTTGGACGCTCAAAATATTTTTTCTGATGAAATGTAGATAAAATTTTTCGAATTTTTTTTTATTTTATGGAGTGAATATAAAAGACAATAATAATAATAATAAAAAGAAATGTGCATAAAGAATGAAGTCTATCCGATAATTGGCTGCCGAGATATTTGTAAACATATTTTCCACATTCTTCGATTTTTCATTACCTGTATTTCATTCAAATTTCAATTCAAATATACAGGGTGTTTCCAATTTTTTTTTACAATAAAAGAGGGATGATAGACACATCAAGACAAAAAATATTAAATAGGAGACCAAGGGTCTCAAACGTTTTCCAAAGGAGATAGCCGCCATTAAAGCAGTGTTGCCAGTGGGCTACTTTTTTTCAATTCAAATGTCTTGATTGACACCACTTTTATCAAAACGGTAAAATTCCCTTTCATTTGTCCTTTATTAATATGACATTAAATAAGCCTCATTTTACCTTTTAAAAAAAGTGGTGCCAATGAAGAATCTGAATTTAAAAAAAAAGTAGCCCATCTGGCAACACTGCATTAAAGTTTAAAGACCAAAATTTCAAATAAACATTAAAAACGGAAAAATCATTCGATTGATTTGCGGTTTTCACTAAAATTATTCATTATGTCGGCATTTTCTTGAAATTAAATTATAAAGATAAATTTCAAAAAATGCCGATAGAGGGCGTTTTAGACTTTGGAGTAACGAACAACTATTTTTTGCCGGTATTTTTTGCATCTCATTAAATGTTTTCGTAAGCTTAGACTCAAACTTAAATTTTGAGCTCAAAATCTGAAAGTGGGAGTGGTTAAGTAGAACAAACTGAACTGTTTCAGAAGGTTCAAATTTCAAATGATTATAAAAAACGGAAAAATTGGTGCATTGATTTGCGGTTTTCACAAAAACTATTATTTATGTCAGTATTTTCTTAAAAATAAATTATAAAGATAATTTTCAAAAAATGCCGATAGAAGGCGCTTTAGACTTTGGAGTAACGAACAACTCTTTTTTGGCGTTATTTTTTGCAACTTATTAAATGCTTTCGTAAGCTTAGACTTAAACTTAAATTTTGAGCTCAAAATCTGAATACTTAGGAGTAGTTAAGTATACAAACTGAACTGTGTTTAGAGGGTACAAATTTCAAATGATTATAAAAAACATAAAAAGTGGTCGATTCGTTTGCGGTTTTTGCTAAAACTAATTTTTAAATGAACATTTTCTTGAAAATAAATTTTAAAGATAAATTTCACAAAATGCCGATAGAGGGCGCCTTAGACTTTGGAGTAGCGTACAACTATTTTTAACTGTTACTTTTTTTTAATCTCATTAAATGCTCTCAAATGCATAAACTTAAATTTTAGGCTCAAATTCTGAATCGCTGGGAGTGTTTAAGTAGCGAAAAATTGAATTGTGTTTGAGGAGGGGGGGAGTGTTAAATTTCAATTCCTGAAGACGCTTCAATTTGCGCTAATTAACTACTCCTAATTATTCATATTTTGAGCTCAAAAGGGTATAGCCGGGTTTTTTAGTAAAATATGCCCTTGAGTCAACCACATCGAGTCCTACATGGATCGATAGCTCTAAAAAAGAGATGTATTTTTCCCCACTTTCAAGTTTATATCTGATGTCCACATGGGGATTATGACCCTTAATGCCCGTTTTGAAAAAGGGCACATTGTGGCGAATCTACTTGTCGGATTTCAACGAAAAAAAGTGGGATTTATAGTATTATTATACAAATATTGGATAATTTTTTTCAGAATTTTTCCGACAAAAGTACGAGCTCTATAAAATTTTTCTTCTTTTTAATTGAACATTTTAATTAAGAATAGATTAAAATATTTGAGTGACCACCTTAATTTTTTTACCTAAAATACAACGAGATATGATCCATATTTTATATTAGTTTCAACTTCCTACGTGTGGTGCAACATAGTGAAAAAAATTAAAAACATATTCCGGGGGGGGGGGGGGGGAGTTTTCCCCACCAATCTCACATTTATTTATAAACCAAGTGCATTTGATACTAGTTTCAAGTCATCGCAGGGTACATAGAATATTGCAGAATATATTAATCACTGAATTCATTGCTGATTGTTATCGTTAACTCAAAAAAATATTTTTTTTTAATGTAAAAAAACAACAACAATAATATTGATTGTTTTCTCTGTTTTTAGAAAACATTTAGCAGTCTCTCTTCCTCGCTGTAAAAGAAGATATATGTTTAACGAAATTTTCAATTTTCTACACTGGATACACCATACAAAAAAGTTATAAACTTATTTTAAGGAGGGGAGGGGATGTTGCTAGTTGCGTGTGTTACTGCATGTGAATGTTCAATATTATGTACAGTTTACGAATGAAGATATCCTGTTAGCGCTAACCGTTTGTAGGATAGAAACCACCCAAATAAGCTGTAAAACGAAATCATAACACGCTATCAGACAGCCTTTATTTGGCTAACAGATTAAAATTTTCTTTCATAAATCATGATTCTAATTTCTTCAGAAGATAGTTGTTTATTTTTTCAATGTTAAGTTTTTGAATTTAAATTAATGATATGCGTTTTAAAAAAGATTTCGTAATAAATGAAAAAAATACTTCAATTTAATCCAAAGCACTAAAACACGTAGACTTAAAAACTATAAGAATTTTCAATTTAATTTCGAACATCCGACCTAAATGCTGTAATAAGCAAAGCTTAACTCGTTGTAAAAAATCTAATATCAGAGTGAAACTCTCTATTTTTTTATGTCTAAGTACATCGGATTCTTCGCGTTAAACAACTTACGCAACCAGTCTACCTAATTATATCTACATGAGAATCTTTGAGATAAAAAACCTATGCAACTAACCAGCCATTTCGACATAGAAAGAGTTTCAGTCAGTTTGCAAGTTGCATTTTGTGTTACGATAGAAAATAAGTATTGTGTTTCATTAGTTAACGATTAATTTATTTTTTTACTATAGTTTTCGGCACAGTTTGTCATAATTTAATAACTGGGTTACATTTAATTAATTTACTTTAGTTTTTTCAGTTTAGAGATATCCTGTGGACTTTTGATATACGATATATTTGTGTTTGTTCGCTTGCAGAAATGCCTGGAATTCGCTGTGTTGGATGTTCGCAGTTTCTTCGAAAAAACGGGAAACGTAGAAAAGTTGTTTTATCAGAATGTGACGAAAAAACATGGACAAGCGTGCTTGGAAAGCCCGTCACCGTTGGCAATGTGTTATGTTCTAAATGCCGCTTGCTAGTTTATCGTCCAAAAATCGAGGAAACAGACGATGAATCTAAACCGGATTCGTTTCCCACGAATACGGAAAGATTTCCTTATTCAGTAGTAGACCAAATACTAGACAAAGCCCATTGTTCGATTTTGTCATCATCTGAGGAGTCTATAGAGTCTAATTATTCTTCCGCAAATGATCGTTCATACATGCCGCAGGTGCATAAATCTACCGTGCAGCCTGAACGTGTTGAATTACCTTTGAAACGAGTTATTTCAACACATGGATATTGTTTTATTTGTGGATCGAGACAAAATCTTGTAAAAGCTTCACCCCAGCTTCGAAAACAAGTGTTTATTAAAAAAAGATTGTTTGTACCAGATGGCAACAGATGTTGTAAAACGCATGTAATTAAAAATATTTTATACGAAGACGATATGATAGGATTATGCGCACATTCTAACACAAGTAAGATAGAACCTGCGGAAGTAAAGCAGTATCTAGAATGGATGACCGACATGTCTCAATCATCACTACGTGTGGAAATATGTAATTTCACTCTTTCACCAGAACGTCTTAAAGCAATGACTGGATTAACTTGGGAAAATATTGAGGTACTAAAAGAACTTATGGTGTTAATGCAGAACTCAAGTACAAGAAATGTCATCACAGCTATTATAGTCTTTTTGCTTAAACTTCGCACTGGAAATTCGAATGCTGTTATTGCTTCTGTTTTTGGTTTTGAACGGGAACAGATAATATCCGATATATGTGATTCCGTAATGAACTCCTTTGGGAAAGATATCTTGCCTTCTCACTTCGGTTTTTTTGTTCGTGATAGAGAGGACCTTATTAAAAATGAAACATCAGTAATAGCTAAAAAATTGCACAGTATTGAAATTAATCTTGC
Organism: Maratus speculifer; assembly: GCA_964019185.1. Taxonomy (NCBI): domain Eukaryota; kingdom Metazoa; phylum Arthropoda; class Arachnida; order Araneae; family Salticidae; genus Maratus; species Maratus speculifer. The sequence continues at coordinate 226,397,107 of OZ025299.1, forward strand.
ATTAATATTCGATGGAACTTATATTCGCTATGGGAAGAGTTCAAATAATGAATACCGAAGAAAATCATATTCCGGGCAGAAGAAGTTACCTCTATGTAAGCCGTTCACTATTTGTACTACAACTGGTTACATTGTAGAAATGTTAGGTCCATACAATGCAAATCGAAATGATGCACAGATACTAAAAATCGTGTTGCAAGATAGTAATGGGCTAACAAAGCTAATGAAAAATGGCAATTTTTGTTTCCTGGATCGCGGATTCAGAGACGCGAAACAAGATTTAGAAGATAAAGGTTTACTGTTTTAATGCCTGCATTGAAAGGTAATCGTAAACAGCTTACTACAAATGATGCGAACGACTCGCGTCGGGTAACCAAAATTCGTTGGGTTGTAGAGGCAATCCATGGTACAATAGGTCAAAAATTCCGCTGGCTACATCACCAGATGGATAATAAACTACTTCCAAAAGTTAGTTTATTATTCCGAATAGCCTGCTTTTTAGCCAACAGATTTGGAAAACGTCTGAATTCAGATGTTAACTTGATGGAAGAAATTATTGAGCAAATGGAGCGACAGCAAAGTACAATGAACACACTGGCATCTCAAGTCAATGAATCAGGATTTAATGGCGTAAAAAGCCATTTGCAAGCTTTAAATCGACGGATGTTCTTGATTTTCCGGAAATGACAGAAAACGATTTAAAAATTCTCTTTACCGGCTTATCAGTTGTCTCAAGCTGTCTCTTACCTAGCCGAAATGATGGATGAAGACAACACAATTCATCTGCAGTACCTAAAAGAAAATAATACTATTATAAAGACCGAAGTAAGATCACGACACGTACGCAACAAATCGTACCGATGTTACATTGACTACATACCAAACTCGATTGGATTCTCGGGCATTAAACGCCATTTCTGCGAATGTGCAAACGGCAATAGAACTATCGGCTGTTGTTCTCATATTGCTGCTATAGTGTACTATCTTTCGCATGCCCGGTATCTGTCAAAAATTGTCCGTCCTGCACAGATTTTAAGCAGGCTTTTCGATGTCGAAAGCATAAATCCTGTTATCAATGAAGACAGCGATGAAGATTCATCGTTAAGTATTTTCTAAAAACAGTCGAATCATGATATTGCTTTTATATGTATATATTTTTTATTTGTTGTCGTTGTTAACGATAATATTCAGTTCAACTTCCATGATTATTCTGTAATATTCTGTGCACCCTGTGTTGATTTGACACTAGTAAGAAATCCACTTGATTTAGTGTTTTCGTCTACAGTATTATTTCCATTTATTACGAAATCTTTATTTAGCACCAATATCATTAATTTAGATTAAAAAACATAATTTTCAAATCAGCAATCTTTTGGAGAAATTAGAATCATGATCTATAAAAGAATTTTTCGGTATTAACCAAATAATAGCTTGCTGATAGCGGGTACAGATTTCGTATTATAGTTTATTTTCAAGGTTTCTATACCTTCATTCGTAAACTGTAAATATTGAGCATTCACATGCAATAACACACGCAACTAGCAACATCCCCTCTCCTCCTTAGAATAAGTATATAATTTTTTATATGGTGTATCCAGTGTAAAAAATTGAAAATTTCGTTAAACATATATCTTCTTTTACAGCGAGGAAGAGAGACTGCTAAATGTTTTCTAAAAACAGCGAAAATAATCAATATTATTGTTGTTGTTTTTTTTACATTAAAAAATATTTTTTTCAGTTAACGATAACAATCAGCAATGAATTTAGTGATTAATATATTCTGCAATATTCTATGTACCCTGCGATGACTTGAAACTAGTATCAAATGCACTTGGTTATAAAAAAATGTGAGATTGGTGCGAAAATCCCCTCCCCCCAGGAATATGTTTTTAATTTTTTTCACTATGTTGCACCACACGTAGGAAGTTTAAACTGATATAAAATATGGATCGTATCTCCTTGTATTTTAGGTAAAAAAAATTAAGGTGGTCACTCAAATATTTTAATCAATTCTTATTTAAAATGTTCAATTAAAAAGAAGAAAAAATTCATCGAATTCGTACTTTTGTCGAAAAAATTCTGAAAAAATTATCCAATATTCGTATAATAATACTATACATCCCACTTTTTTTCGTTGAAATCCTACAAGTAGTTTCGGCACAATGAGCCCTTTTTCAAAACGGGCATTAAGGGTCATAACCCCCCCCCCATGGACTTGAGATATAAGCTTGAAAGTTGGGGAAAATACATCTCTTTTTAAGAGCTATCGATACATGTAGGACTCGATGTGGTTGACTCAAGGGCATATTTTACTAAGAAACCCTGCTATACCCTTTAAGTTTAAATCTAAGCTTCCGAAAACATTTAATAAGTTTTTGCAAGCATTTAATTAAAACAAAAAAATGATGGTTAAAATTAATTGTTGGTTACTCTGAAGTTAAAGGCGCCCTCTAATGGAATTTTTTTTTATTTATCTTTAAAATTTATTTTCAAGAAGATACTGACTTAAAGAATAGTTTTATTTTAAACCGCAAACGAATCGACAATTTTTTCCATTTTCTATAATTATTTTAAATTTGAACACCCCCCCCCCCTTTAACACAGTTCAGTTTGTGCTACTTAACAACTCCCTACTATTTAAATTTTGAGCTCAAAACTTAAGTTTAAGTCTAAGCTTCCGAAAACATTTAATGAGATGCAAAAAATAGTTGTTCGTTACTCCAAAGTCTAAAGCGCCCTCTTTCGACATTTTTTGAAATTTATCTTTATAATTTATTTTTAAGAAAATACCGACATAAAGAATAGTTTTAGTGAAAACCGCAAATCAATGAACCGATTTTTCCGTTTTTTATAATCATTTGAAATTTAAACCCTCTGAACACAGTTCAGTTTGTGCTACTTAACCACACCCACTTTCAGATTTTGAGCTCAAAATTTGAGTCTAAGCTTAGGAAAACATTTAATGAGATGCAAAAAATACCGGCAAAAAATAGTTGTTCGTTACTCCAAAGTCTAAAGCGCCCCCTATCGGCATTTTTTGAAAATTATCTTTATAATTTAATTTCAAGAAAATGCCGACATAAAGAATAATTTTAGTGAAAACCGCAAATCAATCGACCGATTTTTCCGTTTTTTATGTTTATTTGAAATTTTGGTCCCTAAACTTTAATGGGGGTTATTTCCTTTGGAAAACGTTTGGGACCCTTGGTCTCCGATTTAATATTGTTTTTCTTGATGTGTACTATCTCCCCTCTTTTATTGTAAAAAAAAAAAAAAAAAAAAAAATTTGAAAACACCCTGTATATTTGAATTGAAAATGAGCCGCCCTATCCGACTATCATTTTTGAAGTTATAAGAATGTTTCTTTTACGCAATCCGGTACTACTTGATCATCCCGTCGATTAAAAAACTATCACCAAACTATAATATTAAATGCAAAAATTGCTCATTGTAAACGTCACACTCACTTGATATTAAACACGTTCACGCGGTTAAGGTTATCATGTGATTTTTAATTTAACGTTTTATTTGTATTTGGATTAATCCTTTAATTTGTTCTTCCGTTATTTAAAATGAAAACTACGCCAATTTGTATAATTTACAAGTAGTTTGGCGATTTATATAATTTGTCGAAATTGGTCGACGATGTAATCAAGCGATAGTAATAGGTCAATTCAGTAATAGAGCATTAATATGAATAAAAAATTATTAAAAATACGTTTAAATTTTATTTTATAATTGCAATGCATTTTATAATAGTTTACACGTTTTAATTTCATATTTTATATTATGCATATCCATGATGGGTAAGTATTGCTGTGGCACCCAACGACTAGTTTTTCTGTAATATTCTTTAAAAACCAGGAAGAAAAAAGTATTATTCTCTTTTATGACTGTTTTCTAGTCTACATGTTTTCAGAAAGAATCGGAACTTTACAGGAGACAAATTTTGATAAATTTATTTTCCAAGTTATTTTGTTTAATTCATTTATTTTTTCTAAATGTTTAAGTTTTGTAATTTCAGATCCTCTGGAAAGGAAGAGTATCTTCATTTGCTTTCATAAAGAGCTTAATGGCTAAAGTGCAACTTGTTCTTTAAACTGATGGATTTGATATTTAATTATGTCAAAAAAATATTAACAATAACATCATATTTCAAAAAAATCCTTGCTGACTTGGGCAGGGGTCGCAGATAGATTGCGAAGTTAAGTACTAATTTCACCAACAAAAATTAAATCAAGATTGGAGACAAACCCAGTTTAACATTTTTATCTGGCCGATTTGACGAGTTTTTAATTTCATTTTTCTGTATGAGCTGGTTTTATCAGAATCATGTTAAAGCTGTTCTCAAGAGCACTGTTCAACAAGCCTAATACTTTCTGACACAAAGACATACACATACACATATTTAAACAGACACATACACATATTTAAATGGAAAATATAAAATTGACAAGCGCTTCATACAGGCGTCTATCATAACGTGTTTTTTCCCTTCATTCACTGGTTTTTCTGCTTTTGTCGGGAAATTATATTCAAAACAACTACTTTGACAATATTCTCTGAAACATTTATTGTGTTTACAAAAAAAGAGGGAGGCGTCTTTCAATTACATAATTTCTGTTTAATAATATCCTCCTCTTTCATGCGTTTCCAAACAAAAATGAATTAAAACTTAAGTTATAAAGTTACTCCTTTGGATATGAGAACCTTAATGGGATGAGTTTTTTTCTTCACAACAGTATTTTCTGTAAGAGTTGGTTCTATTAAAATATTGTCAGTATAAAAGTTGTAGATAATATTAAGAAGATTTACAATTAATTTAAGCGGATGTTATATCTTAAGAATTGAAGAAGTTGTGTATTTTTCACCTCCCCCTTTTTTGTTGTTTCATTTTATTTATTTTCATTTTTAATTATTTATTTTATTTTATTTTATTTTTTGCTGTAAAGGTTGGTCTTATTAAAAACTAGTCTGTACAGAAGTTGCAGAAAGATTAAAAAGATTTATAATAAATTTAACTGGCTTTGATATCTTGTAAATTGACGAAATTATGATACTGTTTCTTCTTAAAACCCTATTTTTTTCCCCTTGAACCCATTTTTAGTGATATCAAATATCTGTTGTACATAAATTTCTGGTCCTTTTCCTAGAAACATTAATAGCTTTAAACTGATTTGATATGGTTCATAGCTAAGAATTTATGAGGGGGTTTTTTTCTGTTTTCTCAAAACCCCTCGTTATTTCCACCCATTAGTCTGATTTTGCTAATTAACGAACTTCACCGAGATTTTCTGCTTCTTGATTTTATGTATGAGTTTGGAAGAGATTTGTACAGAATTATGAAAGTTACCATGTCTATACAAAAGTTAGATAGACAGACATCAAAATTTTTCAACGGCGGGGGAGGGGGGAAGGGGGTTGGTTTCTATGAGTCATGTTCAGCGTAGATCTACAAATTTTTTTCAGAAATTCCAACATAGAAGAGAATGTAACAGGTAGTATTTCTTACGAAATCTACCTAAAGATTAAATATGTTACTTGGTTTTAGAACAGGTTCTTAATAAAATTAAAAATATTACCGTTGCTTTAACCATGATTTTTTCTGTAAAACATTTTGTTTAGTTTTAATTTTCCTTAAATTAAAAGAAAATCTATTTTTTATACCATGTAACTGTTTTAAGAAGCTTTGTAGTTCGTTTCCATTCAGAAAAAAAAATTTCGAAATATCTTGCTTACTATGACGAAATAGCCAAGTTGTAAATATTTGCATTAATAAAAAAGAATTGTCCCCTAAAGCATTATAAATAAGTGTGATTCTCATAAAAATTGTGTTAATAGTTTGTTTTTCTCCTGGGTTAACGCATATTCATATACTAATGGAAATTGTTCTATATTTGCTATTGAAGTTAAGTATTCTTCATTAGTGTTATTATAATAGAACAAAATATTTGTTCTTACTCTTAAAAAATATCAAGATTGTATTACTTTATGTTATTGAGGTAAATTTGGGAAATTCTTTTTTTATGTTTTATTAATTCAGATGTGCTTTTTGCTTTTTTAAACAAGCTTTAATTTATTAATCATTAATAATTTGTATCAGCTGTATGTGAGATTTGTTGTTTTCATCTAATTGTCAACGTAATTTAAGTATGACAAATTAGCAGTACCATATTACCATACAATTTAATATTCAGCTGTTTGATGCAATCCATCTATGGTCTAACTCCTTTCGAATAATCAGAAGATACTCAGCAATTTAACGAAAACTCTGAAAAAAAAATTAATTCAATGCTTGTAAATATACAGGGTGGGGCATAAAGATCTCCCCATTTTCAGAGGCCAATAAAAATGCATAGGACATTGAAAACAAATATTTTATGTTTACATTCAAAAAGAATAATGTTTGCCATTTATTAATTTTTACAATCTGTAACAGTTTTTGATATTAATTTTGAAGTTATGTTGTACGAAAAATGATATTCTCTAAATGTTTTCATTCGATCTCTATACACTTGTAAAGTCTCTCCCGGAAAATCAGGATAACCTTTTCCACCATTGCTGGAAGAATTGCTGTAATTTCAAAATGACTAGCATCCTTCAGTTCGTCGAGAGTCTTAGTACTTAGGTTTATGTGTGTAAATTTCAGCATTCAGGTAACCCCACAGGAAGAAGTCACATGCTGCTGCATGCGATGATTTCATTTTTCGTTTAACAAAACCTCGAAATTAATAGCAAAAATTATTACAGATTGTAAAAATTATTAAATGGCAAATATTATTCTTTCCAAATGTAAACATAAAATATTTGTTTTCAATGTGATATAAATTTTTATTGACCTCTTAAAATGGGGAGATCTTTATGCTCCATTCTGTATATGTTAATAAACAAAATGGTTCATATCCCCAAAGCATTGAAAATAAATCTGATTCTCATAAAATATGTCTTGATATTGTGTTCAATTCTTATTCATGCTACGAGTTGTTCTGTATTTATTTCAAAGTTAACATATTCTTGAGACGTGTTTATTTAATAACACAAAATATGTGACCTTACTTAATAAAATTTATTACTGATTATATTACTTGGTACAGAACATAGCCTTGATGTGGTCTTTATGCCCTACTCTCATTTTTCTTTTCCGTACTGAATTATCTTCGTAAGCAGTTATTAATGAGAGGGAAAACCCTATTTTACGAGAATTTTTAATTAATTACATTTTAACATCAACTTAATAGCACATGGAAAATAAATTGGTTCCATTTTTTGAGCTTTTAATTATTGGCTTAAAAAATAGAGCTAAAAGATTACGGTGCTAAATCATTATGGACCTAAAAGATTAGGGTGCTGAAAGATTTTAACCCAGGAGGACGCACGCCGGGCGTGATTGACTCAGTGTGCGTATTGTTTTTACAATTATCACCACTAATTTTTAAAAGTAATTTTCAATTTATTTTGTCACAGTATTTTTAAAAATTGTCTCCGACAAAATAAGGTGACGATTATTATTTGTATTTATGAGTGGCAATCTAAAAACCATTCATACGAATGGTACGGCTATGCGCGCGTCCTCCCGGGTTAAAATAACTTATTTTAAGAACTGTCAATGCATGTCTTTTGCCTTTTTTCAGAATGCGGTTTTTGTTCTGCTTTGGCATACTTCTAAAATTCTATTTTAGGAAAACAGTTGAAACTTTTCAAAATTGTGTAACTTACTTGTATCTTTAAAAATATATAACAGAGTGTCGCCTAAACATTATCTGAGTAAAAAATTATGCAAAATAAGAAAAAATATGTTGTTATAATTTTTAGGATTTTCAAAATTTTTTAGTAAAATATTTTTAATTTTATTTCTTTTAAACATAAATGAAAATTACTGCCTATTAATCTCAAATAGTATGTTTTCTGATACCAAAACAAATTTAAAGACGATATATTCAACAGTTTTTAGAAAGTGCACCGAACAAACATATTGTTCAAAAAATATAGTAAAAAGTTATTTAATTCTATAAAACTAATTTATGCATGATATTAATTTCTTTTGATTTAAAAATGGGCTATAATGTGTATATTTACTGTATTTTTTTTTCATTTCTATCTCTATTTTTAAGTAAAATACATGATATTATATATTTCGCAAAAGCTTCATCATTTTACTTGTCGAGATTTTCCATGTACCCTTAATAATTATAAACAGGTGATATTTAAAATCAAAACAGAGTTAATCATCGTAATATCGCTACAAAATATATTATCTAATTCGCATTCACAAGATTCTAATGTTTTTCAGAGGCGTTAGTTAAATAATCATAGTAATCGCGAAACATACTTCGGCTTTTTCCCCAACATAGCCAAAACTTAGACTCCGTATAACAGAAACAATATATCGCACCCTTTCTCCAAAAGTGGCACAACTCAAAAATTTGGTATTTTCCTGACATTTATACTTTCTTTTTAAGCCTCTACCAATCGCCTTAAGTACCAGAGAGTGCACTAAAAATCCAACTACCAGGTAGAAATTGTATTCACAAGATTGCCACGGATCCTTACACAGCCCAGAGACAGATTTTTGCATTTCTTGAGACACGGAGTTTTTTGAGTTATGCCACTTTTGAAGCAAGGGTGTGATATGTAGACTTGGTTGACCCCTCTTGAACAAACTTTATATTCATAATAAAAGTTAAATATAGATACATAATTGTACTGAATCTAAAGAGTGTATATTTTGAAAGTAGTGTGCATCGATATTGCTATCAAAGACAGCATTAGTGAGAATGATATCGATTTCGAATCGACGAATTTCTAACTAGAAAAGTTTTACGTATCTTGTATTCAATATGTATTCTTTTGTTGACACGTTTGAACTATTCTATTAGATATGAATTTTAATGATCTCTCAAACTCTTCTTCGTAGTTCATTTTCCACAGTATCTCTGTAAATCAACGCATGTATGTCTCAGCCACTTGTAAATAATTAAAAAACATTTCACTAAAATGTACACCATTGTTTACAGGAACAGTATTCGATCACAATGTGTTTGTAGCAATATATGAATAGGTTATGAATCGATTGTAATTTGTAAAAATCTTAAATTGTCATTTAATGTTTGTGGATTTTCCGGTTGCAATCTTATGAAACATTCGTGTATATTTCGATTGATCGTTCCCGTCTGGTTGTCTGGTTTTTAGAGTGCTGGCTACTGAAAAAAAAGTGCCGAATTTCAGTTCCGATTTTGGCATGGATGTCTGTAGGTGTCGGATTCCGCCTTAAATGAATTCCCTAGTCTGTTTAACCCTTCTGTCCAAAAGATTAATGTGGCACCCGTAACCAACCAACTCAGTCTCCAATAATAAGAAAATGAAATATTGTCTTTTAGCAATGTGATTTTTAATAATTGGTTGGAGAGAAGTTTTTAATTTTTATTTCAATTTCAGAACGTTACTATTAAGCCTCCCGTACTTTTTTTCCCATTACATGATTGACATTTGTAGATTGAAGCATGTCTGTCATTATAAAATCCTCCATTACTTGTGAAGTTCTTTGGGCTAGGTGTGGCCAACATGTTTTTAGTGCTTCTAAGCGAGACATTTATGCCTCTCAAATCCTGCAATCAAACAATCAATCAAAACTCACGTCCAAAAAAGAATCATGGAACTTCTTACAATTCCACGACTATGTTCCCTCTCAGCCAACGCTGACACTTCATATTTTTTTCTTTGGCAGGATCTCCTCAAAAGAACTCACTAAAACCTTCACTAGAAGGAAAAATAGCAACTTGAAGTGCACCAGAAGAAAAAATAAATTTTCGAAGAAAATAAAACTCGTTATGGAAGTTATGTGCAAGTTTTCCAAATCTTCACTCGCTTCAAAAAATAGATAAATTATAAATTGAAACTAGATGGATGTGCCAATCCCAAAACTTTCTTCTACCTCATACGAACTTTTTACTATTTCAAAATTTAGTTACACATGTTAATGTCCGTTTATGTTATTAATTCAATACTATACCAACTATGATCTGCATCTTAAATTTCTGCTTCTGTCAATTAATTGGAATAAAAACGAGTTTCCGTATCTGCACGAGCCGATGAATAGTAGAACGATATTCAGATTTTTTTTCAAATTCAGCAAGGATCTACTCGCCATACTCCAAAAAAATCATACACAAAAAATTTAGTTCAGTTCTATGCATAACATCAAACACTTTTTAATGGTAAAATAATAAAAATGGCACAGACATCGCGATTATAGCGTCTCCTTCCAGTGCATTTTTTTCAAATTAAGGGAGAGTCTGCTGACTATAGTCAAGCACTTATACAAAAAATTTCATTCAATATAATGTATAACTTCATACACTTTTCTGTGGTAAAATAATGAAAATGGCTCAAAAATCGCTATTGCAGCGCCCCCTTCCAGCGGATATTTTTCAAATTCAAGGAGGATAAACTACTCATAGCCAAACACTTACACAAAAAATTTTGTTCAATTGGATGCATAACTTCATACACTTTAAGTCGGTACAATATTGAAAATAGCACAAAAATCGCTATTGCAGCGCCCCCTTTCGACAGATTTTTTTCAAATTCAGGGAGGACCAATTAGCCATAGCCATACACTTATACAAAATATTTGGTTCAATTCGATGCATAACGTCATACACTTTTAGTCGGTACAATATTGAAAATGGCACAAAATTATTGTTGCAGCGCCCTCTTCCATGTTCAGATGTATACATGTGAATCGATAGCATGCAAAAAGCCTATATTCCGGGTTAATAAAGCTGATTAACAAACTCTAACAAAAAAAGTACCCAGTTGAACTAATGGCATCCATGTCACACTTTATTCACATTATTTTTATATTATACTCTCATTTAAATAATAATACCCCTCGAAAATAAAGAAATCCCACAAAAAAACTCATTTACTTAAACTAAGGGCGATTAGCTCCCCCATTTCCTTCTATTTACTTAACCCATAAAGCTCCAAATTTGAACCAGGGATGTCTTGGCTGAAGCTACCAACGCTCTGCCAACAGAGCCATCCCGTATGAATCTGGAAGACCAATTCACCCTGTACTAACCTGTAACAATGAAAGCCTCTGATATCGGAATCAGCTTAACAGAATAAATCGTAGGTTGTTCTAGAAACAGTGTCCTACAGTTCCATAAAACAATCTACGATTAATGTTGTTGAGCTGATTCAGTTATCAGACCAGATGCTTTCTTTGTTACAGATTGATTGAGGGGAAGTAGTGCTCCTAGTTTGTTTGGGATGTCTCATTTGAGAGAGCATTGGCGGCTTCAGCCAAGACATCTCTGGTTCGAATCGTAGCTCGGACTTTTTTCACCCATTTGGAAATTTTCAACTGTTAATGTTTACAGTTAACCTCATTTGGCACTTTACAAATACCCTAATCTCCAGTTTTTGATATTTTCGTTGATCATAAAGTAAAGAATGAGTAACTGTAGATGTTGCGGTGCTGTAATTGATGGACATGAAGTTAAAGATTAAGAAACTATTTCCATTCTCAACTCTTTCCATAGAAACTTATTTAAATTTAAAATCACTTCAGAGATAATTTTTTTAAACCAAAAAAAAAATAAAAAATAAAAACTTGAGGTTTTATAAAGTAGACACTGCGTAAAATCATCACGCTACTAGAACACGAAAAAAGATTAGTCTTAAAAATAAATATATTGACAAAATTGGAACAAATCTTTAAACATTTCTGATTTTTCCTATCGGGATGTTAGAAAAAACTCTAAACAAAAGTTATGAGAACAAAAAAAACTCACGAAATTATTATTATTATTATTATTTAAATTTACATGAAACTTTATTGTATTTATAATTACCTTGGAGTCCTCTGAGTAATTATTATTTAAAACAAAGAATATTTCTTCAATAATTACAATTTTGAATTTTTTTTAAACGAAAGTTTTGTTTTTTTTTTACATTTTTTAAGACTTTTATCTTATTTTATTTTATTTTCTATAATACAACGCATTTATTCTGACAAAATAAATGCTGTTCTTTATCACAGTGTTATTTGAATATAATATCGAACCAAAATTTAAAAATCATATTACAATTATGTAAAATACAGGGTGGTCATAAAAAAAACTTTGCCGATATATGGAGCTCTAGTGGCCAGTCCGTTTAACCGATCGAGGTGAAATTTCAGATATAGCTATTCAGAGGTATGAGCTCGAGATTCTGTGAACGGCAACAAAATGGCGCTCACGGTTACGATTATAGTTACAGAAACTCGAAATTTTCCAATGGCAGCAAAAATTTTTTTTCATCGCAAAATTCTCAGCGCATGCAAAAACCCTAAAAAGCGTTAGAACCGTACATGTATCGCAAGAAACGGACACGTTATGCACGCACAAAAAAACTGTTCTGCGAATCCCCCCTCCCCCGTAAAAAACACGATTGTGGCGCAAGGAGTAAATTTGCATATGACACACAGTCAGTACACTAATCTCTGATTACAACACAAATCGGAGGAAAGAAAACTTTTATTTTGATTACACATTTTCCACGTGTGTGCCATCACAGGCAATTACATATTGCATGGTGGCGACTGTGGACAATACAGCTGAACGTTACATCGCATGAGGGATGTTTGCAATCTCACGTTTCATAGAAACTTTCGAATCCGGCAAAGTTTGCGGATTGCACATGTACACTCTAGATTTTAGATATCCCCAGAGCCTGAAATCCATAGGAGTGAGGTCGAGGGATCGCGGAGGCCATTGACGTTACCAGTTAAGGTGAAATGCGCCTCGTCCGTTCATAATATGCGAAGAGGCCGATCGTTATTGCCATCATATTGGATAAGAAATTCATTAACAAACTCTATATATTGTTGATGGTCTCTTACTTCCAACATCTGGGCGCTCTGGTATCGGTAAGGAAACATGCAGATTACAGAGCGCAGTAATTTTAAGACCATTGATTTTGGTATATCAAATACACGAGATGCACCTTTTGTATTTTGCATGTGTCCTCTGGTCACTATCTTATGCACTTCCATAACAGTATCCTCAGGAACACTTGGTCGTCCGGATCGTAGACTATCACAGGTGCAGTCAATTTCTTCGAATTTCATTACTAAATCACGAAAAGCTTGTAAAATGCATAGGCCACGTACTTGGCGATGGTTTCGATGGTAAACGCACCAGGTTTTATCAGAATTCATCTCATTTTGATAATAGTTTTAACAACTCGCCACGAACGAAGCCATTTTGTTGGCATCTGCGAGCTCCGACTGAAGAACTAACATTCCTACCCTACTTTTTATCCGTTTTCTACGCTGACTATCTGGCAAACGATCCGCGTGATAGGTATTTTGTCTCTGTCATATTCAAAATTCCTTCGTGCGCCTTGATCGTATTTTTGGGGGGCCGTTCGTAGAGCTGATTTTGTGCGAGCATAACGGGTCCATTTATTGCAATAACCATACCGTTACAACGCTCTTTAGGGTTTTCGCATGCGCTGAGCATTTTGCGATGAAAAAAAATGGGTGTTGCTACTGGAAAATTTCGAGTTTCTGTAACTATAACCGTAACCGTGAGCGCTATTTTGTTGCCGTTTACAGAATCTCGAGCTCATACCTCTGAATAGCTATATCTGAAATTTCACCTCGATCGGTTGTACGGACTGATCGCTAGAGCTCCATATATCGGCAAAGTTTTTTATGACCACCCTGTAGATTATATAAAAATAAATGCTTAGGGTTTAAAATATATGTCTATGACATTTATTGAAATATTTTTTTATATCAAAATTACTTAAAATCGTCCGGAAATATGGGCCAATATTTAAATTCAGAAATTTAGTTATACTATTTACTTTCATATTCTTAATTTTGTACATATGGGTGAATATCACAAAATGTGAGATTTTGATTACCTGAGACATTGAAGTTATCCATTGTAACGATTCAAAATTTCAAGTGGTAAATTAATTTTCTTTTGGATAATAAAGGATCTTCCATGTAAAATTGTTAAATTTTGAAGAGCTTAAGTAATAAGTTAATTGTTATGTAACTACGTGAATGATTCAACAATTATTGTCCCTGGTGTATATAAAATATTTGTACTGCGATGTGGTGATGGGAAAAATCGAAGCCGGAAACCCAATGTCTTAGTTGCCTGTATGCGCCTGTATGCTCATTTTCAAAACAGTAGCGGCTATATTAATATATTTTTGGATGGAGGGGTGAAGTTTTAAAGACCTATTTTTAAAGGGGTTTTTTTAAGGAAGGGGGGTAGTGTGAAAGGCTCGTATCGTATCACTAAGATCTCGAGTCTAAGCAACAGCAGTCACGTCTCATCTGTCACAAATCTAGACCTATAAGCTTCAAAAGAGCATTTTACTCCCTCCCCTCCCTATTTCACTCCTCCCTCCAAAAATATGTTAATGTAGCACTTACGGTTGTGAAATTGAGCATATGGGCATCTAAGATATTATGTTTCGATATTCCACATCAATCATCGCAGTAAAAATAAATTATATGCACTAGATACAATAACTGTTGAACCACCCACATATTTGTCATTTCTTGATATATGTATGCCAGAATAATTAAGATTTCATTCTAAAACATCTTTACATTTTAATATTGTTTAAAGGAACATGTTTTTTATACAGTAGCTCAAATTCAATGCAATGTTCAGTTTTACTTGTTAATTTAAGGAAGCAAGGAAAATGGCATAATAAAAGTCTTTTTAATTTTTACAAATACTTTATTACTCAATTTTTAAAACGCATTATTTTCAGAGAAACCTCGCTGATAGCTATGATTTTACTATTTCTGACTTGAATTATGTCAAAAATAAGAATTACTCTGCAGCGCCATGCTTATACCTAATAAATAACTAAATTGAGCAGGCCAAAAAAATAACATTATTTTTTCACTGAAAATCATATTTTAACTATGGAAAATTATTTGTAAAATACAGAGTTTGTTACCTTCCTCATATGTTCTTTATAAGGCATAAATATTAATTAGAAATTTAGAAAAATATATTTGTACAATATAGCAGAATGCCTTTTACTTTGCACATATCTCAATGTGACATGCCAGGAAAAGACAATCTGAAATCTGAGTCTTTTAATTGCTTTATTTGTATTATTAGAAATATAGTGACTCTTAAAAATATTTCTAAGAATACTTTTTATTCGAATGTAAAAAATAAATTGCGTTATATAGCATTTAATAGGAATCTTATCTTGCGGACTGCAATTCCCGTATTTTGTGATATTCTCCAATATGTTTGAGATTGATACAATTTTTTTGTGACTGCTCAAAGATGTTATTGGATTTAAAACAGATTCGTAACATGTTTTTCAGAGTTTCCTTGATAATAAACAATAAAAAATATCATCTGTGCATACTGGAAAAGAAAACATTTATTCTAAAGTATATTTCTTTAAACTGTGTAAGTATGAATTCGTTTTTTCTGAAATTTTCTGTTTTAAGTGTAAATTTGCTTTTGTCAGGATATGAAAAAGTTAAGCCACCATAAAAATACTCAAACATTTTTTCGTTTAAAATCTTATGGTTACAAAGTCATTAACAAGATATGTGTATGCAAACAAGAATTATGAAATTTAAAATCAATCAGTGAGCAGGTGGTAGTGGCACCGATATAAAAAATACCCTGAGTAGGATCAGGGAATGTCACCATTGGTTCGCAATCATTGCTTACGAAACGGCATTTAGAACGTTTTTAACGTTTCTTTTCTAGTCTTTAAAACGCTTGTACCTCAAATTTTAAAGGAAGAATTTTGACGATAAATTACTATGACAACCAACTTTCTTGACAAACAATATCACCTCATGTGGGCTGTTTTACAACTTTAGTTCCAGCTTCTCATTTTTAGCTACGCCAATAATTTATACGCTTTTTAATAACATTAAGAGCTGAAGCTTTAGAAAAGCAACGAGCATCTTTTGGTCATGAAGTAGTGAAAATATTTTACCAATAACAAATAAATAGGGGACTTCGTACAAATACACTGATTTTATGTTTCATCTGTGAAATCCTTATTTTAAAAAAATGCAGTAGTTAAGAAAATAATTTAATTACATAATCAGTCCCTAGTCGTTTACTTTTTCAATTGTAAAATACTTTATGAGTTATTTTATTTCTAATTAAGCACTAGCAGGGTTTGAAAGGGGGGTATGTTACGTTAAAATAATTTTTTTTAATTTCAAAACTATCACTATATATTCAAGGCTTTGAAAATAATTATTAAAATTAATAATTAACACTGACACATGAGGTTTAGCTAACCATGTACAATTTAACACTTAATTATCGCTAATGGAATTTGACAAACTATCCAGTAATTAAGATTGGAAAATATGAGAATAATTTAAATAAATAGCTGTTAACAAAGGTCAATCATTTCATCACTAAATTATTAAATGAAGGTATAGTAAACATGTGCATTGCATTTTTAACAAATTAAATTTGAAGGGTTGTTTTCTTGCGACATAGAAAAATTCACATATCTCTTCTTTTTTTTTCTTTTTGGACAGTGCTTTTGTTTTAGTTTTTGTTTCTAATTTTAAATATCTTGCTAGCGTTAAGGGGACAGTTTACCTCATAACTGGTCAAAATGTCAATTTTTTAATATTAAATGAGAGCATGTTTAATTGTGAATATTTTGGCACCTCATTTTTAAAATTACGTTAATTATGTCGCGAAATATTGTAAATTTTATTAATACAGCCAGCGCAATTCCCCATACAAATTTAAAACTTTAAATGACTTTTTATCTATATTCATATTTTCATCCCTCACCTCTTTAAAAATACTAAGGCCTTTTTTAACACTTGTTTCATAGTTGAAAAGTGTTCATGATTTCGGTTTGTCTGGTCGTCTATTCGTCTGTTTAAAATTTTTAGCTGTAGCCTCCTAAATATATTCGGATTTTCCTGAAATTTTTCGATGTTATTGATATTTAACATAGCATGATCCCTATTTCAAATAAAGTCTGTAGCATGTACAGTTCTTTCACAAGGACAGTCAAAAGTATTAAGTTAATCTACGGCCAATGAGTGAGAAAACAGTCTTAAATGACTTTTACAATGTTATACCCTTTCAAACATAATAAAATTAATGTGTATTTACGAAGTGTACAAAAATATGCATTCCTTACACTGTTAAAAATTTGCAGAATTCTGTCCAGACATTTGACCATTTTTACAAAACACGGTTACATAACCGTAATGTAACTATATTCTGACCATAAAATAGCCAATAATATGTCCAGAATAGCATTAAATTATGGTTATGTAACCGTTTTTGCAAAAAACAGTCAAATGTCTGGACAGAATGCTGCAAATTTTTAACAGTGTAGAGTATGCGGTGCAAAGAATATTCATTATTCGTTTACAGGGGCACATAAAAAATTCCGTTACGTAATGGTATAAGGTTTAATATTGCTTGCGCCGTATTTTAATCATACGAAACCATTACATATATAATGAAACTGATATATATTGCTGAAGTTTACTACGCTGTTAAGACTTTGCAACATTCTGTCCAGACATTTGACTGTTTTTTGGAAAAACGGTTACATAACCATAATTTAATGCTATTCTGGCCATATTATTGGCTATTTTATGGTCAGAATATAGTTACATTACGGTTATGTAACCGTGTTTTGTAAAAATGGTCAAATGTCTGGACAGAATGCTGCAAATTTTTAACAGTGTATAAGTTACTTCGTATACAATATGGAGTGCATAGCATTTCAGGGACATACAAAAGTATTCCGTTACATAATCGCCATTGGGAAAAAATCGTTTCAAGTGCATTTTAATGTTATTTCATCCTTTCGAAAACAATGTAATTAATATAGATGTATGAAGATACTAAAATACGTATTTTTTAGAACATGCGGTTCAATGAATGTTTATTATTTACTTACAGAAACACACACAATGATTCTGTGAAGGGGACAAGGGACCTTGAAATCCTTAAAAATAATTTTTTTTATTTTTTGTAAATTTCACCTAAATATTATTCAAGGGTACATTATATGCATTATAATATGCATTTATCACAAAAAAAATGCAAAAAAAAAATTATTTTTGACAAAAAAATGGCATTTTACGCAGCGTCTTCGAAATCTTCGAAATGCGGACTGCGCATTCCATATCAATGAAAATCCCCAATATTTTTTATGAAAGTTTGTTTTATATATATAAACAAAATTGTGCATCCAATTTTGAATATTTGAATTTAAAAGTAAAAAAAAAAAAGTGAAATTTTGAAATTTTTTCGAATTTTTTTTCAAAATTTTCAAATTTTTTCAATTTTTTTTTTATTTTTTGTAAATTTTATCTTAAATATTATTCAAGGGTGCATTATATGCATTATGGCATGCATTTATCACAAAAATATTTTAAAAAATATATTATTTTTGAGAAAAAAATGGAATTTTATGCAGCGTCTTCGAAATCTTCGAAATGCCCCCTGCGCTTTCCATATCTATGAAAATCCCCAATATTTTTTTGGAAAGTATGTTTTATATATATAAACAAAATAAAGCATCGATTTTTACATATTTGAATTTTAAAAAGTAAAAAAAAAAAAAAATTGAAAATTTTGAAAAAAATTTCAAAAAAATTTCAAATTTTCAATTTTTTTTTTTTAACTTTTAAATTCAAATATTCAAAATTCGATGCACAATTTTGTTTATATATATAAAACAAACTTTCATAAAAAATATTGGGGATTTTCATTGATATGGAAGGCGCAGTCCGCATTTCGAAGATTTCGAAGACGCTGCATAAAATGCCATTTTTTTGTCAAAAATAATTTTTTTTTTGCATTTTTTTTGTGATAAATGCATGTTATAATGCATATAATGTACCCTTGAATAATATTTAGGTAAAATTTACAAAAAATAAAAAAAAATATTTTTAAGGATTTCAAGGTCCCTTGTCCCCTGAAATAATGGTAAGGAGGGAAGATTGACAGTGGTGTATTTTAAATATGTTAAACTACTGCATATATAATAAAAATGACATATGTTGCTGAGGTTTACTATGAGTTACTTCCTGTATAAGATGAAATGCATAGCAGAGGCACACAAAAGATTTCGGATATTTCGAAGTATTGTATCCGAAGTAGGGGAGAGTGGGGATACTTGAGCATAGGGGATACATGAACCACCCCTATTATCTCTACAGTTGGTTAATTTTAGGTAGCTTTCATTACAAAAAGTAAAAAGCTACCTATTGCAGCCGTCCGGAGGAAAGCACTTCCGGAAAATTTTGGTATATTTTCACCGATCATGACCCCCAGACCCCAAAACCACCCTCCGTTCAAATGTTGACATATATATATATATATATCTGATTTTTGTCATGCGATAACTAACGTATTTATGAACCGATTTGAATGAAACTTGGTATGGTTATAGTACATACAAATGTCTCGACCGAGTTCGTTGGTCAGCATCATCCGCCATTTTGTTTCAAAATGGCGGCCATTTTAAATTTTTAAAAAAATTTTAAATTTTAAATTAAATGCGAAAAAATTAAAAGTTAAAAAATATTTTTCCTTTACGTGTTAGAACTTAAAACAAAGATTCCAAAACACTTTTTATATTGTCTATATCTTAAAAAATGAATGAGTTATAGCACTTTGAATTTTTCTTATGGCTGACATTTTGAAACGATCCGATTTTTGTCACGTAATAACACGCGTATTTATGAACCGATTTAAATGAAACTTGGTATGTACATAGTACATACAAATTTCTCGACCGAGTTCTTTGGCCAGCATCATCCGCCATTTTGTTTCAAAATGGTGGCCATTTTAAATTTTTTAAAAAATTTAAAATTTAAAATTAAATGCGAAAAAATCAAAATTTGAAAAATATTTTTCTTTTACGTGTTAAAACTTAAAACAACGATTCCAGAGCACTTTTTATTTTGTCTATATCTTAAAAAATGATTGAGTTATAGCACTTTGAATTTTGCTTACGGCTGACATTTTGAAACAGTCTGATCTGAACGATCCATCATGTTGCTTTAAAATGGCATACACTTTATGATATCGTGGAATTTGGTGATTCTCTAAATCGATTAAAATAAAACCAGGTTGAATAAAAGATGACTAATTTCTAAAAATTCCTATTAATATTCAGTCTTGACAAAAACTAGTATTCAATCTTATAAAATCACTAATTTTATAAGATTATTTCCACTAATTTGAACTTAGTATTTTTGAACAATGTAACTTACTTTAAAATTAATAAATATATAAATATATGAAAGCTACCTCTTCCTCCCGGCATTGCCGGAAGGACTTTTTCTTTCTAAAATTAGCTATATGGTAACATATTTATAGTTCTGAATATGTAAAAAAGAAATCACATACCTTGGTACCATTTTAAAAGTATACTGATTAATAGTTGTGTTTTGCCTCTCTGAAGTAAATATTTAAGTGCATGGTTTTTTTTTTTTTTTTTTTTTTTTTTTTAAGCTATTGCACAGCTTTTATCGCGGGCTTTGAGCGCGGTGACCGAATCCAAAAATTCCGTAACGCGAAAAATCCTAACACATCGGTAACGAAAAAACCTAACACTCGGCTAACGTCGTTTCCTTTCGGAAAACTTCGGAACGGTATCCTTCGGTAGACTTCGGCAGACATTGACGCGGTATTTTTCAGATATTAGAATATCAAGTCTCAAACTTATGTTTCTTATGATCTAATTTTCATAGCGCGGCCAAATTTTGTTTGGTAATTTATTATGAGACAGTGTTTATTTTGGTGGTCTTATTTATTTTGGTGACAAGAGACCCCCCCACCGTGAGGGTCGAAAAATTTAAAATGCTTATAACTCGCGATCTAATCTTCGTAGCGCGGCCAAACTTGTTTGGTAATTTATTAGGAGACAGTGTTAATGTTTGGTGACAGGAGACCCCAGACGGTGAGGATCGAAAAATTTAAAATGCTCATAACTCGCGATCTAATTTTCGTAGCGCGGCCAAATTTTGTTTGGTTATTTATTATGGGACAGTGTTGATTGTTGGTGACAGAAGACACCCCACGGTGAGGGTCGAAAAATTAAAAATGCTTATAACTCGCGATCTAATTTTGGTAGCTTGGCAAAATATTGTTTGGTAATTTATTATAAGACAGTGTTAATTTTTGGAGACAGGAGACCCCCCACGGTGAGGGTCGAAAAATTTAAAATGCTTATAGCTCGCGATCTAATTTTCGTAGCGCGGCCAAATTTTGTTTGGTAATTTATTATGGGACAGTGTTGATTTTTGGTGACAGGAGATCCTCCAAGGTGAGGGTCGAAAAATTTAAAATGCTTATAACTCGCGATCTAATTTTTGTAGCGCGGCCAAATTTTGTTTGGTAATTTATTATGAGGCAGTGTTAATTTTTGGGGAAATTGGACCCCCCCACGATGAGAGTCGAAAAATTTTAAATGCTTATAACTCACGATCTAATTTTCGTAGCGCGGCCAAATTTTGTTTATTCATTTATTATGAGTCAGTGTTAAGTTTTGGTGACAGGAGACCCTCACGGTGAGGGTCGAAAAATTTAAAATGCTTATAACTCGCGATTTAATTTTCGTAGCGCGGCCAAATTTTGTTTGGTAATTTATTTTGAGACTGTTAATTTTTGGTGACAGGAGACCCCCCACGGTGAGGGTCGAAAAATTTAAAATGCTTATAACTCACGATCTAATTTTCGTAGCGCGGCCAAATTTTGTTTGGTAATTTAATATGAGACTGTTAATTTTTGGTGACAGGAGACCCCCACGGTGAGGGTCGAAAATTTTTAAATGCGTATAACTCGCGATCTAATTTTCGTATCGCGGCCAAATTTTGTTTGGTAATTTATTATGAGACATTGTTAATTTCTGGTGACAGGAGACACCCCACGGTGAGGAACGAAAAATTTAAAATGCTCATAACTCGCGATCTAATTTTCGTAGCGCGGCCAAATTTTGTTTGGTAATTTATTATGAGACATTGTTAATTGTTGGTGACAGAAGACACCCCACGGCGAGGGTCGAAAAATTAAAAATGCTTATAACTCGCGATCTAATTTTGGTAGCTTGGCAAAATATTGTTTGGTAATTTATTATAAGACAGTGTTAATTTTTGGTGACAGGAGACCCCCACCACGGTGAGAGTCGAAAAATTTAAAATGCTTATAACTCGCGATCTAATTTTCGTAGCGCGACCAAATTTTGTTTGGTAATTTATTAAGCTATTGCATAGCTTTTGAGCGCGGCGACCGAATTTAAGAATTCCGCAACGAGAAAAATTCCTAACAATCCGACTAACGAAGTTTCAGTTTGGCAGACTTCGGGAAGGTATCCTTCGATAGACTTCAGCAGACATTGACGCGGTATTTTTGCATAAGTTGATAAAAAATGCTATGCAATAGCTTTACCGCGGCAGTCCCCGAGTGGCACACATATATTTTTTTTTGTAATCAAAGCTTTGTTTAAAGTTGCAACTATATACATAAATTTAATAAGTATAATTTCAATTGTATTTTGAATCCAAACTAGTTCTAATAGCTGCATGCTTTATTTAGTAAAACCCTGATAAACAAATATAGTGGCAGTGGGGATACTTGAGCCATGGCTGAATTATCCCCACTAGGAAATTAGACATGGGTGAAACAAACAAAAAATAAAATTACATCTTTATATTCACTAATAGATTTTTTCTGGATAAAGGGGAGAATAATTTTTCATTTTTTTTTTTTCTTAAAAAAATAACGACCTAAAAGACTGTTTAAAAAAATATATTTTTTTAATGAAAATATCCATTTTATTTTTCATTGTGACTAACAAAATAGCCTGTCTAGATAAATGTAAACATAGTTTACAATTTAACTTTTATTAAATTAAAATAAATTTTTAACTTAATAAACTTTAACTTAATAAACTTTTAACTTAATAAACTTTTTAAAACTGTTTTATGGGTTATAATCTCTAATACTTTAATTAGTTAGGTCCAACATATTAAAATATTTATTTCTTAATATAATATATTAAGATTAATATTTTATATTGAAATTGTAACCTCTGTTGCTGTAACTTAAAAAAAACTGGGGAGGCTCCGCCCCCCTGCTCGCTACGCTGACCATCCCCCCGCGTAATCGCTCGGCGATTCCAAGTTGTAGGCTACCCCCTGCTTGATGCGCTGGTCAATACCCCATGGAATCGCTTCGCGATGCATAGACGGAGCCCTTTTCTGATTGGTCTATTCGACTCATGGAAGGTGTGGTCCACCCGGACGCGTTATTTCCGGAAACCTTACACATCAGCATCATTCCAGGAGTCATTCCTTTTAAGGCTAGTTTTTTTTTACCATAGAAGGACTAAGAAAGTTGAAGAAGAATTTGTAAAAAGAGCGCACAAAAACAAGAAAAGCAACAAAAATCAAAGTTCAAACTTACCTGCATGGAGCCAAAGGGGTAGACAAAATCTTTTCCTGTGAAATCAAATAACTGTTTGAAATAGTAGAATGATACATCTGGCTTAGATTCCGACAGCTACTCAATCAAAAGCATGAGTTCGACAATATAATTAGAGGAAAATTCTGTCAATGATGGTGATGATATGATAAGAAAACCTTCTATTGATGATTTGTTACTAATAAAATATGCCGGAAAGAAAACTGTAAAAAGATTTGTTGGACAAGTGGTTAATATTTTGAAAATGAAATTTTCCCGAAAAATTGCAGATTCCAAATTTAAATGGCTCTGAACTGAGGATGTTTCTACCATCGACGTAACTCAAGTTGAAATGATCCTTCGATCACCAGTTCTAACGACAAAAATTGATCGTATTACTAGCTTTGCTTTCTCAATTGGTTTTGAAGGACTTTTTGTATCATAATTTATCATTCTGTAAAATGTTTGTGCAAAAATAAAGCGAAAAAAACTACTTTTGTAGGTATTTTTCCGTACTGGCTCCAGTGCGTATTTTTTTTCCCAACCGGGTTTTGCCATCTTGTAATCTAATTGGTCAGAGATGGCTGCGTCAAAGAGACTTTTGTTGGCGGGAAGGTATTGTGCTTGGCGAAAATCCTAAGAGTAGAGAATTTAGATAGGATGGGAGGAGAAAGGGAATAATTTTTTGAAATTTCAATAGTTTTTGTTTAAAATAGGAATTAATGGAAAAATGATTTTTTACAGAAAGAAAATTATTTCTATTAACTTATGAAAAAGCGGGGGGGGGGGGGGGACCTTCTGCGTTTCGACAGCATTCTGCTACTTTTTAAAGAATTGAAGGCTATGTAGATTAAAAGATGACAAAGTGAAAATTTCTGAAGATAGGAGATTTATATAAGATTATTTAATGTAACCACAAATTAGCAATATTATAAAAAGTTTAAGAAAAAAAATTTCCAAAAAATTTTAATCAAAATTATAATGAATGCTTGGAATATACTAAAACATTAAAACAATTAAGTAAAGTAATAAAAATTAGCATAATTTTAAACAGGATTAAATTATTATAAGTAAATAATTAATAATTAATAATGTATGAATAATAAATTTGTAATTTTTTGAATTTAACATATTCCTTAAATTTATATTATATTTTTTTTATTTTAAATTTTCTATAAATTTATAATTTTGTTTAATTATAAATTTATTTAATTGAATTTGTAATTACTTAAATAAATTATAAATTTTACCTTTCTTAATGATTTTTTAATAATTCTTATAATTACGAAACTCTGTATGCTCTAAGGATTATTTGGTTGGAGAGAAGGAAATAAAATTGATGTTAATAAAATTGATAATGATGTTATTTAACCCGTTCGCGACGGCGCGCGCATTTTGAAGTGCGCATCTGAGAACGGAGCGGGGAAATTGGATTTCATCTTCTGGGCCGGAGGATTTCGCGCAGTTAAGCCTAACGCTTGTCAAAAATTCTTTAAAAATTAATAAAAAAATAACTTTCGCATGAAACTTTTTGAAATTCACATACATGGAATTTGATGTTATTTTATATATTCAATCAAAAAATGATGTATATTGTGTAATATTTTAATTGAAAAAAAAATGTTTAAATGTAAATAATGAATAGTTAATATCCTGTTTTTAGCTTTTAAAATATTATAACATGATAGAAAAATACTTACCAGGCTGTTAAATATCAACCTATGAAACATTTTGCTATAATAGAAAAACAAGCCTAGCCATCTTGATATTTAATAATTTTTAACACTTTCAGTAAATAAAAGAAATGTTTTACAAAAAACGAATTATTTAGAAATGAAAAATATTAAATAACATACAAACAACCTGCTACTGTTGCTTTGTAACACTTATATACATATATATATATATGTGTGTGTGTGTGTGTGTGTGTGTAAGATTGGATTAAAAAAACTTAATTTAATTTTATAATATTTTTGAAATAAAAAAATATACATAACACATAATTAAAAACAAACAGTCTTGAATAATAATCGGTAATAATGTGCAAATCAGAGTAAAAATTAAAAATGTACTTTTCCAAAATATGTTTGTTAAAATTATTTCAGAAATAGAAAATATATTTCCATATGGTACATCGTATAATAAGGTATATCAAATAAAAATTTATTGGATAATTATGAATAAAATTTAATAATGATTTGAAACTTTCAAAACTTTCGTTGATGTTAAAATTATCTTTTAAAATCTATGTTAACATATAATCTAATATATAAGTAAGAAAAAATCTTGAATAATAATGAGTAAAGCACAATAATACTTTAAAATACTTTCCGAAGAAAAAGTTTTATTCATAATATCCTCTATCTCATCAGCAGTCAAATACCGGCATCTTTTAGACATTTTAATTAGTTAATAAACGATATCGCTTAAATATATATTATTAATTTAAAACGAATTAATTTAAACAAGTGTGAAAAGTAAAAATTAATCAAAAGAAGAACGCAGAAAAATATTCTTAATTTAGCTGCACTGAGAAAGAATGTTATCACCGTATCAGCTCCCAGAATCAGTATGTAACACTTTTCTTTCTTTCTTATCATTTTTTATTTTTTAACTGCGAAGCACTCCTGAAATAAAATAGAAATATAAAAAAGATAAATCTTTCCTTCTACAAGAAAGAAAACACGAAATATTAATGACGTCGGTTTTTGCCACTATTTCTGATCGAGATAAAAGCGCGGGAAAAAAGCAATGAATCAGATGTTCATGTTATCATTCGTAATCGTAAATGTGCTTACTAATACGCTTACTTACGTGAATTATATGCTTTCTTATGATCCTATTCTTTAACCGCAAATTTTTCCTTCTGAAGTTCAGTAGCATTCTTTCTAATAAAGAAAAATAAAGTTTTACTAGATGCGTAAAAATATTTATGAAACACAAAGACGTGATGAAAAAATAATCTTTTTCCCATTGTAGCATTTCCATAAAAAATTAAATTCGCGTGGATTAAAAAAATGTTTTCATTAGCTTTCCTAGTTTGAAGGAGATGTCTTCTTCCTTAATATACATTCAAATAGAATTAGGATAAATTTTTTATATGCTAAACTGTGAAAAACAAAACGTTCCGTTTGATCGGCATGAATGCTAGTCTCGCGGTATGTGAGTACAAACAGCGCCGGCATGAATGGTAGTCTCGCGGGATCCGAGTACAATCGGTGCCGGCATATATAGTGGTCGCTCGTCCCCAAGGAGTTAAAGAAAAATAACCTAATGCTTACAAAACTCGAATATATTGTAAAATATAACACAGTATTTAGCCAGTTAAAAATAGACCTCTTCTAAACAAAGCATGTTACAAAATTCGAATATGTTGTTGATATATACCACAGTATTTATCCAATTAAAAAAGGAACATCTTTTAGAAACCCCTATCATTTTCTTTCACTGAAAAAAGTTGAAGATCCAGTTATACAATTGTTTAAAACTGTTATATTTGTTGGATGTTAAAAAATTACTTTAATGATGGTAAGTTTTTATTCCTTAGCTTAGTATCTTCATTCCATTAGAATCTGTTTCAACTTTGAAACATATGCGTGAATGAGTGTAAATTCTTGCATTACAGAGTCCTAAAAATAACTTTGTTTACCAAACTTAAATTACCACTCTCAATGTAATTACTTTACTCAAAAAGAAAAAAAAACTCTAATTAATCTGAAATTACGAAATAAAACTCACTATTATAAAAATAGTCATTGTTAAATATAGTCAATTAGCTATGTTATCAATTAGAAAACTATCTAGAAAACATCGCCACGGACCAATGCGGTATTGTAACTTTTTGACCTGCTTTCGAAGCGCGCTTCGTAAAATACCATGTTTAAACTTTGTACACGGCTGTACTTTGTAGTACGGAATCTCTTCTATGCGAGTAAAACTCGCAAGTCTCAGATTGTTTTTAAATTGTATGTTATAATATTTATATTGTAATATCTTTATGCAATGTTATCTAACATTTACAATTATTGCGATTGTCAAAGAAATATTTCAAAAATAAGCTTCGATATCTTATTTTTTATTTTTTTCTAACACCAACTTTGACAGCATTTTCTAAAATATCTTCTGCTTTTACCAAAAAATTGAAAACACCATTCGATTACATAGTTTATTAATAAGAACAATTGTCTCAGCACGAGCCGATGGACAATAGAAATACGAAAAACAGAGAAAATTATACAAAAAGCGTTATCACATTGATCCTTTCCCTTGGAATATTTCCAAATTCATAGAAGATCTGCTGGCCATAGAAACGTACACAAAATATTTAGTTCAATTCTGTACATAACTTCAAATACTTTTCGATGGTACAATAAGGAAAATAGCATGGAAATCATTTTTACAGCGCCCTTCTTCCGATAGATTTTTTTTTTTAATTCAGGTTTGACCTGCCTGCCATACCCAAAAATTATCATACACAAAAAATGTGGTTCAATTCTATGCATATTTTCATACACTTTTCGATGGTACAATGGAAACACACGGACATACGGACACACATAGTGGCCTATCTAGACTTCTCATTTCGGAGGGTGCTGAGTTATAGTAAAAGTTTCTAAGAGGGAATCATATGAAAGATAATTTTTCCGCGTTAAACAGATTTTTTCATAACAGGTACCGTAATTTCGGGTGTATAAGCCGCGGATCAAACAAGTCTTTTTCGACCCAGAATTTTTTAAGAAGCAAATGTTACTACTTAGATCGCCGTAAATATTTGTCTTCAATCACTAAATAAGATTTCTAGGTCCGAAAAGAATTGTTTGATCCGCGGCTTATACACCCGAAATTACGGTAATGCATAAATTATACCGATCCTGCTAAGATTGAATTGCATGGGAGTGCAAATATTTTGTTTTAAAAAAGCTTTAGTCTTAATTAATAAAGTTTTTATGACCTGTAAAGATAGCCTGCGTATAACGGAAATTTGGCTGAAACAGTTTCTTGGGATCTTTGCGAAATAATACTTTTTTAATAAAAACCTGTCTGAAACGAAAAGTTATTCTGCTCCTTAAAAAGTCTATCTTCGCAGATATCATTACATCTTTATAAACTTTTGTAATTATATTTCATGTTTTTTTTTTTCAAGTTTCGGAAGGGGCTGCAGTCCCATCAGCCCACCCCCTGAATACGCCACTTGACACACACACACACACACGGATTGACATAGATTTTCTAAAAACATGTTTTTTGGATCTCTAAAACTTGCAAATCGGTCAAAAACTGGAATTCGAATAAAATTTCGATCACAATACTTTCTTCTATTAAAGATACAACAAAGTAAAAATAAACATAACTTACCGAGATTCATTCTAAAAAAAATATATTGAAAAAAAAAAGAAAGAAAAAAAATCGGAAAATTTTAGGAAATTGTCTTTGATAAGGGTCATTCCTCTTTAATTTCATAAGACATAGAATTTGTGAAAAAAAAATCTTACTCTATAAGAAATAGAAAATTAAAACAAAGAAGTGTTTTTCGCCAAGCACGATTCCCGCCAAGAAGTGTCGAATTCATGCCGAAAGCTCTGGCCAGTCAGATTGCGAGACACAGTTTGGATGGCAAAACCTAGTTGGGAAAAAAAATTATGCGGTTCCAGTATCCCTTCACCATGGTTCAAGTATCCCCTTCATGGGGATACTTGGGCCACGATGTTAAAAAAAAAAAAAAAAAATTAGACATAGAAAAATAGCTCAAAATTAATTGAAAGTGGTTTTCAGTTGAAGAAAAAATATCAAATTTTCATTTTCAATATTTTATTTTGTTCTAAGAAATTATAAAAAAATTTTAAAAAATTAAAATTCAAAAAATGGCTCGAGTATCCCCTTCTTCCCCTACTGTATATAAACGATTGTTTGCTGAAACTACATTTTTAACACTTTCCAACAAAGTTGAAAAGTGTTTATGATTTCGATTTATCTCTCCGTCTATCCGCGCTCTAACTTTCATTAATATACTCGGATTACCCAGAAAATTTTAAAATTTACTTACATTTACCCTAGCACGAACCCTATTTCAAATGAAGTTTGTCGCATGTTTAATTTATATCTACAGCAACAGTCAAACTTTTTCTGTTACATCACGGCCAATGCGAAAATATCGTTCCAAATGAATTTTAAAGATGTTACAGCCTTGCAAACATAAAAAAATCGATATGCATTTATGAACTGCACTAAATATGCATTATGTTGAATAATTATTATTTATTTACAGGATACACAAAAGAATTCCGATACATAAAAGTGTAGGGGGAAATAGTTCGCGGCTCATTTTAATTCCATTAAATTATTTCATATATAATAAAATTGCTATACATTGATAAGGCTTACGATAAGTTGTTTCATGTATTTTACGAAGTGCGTAGCATTTACAGGGCCACAAAGATTTCAGATAGTATATTCTGTCCGTAGAGCAGTATAATAGATGATGGCAAAAAATGCATTTTTAATTGTAATATGCGTTTTTAAGTTACACTATATTTATGCATACTATATGGTGTGTATAAGTGCTATAGTTGATGTAGTTGATAAACAGGGCTATACAAAACATTCGTAAAGTTTGCTAAATATGAGCGTTAATTACTTAAAAGAGGTTTTAAAATCTGTTAAGCATCTTGATAATGAACCACGTTTAGTTTACTAAAAAATGTATATAGAATACAGATAAAATGATATACAGAGCATCCACGCAGTGAATTTGATTACACCGTCGTCTATCGATGATAATTTCTGGAAATGCGATGTCAGTTGTTTTAAAAGTGTTTTTGTTTGAATTAGATTTTAAATAAATAGTGGTGTATAATAACAGTACTGCATACACTAAAGTCTGAATAAACGTATTTAAGTATGCTTCCATCTATTGGTATAAAATGTTAAAAGAGAAGTTTCAATCCTTTAATGCGTTTCCTTGCTAATCTAAATTTTCCCATTATACAATGCCAGCAAAAAAAAAACCTTGACACTTGCGATTTTAGACGTTTTGTTAACTATCTAGAAATATACATAAGGAATTAATCTGAAACTCCAAGAATGTAAACAAAATAGTAAAGGAGATATATTTTCGCGAATATTTTTCTCCGAAATCCTATAGGGGACCATCAACAAATTGAAAAAGAACGAAGATCTTTTGGATAACCCTGTCAAAACTAATGCAGCAAAAGCGTTCAAACTGCAGATTATGATTAAGTGGCTTATTGTAATAAACTGTGTATATTTTTATGAATATTACATGTATACTCGAAGAGAAATTAAGGATTTTATAAACACAGTTCCAAATTT
The DNA here is from genome assembly GCA_964019185.1 of Maratus speculifer. Taxonomy (NCBI): domain Eukaryota; kingdom Metazoa; phylum Arthropoda; class Arachnida; order Araneae; family Salticidae; genus Maratus; species Maratus speculifer. The sequence continues at coordinate 226,427,907 of OZ025299.1, forward strand.
TGCCAAGTTTTTTGCTTATAATTTGCAGAGTTCTTAATAAAAAAACAATGTTCTTTTCAGAAAATATGATAAACAACATTGTACACAACACACTGTAATCAAAATTTAAAAATATTAATAATTGCATGAAAAATGGACAGCTTTACTAAATAAAGTTTCAGTGCGCATACGTGATGTCATTCAAAATATAATTTGTATAAAGTGTTAGCTAATTATATACAGCAACTTTTGTAAAAGTCTCAAAAACATAGCTTGAAAATTCTGAAAATTATCGTCGATGGAATAAGATCGAAATTCGTTATTCCCAAAATTAATGAAAAAGATGAGGGTCTGTATCCATATTCCATTGATTGGTGTCTACACAATATTGCGTGTACATACTTGGATACAGCTTCTCTTCTTTTTGTTTCAATTTGAAAAAAACGGACTTTGATGTTATTCTATTGACGATAATTTTCAGAATTTTCAAGCTATGTTTTTGAGACTTTCACAAAATTCGTTCTATACATCTAGCTAACACATTATGCAAATTATATTTTAATTGTGATCACGCATGCACACTGAAATCTTATTTAGTAAACCTGTTCATTTTTCATGCAATTATTAATATTTTCTAATTTTGATTGCAGAGTGTTATGTACAATGTTGTTGGTCATATTTTCTGTAAAGAACATTGTTTTTTACTAAGAACTCTGCAAATTATAAGCAAAAAACTTGGCGAAATTCGGGACCGTTTTTATAAAAACCTTAATTTCTCTACGAATATATATGCTATAGTATATAAGAGTAGTATATATCTTTATAGTAAAATATAGTATACAGGGTGTCCGAAAAGTCTGGAAACGGCCGAATAACTCGAGAAATACATATGAGATTGAAAAACATAAATATACGTGTTAAATATTTTTAAATAAGCTACTCTGTGATACCAAATTTGACCTTCGAAACCGACCCCCTGGGGGTCAGAGGGGGTCCAACTTTGAAATCTTAAATTATAACCCCCATTTTTTATTGCAGATTCGGATTCTACGGACAAAAATACGTAACTTTTGTATTTGATGTTTATTTCAAATCTTCGTTTATCACAGTGTAATCGAGCATATTAAATCGATACATATTCCCGCTTTTCCAACGGGATTTTCCCTAATCGAAACTGATTGGGCAGAATTTTTGACGTCAAATTCCTCGTCTTTTGCAGGAATAGCGTTTCCTGAAAATCACCCGTGGCGATTATTTCAATAGTGCTACACTGTTAAAAATTTGACCCATTTGCTGCAGCGTCACTCCACAGCTATTATAGAATATCTCTTTTGTGACCAATGAGAATGCTCCATAACACAGTAAAGTAATTGTTTTCTATAAAAGCGGTGGAGTGACGATGCAGCAAAAGGGTCAATTTTTTTACAGAGTACTTTACTGTGTTATGGAACATTCTCATTGGTCATGAAAGATATATTCTATAAAAGCTGTGGAGTGACGCTACAGCAAATGGATCAAATTTTTAACTGTGTAGCACTACCGAAATAATCGGCATGGGTGATTTTCAGGAAACGCTATTATTGCAAAAGACGAGGAATTTGATGTCATAAATTCTCCCCAATTAGTTTCGATTAGGGAAAATCCCGTTGGAAAAGCCGAAATATGTATCGATATAATATGCTCAATTACACCGTGATAAACGAGGATTCGAAATAAACATCAAATACAAAAGTTACGTATTTTTGTCCGTAGAATCCGAATCTGCAATAAAAAATGGGGGTTATAATTTAAGATTTCAAAGTTGGACCCCCTCTGACACCCAGGGGGTCGGTTACGAAGGTCAAATTTGGTATCACTGAGTAGCTTATTTAAAAATATTTAACACGTATATTTACGTTTTTCAATCTCATATGTATTTTTCGAGTTATTCGACCGTTTCCAGACTTTTCGGACACCCTGTATATAGTATATACGAGTATATTCATAAAAATGAACACAGTTTACAGAGTCGAATCCAGGAGGTGGCCCGGGGGGGGGGACATTCCCTCCGGAGCAATGAAATGTCCCCCCGGAAGATTTGAGATTTTGGGTTTATAATAGTCAAAAAGTTCGATATTCTCCCTGGAATTCTGTAATGCCCTCCCTCCCCCTCAGAGCCATAGAAGTCCCTCCAGGAGAAAAGTGTCTGAATTCAACACTAACAGTTTACTACTATAAAATATTTAATCGTAATTTACAGTTTGAGCGCTTTTGCTATATTAGTTTTGACAGGGTTATCCAAAAGATCTTCGTTGTTCTTTAATTTGTTGACGGTCCCCTACGGGATTTCAGGAAAAAAAATTTGCAAAAATATATGACTAGTACTATTTTGTTCATATATCTGGAGTTTCGAAGTTATTCCTTATACATATTTTTAGATATTTTACAAAACGTCAAAAATCGGAAGTGTCTTTTTCTTTTCTTTTTTTTTCTTTTTTTTCTGTGATGGTATAGTATATACGTATATATTAATCTACAGATCAACTATAGGGCTTTTTATAAAAATTGGAATACATATTTGGCTATGGAAAATAATTACTGAAATCAGATTTTCAAACGTTTTATATGTTTTCTAAAGTGTTTACTTACTTATCTAATTTAACTTATTTCCTAAATAAAGAAGTTATGTGAAAGATTTCAAGAATTGTTGGAAAGTGTTTCATAGGTATAAAATTGAAGCTGGTGTTATACACAATTGAAAAAACTTCTTTAAACACCATAAAATAAGTTAACTGCGCAAGGCCTTTCGAAAGAACTTAGTCTTTCTTCGTCAGGCGCAAAAAAGACGTGCGTCTACAATGAATGTAGCGGCACGACTGAAGGGGAATGCGGGAGGGAGAGGGAGCAAGCAGAAGGAACAGCCAATAGGAAAGTAGAAGGCAACAGCCAATCACGGAAGAGCATAAACAAAACTAAATAAACAATGAAGGAGAGGAAAGGAAGGAGGGGGGGAAGGGAAATGGGGGAAAAAAGCGGGTTAAATTAAAAAATTAACTAAAAGGAGAGATTAAAATGAAATGAAATGCACGCAAAAAATATATAAATTAGTAATAATAATAAATAAGGGAAAAAAATTAAAAATAAAAATAAAAATACATAAAAATAAAAAATGTTTACAATTATAAACCAGAAAATTGTATACATAATATATATAAAAAAAATAAATAAATAAAAAATAATAATAATAATTAATTAATAAACTTATTTAAGAAGGAGTGCTGAAAAGATTCTTCCAGGCAACGGAGAGCGTTTTAGAATCAGATTTATCATTAACAATATATGTGTGTTTATAATTGTAAACATTTTTTATTTTTATGTATTTTTATTTTTAATTCTTTTTTCCTTATTTATTATTATTACTAATTTATATATTTTTTGCGTACATTTTATTTCATTTTAATCTCTCCTTTTAGTTAACTTTTTAATTTACCCCGCTTTTTTCCCATTTCCCTTCCCCCCCCCCTCCTTCCTTTCCTCTCCTTCATTGTTTATCTAGTTTTGTTTATGCTCTTCCGTGATTGGCTGTTGCCCTCTACTTTCCTATTGGCTGTTCCTTCTGCTTGCTCCCTCTCCCTCCCGCATTCCCCTTCAGTCGTGCCGCTACATTCATTGTAGACGTACGTCTTTTTTGCGCCTGACGAAGAAAGACCAAGTTCTTTCGAAAGGCCTTGCGCAGTTAACTTATTTTATGGTGTTTAAAGAAGTTTTTTCACTTCAAAGTGTTTCATAATCTATGAATATGACATGATAAGATGATTTTTCTTTCTTGTTTATATTTTATATAGAAATTCAATCTTTTTGTGTATGTGATTATGCATGTGATTACTTTATTATACATGTGATAAATTTGCGCACGGAATTAGCCTTCAGGGTTTTTGTTTTTGTTGTTGTTGATCATGTTGTTTTTAATAAAATTATGTGAGATTGTGTTAGATTTCATCGTTTATCACTATACACATAAGTAAAAAAAATATATTAAATGTATTTAGCATGGATATTCATATGTATCTAAAAATCAATGCGCAATCTTATGTAATACACATTTAAAAATTAAAAAAGATATCGGGCAAACATATCAATATTTAGATTGTGTGGATTTTTAAAAACGCATTTTTATTTCTTTTTAATTAAATAAGGAATTTATTTATTTACTTTTTTTTTTATCAGTGTTAGTTGAATAGTAAAATTCAGTGAGTTCACCTGGTGGTCAGATGCGACCACTGCAGTTTTCCCAAGCACAAAGACTGATACTTTATGTATTTTTATTTTGTTTATTTTACTAGTGTACGCATTCATATTGCTTTAGCGTAAAAAAATGTTCTCATGGGATTCTCGATGGACCTCCCAAGTTTTATGACCATCTTAAAAGCAGGACTGTGTAATTAAATAAATGCATTTGTTCAGCAAATAGCTGCAAATTTATGGGGAGTGCAATGATCAGCCCATAAAACTAAGATGAGGTCTGACAGAAGAGGTACCATTTAAACTGTATTTTCAAACATAAACAAAATTGGGGAAAAGTAAACTCTCCCCTTAATAACGAAAAAGTTGAGAAAATTATAACATTGCAAAGAATGCGTTCATCGATTAAGAACGTACAGCTTTGAATGAGAATGTTTTCATAACTAACATTACGTACGCAGATGAACTTTACATTTCTAAAAAGGTACTCTAATTTTCCGAAGTATTTGTTCATTAGATACAAATGTAGCATTGGCAATTTGTTATTCAGTTAGAATGTAAGGCGTAATTTGTTTGAAAAAGGTGGGTTTTCAAATGATGATGTAGCTGAAAGGAGTTCCGAACCAGAGTTGTTAGTTTGACTTTTTTTTATTATTGAAAAATTTTGAATTAAAACTGGAAATTTTGAAAGAATTTTTACATTAGGCAGTCACGAAATGTGTGTCATTTAACAAAGAAAGGAGTGCTATGGAATGTTTTTGGTGTGAATGTGAAATTTTGAAATTAAAAAAAAAGCCAAACTGACAACACTGTTTCAGACTAGGTAAAGTGGTTGTTCTCTAGCATAAAGTAGTCTCTTAAGAGGAAATTCTATATTTATTATTAACCCTTACCTGTCATTTATTTTCTTTATTTTTGGGAAAGTAATGTTGTAGACCAAAGATAGAAATTATGCAAATACATTTTAAAAATACAGTTAAAATATATTTTTTTCTGTTTTCAAAAAAAAAAAAAAAAAAAAAAAAAAATCTATTAATTTCATAAAAAAAACAATCAACGAAATAATAGTACCAATTTTTCTTCCTAGATATTTAAACTTATTTTTTCCATTTAAAAATTAAAAAAAAAAATTCTGGTTCTTGTACTTCAGAATTTTACACAATAGTTTACACTAGTTTTTTAATAAATCTTATACTTCGATGCATTCTACAATATAACTTTTACTAATTAAGCTACTTGAGGATATATCTATAAAAAATTTTCTTCATCACATTGGACCGGAAAACTATTTGAAATGCAATAAATCTATTTAAAATAAAACCGATAGGGATCGAAAAAATGTTCCATCGCAGACTATATTTCATCTTACAGAAAGTTCGTGGTAGCAATGAACCGTGGTCCCCCATATGATAGCTATGAAATTGATTGGAACTCGGTTAATTTATCATGACAAATTAAAAAATTATTGAAGACGTTTAAAATTGTATTTAAAAAAATTAATATAAAGAAATTCATAAAGATGCTAAATATTTTCACACATGGGGTAAACTAAGAGAACAATTTTTGTGAATAAAAATTCTTTTAAAAAATATATTTTTATATATTTGTTTAATACTATTCAAGGAAAAAACATGGAAAAACATTAACTGGAAGTAACTTAGAAGAAAACAAGTAGAAGTATATAATTAATCCATTTGTATCATTAATACATGTATGTGCATTTTGTCGGGCCTCAAACTTATCTTTATTTATTTACAGAATCTTTTTTTTACTTTTTCGTAGTCTTTGAGACATTTTCCTTTTAATAGAATTAAAAAATGTTTCATCAGAACGAAAATTTTTCTTTTCCGTTTGATACAAATCAGTTTAAAAAATAATTCTAATTAACTTCCAATTAGTAAATTTAAATTCAATTTTTCTATCACTTGCATTTAATTGAAAAGAGGTTCTTCCGGTTCATATTCTTTGCAGAATTCTTTGTGCACAAAGCAAAAGGACGCTGGCTTTTTCTTTTTACGTCGTTACATTATATGCAACTCAAGACCGTACCTGGTATAGCTCCAAAAAGACCATCATTTTTTTTTTTTTTTTTTAATAATTGTCACAATATTGATTACTTTGATAAGGGGCTGTGAAAATATAACGTTTTCAACTTTTTCATAATTTTGGACCCCCACCCCTTTCAATATCATATGTTATCATTCATTGTCCACCCCCTCCCCCCTCCCGGTACTGATATCGTTATCAAAGTTTTTTTTTTCCTTAGAATTTTCTCAGAATTTATTTCTTTTATTTGGAAAGATACATAAAATTCCTTACATTTATTTTTTGCATGCTTTATTGATTCAAATGAAGAAAGTTAATAAAATATGACTTTATATCAAATGACATTTAAAAGAAATATTTACTATTGTAAAATAGTATTTTATAATAGCTTTTTATTACATAATGGATTCAACAGCAATAATGCCCCGAGCGGCGAAGGGGTAGGACGCAGATAGAAATTCTTATCAACAAAGTAGTGGACAACATTCTTTCGTTTTGTGTTTATATATTAGTAAACACAAGCTTCATTTCAAATATGATTACTCGAACCGTGATTATATTCGCAAGCACTTACGAAGAAGAATAGGAATGCCAAACGTTGGGGTTTCTATATTTTAGAATGAAAGAATTTTATAATAAATTAGTGATATTAATAATAACTTTGTATTTTAATAAAAATAAATAACAGATTAAAAACAGATGACATCCTTTTTGAACCAAAGACAATGTAACAAATAAAGAAATAAAATTTTAATTAGATCAAAAATGATATCTATAACAAAAGACAAACTCCTTCCCCTAGAGATATCTTACGATATCATTACGAGGCTCCCCTCCCCCGTAAAATGATAACGTTCTATGCGCACAGCCCCCAAGGTATTCTCCTACAGGGTTTGCTAACTATAGAAAATGATTATTAGTTTTGAATCAAATAACTAATGAGCAGAGATACCTACAGCTACGATGTGGTTTATAGTAAAACGGGTATGAGGAATGCGCTGCACGATGAATCAACGCTCAGCGTCCCCTGCCAATAAATGTAGGATATACAGATAGAAGATATTATTAAATGGTCAACGACAAAGTTGTACAGCGTCATTTATTGTAAGAAAAGGCATATTGGGAACAAAAATACGATAAGTAGTTCTATGTACACATCAAAATGTCTGACATGATTTGTTTATGAAAAACACATTTGTTTACACGATTTTCTTCGCAATCAAAATGAGAACGTTTAATGTATGCAAATACAATTTTACCAAATAAGAATGTGGTCGAATGAAAATGTGAATCAAAATTTCATTCGTAGCAAGGGAAAAGGTTGAAACGTCTATTATTTTTGCTATTAAAACAACTTATTTTCTAGAGACCAGGCGTTTTTATTTGCAACTGCGATTATTTAAAATTATAAAAAGAATTTATCGTCTGATATCATTTATTTTTTTCAAATAAATTAAACAAGTCAGAAATTATACGTCAAATGTAGCAAATGAGGTGCGTTCGTATTATAACGAAGTTTTAAAAATATTCACATCTTACAAGGAAGGTCTCCATTGGGGGCATATTCAGAATTTTTTGAAAAAAATACGAATTAAACTACTCATGTAGGTAATAAAGAATCAGTTAAAATTAGCGGCGGAATTACATTATTAGATATGTAAAAAAATAAAATAGTTTGGAATAATTGGCGTGAAAAGCTGAAAGCGACGCGGGATTTGGCAAGCAGTGCATTTCCTCGCCAAAAGCAGACGATTTTAACGAATCTGAATATTGATTTTAATTGACAAAAATCTGCAGCATTTACTGCAACGTCACTCCACTACTTTTATAGAATATCTCTCTTCTGACCAATGAGAATGCTCCATAGCACGGCGAATTGACCGTGTCATACACTGTTACAAATCTGCTGCATTTTGTTGCAACGCACTCCACCGCTTGTATATAATATCTCTATTTCAACCAATGAGAAAGCTCCATTGCACGGCCAAGTAACCGTTTTCTATACAAGCAAGGGAGTGCGTTGCAACAAAATGCAGCAGATTTTAACAGTGTATTTTTCAATTTGGAACAATTTTAATCAATTTAAATGATAAAATATATTAATTTCATTTTGCTATAAGTACATATAAACGTATATGACAAAATTACACTTAAAGTAAAAATGCAAAACTAAAATTACTTAAACTAAACTTATTTAAATAAATTGAACATAGAAAGTTTTTTCTTTAAAAAGTATTCGAAGCGTAAAAGCGTATTTTTCAAAATTTCGTTTTTTCGCCAACCGGAGATAAACCGCCAGATAAAAGAAATTTTTATTATTTTTTTACGCACGTTATAAGGAGGTTCCGCCGAAATTTTTTTTATAAACATATATAACTATATGAGAAGAACATTCTGTAATTTTTTCAGATTTTTCTGAGTATGCCCGTATGGAGACCTTCCTTGTTAGTGGAAAAACTGTTGCGCCCTTGTGCAAAAATGCATGAATACAAAATTCATTACAATTTTATATATATATATATATATATATATATATATATATATATAAATTCAGCAATGCGGAAATAGGATTCCATCTTAAATAATAAAACGTCATTACTATGGAAACCTAGAATCATAACCTACCATGGGATATCATCAAATTAATCAAGTATTACAGGATTTAATAGAATAAAAAAGCTTTTATTTCTTTTTAAGTTTTGACTCTATTTTCATAAAATAGGAAATGACTCAACAAAATATTGCAACAATTATATATATTGGATTTCAAACTATTCGGCTGGATAGTCCTGACGCTGTTATGTGTGGTCAAACGAACGGACAGACTGATGCACCACATGATGACTACAGGAGCAACGAAATTATATAATTACGACATTTTCCCATAATGTATAATGTAATGGAATAATTTTGGTTGTATCTGTAAATTAACAACGAACGCTACATACTTAATTTTCCAATACCAAAAATGTCATAGTAAATCTCAATAACACATATCAGTTACTGAATAATTCAAGTAATATATTAATGCAAGTTGGGAAGACAAACACATGGCCAGATGGACAGACAAATTCATATAAATTTTAAAAATCGATAAATAGACAGAAATATACTTGAATACTTTTTACAGTACTTTGTATTCTACTTACTAGCTTTATATAGGGTAACATCCCCAGTAATTGGCACATTAAGGATTTGTTTTTAAACTTACTTCAATTTTCATTACCAAGAAATGAAATATTTACTTGCAAATATTTTTAAATCAAAGAATGCATATCTGTGCATCTATTTTACCCACTAAAAGGAATAATTTTTGAAAAAGTATTTTTATAAAAATATATTTATAAAAAGTTGATGTAGTCACCAGTAATTGACACCTAGAGCACCAATGTATGACACCTTGTGATCCAATAACTGGCACATGTTTATATATATAAAAAAAATCCTTTATATTTTGCATTGGGTTTAATCGCTTTAAATGAATTTAATGTAGTTGAAGATGCATTTTTCAGGTTTTTGAGAGTAAGAAATCAGCATATTATTCTGAAATGTGAACACTTTAAAACAATACACTATATTTATATTAATACCTAGTAATTGTCATGCTGTCCCCAGTAATTGTCATATGAAGCTTTAACGTATTCCAATTTGATAATATTTCATATTTTCAAATAAAAACAACTGAGAAATAAAATTTGTCTATAACTTTAAAAGTACTGCCAAAATAAGTGGTTTAATCTCAAATCTTGCGATTCACTTGTAATTGGAATAGGTGCCAATTACTTGGAACTAGCAAAATTGAAGCACCATTAATTGGCATCTGTCATTAATTCAGTAATCCAAATATTTGTGTCAAAATTACTTTTGCACAATTAAAGTAACCCTTTTCAACTAAACAAAACTGTTATCAATTAAAATTTAAAATATATTATAAATCAGATAATAATGAATTGAAATGCATGCCTTTCTTATTTCAGAGAAGAAGCATTTGCAACAAAAATGGATAATTTGATACGAACCATAATTGTTTTTCTTTCCTTGCACTATTGTCATCTAGTAGCATAAATCAATTTTTAATGTAAATGAGCATATAGCTGGTATATGGTCTTGCATTTTTAAAAGACTGGATATAATTCTTGTTTTAAGTCATGTTTGTAGGATGTGCCAATCACTGGTGCATGCCAATTACTGGGGATGTTACCCTACGCGACATTATTTAGCTAAAATTTAATTAAGATTAAAACACGCTTAAAATTACTGAAATCACACTTCCAAAGATTATCATCCATAGACGGCACATGTATGCAATTCTTTGCGTGATCTTTATATTATTTTATCTACATAAACAATGTCTTAGTATACTAAATGAAAATCGTAAAAATCCATAACTCATTTAAAAGCCATCTTTAATCTGTTTTCGTTCATACTCAGTAACTTATATATATATATATATATATATATATTGTATGTGTAACCCTGTACATGATCTACATCATTTATACACACAACGTAATATTTTAGTTAAACTTAAAAACCCATCTAAGATATGGCAATCCCAAAACTTTCTGCCATCTCATATGTCTAATTTCTGAAAAATGCAGCTTAGCAGCGACACTGGTTAGGTGGTTTTCACCAAAATCTAATCAGTAACAGCTTGTGTCATTTTCCAACTGAATCTGAAATTTGATCAAAATCTGTGCATTAGTTTCTGAGATACAGCTATTGCAAAATCTTTAAGAAAATCCACATAAAAGCGTCACTTGTAGGATGATGCACACAAAAATTAATCAGGGCCAATTTTTATAAGGTACTAACTGAATCTGAAGTTTGATAAAAATCCATGCATCAGTTCTTGGAAATACAGCTATTGCGATATATCGTGAAAAATATTGCATAGCAGCGCCGCATATTAGGGCGATTTACACCAAAAAATAATTAAAACTAATCTTTATCAGGGATTAACGGAGTCTGAAGTCTGATAAAAATTCATGTTTTGGCTCTTGAGATAGAGTAATGATTATGAATAATATTGCACAGCACCATCACTTGTTGTACTGTAAAAAATTGCTGTAGTAAATTTACTGCAGCAGAGATTCCAGGCAATAACATTAAAAAATGAGCTTGTTCCTAGATTAAAGGACATTACCTTTAGATAAACGGGTTTTGTCCGTAAAACATAAAAAATTACGGAAGTTGGTCGTTTATCTGAAAAAAGTGTCATTTTCCGTAAATTTACGGGAGTAATGTACCATAAATATACAATTTTTCTTTACAGTGTGAGCAATTCGCACCAAAAAGTAATCAGCACCAAATTATATCAAGAAATAACTGAATTTATAGTTTTATAAAAAATACGTGCATTTAGTTCTCGAAATAGAACTACTGTGCCAATGCGAATAATGCAGCATGGCAGTGCCACCTGTTGAGCGATATCTACTAAAACCTAAACATCTCTAGTTTATATCAAGGTCTAACAGAATCTAAAGTTTTGTGACGTTCCATATATTTGTTCTTGAGATAGAGTGTCGACAAAATTTTTGACACATACACACCCACAGAGTGGCATTCTGACAGGCAGACATTTTCTGAAAAACATCAAATAGTGTTTAGGACTTTCTAAAACGTATAAATCCATCGAAAATTATAATTCGAAATTTTTCACGAATCCAATACTTTCTTCTTGTAAAGATAGAACAAAGTAAAAATGCACGTCCAACCATCATCGCTAATATACATTATTTCGGATACAGTGTACTAACCGAAATCTTTCACGTGTCTCTGTAATTACTATGAACTTCCTATAATACTAAACAGGAAACTAACTTCTAAACAGGAAGTACCTTACATCGAATCTCAGCAAATGTAACCCATATATGATTCAACTTACATTTGTTGGGGATTCAACTTCAACAACACATTTTCAAGCTAGGTTTCAGCATTTTATTGTGGCAAAAATTTTGACATCATGCATTTTATCGTTCAAAATTACTGAAATAATGTCTTCTGAAGATTGTTTTTACATGGATAAAATTTCATAATAAAATATGCTTTTTTTTAAAAAATACTAACCGACTTCAAAAAAAGAATCAAGTTCGGCTACAACTTGCCACTAACGCATGTGAATGCCTAGTTTTAATATGTTTATGATTTGAAAACGGTTGCAACAATGAAAGATGATATGCGATAAATCATTATTTTTTAATCAAATCCATATTTTTTCTTTAGAAAAATTTCTAATCATCAGAATTTAATGAAATTAAAGTGGGACCACATGGGCCCTATACGCTTTCAAATAAAAAAAGAATTATCAAAATCGGTTCATATTTACGAAAGTTATTCGTGAGCAACAAATACATACAGGTAAAATTCGGTTAAAAATTTACTGACTTCTTTAACCCCTTGGGGAAGAGCAACTAGCATACGTGCCGCATAAGGTGCTATTCTTACCAGTAAATTTTTATTGCAAAGGAGATAGGTTGTTAAGGGCCATTTTTCGCCAATCATTCCCATGATATGAAATACAATTTTTTCATTAGTGTACCTCATAACAAATAAGAAAAAATAACATCTTGAATGAAAGTTCAATAGTTGATGAGAAATATAAAATACATATTTGATTAAGTATTATGTATATTTATGAACACAAACACTAATATCGTGAGTTTTAATCCATGTAATCAATAGTAAATACAAACCTAAATGCAAAATTAAGATGAATGGAGATTATTAAGACTATTATTTCAATATATGAAACATCGAAAATAATCAGTAACCGAAGGAAAATCATACATTTCCAGACAATTTTGTAATGTGTTTCAGATTAGTCTTCCTCCTTGATTTCTTCAACCGAATCACTACGGGATCATTTAGCAGCAGCGCACATACGGGTGTTTGCGTTATCTAGGCGGCCAAAATTATTTTATTGCGTATATCTATTCTAAATGGTACAACTGAAAGAAAAAATACATTTATTAAATTTATAAAGACGATTTATTAAAATAATTTCATTTTCAAACACTAATATTCATTTTTGTCACTCTTTGAAGAATCACATTAGCATTGGGCTTCGCAGGTCAAAGAAGAACAATTGTTTCGGGCAAAAAAGAGTTCATTTTTCTACCAATGACTTTTCTCATGCTACTTATAAAAGAGTCTGATGTTAAAAGTAGCCGATTCAAAATATCTTTGTTGAGCTTTCCCTCGAGAATTTTCGCGCGAAGTCTTAGCGGTATAGCCTAAAATGCTTATTGCGCGCTTCTTCGGCTTCTTCTGAAAGCTGCCCATTGGGCAATAATGCATTTTTAATGATAGTTGAACCATGAATTAATATTTTATGCATAGTTAAAGACATTGGATGCCATTGGTACAAATCTACATATAAGCGAGCAGTGTCTAATGCATATTTATCGTATTTTTCTGGATCAATTATATGTCGGCTTGAAATTGTTTCGAGTATGACTTTTAAGCAATATATTAAGTCATAACTAATGCATGTTGTGTCAGAAGCCGATTTCGGATCTTCAATAAACCTCCTATTTGTATTACCGTCATTGGTGATGCCAATATTTGCCTTTAGCATGTCTGTAAACCTGTTTCTTCGCGAAACCTTTTCTGGATTTCGAGTTTTTTTTTTTTTTTCCAGTTCAGTTTTTTTCTCAGCTTCAGTCTTCCACTCTCTATATTTCTTTACTGGCAACTTAAAAGCTAAATGAAGAATGCTTCCTGAGCTGCATGAATTATTACTTCCTTTTATAGAGAAGATCGTACTTCTGTTTTTCTCCTCTTAGTTCTCTCACTTGATTCTACAAATAATTTAGATGGTCGTCCAGGCCGAGGTTGTGGTATGACAGGTATAGCAAACGTTCCTTCTAGCCAAAATTAATTGTTTGTTCATTACGCAAAGCTTTAAACTTTCGATTTAGTTAAAATTTATGCCTCGGTAGTACAACAAAAACTCATTAAATAAAATATTTTAGAAATAATTTTACTCTAAAATGAAGGTATCTTAAAAGCACATTAATTAAACTTCTTAAAGATAAAACAATGAAAAAAATATAATATACTTTTGCATTACTACCTGCTGTATCAGGATCCATCACAAGCACTTTCAAAATAAACGTAAAATAATATACATTTCACTTCAAAGGTAACGTCTCTACACGAACGCCAAGAACAGACACAAACAACAAGTTGGATGATCGAATTCCAACTAAACTTTTAACGAGATGCGTTGGCCGGGAAAAGTTGAATGGTTTGTTACTGTTCACGAAACTGTCCTCTAATTCAGCTTGTTATTCGTTTAACTGTTTTAGTACTTTAAAAATTTGACTTTCGGCCACCTAGATTGTTCAAATACCCGTATGTGCAGCGTCTTGTAGTATATGAGCATATTCAAGACTTCGATTTTTTAACTTTGGTTGAGTTAAGGCACCAGTAAGCTAGAAACCATAATACGTAATCAATATTTGCACAGTACCTTACGACACTTGCGCCTGATTTAGATTGACAGTATCATTGAATGATGTTGCTTCGCTCTGTTTTTATCCAAACACAACAGTTTTTAGCACTTGTGTGTCGAACAATCGAACTTTAATAACGAGACGTGTCTCTTTAACATCGTCTGTTGAAAACTGTTTCTACTTACTTAACCCGCGAGGACGCGCGCAGGGCCTAAAAGACCCTGAGTGCGTGTGGTTTTTACAATTGTAACCACTAATTTTTTAAAAGTGGTCGTCAATTTATTTTATCGCAAAATTTGTAAGAATTGTCTCCGTCTTAATAAAGTGACTGTTATAATTAGATTTTATTGGTGGCAAAGTTAAAATCATTCATACCTTGAAAAGCGCGCGTTCTCCCGGGTTAAGAATCTAGGCATTTCGTGTCCAATATCTATTTCTTTCAGAAATCCCAAACAATTCTATCAATTATCCTAACATCATTTGATGTCAACCACTCCCTGATAATGTGAGCATCTTTTTTTAACATCTGTGCATATATGTCAGCGTCACTGTTCTTCAAATCCGAGAAGTACGGTCAAAATACATCTAAAATGTAACCTGAAGTAGTGACGAACATCATAGGCTTAACCCTTTCAAGAGCAAAGTATTTCTATTCCAAAAGAGTTAAAAAAAATTATTTTTCACACCGTAATTTACGAACAGATTTACTTGAAAATAACCAAAAGCTCTTTTTCATGTATATTATGAGATTGAAGTTGTACTAAAAAATTACTGCTGCCAATCGGCAGTTTGGGCATTAAATCGAACCGTTTGCAGACTTCAAACGGTGCCCCTGAAAGGGTTAACCAAAGGTTTTCTTTTGTCTAATGAGAAATATTGTCTCTAAAGGAATATTTCAAAGCTTCTGGATATAAATGTAAGTGTCAGCGACAAGTATCTAGCATCATTGTTATCATCCAAAATAAATAATCCTCTTTCTAAAGGCCTCATATTTTTTTCAATAGTCTGTGTTCTGGTAACATGTTCCATTCCAAGGTTTAGTGGAACAAAGTTCTCAATCAAAACCTAGCTTTTATACTGCACAGAAGACATTATTATTTTTCTTAAAGTGAATAATGTGGACAGAACACCATTAGAGAGATAAGTTCCAAGTTTTACAAGTAGAATGCCAAGCAAGTACGAGATAATCTCTTTTTGAAAAACGCATTTTGTACTTTACTAGTTCTAAAATATAGTTAAAATCAGACATGGATATACTCATGAGAAAATAATAATCGAACTCAAAAAGGTGTCCCGATATGTAAAAATCGAGACCTCTCTTTTTTGCTACATTCTGATTTTATTTAAAAGACTTTCAAAGTCGTTTTCATACATTGATGTATTCTCACTTACAGGGTGTAAAACTTGCAGAGCCAACTCACTGAATACCAATGCGGTAATATGAATTTTATAGCATCGTTTTTCCAACGAAATATAGATTTTAGTTTCTATAAAGACTTTAGTTCGAACTGCTTTTCGTACAGTCACAAGGCATTTGTTATATTTACATATCATACAACAAGTTTGAGTTGTGACAATGTTAGGTATTGATAAACGTACATTAGGTTTCTTTTTTGTGGTGTGTATTTGTGGTGACAGTATTCGTAGGTGCATAATCTTTTATTGTTACCTCAGAAGAAGAAATAGGAGTATTTCGAGCCTAAAGCACACGAAATACATATGATCTGCATTTAGAGCACAACTTAAAACCAATCAGTAGATCGCAGTTCTTAGACCATGTATAAATAGGATGTAACTTTTCTGTTTAGAACAGATACGAAAATCACTATTCATTTTTTCAAGAGGTTTTACAGCAAAGACACTGATTTACAAATATTATTTATTATTAAGTTCTTAAATATTTATTCACACAACGGTTTTAGAAAACATCATTGATATCTGAACAACATAAATACTTTTTGAGCGCGGCAAATATGAACACGTTCGGACAGCAGTACATTTGATACTCTCGCACGAAACATTTTTTTTTCTCTAATTGGTAGAAGCGCACACGGAACCAAAATAAAATAATAAGTCTCATATAAAATCTTAAAATCTTATACAGAGTAGTATCATTGCAAGTCAAAATTAATTTGGTTCATAGAGTGCTTTAAAAAAAATCAAATATAAAAAAAAAAGGCAAAAATGTGGGGAAAAAGACAAAACACTCTACTTTCGGGTTGTAATTTCTATGACTTACTATTTTCACTTAAATCTTACATTAAATTCATTTAAATTCAACATGTTAAAAAATGGAATTACAGTATTTTTTATAAATTTGTGAATGAACTAAATAATAGATTTTTTTATCAAAAATCGCAAAAGCCGAAGAGTTGATAAAAACAATCTAAGTAAATTGTAATTTTAACCACATTCGTGACATATTTTAATGACTCTTTTGCAATTTGCTTTTATGTGACAGTCAATCTGGACAAACTCCCTTATGCCATTTTCTCAGGTTTTTGCAATTTATGTTATGATCACCAAATTTTTGACTCAAGAATAATTTCCTACATTTAGTACACTAATAAAGGTTCTTTTTTTTTTACTTGTTTTATTTTTTTTTAAATCATGTACCGATCCAAAAAGGTGAAGCTACTATATTTAATTAATGAAAATTCAAATTATGAATCCTTGTATGCATTTTGCTGTAAATAATAAATAAGATGCTACAAGGTTGCTAGATTTGTTGCTGAGTATTGTAACAAAAGATATCATAAGCCTTTCAGACATTTATATTTCATGTAAAAAGTTTATATAGAGTATTTTGATATGCCATCTTATCAAATTGACATAATCACCTAATAAATATTATTAAACATAAATTTATGATTATTCTTTTCAGATATGGAAAGTTTAAAATTCCTTTTAAATAGCTTAAAATGATTTAAAATTAATGGAGTCTTAATTGATGTACTCCCTTTAAATGATCTTAAAGATGGTCGATCAATCTTTTATATGCTCTGATTAGATAATCTGCATGTTAAGAATCTCCATCAGTCATATCAATAATTCCCCTCTCCAATGTTAATCCAGTGGAGTTGGAATGCATTCGTACTTTTCAAATTTCTCATCAGAAAACTAAAATTTTCAACATCTTTTATCTCATTACTTTTCTATAATGAAATTTCTTTATTTCTTATTTTGCAAAATATTTCTACAGTATACATATATACAGGGTATCCACTCTCAACGGTGGTCAATGGCTAATTCCTAAACCGTTAGTCATAGTTATATAGTTCCAATTACAAAAAATTTTTAATTTGGTAAAGAAATATTTCAAATGCGATTTGGGCCAATAAAAACGTTTCTTTAAAAGCAACGAAGTTAAAATCCCCCAGTCCTATCAGTTTTATTTAGTAAAACTTTTCTATTAAAATGACAAGTAAGACAAAAAAAGTCCCAGTCATACTATACTATAATTGACAGATTATGTAATTTTAAAAATGCGTAACATATACCTCTTTCCCGCAATGAATACAAATGAGTTAGCCGTGGTTTAAGAGATCATATACTAAGTGATTAAAGTATTCAAAGAGCTTATTTCATGTGTATCTGAGCTTTGAAAAAAGCTCCAATATTAAATAGCTATTACACGGTCAATCTTAATCGTAAAATAACGGGACTTTGTTGTCTTAATTGTCAGTGTAACAGAAAAATTTTACTAAATATAACTTGTAGGACCGGGAGACCGTATAAAAATTTCAATTTCGTAACTTTTTAAGAAATGTTTTTATTGGCACAAATCGCTTTAAAAATATTTCTTTACATCATTTGAAACATTTTTTTAAATTGGAATTATATGTCTATGACTAACGATTTATGAATTAGTCATTGGCCACCGTTCAGAGTGGACACCTTGTATATTACGGTTAGTTTGATAAATCCTGTAATTAATAATAATAGCCACGTCTTTCGGTAAATTTAATAAATATTGCATATTAATCATATTTACCGGTTATTATTAATAATTATCAGTGAAGTTAAATCAATATGATTATATGAGCTCAGTAACGAATCCGTTCCTTTACTGAAACATGTAGGGGGAACTGGGGCACATTGATACACCCCCTCTACTGCTCACAGGGTCATTACAGGAAGTTTCACAACAGCTCCAAAAGGTGATGCTAGTGCACTCAACTACATACAGAAAGTCTTGGAATGATTCAGTTGTTTGATGAAACAGCATGGGTGATTTATTGTTTTTGCAGATCAAAAGTAAATTTGATTTGTACAATTGAAATGGTATTATACAACTGTTCTAGTGTTTTCAACCGAAAAGAATACTCTCCCTGGCAAGTAAAACTACTCTTTATCAGTTTCTCATTCTTTTTAGTTAGATAAATTATGAAGTATTGGATTTGAGACTCATTTTATTCAAAATGGCTGTATGGGGCACATTGATACAACCTAAATCCTCTTCTAGTTCATTTTTTCATTACCTTTTATTATTATTATTTTTTTTACAATGCATTCCTTAATCCAACCATTTTTCGCTAAAAATTTCTAATATTAGTTTTTATTGAAGTGAAATAGCTTTAATTTCTTTATATTAGAACATTTTATAGTATTTTTGCAAAGAGAAGACGTACGAACTTACCCAACATATAGTGCTAGTAGAACTAATTAAAGAAAAGGGCGGCAGCCTGGAAAATCTCACATTTATATCAATTCTCCAGCGAAAAAAGTATTTTCTACATGAAAAGTGTTACGCAAGAGAAGCTGCAGAATAGCACAGGATAATTATATTAAAAACAGAATTTTTAATATAATTATCCTTTATTTTCTGTTTATAAACCGATTTATAAATAGAAAACTTGGTAATTTTTCATCTTTCCTAAGAAAGAAGATAATGCTGGGGTTGGAGTACCAGATATGACAAAGTTACCACAGCCAACAATCAGACAAAGAACAGCCAGAACATCAGGTCATTATACATTTCATTTTGATTGCTTTAATATTGCTTACAAATAAAGTGTGGGTGATTTGAATTTTTATAAATAATATAAAATGCTTTGCTAACTATTTTTTTTTATGAAAAAATATGCATTGGTATTATTTTGTCTCCATTTTTCCCAGACGTATGAAAGTATCAATCTGCTCCGGGGATGGGGCACATCGATACAAATTACTTCTTTTGATTTTTTTAAAATTACATGCAAAAATAATATATAAAACAACGATTGTACATTTTTATAACACACTACACAGGTTTTGTTGACATCACATAGAAAAATAACTTGAAATTTCTGCTTTCCAGGCACCAAAAAAATTTTTTTAGAAGAAAGCTGTATCGATGAGCCCCAGTTCCCCTTACTATTATAACGATATGCAGCTAATAATAAAAAATAACTGTCAAGAGACAATTATGCTCAATCAAAAGATGTGCCATATTAATATAAGACCAAGGCTCATCAAGGCACCTAGGATTAAAGATAATTACTTTTATTATTACTGAATCAATTAGGTAAAAATTTAAACACTGAAAACATAAAACAATAAATACCGTTAAAGTACCGAAAATAAATCTCCCTTTGGCAGACAAGAAATTCTGATTATTTTAAGGGGGCTTATAACTGAAAATATTTTCACGTGAAATGTAAGCATATATATGTTGCAGCCAATACCCGAAATTGGCCAATTCTAGAACTGGCCGGCCAATTCCCGAATTGGCCAATAATGTTAAAAAATGACTGGCCAATTCTAGAATTGGCCAGCCAATTCGCGAAATGGCTAGATGCAATTGGCCAATTCGCGAACTGGCCAGATGCGATTGGCCAATTCACGAAATAGATATAAGCACTCGGCTTAATCCTTCCTAACATAATAGTTGAAAGTGTCTATGAATTTAAATAGTCTAGAGGTTAGCCTATCCGTGATCTAACTCGAGTAAAGTTTCCGGTTAAATCGTAATTGTCATCGTATTTGGTTTATCAATTAATTTCGATATTGAAAGGGAATTGTGTACTATTTTTGGTTAATTTAATTGGGTACACAAAAATATTTCGTTTCAATATAATCAATGTGAATCTTTTTTACTGTATATTTTAATGTTACATTATCTTAATTACAAAAAAATTGGTACCTATGCATCATAGTTCGGATGTTGGCCAAGGCTTCCCGGCCAGTTCGCGAATTGGCCGGCCAAAACCCGAAATACGCTATTCATTTCATGTATTTCGGGTTTTGGCCAGGAAGCTTGGCCAGTTCGGGTATTGGCCGGCCAGTTCTAGAATTGGCCAGACTCCGGGTATTGGCCGCAACATATACATGGGCTTACAGAATTCACAACTATATAGTATAAGCAAAAGGTTAGTGAAAAAAAAATAACAGTGAAACAAACAGGCACAAAATGGAACTGTAAAATAAAAATAAAAAACGTGCTACAACAAACAAGTTTGAGCTGCTCTAGTACATATTTGCTCGCACAATAGAAAAATTTATAACTTTACGGTGAATCTCCATCTAATTATATTTACAGTTAGCTATATTTTTTTTCTCTTCAATTGCGTTTCGAAAAATTGACTTTTGGCCGGCTAAATTAGAAAAATACTCCACTGTGCGGCGTTTGGACGTCTGAACTTGTTCGTAACCTTTTCAATAAGCTTCATACATAGAAGTTCAAAGGATTTAAACCTGGGCTGTTAAGATGACAAAGTTCTTTGGACCAAAATATGTCGACATTGTCCGACAACCAATTTTGAACAAAATTTTGAAATCCAACCTTTACTGGACACCTCCGACTCGTTATACTTTGAATCGTACACAGTCGATCTTGGATACTCGAATAATCAAATGATTATGTCCCTTAGAACAGAATGAAAGCCGAAGCAGTGAAATTTTTACTTTATTTTATTTATTATTTTAATAATATATATATTTTTTTGTTTCCTCATAATTTTAACCAACAGGAAACACTACTATATTAGCCAGCCCGGAGTCACAGTCTCGGCCATTTTTCCCTCCGACTCCGCGGCCCTAGTTTAAGGAAAATATTTATTTATGAAACTCACACCAGGGAAAAGAAGACAGATGCGGGATTTTCGCATTGAGCTTAGTCTCTGACACATTTATGAAGTGATTTTCACTCTTTAAACGCAGGGATTCTAACTATATTTAAACTAAGCAACACTGTTTTAAGTTCTTATCATGATTGTGTGTATCTTTAAACTTCGAGTACTGTCTTTAAAAATGACTGTTTTAAGAAAGTGAGGTGGCTTATTTTTCGGTCTTGTATTACGAACATCTTTAAAAAATCTGCTATTTTCTATTTTGAGATTAGGTCTTACTTAAGAATGAAACATAGCGTTTATTTGCATTATAAGTTCTCATTCTAGAAAAATGAACATCAATAGCCTTTTTAAAAAATCTCACGTATCTCTCGCACCACATAGCATATAAAATTTGCATAAAAGTACGCAAAATATGAGAAGATATATAGTAAATTAATTTAAAAAAATAAAGAAAATATTTTAATAATTCAAAAAAATACTAAATAATTAATCCTTCAACTTGGAAGTTTGTTTCTAAAATTTTCGGAAAAAAGTTGAGGAACAATTACTAGATGTCAATAAACTAAATCTTTCGAAGTCGGAGTTCAATTTTGCAACTGCTTTGACGCTATGAAAAAAAAAGGAGAAAAAAAAAGTTAATTTCAAAGAAAAACTTTCAGCCAGGATGCCAGTCGGCACTTTATTTTGCAGAAAAAAAACTGTAAAGTGTTTATTTTATGGTTAAAATATGTTAAAATAACAAACATTTCCAATAAATAGATATTTTTCTTTTTATTTTTGTTATTTTTTTTTTATTTTTTTTTTTTTAACCAACGTTCTGGCTCAAACTTGTTTGTGTGTGTATGTGTGTGAAATTGACATTTTTTTTTATCCCTACTACACAGGTTATAATTTGGAAAACTCATATAGAGGAAGAAAGTGCAAATATTCAAATTTTTGAGCCTCCGCTTCCCTAAGAATTCAAAATTTCAAATATTTACCCTCTCACTCATACAGGCTTCATATGATGATAGATAAGTATTGCCCTATAAAACATCTTTAAGATACATAGTGTTTGTTTTTATTGTTGTTGTTTCGTTTTGCTTTGATTTTTAACTATTTGGAAAATAGTTGTTGTCCTTGGTAGAGAATTGGGAAATCTGAAGTATATCTGGATCTTTTTATTGATTGAATACCGCAACTTATTTTATTTTATGTGTTTCCTGATTGGTCCAAGTTTAATGTCCGAAAATAGAATACTTCTATTGCCACAAGGAGAAAAAGAGTAATGAAAACTTTTAAAAAAATTAATAATTTAAGAACAAATTGTGATAGCTTTCAAACAAATTTCATTAAAAAGTGCATTTTTTTTCCCTACTCAACGGTGAAAAAATTTTAAATGTGCGATGTTTAGAAGTTCAAAAATTTGCAGTTCCAAAAATTGTAAAACTGAAATTTCATTTAAAATTTATTTGTGATTCGTCCAGTAATATTAATGTTTAATCCATGTCGTACGTAATATGAGGCGTTCAAAAGTCAGTCTAATTAACTCCATCAAATAAAAATGCACATTTTAAACAGTTTAAATTGTCTATCTATAAACTACGGTTTTTTTTTAATCATTGGTCTAGGAATATTAATGTTTAATGTACGGCGTACGTAATACATCATTCGTTACAATCCTCTTAAAAGTGATTTTATTATTACTATTAATTTAGGTATAGAATTCATTTATAAGTTTTTAAAATTTTAGTCTTTGAAAATATCATTTTTCAAACAGTCGTTTTAATTTGTTAAATTACGAATTTGTTATTTTTTAATAATATACTAATTTTAAAAATAATTTTAAAATGCCCCCCCCTTTTTTTTTTTTAGGATATTTTATGCACTTACGAATGAAAATCACTTCGTAAATGTGACACAAAGTAAACAAAGTTGAATTTTAAAAAAGACACGAATTAAACGCGCAAAAATCCCCTTTTGTGCTCTTTTTTCTTATTTGAGTTTCATAAATGAATATTTATTTAAACATTATACCATTTTTTGGAGTAGCATAGTTTCATCTCTACGTGATTGGGGCTTCAGTCTTATAAATGCTCATTTAAGGAGAGCTATGCTACACAACAAGAAATATAAAGGACAATGGTTGTACATTTGTGATATCTTCGAATAGTAGCACTCTCTGAATATAGATGGCGCAACGATACCGTGATCTGTTTTTGTGAGGCAATGCATGTTGGCCAAATAAAATCGGAGATGTAGAATGTTTTGTTTTTCGGGATGCTGCGTGAGCGGCCGTTGTATTATAGTGTAAATAAATAAGATGGAACTATAAAGGTTGTTTCCCTGATGAAATTACAGTACAAGTAATTCGAACCCACACGATATTATAAAGTGGCGACTAAGATGGGATTATTTACCCATATTATTTTTTAAAGAAAAATATTGTGAAAAAAAAAAGTACACGCCGGAATAAAAATGGCTGTTGAAAAAGAAATTATTTTACTAGGTCGGCTAGAAGAGTATGACTCAAAAGTTCCTTGGACTATTTATGTAGAGAAGATGAATTTTTATTTCTGTGCGAATAATATAAAAAACGAAGAAATGAAAAAGAATATTTTGCTTAGTTCGGTTGGTACGGCAACATTTACGATTTTAAGAGACATTATTGTGCCGAAGATGTTAAAGGAGATAAGATATGATCTTTTAAAAGAAGCTAAAGAACATTTTTCTCCTTGTCCAAGTGAAATTGTGGAAAGATTTAAATTTCAGAAACGTCTTAGAAAGCCAGGGGAAAGCATAACTGAGTTTGTAAGAGAACTTACAAGAAAGGTCTCCATATGGGCATACTCAGAAAAATCTGAAAAAATTACAGAATGTTCTTCTCATATAGTTATACATGTTTATAAAAAACATTTCGGCGGAATCTCCTTATAACGTCCGTAAAAAATAATAAAAATTTCGTTTATTTGGCGATTTATCTCCGGTTGGCGAAAAAACGAAATTTTGAAAAATACGCTTTTACGCTTCGAATACTTTTAAAAGAAAAAACTTTCTATGTTCAATTTATTTAAATAAGTTTAGTTTAAGTAATTTTAGTTTTGCATTTTTACTTTACTTTAAGTGTAATTTTGTCACATACGTTTATACGTACTTAAACAAAATGAAATTAATATATTTTATCATTTAAAACACAATTTAAATTGATTAAAATTGTTCCAAATTGAAAAATACACTGTTAAAAATCTGCTGCATTTTGTTGCAACGCATTCCCTTGCTTGCATAGAAAATGGTTACTTGGCCGTGAAATGGAGCTTTCTCATTGGTTGGAATAGAGATATTATATACAAGCGGAGGAGTGCGTTGCAACAAAATGCAGCAGATTTTTAACAGTGAAGTCAATTGAAATCAATTTTCAGATTCGTTAAAATCGTCTGCTTTTGGCGAGGAAATGCACTGTACGCCAAATCCCGCGTCGCTTTCAGCTTTTCACGCCAATTATTCCAAACTATTTTATTTTTTTACATATGTAATAATGTAATTCC
Organism: Maratus speculifer; assembly: GCA_964019185.1. Taxonomy (NCBI): domain Eukaryota; kingdom Metazoa; phylum Arthropoda; class Arachnida; order Araneae; family Salticidae; genus Maratus; species Maratus speculifer. The sequence goes on from OZ025299.1 coordinate 226,453,188, forward strand.
GCCGCTAATTTTCACTGATCCTTTATTACCTACATGAGTAGTTTAATTCGTATTTTTTTCAAAAAATTCTGAGTATGCCCCCAATGGAGACCTTCCTTGTTAGAAGAGTGTCTGAATTCTGTAATTTCGGAAATACATTAAATGACCGCCTGCGTGACCAACTTGTGTTCGGAATACAAGATGAAAAGATACAACAAAAGCTGCTGGATTCTAAGGAATTAAATTTTCAGACTGCGGTGGAGATCGCTGAATCGTTTGAATCTGCTGAAGCCGGTGTGAAATCACTACATATAGGCGAAAGTACAGCTGTCAATCAAGTGCGTGCTAGAGGGGAGAAACCGAAACCAGAAAAGTTCTCTCACCCATTTAAGCCCAAAGAAGAAAAATTCGCGTCTGAGAAACCATGTTTCCGATGCTCGAAACACCACAATCCTAAAATGTGCCCTTTCAAGAATGCCGAGTGCCATCTGTGCCACAAATTTGGTCACCTAAGAATATGTTGTAGGAATTGTAAATTTATGATGAAAAATGATAAACAGAACAAAAACAGTAAAATTAAAACTGTTCAAGAGGAATACTGTTTCAATTGTGTGGACAACAACTCCAATAGTGTAACATGGCAAAAAAATGTAAAAATAAATGGGGTGAATGTTAAATTTGAAATTGACAGCGGGGCGGCGCATACTATAGTAAGTAAAAATGTGGCAGAAAAATTGTCCTCAGGTAAGCTACCTTTAATTAAATCTAAAGTTAAGTTACAAACTTATACTAAAGATTTTTTAACTGTATTAGGTGAGTTAAAAGTTTTTGTTGATGAATATTGTATACCTGATTTAAAAATGTTAGTTATTAAAGAGGAAGGTCCAAGTCTAATTGGAAAAACTTGGTTAAAAGCATCAAAATTATTTTGGCCTAATGTAAATATGATTAAAAGTATTTCGAAAGATGATTTAATTAGAAATTTTCCAAATGTTTTTGCTGACGGGATCGGTACAATAAAGAGTCCTCCCGTTTCAATAAATTTGAAAAAGGATGCAAAACCAGTTTTTCTTAAGTTTCGACCTGTTCCGTTTGCTTTGAGAAGAGCTACTGATTTGGAATTGGAACGATTAACAAAAGAGGGTATTTTGAAACCTGTCGATCATTCAGATTGGGCTAGTCCTATAGTAATTGTTCCAAAACCAAATGGTACTGTTAGAATTTGTGGTGATTATAGAGCCACAGTAAATGCAAATACAGAAAATGATAATTATCCTCTTCCTAGGATGGACGAATTATTCTCTAAATTGTCAGGTGGAAAATTCTTTACTGTTTTTGATTTAAAAGATGCTTATTTACAATGAAAGTAGTAAAATTTTAACTATTAATACTCATAAAGGATTATTTAATGTTTTAAGATTAGCTTTTGGCGTAAAGTGTGCTCCTGGAATGTTCCAGAGAAAAATAGAGAATATATTAAAAAAATATGAGTATGTTGGTGTATTTTTAGATGATGTAATCATAAGTGCTAGGAATGAATCAGAACATTCCGAAAGAGTTGAAAGTGTTCTGAAATGCTTTTCTGAGCATGGTATAAGATTAAATAAGGAAAAATTAAAATTTATGGTTTCGGAAGTTTGCTATTTAGGACATAAAATTTCTCAGGAAGGAATTAGACCTATGCCAGAAAAAGTTAATGCTATTTTGAATGCACCTATTCCAAATAATGTGTCACAGTTGCGTTCAATTTTAGGCTTAATTTCTTATTATAGAAACTTCCTACCTAATATTTCAGATGTCTTAGAACCTTTACATAGATTATTAGATAATAATGTTAAGTGGACATGGTCAGAAAAGCATGATAAACCATTTCAAAAAGTTAAAGAATTATTATGTACATCACCTGTTTTAGAATTATATGATGTTAACAAAGATATTGTTTTGAACTGTGATGCTTCAGAATATGGCATTGGTTCTGTATTAAGCCATATTATTGAGGGTAAAGAGAAACCCATAGCTTATGCTTCTAGAACTTTAAATAAAACTGAAAGAAATTATGCAATGATAGATAATAAAGCTTTATCTGTAATATTTGGTGTTACTAAATTTCACCAATATTTAACTGGTAAACAGTTTAAAATTATAACAAATCATAAACCTTTAATTAGATTGTTTGATCTTGTTAAAAAGGTACCTGATACATTATCACCTAGAATGCTGAGATGGTCGCTTATGTTAGCAGGATATGATTATACGATTGAGTATCGCGAAGGTAAAAATAATAAAAATGCGGACGCATTAAGTAGATTACCTCTTCCAAAAACTGTAAATATAGTAAGTAATCCTGCTGAAATAATGTTTGTTTCAAATAATAATGATTGGCCCGTTACTTCTAAAACGATTGCAAAGTGGACAACTGAAAATCCTGTAACTAAACAAATTTTAGAGTGGGTACTACATGGATGGCCTCGAAAGGTTAAAGCAGAAGAATATCAACCTTATTTTCGTAGAAGGGATTAAATTTCCTGATTAGAAAATTGTCTATTATGGGGGCATAGAGTAATTGTGCCAGAGAAAGGTAGAGAGTATATATTGAAATTGTTGCATTCTGTTCACCAGGGTATGTCTAGCATGAAAGCAAAAGCTAGAGGGGTGGTTTGGTGGCCAAACATGGATAAGGAAATTGAACAAATGGTAAATTCATGTAATAGATGCCAAATGTGTGCGAGGGATAATCCAAAAATGAAACCCTTAGAATGGAAGTCTGAATTACCCTGGGAAAGGATTCACATAGATTATGCAGGTCCGTTTGAAGGGAATTTTTTTTAATAGTAGTTGATTCTTATACAAAATGGTTAGAAATGGAAGTAGTGCCCAGGACCGATAGTAGAAATACTATTAGAGTATTAAGAAGAATTTTTGCGACATTTGGATTACCTTTAGAATTAGTCAGTGATAATGGATCCGCGTTCACAAGTGAGAAATTTGAGGAATTTCTTAAAAATAATGGAATTAAACATACACCTATTCCACCATATCATCCGTCGTCGAACGGACAGGCGGAAAGATACGTGCAAACTGTGAAAAATTGCCTTAGAAAACTGGATAAAAATGACATAACATTATCAATTGCACGACTTTTGTTAGAAAATCATTCAACTCCTCATTCGGTGGCTGGTAAAACTCCTGCTGAATTAATGTTTGGAAGGCCAATTCGAACAGCCCTTCATTTGGTATTACCATCAAAACCTAAAATACAGCAACCCCTGCACAAATTTAAGCTTCATGAATTAGTTTTTGTTAAAAATTTTGGAAAGGGGGAGAAATGGGTAAAAGGAAAAATTATAAAATTATTAGGAAGTAGATGGGTTTTAGTAAATAGATGTGACGGAATAATGTGTAAGCGTCATGTAAATCAGTTGAGACGTAACAGGGAGATAAGTTACGAAAAATCTGAAAGAATTGAAGAAAGTGACCACAATAAAAACAAATGTCAGAAAGATTTGAAAATATGGGTTATAGTGATAAAAATTACAATGTTTATGATAATTATGAAAGGGTTAAAAAAAAACCGTTTTTCAGAGATTAATGGAAAAATAAAAGACCAACGTGATAATGAGAATATTATGGAACCAAACAAATCTCAGCCTTCACATGATATTGTAACAGGTACTGTTGTGAGTAATAAAAATGATGTTATGACAGATATATCTGTAAAGGACACTGTGACTAAAAATAATGATGAGGACTCTAAGAAAAGTGTTCCAGTTCGAAGAAGCAATAGACCAAGATTGCCTGTAGTTCGTTTGAACTATGAGGAGAGGGGTGTGATATCTTCGAATAGTAGCACTCTCTGAATATAGATGGCGCAACGATACCGTGATCTGTTTTTGTGAGGCAATGCATGTTGGCCAAATAAAATCGGAGATGTAGAATGTTTTGTTTTTCGGGATGCTGCGTGAGCGGCCGTTGTATTATAGTGTAAATAAATAAGATGGAACTATAAAGGTTGTTTCCCTGATGAAATTACAGTACAAGTAATTCGAACCCACACGATATTATAACATTAAATATATCACAATAAGGGCAGCCTGTAATTCAGAATTTGGAGCTTTATGATGATGTAAAAATGATGACAAAAGTAGGTAGCATAGTTGCATTTGTATAAAACATAAATTCTTTTTTGTGAATAATTGTTTATTGATTTAAATAATATGTGAACAATTATCGATAGCTGTAAACAAATAAATTGTTGTGCATAAAAAAAGAAAAATCACGGCATGCCGTAATAACTTTCTCCAATAACTCACCAGACATTTTCGGCGATAGATCTGGAGAACAGGCAGGTCAGTATAATAATACAATATGGTGGACTAAGAAGAAAGCTTCAACAGTGCGTGCAATATAAGGTCATGCTTTGTTCTGCTGACACGTGGCCGCAGACAAGCCATGAAGATAAGAAAGGAGAACAGGTTGAAATGTCTCATAGATGTAGCACTGGCTAGTAAGTGTATCGTTAATGAGTACTAAGGAAGTACGGGAGTGGAATCTAATGCCACACCCATGCCACAACGGCTGCATGACCATTATTACGATGCATAACACAGCAGTAGAGCGGCTTCTCTCCACGCCTCCAAACTCTAAACTGGCCATCTTGACACTTAAAGACACATGAATCGTCCGAAAACACAATGACGTGCCATTTGGACCTTTCAGCGCACTATTGCAAACGCAAGCGTCTATGGTTTTAAATAAGAAGTAGGCAAAATAATGGCGGAGATTCCACTGAACTAAAAACCACCTCGAACTGTTTGTGCTGATAGCAGTTATAGTATTACAGGCTGTATTTGTTCTGATATGGCTGCAAATATGGTAGTGCTCCATCAGTGCTTTGCTCACATAACGTTCGTTTAGGATTAGTGTTTCCCTTGCAAAATGTTACAAATGTTTTCCTCACATAATGAAAATGCATTTAAGACCAATGGTTATTTTTGAAGAAGTTACAAAATTTAAATTTTTATAGTGTCCTTATAAGTTAGATAAAGAAATTCTTTCGCTATGCTCAAAAATGTAAATAGAAATATAATCCATTTATGTGGCCCAAACTTACTGAATTATGATACTTTGAATTTTATTAATTTTCAGCGTTTCATGACACTAAAACGTGTTTTTAAATTTTTAGTTATTCCTTATAAAATAGCCCTTAACAACAAACAATTTCAATTGATAAATTAAATTTGACATGTGTCTATATTATCATGCAAGTTGTTAAAACGTAAATATGTAGTATTTAAATTTTTCAATACCGTGAATTTTAAGCGGAAGAAATGAAGCTCAATAATTCGAATTTCAACATTTTCCTTCTCCATTCCAGTCTTCCAAATCCTAACCTTAAATCCGTAGCAAATTTTTATTCAGACTTCAAAAGATTTGTTTTATTGACATCTAGTAATTGGCTCGCAACTTTCTCTCGAAATATTTCGAAACGAACTCCCGAAGTTGAAGTATTCATTATTTAGTATTTCGTTGAAATATTAATTTTTTCCTTGCATTTTGGAAATAATTTACCGCATTTATTTGCATATTTTTCACACATTTCTGCAATTTTTTGTGAAATCAAATTACGGTTGAGAAAAACATGCGAGCTTTTTTAAGATTACTTATCGCTATTCATTTTTCTTCGACGAGAACTTGCGGTAACTAAAAAAATAATAAGCTTTAACTTAGATATAGTGCGACAACATAATACAATAAAATTAATATTAAATAAAAATTATCGTAATTTAAAAACTTTTTTAAACGGATGTTTTTAAAACGCATGAAAGATTATTTTTAATCGGAAGCGAGAAGTCAAAGAAACAAAAATTTCTAATTACGCATACCATTTTTTAAACATAATTAACAAGTTATTAAAGTTAAATTTCATATTTTAATATGTATATGGCTTATTTTAAAGTTATATTTTATTTGTATATTTTTTAATCGATATATATATATATATATAATATATATATATACAGGGTGTCCGAAAAGTTTGGAAACGGTCGAATAACTCGAGAAATACATATGAGATTGAAAAACGAAAATATACGTGTTAAATATTTTTAAATAAGCTACTCAGTGATACCAAATTTGACTTTCGCAACCGACCCCCTGGGGGTCAGAGGGGGTCCGACTTTGAAATCTTAAATTACAACCCCCATTTTTTATTGCAGATTCGGATTCTACGGACAAAAATACGTAACTTTTGTATTTGATGTTTATTTCGAATCCTCGTTTATCACGGTGTAATTGAGCATATTAAATCGATACATATTTCGGTTTTCCCAACCAGGTTTTGCCTGATTGGCCAGAATTTTTGACGTCAAATTACTCGTCTTTTGCAGGAATAGCGTTTCTTGAAAATCACCCGTGGCGATTATTTCGGTAATGCTACGTTGTTAAAAGTTTGATCCATTTGCTGTAGCGTCACGCCACAGCTTTTATAGAATATCTCTTTTTTGACCAATGAGAATGCTCCATAACACAGTAAAGTAACCGTTTTCTATAAAAGCGGTGGAGTGACGCTACAGCAAATAATTTAAAAAACATACACCCACATCAGACGTATTTAGAAACCATTCGTTATCTAGAAACCATTTACTGGATGAAATAAAAATTCAAATAGGAAACTAAATTAATATATTTCAATGAATTTTTGTAGAGAAAAACATAAAAAAACCCTATACACTGTAAAAAATTTAACTCATTTGCTACATCGTCACTCCACCGCTTTTATAGAAAACGGTTACTTCACTGTGTTATGGAGCATTCTCATTGGTCATATAAGAGATATTCTATAAAAGCAGTGGAGAGACGCTACAGCAAATGGGTCAAATTTTTAACAGCAGAACATTAACATTATCGAAATAATCGCGATTTTCAAGAAACCACTATTCCTGCAAAAGATGAGGAATTTGACGTCGAAATTCTGGCCAATCAGGCAAAACCTGGTTGGGAAAACCGAAATATGTATCGATTTAATATGCTCAATTACACCGTGATAAACGAGGATTTGAAATAAACATCAGATACAAAAGTTCCGTATTTTTGTCCGTAGAATCCGAATCTGCAATAAAAAATGGGGGGGTTATAATTTAAGATTTCAAAGTTGGACCTCGTCTGACCCTCAGGGGGTCGGTTGCGAAGGTCAAATTTGGTATCACCAAGTAGCTTATTTAAAAATATTTAACACGTATAATTTCGTTTTTCAATCTCTTATGTATTTCTCGAGTTATTCGACCGTTTCCAGACTTTTCGGACACCCTGTATATATATAAAATATTTTGTCTTTACTAACCCCTAATCAACGCACAGCCCAAACCACTGAACATAGAAGCATGAAAATTGGGGAGAAAATTCTTTTTATGCCGCTGAACTTATGCCGCTTTTATAGAATATCTCTATTTTGACCAATGAGAGTGCTCCATTATACATTAATCGTTTTCTGTAAAAGTGGTGGAGTGATGATGCAGCAAAAGTTTCAAATTTTTAACAGTGCATTTAACTTGCTGTTTTTTAAGCTGGCGTACCCGGAATCAAGATTTCGACTTGAGCAAATGGAAGATATTCCAAATCTGAGTTCGAGGCTGTAAAAAGTCACGTGGTACCGGTAATTTACTCAAAGAACTTCTAACTGATAAGCAGGGAGGCTGCTATTGCTTTCCCTATGAACTGTTTCATTGGTTGGTGGAGACTAAGGCTCGCCACAGACTAGTGAAACATGCGTCAAAAATCGTGCGACATGACGCAGTCAAACCGGTTTTTTCTTTGTTACCAATGTGAAATTGTCGCATGTCTCACATTTTTTCGTTCAATGCTTCACTAATGTGTGGCGAGCCTTACATTGCGTCTAACGAAGCTTTCTCTTCTTTACGCTAGAAGTTTTTGCCTTGACTACGTGATCATAACGTAGATGGAATATCCTCCATTTCTGAACGTTGAAGCGTAGGGGGGGGGGGAGGGAGCTCCGCAAGTTTCTGAAACGTACTTAACTTTCGATACTATCTGAATTATGAGTTGAGTGGAACCCTATCTTCTGAACTATCTTTCTTATTTGAATCTGTTCTCACTGAGCTACATATATAACAGGAGATGTGTCTTCCTACACTGTTATAAATCTGCACCATTTGCTGCAGTGCCACTCCACTACTTTTATATAATATCCTATTTTGACCTATGAGAATGCCCCATAACGTAGTAAAAAGACCGTTTTCTATAAAAGCGGTGGAGTGACACTGCAACAAACGGTACAGATTTTTAACAGTATATTTCCCGACATGATTTCCAGCGGTCAGCGCGGAAGGATACGGTGACGACAACTTTAGTTCGCATTCATGGCAAAAATAAATAAATAAATAAATAAAAATAAAAAAAATGTTTTATCACCCTTCCTTGCATCATCAGAGAATCATTTATTCATTTCATAAGTATTTCCCTGTTCCACGTGATTATTTTGCTTGGGCCGAAAGAAGGAATTTAAATTTGAGCGATAACGCGCATCATATTACAAGCCGATTTTACAGCTTATTGCACCTGCATCTATCTTTTTCCATCATAGATTGGCACATCCAATTTTGCCCACAGTTATTTTTAATGTCTATGCAGCAATGATCAAAAGCATCGCGTAGCCTCTATTTTGGATGCACCAAATTGATTATAACATAATTTATCGATTATTCTGAATAATTTTAAGAACTTGCATTAATAATTTATGTATATATATTAAATATTTTGTTCAATGTATGCAAACGCAATATATTAAATTGTGCGCAAACCATAACCGCATTTGACTAAATCGTCTTATTGAAATCTTTAAAGCAACTGACAGACACAAATTTATCAATAAACTCTGTTTTTGAATTTGACAATAATTCCAGTTTCAAATTTGTTTAATTCAAATTTTTTTATAACGTAAATAAATATTAAAAAATAAAACCTTTCCACCTTTTTAAATTTCTCTTTCCTGGGATCGAACTGAAGACCTTGGTTTTAGAAGCAAATGACATAGCACTACACTGTAAAAAATTTGACCCTTTTGATGCATCGTCACTTCACCGCTTTTATAGAAAACGATTACTTCATCCTATTACGGAGCATTCTCATGTGTCAAAAGAGATATATTCTATAAAAGCGAGAGAGTGACGATGCAGGAAAAGGGTAAATTGTTTTACAGTGTACAGTAAAAAGCATTCTTTTTGACAGGACTGCGGAGTCCGAGTCTGTCCTATTTTTGAGTAAGAGAATCGAAATTGATAAAAACCATCTGACTCCGGCTTTTTTGTTACAGTTTGAAATTAAATTAAACCAATTGTATGTAATTTCAAAAACATACACGGAATTATTGTTATTTTTGGATTAAATCGGGCTACACATGTTAAAGATTCACAATATACTGACCAGCGGGCATAGTAGATGGAAACCGTTTTTAATTAAAACTCTAGTAGATCACGAATTATTTCCGAACTAGTAAAATTTTCATCTATTTTTTTTTTTACTTCCTATTGAATTTTTTTTTGCTTTGAAGTACACAAATTAACATCAAAATTTTAAAGATTTCTCCTTTTCAAGTTGCCATATCCAAAATAGTAAAATTTCTGTTTTGTTTTCTTCTTTAGATTTCGATAGTTTGATTTTTCAGGCTTGTCAGATGTGTATTTGAAAAATTAGAAAAATGGAAAATCTTTTTCTCCTTTTTTCTTTCGAATCTCAAAGAACTGAATTAATACCGAAAAAGAAAAATTTTCGCCTTATTGTTCTTACGTTCCCTGATAATTTTAACCAACATCAACACTAATATATTAGTCAGTCAGGAATCGCAGTCAAAGTCATCAAAATTTAAGGAATCAGAATTGGAATCGGCCATTTCCCCCCACCGATTCCGCAGCCCTACTTTTTGAAGCAGCTTAAAACGCAATTTTATTTAATCAACGATATCGTGCTTTCAAGACATTGAAAACTAATATGGTCTTCATCCCCAACACATGCGCAATGAGTGGAATCACTACATCCCTGATCCACTCCTATAGCCTTCCCTAGGGATGTAGCAAATGTTTCAGTACCAATCAACCAACTGAGTATGAATAAAATTTTTGAAACAAGAGTCCTCTACATATTAAAAATTGTACAAACTTTGAATTTTAAAATGGTAAAACCCACCTTATTATAATGGAATGCCTTGGATCAAAGCAGCACCTTAACCCTTTCCGGTGCGGTGTCCCTATAAAAGGACTCCAAATTTTAATTTTACGGCCACCAAGAATATTTCATTAAAATTTTCCTTTTATAACATATCTGAAAATAAGAACTTCATATTTTCTAATAAATTCGTTTATAAATTCTGGTGGAAGTTAATTATTTCAAAGAGATTTACTCCGCGCCGGAAAGGGTTAAAGGGTATAATTTATACACTTTCTCTTAGATCTTCATACAATTATAAATTAAAATATATTAGGGGTTTATCCATAAATATTGTTGAAAAAAATTTGACATTTCTACAAATTTCTTTATTGTGAATCTGTTCGTAACATAATTCGCGCAATAAAATTTCTGTATATCTCAAAAACTATTGTTTTCAATAAGCTGCAAAATTAGACATCCATGTTTTTGACGATTATGTTCCGTTTTATGTCAGAAATGATGAGTCATAATTTAAATACAAGGTGTCCATACTTAAACAGCCCTATTTTAAGTTGTCTACTGACGAAACTACTGTTCAGGAAGTTATGAAAGTTTATAGAGGGCATAATGTAGGAAAGAAAATTTGAGTGGGAAAAAAAAAAAAAAAAAAAAAAAAAAAAAAAGGCTCAATTTCGCCGCCAGAGGGCGATTTTTATGGACTGAACATTTACGACGCTTTAACTATAGTAAATGTACGCAAAAATATTAATTCATATAACAATGATCACTGGCGGCAAAACTTTGAACTTTTATCGCTCCACAAAGTTCCATTCCCACCCCTTCATTATGTCCTCCACAAAATTTCACAGGTCGTTTAGTAATGGAAACCCTGTATGTTATTTAATACGTATTTATTAATAGTTAAAATATGTTTTTTAAATAAACAAAATGTTTGAAATACATAAAATTTTTCCCTATTCATTCTATCTTTTAAAAAAACATAAAGCGTTTTTCTTTTTCATTTGTTTGTAAATTTTATTAAATTTAATTTCCTTTATTGATCTGTAAAATTGCTTATCTAAATTATCTAATATTATGGAGAAATTTGTCTCATGCATTTAGCACTAACATCCTCAAATTTTGAACTCTTTTAACTGTATAAAAATATGAAAAATATCGAATAACTACACTGTTAAAAATCTGCTGCATTTTGCTGCAACGCACTCCACTGCTTGTATATGGGTGATTCTACGATAAGAGGTAATTTGTACGGCAATCCGTTTAAAACAGATTTTTTATTCTATATGTTGCTATTTTTTGCAATGAATCGCATCATCTTAATATACTTTATTAAATAACATCACGATTGAATGCCTAATTTAAACACATTTTTCTGAAATTTCTTACAAAGTCTAAAAAGTCCCCTCCCCTGGCATGTCCCCTTGCCGGTTTCAATTTAATTTTCAAACAATACATATATTTTTTCCGCCAGATGCTTAGCTAAAGTACGTTTAATTGGAATTTAAGTAATTATACTTACGTATTATAAAATAAAAAATAAAATATTTTTGTTAATTTCAAATAATTTTTAAAATTAACTTTTGTCCCGCTTTTTTTGTGTCTCTCACCTGTCAAATTTCGTTCCGCTGAAACAAATATAAATTCAAGGATGGCTATATTGGAAGTAGTGCTTAAGGACATCTATTGGCTTGAAGTTAGCAATACTAAACGCGCAAGCCATTTAAGAGTCGCCATTTTTAGTTGTTGCGACGCGACCGTGTTTTGTAGTGGTTTCGCACAGTGATCGTGTATCACCCCTGGAAAGTCAAACTTATAATATTCATTTAATTCAAATGCATTTACTGCCCTAATTAAACAATACGGTAATACTTAAAGTGAAATACACAATTAACCGAAAAACTAATTCAGTCAGCTAAAAAGTTTGAATTTACACGAAAATGTCTCTCCCCTGCCGTATTTCCCCTGGCACGATAACTGCCAGGGGAGCGAGTCACTGACCAGAAAAAGTTATAAAATATGTATAAAGTGACTTGCCCTTATATGAAAAAGTAAATAAACGGGACAAAAATCATAATTTAAAGGTTTTTGATCAAACTCGAACTTTTCTTTTTGGCCGAATTCTCCATGTTTTTGAACCTCTTATCGTAGAATCACCCATATAATATCTCTATTCCAACCAATGAGAAAGCTCCATTTCACGGCCAAGTAACCGTTTTCTATACAAGCAGGGGAGTGCGTTGCAGCAAAATGCAGCAGATTTTTAACAGTGTATATACATTTTCTGCTGCCTTGATTCAAGGAACTCGAATGTGGTGTAAAAAGCGTTTATTACCAGTTAAAAGCCGTCTACTAATTAAACTTGTACTATTTCAAAAATTATATAACTTGTTGAAAATAAACACAATTCTTTATTAATAGAAGCCTCTAGCATCCCTCTGTGATAATTTGGCGAATAAAATACATAAGGTTCTCTCTGTTGAGTTACGCCACTTACGTTTTAATAATCTGAGTTAAATGTATAGCTGAAAAATATATACAGGGTGTATCTGAACTCTGGGGCAAAACTTTAATGGGTGATAGTACACATCAAGACAAACCATATTAAATAGGAAACTAGGAATCCCAAACGTCTTCCGAAGGAGATATGCGTCATTAAAGTTTAGGGTTCAAAATTTCAAATTATCATAAAAAACGGAAAATTTGCGGTTTTCACTAAAACTATTCTTTGTGTCAGTATTTTCATGAAAATAAATTATAAAGATAAATTTCAAAAAATGTCGATAGAGGGCACTTTAGACTTTGGAGTAACGAACAACTATTTTTTGCCGTTATTTTTTGAATCTCATTAAATATTTCCCGAAGCTTAGAATTAACTTAAATTTTGAGCTCAAAATCTGAATAGTTGGGAGTGGTTAAGTAGCGCAAACTGAACTGTGTTCAGAGTTTCAAATTTCAAATGATTATAAAAAACGGAAAAATAGGTCGATTCGTTTGTGGTTTTTGCTAAAACTTCTCTTTAAATCAGTATTTTCTTGAAAATAAATTTTAAAGATAAATTTCAAAAAATGCCGATAGAGGGCGCCTTAGACTTTGGAGCAACGAATAACTATTTTTTACGGTTAATTTTTGCATCTCATTAAATTTTTTTAGAAGCTTAGAAATAAACTTAAAATTTGTGTTTAAAATCTGAATCGTTGGGAGTGGTTAAGTAGCGCAGATTGAACTGTGTTCAACATAGGGGGGGGGGGGGGGTTCACAATTCAAATGATTAGAAAAAACGGAAAAATTGATCGATTCGTTTGCGGTTTTCTCTAAAACTGTTCTTTATGTCAGTATTTTCTTGAAAATAAATTTTAAAAATAAATTTAAAAAAAATCTCGTTAGATGGCGCTTTAAACTTAAGAGTAACCAACAGCTATTTTTAACCGTTGTTTTTTATATCTAATTAATGTTTGCAAAAGCTTAGACTTAAATTTTAAACTCAAATTCTGAATCGTTGGTAGGGGTTAAGAAGCGCAAATTGAACTGTGCTCAGCAGTTGAAATTCAACCCCCCCCCCTCCCACGAACACAGTTCAATTTTGTGCTATTTAATTACTCCCAACGATTCAGATTTTGAGCTCAAAATTTAAATCTAAGCTTTTCCAAGCATTTAATGAGATTAAAAAAAAAACGGTTAAAAATAGTTGTACGTTACTCCAAAGTCTAAGGCGCCCCCTATCGGTATTTTTTTAGATTTATCTTTTAAAATTTATTTTTAAGAATATACTGATTTAAAGAGCGAAAACCGCAAACGAATCGACCAATTTTTCCGTTTTTTATAGTCATTTCCAATTTGAACCTCCTCCCCTTCCGCCCCTCTGAACACAGCTCAGTCTGCGCTACTTAACCACTAACAACTATTCAGATTTTGAGCTCAAAATTTAAGTTTAAGCTTTTGCAAGCATTTAATGAGATTAAAAAAATAATGGTTAAAAATAGTTGTACGTTACTCCAAAGTCTAAGGCGCCTTCAATCGGCATTTTTTAAAATTTATTTTCAAGAAAATACTAAATTAAAGAGTAGTTTTAGCGAAAGCCGCAAACGAATCGACCAATTTTTCCGTTTTTTGTAATCATTTGAAATTTGAATCTCTGAACACAGTTCAGTTTGCGCTACTTATCCACTACCAACTATTCAGATTTTGAGCTCAAAATTTAACCCTTTCGTGCCCACGACTTTTTGCACAAATTTTATTCGGTTGACACCACTATTTTTAAAAGAATTAAGTTTAGTTCATTAATTACGAAAATGTTTCAATTAAATAAAATAAAGATTGTTGTTCCTTTTTACCGATGTCAAAAACAGTGCTACATGCACCTTTTGAAGCATCCCTAAAAAGGGACTCTAGGCACTAATGGGTTAAGTTTAATTCTAAGCTTCCAAAAACATTTAATGAGATGCAAAAGTAGCGGCAAAAATTGGTTGCTCGTACTCTAAAGCGCCCTCTATCGGCATTTTTGAAATTTATCTTTATAATTTATTTTCAAGGAAATACTGACATAAAGAATAGTTTTAGTGAAAACCGCAAATCAATCAACCAATTTTTCCGTTTTTTATTTTTATTTGAAAGGAGGTGAGTCAATAAGGGCTATTTTTCGCCCATCATATACCCGGGAAAAAAAGTTTCGAATTCAGATGATTGTTCTGTGGCTTTGTATAGTTAAAGATATGTATTTTTGTTTAATATAAGTTTTACGTGATAAATAAAATTGTAAGTCATGGAAATTTTAGCCCAAAAGTAGAGTGTCTTGGCTTTTTTCTGCATTTTTGACGTTTTTTGTGTCTTTGAATTAATTTTTTATTAATAAGCGCTCGATGAACCCAATTAATTTTGACTTGCAATGATTCTACTCTTTATAAGCTTTTATATGAGCATTATTTTATTTGGGTTCAATGTGCGCTTCTACCTGTAAAAGAAAAAAAATTATGTGAAAGAATCAAATGCACTACTTTCGGAGCGCGTTCAGACTTTTTTTCCCGTACTTAAAAAATATTAACGTTGTTCAGACGTCAATGTTGTTTTCTAAAATTGTTTTTGTAAATATTTATTAAAGAAATTACTAATAAATAATGCTTGGATACCAATGTCATTGTTGTAAAGTCTCGCAGAAAACTTTTCATATCTGTTCTAACAGAAAAGTTATATTGAAACTTAGATGTTCGAAAAACTGAGATTTACAGAGTAGTTCTAAATAGTGCTCTAAATGCAAATAATATGTATTTCGTGCTCTCCAGGCTCTAAATAATTCTATTTCTTCTTCTGATGTAACAATAAGAGATTATGCGTCAACGATTACTCTCGATGAGACTACAAATAAGAAACATAATATACATTAAAAATAAATCAATATCTCATTTTCACAACTCTAACACTTGTTGTATAATATGTAAAGGTAAGAACTGCCTCATTATTGTAGCAAAAGCTATTGAAAGTCAAGCCTTTATAGAAACTAATATCTATATTTTGTCGCGAAAACGATGCTGTAAAACTCATTACTTGATCGGTAAATTCACTCTGCAAGATTTAAGTCTTGTATGTGAAAATACATCGATGTATGAAATGTAATGCATGAAAATATTTAAACCAATATCAGAAATGTAGCAAAGAAAGTCTAGATTTTGATACACCAGGACACTTTTCCGAAAGCTATTATTATATTCTCATGGGTATATTTATGTCTGATTTTAACTATATTTTTAAACTTGTAAAATCTAAAATACGTTCCTCAATAAAGAGGTCATCTTGTACTTACTTTGCAATGTTACTTGTAAAACTTAGAACTGGTCTCTATCATGGTGTTCTGTCTACATTATTCAATATAAGAAAAATAATAATATCGTCTGTAAAATATGAAAACCAGGCTTTGATTGAGAACGTTGTTCTAAAATACCGTAGAATGGAACGCATCACCAGAACACAAGTTATTGAAAAACATACGAGGACTTCAGAAGGAAGATTGTTTATTCCGGATGACAACAATGATACTGTGATGATTGCTTTCGATAGCACGTACGTTTATATCCAGAACTGTGTGAACTCGTCCTTTCAGAGACATTCCTTCTGACTATTCAAAGAAAGACCTTTTGTTAAGCAAATAGTATTCGTCATTACTTCAAATTACATTTTGGATGTCTTCGTTCCTTACTTCGTGGAAACAAAGAACATACTTACGTTAACATGCTTGCAAACACATTAAAAAAATATTCATATAATATCAGAGAGTGGCTGAAGTCAAATGATGTTGAGAGTATTGATTGATTTTACCAGGATTGTTTGGAACTTCTGCGCGAAATTGATATTGAACATGGAATGGCCCAGATTCTTAATTAAGCAGCAACAGTTTTCAACAGATGATGCTAAGCGACACCTCTAGTAACCAAAATTTGACTTTTCAGCACACAATTTCTAAAACCTATAATATTTGGATAAAAACACAGCGAAACATTATAACATAATGGTACTATCAGTGTAAAGTACACAAAAATGTCGTAGAGTGCTGGGTGCATGTTGTTTTCATATTATGGTTTCTGGCTTACAATACTACTGTAATGTACCATTGCTCAATCAAAATTTAAAAACCAAATATCGAATATGTTAATATACTGTGCAAGATTAGGCCGCTGGGTGGTCCATTAGTGATTCTAGTGAGGTAATCAATAACGAAAATAATCTAAAACACATTGTCCAAAAAGTCTGAAACTGTATGTTTATTATTATTATTTGTTATTTATTATTTCCGATATTTCATCTATTGAAATAATAATCTTAGTAAGCTCCATTTATCTTAATTTTACACTTGTTGTATTTACTATTAATTATATGGATTAAAACTAATGACAATTATGTTTATGCTCATTAATACACATAATATTTACTTAAATCTATATTTTATTTTTCCATGTATTATTAAACTTTCATTCAAGATATTATTATTTTCTTACTTGTTATGAGGTATACTAATGAAAAAAATGTATGCCATGTCTAGGTGCTGATAGGCGAAAAATGGCCCTTATTAGCCCACCTCCTTTTGGACCTTAAACTTTAATGGAGCCTATCTCTTTCGGAAGATGTTTGGGATCCTTATTTTTCTATTTAATATTGTTTGTCTTGATGCGTATCATCACCCCTTAAAGTTTTTTCCAAGAGTTTAGATACACCCTGTATGTACTGTGGAGTTAACAGATTGTGCGTTTTCCCCATAAGTTGTACATTTTCAGGCTTATTGTATTCTACGATGTACGTTTAAATTGTTTCCATATGATTATGTCTTCCCTTAAATACTCTTCAGATTTTCAGTAATTTTGTGAATTTTTCAGTTTACAAATTGAGCTTAAAATGCAACTCTATACGTGTTCAAAATAATCTTATTATTTTATCATTACAAATTGGTACGTATATTTTTAAAATTTATAGTTCTGGACACCTTTTAACCATGTAAATCTTATTAAATTTAATTTTCTATCTTGATTTGTATAATTACTTATCTAATGTTATGGAAAATGATGCATTTGTAACAACATAACAAAAAGAAACACTTTTGTTGTAAAAAGTACAGCGATGTGACAGCTTCTGCTCATGAGAAAATCTATAGTGTGTATGCTGAAAAGTTAAGGTATCTACAGCAAATCTCGCATCAATCTAGATAAGTAGGGTCCTGAGATAATAATAACATAACTTCAACTGATTTGAGTTGCACAGATTGGGTTTACACTATTTTTTGTCATTGTGAGTCAGGTTTATTTTAATCGTTTCAGGTTGCATTCGATTCATTTCAGATTGGGTTCAAGTTGACCCAATTAAAAAAAGAAAAAAATTCTGAATTTTTTTTAATTGAAAAAACTATGAATATCAATAAGCATTATATGCACAGATGCTCATTTTTATGAAAAGAGATAAAATTGATAAGAGATATACAATTTGTAGACCAATTTTTCATAATTGTATTATTATTATTCACTTCTGATTCATTTTTTTCTTTTTTTCCTACGAGTTTGGGTAGACTTTAAACAGACTTTTCCCTATCTAAGGAGCTTTGATTTGTCTTTACAACTGCCTCCATCGTTCTATTTTCTCTTAACAAACAAGACTTAAAAAAAATGCTTTTGCCCCCCCCCCCCCATTTTTTTTTTTTTTTTTTTTTTTTTTTTTTTGTACTTTAAAATTAATAACGTACATTTGTATGGAAATTACAGATTTGCTAGATTTCCATATTCATTTGAAAACGTTTAAACATTTGTTAGTTTGTATCAGAACAGCTGCTATCAAATATAATTACTTTTTCATGCCATGTGTTTACTCAAAACATGTAGTTAACTGGTGAGGCTTTGAATTTGTTTTTATACATACACAGATAGATACATTTTTTCCTTTAACAAACATAATTAAAGAGAAAAGCTTTTTCTTTTTCCAAAATTTTGTTTAAAAATTAATTATGTATATTTTTATGAAAATGATTAGGTGTGCCATATTCTACATCCATTTTAAGTTTTTAAAACATTTGCTAGTTTGCATCAGAACAGCCATTATTAAACAAATGATCCCAGCAAACAGACTGGTTCCTCAAAGCAGACATCACATAATCATACTTAGATACCTGCACTTTTATTACTTTAAATATCTTTTATTAAGAAAAGATTAAAAAAAAAAAAAAAAAAAAAAAAAAAAAAAGAGGGGGGGGGGGGGATTTGATAATATTGCACAGAAATGAAAGTTTAAATATTAAAATGTGCTTTAATGTAAAATTTTAAGCACATTTTATTTAAATAAGTATTTTATTTTATTAATAGAAAGAAATCTAATTGTTATTAATATTGAAATTAACTTTCATTAAAATATTCCATGCATAACATTTTGAAATCAAAAAGTAGAAAAAAATTCTGAAATAGAATATTTAAGTAAATATATATATATATATTAAAAATTAATATGTAATT
The DNA here is from genome assembly GCA_964019185.1 of Maratus speculifer. NCBI lineage: Eukaryota > Metazoa > Arthropoda > Arachnida > Araneae > Salticidae > Maratus > Maratus speculifer. Next base: position 226,472,321 of record OZ025299.1, read on the forward strand.
GTTATTAGCAACAAAACTTACTTTTATTAAAAACATTCCATTAATCATGAAAGATATTTTTGAACAAAAATGACACCTAAAATGACAAGGTATGTATTTTTGAGTTCAGCTTTACAAAAGCTTTCACACAAGTTTTTTTTTCTTTCAAAGTAACTTAAATAACCTCTTTACTTTTTTCCTGACTACTGAATAACCTGTAAATAAATGGGTCAATAATCTTTATTTCTTCTTCCAGTTCGAACTTTCCACATTCTATAGTTTATGACTAAAATGGCAGTGACAGACAGACACAGACATTATTTGATAATGGTTCCATTTTTACTTTTTAAGTACAAAATCCTAAAAAATTGAAAATAAAACAAACAGAATATTTAACTGATAAAACATTTATAAATTTAAAAAAAATCCTGAATATTTTAACTAATAAAATGTTTTTAAATAGAATATTTTAACCAATAAAACATTTTTAAATAAGGCAGTTCTAAAATCCAAATGAGTGCTTTCTGACACGTTTTTTAATTCACTTTTGCAATCAAATACATTATATTATCAGAAACCCTTATTCAAAAACTATATAATTTAACTTTTTTTTTTTTCATTTTCTGGTAAAGGCAAAAGATCTTTTAGATAATACTGTCAAAGTTCGTGTTTAGAATCAAACATCCAAATGCATCAGCAAGGAAGAGGAGAAAAAAACTGCTGTAATAAAACTACAAATACTTTAATCCAAGAAGTAATTTACCAAGAATGAAAAATCTGATGACAAATAGCTTCAATAATCATTTCTGTAAAAATCATATTTTTGCATTTAATAATGAACCCACAAATGCATCAAAAAGATTTGGGTTATTCTGCAGGAATTTTAAGAACCGCATTGGCAGTTGTTGCACTAGCATCCCCACTAATAAGAGAATGTAGGGAAATTAAAAATGTTCTAACTTTAGATAAAATTAATGCATTCCATAAAACAGATTTACACAAAAAATTATTTTGGAAAGAAAGGGTTTTTTAAAAAAAGGTAAAAGTTTGAATTAGGGAAGAGTTGTGACTTAAATGACAATCTTATTGAGTAATTTTACAAACTGAAGAACTTAAGGATTTATTGATAACAAAATTTTAAGTACATATTATTCGGCTACACTTGACATAACTTTTCAGAACTAGATGCAAAATGTGTTTTCTTTTTTAATGCATGTGTGTCTGCTAATTTATGCATTTTAAGCTCTTCCTTTAGGAGGAGTTAATAATTTAAAAAAAGAAATAGCAGAGGACTATAATGAAAAAAATCAACAAAGTATAATTACAATTTGTTGGTTCTCTCAAATGTAAATTTGCAAGAATTACAAAGAAAAAGTCTTCCATTGTCAAAATACTAATAAAAATAGATCTCGGCTAGACCCTTGGAAGAAGATTCAAGAGTATGCTTAGTTGAATTCGATCTTGCAAAGAAGATATTCTATAAAATAAAAGTCAGACTCAGTAATCTCATTAAATAATACTTTATAGCATAGAGAGAAAAAGAAAAAAAAAAGAATTTTTTTAACAATCTATTGCAAATTACAATAAAATACTTTGCTTTTTTTTCTGTGATGGAGGATTTTGTGACTTTTTCTAATGTTAATAAACACACATTAAAAGTAGTATATTAGTTTCATAAAATTTTTTAATTAGTTTGAGTGTTCTGTGGAACTTTAACTGTGTTTTTAAAAATATTTTTTAATAAAAAAGCTGATAAACAGTTATTAGATGTATCCCTCCCTTTCTAAAAAAAACTTTTTAATGTTTACAAATTCCTACCCTATTTTATTATTATTGATTGGGGTAGTTAACTAAAGTTTTTATTATTAAGCTCAATGTATTATAGTAGAAAGATTTGTTGAAGGCAAAGCTTCTATTCTGCTTTTGCTTCTTGGTTGATTGATATGATGCTATATATCATTTAATTATAACAGGGAACTATCAGTTTTTATAGCATTTGCATAATTTAAGTAAGATTCAAGTTGATGATTAAGCTCAAAACTAGGTTCAGATTGAATCTGTTTGAGTTTGCAACTCTTTTGGGATGCTGCAGTCTTTTTCTTATAATAGCCATAGTTATTTTACAAAAAAAAAAAAAAAAAAAAAAAAAAAAAGCACTTGATCTACAATTATAAGTCGTTCAAGCATTTATAGTAAGTCATTGAACAGTTTGCCACTCAATGTACAGCTTAGAGATCATCACAACTGTAAGTTCTAATCTGAACCTTGATTATCAGTACATATCTTTAATAAGTGATAAAAATGATCATACACTATATGGCCAATGATGAATGGTCACTTGCGATATAAGACATTTTGTTGAATATTTTTTAAAATACGTGAGGGATTATTATGAAACTCTAGGTGTGTAAACAGAATAATACAGGTCATATATTTCATGTTTTCCTGGAAACCCCATAGGACACCGTCAACAAATTGAAAATGAATGAATATCTTTTGGATAACCCTCTAAAAACTAATGTACAAAAGGACATGATTAAGAGGCTTAATGTAATGAATTGTGTTGTTCATAGGATAGTATGTATGCTCATAGTTTTTATAAAAACAGTCCCAAACATCACCATATTTTTTGCTTATAATTTGCAGAGTTATTAATATAAAAAAATTTCTTTTTGGAAATCACAGTTAGGAAAAGAAACAAGTTGCAATAGTCACTTGAATGCCATGTGAAAAACCTGGTATACACCAGTTGTCATACACCGGTTGTGACAAGTACGCTGAAAAGCAGATACAATAGGTGAAATACTGCAATCGTCCAATTTCACATAATATTTAAGAAAAAGTATATAACTTTGAAATTTTACTACTAGAGATGCTGCAGTTGCTTTCATATTATAGCACAGTTATTTTACTATGAGAGATGTTCCGAATCTAAGTTTTGTAATTTTTTGAAAAGAGAAAATGGTACACCAGGAGAAACAAACAAAATTGTTGCTGGATCAATGATTGAAGGAACACCAGTGGAGGAAGAATTAAGCATGTTCAGAACACTGAAGGAGAGAGATTAACAGCTGACCAGCATGTCCATGGCTATTCAAATATAAATCATGATGGCTGATAGATAATTGACAATGTGGTTGCTAATGAAAGTGCATATTGTTATGCAGTGAGAATGGGTACACAGGACAAATGTTTTTGTCATCCATTGATGCCTACAGATTGTATACAGTGAAAAGATCATGTCTTATCAAACAGTTGGTCGTTGGTGAAGGAAGGCAGAATGTGAAGGATGAAGGTTGAAAAAGGATATCCTTCCACATCCACAAATAAAAACAACATTGCTAGAATACAGAAAATAATGTAGCAGACAGATGCATAATTGTATCAGGTGTGGCATCCAAATTACATATTGGTCAAGCTCAGATTCAGCACATGCTTAACGATGTGTTTGGTTACTGGAAAAAGTCTGCAAGAAGGGTGAGAAGAAACCTGACCCTGGATCAATGATGTGGAAGCTTCCAAGTTCACTAGTTAAGAAAATATTCAAAGTATCACCCTCAGCAGAACTGGTTGTGGCCAGTGTTCTGATATGTGAAAGGTGCGATTCTCTTTGATTTTTCCATCATGAGATCATCAATGTGGCACAGTACTGCGACAGATTCAGTATTCAATGAAAGAGACCAATGCTCTTAAGTGAAGGTGTTACGCTCTTGAGCAACAATGCAGAACCATACACAGTGAGACTCACTAAAGATCAGATTGATGGAAGAAATTGGATCACATGGCCTAAAGCCCCGATCTTACCCCAATCAAGACTTTCACCTGTTCCCTGTATTGAAAGCCATATTCTTGGGACATCACTTACAAAACAATGATGAGGAGAAGCAGACTGTGCAGCAATTCTTTGAACAACAAGGCACCAAATTTAAAAGAGTAGTTTCTTTAAACTGATTGCACACAACAAATGTTTATGTTGGTTGCAACTATGCCAAAAATAGTGGAAGGTGTTTGGTTCATGATACCATGGTGTATTTCTTAGCAGAGGAAAAAAATGGCAAAATTTAGTTTAGGAATAACCTTCATATAAGTAAACATATAATCCACAACTCTAGGTTTATGTTTTGAAACCTTTTTTTAATGTGCTTAGACTTCAGTCTGTACCTTATAGGGGAAAAGGGAGGAGAGCATATCTATTATCTGTACTCAGTCTTACAATTTCTAACATATTTGAATAACACACAAACATGTCTATCTTCGGTATTTTTATAATCAAAATATTTAACATAAAATTTTAAACAATGAATTTATCTTTCCATAAAACTTAATACTAACCTACAGTGCATTAAGAAATTGTAAGACCACTTTGATTTTGAAAATTATGAAGTAAATAAAGGTTCTAATTATAGTTTAAACACATAAAATATCAAAATACTACATATTTATTAAAATTATTTTGTAATAAATAAGTATGTTAACAAAAATATAAGCAGTGATTGAAAAATACACTTAACAAATTATAAGACCACTTGTCTAAAAATAAAAATATGTAAATTTATACAATATTGATCCTCCATTTTCCCTTAAAGCCCCTGTCCTCGCTTGAGGAGACGCTCGCGAGCTAATGCTATTCCTATGGGGAAGCATTTTTCTAATAACTCTTTCGCATTTTGACATTTTTGAATTTTTTTTTTTTTTTTTTTTTTTTTTTGCATTGGATAGCTGGGGTGCATGCCGACAGCGCACCTTTTTTACTTTTTTGATTTTGGTTGCAGATATTTTTTACAAAGTTAGTTTCACTTTTAAAACCGGTTTCGAAACTGAAAGTGCTTTTAAAAAAATATCTGCAACCAAAATCGAAAAAGTAAAAAAGGTGCGCAATCGGCATGCACCTCAGCTATCCAATGCAAAAAAAATTATTCAAAAATGTCAAAATGCGAAAGAGTTATTAGAAAAATGCTTCCCCATAGGAACAGCATTAGCTCGAGAGCGTTTCCTCGAGTGAGGACAGGGGCCTTAAAACCTCGAACACTGTTTTTCATACAAATTAAGTGCAGATTCAGAAATATTCTGCCATTCTTTTACAATGGCTACCTCTAGTTTGTTGGCAGATAAAAACGGTTTATTATTAGCATACACTTTGTGACTTAATGCATCACAAATATTTCTCACAGGGCTCAAGTCTGGACTTGGGAAGGAAAAAACATGATTTTTTCTTTTTGAAACCATTGCTGGGTGGATTTAGATACATGGCAAAAAGCACTGTCCTGCACAAACATCCAGTTAGCATAACCTTAAAATGATCCATATGGCATCAGTTCATAGGTTCCAAAATTTGGGTTAAATAGCATAATCCATCATGACTAAAAGCTCCCCAAACTATTACTGATCCTCCTTCCATTTGTCGGCTGAAGCATTATTTCGGTTCCTTCCTCAAATCATGCCAATAATGTTTACAACAATCTGGATGTCAATATATTTTTTTTTTTTTACCTGAAAATATAACTTGTTTCCATTTCTTTTCCCATGACATAACATTTTTAGCAAATTTCAGTTTTTCTTCTTTATGATATCTCATTAACCTCGATTTTTTTCAAACAGTTTCATATATTTTGAATTACTATTTGATTTCAGACTCTTCCAAACTGTTAATGTGTGAAGGTCTTTTGCTGAAATGGTTCAAAATTTCCTGAACTGAAAGACCTTTCAGAGTTGATAATCAAAATATTTCTCAAGATAAAATTTTTTTCTTCCAGATCATTTAATTTTATTTGAATCCTTTTTTCAAATCATTTTATTGTGAATGACAGTTTTAGAATGCTTCATTAACTGAGCAATTTCTCATTCAGATTTACCAGCACCCTTATTAAACCAAATTTTTCGAGCTTCGGTTGCAGACAACTCTTTATACCATGGCATCTTCAAATATATCGTAAATTACACTATCTAAATCTGCACCTTTGCTTCTTGGGAACACTTTTATGATATTCAAATGCATATATTTTATAATGATTTTGATATGAGGTACAATATGCTGATTTCCTCAAGTGGTTTTATAATTTCTTAACAGCCACCTTATTTACAGTTAAAAAATTAGAAGATAAATGTTATTTAAATTTTAATGTAGCAATTATAGCAGAAAACTTCTATAATCAATTTTAAATACACAAACCAAAAATTTTCATATTGTGTCTTCTTCTTCAGAAATGCACCAATTTATTGGTGGTCTTATAATTTCTTAATGCACTGTAGTAACTTTTGTAACTACTACATTCAGAGTAATTAGAATAATATTCTAATCAAAATGATAACTGAGACTTTCAGGCATAAATTAGAAACAGAATGCTCAAATTGTGCAATGAACTCATGCAGTGGTATGCAAACATTTAATGTGCTGTGCAATGAACTCATGCACTGGTATACAAGCATCCAATGTGAAGTCAATATAATAAAGAAACAAATGAGCAGAATCAGCATTAATCAGATCATTCAAGACATGCATATGCATGCAGTATGACATCATGTAGGATTGTGGGGAACAAAATGAATCACAAGTAATTTATGTTCAGTATTTAAATGATAAATATTGTATAGCACACATCCACTTCAACGTTACAGAGCTTCTGATAATTCAAAGAAAACCCTTACTAAGTCCACTTGTCTCATTGAATTTTCACTATCTAAACCTGTTAGCAATCTTAATTTTGCTTTCCGCTGCTCTTTATCTCTGATCTGCTAATAACTCTTAAAGTTCTAGAGAGTATATTTTATATGTTCGTAAACTTGAGTATTTTTCTTCCATTAAAGTAAAGTTACAAATCATGGAATTCCACCTTTTTTCAGAAATGCATTGCTTTTGAAAGTTAAAATGAGGTGAAAAAATCAAAACACAATCTTTTCTAGTAGTTTATTTTTACTTTCTGCCATAATTTCTAACATCTCTCAATATTTGTAGTTGCTTGTTTTAATATTTTTAACTATGTGTCGTAAGATTTTTTTTTTTAGGTTTCAGTAGCTTTAAGACCTTTCTATTGTATTACAGAAAGATAATATAAGTGATTAAGTCAGGCAATATAACATTGTATGACAAACACTAAGAATTTAAAACCAACGAAAAAAAAACACATTGTTAATTTAAAATATATTTAAAAAACAATATTTTATTTGGTGACAGTGAATGTCATATTTTAAATAATTTTTTAATTGAATGATATTTCAAATAAAATTGTTTTATTTTTAAACTTAGTTAATTATGGTTCCATACTTATAAAGTGAAAACAGAACCATCATAAAATCACTCCCATGTCTGCCTGTCCAGTCACAGCCATTTTACTCATAAACTGTGAAACGTGAAAAGCTCAAACTGAGGGGAGATAAAAAAGACTACTGACCCACATATTTACAGATTATTAAGCATTTACAAATATATTTACAAGGGGAATAGAGGGGCTAATTAAGTTACTTGAAGAAAAAAAAATCTTTTCTATGTATTTTGTGTGAGGTATCTTGTGAAAGCTTTTGTTGCACTGAACTCAAAAATATATTTCTTTTAATTTTAGGTATTATATTTTCAGAGATACCATCAAAAATATTGTGCAAAAATATATCCTCCTTCCTCTAATTCCAAATCTACTGAAACTAAAATTATGAAAAAGTTAGAGGTTATATATGTTACTTTAAACCTTGCAAAAAAACTATAGCAATTATTCTAGATTGCATAATTTTTGAGAAAAGCAGATTTTTCCGTTACACACCAATTTCAATTTGTGAGCATTGAGCAAAAGTGTTAAAGAGCATAGGAAATACCTATCATAGCATTCCTTATGCATGCAAACCCTTCATAAATACTATGGGGCTTGTGACTAGTTTGCACTGAGTGGGTCTCTCATTACAAATCTTGAGTATTTAAAAGTTAATTAGAAACCTATCAGGAAAAACAGGTTATGTACCGAAGTGGCTTTGCAAATTTTTGAGCTCTTTTCTACGCTTCTTTAGCGCAATGTCAAGTTTAAACATTCAGCAAGGGTTTTGTGTTAGCTACACTGAAAAAAAAAAGGTTATTACTATGCCAAATTTAGTTTTATGAAATGCCAAATGAAGTTTAAATATGCACTACCTTTTATTCTCATTATAGAGTTAAATTCCTTATAAATAGATAAGGATAAGTTTTTTTTTTAAAAAAAAGAGTCATACAGAATAGCAATATTTGATTTTAATTAGGCTTCATATTTCTTTGAACTTTTATGGTATACCCATTCATACTTTTCTAGTATATTAAAGCTATAACTAACCCTACTTTGTATAGTTTTTATGAAATCTTATTATTCTTTCAGCAATGATTTTCTTTTAATAATACAGTTAATTCCTTCATGATGTGAACATTTTGCTTAATTTTTAATTTTTTTATTCAGCACTTTTTCAGAAAATTTTCTGTACTTGAATACCAAAAATGCTCCAATTAAATAAGGTAAACTTTACAATAAAACATAACTGGTCGGAATAATGAAGGATTCTGAGAACTTTAAATGTGGCATGTATGCCTCTCCTTCATCCCCAAGTGGTTAAAAATACATATGCTTATTGCACGGAACTCTCTGAGTGTGAGTAATACTCGATCTTGGCCGTTTATTTTTTAAATAAATAGATTGTTAATAATATTTCTTTAATCCTTTCCGGCACAGCCAAATTCTGTTAGTAAAATGAGAAATTATCGACAGACACCGGAATTTTGAAATAACTTTTTGTGAAATTAAGAATTTTTTTATTTAAGATTTCACTGTAAAAGCCAAAATTTCTTAAAATATTATTAGTGTCATTTGCAAGTTTGGGATTAAAATTAGGTATCCGCACTGGGCACAATGTGTCGGAAAGGATTAAATCATGATTTAGTTATTTTCAGTATTTTTATAGATTTTTTAGTAATTTCATAAAATTTAAATCTTCTTAAAAATCAAATGCAAATTATTGATAGGAGTATGCAACTACCAAGTTCGTTTGTCACTGGTGACACTATGCCCCTACCAGTTAAAAAGAGTAATGATTCTGTTTTCTTTGTGAGGTGCTTGTCCATTTGATGCCATTCTATCTTCTTCAAAGCATCTACAAAATATATGATTCGGCATGCTTGTATATTTGAAATTAAATTTAAATATAATATTCAAAGTGGTAGACATATTTTATCTTGAAAGTTCTTCATGAATGTAAAATTTATTTCATAGAAAAAAGTTATTTTCTAAAGTTGTATCTTTTGAGCTCGTAGCTAAAACACCATTTAAACAGGGTTATACCGGGTGATCCAAAAGTCAGGACGAACTTTAAAAATGAATAACTCGAAAACGAATCAAGACACAAAGATACGGTTTGCACCAAATGGATGGAAAAGAAACCGGATTTTGTGTGACAACAAAAAAATATTGTTCTATTGGCGACCAACGGCATCACTAGCAGCATTGAAAGATGCCATCCGCCAAAACGTGTCTGCCATAAAGCAAGAAATGCTACTAAATGCTGTGAACGGTGTAGTGCCTAGTCTCACAGCTGCACTTATGAATGAGGGACAGCACATTGAACATTTTCTGTTATACTAATTAACTGTAACTAAGCTGACTTGGAAATTGTCAACATTTTTTCATTTGCAAATCATCTTTTGGTGCAAAAAACACTACCGTGTCATTTTTTGGATGTCAACGGCAAACTATTTTTTTCGTTGTCACACAAAATCCGGTTTCTTTTCCATCCATTTGGTGCAAACCGTATCTTTGTATCTTGATTCGTTTTCGAGTTATTCATTTTTAAAGTTCGTCCTGACTTTTGGATCACCCGGTACAAAACCCAGGTTAAAAAAACAGCCCATGTGGGTATTTGGGCAGCTACCCACCACAACTTTGCATTTAAATGCAAAACTAATAGCTTTATATTGAAATATACTCATAGCAGCAGGAAAATTGTCAACAGGAAAAATTTATCTTTTCATATATTGTGGTAATGTTTGTTTTATCAAAATCCACATAAAAATAAATTGCAAATTACACATTTAGTATAAAATTCTATCTGTCAAGCAAATTTTATTTTTGAGATGAAGATATGTGCTATCTAACATCTGTATATAGCCATCACTTTAGTAAAACTCTTAGTATGTCAATAAGACTTTTTCTTTAAAAGATACACCACATCTTCCTCTCCACTTAAAAATGTTTACTATAATTACTTTTTCTTTTCCTTCTTTAAACTTTTTTTGAAATTGTTGTTACTTAGATGCATTTCAAGAGAACAAGTTGCCCAGTATATTTTACACATGCTATGAATATTTACATTCTAAGAAGCTGTTATATTATTAATTTATAAGATACTGTACTAGTAAATATCATTTCATTTATCTTTTCAAGTGCTTGCATTTAATTAGTACAACAGACTTCCTCAAATCAACACAGTTTGGGACTGGAAGTTATGTGGATTTCTAGTCATTGATTTTTTAATGTTTTTTAAAAGTAATTTGAATGTAACATTGCAATAAAAATTATAATGAATGCTTAAAATAAAACAAAATATTAAAGTAATTACGTAAAGTAAATAATTAAAATGATAAAAAGTATGGTAATTTAAAAAATGATTAAATGGTGAAAAATAAAGATCAGGAAAAGAATTAATGATGCTTAATTAAATATGCATAATAAAGATACATTTTCCTTGAATTATTCACAGAATACTTTTCTTATAAAAGTAACACCTATTAATTCACATCAAAAGCTTTAAATAAGGAAATTTTATTTCATGTTTAGTCTGTTTTAATAACTAAAAAGGCTTTATTAATGCATAAATATATTTAGTAAAAAAGATTGTTATTATCAGTGATATCAACAATAATTTGATTCTTTCCACAAATTAACTTGTACTTTCTTTGTGAAAAACCATGAATTCAGTCATATTATCAAGAATTACATATTAAAATACATACAGAATGATATAAAATAAAAAAATTCTGTAATCTATATCTGAACTGAAATTTTCATTGTTTACATCTGTGATTATGTGTAGATTTAAGGGTTGCAGATTTGAGGGAGTTTACTGTATTAACCAACCACTTTCTATTGTTAGCGCATAATCTATTGTTATTGCGAGGAAGGATTGCTTTTGGTGAGTATGGGGGAAAGATTCTCCCCTCCAATGGACAAACTTCAACTGAAAAAAAAAAAATTCTAAAATTTTTTGTCTTAAGAATAGAACTTTTAACAAGAATTACCTTCAAACTGAATCTTTCACAAATTTAATCCTTTAAAAATAAAAATAAGACCTATCATAAAACAGTTGAACTTACAAAAGTACATATTACTTTTAGCTTTTTATATGTAAAAGCATAAGTAATATGCAGGAAGCTAAATATAATAATAATTTCAAATCACAAAATAATTACTACAACTTTCATAAATGTAAGAAAAACTTCACAATTTCACAAAAGCAGAATCCTCTGAGATTAATCTGAATAATCTGTCTACTTAGAAAAGATGCTATTAGAGTCCTCACACAATATTGAAGCAGAATGGTTGTAAAGAAAGTAATGCAAAAATTATCATAAAAAAGTTATGCCAAGTCTTGCATTATTTTTAATAATAATCCTCATTCTTTAACAATGCAAAATGCTTACAGTCCTTTGAAATAGGTTACACTGTACATTCCTACAAAAAGCTAGTAATGTTTGTATTATTATTACTAACATATTGATAACAAGCATATATTTTTAAAATTTTGAGCTACACTAAAATGAAAAGAATACATAAAATCCCTTACACATACCTCTTTTGACAATGAGTTTAGAAGAAAAACTTGCAATTAAAACCAAATAAATCAATTTGAATAAAAAAACTAAGGAGTTGTAAATGTATAATTCTTCTGTACAATTGTATGTACAAAATGGCTTTACACTCTGGCTTAATGCACAATGGCTTTCAATCAGAAATATATGGTTATATTTGTTTTGGTTGTTTTTTCAATGAAAATCAATGATATATCCCTAGTTTGAATGAATGTTTGAGTCTTCTTTTCCTTTTCTGAGAAAACTAATAAAAAGGCACAAAAGAAGTACTACCCAAATAAATAATACATTTATATTAAATACTTTAAACTGATGATATTTTAATGCCAATATATTAGAGATATTTGACTTCATAATAAAAGTGGAATAATTTAGTGGAGAAGAACAAGCATGCAACATACAAAATAACCTGTAATAAAATTTCTGAGGACTTCATGAATCATGGCTAACAAGATTGTGTTTTCATTACAGCATTACCAGTTTTAAACAGCACAAAACAAATTCAAACTGTCATAGTGTTTTGAAAGAATGTTAATTGATGATAACTTTAGACTACATGGATGTCGTTCCCAAAAAAAAAAAAAAAAAAAAAAAAAAAAGAGGAGGAAATTACACATGAAAGTAAACTTTATGACCTTTTTTTACATTTATGCATGAATTCTGTGAACAGTGTATTGAATATATAATAAATACATAGACAAATTTTGCAGATTAAAATGTTTTATAATATTTTCTGTAATAAATATACTGAATTTTCACAGCTGAGTTGAAGAAAATGACTACCTGTCAACTAGTAGAGTCTTATACTTAATGCCTTAAATTTTATATTAAATACTATACTTAGTAGTATTTTACTCAAATGTAGAATTTTGTTTTCATGTATTCTAATCAGAAGCAATCAATGTGAATGTTAAATAAATAAGTATTATTTTGATATGTACAGGAAACCATAACTTAATTCAAATTTTTTTTTTTTTTCCATGACCAACAATAAAAATTGCGATTTTTTTACAATCTCTTCATGAAATTCATAATGTTTTCTACAGTTGTATGAGGAAGCTTTCAATGTTTTTCTGCCACTATTCAAGTAAATTGATCATGATGAAATTCATGATTAATTTCAGTATTCGTTGGATGAAATAAGTAACTTTTTTCATGTGACATCTTCATGAAATTCAGAATTTTGTTTCGTGACTCATTGACGTTAATTACAATTTTTGCCACAGTCAATTTTCAATTTTTTTTTCCCTTGAGCAATTGACAAAATTACTGATTTTATTTCACAATCGTTTATGAAAATTGTGATTAATTTCTGCAATTGTTTGTTGAAATTTGCAATTTTGGTTCTGCTACTCATGGATGAAATTGATGATTTTTTTCATTATTGCTCGTTCAAATTTGTGATTTTATTCCCAATTGTTTGACTAACATTTGATGAAATATGCAATTTTATTTCATGATCAAAAAAAAAAAAAAAAAAAAAAAAAATTCACGACCCAATTCTACGATTGCTTGACAAAATATGTTATTATATTCTGCAATCATTCGATGAAATTTGTGATTTTAAGTCATGATTGATGGAAAAAATTCACATTCTTTTTCAAAAAAAGGTGAAATTTTCACATTTTTTTCACAAGAAATTGATGCAATTTTCACATTTATTCAATTATTCTGGGTAATTGATGATTATTTTCAGAGCTTGCAATTTTTATCCCATGATTGTTTGACAGTAGTTGCAATTTTATTTTGCAAATGTTTAATAAAATTATCTATTTTTCCGCAAGTTCTTGGCAAAATTTGCAAGTTTTTCATGATCAGTTGATAAAACATGATTTTTTTTGCTGGGTGATTGGTTAAAATTTTTAATTTTATTAATTTTCTAGTGACCCCATGGAATTTGCTGATTGATTTTTACAGAAACAAGAATAGCAGAAATCTGCAATTTCACCAAAAGTCAGAAGAGTGGCATCCCTGGAAACAATTAGGAGATGTCACAGTTTAAACATAATTCAGGAAAATAGACTTTCTTACTACCTTTTTTTATATCTCTTTCAATACATGCATATTTTACTTAAGTTCAATAATTTCTATCACCACTTTGGTATAAATTGTCTAATCATCTTGATATGCATAACCATTGAATGAGATGCAAGAGACAACAAAGACCTGCTAATTTAGACTTGAAAAAAACCTTGTGTATCTAGATACTTAGATAGTATACACTTATAATTAGCAATCAACCAAAACTTAAGATTTGTTTTCATTTTCAGTCTAAAATATGAGTTTTAAAATGAATTTGTGTTTTGCAAAAATGCGGCTAAAATGTTGGCCAGACTGAAATTAAAAAGAAGCTATCAATATTCAAAAAATCTTGTTTCTCACTTATGAAATTTTAAAAATTACTCATTGATTTGAGCTGCATTGGCTCAAATGAGACTATTTATTGCTATGAACTAGTTGTTTATAATTATCAGTCATGACAGACTCAAGAAGAGAATGTAAATTATAAAGCAAGCAATGCATATATAACTAAACTTTTTTATGTGTTCATTAAAAACCGCAGACATAAGTGATAGAAAATTTTCAGTCTGAAATCGTAGAAGTGTTCTGAATACTCTTTGAGAAAAGTTCTAGTATAACAGATGATCATTTGCAAAAATCATTATAAAAGGTAAATCAAGGTATGTTATGTGAAATTAAAATGTTTTATAATTAAATGAAGTTTGTACAATTAGGAGATGTTTCTGTGTCATTGGTGAATTGATTACTTTTTATTTTATATGAAGACAAACAGTTTTGGGTCTAAGGCACAGAGAACCAACTTGAGCCACAATTATAATTAACATTTATGTATATTTAATTAAATTATGCAAAATTAATTAATAATTATGGATAGTTAATAAATACATATAGTTAACTAATAATTATGTATATTTATGTATGAATTAATTACTTTAATAAATACAAATTAATTACTTAAAATTTTTTTTGGACATTTTTGCTTACGGCTGAAATTAAGAAGATCATCGAAATTCAGTTTTGATTTTAAAACACGTTTTGTTTGATCCTTGCTTATCATGCACAATGTAAAAATGAAGAAAAGGGAAGATTTCTAAATGTACATGAACAGAACAGCATACCAACATTGTTTATAGAGCCCAATGTTGCACAAATATTGCATTCATCATAAATATTTTTCACAAAATATCAATGATAATTATTTGCTTTACATTGGAAATACTGGCAATGAAAGGCAAGTCATATTGGTATAATATTGGCAAAATATAAACACCCAATCTTTGGAACAGTATTTTATGCCAATACTAGCCATAATATAGGCAATATAAACAATATTGGCCTAATATTGTTTTGCTAATGAGTATTATAAATCATTTTGTCAGTCAAAATAAGATAATGACACTGCTGAAAATTCTTTATTGCTGACATAAATAAACAAAATTTTAAATTATTAGTACATTCTTTCAATAAGTACAGATCTACTTTTCAGTCTTTTTTATTCTTTTTTTTTTAATGTGAGCCTTACCTAGCAGAATTCTCTATACCATAGTATAAACAATGTAACATATCATAAAGAAGAAATTAATTTCAGTGGTAGATTAATGCACAAAAGAACGGAAGAAAAGCAACGGCAACAAATTACCACAGTTTTTAAAAAATGACTTAAAAAAAAGAACTACTTTTGAGTAAATAAATTTTCTTATGCGTACAGAGATTTAATGTTATACCCATTAATTCCATAAATAAAAGGAGAAATTTACAAAGTAGAGATCAAGCTCGGTTTACATATTTTTGCAATTTCATCAAATAATATTTTCTAACAAACTTATTTAAGGAAGATGTAATATTTTTATCTTTATTTCATGTTTGATAATTTTAAGTCCATGTTTTTTCACAATATTTAGGAACAAGCATGATCTCTGTATGACTAATTCAGACTTTAAATAAATAAATGTTAATTAACTTTTACATGAAGGAATACTAATGAAATAGAGAATTTTATAAATAAAAAAAAAATTCTTGCACATCTATATCTTACATGATTAACCCTTAATTACAAGGTTTTGCCTAATAAAATTTTACAACGACAAATAAAGAAATGTGAGTAACCTGCTGCATACACAAGGAATTATAAAGACACAAGCCGCTTTTACTACTTTTTTAATTCATTAAAATACAGGTTGAATTAATAGAATTATAATAAATAGAAATATCCTTTTATAACTAATATTAAAAGCTAAATATATATTTAAAAAATCACAACAATTGGCACTACATTTAGAGTTTCTGGGCTTTTTCAATTTATGCTTAATCTGAACTTCAAGGTATTGTAAGTTATTACATTTAATGTTATTTAATCTAAACTAGTTTATTTCTTTTTTAATAAAAAAGGGCAATATATCTTAATCATTTGCAAATAATAATAATAATAATTATATGATTACAAAATATTTTTTTTCTAAAAAAATTTGGTATGAATAAATTTAATGACTGTGCATGCAGACAAATTTGTACACGAAGTTTCATGAGTAATTAAGGGTTAGATTTATTATCACATTGAAATAATGCAAGAATAAAAATTTCTTGAGCTAGAAGTTTAAAACAAATATGGAAGATAAAGGTATGATTGCATTAAAAATAAAGATTCACAGGATATGCATTTATTTTAATAGCAGCCAATATATAACATTTTCTCTTAAAACTGACTTATCACAGAGAAATATTCTTTTTTTTTTCTTCATAAAAACTCTGATGTAACATTAAAAATTCTTAAAACCACAGACTACATTTACTAAAAGGTTGATCCTTTTATTATAAAAAATAATTAAAATACACAAAATGATATGATATATTAACAATTTATTATACTTTTGATTTCAAAATATCTACCTAAAAGTGCAAACTTCAAAAAGTCATATTTTTTATTTACAAAATATATGTTCCTTGTACACATACTTGAATTTGCATAGTTTCAAAGGCTAATAACTATTGCATTACCAAATAGCACATTAGTATGCACGTAAAAAAAGAAACAGTCTACAATAAATAATTTCTGCAATAAAAAATGCACAAATATGCATTAAACAGTTCATTGGATGTAGAATAATTCATAAAATAAAAAATTAAATTAAGAATAAAACTTATGATTCATATAAATGTTCTAGAGACAGAATCATGAACATGATCTTGTATTCATTAAAAATGCTTTGTGATCAAATTAAGATGTTGCTTTTACTCTAATTATTCTCTATTAAATTCTAATAGCTAATATTTAACAAATTAATTTCTCAGGTTAAACTGTCAATAAATCACTTTAAACTAATAAAATAATTATTTTTTAATTCTGACATTATTCTAAAAAATGTAAAATGCCAGTATGTGTGTATGTACTTATATATATATAATGAAAACATAGATAAGGATCTTCTATAAAGTTGAGCGAGAATGAATGTAATACACAAAATTATTTACCAATCTTATTCAAGCCATTGACGGAACATAGTAAAATAGCTGTAGTTAAAGGAATAAATATAAAAAATATAAATTATTAGGAAGACTTTCAAAGATATTATAAACTTCTATAAAAAGTATTTGTTCCCAGCTCATCAAAGAAAGAGGGGAGGGATTTCTGATAATTCAGGTGATGACTGGTATTGGACAAAGCCATTTTTTGTCCAACTTACTATGATTTACCTGAGAAAATTGAAAATATCTCAGCATGCAAATCAAAATACACAGCCAAGACAAGATCTCAGTTTTGTACAAAACTACTACAGAATATTGGGATTAAACAATTACTGTAATGTTACATCTAATAATTTTTAAGCAAGAAATGCAGAGAAATTGTGAATTACATTTTCCTTTTACTCTTGCTTATAGCTTCCTTTATTTTCTGAATTAGTAAAAATATTTTGAATGTTTAACCATATTTTGAGTATAATTTTTATAGATAACATGAAGAATTAAAGAAAAGCCATGTCCTTTTTTGTGGGCAAAATTAACAAATAAAATTTTTTTAGGCTTAACAATTGTCTGAATTAAGAAAATTTTAAGAATAAAGATTTTTTTTTTCTTTTGCATTTAATCTATTTTACGTAAAATGTAAGAACTGTTTAATTTCAAATGTAGATTATTTTTATTTGGGAAATGGAAAAAATAAAATGAAAGCAAAAATAAAAACTTTTTCTTGTCAAATATTTTCAAAAAAGGAAAAAAAAGTAACTATCAAAATTTTAAAATTCAACTTCCCATATTAGAAAAAGTCAAATGTCTCAGTCAACTCCAATGTTTTTCTTTATTACAGTAAACTTCAAAAGCAAGATAAAATTTAAGGACAAATTCCAGAACTAGGCATATCACGAAAGCCAAATAAAGCTTAAATTTTAGGTTAAAGAATAAAAGGAACATTATAAATAGCACATTTTACAATATATACATAAATATGCTTATAAAAACAAATATAAAACACTGCTTATATACATCATTCTGTAATAACTTAAAATTATCTTACAGAGGGAAAGAAGTTAACATGAAAATATTTTCAATATTAACAAATAGACATAGCTTCATACATTCTTTTATTTTACTTTCCAAACAGTTCTTAACGTAATACAAAATAATAGATGTTTAAATCATATTGACCGTGACTACATAAAAATGACTATAAATGTTATTTATTTCCCATATCAGAACCTCTCTTATTTAATAAGACTACACACTTTTCTTTTTGTGTCCCAGTTTTAATTTATTAGTCCAGCTTCCAGAATATTATCAAACAATTAAAGAGATCATAGCTGGAATAAACTACAATATAACAAGGTTTAAAACTTAATATAGAAAACAAGTCAAGTTATATAGTATGTCTACTTTTGAATATAGGCATTAGGAGACTTAATTCTTGAAATTAAATGATTTTATATAACATATACATAATATAATATTTTTGTATGTATGGTGAATGCTGTGATCCATTCAATAAAATTTCAGTTAGTAATTGAAAAGTGATACAGAAGTAAAATTATGTATAAAATTATGAAGTTGAAGATAGCATAATATGTGAAAAAGTTATTTATCAAAATAAAGTAAAATGAGAAAAGGGTAAGAAATTTTGGAAATATATTTTAAATTCAAGATAGTATTTATTGAAAAAATGAACAAACTTTTTAATTCTAAATCATTTCAGTTGCCCTGTCTACTAATTGTGTGTTGTTGGGGGGGGGGGGGGGGTTGTTGCACAGTAAATACATACATGATTAAAATAAAAATAACCTAAAGCAAAACTTTTCTTATTTTACTATTGGAAAAAAAACTGGTATTCTTTTTGTTAATTGTCCGATTTTGAGAAAATTGCAATAATATGAAATTAGGATGTCTACTAAATTTTCATTAAAACATAGCAGATTTTAAGAAAGTTATATCCACACATAAAAAGTCTACTGTTAGTCTCACTAGAAAAGAAAACTCCCAGTGACTTCTGGTTTGTTTATTTAGCTTCAAAAACTTTGATGCTGTGAGAATCAGATAAGCTTTCTAATATATGTTTTGTTATGCAAAAAGAAATAGTTTCAACAAAATTTATTTCGTGAAGCAAAATGGAAGAAAATGAGCATTTATTTTAAACATGTCAAATATATTATACACAAAAATTATTTTTGTTTAACATCTTCTATTAATTTAACTAAATATTTGCATTGTAATAAAAGCACAACTTTAAAAAGTGAAATCCTGAAATATCTAGATGACATGCACAGTTCTTGGGTGATTTTCAAAATGAAAATTAAATCAGCATCAGCTATTTGTGTGAGAATACCTGCTTGCTAATATTAATCTAACGGAAGACATTTTTAAAGATAACTAGCATACACTGCAATATTTTAATTTATTTATTTTTGCATTGAATAGAGAAAGTCTATCTTTACAAAGGCCGTTTTTTTTAATTTTCGATTTCCTTTGCAGGTTTTTTTTTAATAGGGAATACTTTCACTTTCAAAACTGATTCTAAAAGTAAAAGTATCCAAATAATTTTTAAAAAACCCTGTAGATAAAATCAAAAAATTCTATATAGAAATAATGTTTTTTCCACAATCCTTTGACAAAATTTGCCTTTTTTCCCATGATCTTTTGGTGAAATATTCATTTTTCCTAAAATCCTTAGGCAATTTTCACCAGATACTTTAAAGGAATTCTTTTTTTTTTTTTCCTGTAATCCATTCATAAAATTTGTTTTTCCCTGCAGTCGTTTGAAAAAATACACTTTTCTCCAGACCTTTGACAAAATGTTTTTTCTGCGACTCTTAAGAAATTTGAAACACTTTCTTTCTATTCTTGCTACTAGCATATATAAATTCCTTCTATTAGCTTTTGATAAAATTCTTGTTTTTTATGATCTTTTAAACTATTTTTTCTGTGAATGATTGACAAAAATTAATTTTTTTTGGCGATTTGTCAAAATTTGCGGTAATTTTTTATATCCAAATTTTCATTCAGATGACCAACTTTTAAAATTTTTGGAAAATTTGAAACAGAATCACTGCTGCAAACATATTGATGTAAAAAATAAAATTATCATATTTGCCACATTGGCAGAAGCATCGCACTCAAAAATTTTTTAACGTGTAAACTTGCAAGTGCTGCAGTACATCTTTTTGAAATTACAGTAGTTTACGTTGTCCAAAATTTATATTATAAGAAAGTTACCTAATCAATATTTTCTGTTTTGTGATTATTAATGTTTACCAACTAAAATTGACACTCAGCAAACATAACAATTTACAGAAAGCAACAAAATTTGGATAGAGTCAATTACCTAAGAACGGTTGAACTTACAATACAAATAATTTTTAACTTGAATTGGCACTGTAACAAACTACAAAGTGGAGGAGTTAAACATTATAAACAAATTGCATATAATGTTTGAAATTTTGGGGGTTAATGTATAAAGATTTCTAAAAGTATGCTAATTAAAAGATTTTATATATTTTTGAATATTTTCTTTTATCCTTACAAAAATCATGAAATTAAATTCTATTCTAAAACTGGAACAGTGATAAAGAAAAAAGTCTCAGAAAGCACTGTTTCATCATTACCAGATTTTACTTTGCCAAATTTTTACTCTTAGGTTTACATGTTATGTGCATCATACCACATTGTAACAAAAAAAAAAAAAAGGAAAAGTATGCACATATGCACATACATATGAAAATCTTTCTTTTGTCAGTAAAAGGACATTTAGGAGGAAAGGATTTATATTTAAATTTCTTACTGTTTTTCTTTTCTTTATTTTTTAATTGTAGTGCTGCAAAAATGAATTCTAAATGAAATCATCTGATAAAATTTTCTACCAATAAAATAAAACATGCATAACTTTATTTTTATGCAAATATAGCATATTAAGCATTCATTGACAAACAGAAAAGGTTGATAAAGACTATACCAACAGCAAAAAATAATGAGCTATTTGGCAAGAAAAAATATTGAGCTCTTAAATTTTGTAACTAAAAATGCACTAAATCAAATGTATATAATGTTAATCATTTATTAACAGCTGTAGCAAAATGGGCTTTTCATTTTAACTTATGGCCAGTTTTATTATTAAACTCATTTTAAAAGTCTATCAAAAACCATAATGTCAAGGAATGTGCAAACAATTGCTTTTACTGTTAAAAACATAAAATATTGTTATAAATTTATACCCTAAATAAGAAGATACCAAAATTACAAACACTGAAAGAAAAAATATACTGAACATAAACAAAGAATTACAAATATAAATTTAATATGTAATAAATTTCTACAAATAAAATTCTGCTCAGTGACAGATAAGAAGCAATAAAACTTCAGTAACTCGCCTTATACATCTGAAATGTATTTTCTCAAACTTTAATAACAATACATAAAAGTGACTGGGTTGTATGTATATATATACATTGGTGCACATTGTTTCTATACAGATATGCATTCATACAGACAGATAGATAAACAAATCAGTATAGATCTATACATATACAGGATGAATAAAATTGCATAGTCAACATTGAGCTCAAAACCAAAATGGATCAATTTTAAGATTGATGGTTTGATTGATTACATATGGCACTATGGTAATCTTTTGCACATGAGGGCTAAACAGACTGATAACTCTGTTAAAAGATTAATTTTGAGAATTAACCACCAAATTTTTACATAATTACTTTTTCTTTTCTTTTAAAACAGATAATTTTCATATATTTCCCATATATCCTACATCATAAGGTAAATGTAGGCTAATTTTGCAAAGCTTAATTTGTTTTTGAAATAACATAACTGCAAAATATTTGATGCAATTTTACAAATATATATATATATATATATATATACACACTGGAATACTTTTTGCCTTAGTGAAAACTTGAAGCAATCTAAGATCTCTTTAATTATCTTCTTTAGGCAACATGTAGAGTGACACATTCCAATAAAGTAAAGTTTTTCACTATAAGCAAGCAAAACAGAATTTTTTTTAAGACTTATACTTAAAACAGATTGAGTTTTCTTTAATTAGCAGAGTGGAATCATAAGATATGATGCCTTCTGTTAATGCAATGATGCATGTGCTAATGTAGTTTACTTTTAATAATGATTTATTTCTGTATTAAATTATTAAATTATATATATATATATATATATATATTACATAATTCAGCATTTTTTATCTGTGTGTTTTAAGTGTTTTTTTTTTTTTTTTTTTTTTTTTTTTTTTTTTTTTTTTTTTTACTTGTAGCCTTAGCAAGACTTTCATCTATTTTGAAACTACAAATTGCATGAAAGGTTGCACTAATACAAAATACTAACCTAACCTTAACCAAAGACGAATCAAACATTAAATACATAATTCAGTTCTTTTTCTTTGATTATTGAACTTTTTTAACAAATAAGAATCTAAAGTCAGACAAAACCAAAGTAATTTACATGGTTTTAGACACTAATATTATTTTAAATTTCACACTTTAGCTGAAAATCAATTTCAAACTAATTTTCTCAAGAACTAATAGCTAAGATAGGAAAATTTGATGTATGGAATAACACTAAAGTTTATAATTTTATGATAAACCATGAAGAATTTTAAGAATTCAACCAGAAAAAAAAGGAAATACATTTTATACTTATATCAATGTACTGTAAAAAGTCAGTTTTACAAAAGATACATATTAAAAGTCTTAGAAGAAGACACCAGCAAATGATTTTATATTTCCTCTCTTTGTCCACTTTTCTTTACAAACATATTAAATGGGTTAAAACTCATCAGAAAAGACAAAATGAAAGTACTTAAGAAATGCATTGAAAAAAAAAAAGTGTTAAATTAAGAAAATGTGTCAACCATTAATGTTAGACATTTAAAATACCCTAGAATCCAAAATTTGCATAAAAGTAATAAATAAAATTTTTCACTTATAATCTGACCAGTAAAAATTTTATCCATTCTTATTAATATATATTTTCTTTTTTTCAAGAAAAGGGTCAAATCGATTATCTAAGTCAAAGTAGAAAGAAAAATTTTAAATTTTGGCCAAATAAATAGTACTTAGTTCATTTCAGTAGCAATTTTACTACATCATGAGTTTAATAAAAATCAATAACTAAAATGTCCAATAACAGTTACCTAAATTAAAAACATTTATAACATCATATATTTAAACTCCATTTTCTCTGCTAAAATTTTAACAAGAAAAATTTAGCTTTTCAATTAAGTTTCAGAAAAAAAAAGAGAAAAAAAGGGGAAAAATACTTAGGCCTACTAAGATAAAAGCTAAAAATTAAAAAAATCATTTCTTCAATAAAATATATGACTTTAAAAAGTCTTGTGAAGAATGAAAAGATAGCAGTAACAACCTCTGAAAATTCTCTTAAGGGGTTCATATTTCACCCCTATTCACAATATCGCATGTTAAACTATGGTAAAATTAAATTAGGTGATTATTCAGTAACAATCATAATTATCAGAGAGTACATGTAAATTACAAATGTGCTAGATTGTCAAAAATTGTCTAAGTAAATTTTAATTTTTAAAGGATAATAAACATGTAATTAGAAATTTCATATTTTACAGACTAGAAATTTCATATTTTACAGACTTTTTTTAATACTTAAATTTTATACAGACAAATTTTAAAAACACACTTCATCAGCAATTTAAGAACAATATCTAGTGATAAAAACTTTTTTTTAATGTTTACTTTAAATAATGAGCAATCATCTTGTAGAAATTTTTGGGATTTCTCAGTCAGAAAGAGGAAAACCAGTTTAATTGAAGTATGTCTTTAATAATAAGAATTCAATTAATTTTCCTAATCTCTCTTAGGTATTTTAATAACTTTGTCAGAAATGCAGGATGATCAGGTTATTCTGATATGGCATATAATGTTCAATGAGAATATACTATATGGCCAAAGGTGACCAGCCACTTGTGATTTTAGACATTTTGTTAAATATCAAGAAAAATACATGAGGAATTATCCTGAAACTCTAAGTGAGTAAACAAAATAGTACAGGTCATACATGACCATGAAGATTTTTTTCCTGAAACTCCATAAGGGACCATCAACAAATTGCAAAAGAATGAATATCTTTTGGATAACCCTGTCAAAACTAATGTAGCAAAAGTGCTCACATTGTAGATTATGATTAAGTGGCTTATTTTAACAAACAATGTTCATTTTTATGTTGATAGCATGTATACTCGTAGAAAAATTAAGGTTTTTATAGAAACAGACCCAAATTTTTCCAAGATTTTTGCTTTTAATTTGCCGAGTTCTTAATGTAAAAAAAAAAAAATGTTCTTTTCTGAAAATATGACAAACAACATTGCACACAATACACTGCAATCAGAATTAAAAAATAATAAAAATTGTATGAAAAATGAGCAGTTTTACTAAGCAATTCTTCATTGTGGATGTGTGAAAGCAATCAATAAATTTCATTTGCATATTGTGTTAGCAACTTTTGTGAAAGTCTTAAAATCATAGCTTGAAAACTCTGAAAGTGATCCTCTATTGAATAAACTCAAAATCTGTTATTCCCAAAATGAAGCAAAAAGATGAGGGGCTGTATCCATTTATCCATTGATTAGTGTCATAGAATACACAATATGGCACATACTATATTTAGATACAACCCTTCATTTTTTTGCTTCATTTTGGGAATAATGGATTTTGATCTTATTCTATAAATGATCACTTTCAGAATTTTCAAGTTATGATTTTAAGACTTTCACAAAAGTCGCTTTATACATTTAGCTAACACAATATGCAAATGAAATTTATTGATAGCTTTCACACATCCACAATGAAGAATTACTTAGTAAAACTGCTCATTTTTCATATAATTTTTATTATTTTTTAATTCCGATTGCAAGTTATTGTGTGCAATGTTGTTTATCATATTTTCAGGAAAGAATATTTTTTTACATTAAGAACTTTGTAAATTAAAAGCAAAAATCTTGGAAAAATTTGGGCCTGTATTTATAAAAACCTTAATTTCTCTATGAGTATACTATACATGCTATCTGCATAAAAATGAACACAGTTTACTACAATAAGCCACTTAATCATAATCTACAGTTTGAATGCTTTAGCTACATTAATTTTGACAGTTATCCAAAAGATATTCATTCTTTTTCAATTTGTTGATGGTCCCCTATGAAGTTTCATGAAAAAATCTTTACGGAAATGTGTGACCTGTACTGTTATGTTTACACACAGAGTTTCAGTATAATTACTCATGTAATTCTAGATATTTAACAAAATGTCTAAAATTGCAAGTGGCCAGTCACCTTTGGCCATATAGTGTACGCCACATGTTTTATGTAAAAGAAATCTTAACCATTAAAGACAATCCATACCTGTTGCTATCTACAAGAATAGCACTATTTAAAAACTTGTAAATTATGAATTTTACAGAAAAAGAAAATCTGAAAATTTATTTAAATTTCATTACAAAAAAGATTCAATCACCTAGCTAGATGATTGAAACTAAACCTAAAATGATGAAATGACCAAATTTTGAATACTTGACCTGATTGCTGGCATAAAAATTGCAGCTGTTGTAGATAGATTTATTTCAGCATCTTGCATGGTCCCTTGAATTAGAATATCATTAATTTCTAAAAGTTTTTCAGCATAACTTTTCTGAGATTAAATCAGAGAAAACTTTTAAAAAGTAGTGGTGTGTAATTTCAGGGAACAGTATAAATGTTATTAAAAAAAAATCTGTTTATGAGAGTGATAATTTTTCTGTCAATGCTTAGACCTAGTAAGACCAGAATGAAAAATTAGCAAATCATTGAAAGATGTGGACAAAAATAATAACCCCCCCTCCCCAAATATACATATTGAAACATAAAATGAAGAAATTTATGTGCTATGATGGTAATCAAAGAGACATAGAAAATATTCAGCTATGCTACATTCAACAATTTAAAAATAAATAAATAACAAAAAGAAAAAAACTATAAAACAATTTCAAAGTTACAACAGATATAAAACAATTCTTAAAAAGTGATAATTAACATATTAAAGCTCAAAGTAATACAAAATGACCACTGTAATTGTCCACTAGGAGAACTCACATCATAACCCATATAAATTAAAAGAACATTCCATAAATTAATGGTGGTTTAAGAAATATTTCTTTTATCCTGGCACCTGCAATTTTAACTGAAAAAAGTGTGGTGGTCTATAAAGAGAAAAGAGAATGTCCTCTTTTCTTGTTTATTTATTCCTTTGTGCAACATGGTAGGTTTAGCAAAGTGAAGTTAAATTAAAAGGACTTGAAATGAATGTACAACAAATAAAATTTATATGCTAATAAAAATGTTATAAGATATCAAAGTAAAATACATAACAACATTACTTATAACAGAATACTTTCATTAGGTAGTATCTTATATACTCGAAATAGATCTTTTTGGGATATCACAAGTACATTCACTATTTAGAATAATGTGACATAATTCACATTATTAGTTACTCAATAGATCTTCATGGTATTTAGTAAAGTTTACATAAGCAATCATACCATGCAGAAGTCTTCTTTCAAAAACTGCCCACACTACAGCAAAGTACAGGATAAGGCTCTCCAACTCCTCAGCAGACCAATGAGAAATGGTAGGAAAGACTCCTTTCATCTATATGAGCTTCGGCCATGTGACGGTTGGGAAGCTGAAAATGGCACTAGTGGTACAGGACTATCCACAGAGATTCGTCGTAGAAAATGAAAACTGAATAGTACAAAACAAAAAAAAAAGAAAAAAAAGGGCAAACAAAAAAAAATTTAGGACTCTATCACATGCAGAAGCTTTCCAAATTAAAATTTCGTAAATTAAAGGAAAAAGGATGCAAAAAAACTAAGGACAGAAAATGTAAACATGGATTATGTATTTAAAAAATAAATATTTATAACATAATGCAGCATTCTCAAAATAAGAATTTTATACTTACAATCGTCTTATTCCCAATTTCTTCCTTTCTGGATATAATTTATCTTCAGGTTCTTTGTTAATTGGACCTTGCACAGGACCTTCTTCTTCTTCATTAGGAGCAGATACAGAAGATAAACTTGGAGAACTTCAAGGACAAATATTAAAATTAAATTATTGTAAGTTTCCTTAGTATAATAAACTTAATTTTAAAAACAACATCAAAAGTCAAGATAAAAGCTGAAACAGAAAATTAATTCAATAAACCTCATTATCTATTTAAGTAATTTATCAACAAAACAATGGTTTCAAGTTGTACTAAAACACAAGACTATTCATGACCCCCCCCCCCCCCTAAAAAAATGTTCATGCTAATTTTTAGATTTAATAAAAACAGTAATATACAAGAATTTATCTTATTCAAAAAGCCAACTTAGATTTTTAACTCAAATGCAAAATCTCTGAAAGAACTTTATTAGATAAAATGCAATGAATTATTTAAAAGCTATATATTAATCTTTTTACTAAATTTTGTTTGTTATCTGTCTGGGTCAACCCTTGTAATCAAAATTTCCTCTACTTGTATTAAACCAATTTTTCTCAACCTTTTACAACTTCATTGCCAATGACAATACAATATTCAAATACTTTCAGTGATGCACTGCTTAAGGGTAGAATCAGTGGACAAAATCCTCTTTGCACAGATGAAAAATATTAAAGAAACAAGTTTAACAACAGTATGCCAATACCTATGAATCACAATAATCAAATTCATTTTAATCCAAACCACACTTGCAAAATACAGCAATATTTCTAAATCTTCTATTGCCAAGCATGCTTGGGATTCTGGTCATAATTTTAATCTTCAAAATGCTAAAATTACCTTTAATGACAATAATATCTCTGAATTGGACTTTCTTGGAAATTTAGCCATTTATCTTAATCAGGGGAGTGCCTAGACTTTTCTCACAGGGTCCTGTTTTTGTGAAACTGTGAATTTTTTTTTTCTTATTTGTGAAAATTCTTGTCAGAATTTTGTGAATTTTAAATTATCAATGTCGCCAGGTTCTATTTTTCATATATAAAAAGCTAAGCAATATGCTCTTTGGTGAGTTCAACTGCTTATTTACAAGTCAGATTTTATTATTTAATGATTAAATTTGTGAAAAGTTCAATTTGTAGGTGAAAAATTCTATGAAAGTTCTATTTAAGAGACAAATAATTTTATGAAGGGTCCTGTTTTGAGATAAAATGTTTTGTGAAGGGTCCTGTTTTAAGATAAATTAGTTTGTGAAGGGTCCTTTAACCTCCTGACTGCCACGACCAGATTTTTTCGCACACTAAGCTGCAGGTTTCACTGCAACATTATATATATAAAATCCCTCCATGTATAACAATTCCGGGGTCAACCCATTCACGAGAAAAAGAAACTTATTGCGACCAATGACAAATTCCATTGTGAAAGTTACCTCCGATTTTAAAGGCTATCAATTTTCTGAACAATGAAAACATTCCATGGTCGTAATAGAGGGTTCTCATTGGTCAGATTTACAGTGGGAGCTGTAAATGACGTCACTGCATTTTACTGTGCTTTGAAATCTTTTCATGATTTCAAACACAGTATTCACTGTTAAGAAATTGAACCATTTGCTGTATCATCACTCCCCAGCTTTTATAGAATATCCCTATTTTGACTTATGAGAATGCTCCATAATACGGTGAAGTAATCATTTTCTATAAAAGCTGTGGAATGAAGATGCAGCAAAATGGTCAAATTTTTAACAGTGTTTAATTAAAACTTTTATTTAAGGAAAGCGAAGGTGCGTTTTAAATACAATATTGTTAGAATTTTTATATTCGGGTTGTTTTATTTTTATTTATTTATTTATTTATAGCCGTGAATGACTCCATTGTCACACAAACTCACAAGTGATTGTTTATTCTTTACTGTTGACATTTGTTTTTGATCTTATAGGGGCCTCCGTGGTCGAGTGGTTAAGACCCCGCTCTGCTAACCTGGAGGTTGTGGGTTCAATTCCCGTTGGCTCCATTGCACACACACTTTGTGTGGAGCTCCTGGTTGTATTTCTCTTGTATTGTAAATTTCCTTCTGCTATCTCGTGCTTCTATATTGACGATGACTTATAAGCAGGCTTTGTTTAATTGTTGTATTTTTTAAAATTGTCTAAGTCTAAAGTGGCATTGATTGACCACAGTTATTGTAATTTTTTATCATCCTTTTAAAAATGCAAACACGTCATTTTGACGGGCTATCTTCTAGTAAGCAATATTTAAGTTAATATAATTCTACAAACAAAACCCAGTTTTGAAAAATTAAGTTAGGATTAATACTCTCTAAGATTATACACTTATACGTAATAACATATTTTGTATCAGATTGGAAAAAAAATCTTTTTTTTTTAATATTTTTAATAAATTACAGAGAAAACAACATTACAATTTTACCCTTTTGCTGGGCAGTCAGGGGTTAAAGGACCTAAAATTTTCTTAAACATATCCCTGTTAATCGCGAAGTTATTATTAATGATATATCTGATTCCACAATGCTCTTTGCAGCTGGGAAAAACCTTTTTAATCCTACCATACATACATTTTTTCATATTAATTTACACTAGTTTGATATATATATTTCATTTTCATTTCATGTGTTCCAATATTTTAATATATGTGTGTGTTTTATTTTATTATAATTTATTTTCAAATTTACTTTATTTTTATGCATTTGTTTATTTTCCAATTTACTTTTTTATTCCCCTTCTACTCTGTGTTTTTTGTTTCGATTATATGGTTCTACTATTGGCTGTTATCATATGCTTTCTTATTAACTATTTCTTCAGCTTGTTTCATTTCCCTTATCTTTTATTTCAGTCTTGCTGCTGCTTTTATAGTAGAAGCACATCTTCCTTGCACCTAACAATGAAAGACTAAGATTTTTTGAAAGCCCTAGCACATTTAAAATTATTCAAAGTATTTTAGTTCTTTGCAACAGTTTCAACTTAAATTTAAATATAGTTTTGATTATATGAGAATAACAACAATGGTTACAGCAAACTAATGAAGTAATAAAAGCAAGTTATTTAAATGTTTAAAGCTATACAGGGCGAGTCATAAATATCGAAACAATAGGCTATCTCTTTAAATATTGCCTCTAGACCCATACTTCCAATTGCAAAAATTAATTTAAAAAAAGGTGAAATTTCTGATAAGATAAGTTGCAACTCCATGGTGGGGGAGGGGGTCTACTTGAAAAAATACAAAAATTAAATTTTTATATGGCCCCCGTAGAGCAAAATTCCCAATTAGGAAATTATTTCTTATCCATTTCTAAACTGAACAAAAAAAAAAAATTCATCTCCGTATCTAAAAACCTGACAGAGATATTAAAATCCAAAATTCTCCTAACTTAGTGACTTACACCACTTTACCATGCTTGTAACTGAAGAGTTTTTGACTAATCTTTAAAGTAAATGAGGGATCGTCCACAAATTATCTGTTATTAAATGTCGATTTAAGATAGTTACTCTTATTTGCACATAATAAAGCAGTGTATTGATTTAAATCAAAACTTGTTTTCAAATTATGTTGATCATCAGCAGTGGAGGTCTGCATAGATCGAAATGTATAGGTCCGGTCCCAAACTGACCCATAGGGAAAAAAGTTCTGCCCAGCATAGGAAAATGTTAAAATCATAACCCAGACCAGCCTAGAAAAAAAGTTTAAATCATATCCCGACTCAGCCGTGAATTTCTACGTAGTTTTTTGCTTCCGTGTGGTTAAAAATTCTTTCTTATGGAGGAGTTCTGAACAAAAATACTTATTATAGCTTTTTGTTTTTTATATTTATACTTTTTATTATTAAAGAAGCGCCAAAGGCTGTGATATATTTATTTTATGAATGAATCTCTATTCATATGTAAATGTTTCACTTATATTTTAATATTGCTAATCCATGTTCCGTGCGTTGGAGACTTTGAAAAATTTTATACAGTAAAACCTTTTAAGAAGACAGAATCACATAGGAAAAAATATGTTATAGACAAATGCCCTTCCTAGGAGGGTTAAAAGGAGTTTTTTTGCATGGATCAACACATTTTCCGTTTGAGACAGAATTCCATCATAGGCAGTTTTTTTAATATACTATTCTTAAAAGAAATTTTTTTTTTTTTTTTTTTTTTTTTTTTTGTAAAATAAAAGCGATTTTAAAACCTATACAGTTTTTGTAAAAATTTTGATTGAACCAAATTTTACATATTTCAGGCATGTATTAGGTCAGTCAGAGACAGGGATTTTAATATGGATTGTCCGAAACCGGGATTGAAAATTTTGTCCAGAGCAGACCTAAAAAATGGGAAGAAGTCCCCTCCGGTATGAAAAATACATTAGACTCGGATAGGCGAATGTTCAGAAAAAAGTAACGTCTCGGTATTGACTCGGCCTAAGCCCAGAATATAGCAGCCTCTCCAGGACGATAAAAAGCTTGAAGTTTTGAGAGGTAAATTTCTAAAAAAGACTTAATCTGCAACTTAGAAAAGCATTCTTTTAAATAACTAACGGGCATTAAAACAATATGTTTCGTTTTTCTTCATAATGAATTTTTTCCCGACTACTTCTTTCTTTAAATTATTAAAAGTTAAGAATTGTAAAAGAAAAAAGTACAAACTTGAAAAATGTCATTTTTAATTATTTTACATTAGTTTTGTTTCAGGCAAAATTGAAAAAATATTTAATTTTGAAAATATAATTCTTTTAAAGTTATATTATTTTTTCAATAAATATTTTTAATAGTTTTAAAATTAATATTGAAAAACAAAAACCCTGAAACAAAACTAAATTCAGATTTTCATCTTTAATTATAAAAAGAAACTCAAATTCGATAAATAATGTTTTGATCTATAACTATTTTTAATTATTCCATATAACCAGTACTAATTATATGAAAGTTTTATAAATTTTAGGATAAATTTTAGGATGTTACTTTCTTAGCAAATTATATGGCTAACAATCACAAAAAAAGAAGACAAATCAAAATTCTAACTCAACAGATAGATTTTTCACCCTTTTCCTAGAACTGTTAAAGTAACAATGTCTTTTGAATTGCACGCATTTCAATTTGTGTCTAATCCCTTAAAACCTGATGAATAATTCAAACGGCTATAACTCTTCAAGTTTTCATGATATGAAGATGCAACTTTTTGTGTCTTATTCAGGACTGGATAAGGAAAGTTTACGTAACAGGAATTTTTTACCTACGGCTGTATAAACACTATATTTCACCTTTTTTATGAATTTTTGCAATTGGAAGTATGGGTCTAGGGGCAATATATAAGGAGATAGCCTATTGTTTCGATATTTATGACTCGCCCTGTATATTAATTATACAGTGTGGAATCTGTTATCCAGCATTATCATATCTGGAATGCTCTGAAAACTGGAATATAAAGCTTGATTTGTTTTATTACAAGAAATATAAAACCTAAAGATGTATTCTAATGTTGATTTCTAGGCCAATTTGTCAGGGCATAAACCCAGCAACCCATTTTAATTACTTTATGTGGTCAACACGTGTTTTAAAATATTTCATGCATTTGGTGCCCTTACTGCCCTTTTTCATGCTCACTTTTGATTTCTTTCCTTTTCAGCTCATGGAGAAATAATCCAAAATATGTCTATTGATCACAGGAAATAAAAGAAATTTCATCAGTCAGTAACAGGGAAATGTTACAAAATTTGTCAGCCAGTCAAGTGAAAAAAATCTCGAATTTCACCATTTAATTATGAGATAAAAATCACAAGATTCTTCTGATAACCTGATAATTGTGTCAGCCAGTGCAAAACTCTGATTTCTAATCAGTTATGAAACAGTTAAACAGGGTTGCTGAAAGCTGTAAAATAAAATAATGGCAGAGTGCTTAAAATAGATACACATTAAATAAACAGTTATTAGGTTTTAAGTAAAACTGTTTATTGAACTGAATATAGCAAAATATAAAAAAATATGAACTTAGATAGCAATAGCGACATAAAATATAAATGACTGTCAATTCAAATAAATGTATTATTGGCACGAGACTTAAGTCTTAAAAAATATGCAGCTTGTCAAAACATAAATTTGTTTTATAAAATGCTTGTATAATACACTTTAATGCTGTATAAATGTATATAAACACTTTGCTGAAGATTCAAGAATAAACATTCACTTACAATAATGTAAATAAAACTTTCTACAACTAAATACATTGTAGAAATAAAAAGCTTCTTGATAAAATACCAAAGAGAAAAAAACATTTTTCGCTGAAACAAAAAGTACAAAAAAGAAATAAATTCTTTATAAAATTTACTTTTTTTTTTCCCTTTCAAAATTTTTTATAAATGTTGGTCACTAAATTGTCATCAAGAATATTTTTGGAAGATAACTACAGTAATTAACATGCTATATTCTGATAAAATGTATTACACAAATTTACTTTATATTTATTGAACATTTCTCAAGATCTTTCTTGAGATTGTCTAAAAAACTCTTGATTTTCAAACAAAGAATCTAAAAATTATCACCACAGATGAAATATACATCTCTTAAGTTTAATTTTACATTTCTGAAACATAGATAGTAATTACAAATTTTCTGCAGTTATATGCAAAAATGTCTTAAAATTTAGAATTTGTTATTTTATTCATCAAAAGATTGAAAAAAAATAAAGACTTACATACATATAAAATGAAAAAAAAATCACATAATTAACATATTTGTAACATTTTCTAGACATTCAAGATATTCTAAGCATCACTGTTAAATGCTAATCACTGAAATAAACAAAAAACTTACCTAGGAATATCTTTTGGCTTATGTAAGCTCAGTTCATCTTCTAAATCACTTAATTTGGCTTTAAGATCATTTCTTTCATAAAGTATGTGCCTCAATTCATCTAAGGTAAATCGGGGTCGATTAGGATCATCTAAATTTATTACAAGTTTACCACGCATATCTAAACTCTGTTTGGTCTGAAAAGAAAGTAACATATTCACATTAAAATGAAGACTTTAAACAAACTCTAAGGAATAGTATGATATAAAACAATAAATCTCATTAGGCTGCTCCCAAATCAAAATGAACTACATTTTGACATCTTTCTTAATTCAATTATGTTTGGAAAGTCATGAAATTGACAGGTGTTCTTATTTAGAAACATTGTAATCAAAAGGCATTTTTCATTTTTTGGTAAAGAATTGATCTTTCAGAAAAAACTGTCAAAGTTGGTGTTTTGAACAAAATATTCAGTCACAACACCACAAGAAAGCAGAAAAACCCAGTCATCATGCGAACACAGTTGCTCATAACTAGACACTAACCCCTGAATACTAAATGCCTCTTGCATTTGACTCAAAACACTCTTCCTTGAACAAAACACACACACTTGACTCAAAGGAATTCTTTAAGATTGCCCATAAGTTGAAAATTTACCCCCTCGTTAACTTTATTTATTATTATTATTTTGCCTGTAAAAAATAGACATACTGCTATTTAGTAGATTTTAATTACAACTACTTTTATATTTTGAAATGACATTCATAAACCTGCTTATAACTTTTGATTCACTAATTAAATTTCATGTACAATTTTATAATGTTACTAAATATATTTACTTCATAAACATTGTTTTATTTTTGATGGAAACCTATTTACATATAAAGACAAATGCTATTAATTTATATAGTATAATTAATTACAAAAAAGAAAATGTATTTTAAAATTATGATGTATAATAAATGAATAATAAATGATGTACAATTGACTAAGAGTTTAGAAATCTTACCTCTTTCTCAATATTTAACAGTAAAAATACCATTTAATTTACCAATTTAAATTAATATTTATATAAAGACACAAAAAGAAAAAATCTGAAATTCTAGTAAAAAAAAAAAATTAAAAATCTTTTAAACAAAGTTTATTTTTAAAGTAATTTATTTTAAAGTTTTCCAAATTAATATTCTCAATCAGGGATCAAAATGGAAAAATCCATGATCTAGAATGCTATTTCAGAAGTAGCACTGAATATTTTAAATTAGAAAAAACGTTACCGTGAGCATGGTAATAAACATGAATGAAACTGTAATAATATCTTTTAATAATTCCATAACTAGAACAATATGTACGATACTTTCATAAACCAGAACAATATTTGTCATAATTTCATGAATCGGAACATTGTTCTGGTTAGACTTCGAGTCGACTACGGAAGGCTGTAATTGATTACAATTATTTTCAATTAAAAAAAAACAGATTACGATTATGTCTCTACTTAAGCAAGTTTGATTATAATTATGTATTTAATTATCCATTTTTCAAAATCTAGATTATGATTACCAAACTAGTCGATTACGATTACAGTTGGATTACACTGATTTTGTAATCTACATATTACAAACTTTAGTCTTTTGACATCGTGTCATGTAACTGAATTCTATCCAAACCAGACACGACACTAAGTTCTGATTGGATTAAAGCTAATTTAAAAGCTAATTTCCATTTTAAGTCCTAAAAAACTTCATTCTTGATTATTAATGAGTATTATATATATATTATATAGTATATATAATTAATTGTAAAACAATATATAACAATAAAACAGGAAGTATATATATAAATCGTTTATGAAAAAGATGAAATTGACATTAAGGATATAATTAAAACTAATACCATATTTACTCGTGTATAGGGCGCACGTATGTATAAGGCGCATCCCTACTTTACAAGTAAAAATGGAGATTTCTTAAAATCTGGTATATAATGCGGACCATAAATTTGATATGCTAATGAAGAATGACCAAATGAATTTCAATAAAAAAAAAGTCAAAACAAACATTACACCAGACCAGAAAACAAGACAAAAATGTACTTTTAGACTTCGGGTTGTAAGAGAATGATGGAAAATAGGAATGAGTGATTGTAAAGAGAATTGCTAATTAGTGTTTAGATAATGTCATTAGCTCTGTTGCATAAAAAACTGCAAAGAATGAAATAAATATGCAGTAATACTTCAATTAAGTAACATTTTCCAAATTTTAATATCTTTGAATAATTTCTTGTTTCATATGTATATCGTTTGGCTGCATCCAACAGTAAAAAATTATTCCGTGTATAAGGCGCACCTAGGAGTTTTGCCCTAATTTTTTGGAAAAAATGGGCGCCTTATACACGAGTAAATACGGTATTCAATAAATATATTAAAGTAAGGATTAATTTTCATAAATTTTCGGCTCATGTTGGAGTATCTTCGGTTCAAGTTGCATTTCGGGTTAGGATTAGGTCAGGCATGAGATTGCAAAAAGTTAAAAAAAAGAGGAAAAGCGTGTGAACTGAAAAATGAAAAATTATTTCAAATAGCATGCGTGTAGGACAATTCAGAAGCTTATTTTATTCACAACAAAATTGTTAATACTTTTGTTTAAATCCTGTTTTATTTAAATTTTTTTTGGAAAGGGGGGGGGGAGAGGAAGAGGGTCAGAGACAATCCATTTATGCAAATATTATAAGTACTTCTGAAATTAAAGTTTCGATTTTAAGTTCAAATTTCAGATGCAATGTTTTACACAGCAGTCTTAGCTAGTTGTCCAATTTAAATTTTAACATGTTTTCACTTACAACATCAATTAACAAACATGGCAAGCTTATGTTTAATTTGCCACTCAATTGCAAAAAAGTTGTTCAAAACAATATTACAGCAAATTTTTTGCAATTCTTTGAAAAATTCGCATTTTTTCTGCAATTCCTCACGAAATTTGCGTTTTTTCGTCGAAAATCTCGTTTTTTCCGCGATCTGTAGACGCTAATAACGGTTTTTTCGCGATCTTTTGATGAAAATCGCTGTTTTTCGCGCAATTTGACGAAAATAGAGGTTTTTTTGCACGAAAATCGAGACTTTTCTCGGGATATTTTGACGCAATCCGCATTTTTCTCGCGATATTTTGAAAAAATCTGAGTTTTTCTCGCGATAATTTGACGAAATCCGCGTTTTTCTCGCGATTTTTGAAGAAAACTACGTTTTTTCGCGATATTTAGATGAAAGCTGCTTTTTATGGTGATATTTTGACGAAAGCCGCATTTTTTCCCGCGATATTTTGACAAAAACCGCATTTTCCCCCCGCAATATTTTAACGAAAACCGCGTTTCTTTGGCGATATTTTGACGAAATCTGCGTTTTTTGGATCTTTCGACGAAAATAGCATTTTTTCTGCCACCTTTCGACGAAAATCTCATTTAAATTCCGCGACATTTTGACGAAAATCGCGTTTTTTTTTTCACGATCTTTAGTCAAAAATCTCTTTTCCGCGATCCTTGAAGATATAAAAAATCGGAAATGCGGAAAATGAGAAAAAGCGGAAAACCGCGGATGAATCTCATGCCTGGATTAGGTATAACCGACTTGTGCAAGATTCTGTTATGAATCCTTCTTACTTTGGATTTGTTATTTAACCATATACATGTGTATGTAATATTACACTTCTTTTACAATTATTTAAATTTGCTCACAGTTCGAAAGCAATTAAAACTTCTCTGAAAAACTCTCTGCAATCTAACCCTGTCTATTTCATCTTGTCCTGTTGAATTTTGGTCAGTTACCTTTCGAATAGTGAGATGTAACATGCAAAATTCTGATTTGAAATTCATGAATATCAGAGAACATAAGATGAGACCCCCCCCCCTCCTTTACACACACACATGATCTTGGGAAAAGAAAAACCTGTGTTTCACAATTTTAATCACAATTTAAAATGCAAAATATAAATATGAAATGAGTTTAACTAAGGTTATTTTCCACAGAATTGCTGTTGCAAGACATTTAAGGATAAAAGCAAAACAAAATTTAAAAAATGAAGAAATATTAAATATTAAAAAAAAAAAAAGCTCCTACCAAAATTTTAGAAATGTGGGAATTTATTCTTTTTTCTTTTATTTGAATGGCTCTGTCCCCTTGACCCACAGGTTTAAAACAAAATTAAAACACTTGAATGTCAACAAACAATAAAATAAAATGAAATAAAGTATTGTCTTTTGGTAGGAGAGTATTTTGGGGGGAAGAGGCAAAAAAACCTTCCAGAGAAAAAAAAAATCTGGTACCCTTTTTTCTACTATTTATTTCTAACTCATTTAGAACAAATAATTTTTCTGGAAGTTCTTTCTTTTTAAAATAATTAGAGATAATTCAAAATTCAGTGGGTAGTTATCGAACTTGTAGGTACATATGTTAAGAGAATTTACCAAAATTTAAATAACATTATGCCTGTATATTTATTGACAAACCAGTCTTAGTTTATTTTTTCTTTGGATTCTGTAAAAATAAGCATACATAAAGAAACAATCTTGTATTATTAGTGCTTTTGTAAGAAAATTGATCTATATGTTTATCTTAAACAGATATATTAAAATACAAATTTAAAAAAAAAACGGATAACTTTATTATTTAATTATAATTAATTAGCAGCAGTGAAATTACGCTTGAAATTACTGAATATTTAGTATGTGACTATCACACTGCTGACAAGTCATAGAACCAACATAGTGAAAAACAGAGTTCTCAGCAGAACATGAAGGGCAATTTCCCTGATTTTCCATGACCAAATCTCAAAAAATTTTTTAATCAAATGGGAATACAATGAAATTTTCTACTCATTTTCACAATCCTTTGTCAAAACTAACTTTTTTCAATTATTCGTCAAATTTCTAGTTCTTTTTCCCCTTGCGATTGTCTAATGAATTTTGTAATTTTTTCTTCAAGACTATTTGATGACTCTTGCATCATTTATAATTTTTTCCATGACTTTTTAGAAAATATTTGTAAAATCCCTGACCTTTCCTATATATTTTGAAATTTCTATGACTTTCCCTGACTACTTTGAAATTCCATGACTTTCCAGATTTTCTTTGATTTGCCATGATGCTGGGAACCCTGAAAAATGTTCAAGACGGGGATCGAACCCAGAACCCTTGGAATAGCATTCCATGTGTACCATTTAAGCTATGAAACCATTAAAGTGCTCTAAAAATGTAAGTGAGAAATGGCAACCTGGGAATTGTCCTCGTAACACATGGAAATGCTATTTTTCTAACCATAAGACAAAATAATCAAAAGCTTCACTTAGGCAGTTAAAGAATGATCTTCAAAGACATCTGCATACAACCACAGATTGTTAAAATCAACAAAGATTTGAAGAACTTCATCAGCATGAAAAATTTAAAACAGGAAAGCTAGCTGCCATTAATTGTGCTTCTGCAGCATATTCATCAGTCTGGTTTAAATATTCATATAAAAATTATGAAATTATAGTCCCAGAAATGCATAATAGTTGGGTTAAAGAACAATTCTAAATGGCTTTGTAGGAATTTCTTGTGTCATATTTACCTTTTTATGAACAGAGAAATAGCAAATTTTATAACTTTTAACGAATTGTCTTTAGGAGTTACTACTGATAAAATGACTTCCAATTACATCATCTTGTTGTAGTTGTAAGAATATCTGCATTTGATATTGATCATAATTCTTACTTTTTTTTTCAGACTATTTATTTAGAGCACAATGCAGTAACAAATTTGAATAGTGAAGATTTATCAAGAAGTATTTTGAATACCATAGAAAAGTTTGGATTAAACTTTTGCCATATATTTGCCAATATCTCATTTGATTTTCAGTTGATGTCTAATATATAAACTTTGATATTGGTATCTTATAAAAAAAAAAAAAAAAAATGTCAAAAAAATATAAGCACAAAATAGAATTATTGAAAAAGCATGCAAATATGCCAAAAATTATTTCAGACGCCTTTGAGCTTATTAAAGATGTAATGAAATATCTTGTAAATTGCATAATTAGTATTAAGTTCTATCTGTCAAGTAATTTTATGTCTGAGGCGAAGATATATCTCATCTAGCATCTGTATGCATAGTCATCCTTTTAATATGTCTCTTATAACAATATCTACTTTGAAGAGAATCATCACTAC
This sequence comes from Maratus speculifer, assembly GCA_964019185.1. Lineage (NCBI taxonomy): Eukaryota > Metazoa > Arthropoda > Arachnida > Araneae > Salticidae > Maratus > Maratus speculifer. Next base: position 226,512,589 of record OZ025299.1, read on the forward strand.
ATTCTCTCCACTTAACAATGTTAACTCTTGGTACTTTTTCATTTCCTTTCTTACCTTTTCAATGCAATGAAGAATACTAAGATATATTTCAAGGGAACAAGCTAGTCAATATATTTTATGTACATTCAAAGAATACTTATACTCTAAGGAGCTGTTATAGTATCAATAGTTCATTATAGTATAATTGTAGCATAGTTCATTTTTCTTTTCAAGTGCTTGCATATTAATTAGTATCAACCAGGGATGATTGTGAATTTAAAAAAATATTCTGAAATTCACAGCAAATTTTCTGAAAGGTTACAGCAGGGTGGCGTAAATAAATCCCTTGACACACTAATTATATTTATTTTATTTTTTTACTTTTCTTTGATAAAATCCACGTTTCTTAAGATCATTTAAAGAAATTTATGTTCTACTCACCAAGAACCTTTGATGAAATTTACAGGGTTTTTTTGCAACCGTTTGAAGAAATTTGCATATTTTTTCGTGATTCTTTGACAAAATATGCACTTTTTGTGAACTTTTGATGAAATTTGCATGTTTTCTGTGGTCTTTTGATGAAGTAAATGATTTTTTTCCACAATAGATTTTAAAAATTGCCCTTTTTTTCGACAACAATCTTTTGAAAATTTCAACATTTTTTTTTGTCTGAATTTTCCTTAATTTTTGTAAAATTTAAAACAAAATTATCCCTGTATATCAACCAAATAGCTTCTTTGATTCTGCTATTATAGTGAGGAGGTTCTTCTCTTATTGAAACCGCATGAAACATACTGAAACAATATACATATCTGTAACAATTACCATGCAACAATTTATGAAAACTAACTAAATGTTCCTTTATAAAAGTAGACTTGTTAATAAAAATATGCAACATAAAAAAATGAACACAATGATTAATTATAGAATTTTGTTTATAACAGGCCCGTAACTAGATGGGGGCGAAGGGGGCTGAGCCCCCCCTAGCTACCGCCAGAGCCTCCTCTAATGCTTTCAATATTTTTTACTTTTTTTTACAAAATGTATATTTTAACTTTCTTCAAAAAAAAAAAAGAAAGAAAGAAAGGGAGAAAGATACTGAACTTCACTTTTAGATTTTTAACTGCCTTGAATGCAATGAAATATGTTAAACACTTTACGTTCAGAACCCTAGATCAGTTATTTTACCGTTACCTTGCCTGCGGCAAAGAAATTTACAGTGCAGTTCTGGGAACGCGTTCTAGATCGGAACATTTCTTTCAACTCAAAAATTAAATCCAGATGCACAAACTAGCTACCACATATTTCGTCGGTCGTTTTGTGATAATTTAAAAGCAATAATCTTAGACAGATGAATGGAAACATGCATCTTGGTCAAGCTGATCGGCAATTTGTAAAACAATGGGGAAACGTCTTCACTAAACGTAGTTAACTAAAAACACGTCTTTCTAAATTTTAATGATTTGTCTATTGGCAATATATATTTGGCAGTAGATTTAGTTAATGATGAAATATCCCTTGTAAAAAAGATTGTTCAAGGAAATTAAAAAGAAAAAAATATGTCAATTTATATACAAATGAAATAAGAAAAATAATTGCTTGAATACAGGGTTTGATTTAAGCGGTATCGCATCGCAATTTGCGATTCAAATTTAACTAAAATGCGATCCAAGAAATGAATTAAATCGCAATTATTGCGATGCATATTTCCCATACCCTTTGTTATGTTATGTACACTTAAAGTTAAATTTTAAAGACGTCTTTACACGACATACGTTGTGTTTTCACTCTCCCCAAGTGTTTATTTACAATAAAAGCCATTTTGCACCATTGCTGGGCGCAGTTTTCTTAATAAACACATGATTTGTTCCCGCCCTGATGCTGTGATTGATTACTGAATCACTGTTACTCACTAATCATGGCGTTTGCTCATAAAAGTTTGATGTGCATGTTGTAGTGGTTCTAAAATGAACACTCACTGTTACGATCCTTTTACTTTACTTATGCATCGAAACTGACAGTGCAGATTCTGACTCCACTCACTCCAACCGTACTTTGCTTGCCATACGCGTTTGTTTATCTCTCGCTTTCAGGGAGATTGCCGTAGCCACGTGACCATAATAGTATTTAAAAAAAAAATGTAAATTTTCAAGATTTAAAAGTTAAGTTAGCTATTTTTCACTTGCTATGCAAAAGTGTCTAACTGCTATTCAAAACTGACTTTGTATAGCAGTTACTGCTAGGCAATTTTATTTTTCTAAATCGACCCCTGCTTGAATACTAGAAATTGTTTCATGCTGGGGGTGTAGGCAAGGGTATATTAGGAAAGCAAAATTTTAAAAAAGTTATTTATTTATTTATTTTTGTGGTTCATAAAATTGCAAACCATTCTTTTTTTAAATTTGTCATATAGCAATAAAAAACATAATGCGAAAATGCACGATTAAGGTTATTTTAAGATAAAATTGTCTTAATATATTATTTTAAAGTATCTACAATTATTTGTTGTATGTTGCATTTAAATCTATTTTGAAGCTTAAATCTGCTAAATTCTGACACTATTGCGAAATACTTTCTAATGATAAAGGCATAAAATTTACAGATATGGATTATTCAAACTCAAAGAATTAAACTGCACAACCGAGTTTTGTGCTTTATAAGACCGTTTATGAATTTAAACAAACTACTTTCTGATTATTTTCATTTTTTTTTATATATATAAAGACAGTTGCAATTATTCAGACTATTGTCTGTCAGGATCGAGCAACATTTTATGTTTTTCTATAACAGAATACAAAAAATAATCTGGTCAAAAAACAACGACAAATTTGACGCTGTAGGCTGATTTTTCTAGAACTTATTGATGAAATACTAGACGCATAGTAAATGATTATATATATGGCATTAAAAAAAATAATGGGAAACAGCATTCTATTCTTAAGCATGTGAAGGTGAAAAGCTGATGTTTTTAGGTAAATGGGAAGAAAATTCTTGAATGCACCATGAAAATTCATCATGGTATTCATAGAAAAAAAAACATTTTTTAAGAGCCTTAGAAACAGGGGAAATGCTTAATAATAAATAATTGCCGTCATTTAATGAAAACTGTTAACTTGTTTCGAAAATTAAAGTTCATGTCCTTGTTTTTTTTTTTTTTTTTTTTTTTTTTTTTTCCTTTAAATGAATTCGGACTAACTCCAGGAAAAACATAAAATGTATACAAAGTAATCTATGTTAAGGGGACACAGTGCTTTGAAAACATATCTTCAATATTGAATAATATTGTAATATATCTTGTGGCACAATACTTAATACTAAAAATTAAATAAAATTATTATTATTATTTCTAGTTGTATAACAACTTATTTTACTAAAGTTAAAATTAAAATATAACTTTTTAAAATCCCTACTACATTTATAAATATGAATATTTTGACTTTGATTTTTTCCCCTTATTCATTGGAATATACTACACATAAAACTGTGTATGAATTTTTAGATGTTTGGGATTTTACATTTAATATGATTTTTTTCTTTGGTGTCTATCAAAAAATGAAGGAAATTTAATAAGCTTTCAATTAAAATATTTTTAAAAAATAACCCTAAACTTGAATGTTAAATCCATAGCAAAAGTATTCAGCACCCCATGGAGAACAACTAAAAAAAGTCAAACCTCTATCTAAATTAGCAAAAAATCCTTTACAGATTATTTTTTCCTTATGAAGATGCTTTTGTTTTCTAAACCAGTTCCGAAAATAAAAGTATCATCACAAAAAATACCTGTAAACGAAATCGGAAAAGTAAAAACGATTGATCATTTTTGTCGATTAATCAATCAGAACTATTAAAAAAAAAAAAAAAAAAAAAAATGTAAATCCAAACGAGATACTTTTAAAATCTCTTCCATACGATTAGCATTACCTAACAGGTTTTTTTCGCTTGACTGAAGTAGCTTCTTAAATAATTGTGTGAATTAGAGATCTAAACGAATTTCCATTAACGGCATTCGGGGTCTGTACGGGCTCGAGCTTTACTTCTGAAGACTCGGAATGGGCTGGGCCGGCCCTAGTCACTAATCTTTTCGGGCCGGGTTCGGACCTTAATTCTTCCGTACGAAGCCCAGACTGATTTCATTTTTCCTAGTCTTCACGGACCAAAATAATCAATTACTGTTAAATCATCCCGTATGAAAATCCTTTTCTCGACCTGGCCAAGTCTGTTCATAAATCAGTTAAATTTGGTTTGGTCCAAAAATTTTTGCAAAAGAGGCTTATACTTTTAAGTCGTCAGTATTCGACAACTAAACATTAAAATTTATTCTTTTTAAAGAATCGTAGATTACTAGGCTTATTAAAATAGAGTTAAACAGATGGAAAAAAACGATTATGACGGAATTTTCTTTTAAATTGAAAACTGCAAATTTCTTTAAAACTTCTTTTAAGCTGTTCATCCATGTAAAAAGAATGCAATAATACACGAGAAAAAATATATATATTAAACATTTACACCTGCTAAGAAGGGAATGTATTTTTTTCTTTCCAATGCGATTCCGTCTTAGAAGATTTTACTTTTACCATATATCATTTTTTAGATTTTTATGTTTCCATTATATGGAGTTTGGATTAATAAAACTAATCATAACTGAAAAATTTACATACAACAAACAAAAGTTCATTAAAAGCATAAATATCCCAGCCTACGGCATTTCTGCATAAATAGAGATTATAAACATGGGGGAAAAAGACCAAGATAATCATAAGATAGTTATTAAATCTTTTAGATTTTAAAATCTCAAGATTTTAAGAAATACATCTTTTAAATATAAACATTTGAATAAAACAATTTTATTTTACTTGAAAGAGGTGTAACGAAAAATTAAAAACAAATATTATTGACATGTTTCGATTCCATCTAATAAGAACCGGAACCAAAATCTGTGATTATGGTTCTTATTAGATGGGATCAAAACACGTCAATAATATTTGTTTTTAATTTTTGGTTACACCTCTTTCAAGTAAAATAAAATTGTTTTATTCAAATGTTTATAAACTAAGATTTTTTTTGGTCTGACCAATGTTCTGTAGAAATTCACTCGGGCCGGGCCGGGTTAGGGCCGAATTTTTAACCTTTTTTTCCTGGGCGGGCTGAGCTCAGGTCTTGCTTTTAGCTATTATATCGGGCCAGTCGGGCCGCTAAATCTTATCTACGTGCTGGGCCGAATTTTTTTTTCTATGGATCGAGCCGGATTTTAGCCTAGCAATTTTGACCCGTGCATACCTCTAGTGTGAATTGTCTAATGTAGATTCAAAAATTCACAGAAAAAAAAGAAAAAAATGCTTTAGAAGATGAAATTTTCATGTATTCAGGATTTGGGACATAATGTGTTTCAGAGGTACACAGCCCCTAATTGTTTTAAATTCTTTTTCCGGTGATCATGAAGTATTTGAAGATTTCGTCATAGAGAGGTTACGCTTTAGTCGGGTTTATTTATAGACAGGTCCATTATATCTACTGTATTGAGTTTGTACGTACTGTATGAATTGCTAAAAGTTGTCAGCCCCACAAAAAAATTTCGGAGCCCCCCCCCCCCTTTTACATGATTCGCTGGTTACGGCCCTGGTTTATAATAACCAACCGAAGAAATTTGCAAATTTTCCAGACTGGATTGACAAAATTCACATTTTTTTCTTTCCATGCTATGAACTAAAATTTGAATTTTTGTCAATGTCGATGAGTGATTGATGAGATTTCTGATTTTTATCCCTCGAGTGATTGGTGAATTGAGCATTGTTTTTTAATGGCCATTGATAAAATTTCCCTTTTTTTATCTCATTAAAAATTTATGAAAATCACAATTTTTTTTTGCACACAATGGATTAAATTTGCACTATTTTCTAAGACCCATGGATGAAATTTGTTCATGAACAATAGACAAAATTAGCAATTTTTTTTCCATAAGCAATTGGCAAAATTTGTGATATTTTTCTGTGACCAACTGACAAAATTTGCTTCTTTTTTTTCCAAAAATCAATTGACAAAATTTGCACTTTTTTACATGAAAATGGTTAAAAATCTTTATTTTTCTAAATCTAGTTTAAGAAATTTTTTTATATTTTTCTTTTTACGACCAATTGACAAAATCTATGATTTTTCTCACTGAGCAATTAATGATACTTGCAATTTTTTCTAAATGCTTTAATTTCCTTTTTTTTTTTTTCATAAGCTATTGATGAAAATCAAGATTTTTCCATATGAGACTGTCAAAATATGATTTTTTTATGCTCAATCAGAGAAAAAAAAATTTTACACAATCTATGGCCAAATTTCATGATTTTTCTTGCAAAAGCAATTGATGAAATTCAGTTTTTTTCTGAAGGGTTTTGGCAAAATTGACAAGTTTTCCTCTAACCAATTGACGGCATTCAGAACTCCAGAATTTTGAAAAATGTTTGCATCTATGAGTGATAAGTTAAATCATTGCTGACCAGAATGCCATATGTTGTGAATCCCTATTTTAACTTATTTCATCAATGTGAAAAAAAAAAAAAAAAAAAAAAAAAAAAAAAAAAAAACTTATACATTCAGTATTTATTATAAGTTAATAATGATATCTATAAATTATAAATTAAACATTATGTAAAGTTCATTTTCGAAATAAGTAAAAAACAAAAATTTAAAGGAACTATAATGGCATTGTAAAAGAGAACAAGTTATGTTTTCATAAAGTGATAATAATGTGTATTTTTAAAGATACTATTAAAGGATTTTCAGGAACCCATAGTATTTTTTTCTATAATAATGAAATATAACACATACAAGTATGTATGAGAGATTCTCTTTTCTATATGACAATGTATGATGAATAGTATGTTTTGTAAAAAATATAATTGTAATACAGTACAGAACCATTTATCTGGAATGGCTAGAGTCGCATGTATTCCGGATAACTGGTTTTTCCAGTTAACTGGTTAGGCATTAAAGCAGCATCCATTTGATTACTTTTATGGAATATATATGGTTGTGGTATTACTTCTAATTTTAAATTAATTATTAGATTACTTGAACTAAGAATCAGGTTGAGTAAGATCAAATGTTGAATTTGAAAAAAGGTAATTTATGGAAATTCCTTGGGAAGAAAAATTCCTGTTTTCTCTGCATAAAAATGAAAACATCTATAATATAACTATGTATGCTTCTATTGCAAATACTAGATGCTGTTATCAAACTATAAATTGTTTCAAGCAATGTGTATGTCAAACTGGTAGTATATGATACTTTTTTCTACAAAGGTTCTAACATCAGTCTACTAGAAATATCATTCCGGATAACTTGTTTTCCGGTTAACTGGTTTCTGGATAAATGGTTCCGTACTGTATTAGATATTAGGAGTAGTTCAACAAAAGAAAAATAATTAGAGTTCTTGTTTTCCTAGATTATGGCAGTGACCTTCTTGAGACTGTATAGTTAAAATACACGTATCAAAGCATTACTTTTAACTTACACATCTGAAAAATAAATGTTGCTATTGACATATTTGCACCTGGTTAACATAAGTATTATCAATTTTTATGAATTAAATTTGAATGAATTACAAAAAATGCAAATTAAGACATCTGAGCTCTGAGCCTATCTGTCAATTTACAAATTTGAAAATGAACTGTTATGGATAGACTATGAACTGAAAGCTAAGCAGACACAGTCTAAGCCCTAAGATCCAGAGAGCAGAAAACAAAATGTTATCTACATTTTTAACTAGAAACAGGGAAAAAAATAGAAACAATCAAAATATAAATTTAAAAGTTCCAAAATTTCAATAATAATAAATGAAAAACTTTGAAACTGGAGTGAAAAAAAAAAAAAAAAAAACCTATTTGATACATTTCTATTATTATTGTTTTATAAATAATTCAAATAACGAAGTAGAAATGAATTTTGATACCTCAATACTAACAAGGTCCATATTTTCTTTCACAGCTGCATTGAGTTTAGTTTTTAAATCAGTGCATTCCTTTTGCTGGTTCTGAATATTGGCTTGTAAATCAGATTTTTCTTCCACTAATGTATACATCTGTTTCTGCAAATGCCTATTACGATGAGCTAGTTCTTTATTAACTTTAGAAAGCCTTTCTACTTCAGTCTGCAACTAAAAACAAAATATTATATAAAATGTATAGGATTATTTTAAGACAAGCACAGAAAAATACATTGACACCTGATTAGCATACACTTACTGAACTAACAAGGAAGGTCTCCATTAGGGGCATACTCAGAATTTTTTGAAAAAAATACGAATTAAACTACTCATGTAGATAATAAAGGATCAGTGAAAATTAGCGGCGGAATTACATTATTAGATATGTAAAAAAATAAAATAGTTTGGAATAATTGGCGTGAAAAGCTGAAAGCGACGCGAGATTTGGCGAGCAGTGCATTTCCTTGCCAAAAGCAGACGATTTTAACGAATCTGAAAATTGCTTTTAATTGACTTCACTGTTAAAAATCTGCAGCATTTACTGCAACGTCACTCCACTACTTTTATAGAACATCTCTCTTCTGACCAATGAGAATGCTCCATAGCACGGCGAATTGATCGTGTCATACACTATTAAAAATCTGCTACATTTTGTTGCAACGCACTCCACCGCTTGTATATAATATCTCTATTCCAACCAATGAGAAAGCTCATTTCACGGCCAAGTAACCGTTTTCTATACAAGCAAGGGAGTGCGTTGCAACAAAATGCAGCAGATTTTAACAATGTATTTTTTAATTTGGAACAATTTTAATCAATTTAAATTGTTTTTAAATGATAAAATATATTAATTTCATTTTGTTAATACGAATAATTGCATAAACGTATATGACAAAATTACACTTAAAGTAAAGTAAAAATGCAAAACTAAAATTACTTAAACTAAACTTATTTAAATAAATTGAACATAGAAAGATTTTTCTTTAAAAAGTATTCGAAGCGTAAAAGCGTATTTTTCATAAATTTGTTTTTTCGCCAACCGGAGATAAATCGCCAAATAAATGAAATTTTTATTATTTTTTTACGGACGTTATAAGGAGGTTCCACCGAAATTTTTTTTATAAACATATATAACTATATGAGAAGAACATTCTGTAATTTTTTCAGATTTTTCTGAGTATGCCCGTATGGAGACCTTCCTTGTAAGACAATAAGACACAACTGAAATGATCATATAAATGGCAGGCCATATTGCAATCAATATAAAACCACTTTTAATATATCCTGCATATTATTCAACCATATCTATTATGAATAAATCTTAGTTTATTGGGAGAAAAAAAATGAACCTATTATATCATAATACAACAGAACAACACAATAGGAATAAACAATAATATTTTATTATTCATTCCAAGTCTGTGCATGTGCAGTAGGATAGGGGTTTGAGAATAAAATAGGCCTTAGAAAACTTCAGAGAAATAATTATTATTTTAAATAATATTAGAAAATTTTAAACATCATAAAAGGTTACATTAAAAATTTGATTTAAGTCCAAAATCTGAACACAGTTTAGCTTTAGGGAGTTCTGAATTAATGAGAATACGATGTTGTTCTATAAATATTGAAATCATAATAAAAGGATGTTTTATGGATAATTTTTTTTTATTATTAGAAATTTAAAATAAAATTTTGTGATTAATGTACATAAAATATTTTGTTATAGTGATTGAGAAACGGGGATGTAAAGAATAAAAAGAATAAATATTCTGGCTGTTTGGCCCCTTTGCTGACCACTGTTAGACATTTAGTCAAGAAAATTCAGGATAATGCCCTTTCTTTCTCTCTCGCTCTTTTTTATGTAGATTTTGTAAGAGATACTACCCATTACATTCTCCCTCATGTTAGAATTTCTGAAATTTTTTTGCAGATCTTTGCTGATGATGACACCTATAACCCCAAACCACCCTCAGTTCAAAACTTTATTGATCTATTTATCTACATAAATATATGAAATGATAATAAAACAAATTAACCAACATAAATATATTAATGCTTGTGAAATCAATTTAATAAAATAGAAATAGATGGACATTTTTATTTTTAAATAAATACTTAAAGCCATAAATCACAATAAACTATCTTTATGCCAGTTAATTAGATTCATGATTACTTTGAAGTTATAAATTATATAATCAATGTCAAAATAAGATTACATTTAACCCATAAATTGTAATTATATTTTTCCTTGCTGAAATTTATGTTTGATGCAAGGCATGTGTAACCTAAAAAAAAAAATCATTAAAAGTAGAATTAACCAACAAAAAGAAAACTCTCACTGTAACAATAAGAGCCTATGCTGGAAAATACCCTAAATTTTTGAAGAAAACTCATGTGCTTCTCTAAAGAGCTTAGTTTTAAAGAGATTTGAGCACACTCTAATACCTGCATCTGTGACGCCACCAAAAGTTTATTTTTTCAAGACCTCTGGCAGACTCGCGACTCTTTGTATCTTCTGCCTGTGAAATAAATGAATTGTTAATTCAAGTACTGAGGTCCCAGAGGTCAATTATATACATACTGCCTATAAACTCTAATTGCAATGGAAAAGAGCCTTGGAATCGACCAGCGTATTTTACATAAGTCAGCAGGATAATGTCCTGTAGAAAAAATTTCATTGGAATTCAAGAAATATATTATTCTTTTATAGATTCAAAGTATGTCTTCTCATTCAATCTAAAATTGAAAGTTTTTGTACTCCTGTCTTTGTTAGGTTAAATGGAAAAATCCTGTGGCTTCCTACAGTTTGATTTTCTGATTATTATAAAACTTGTACTTATTCGGATACACACTGACACTCCTATCTGATGGAGTAATCCTATCTGAATCCTGTTGTTTCCAAGATTTGGCTAGGTTGATTTCTAGCCTTGGTGTTATATCAAGAAACCCTATAATTAAATCCATGAATAGAAGATTTTCCTTAATGATATTTCCCTCCTGAATTTATGGCGAACAGTGAAATAAGTCTATAGTGCTTAATAGTAAATAACATTTTTTGATAAACTGTGGTTCCACTTATCTTCTAATTTTTATTAAGAGCAACCAGCTAAAAATAAATCAAAAATGGTTCATAATCATGGAAGAATTGAATTTCATTTTTTGACAAAAGAAAATAATTTTCTTCTAGGAAGAATTTTCTATCTGAAGTTTGGATGGGGGGAAAATGAGAAAAGGGGAGGGGAGAGCAAGGATATGCATATTTTTATATGATAGAATGCGCTCTTGTGCATGCCTGCATGGATTTATTTTTTTTTAACAAAGAAAAGATGGTCTTTTTGCATATTAAATACATCTTATTTGGCTATTTTTTTTATATATATATGATGTGTTTGCAATCGGATTAATGTGAAAATTCTAACCAAGAGGTATGTTTAATTTTTACATTTTAATAAAGATTTTTTTTTACTTAAGAAAATTTATTGTATTTTATTTCTGATTAAAATTTTGATTAAAATATTTAAATACATTTGAAACTTTAATCTGTTGGTTTTGGTACAGTAGACTCACTTAAATCCACAAACCTAAAATCAGCACATAATTTACGGATGTAAACAATGAAACATTCAGTTCAGATATAGGGCAACATTTGACTTTTTTGGTTTATATCAATTCCATATATATATATATATAATTTGTAATTTTTGTTATTATTACTAACTTCATGTTTTTAAGAGTAAATTTATTTCTGAAAAAAATTCAAGATATTGTTGATATCAATGATAACCATAATCTTCTTACTGAATATATGCATTAATCAAGCTTTATTCATTATTAAGTCTGGATAAACCTGGAATAAAACTTTATTTTATTATTTTAATGTGAATTAGTACTGTTCATTCTTTATGAGGCAAATTTCATTGAAGAATTTAGGAAAAATATATTTCATCTTTATAATGAACACTTAATCATGCATTATTAATTAGACCTTTGTTTTAATGTTTTAAACATTTAAAAAATTATCTAAATTTTCATTATTTTAGTTTATTACTTATTTTAATGCTTGAATGTATTGTAAGCATTCATTATAATTCAGATTGCATCATTAATTATATTCAAATTACCATTTAAAAAATGTAAACAAAGCAATGATCAGAAATCTGCAAAATTCTAAAATCCGAACAACCTCTGGTCCCAAGCTGTGTGGATTTGAGGGAGTCTACTGTATTTTAATATGTATACATATAGTACTGCATTTACTGTGTTGTCAAAAAATAAATTACTTTCAAACATGAGGATTGAAATTTAAAAGTTGTAGTAATTTTTAGATAAATGAAAGCTGATATTTTGCTGCACATGTGCATGAGCAATTTATGCAATTGAAGTGATTGCTTATAGCAGGGCTGTCCAACCTGGTGCCCACGAAACACCAGAAAATTTTTACAGAAATTTGTGCCATATTGAATCTCTGAACTGTTGACCAATTCAATAAAGTCTTTATTTCAGTAAAAATTTTCAAGTTTCGCAGGGGCGTCTGGTTGGACAGACTTGGCTTATACGGTTATGCTTTTATTTGTTATAATTGTGTCATTTTAGATAATATAATGAAGTATATTCTTATTTATAATAATTTTAAAAACATCCCCCACAACTGGAAATTAAAATTATATTCAGTATAACTACTTTGAAAATCTGATGACTTAAGAGGATTTTAAAAATATAACACAATGTAAACTCTATTTACACCAAATTTCATATTTTAAAATTGTTGTTTATTTTTCTGATTTGGATTTTATCAATAACATTATGGTGAAAATTTGAGATTTTAACAGCAGTAGCTTTGTTTTTTCTCCATTAAATGAAACGTGTGCAATAACAAATTTTTATTTTAGTTTCAATGATTTTTGGATTCTAAAGCAATTGATTATTTCCCCCCCTCTTTCACTAAATTCTTTCAGAAAATGTTCTTGTTCTATAAAATGAAAAATTAATTACAAATTCCACCTATAGGAAGCAAATGCAGAGAAATTGTTTAAATAACCTAGGAATATTTTAAGTAATACTTCTTGTATTTTCTGTAAATACAGTAAAAATTTTTGTCACAGAGATTAAATATTTATACTGGTAAACTTGAGAGCTAAATTGTTATAAATATTTGCTTATTTCAGTTTTGTACTTATTTTAACTATTACATATATTACTCGCTGGTATATTTTTTGTATATAAAAAAAAAAAAATTAGCTTGAATTGGCAAGAATACCAATCAGTTTTTCAAATACCATATATTACATTTCTTGTATGCATAGTTGAATCTCATTATAATTTTACAATACATTATTTTTTAAGATTTGATTTATTATTCATATTAAATAACTACATCACACTTTTAAGTCACACACCTAATAAGTTGGAATCTCTTTAACAACTTTTCAGAAACTGGTGAAAGGTCACATCCTCACCATGTTTAAAACTTGTGTCAAAGCATTCTTTATCATCAATATCAAAATGAGTATTTTTAAAACATCTGAAACCCTCTGCATGTTGTTTCTGACAAAGCACAGTTGACCTAAGTCACAAGAATTCTTAGTGCTTCAGCTGCAAATATATATTTTAAATAATGCAGTTCTCCAAAAGCACTTTTTTTAGCAGGAAATTTGACAGTTTATCACTATAAAAAAATGTTTACACATCAGCAAAGTAACATAGAATGAATTTCAAATTTGCTTATAATGCTTCTTTATAGATGTATTATCATCTTAAGCTACACACATGCAGTTCTGGTAATGTCATCAATTGAAAAACAGTGATAACTTATTCAAACTCCCAATAATTAAATAGTTTAAGCAAAGACATAACCAAAGGCTTCTAAAAGTAGAAAAGAGCATTGAATTCAATTTTGAATGAATTTAGTAGAAGTTTTTAACAACTTTGTAATGTATCTACAATTATATACAGCCTTAAATATATTTAATAGAAACTATTGATAAATATTTAAGATAACTCATACTGTCAGTCTCTGTGCATGTTCTTTCAATATGTATTGAGTAAATTGTAGAACTTTCTATACTGTATTGGTTAAAAAATTAAGTTTTGTTAAATATGCATTTTTTACTTTAACCATACTTCTTGTTCATTTGTAATTTAGATTACACAAAGTAACTTAAGATTAGGAACTAGTTTTAGAAAAGACTCCTTATAAATTTGTTGACCAATAAGAACACAAAATATGTCACAACAAAACTTACTTGACTAAGAATTCTTTTAGGAGGTACCTTATTAGAAATAGGAGGGGCTCATTTACTTTTAATGTAAAAGTAGATAAAAAATAACACTGAACAGTAGAAAGAAGAATTTTCTTTACTTTTCAATGGTGATACCTGATTTTAATTTACAGAAAATCTTAATAAGGTAGGCAAATGCAAAATCTTAAATTTTAGTACTGAACTATGTTTTCTGAATTAAAAAGCACATTTAACTTTGATGATGAGTTTTTATATTAGATAAAAGGTACATAAATTATAATTATTTATAGATAAAATTAATGCCATTAGTTATTTAGATTTCATAAATAAAAAGTTTTATTGTAAACATTAAGGTGCTTTAAATATTTAAAAAAAAAATACATCAAACTATTAAAATCTTTAAACATGTGTATCTTTTTTAAAATACGTAATCAAAATCCATATTTTAAAATATATATATACTATTAGATGCTCAAATTTAACCAAATAACCATTAATTGACTAAATTGCTATTCATTACACTTCTAATAAAAACATATTAGCATACTAATGTCTACATTTTTTAGTGGTGTGGGGGAGCAGACTTAACTAATATTTTGCATTATAAAAATATATGACAAATTATCCAATCAAAATATTTACCTTTTCTAACTCATTATTCTTTTCAAGAAGCTCTTTATCTTTTATAATAAGTTGATTTCTGTGTTGTTCAGTAAGCTCTTTAAGCTTTTGCACGACTGCCAACTCTTCATCAGATAAAAAAGCTAAAATATAAAGTAAAAATATTTAACAATAAAAAATGTTATGCTGCACTACAGCACATTACATATTTTCAATCAATTTGCACAATGACAATGCTGTTGTTGTGCCATGGATACAGGGTTGCACAACTGCTGGAATGCACCAAAATGGAATTTCAATATAGCTGTTTGAAAAAGGAATGAAAAATTGTCCTTTCATATAAAATTTGTTTTATCTAAAAATATGTCCTAAATTTTATTTCAATAGTAAATATTTATTGCTATTAAATTTTATCAAAGATATGTTTTAAATTATTTAGCCTTAACCTTTTTGCAACGGGAATCTTTTACAAAATTTTGAATCATTTGTCACCAAATTTTAAAAACAGACATTTGTACCTTATTGATTTGAGAAAATGTTCTGATTAAATAAGATAAATTTTACTGATGGAGATAAACAAGGATTCTGAGCACTTCATATTTGGATTGCTTGTCCCCAAAGAGTTATAAAAATCACTATATGAAAGTACTCATTTTTTTGTAGACTATATAGTAACAAAATAAATTGCTGTAAATCTGATTCACAAAAAACATTTAAAAATTTAACACAGAAAGAAAAATTTTGCTTCTTATCAATGTACAGTCTCAGCAAAAAGAAATCTTGACACTTGTGATTTTAAACATTTTGTTAATTATCTAGAAATATACATAAGGAATTATTCTGAAACTCCAGGTGTGTAAACAAAATAGTAAATGTCATATTTTCACGAAGAGTTTTCCCCGAAATCCAACAGGGGACTGTCAACAAGTTTTTTTTTAAAAAGTAAAAGAATTCAAATTGCAGATTATGATTAAGTGGCTTATTGTAACAAACTGTGTTCATTTTTATGAATATAGCAAGGAAACTCGTAGCGAAATTAAGATTTTTATAACAACAGTCCCAAATTTTTCAAAGTTTTTTGCTTATATAATGTAGAGTTCTTCATAAAACACAATATTCTTTTCAGAAAATATGACAATCAACATTGTACATAACACCCTGTAATCAGAATAAAAAGATAATAAAAGTTGCATGACAAATGAGCAGGTGTACTACATATTTTTTTACTGTGCAATAATTACTGTGTAAAATCATAAGTCAACGCTATTAAAATTTTATTTGCGTATTATGTTAATTAAATGTATAGAGCAACTTTTGCGAAAATCTCAAAAACATAGCTTGAAAATTCTGAAAATTATCGTCGATAGAATAAGATCAAAATCTGTTATTCCCAAAATGAAGCAAAAAGATAGTGGCTGTATCCATATTCCCTTGATTAGTTTCTACACAACATTGCACGTACTACTATATTAGAATACAGCTCCTTATCTTTTTTGCTTTATTTTAGGAATAACGGATTTATATTTTATTCTTTTGATGGTTATTTTCAGAATTTTCAAGCTATGTTTTTGAGACTTTCACAAAAGTTGCTCTATACATTTAACTAACATAATATGTAAATGAAATTTTAATAGCATTGACACATGCGTACTAAAAAATTATTAAGTAAACCTGCTCATTTGACATGCAATTTTTATTATCGTTTAATTCTGATCACAGGTTGTTATGTACAATGTTGATTGTCATATCGTCTGAAAAGAACATTGTGTTTTATAAAGAACTCTGCAAATTATAAGCAAAAAATTTTAAAAATTTTGGGACAATTTTTATAAAAACCTTAATTTTTCTACGAGTTTCCATGCTATATTCATATAAATGAACACAGTTTATTACAATAAGCCATTTAATCATAATTTGCAGTTTGAACTCTTTTGTTTCATTAGTTTTCACAGGATTATCCAAAAGATCTTCAATTTGTTGACGGTCCCCTGTTGGATTTTGGAGAAAACGCTTCAAGAAAATATATGACGTGTACTATTTTGTTTACACACCTGGAGTTTCAGAATAATTCCTTATGTGTATTTCTAGATATTTAATAAAACATCTAAAATCACAAGTGTCAAGATTTTTTTTGCTGAGACTGTAACCATCAAAGTGAATGGTTATTTTTGCAGAAATTTCTATGTTGTCAGCTACTTTTGGCTGAGGAAAATATTTTTTCTGGTCTGCTATAGTAAAAAAAAAATTAAACATTCCAGTACAACGAAATTTGCAAATAGTGATGTAATAGGGTACAAATATACAGGGTGTCTGAAAAGTCTGGAAACGGTTGAATAACTCGAAAAATACATATGAGATTGAAAAACATAAATATACATGTTAAATATTTTTAAATAAGCTACTCAGTGATACCAAATGTGACCTTCGTAACCGTCCCCCTGGGTGTCAGAGGGGGTCCAACTTTGAAATCTTAAATTATAACCCCCATTTTTTATTGCAGATTCGGATTCTACGGACAAAAATACGTAACTTTTGTATTTGATGTTTATTTCGAATCCTCGTTTATCACGGTGTAATTGAGCATATTAAATCGATACATATTTTGGCTTTTCCAATGGGATTTTCCCTAATCGAAACTAATTGGGGAGAATTTATGACATCAAATTCCTTGTCTTTTGCAATAATAGCGTTTCCTGAAAATCACCCGTGCCGATTATTTCGGTAGTGCTACACAGTTAAAAATTTGATCCATTTGCTGTAGCATCACTCCACAGCTTTTATAGAATATCTCTTTCATGACCAATGAGAATGTTCCATAACATAGTAAAGTACACTGTAAAAAAATTGACCCTTTTGCTGCATCATCACTCCACCGCTTTTATAGAAAACGATTACTTTACTGTGTTATGGAGCATTCTCATTCGTCACAAAAGAGATATTCTACAATAGCTGTGGAGTGACGCTGCAGCAAATGGGTCAAATTTTTAACAGTGTAGCACTATTGAAATAATCGCCACGGGTGATTTTCAGGAAACGCTATTCCTACAAAAGACGAGGAATTTGACATCAAAAATTCTGCCCAATCAGTTTCAATTAGGGAAAATCCTGTTGGAAAAGCAGGAATATGTATCGATTTAATATGCTAGATTACACCGTGATAAACAAAGATTTGAAATAAACATCAAATACAAAAGTTACATATTTTTGTCCGTAGAATCCGAATCTGCAATAAAAAATGGGGTTTATAATTTAAGATTTCAAAGTTGGACCCCCTCTGACCCCCAGGGGGTCGGTTTCGAAGGTCAAATTTGGTATCACAGAGTAGCTTATTTAAAAATATTTAACACGTATATTTACGTTTTTCAATCTCATATGTATTTCTCGAGTTATTTGGCCGTTTCCAGACTTTTCGGACACCCTGTATATGGCATTTTAAAGAAGCTCCATATACTCACCCTGTCTCTTAGGTGAAGCTATAGCACATATTCTTGCATTTTACCTTCAGCTTACAATTTTTTTTTTTTTTTTTTTTTTTTTTTTGAATGACAGAATTGATTAGCAACTACATCCCTGCATAAAATAGTTTAATAAAAAATATAATAAGGAATAAGATAGAACCTTGGAGAACAGTACTAAAAGATCAAGTGCATGTAGGTTGTATATGTATAAAGTACATTGCTCATATATAAAACCATGATGAGCAATTAATGATGACCAATCTAATATGAATTTAAAAGAAATCTAAAAATAAATAAAATGCTAATGTCAATATTTATCATTAGATCTGACTTTTAATAATATTCCACATTATGGGGACTCTTACATAAGTTGACTCCTTACTGCCTTACTGATTGCAAAATCTCATGTTAACATAAGGCGATTTTTAAACAGTTGATTATGCATAATATTATACAATACAACTATCCTATACAATGTAATGCCTACAAATATACTATAATATTATACCATACTATATAATAATGCTTCTGAACAAGGCTGTGCAGTCGGCAGGAAAAATGACTGACTCCAACTCTGAGGCTGGCAAATATATTAGTGTTGTTGTTAGTTTAAATTATGAGGGAATACAAAAAATAGATAAATAAGATGGAAATATCACCAGTTGAGTTTTAGTAATTCAGCTCTTAGAGCTTTGAAAGAAGAAAGGAAAATTATTTTCTATTTCACTAATTTTTCAATTTCATATCTCACAAACCCAAAAAATTGAACTATCAAAATCTAAAGAAAAAAACAAAAAAGATCTTTAACTATCTTGGATCAGTAAACTCAAAAAGGTGAAATCATTACAAATTGTGCCTTCCAGAGCAGAAAAATTTCGATGAAAAAGGAAAAAAAAAATTAAAATTTTACTATTTTGGAAATAATTTGAAATATACTGGAGTTTTTAATTAAAAATGGTTTTAATCTACTGTGTATGCCAGACAATATATTGGCCATCTTTAACTTAGGTAATGTGATATAATTCAAAAATAACAATAATAGTTCCTCTTATAAATTTTAAATTACATATGATTGGTTTAATTCCACTTCAAGCTGCCTAAAAAAAAAGAGTCAGCGTTGGCGTGTTTTATAGCAACTCCAACTCTTTTGCTCAAAAATGGTCCTGACACCGACTCTGCAGCTCTGCTTCAATACTCAGATTAGAGGTCTGCACGGGCCGGGCCTCGGCCCGATTTCCAATAATGGCATTCGGGCCGGGCCGGGCTCGGACCTTACTTCTGAAGACTCGGGCCGGGCCTAGTCAATAATCCTTTCGGGCCGGGCCGGGCCTAGTCATTAATCTTTTCGGGCCGGGCTGGGCTCGGTCCTTAATCTTTTTGCTGGAGTATCGGGCCGGGCCTAACTTTTTTTCCCGTACGAAGCCGAAACGGATTCCATTCTTCCTAGTTTTCATGGACCAAAATAATCAGTTCCTATTGAATCTTCCTATATGAAAATCCTTTTCTCGACTTTTTATAAATAGTAATATTTGGCTTTGTCCAAAAATTTCTGCAAAAAATGCATATACTTTTAAGCCGTCATTATTCTACAATTAAACATTAGAATTTATTCCTTTTAAAGAATCGTAGATTACTAGGCATTTTAAAATAGAATTAAACAAACACACACACAAAAAAAAAAAAACATGAGTATGACGGAATTTTTTTTAAAACTGAAAACTAAAACTGTCTTTTAAAACGCTCATCCATGCAAAATGAATACAACAATACGGGAGAAAAAAAAAAATTAAACATTTATATCTGTTAAGAAGGGAATGCATTTTTTTTTTTCGTTCCAAAGCGATTTCATGTTGGAAATTTTACCATATACCGCTTTTTCGATTTTTTGTCTCCATTACAGGGAATACTTATTAATAATACTAGTGATAACTGAAACATTTACATACAACAAACAAAGATTCATTTAAAAGCTTAAATATTGCAGCCTACGTCACTTCTGCATAATTGGAGATTATAAACATGAAAAAAAAAGACTAATATAATTTTTTTTGGTCAGAACTCTTCCATAAGATTAAAGATCAATGTACTGTAGAAATTCACTCGAGCCGGGCCGGGTTCGGGCCGAATTTTAAACTTTTTTCCGGACCGGGCCGGGTCGGGCCATTATTTTTTTTGTTCGGGCCAGGCCGGGCTCGGGCCGAAATTTTAACTTTCGGGCCGGGCCGGGTCGGGCCAATATTTCTTTCGTTTGGGCCGGGCCGGGCCTGGAAATTTCGGCCCGTGCAGACCTCTAACTCAGATCTCATGTTATATATGGACTTCAAATAAAATTTTCAACAGGTTTTAAAAATATTTACCTTTGCAGTCATTAGGAGATGGCTTTTCCTTTTCAGATATAATAGAACTAAGCCTTTTGTTTTCTTCCTGTAGTTTAACAACAAGAGAATTTAGGTGACTAGTTTCTTTCCTCCAATTGTCTTCAATAATCTCCAATTCCTGCAAAATTTAAAATAACTAAGAAAACAAATGAAAAACATAAGTACAATATTCCTTTCTTGCAGCACAAACTAAGATTTATTAAAAAACATTTTTGAGACAAAAAAAAGAATTCAAACTTTTCTTTCTTTGATTTTATATTTGACTTGTGAAAATAGAATTGTGTCATTAGGGAAAAATTTTCGCAGTCACAATAGAAAGGATATCATAATATTGTATACCTATTAAGGGGATTCTTCACAGCCAGCCGCCAGTAGAAAGCATCCCATGTTAACCTATGGAGAAATTTACTTTTCTCTTTCTGGGCTTAATATTTTAAATAACTGGATAGGACTTGCTGCAATCGATAAAATAGAAGAATACTCATTAAGACTTATGGCTATATTATTTTTTAAATGCTTTAAAGTATTCTTAAATTTGGCTTAAAGTTGATGAAATTTGCAAAATCAGGAAGTTTATACTTTAAAAAATTATAAAAAATCACTAGAGCATCGCAGAAAAAAAAATAGAAACAAGCCATAGAAGCCTCAAGTCTCCTCTTTCCAATGAAGAAATTTAACAAATAATTTAAAAAAAAAACTAACTGAAATAGAAGGAATTTTTCTCACAAGTAAGCTGATGGTGGATGGGAATGGGATAAGGGAGCAATTACAGAGATACATATCAAGTTACAAAATAAAGGGAGGAAAGACGGTTGAGTCTAATTTATTGCTTTTTTCATTCCCCGGTCAGTTTAAGATCTTTCAGAAAGGGAAATGCTCTTTTGTACAAGAATTTTTTTATGTACTGTTGTGACCAGATCGTTGGATTTCGTTTCTAACATTTCAAGGCTGCCACAGCGGAATAACACTGAAAATAGTAGCTTTAGTAGCCTACAGCGAAGAAAATAGTCACCAAAATAGTAGCATTTGCTCGAAAGTAGTAGCCAAAATAGTCAAATGCTTACTTAAAAAAAAGGAAGAAAAATGAATCCATCAAATTGAAAAGACTTTATGAATGTCCACATCTTATTTTAGAGTTTATGCTTTTGCTCAAATCACTGAATAAAGATAAAGAATATAGTGATTTTGCAAATCAGAAAGCAAATTATTAAGAAAATAAGGCCCCAATGCTTCAGTTATAGCTTCCTTCTGTCAAGAGGAAAGTTATCATGTACAGCACCGACCAAGAAACGTAGCAAATTAAACTTCTTTCATGTCATCTGTAACATACTTTTTATGAGATATTCCATTTCAAGAGTTTCTTGGAGGAAGAGAAGCAAAGTTTTGAAGGGCAGGATTAAAAACTTGCAGGCAGAAGTGATTCTGAGAGATAAAAAGAAAAATCTGGAATTCACAAAAGGGGTGATTCTAAGCCCCTCCCCCCCCCCCAAAAAAAATGTAATTTACAGCAAATTTTCTAAACGGTTACAACAGAGGTGGAAAAGGGGGAAGATGTAATCTACTCCAAATCTTTTTTTTATTTTTTTGCACCCCTTTGACAAAATTTGGTATTTTTGCTATCTTTTGGTAAAATTTGGCATTTTCGCTATCTTTTGGTAAAATTTGCAGTTTTTCATTATATTTTGACAAAATTTGCGATTTTTCACAACTTTTTAACGAAATTTGCCGTTTTTTCGCGATCCTTCGACAAAATTTGCCGTTTTTCCATGATCTTTTGATGAAATTTGTCGGTTTTTTTGCGATCTTTTGACGAAATTTGCAATTTTTTACACAGTACTTTGAGGAAATTTGTGTTCTTTTAACGAGGTCCTCTGAAGGAATTTGCATTTTTTTCATGATCCATTGACTAAATTCCTGTTTTTTTCACCATCCTATGACGAAATTTGCGTTTTTCCAGCAATCTTTTTACGAAAATGGCGAATTTTCTCCGAATCATTGATGAAATTGATGTTTTCAGCAACCAGGGTTCGATTTAAGTGGTATCGCATTGCAATTTGCGATTCAAATTTAACTAAAATGCGATCCAAGAAATGCATCAAATCGCAAACATGGCGATGCATATTTCCTACACCCTTTGTTATGTCATGTACACTTAAAGTTAAAATTTAAAGATGTACATGACATACAATGTGTTTCCACTCTCCCCCAAAGTGTTTATTTACAATGGAAGTACAGCGAGACACCATTGCTGGGTGCAGTTTTCCCAGTAAACACATGATTTGTTCCCGCCCTTTTGTTATTGATTACTGAATCATTGTTACTCGCTAATCATGGCGTTTGCTCATAGAAGTTTGACATGCATGTTGTAGTGGTTCTAAAATGAACACTCACTGTTACGATCCTTTTACTTTATTTATGCATCGAAACAGACAGCGCAGATTCTGACCCCACTTCTTCATTCTGACCGTATTTCGCTTTTGGTTAAATATTGCTCTTTTTCAAAAAAAAAATTGTAAATTTTCAAGATTTAAAAGTTACGTTAGCTATTTTTTACTTGCTATACAAAAGTGTCTAACTGCTATTCAAAACTGACTTTGTATAGCAGTTACTGCTATGCAACTTTCTTTTTCTAAATCGACCCCTGTCAGCAATCATTTGTCAAAATTCGCAATGTATTTTATGTTTACATTTTCGGACTTCTGACATATATATTTTTTAATTTCTGGAAATTATCATCCCTGATTTACAACAAATTTTCTGAAAGATTACAGCTGAGAAGAGGAATCTCCTACAGGTGCTAATTATGCATTTTTTCTGTGTTCCTTTGATGATCAACTTTTTCTTTTAGCGAAATTGCAATTTTTTTCCTGGTGTTTTTGCAAAATGAAATTCGCATTTTTTCGGTGAAGTTTTTGTGAAATTTGCATTTTTTTTCTTTGATCCTTAGAGAAAAATTGTGTTTTTTTGCAGTCCGTAGACGAAATTAGCAAAATTTTCTTTCACAGTTTTTTGACAAAATTCCCATTTTTCCGCGATCTTTTAACTAAATTAAATATTTTTCTGTGACCCATTGAAGAATATTTAAGTTTTTACCACGATCTTTAGACAAAATTTACATTGTTTCTGAGATTATTTGACGAAAATAATGTTTTTTTGGAGAAACATTGATAAAAATCGCATTTTTTTGGTAAATCAACAATGAACTTTGTGAGGTTTCTCGCGATCCTTTGTCAAAATTTGCGAATTTTTTCGAGATCCATTGGTGAAATTCGCATTAGTTTCACGATCCTTTAATAGAACTGGCGATTATTATCTGCAAATGATTGATAAAATTGTTTCTTTGGCGACAATTTTTTTAAATTCGCAAAAAGGTTTATGTCTAAATTTTCAGACTTATGACCTATTTTTTTTTTTTTTTTCATTTTTGAAACTGAATGCCTTAAGTTTTCAAAAAATTTAGGATATCGCAAACCTCACACAGAGTTTTTTAAATAGAATCTTCCAAATTTATTTTACACACAGGCATGTGATTTGATCGCAAATATTTCTTAATTTTCATGAAAACCATGATCTGTTTTCTTGGAGAATTCTGAAAAATCATTCAAACAATCGCAGAAAATATCACGAATTTAGTCAACCAAAATATTTCGGTAATCAAAAAAAAAAAAAAAAAAGAATTCTATCAATCGGATTTGGAAAAACATGTTTCTCAAATTTCGACAAGTGGTCTCGAAGAAAAAAAATTTGTCAACTGGTCACAGAAAAATCCATGAAGTATGGCAAAAGATCGCGGAAAGACAATGGCAAGTTTCGGTAATTTGTCGGGGGAAAAAATCTCAAATCCAAAGACCGTTAAAAAATATTTGGAATTTTATCAAAGATCGCGAAAACAAATTGCGATTTTCGTCATCTGTCATGGAAAAATCATAGTAAATTTCGTCAAAAGAAGGCAGAAAAAACTACTAATTTTGTCAAATAATCAAGGAAAGAAAATGCAATTTCATCAATTGGGCGCATACAAAAGGATGAGAATTTAGTCAAATAATCATTCAAAAAATCAAAAACTTAAACAATAATCGCACAAAAAAATCAAGAACTTCACAAGAAAATCTCAAAATTTGAAAATGATTGCAGAAAAGAATAGCTAATTTTGTCAAATGACGTAACAAATGGCAAATATCATCAATCGGTCATGAAAAAATATACTGCGAAATCAATTTAATCTATCGTAGAAAAATGGCAAAGGATGCCAGTAAAAAAAATTTAACTGCGTAAAACGATTGGCAGGAAAAAAATTAGAAAAATTTTCAAAGGATCGCTCGCAAAAAAAAAAAAAAAATCGCGAGTTTCATGAAACAATCACCAGTAAAAAGTATTGTGAACTTTGCAATGGGTTGTGGGAAAAATCGTGAAATCTCTTTCAACAATAGTAAAAAAAGTCTGCAAAAAGAAATTGTTATTTTTGCCAATCGGCAGGTGATGAGGGGGGGGGGGGGGATATTGCAAATTTTGCAATTCAGTGCGGAAAAAATCTCGAATCTCCTCAAACAATTATAAAAATTATCTCGAAATTTACCACAAGTCAGGGAAATAAATGAAGATTGCAAATTTTGCAATTTAGTGAGGAAAAAAAACGCAAATCTCCTCAAACAATTATAAAAATGATCTCGAATTTTACCACAAGTTGCAGAAATAACTGCAAATCTCCTCAAACAATTGTAAGAAATATTTCGAATGTTACCACAGGTCGCTGAAAAAAAAATGGTGATTTTCGCCGTTCTGTCATGGAAAAATCACATTTCTGTCAAAAGAATGCACAAAAATGCGAATTTTGTCTAACAATCATGAGAAAATTTCACATGTTTCGTCAAATCGTCACTTGAGAATAATAAGGTTCACTCTGTGTTTTTAAAAAAGTTGACTTATCGATATAGAAAGGTTCTATTTGTATCTATGAAGGCACTTTTGCATCAAAATGATGGTATATATAATTTACATATAACATTACAATTATATTATGTCATTATTTTAATCCAGAAGTGAGTTCATAAATACAAACAGAACATTTCTATATCAAGTCATTTTTTTTTTTCAAAAACACAGATAGAACCTTATTATTCTCAGGTGAAAAAATAGTTGCAGTAAAAAAGCTCAAGAATTTGGTCAAAAAGTCGAGAATTTAACCAAATAATCTGGCAAAAAATGAAGAATTTTGTAAATTGCTACTGGAAAAAAACAAAATCCTGAATTTTGGCAAACTATCTGGAAAAGAATCGCAAATTTCATCAAAAGATCTCTGAAACAAATAGTGACTACCTTCTATCGCGGAACAATGTATATCATGAATTTTGATAAATGGTAGCATTTAAAAAAAAAAAAAAAAAAAATCATCAATCTGTAGAAGAAAAACTCACAAAGTTTTGCAAAGGATTGTAGGAAAACATTGTAAGTTCCATAAAATGATCGCTGAAAAAAAAATATTGCGAAATTTGCAATGGGTCATGAATAAAAATTCAAAAATTTTGCTGTCACTCAAACGATCTCATCAGCACAGCAAAACTGCCACCCCTATTTCACCATTGGAAGCGATGACTTACTGCTTGCGTATGGTAAAAAAAGTAGTGAGTATTCAAATTCAGAGTAAAACTCGTTACAAAAATATATATCTATGTTATATAAATACAATTGAAATTAAAAATATAAATAAAATTCATTTTTAATGGTTTCTTTACAAGTCAGAACAGAAAAGTACAGTAATTTAAAAATATAAAAGGATCGAAAAGCATGGACATTTTTGGAGAAAAATGAATGTGCCTCACTGAGTTTCATGTCTGTAAAGTTTGTTTTGCCGCATGGCTCAAAGCGCAACCATGATGTTAATCGCAGTTTACATTGGACCTATGAGAGCTTTCACCTTTAACCATCCAAGATCTTTAGTACGGCAGGAGAAAGAATCTACTGACTGTGTGCATTTGGGAAGATGACTTTACAGGAATTTTAAGAAAAAAGACTGATTATTTTCATTAAAAATAGTCAGTGGAATCGGGAAAAAGTCGCCTTTTTTCTTGAAATAGTCGCTTTTTAATGGTTTTTGGCCTAAAATAGTCATCTGATGCTGAAAATAGTCGCTTTTAGTAGCATTTTAGTTGCCTGTGGCAGCCCTGACATTTGTTACAAATTATTTGTGCAATGAGCTCCAGACACTCTAGAAACAAATATTTCTTAATAAATATGTTTGTAAAATTGAAAGAAGTAAGTAAAACCCCACTTATTTTATGACTACTTTTAAATTTAAAATATTATGAAGAATTTTATTACAAAAATATGGTAAGAATTATAATCTCCCGTAATTCAATTGATAACCAGGCTTAGCATGAAAAGTGGGCAATGCTGGTAACAATGTTCTTTCAAGTGTAAGTGTATGAGAATTACAACACAGATTATAGAAATGAAATGAATGATTGAAATACATGATGCAAAGGGAAAATTTTACTTTATAAAGGTGTACCATATGCTTGGATGACATATGTTGCATTAAATTAACATTTTAAGTTACATTAAAGGGAAAAAAAATATTTTTTTAAACAATTATTGCTTTTTAAAAACTTACATTTTTATTAAAAATCTGAAATTATGCTTCGTAAAAAAATCGCAAAAGCATAAGATGCTGATAGAAATACTTTAAGTAAATTAAAATTTTAATCTCATTCATTATATATTTAAATTTTTAGTGTATATTTTGTTCTTGTGCTTCTCATTATGATTTTTTTATATAATACTGTTTTCAGCACTTCTAAGATTTTTTATTTTGACTTCAGAATTTTAAGTAAAATAATTCTTTTCTACTTTTAAGTTCACAAAAGATGTACTTAAAAAATTAATTTTCTACACTTTAATATTTATTGTATTACATACTGGTTCAGTATAATTATTATTGTATTAATTATTCTTTGAATATTTTCCTCATTTAATTTTTTGATTAATTATTTTATTTATATACTGATTTATTTTCTTTTTCTTTCCTTTTATTTTGAAACAAACACTTTTTTGTTACATTATCGACGTTCCTTTCTTATATTAGTTTGCAACACTGAACAGAAAATGATGGATGTACAGTTGAAATAAAGACATTTTTTGTTCGTCATAGCTTTTTATTTTTTTTATTCTTTCCCATTTTTAAATCAAACCAATACCAAATCAATTAATTTAAATTAATTGGCAATGAACTACACTCGGATTTTAAAAATATTGTATTGCCATCACAAGCACACTGTATATAATGGCAGAATTCTAGCATATCAAGAAATGAGTAAAATATCGATAACAAAATTCTATTTTTACACAAAGTTAAAGTTTTCAACAGTTGATGTAATTTAAGAAACAAGAATCAAAAAATTTAGATTCATAATATCAGTTATTAATAGCAATTTGTTTCTGGGCATTTCCAGGTATTTTCTTGCATTTAGGCAAGTTTTAAAAATCCGCTCCTCACTATTGCTACAACTAATGTTTGGTTTAAACTTTTTATTATTATTATTACCATTCGCCTTATAACCGTCTACTAGTATACAATATTGCCTACATAGGTAGTCATGTGTATTGGTAGAAATAATCCTTCTTATTCAGCATGGAAATATTGTCTGCTATATATATACAGTAAACTCCCTCAAATCCGCACAACTTGGGACTAGAGGTTTTACGGATTTTAGAATTTTGCAGATTTCTGGTCATTGTTTTGTTTACATTTTTAAAATAGTAATTTGAATGTAATTAACAATGAAATTGAAACTATTATGAAAGCCTACAATATAATAAATTATTAAAATAAGTAATAAGCTAAAATAATAAAAATTTAGATAATTTTTAACATGATTAAAATATTAAAAGCAAAGGTCAAGTTAATAATCAGTAATGTATAAAATATTTATTATAAAAATACAATGCATTTTTCATATTAAATTTGCTTTATAAAGATTACTTATTCACATCAAAATCATAAAATAAGGAAGCTTTATTTCAGGTTTAGCCAAACTTAATAATAACCAAAAAAATTTGGTTAATACATAAATATATTTGGTAAAAAGATTGTGATTACCAACAATATCTTATTCTTGCTTTAAGAAAACACATGAATTCAGTAATATTAATCAAAATTACAAATTAAAATATATATGGAATTGATATAAAAATTTAAATGTCAACTTTTGTCCCTACATCTGAACTGAATGTTTCATTGTTCACATCTGTAAATTATATGCAGATTTGAGGGAGTCTACTGCATATCTATATAAATAGATAGATAGAATATTTTGGTGTGTGTTTATGTACGCATGCACGTAACTGTATGAATAAGAAAAAAAAATATCACCTCTAATTATGCCCCAACTCATCATATGAAAATGAGACTGGTACCAACTGATTTTTAACAACACCTGTAGTTACGTATTACACAAAAATTAGAGCTTGAAGCTCTTTACATAATAAAAATTATACTTCCCCCTCCCCCTCCTTAAATGGTAACATTTACTCTTCACTCTATGTTTGAGTTTGTTCAATCAAATGAGCTAATTAGAAGGGATCAATAGAATAAGAAAGGATCAAAGTTTGAGGATGCTATTGTTAAATCCATGTGACAAAATTTTACTTATACTCTTACATAATAATAATTTTCTTTTATGCTATTTTAATAAAATGCAATTAATTGACCCAAACATACTACAGACATTTTTGTAATTTCAGAGATATATTTTAAAGTTTTTGCTGGGTGTGCTTCTTTAAAAAATAAAATATTTACATTTATTTTGTTTTAATTGAAAATAGATATGTCTGGATTAATTCTCGGTGATTAAGGAAACCAAATTTCAAAACTATTACGAATTAAGACTTACATTTTTTTTTTTTTTTAAACCTATAAAGCGTAAAATATCAGCGTTCGAAATCCTTGGTGGTCCGCTAGTCCGAGACCACCGATAATTCAATCGGACCACTAATTTGAAAAATTTAGTGGTCCGTAGGACCACTGCCTTTTTTCAGGCCCTGAGAGAACCGCAACCGATCGCACCCCATAAGATTTTTTTTTTATTAATCAGCGATGCCGCGGACGCGCTATAACACATAAATTACGCAAAAAATCGACGATAAGGACGCAAAAAATAGCTCTTACGCGTCCCACAAGACGCGTAATTTCGTTAAAGAATCTCGAAAGAACGGCAAATTTCGTTAAAAAATCGCGAAATAACAACTAATTTCCCGCAAATTTTGTCAAACAATTCTCGAAAAAATGGTTAATTTCATTCCAAAACCCGAAAAAAGGCAGATTTCTTCAAAAGATCGCGAAAAAACGGCAAATTTCGCACAAAATAGCGATAAAATGGCAAATTTTGTCATAAAAACCATGAAAAACGGGAGATTTTTTCAAAAAATCGCGAAAAAAACAGATTTCTTCACAAATTGTGAAAAAACGACAAATTTTGTCCGAAAATCGCGATAAAACGGCAAAATTTGTCAAAAAAATTGCAAAAAGCGACAAATTTTGTTAAAAAAATCGCTAAATAACGGCTGATTCCAGGCAAATATCGTCAAAAAATTCGCGAAAAATGGATAATTTCATCCTGAAACCCGAAAAAACGACAGATTTCCTCAAAAGATCGCGAAAAAACGGCAAATTTCGTCCAAAAATCGCGATAAAATGGCAAATTTTGTCAAAAATATCTCGAAAAACGGTATATTTCGTCAATAAATCCCAAAAAAACGAAAGATTTCGTCAAAATAACGCGAAAAACGGAAATTTTGACGAAAAAGCACGAAAAATAAATAAATAAATAAATAAATAAATAAATAAATAAATAAGTGAAGCCGGGAGAAAATTTTTCTGTTTTAAAAACTAATTTTCCTGCTTCAAAATTGTTATTGCTGCTCCAAAAACTGATATTTCTACTTCCCAATCTTTTTTTTTTTTTGCTCCAAATCTTTCTGAGTGAATGCGACTCCTGAAAGCACCATTTCATTAAGCTTCATTTGAGTATGTACCATTTACTCAACAAAAATATCCCCTTTTTCAGCAAAAATGTCTTAATTAAACCTGTCTTGTCCCATTTTAAAATGGGGCAGACAATAGTGATACTTGTTATCTTCTATACTCAAATAAGCATTATTTTATAATTAAATTTGTATCTTGAACATTTATTCTTTAAAAAGTACAGAAAATTTCTCTTAACTTAATATTGGTTTTAATTATTTATTATTATTAAAACAATTATTGTATTTTATTTTTCTTGTGGAAATGAACAAGTTCAATTTTTGCATCGAAAAATATGACTTATTATTAGTGGGGACCCGCTTCTGTAGAAAAGGGACCCAGAATTTTTCAAGTCCAGCAGCATCACTGACACTAGCTACAATTCCACCACTCTGGCTAAAATCTGGAGAAAAATCGAAAAAAACATGCATTAAACCTTAGTCAGTTGAAATAAGTAATGGCAAATAAAATATCCAATTAAAAATTTGATAGTTTTTCTTTACGTACTGTTTATTTAATTTTTAGCAAATTATAATTTTACATTTTATTATGATGAAAATTTTGGATAAATGCAAAGTAAGATTGGTTTATTTTCCAGGGAGGGGGGGTGGAAGAGGCCACTCTAAGTGTTAAAATTATTTAATAGAATTTTATGTAGCGGACCAGTGATGATGTCTGCGGACCAGTAAATTCTCAGGCTTACTGGTCCTTGGGACCAGTAACTTTTTTTTAGGAATTCTAACGCTGAATATGGTTACTGTAAATTTACATCTTATTCTTAACATTAATTTTTAAACTGTAGAAAACATTTACAGATCAACTCTTGTTATTGTTTGTATTGATAAAAATAAATAAACAAATAATGAATTTCAATACAGATTAAAAAAGGTTTCATTTTTAAATCATAAATTCATTCATTTATGATTTAAAAAAGTTTATAAAGCTTTATCTTATAAAATACACTACCTTATTTTAGATTAGAGTTTTATACGATTTTAGAGTATATTCTAGAAAAAAAAAAGTGCAATACAAAGGGGGGGGGGAAATAGCACAGAGGTTAAAAAAATAACAATAATAATACTTAGGAGAAGTAAAGAGTATTGAAGAAAATACAGCAGAAGTAATGCTAAAAATAGAGGTGTACCGAGTAGTACTTTGGCCGAGTAGCCGAGTACTCGGCCACTGACTACTCGGCTGAGTACCGAATGCCGAGTAGTTGTATAATAAGAAAATAAAACATCGATGTGCACATAATGTGAGCTTAGGTGTACATATATATAAATATACCTGTGTGTACATATAATATAATATACATATATAGTACAAACAAATTAACTTATTAAATTTGAAATTTATCTGTACACCTTTTAAAGACAATTTTTGACAGTTCAAAACTAATAAAAAGGAGAATTGATACATGACAACTACAGTTATTAACTAATATAAAATTTAAACATTCTTTAACCCTCCAATTTATTCCAACCATTGAAATCTGTCTATCAAAAATAAAAATGTTTATTGGTTACTGTTCCGTTCCGGAAGTGTTTTTGGCTCCACCTGGCGAGCGCTTGTAAAAAATGGACAGTTTAGCTGTTGATCATCAAAACATCAGCACGGACTCGAATTGCTAATCATCCATACATCCTTCAAGCTATGGAAATCAATTTGAATTTTATAATTGCATATTAATTCATCATTTGTCGTTTTGTGTTTTTATATGTGTGTGTATTTGTGCAAGTGACATTAAAAAACTTTAAAAAGACTATCAAGACTACAGTCCATTCTACTCGACATTGTGGCCCTCTCGGCCGGAGTGAACCAAGGAAAAACTGAATAGATTAAAAGGCACGTCAAAGGCTGCCATAACAAGATTAGAGCAGTTTATATCGGAAACTACTGATATTAAAACGACTAATATAAGTATTTTAGAAGTGAAGTTAAAAAAGACGGAATGTCTACAAAACAAGCTCAAAGAGCTCAGAGAGCAGTATTTCGAAATTCAGGATATCACATCGCAACAAGTCCAAGAAATTGATCAAGATATTGATAGTGCTCTCGAGAGATTAGAACAAGTGGAGGTAAGCTTAAAACTTTTATTAGCCTCATTTGAAAATAAATCTCATACTGTTAATGATTATGTATGTGAAACCAAAACAAAAGTTTGCCTCCCAGAAATACCTTTACCTTCTTTCGGAGGTGCTTATTGCGATTTTGCTAATTTTAAAACGCAATTTACTAACTTAATTGTTAATAATGAACAACTTGATGACAATCAGAAATTATTTTATTTAAAGGCTTCTTTAAAAAACGAAGCTAAGCAATTAGAGTCCCCTGATGACGATTTTAATTCATTGTTTCAAGCTTTAATACAAAGATACGAAAACAAGAGATTATTAATCGATTCGCATATTTCTGCAATTTTAAATTATGAAAAAATGCAAAATGAATCTCCGAAAGAGTTGCATAATTTTATTGATATTGATCGGTTCTGAAGCCAGAACCGTTCTAAAATTAAATAAAACTTAAGCAGAGATAGAGGAATTAAAATTGGTGACCTGAAATAAATATTGGCAATCTGTGGTAGTGTAATAAAGTCAGTAAAGAAGCATTTAATTAAAAGTTAAGCTAACGTTTATTTTTCAAAAAAAAACATATTCAAAATAAAAATATATGTATATATGAAATAATAAACAAAGAGAAATTATATCTGGTAAAATCAACCAAAAAAAATAATTTCTGAAATTATATTATCTATAAAATTAAAGTCATACTTTAACACAATAAAAACACTTAATTAATTGAAACAGCATGACGTAAGGTAAAGTTTAGAAGACCTGTACAGGTTGCAAAACGAACTACTCACCACAGCATAACTTGAAGAAAAACAGATTTTTCAAATCGGATGATGCCGAAAAAACAAAGTCCAGCAAATGTCCAAAAGAAATAGAAACCTTGGATATCATAGCAACTCATCACAACAGATGTTTAGCAAAGATATTTTCACTATCTATAGACTGGATTCATCCTTAAAACAACATCTTTTAGAACATAAACAAACTACAAATATAAACTTCCATAACTGGAACTTAAAATAATGTACGGCCTTTACTAGACCAAAACATCGTCAGACCACACGCAGTCAAAACAAACCGACTGATTTAAATACCCCTCGCCGTTCTATACATCGCCAGAGTGCAACGCCCCCTTTGCGTCTGCCGAGTTGAGCGAATGCGTTCCTGCTTTGCGAAAGGGAGATACGGCTACTCGTAAGTTGCGATTTGCGAAGATCGCAAATCGCGATCAGACGGAAGAAAACGATCATGAACGCACATGTAAGTGTTCAAATCGAAAGTAAACAAATAAGTAACCGATTTAAAAATGGAATATGCCATGGAACCAGGAAAACAAAATAAAGAGATTGGAAGTAAGATAAGATTGGAATAAAATAAAAACCTGTAAGTCATGCTATATTATCCTATTACAATATGTATATATATGCCCATAGAGTGTTAAGGGTAGTGAGTATGCTGACAGATATTATTAATAAAAACATCAGAGCTCTAAAGGTCTTAGAATATACACAAAATAAATTGTCAGAAAGTGTATTTATAAATATCATTTTGAAGAAATTAGACACCGAATCTCAAAAACAATTCGAATTGTCATTGGAAACAACAAATGTTCCAAGTTTTGATTATTTAATTTCTTTTTTGGAAAAACGTTGTGTTACTTTAGAAGCCATAACGAATGCATCTGGCGCCAACCAGACTTCGAAATCCAAACTCTCCAGGGCGAATTACACAATAAATAAATCAAAATCATTTCTCATCAATGACAATAAAAATAGAAATAATTTAAAGACCTGCTTTTGTTGCAAATTTGCATTTCACCCGCTTTATAAATGCAATGTTTTTTTAAACAAAAATGTTCAAGAAAGAAAAAGTATTGTAAATAAGAACAAATTGTGCTTGAATTGCTTAAGATTACACCAAGGAAAATGTAATTCTAAATTCGCTTGCAAATTCTACTCGCAATTACATAATAGCTTATTATGTGAAGAACATGAGATGTTAAAGGGGGTGGAAATAAATAAAAACAAAAATAATGACATGTTGAGAGATAAACAAATAAGTGATTTCGATTCCGAAAAAAGGGAAGCAGCAATAATCGGTACAAATTTGTTTACAGATAACAGAAAAAATTGTGCATTATTAAATACGGCTATAATTTTAGTAAGTGATGTGTTTGGAAATAAAGTTAGATTGCGTGCGGTGATTGACAGCGGATCGTCGATTAACATTTTAAGTAATAGTGCATGCAAGAAATTAAATTTACGACCAAAATCATTCAAGGGAATGATTTCGGATATTAATGAAACACATAAAAAAATAAGGAAAATAGTCAATGCAGAAATATCAAATGAACAAGGAACATTTTCCAAAGAAATAGAATTCGCTGTTTTGCCAAAAATTACAAACAACATTCCAGTTTCAAAATTAGATATTTCTAATTTATGTATTCCACAACAAATTAATCTAGCAGATGACAATTTTTATACACCTGGACCAATCGACGCATTGATCGGTAGTCAATTGTTTTTTTCAATTTTAAAGAGTGAACAAATTCGTTTAGCAGATGCTAACTGTATTTTACAAAACACTGAATTTGGATATTTAGTGACAGGGTCGCTCCCACAAAGTAAAATTCAGTCACATTGTTATCTTTTAACTGAAAATAGTCTAGACAACACTTTACAAAGATTTTTTGAAATAGAATCTTTACCGGGTGATAACAGTAATTCCATTAGAAGCGATGAAGAAATGTTTTGTGAGGAACATTTTAAAAGCACTTATAAACGAGATCAAACGGGTAGATTTACCGTACAATTACCCATAAAGGAAAATGCTGAAGCATTGTTGGGATTTTCTAAAGAAATTGCAGTGAAAAGATTAACTAATTTATGGAATAAATTAGATAGAAATAAAATGATGTCTGATCTATATATAGAATTTATGAACGAGTATGAAGCTTTGGGTCATATGACTCAAATTGAATCTGAAAGCGAAAAAGGGGTGTCTTACTATATTCCTTACCATGTGATTTATAAACCAGAAAAATTATCCACTCCCCTGAGAGTGATATTCAACGCTAGTTCAAATACATCTAGCGATTATTCACTTAATTCAATATTGTTAAATGGGGGAACGGTTCAGCAAGATTTATTTTCTATTATAACTAGATTTCGTACGCACAATTATGCATTCTGCGCAGACATTAAGAAAATGTACAGACAGATAATGATAGAACCTTTGCAGAGAAATTTACAAAGAATTCTTTGGAAGGTTAGTAATGACGCTCCGATAAAAGTCTTTGAGCTAAACACGATTACCTATGGGACAGTTTCAGCCCCTTTTTTAGCCACGCGAACGTTAAAGGCTCTTGCTGATGAGGAAAAGACAGATTTTCCTAAAGCCTCAGAAGTCATACTTAACGACATGTATGTCGATGATTGTTTATCTGGTGCCAGTTCCTTACAAGCTGCAAAGGAACTACAATCAGAGTTGATTCAGATCTTGAAAAGGGGAGGGATGGACCTTCACAAATGGGTAGCTAACCATCCTGAATTACTACAAGATGCCGCCATATCAGAATACGCATTTGATGAACACTCTCAGCAGATTTCGGTAAAAACTTTGGGAATGCTTTGGAAACCTCAGATGGACCATTTCATTTTTGAGATTAATATAGAGCCTAAAGATGTTTATACCAAGAGAGATGTTTTGGCTCAAATAGCTAAAATATATGATCCCCTTGGCCTAATTGGCCCAATTATAACCAAAGCTAAGATATTTATGCAACATTTATGGGAATTAAAAATTAATTGGCATGAACAATTGCCTTCTAGCTCACTTCGAGAATGGAAGAATTTTCTTAACAAGCTAAGCGAAATAAATAATCTTACAATTCCACGGTATGTTTTGTCAGACAACATTGCACGTCTAGATTTACATGCATTCTCAGACGCCTCTGGAAAGGCCTATGGAGCAGCTATCTACTTGAGATCTTTTTCCTCAAGTGGGCAATTCAGATCTAATCTTCTATGCAGCAAGTCCCGGGTAGCCCCACTAAAGCCAATGACAATCCCAAGATTTGAACCTTCTGCAGCTCTACTTTTGACAAGGCTAGTTCAGAAAGTGATTGCCACTCTAAAATTAAATCTTGAAAGAGTATGGTTCTGGACAGATTCTACAATTGTCCTATTCTGGATTGATGCATCACCCCAAAAACTGAAAACCTTCGTCGCAAACAGGGTGTCCACAATCCAATCTCTTTCCGAAACTCATCAGTGGAACCATGTTGCCTCAAAATCTAATCCGGCAGACATCATCTCCAGAGGTGCAACAGCAAAGGATCTCATTGACAATGATTTGTGGTGGTTTGGACCAACATTTCTTCAAAGAGAAATTACAGTTCCCAGCCAACTTCCCACTCCCACTGCTTTTGAATGTGAACAAGAAATGAAAGCAGACTTTCCCCTATCCTTACTAACTGTGGAAAAAGATCCGAACATTTTAAATAAACTATTCAAACTGAACAATTTTTTAAAACTAATTAAAATATGTAGTTTTATTTTCAGGTTCATCAACAGTTGTAAAATAAAGGAGAAAACAAAAGGCTTCCTAACATCGGAAGAGTTGCAGTTCAGTACATTTTTTTTAATAAAGAAAGCCCAGGAAAGTAAGTTCTCTCCTGAATTTTCAGCATTAAGAAAGGGGCAACCTGTTCCTTCCTGCAGTAAGTTAAAAAGTTTGGACCCATTCATTGATGAAAGTGGAGTCCTTCGCGTTGGTGGTAGATTAATCAACTCTCACTTGCCTTTTGATGCAAAGCACCAAGTAATTTTACCCAGTGATCACAAGATCACTAAATTAATTTTTGAGTACTTTCATAAAAAGTACTTCCATATAGGTGCTCAGGGACTAGTTCATCAAGTACGCATGAAATATTGGCCCATAAAGGCTAAAAGCATTGCCCGGAAAACAGTACACAATTGTGTCACATGTTTCAGGCACAATCCCAAGACGTTAGATCAATTCATGGGAGACCTCCCTTCGCAACGCGTAACACCTAATTGCACATTTTTCAATTCAGGCGTAGATTTTTGCAGTCCCTTTCAAATCAAATACAAAAATCAGAGGAAAGGTAATTATTCCAAAAGTTATGTGGCTATATTTATATGTATGGCTACCAAAGCCGTTCATTTAGAAATAGTAAGCGATTTGTCTGCTGCTGCATTCATTGCTGCGCTTAAAAGATTTTGTGCCAGGCGAGGCAAAGTAAACACACTAACTTTGGATAATGCCACTAATTTTAAAGGTGCGTCAACTGAATTAAATAATTTAAAAAAAATTATTGGAAAAACCTAACGAGGAATTATCAAATTTCTTTGCTGAAGAATTCATAACCTGGAAATTTATCCCTCCTCGATCCCCTAATTTTGGTGGTCTTTGGGAAGCTGGTGTTAAGTCCTTCAAACATCATTTGCTCAGAGCAGTAGGTAATAATAAAATCACTTTAGAGGACTTTGAAACTCTAGTGGTCCAAATCGAAGGGATCTTAAACTCTCGGCCTTTATTTCCTCTTTCTGATGACATAAATGAGTTTGAGGTACTTACACCAGGCCATTTTTTAATTGGCAGGCCTATCAGCAGTATTCCAGAGCCTAATGTCATGAATATTTCTGATAATAGATTAACCCATTGGCAGTTAATTTCCAAATATGTTCAATGCATTTGGAAACGTTGGTCTGTTGACTACCTAAATCACTTGCAGCAGCGAGGTAAATGGCAATTTAAAAAGGAAAACATTAAGCTAGGCTCCCTAGTATTACTAAAGGAGGAAAATCTACCACCATGTAAATGGGCTCTTGCCTGGATTATTGAAATAATTCCAGGCAAGGACCACAAGGTTCGAGCAGTGAAGGTAAAAACTGCTACTGGTATTTTTTCACGAGGCATTTCTAAAATATGCCTATTGCCCACTAGCGACTGATTGATGTATCTTTGTATTATTATTATATTATTTTAAAGCAATTATACTCATTGTTTATGTATTAAGTGTTTGTATTTAATGTCATTTTTATTCTTAATTAATTATTGTATTATGTTTATTGATTGATGAAATATTGCATATTTCATCCCCGGACGGCATGTTCCGTTCCGGAAGTGTTTTTGGCTCCACCTGGCGAGCGCTTGTAAAAAATGGACAGTTTAGCTGTTGATCATCAAAGCATCAGCACGGACTCGAATTGCTAATCATCCATACATCCTTCAAGCTATGGAAATCAATTTGAATTTTATAATTGCATATTAGTTCATCATTTGTCGTTTTGTGTTTTTATATGTGTGTGTATTTGTGCAAGTGACATTAAAAAACTTTAAAACGACTATCAAGACTACAGTCCATTCTACTCGACAGTTACTGTAACAATTCATTGAATAATGCAAACATTTCATATTTATTTTGTAATTGTCTGTACCTTATTTTCTTCTGATTAAAAAAAAAAAAAAAATGTATTGGCTTTGCAGTTTCTTTTCATTTTTTATGTGTACAGATTATATTATGTTATTTTAAATTATTTTTTAAATATCTCAGTAAAAAACTAACCTTTTTCAATGGAAATTATAAATGTGTAATTAAAATTGCCTTAAAAAGCAAGCTCTAAAATTGATGAGTTTAGATGATCTAGAACTTGAAAATGCACCAAAGAAACAAACAAGTTGGGAATTGCACGTGAAGCATAGCAAATGAAGTGTGTTCGTATGATAACGAAGTTTTAAAAATATTGCTCAATATAACAATGTTCTCCCTATAAAATTATGTAATGGAATACTTTTGTGTGGCCTTGTAAATCAATAACAAATATTCTTTGCACCACAGATTATGCAAAATGTATATTATAATATGTACTTTATAGATGCATTTCAATTTTATTACGTTCGAATGAGTGTAACACCATTAAAATGCATTTGAAACATTTTCCCCCATTAACCGTAATGTAACGGAACACTTTTGATTGTCCCTGTAATTGAACTATGCATCCAATTTTGATAAAATTTGAAATAACTTGACAAAATTATGTAATAATTATGTATTTAAAATTTCAAATGATTAAAATGCATTTGAAACTTTTTTCCCTATTGACCGTAATGTAACAGAATCCTTTTGATTGTCCCTGTAATTGATCTATCCATACGATTTTCATAAAATTTGAAATGACTCAACAAAATTATGTAATAATTATGTATTTTAAATTTCAAACGATTCAGTTGGGTAGTTTTTGTGTTGTTATATGTGGACGGACTGAACGACAACAATAGGTGCTACATATTTACATAATTACGAACGCACCTAAAAATAAATATGAAAATGCTAATGTCAACAAACCAAAAGAGAAAATGCAAGCAAAAAGTTCATCTATTTTCTGGCAATGTTTTGAGGAAATTGTGAATGAACAAAAAGATTGTGGCACTAGCACTAGTTTAAAATCACTGCATGAAGAATTGGTACAAAAAGAGTTACAGGCTTTCTTAACAGAAGACTTGTAAAACTGACACTACATTTGCATGGTGAGGGGAAAAAAAAAAAAAAAAAAAAAAAAAAACTTTTTTGATTATGTACAATTTTGCAAAAAACTCTTATATGCACCTTCAACAACTGTTTATTCTGAACATAATAGAGGCCGGCCAAATTTATAGTAGTAAAAGAAATGCCCTCTCTACTGATAATGTAGAATGTTTGGTGTTTTTGCACCATAATTTGAAATATAATAAATTTAATTATTAATTTTTTATTGCATTTATTGTATTTTCAGTTTCTTTATCCAAAATAAGTCGTTTCTGTTTTCCTATACATAAAAAAGTATTTTTATTTGTATAAATGTGAAATTTTTTTAGGGATTTTGTTCTTAACTTTTTTTATATTTTGCAGACATATTGTTAAATACAGAGTAAATAGTTTTATGAATTACTACATATATTATACATTGATATTCGAATATTTTTTACAGATCAGTTATCAATTCATATGCTTAAAAAATGAAATTCTTACAAATACTCGGTATTGGCCGAATACCGAGTACTCAGCAAATTGGCCGAGTAGGCCTAATACCGAAAGGTTTCATTTTTAAATCATAAATTCATTCATTTATGATTTTAAAAAGTTTATAAAGCTTTATCTTCTAAAATACACTACCTTATTTTAGATCAGAGTTTTATACGATTTTAGAGTATATTCTAGAAAAAAAAAAGTGCAATACAAAGGGGGGGGGGAAATAGCACAGAGGTTAAAAAAATAACAATAATAACACTTAGGAGAAGTAAAGGGTATTGAAGAAAATACAGCAGAAGTAATGCTAAAAACTAAGTATGGTAAACAAATTCCTCTGAACAATATTGAAAACCCTACTTCAATTGTTCAAAACACCTTAATCCCTCTCAAATATTTAAAAAATAAAAAGGGTAAGAAACAAAAGTTCTCTGTAAAATATGGTTTTTAAGTGTTTTAATTCAATTCAAGGATAATTATAAGTAAAAATAAAGATAATCACAAATGTAATTATGGAAAAAGGAAAAAACCGACATGTCGAAATATCAGTTTATCTGACCTGATGCGTGTTTTTACTTAGAAGTTTTTTGATTCATTGAAGAATAATTACAAATTAAAATTCTGATGATTACAAAAGTGCTTAATAAATAAAAGAGAAATTGACCCCCAGAAAAATAAGTTTGCCTGAACTGGAATTCTATATTGGGTCAAGCAACCTGATTTTAGCCGAGCCAGACTATCAGAGATTTGTGTCAGTTCTGTTCAATGTGATTTAAAAAAATTAAAAAATATTTCAGATCAAAAAATATATATTCAAATTTTGAATATGAACAACTCTTTACATGTTCACTTTAGATGTAAAATTGATATTAGAGACCAGTACATTAAATAGTGAAAAATTTTCCCTAGTAGCACATGTTGGATCAAAGAATTTTTTTTTTTTTTTTTTTTTTTTTTTGTGTGTTTCAAGTGTACATCGAGTCAAGAACCCTATTTTGCTTGATTATGACCCAAACTGCATTTCATGACATTCATAGGAACTGGGTTTCTATATTTTAGTTTGATATGGTAAATTGTTCGTTGCAACTTTTTTAATTTTACCAACTTTTATATACATATGTTTCTTTTAAAATATGGATGAAAAAATGTATGCATTAAAAACTAGTTCTCTGAAGAGAACAAAAACTGTGTATAATATGGCCCATAAATAAATTTGCCACCACTAAGGGAACTGACACTTTTGCTAAGAATTAGGGATGGGACGAATAGCGATTTGGCTGAATAGCCGAATACCGAATATTCGGCCAAATTTTAAGCCGAATACCGAATATTCGGCCAAATTTTAGGCCGAATACTAACTTTTTTTTTCAATAAAGAAAATAACTTTTGATTATATATAATTTAAAAAATTGCTCATTAATCATTACTACTTTTAAATGTGCCTTTAAATGTATTTTTAAATTTGAAAAACTTATTTTAACACAACAAAATTATGATATTGCACTATATTCTTTTATCCTAATGTACATTAAATTGATTTTCAGTAAGTCAGGATGGTAAGATATTTCCATTAAAGTATGAAGAATGCACTTCACTTTTAATATCAAACCCCAACTTTTACCCTGTCTTACATCCAAAATCAAATAATATTCTTAAACACTTTCTCTCAGAACTCACGAGGAGATATTTTCTGAAATAATCTTTAATGAAGTAAATTTTATCATTGAGAACTTGTGTACCTAATGATAAGCAAATTTGTAAGAATGAGACTGTTCTGAAATCAGTTGCCGAGCTTTAAATTACAAATTACGTTAAAGCAAAAGGTATGCTTAAAATATAATATGTTAACAAAAATTTTTGACATTTGAATTGACGCATACAATATTCAACTTCAAAATTCTGCTTATTCAACAAGCATTAAAAGGATAAAAAGAAATTGATAACAACATGAAAAAAGGAAGTCACTATTACAGGAAATACAGAAAGGCTGTATATTTTTTTAGTATCTGAATAACTGTATATTTTGTAAGTTAGAATAAAAATGACTTCATGAAAGTGCCAGAAAGTAGCCAATTTAAATTAGAGAAAAAAAATTGCAAGAAACAAAATTCTACAAATCCTAAATTTATTTGGCAAGATATCTTTCACTATTTGGCGAAATATCTCTAAACATTCGGCTACAGGTATTCGGCTGAAGCATTCGGTCAACAAGCCCTCAATATTCGGCAAAAGGGCCGAATACCGAATAGTGGCCGAATATTCGTCCCATCCCTACTAAGAATTATACATAGCAATTTCACAGAAACATGCAAACAATGGTAGTTAATTATTTTTACCAAGGTTTTATTGCTGAGACATCTGTTTGAATGTAATATTTGAGTATAAATCAAAAATTCATATAAAAAATAACATCCCAAATAGAAGAATGAACAATTATGTCATATATTCTGTTATGGCAATAAAATAAAAGCTGAGTTATAATACAAGTTAATTGGAATTCATCTTAAAGATTTAACATATTGTAGTCATTCATAAAATAATTAAGGCAACACAGATGAATTTTTAATAACGATCATGTATGCTAGTGATGAATAAATTTGTAAACATCGATTATATATAACTTTGAATTAAATAACGTTGATTTATAGATAGCATAAGTAGTAAAAAAAAAAAAAGTAATGTGATGAGTTCAAACTAAATTTTAATGTTGTCAAGAATCAGTATTAGTAAATAAAAATATTTACAATTAAGATAATTAT
The DNA here is from genome assembly GCA_964019185.1 of Maratus speculifer. Classification (NCBI taxonomy): domain Eukaryota; kingdom Metazoa; phylum Arthropoda; class Arachnida; order Araneae; family Salticidae; genus Maratus; species Maratus speculifer. The sequence goes on from OZ025299.1 coordinate 226,556,120, forward strand.
ACAGAAACCAACAGTGACACATATGATTAAAATTTAATAGATACTTTGTCTATTTAGGTTTCTGTATACCAACAAACACATGAAACGTAAACAAGGGAACCTGCTCACCGATTTAAGTACTTCTCAAGAGTGACATAAAACATGGAACAAGAATAATAAGCTAGTAATTTATATTACTAAATCAGCTTCACCAGATCCTTTAAAATATCACAGAACATTAGAACACTTTTTACCTGATCTAACTTACTACGAAACTCTGCTCTTTCTAACTTCTCATATTCAAGCTGCTGAACCTTAGATTTAATGTCATATAATTCACATTGAAGTTTATCTATTACTTCAGTGCTTGATTCCAGGTACTCAAGCGTCAGAATTACTTTGGTCATAAGCTCTTTAATAATATCAGTTCCATACTCATCGATCAGTTTTTCAAATTCTTTACCAATATCAGCCGCCAAATCGTAAACATCGTCTACGTATATCTGTGAATCAACATGTTTAGCCATTAACTTCTCTTTTACTAAAAAATGTTTCAGGCTGCTTAGCAAAGTTTTCGAAACTATGCTGAACAAAAATTAACAACTCAATTGAGTTTGTTTCATACTTAGATGTACGACTCACTTTCCAAACAAGACAAACTAGCTGTGTCTCTGTGCCATGCCAAAACACTCATCCCTGACGTCACGTCTGTCATGTAAACTTCTCTGGACACTCCCAAACTGGACTTCAAATTCTTTTAATGAAAACAAAAATCACCAGAAGATGGCGCAACTAAGTCGGAAAATTATTGATTGTTCATTTAAGACATTTAAAAAACTCATAATAACTTAAAATTTATCTCATTTTTTAATTGTCATTCAATGATATATCTGATATTTAAAATAAGGGTATTTCTCAGTATTCAATAATGTTTTCGGTAAAGTGTAATTATATAAGAAATAATGGAAGGCGGAAAAAAATTTCATTTTGATAATGATCTTTTGAAAAGTGTAATACTGTTTAAAATAATACTTTTAACAAGTTACAAAGAAACATAACATCGGGTATTTTAACACCAAGCATTAACTAAAACTTAAATCATAATTATTATATTGGGAAAACTCCCCAAAAAACAGTGGCGTAGGAACTTTGTACAAATAGGTGGAGCCGGTGCGGAGTGGCAATCATTTCATTCATAATTTCATTCATTTCGAAGGATTCCTTCATAGTGTTACATTTTTCACAAAAAGGAATATAAAATTGATGCATATCAAAAGATCAGCAACTCTTTATCGAGTTAAAATATTTTTTATTAGATATACTTGTTATATAGAAACTTAATTTATAGACTATCCCGAATACAATACTCAGATTTAAGGATTCGCCCATTTCCATTTGCTAAAAGTTAAAAGTTCTTTCTGTTGTTTTGTTGACAATTGTTTTCCAAATCAATTTTAAAGGCCTCCTTTTTTATAAATGCGTAGTAGCATCAAGTAAATGAGTATTTTGCAGCAAACCTTATAAGACCTCTTTTTTTTCTGGAAATCGAGAGAGTAGTAAACGACGAGAAAAAGGGTGAAAGCACAACCAAGTGTGTTCTCCAGCCCCTCTCTTACTTCTCTTTGTTGTTTCTTGCGTGAATTTCCTAGAAAAAGTAGACTTTTTTTTTAAATTGAACAATGCATCGTAAAAAGATGTGGTGCGAAAATTTCTCTGGGGGGAGCTGAGCCCGTCTGAAATATTATTGGAGGAGCCACTTCTCCCCCAGCTTCCCCGGCTTCTACACCTATGCCAAAAAAAAAAATACTGTAGATATTATCGGAAATTTTGAGTAATAAGTGAGTAGCACCCAGTGCTACATGCACTGTTAACAAATTGAAACTTTTGTTGTATCGTCACTCTTTAACCAATGAAAATTATCCATAATACAATGAAGTAATCGATTTTTATAAAAGCGGTGAAGTGACGCTGCAGCAAAAGTTTTAAGTTTTTAAAAGTGTACACTGTAAAAAATTTGACCCTTTTGCTGCATCGTCACTTCCCCGCTTGTATAGAATATCGCTCTTTTGACCCATGAGAATGCTCCATAATACACACTGTAAAAAAATTGACCCTTTTGCTGCATCGTCACTCCCCCACTTTTATAGAATATCTCTCTTTTGACCCATGAGAATGCTCCATACTAGGGTGAAGTAATCGTTTTCTATAAAAGCGGTGGAGTGATGATGCAGCAAAAGGGTCAAATTTTTTACAGTGTATATCGAAATCGTCCGTATCGTTAAAGGTAAATATACAGGGGTGTAGAGGGTATACGGGGTATACGCCGTATACCTCCTACTCCTTTTTTAAAGGAACACCGTATACCCTCTGTTTCTCAAGAAAGCTATAGTATATACGCTGTAGAAAATTTGATCCTTTTGCTGCATCGTCACTCTCTCACTTTTATAGAATATCTCTCTTTTGACCCATGAGAATGCTCCATACTAGGGTGAAGTAATCGTTTTCTATAAAATCAGTGGAGTGATGATGCAGCAAATGGGTCAAAATTTTTACAGTGGTGACACACCCATAGTTTTGTACCAATCGCTGGATGTCATTCAGCCACCTTTTGTGACGTCATGAAAGGAATGAGCAAGCCCGGTATCTAGTGTTGCCTTGACTCTAGGGTATACCTTCTGCCTCGAGCGTATACTCTCTGCTTAGAGCGTGTGCCCTCTGCTTTTTTTACGACTACACCCCTGTTAATATCTCGCCTACACTGTAAAAAAATTGACCCTTTGCTGCATCGTCACTCTACGACTTTTATAGAATATCTCTCTTTTGGCTCATGAGAATGCTCCATAACAGACGCTTTCAGTCGTGACGTCAGTTATGACGATTTGCTTGGATACTGACTCCAAACAAACGGTTGCTATGCTGTATTTTTTATTTTATTTGCATATTACAGCGACAATTTTCAGCTATATATAACAGACACATGTTTAATGCTTTATATGCAATGATACCCTTTTCTACGATTTATATTTTATAAGAAATGAAGCATAGCAACCGTTTGTTTGGAGTCAGTATCCAAGGAAAATGTCATGACTGCAGGCCCGTAGCTAGACCATATTGCCAGGTAGGGCAAAAGTTTTTCCAGGGGTGGCAGATTATTTTTCCACTTTCTGTTAACCTTTTATGCGTAGTTCTTCAAACACATGTACTGCGATTTTATGAATTTTTTTCACTTAAAATATGAGGAATTTCTAAAGCCAGAGTAAAATTTTTAAAGTTTCTTCAGAAGCACGGAAAAAAATGTTAAATACATATTTTTAGTTTAGCGCAAATAAATTGTTATTTTTTATTAAATAATTTAAATGTATACATGTACTATGTTCATTTACATTAATAATACTTTTAAGTACAATTTGTTAAATGCACAATTTTGTTCACAACTTTTTCACAAAATTTGTACGATGTTTCGCAAGCACTAACATTCTCCAAATGCATATAATGAAAAAGTTAACCGCCACTTTGGTCACTCTGTAACCAAAGATTAAATAGCTGGCTAAAAATAAAAATGGTTTAACCTCGGAAGCAGAATCGTCGCAACGCTGCAATGCAACGCACAACTCTTGGGAATGTCTGCAGACTATTTTTTAACTGTTAAAAATGTAGCAAAAATTAAAAAATTTCGGTCCTAAATCCAAAAATTAGGATATAAAATGTATCGCGAATTTCAACAGTCTTCGAAAAGAAATCAATTTCGTCATAGATCGCGAAAAACACGCGAATCTCATGCAAAGATCACGAAAAAACGGCAAGTTTCTTCAAAACATTGCATAAAAAGGCAAATCTCGTCAAAAGGTCGCGAAAAGCTGCAGTTTTCTTCAAAAAAAAAAAATCACGAAAAAACGGCAAATTTCTTCAAAAAATTGCAAAAAACGGCAAATTTCTTCAAAAAATTGCAAAAAAACGACAAATTTTTTCAAAAAATCGCAAAAAACGTAAAATTTCTTCCAACGATCGCGAAAAAATGGCAGTTTTCGTCAAAAAATCATAAAAACGGATTTTTTTTTTCAAAATATCGTGGAAAAAAACGGAAAATTTCTTCAAAAAATAGCAAATAAACAGAAGTTTTCGTGAAAAGATTGTGAGAAAACGACAGTTTTCGTAAAAAAAATCATGAAGCAATGGCAAATTTCTTCAAAAAATCGCAAAAACACGGCAAATTTCATCAAAAAATCATGAAAAAACGGAACATTTCTTCAAAAGATCGCGACAAAACGGCAGTTTTCGCCAAAAGATCGCAAAAATACGACAAAATTTTTCAAAAGATCGCGAAAAAATAGCAGTTTTCGTCAAAAGATTGGAAAAATAGTCAAATCTTGTAAAAAACGCGAAAAAAATACAAATTTCGTCAAAAGATCGCAAAAATGACATTTCGTCAAAAGATCGTGAAAAACCCACAATTTTTGTCAAAGGGGAGCACTTGTAGGGGAGCACCCTCTTTCGGACAATGTATGAAGTGTTAAAAATTCTGAAAATAATGGCAACTTCTTTTTCAAAGTATATTTTTCTTTTATGTCTATCACAAATATTTGGGAGGTTTGAGTGCATATAATGTAATGCGAGGGATTGGTCTGCAGACTGTTTTTTAAGTTTTTACTTGTGTTGCAGATTGCAGAAAAAAATTCTGCAGCTGGGAGTTTAACTATGCAAAGTGTTTAAGCGAGATTTCATGAGTTTCTATTTACTTCTTAAACTCGTTGTCAGGTAATTAAAAAACTTCCGGAGCGGTTCGGCTCGGTACAAACAAAGGGCCGCACAATCATAGAGATGGCAAATTGGATCTAGAGATCCAATTTGCCATTCCTCCCTTTGTAAAATTGCCAAAAACCAACCTTTAGAAAACATTTCACAGTATTTCTTTATTTAGAAAAATAATCCTTTGAGCTCTTTAAAAAATATTTCAAAGGAAAAAGCGCAATTTCAGACCACAGACGGTATGTGTTCCACCAAAGAGTGTTAAACAATTCGGCTGCTTTGGTGATCCTTAAACAGGCAATTTGTTAGCGGTCAAATCTCTAGGACGCTAGTTTAAAATTGTATAATCTTAATTACAAATGCCATAAAATGAAGGAAAAAAAACCTTGCAGGGGGCGTCAAATTCAGAGCTCTAATTTTTACAATAGATTAAATCTGTTAAACTCTAATGCCTGTTTTGTTATCTGTTATTCTGTAAAATTTTGAAAAAATGTAAATTACAGGAAACATAAAAAAAAGCTTAAAAACACTGTATTTTCATAAACTTTTTAAATGGATCTTTATGAAAAAATATTAAATTGAGACAAAATTTATGAAAATATTGTTAACACTACGATAAATTATACCACAAATTCTTAATACAATAACACGAATTAAAACTTTCCTCTTGTACCTGTTTGTAAGAGGATAAATTGCAGTTCTGTAACAGAAGTTAACAATTTTGCTGTAGAGTAAACTTTTGTTGTAGCATTGAAATCAAACAACACTTTCAAAATTCTATAAAAACACCTGATATTTTTAAAAGATTATCAAATTGGGCATTTTTAACTTAATTTTAGTTTACTATCATCCTGGAAGGTATTTATTCAAAAATCCGTTATATTTCAAAGTGTGACATTTAATAAAAAATGAAATTAATTCCATAAATAAATGATTTAATGTATTATGCATTTATTTTTAATAATTAATAATGCAAAGTTAAGACAACTCGAATATGTAGGGGAGAGAAAAGCAGTTTTCTATAAGCACGCACATAAATACATTGGACACATATATGTTAAACAACATTTTATATTTGAGAATACTTTTAAGCACAAAACGCACTGTAAAAACAGTGTTTATTTCTGTTCTAAATTATAGCATGGAACAAAAGTATATGCATCTTTATCTCTCTCTCTAATCATATATTGGGTCTTTTGGAAAGTGGTGTCTGTTCGGGAAAATCAGTTCGTACAGGAAAAATTTGCCCATTACTTACTATATATTAGATATCGGAAACACTATCTAATAATTAAATGATAGACTTTTTCGATACTAATTAATTTTCCCAAACGAACACGACTTTCCGAACGACCCAATATTTCAATCAAAGTCTCTATTTTTCAGAACCGAATGTACGAATTTCTTTTACAAACTTGCGCCATCGTATTTAACAATAAATAACAGCCAGTTATGTGATTTGGAATTATTATTTTTCAGTTTTCAATAAATACATTGCACTTTGAGTTTCAATTGATGTTTATCTTATGATAGTTTTTATCACACTGTCTCTTTGCAGAAATTGGCTTACAATGGCAACTTAGATGACTAAAAATTAAAGTAAAATTGTTTTACTTTTAAGAAAAAATGCAGAAATACCATTCTTTGTCTCTTAACAAAAACACCTGTAACATTTTTGAATCTAAGAATAAAAATGACTTTTTCAATGTGTCAGTAAGTAATAAATTTCGATTTGTAAAATTGTTTGAGTAATCTAACATATTGTATTATTTAAATTTGAAATAATAATTGTTTTACCTCAGAAGCACCAACTTTTTAAATTTTAGTGAAATGGGACAGAATCGAAGAAATGAAGGGAAAGATCTATTACGATGTACTTTATATTTTTACATGGGGAAGGGGAGTATCCCTTGTAAAAAATTCTATAGCGATTTCTAAAGGTTCTTTTATTTCTATGTACTCCCAACTATCTGGAGTCAATGTTCATGAAGGATTTAATTTGTTATGCTGTTAATTAGCTGATTTTTATTTATTTATTTATTTATTTTACGCAGGAAAATATATGAGTTTTTTTTTAACCTACTTGTACCATATTGTATGGATATTTGCGCTTGAATCCATTTTAAAGAAAATTAAATAGTAGTATTTTATGAAAGAGAAAACATTTTATCATAAAATCAAAGTTAATGTTAATTAAATTATATAGTTACATTTTTCCTTTTCTTCTTTACTTTACTATTGATTGATATTATGTCATTCCTTGAAGATGTTTTTACTTTAAGATAAAAAATATTTATATTACGCCATATAAAATTCATTTAAAGCGAAATACATGCAACATGGTAATAATTTCCTTCGTTAATTGCTACTTGTAAAATCTCACAAAAGAATGAAAAAAGTAAGACACACATGTATATTAAAAAATAATTGTGTAAATTTCTTATTTGAAATTTAAATTTACATTATTTAAATACAAATTTGATGGGAGTTATATTGATAAATGATAAATTTTCATAGTAATTACATTTCTTTATGGCGAATAACACCTATAATTATTGTGTTTGTTCATTGGCTTCACATATTTTTATTATTCTTTTATATATTCATGAATGGTGAGAAGAAAAAAAGATATAAAAAAGCGTTTTTAAAATTACCCTCTTCCAAAGCAAACAAGTAAGCATAACAAAAGAGAGAGAAAAGTCCTAATGCGTGACATTTGCTATTTATTGTAATAAGATCAAGTTTACATGAAACAGACGACTAACGGTAAAGAAAACAATAATGTAAACTAGTTCACCGTAATTTCAGAATCCCCTGGTTTCAGCCAGCCTTCTAATGATAAATTTCGTAGGGTGACAGTTGTACAAAGAGACGAATCTTTAGCTAATAAGCTAATCCAGATTTGTTCAATTTGGAGCAGTGTGGAATAATTCCTACAAAGCGAAAAAGTGGGGAATCCAGAACACCTCAATTTTTGACAGAAGTCTGTTAAAGAGAGAGAGAAAAAAGCTTTTTTGCTGTTTCCAGACTAAAAACTAAATTTAGGGATAGAAGGAGAAAACTGGCATGAAGGAAGAAAAACGGAAATTTCATTGTTGTATTACAAAAAAGCTTTTTAAAAGGAAAAATTGAATGATAAAATTATCGGATTCTGAGTGACCGAAATGTCGAATTTCATTTTGACTAAAAACTGGAAAAAATATATATTTAATGTTTTTTTCCTTTGTTTTCTTAGAAATTTAATGTGGAGTTTTGCGCTAGGTCGGGCAAAACTTTTTCCAGGTCGGGCTTTGCCCGACCTGGCCCCCCTCTGGCTACGGCCCTGCATGACTGACGTCACACTGAAAGCGTCTTCGTCTACCGTAATCGTTTTCTATAAAAGCGATGGAGTGACGATGCAGCAGAAAGGTCAAATTTTTAACAGTGTAATTTCCGAGGGTGTTTTCGAAAATCATTAACAACAATGCTTTTTGAATAGCTGTTACGATCGGTACCTCTAGCACTTCTCAACACCTTTGCTGAATGCCAGTAAATCGAAATTTATGTGCAACGGGAAAATGTTTTTTTCTCAAAAACTATGTAACCTACGATAAGTTTTCCTGCAATGTTTAAATTAATATATATTACCTCAATTTTTTTTTTCATAATTTTAGTTTTAATGCATTCAAAAATAGATGGGGATTGCGAACATTCATTTGTTCTATGTTTTCGACGATACATCTAAAAATACACTGCTCAAAACAATTAAAGGATATTTGAAGTTTTATATAAAATAAAGATATAAACGAAATTTTTTTTGCCGAAAATAGAAGAAGAGAATCACAAATGCAAATTTTTCTGGTTTTCAAACTGTGGAGTATGCAAATTTTGAGTTCGACGTCAAAAACGTCGTTTCAGCGGCAGCGAATGAAATTTGACTTTCAACTGGATAAAAGAGAATGAAGACAAGGATGATCGGCATTCAGTGATTGCTTTGTTTCGATGAGTACGATGTCTCAGCGAAGTCATTTGACAGATTCAGAAGCTTGGAGAATTGTTGGTTGGTTAGAAGGGGGCCAAACTCAAGCCGAAATAGAGCAAGCCATTGGAGTGTCACAAAGTGTCATTTCCAGGATCTGGAACCGTTTTTTGGCGAGTGGATGTGCAGGCCGAAGACCAGGGCAAGGTCGTAGACGGGCAACAACGCCCAATGAAAATCGGTATTTAGCGTTAACAGCTCGGAGACACCGAAACATGAACGCTACTATTCTCCAACAACACCTTCGCTCGGCTACAGGCACCACGTTTTCAACTCAGACTGTCCGAAACCGGCTCCATGCTGTAGGTCTGTATGCTCGTCGACCGATGGTGTGTGTTAGATTAACATCAAGGCATCGGCTCGGCCGCAGGGAGTGGGCAACCGAACATGCCAACTGGAGGAGAAATGAATGGAGCAATATTCTGTTTTCTGACGAGTCCCGTTTTTCTGTGCATCCGAATAATAGGCATATTTTCATCTGGAGGGACCGTGGCAGTAGGAATAATCCTGCGTTCGTGCACGAAAGTGTCAGATTTGGCGGTGGAGGAGTGTTGGTGTATGGTGGCATCTCCATTGACGGGCACACTGGCCTCTACATCATTCGAGATGGAGCTCTGACTGGTCGCCGATATAGGGATGAGATCCTCAGACCTATTGTAGTTCCTTACGCTGCAGCAATCGGAGATAACTTCATTTTAATGAACGTTAACCGCAGGCCATATCGTGCAAACCTGGTAGAGGATTTCCTTTTCGAGGAAGGAATCGTTCGAATGGAATGGCCAGCGTGTTCTCCAGACATGAATCCAATCGAGCATGTTTGGGACGCTCTAGGAAGACGAGTTTCTGGCCGCCAACAACCCCCCCAAACTCTTCAAGAACTGGAAAGAGCTCTTCTGGAAGAGTGGGGCAGAATACCCCAACTCGTCATTAATAGCCTCATTGAGTCCATGCCTCAAAGGTGTTCAACGTTGCTGGCAGCCCGTGGAAACCATACCCCCTACTGAAAATGATTTTCTTTGAAGAAAACACCTTTTCTTTTTCTTTTTTTCTCATATGCACAAATTGTGTTTTTTTCCTTTTGTACACAAATGCGCAATAAAATGCATTTTTTCTGCCAAACATGTGTAATTTATTCTCATATAACCTGCTATCTCTCTCGACCAATTCGTATCAATCAGCTAAAAAGTTTCCCGGATACAAAATCCACCTAAAACTGCAATATCCTTTAATTGTTTAGAGCAGTGTATAAGGCTCGTCACACACCAGGGAGAATGCGTCAAAAATCGTGCAACAGGACGCAGTCAAACCGTTTTTCGCTCACAGGCTATCATAGCCTGAGAGCTTATGTGCCCGTCCGTTCTGTATGTACGTTCGTACATTCGTATGTTCGTTCGTGCGTAACGCGATAACTCATGATAAAATGTCCGATCCACATGAAATTTTGTATATAGGTATATCCTGATAAGGCGCTTCCCTGATTAGTTTTTGGAGTTCATTCGATATGTATAAGAGGGGGAACGGGGGGGCTCATGCCGATCCCCTTACTTGATATAAACGGGATTTTCATGCAGAATTAACAGTTTTCGTTCAAAATTTAGATATAGGATCATTCTGATGAGGCGATTCCGTGACTGTTATTAGGTGTTCATTGAATAAGTATAAACAGGGGGAACGGGGGGCTCATGCCCCTCCCCTTAATTGATATAAACGGGATTTTCATGCAGAATTAACAGTTTTCGTTCAGAATTTAGATATAGGATCATTCTGATGAGGCGATTCCGTGACTGTTATTAGGTGTTCATTGAACAAGTATAAACAGGGGGAACGGGGGGCTCATGCCCCTCCCTTTAATTGATATAAACGGGATTTTCATGCAGAATTAACAGTTTTCGTACAAAATTTAGATATAGGATCATTCTGATGAGGCGATACCGTGGCTGTTATTAGGTGTTCATTGAATAAGTATAAATAGGGGGAACGGGGGGCTCATGCCCCTCCCCTTAATTGATATAAACGGGATTTTCATGCAGAATTAACAGTTTTCGTACAAAATTTAGACATAGGATCATTCTGATGAGGCGAGTCCGTGGCTGTTATTAGGCGTTCATTGAATAAGTATAAACAGGGGGAACGGGGGTTCTAATGCCCCTCCCCTTAACTTGTATAAATGGAATTTTCAAGCAGAATTGTCAGATTTCGTACAAATCTCTGAATAGTTTTGGAAGTTTAATGGTTAAGTATAAAAGAGGGGAATTACTCCTCTTAAATTATATAAATGCTAAATGGGTTTTTATTAAGAATTATCCGATTTGCTCTGAATTTTGGATATAGATTTTTTATATGATAAATCCTTGATAGTTTAGGAGGTTCAATGATTAAGTATAAAAAAGGAGAAAGGGGAGAGCTGTTTCCCCTTCTTAATTTTTTTTTTCGAACGGAATTAACGAAAATACAAGGCTGTAATGTACAATTAGTATGCGTAGCCTGTGAGCTCAATGCCATCAGTTTAACTGGGCAATATTCTTTTTTATTTTCTTTGTTATCAGGGTGAAATTGTCGCATGTCTTACGTTTTTTTGTTCAATGTCAAACTGGTGTGTGGCGTGCCTAATACTTAAAATTAAAAGAAATGTATTTTTGAGTTCAGTATTACGAAAGCTTTCACGCGATACACTATGAAAAATTTTAAACTTTTGCTGTATCGTCACTCCACCGCTTCTACAGAATATCTTTATTTTGACAAATAAGAATGCTCCATAATACAATGAAGTATTCGTTTTCTTTATGAGCGGTGGAGTGACGATGCAGCAAAAGTTTAAAATTTTTAACTTGGGCCGTGTTCAGCTGTTACACGGGTCAAGCGCGCGCGCTCAGGAGTCAAGGATATGGAGTGGAACCTTATTGCGGCTGTTCAAGTACCGAACCAGGCGCACAGTACTCAGAACTGTGCGCTCAGATACAGACTAAGAACAGTTCATGGATTTGATTTAAAAAAAAAGTACTTTAGAAGTAAGTTTAAGATACAAATCATATTTTATAATAACTATAGTTATTAGAAAATATCTAGCTTTATTATTATTTTTTTAGAATATTTTTTTTTACTCAGGGCCCGACTTATGCAGGGGCAAGAGGGGCAACTGCCCCGGACTCCCCCCCCCCCTGAAACTAATCAGGATTTTTATTAAAAGGTGCCAAATGATTAGAATCAGCCAAAATGACCAAAATTCATATATTTTCAAACAGTTAAGAAGATAGTTCGGTCCTCCTTCCCCTCTTTGCTTCCAGTATCCATTTATGCAAAAAACAAGCTACATCATTAGGCAACTAGAGATTAAAGTTTTATTATAACAATTTAGTATTCTGTAATAATTATAATTATTACAGAATACTATAGTATTCTGTAAATTATGCAATTATTAAATAAGAAATATGTATACTAAAACCTTTTCTGAAAAACTGTCAAACTAGTAGTGCAAATTCCATTGAAATACATCCAATATAATAGATTAAAAATAAAACTTATAACATGTTGATATCACAATCTTGTTTGATAACAGCATTTTAACTATCGCGAAAAATATAAAGCAACTGATAAATCATTTTTAAATAAATAATAAAAAAAATGTTAAAAAGTTAAAATCTTTAGATCCCTAATTGAATTGTTAAATTGTATCAATCAACCTACCAACAAAACTGCAACCAATAAAATAGAAGCACGAAATGCACAATCACGTGATCAAATCACTCACGGAGGCCGTGTTGAAAAGACACTTTTTTTGTGCGCGCGCGCTCAGAAGATTCTGCTTGGAGTAGGTCCTATCGAAGAAGAGAATTTTAAAGTTATTCAATTATTGTATTATTCTTATGGTTCAGAATTGGTAAATACAAATACCATATCCCTTTATCCTTTCAAAACATGATTTTCGTAACAGAAATACATACCTGTGACCACTCAAATAAAATTAAAAGTATTCCGGAAAAGTATCACGTGACCTATTTCATGTAATTACGTCCGATCAGCATTTAAAATAAGACATCCAACCCTGCTAAAAGTTGACGCGCGTTACGCGCGTAAAACTGCTGGGCGATTTGATCACGTGATTGTGCATTTTGTGCTTATCTGTTATTGGTTGCACTTTGTTTGTAAACAAAGTTGGAAGGTTGACTGATACAATTTAATTTTTTTAATAATTTTCTTTTTATTTATTTAAAAATCATTTATCAGTTGCTTTATACTTTTCGTATTAAATAGAATGCTGTTGATAAACCAAGTTTGAGATATCCACACGGGTGACTAGCTAAGGGGGGGAGACAGGGGGGAGCCTCCCCTCCCAAAACATTCACAAATGTTGTTACACTTTGCAAATTTAAAACTTTTATGTCAAATTTAATTAAAATTTCAATAAAAACTGCAATACATTTTCTATTTTTGATAGAATTTGCAAAAGTTACAACTCTAATTGGGAATATTATTAATTTTTTTACAAATAAGAACTGTATTACATTTTCAAAGTGCGTTAACTTGGCAAAATTATAAAACGAGTTGGCGAATATAAAAATTTGACTTGACAATATTAAGGTTTTCTCCCTCACCAATAAAAAGTCTTAGCGATGGCCCTGTATCCACATATTACAAGATTGATTTGTAATCTACAATACTGGATTGATTTCAATGGAATTTGCATTGTTAGTTAGATAATTTTTCAGAAGAAGTTTTAGTATGTATATATTTCTTATTTAATGATTGTATATTTTAATACCGTGTGGATAACAGGCCAAAATATGTCATAAAATATGAGAAACAAACGATATCCGAAATTATGTTAGTATAAGCAAAACACTTATTTATACTTTCAATAGAAAAATTATAAACATTCTAATCATACTTTATTCATTACAAAACTAGAAGGCAAACTCCAAATATTTCACCGCTTTAAAATATATGTATGCAGATATTCTTAATTTAAAAAAATGTATATCTTTTACATTTTGCTTTTATAATATTTTCCATTTTGATTTTAACACCGTAAAATATCGACGCATGAATTATATTTGCATCCTAATCTCAATAAAAACTTACTTCTAAAATTTTCAAAAAAAAAAAAAAAAAAAAAAAAGAAGAAGAAGAAGAAGAAGAAGAAGAACATTAGTAATTATTTTATGCGTATACGGATATTTTCGCAGAAAACTTTTTTTTTTTTCATTTGCTTAATATATATATAAATCACTTTGGAACGATATTAATATCGTTCTAATTATCCTTTTAATATTCTAAATTTAGAATATTAAAACTTTCTCCGCAAAAATCTCATTTTCTCGTATTTAAATAAGTATTTTATTATTATAATAGAAATACATGTGCTTCTGTATTATTAATATAAAATTTACCTTTAATAAAAATGTCTTATTTATTAATAAAAAGCAATCAAAAAAAAAAAAAAAAAAAAACCACACAAACCAATTTTCGGCCCGCGCAGGTTTCGAACCCTGCGCGGGCTGGGTACAAGCTCAGCACTCTGACCATTCAGCCAGCTGGCTCACATTCATTTCTAACAGATTATCTTTATAATTGGCACCACGTGTAATTACATCCGTGATCTGTTCTCCATCTGTTATTGAGCGCACAGTTGCAGTAACCGGTGGCACAGTAGCGAGTACTGAACGCACATCCCGTCCACTATAGTTACCCACTCCACGTCCGTGGCTCCTGAGCGCGCGCGTAACAGCTGAACACGGCCAGAGTATACTCAGGGCTACACTAGATACCGGGCTTGCGCATTCCTTATCATGACGTCACAAAAGGTGGCTGGCCACTATCTGCTATTGGTAAGGCTCCTATATAACGGGCTGAATCACGACTCCATTAAGTTTCCCAAACGGTTGCCTGTTTTGGCGTCTTATCGCATAGATAGCGAGGCGAGTAATTTTAGTTTCTCAATCTCTCACGGGAAAATATAAGAATAAGGCATTTAAATTTGTTGTATATTAAAGGCTAAAATAATAACATGTAGATATGCTTTTGTAAAATGCTATATTAGAATTAAAAAATTATTTCCATCAATTTATTTTTATTGATATGTTTCACATGCTTATTTAAGAAAGAAAAGTTTGATTTTATGTGAGTACACATATATATTAACATGCATTAGACTGATTTCATTCTTCATTTATTTTCACTGTGAAATTATGATTAATGTTTCTTAATAAAAAAGTTTCAAATGCTAATATTCTTTGCTATAAGTCAGTAAATTAAAAAACACAGTTTTTACGAATTAGTCGCATGTAAAATCTATATATATAAAAGGAATTCTGAGGATAATTGAGGCACAGATAGGCTCTCATCCTCTATACCTTTTATTTATAGAGATTTTACACAGCTTAGGTAAACGCAGAAGAAATATAAAACAGATAATGTATTTATCACAAAAAATCGTCTGCTAAGAAAATCTTTTTTCATTTTGAACTCTATAAATAAAAGGAATAAAGCAGAAGAAATATAAAACAGATAATGTATTTATCACAAAAAATCGTCTGCTAAGAAAATCTTTTTTCATTTTGAACTTCTATAAATAAAAGGACAGATAGGCTCTCAAACAGTGAATCGTCGAATATAATTGAAGAACAAATGGAAGAACAAATGGAAGAAGAAATGGAAGAACAAATGGAAGAACAGATGGAAGAACAGAAAGAAGAACAGATGGAAGAACAAATGGAAGACCTCTTCATTAACAATAAAAAAAGATATGCAAACGAAACCCCAGAACACCGAGAAGAAAGACTGGCGAAGAAAAGAGAGCAGAATAGAAAAAGAAGAGAAAATGAGACTGAAGAAAAGAGAAGAGAAAGATTAAGTAAGCAAAGATTAATAAATCGAAAGATTCTCAGCGATGAGACTGAAGAAAAGAGAAGAGAAAGATTAAGTAAGCAAAGATTAATAAATCGAAAGATTCTCAGCGAAGAATCAGAAGAAAAGCGTCGAGAGCGATTGTCCAGAAATGATGAGTATAAGAAAAGAAAATTATATGAAGAGAACGAAGAACAGAGACTTCACAGATTGAATGAAAAGAAATGTTATGATTACAACAGAAAATACATCGTCGTTGGATCTTGTTACAACAGAGCCTTCTTGCTATTTTTTGATGAACCCGGGCAACGCCGGGCAGAACAGCTAGTAATTTATAATTAAAAACTTAAAAAAGGAAATAATTTAAAAAGGAAGAATGAAATCCTTCCGCGTTTTTGGTTTCTTTTAATATCATCTTAACTCGCTCTCCCCTCCCCCTAAATCAATAAAAGATTCAATCAAATGCTTAAGATTTGTAAAACATTTTTTTTATTTACTTTCTTGCTTTTTTATATTACTTTATATCAACAACAAATAATCAATTATTTAAATCTCCACCTTTCGAAATTACCAATTTCGCCCCCGCCTCCTCTCGAAACAAAGCATTCAAAATATAAAATAATTAAACAATACTGTTTCATTTATATATTTTTTTGTTCTATTTGGAATTTTATAGTAATTGTAGAAAAATAATAAGTTGTTAAATCAATCGCCCCTTCCCCACGCCAAAATAAATAAATAAAATAATAATAATAATAATAATAATAAAATAATAATAAAAAAATGACACCTCCTCCATTTTTAGCTTAAAAATTAAAAATCTTTTAAATTTATAATTCTTTCTAATTCTTTTGTTATTTTTTTAAACAGTAAATTTATAATTATAAAATCCCACCTCTCTCTGAATTTAGGCATTTTCCTTTTTAACTCTCCCCCAAAAGTATAATATCTTTTTCAATTTCGATTAAAAATATCTCTATTCTTTATTTTAAGTTTCAAACAAATGCTTAAGATTTGTAAAAAAAAAAAAAAAAAAAAAAAAAAAAAAAAAAAAAAAAAAAAACTATTCTGCTTATTCATTACTTTATTGCAACAATAAAAAATCAATAATTTAACTTTCCACCTTTTGAAATAACCGTTTTCACTCCCTCCCCCCAACCTGAGCATTCAAAATATAAAATAATTAAACAACTCTTTTTCATTTTTATATTTCTATTCTATTTGGAATTGTATATTCTAATTGTAGATAAATAATAATTTGTTGAGTCAAACACCCCCCCAACCCCACGCTAAAAGAATAAATAAATAAATAAATTAAAATAATAAATTAAATAAATGAGTAACTAAATAATTAAATAATATATGCCACATCCCTCATTTTTATCTTACAAAATTTAAAATCTTTAAAATTATGATTTTTTCTAATATTTTTGTTGTTTTTTTTAACAATAAATTTATAATTATAAAATAACATCTCCCTCTGACCTTTTGGCTTTTTCTTTAATTATGTCTCCCCCCCCCTCCTTTTTTCATGCCGCAAAAGTATAACATCTTTTTCAATTTCGATTTAAAATATCTCTATTCTTTACTTCTTAAATATTAAATGAATCCAACCATTTAAATTAATACCTCAGACTCTAAAAAAAAAAAAAAAAAAAAAAAAAAAAAAAAAAAAAAAAAAAAACATAAATAAATGATTAAGGCGAAAGTTGCATAAATGAGGGAACGGGGAATTCTTGTCTTTTCTTTTCTCACCCGTCTGGTATAAAACACGACATCAGCTTCGAAGAACCGGTTTGTTGCATACAAGTGATTAGGTTGGCGCGATATTTGGCGAAGTTCTCCAATCCAGATCTATTCTTTTAAGTATTTATACACAAATTATTCCCTTTTTTCTATTTATATGGAATTTAAATACTCTAAACCCATTCCTGAACAGGTCAGAATAATTTTCTGCTAAACAACCGTCCATTTTCAACGATTTTGTAGCTTTAAAGTCATTCAAACGTTTCTCGCGTCATAAGAATCAATGGGAAACAAACGGTAACTGAGAAACAAGATGCTTGACGATTCAGCCTGAGTTATAGGAGCCCTACTATTGGTATAAACAGGGCTCAAAAGTGACGCACCCATAGTTTTGTACCAATCGCTGGATGTCATTCAGCCACCTTTTGTGACGTCATGAAAGGAATGAGCAAGCCCGGTATCTAGTGTTGCCTTGGTATACCTCATACAATATTAAAAGAAAATATATTTTTTCCAAGTAACTTAATTAGAACCTCTACATTTTCCCTAAATATATATGTGAATGTCTAAAAATCTAAATGTGTGGGTCAATTGTCTTTATTAGGACGTGTTCAGCGCAACTTACCAAAGTAACCAATGTTACCGACCGATTGTAAGGCAGTACGAAAGCGAATCGTGGCACCAAAGAAAACTATCCTGTGGAATTGTAGCTGACGTCACACTTCGCCTTGATTTTCATTTCGTACTTGTCTATAATCGGTAAGTAACCGGTAAGTTGTGCTGAACACGCCCTTCCTTTCCCCAATTTGTACTTTCCATGTCTGGTGTTACGAGTAAAACCAGAGCTCGATCAAGCTGAATTTGGGCCCAGGGTCTGTTAAAAAGTGCCTCCCCCCTACCTCCACATTCCCGGAGACACTTTTAGGAAAAAAGTAGGTTTCTGTGATGAGTTGATAAAGTTGTTTGAGTAAAAATTTCAAGTTTACAAAAGAAAAAATAATAATAATAATAATAATAATCTACAAGAATAATCAAGAAAATAAATTTTCGTCCCCTTTCTCAAGTAAGCATTTGTAGAATTCACAAACATCTATGATCAAAAGTTTATGATGCAGGATAAATGAGGACGCCTTTTTCAAAACTCGCCTTATCCAAAATGATAAAAATTGCATTTTCCCTAACAGTCTAGTAATCATTTTAAACTATAATTCTGACATTGTAAAATCCTCATTTATATTGAAACCAATAAACACAGTATTCCATTTTTAGCATTTTCCCCAAATTGGATTTCCTGGATACAGCAAGTTTTAAAAATTATAGGTGCTCTCAAATTGAAAAGGACTTTTACAGAAAAAATAAATATGTAGGTTTTTTTTATTGCAGTAAAACTTTGTTTTTACGCCAGGGACCAAAATATAATATGCAAACAGTGGAAAAACTTAAATTGTGACAAAATATACATGCAGGAAAACGCTAATTCCAAGAACATACAGGGTGTCCACTCTCAACGGTGGCCAATGGCTAATTTCTAAACCGTTAGTCATAGACATATAGTTCCAATTGCAAAAATGCTTTAAAAAAGGTAAAGAATTGCTTTTCAAGCAATTTTAATAAAAATAAAATTTTATTAAAAAATTACGAAAATTAACTTTTTATACGGTCCCCCGGTCCTATAAGTGATATTTAGTAAATTTTCCCCACTACTCTAACAAGTAAGTGAAAAAAGGTCCCATTCATCTAACATTAAAATTGACCGAGTTATGAAACTTTAAATTTCATGACTAAAACCACTTTTCTGTAGCAGAATACGGATGAATTGGATTGGGCTTTAAGGGAACGTACACTAACAAGGAAGGTCTCCATACGGGCATACTCAGAAAAATCTGAAAAAATTACAGAATGTCCTTCTCATATAGTTATATATGTTTATAAAAAAAATTTCGGCGGAACCTCCTTATAACGTCCGTAAAAAAATAATAAAAATTTCGTTTATTTGGCGATTTATCTCCGGTTGGCGAAAAAACGAAATTTTGAAAAATACGCTTTTACGCTTCGAATACTTTTTAAAGAAAAACTTTCTATGTTCAATTTATTTAAATAAGTTTAGTTTAAGTAATTTTGGTTTTGCATTTTTACTTTACTTTAAGTGTAATTTTGTCATATACGTTTATATGTACTTATAACAAAATGAAATTAATATATTTTATCATTTAAAACACAATTTAAATTGATTAATAATGTTCCAAATTGAAAAATACACTGTTAAAATCTGCTGCATTTTGTTGCAACGCACTCCCTTGCTTGTATAGAAAACGGTTACTTAGCCGTGAAATGGAGCTTTCTCATTGCTTGGAATAGAGATATTATATACAAGCGGTGGAGTGCGTGGCAACAAAATGCAGCAGACTTTTAATAGTGTATGACACGGTCAATTCGCTGTGCTATGGAGCATTCTCATTGGTCAGAAGAGAGATATTCTATAAAAGTAGTGGAGTGACGTTGCAGTAAATGCTGCAGATTTTTAACAGTGAAGTCAGTTAAAATCAATTTTCAAATTTGTTAAAATCGTCTGCTTTTGGCGAGGAAATGCACTGATCGCCAAATCCCGCGTCGCTTTCAGCTTCTCACGCCGATTATTCCAAACTATTTTATTTTTTTGCATATCTAATAAAGTAATTCCGCCGCTAATTTTCACTGATCCTTTATTACCTACATGAGTAGTTTAATTCGTATTTTTTTCAAAAAATTCTGAGTATGCCCCCAATGGAGACCTTCTTTGTAAGTGCTTAAAGTATTATAAAGGGCGTCTATTTCCAACACTGTCCAATAGCTAATTCCCAAACCATTTGCCACAGACATATAGTTCCAATTAATTTTTTTTTTTAATGAGATAAAGAAATATTCTTAAAGCAACTAGCATACCCAGCCCGCTTCGCCGGGCCTAATTTGAAGGTTTATTTAATAATTTATGTGTATGGTACGCTTCCCGGACCATCGGCACTCCACGTGCGTCGGGTGAGCGTCAGAACAAACTTTCAGCATATACATATGGGTGGTTGTACTTGAATGCACAGACCTGCGCGTTTTTTTCTATCTTGCTTTTATACCTCTGGACCGAGTTGGCGCATTGCCAAGATTTGCTTCCTCTGGACCGAGTTGGCGCATTGCCAAGATTTGCTTCCTCTGGACCGAGTTGGCGCATTGCCAAGATTTGCTTTCCCCTGTGCCTCAATTAATTAATTAATTAATTATCCTCGGAATTCCTTTTATTTATAGAGATTTAACTGAAGGTGATGCCACCGTATAAGTTTTACGGTAGTGTTTAATTTTATTAATTAACTTCGAGATTGGTTAAAGTAGTTGAAGACGTGAGTTTTAAAATTCTCTTTATCGAGAAAATCAAATTTTGGAAAATCGCGATTTTATGTTAAAAGGTATGTTATTTTGATAGGCTTTTATTTTACTTAAAACATTCGTACGTATGTTTCCTAAGCTGAAAATTTCTACTCAAATTTTAACTCACTTCCAAATATCCGATCGAATTTGAATTTGCACACTTATTTATATCCAATGGCAATGCAATAGTAATACAATTTTAGGTCGTACCATTTATTTATTTTATAGGACTACACCAAATTCTGTTAGTTTAAGTAATATAATAGAATTTTAAATACATATCATTTTGTAACGATTTGAGACTGTTGCTTTTCATAATTTAAATTAACAAAATTTCTGTTATTTTTTTACTTATATTTTTAGTACATATTTTGCTTTAATATGTAATCATCTACATAAATTTAAAATTAATATTGTAAAAATTATTTTAGTCTCAATGTTTAATGTTAAATTTTATATCTTGCTTTTATTTTTATTTCCAGTAAATTTGTGACTGACCCCTAATTTGCAGCAAAAAAGATGCTTCAACTTTAAACAGCTATTACTTGGTCAGTTTTAATCGCAGAGGAATGGGACTTTTTTTGTATTACTTGTTAGAATAGTGGTAAATATTTACTAAATATCACTTATAGGACCAGGGGATCGTTTAAAAATTTAATTTTCGTAATTTTTTAACAAAAATTTCTTTTAACCTAAATTGCCCAAAAACAATTCTTTACCTTTTTTAAAGCATTTTTGGAATTGGAACTATATGTCTATGACTAACGGTTTAAAAAAAAAAAAAACCATTGGCCACCGTTGAGAGTGGACACCCTGTATAATCAAGGTTTCACAGTATTTATCAATTTTTCAAAAGACTAAATATCAATTATCAGAAAAGAAAAAAAATTGTGCATATATACTAATAAAATTTAATTTGAAACGTATTTGATTAAGGAACAAAAAATGAGTTGGTAGGCCCAGGGCCGAGAACCTGGAGGCCCATGCATTAATCAGGCCCTGAGTAAAACATCTATGACAGACAAACACAGGAGAGATTTTATAATGGTTCCGTTTTCAGTTTTTGAGCACGGAATCTTAAAAATGAACACATTTACAATAAACATTTTAATAGTGTTCTGCAGTTTGAACACTTTTGCTACATTTGTTTTTACAGAATTGTCCAAATGATATTCGTTCTTTATCAATTAGTTGATGGTGCCTTATGGGGTTTTGGGAAAAACTCTTCACGGAAATATATGATCTATACCATTATTATTATGCTGTTTACATACCTGGAGTTTCAGGTTATTTTTTCATGCATTTTGCTAGATATTTAACAAAAAATTCTAAAATTGTAAGTGACCAGTCATCATTGGCCACATAATGTATTGTTATAGCTTCCAACAAAAATATCATGAATATTTGTATTTTAACACGTCTGCTATATTAATATCTTAATTATACTGGTGCGAGATATCGGGATGAGATCCTTGATTCATATGTGCGCCCATATGCCGGTGCTATTGGCAATGGTTTCATTCT
Organism: Maratus speculifer; assembly: GCA_964019185.1. Classification (NCBI taxonomy): domain Eukaryota; kingdom Metazoa; phylum Arthropoda; class Arachnida; order Araneae; family Salticidae; genus Maratus; species Maratus speculifer. The sequence goes on from OZ025299.1 coordinate 226,578,372, forward strand.
AATGGATGATAATATGAGACCACACCTAGCTGTAATTGTTGAGGATTATCTTGAGGATCACGGTTTAGAAAGAATGGAATGGCCAGCTTACTCTCTAGACTTGAATCTGATAGAACATCTTTGGGACTATCTTGGAAGACAGGTCGCGGCTTTAAGTCCTCCTCCAAGGTCATTAAATGAGCTGGAACAAGGATTAGTCCATGTCTCGTCAGCGCTACCAATTTCGGCGTCCGATAATTTAATTGAGAGCACGGAAAGTCGATGCCGCGAATGCATTCAAGTCCGACATATTCCGTATTAGAACCAGTTTTTTAATGTTTCTGTCACATTTTACTGCATAATATTGCGATGTACTGATTTCCCCAAGAATGCAATTTTCCACCATGAGTGCTTTTTTGTTGTAATTTCATTTATCCCTTTAACTTAAGTAAATTTCTATGTCGCATTTAATAAATAACTGTTTAACGCACATTTCCTCCAAATTTGTTGTTTCTATATTCATTCATTTGTAAATTAGACGAAAAAAAAGCGGTTGTACCTTAACTTTTTGAGGCCAGTGTACTTCAAACACCCTTTTTTGCAGAAGTAATAACCTGATGCCAGTCCCGAGGCACAAAAATCAATTAAAGTATTTTTTTTCAGTGAAACGAAAACCATTGGCGCTGACTCTAGTGAACCAGCAAATGTTTGGTAAAAACAGAAGAACTATGCAAGAAGCTTGCAACACTAACACCTCTATTTAAAAAAATAACATCAATCCCCCCCCCCCCCCCCCACATACACGCACACCTTTCAAAGCCATTTATGTAAGATATCTTCCTGCTACATGATTATAAAGAAGGAAAATTAAAACCTGGCAGTGCTGGAGTCGACTATACGTGTTTAGCACGCGATTTGCGATGGTAAGGGCCTAAGTTGACAAAACCATTCATGTAATGATCGATTACTACCCTCATAGCATGCATGGTCACAGTGACGTCACTGTGAGTCACTGGTCACATCACATCTATGACCAAAATACCACCACTCAGTGACGTCACATTGTGACTAAGATGTGACTTTCTTAAAAATTTTTAGAAAATTACAAAAATTCTTCGAAACATGTTATTTACTTAAAAAAACACTTTTGTCACAACGTCGCTTTTGTCATCGTTTCGTCACGATGTCAATGTCAAAGTAGTCACAAATGACACATTTTTCACAAATTTGTCACACCGTGACTTCACAAAGTGGTAACAATGTGACGTCACAAACGAGCTCTAAAACGGCCTTAAGAGCACACACTAGTCACACGCCAAGGCAAATCAAGATGGCGACGCGCTTTTTCAGCGGATTCGGAGGATGGGCTAAAATTACTTTGATTGACATGCAATCATCCAATTAGGAAATAGAATGCTCTTAACCAATTATCTGCGAAGATTTTTCTCTTCAAAGGTGTGCAATTCCAGCCGATTTCATGTTTAAAGGATTTTTTTCAACTGATTTCCCATTACTTTGGGTAAATGCAATGATGTCGAGCTTCAAAAGAATTTCAATCTCTTTACGATTAGCGTTCCAAAATTAAAATGGTTTGATTTTCAGAAAATAAACGAATAATTAATTTAGAGAGATTGCTATAAAATAAAAACTATTTTATTTACTTAACGCAATCACAAAAAAAAATAAAAAATAAATAAACAAATAAATAAAAAATTAATATTGAATGAGGGGGGGAGGGTATCAGGTACAAGTAGTTTAAATAACTATTTTTTTTGGGGGGGGGGTAAGGGGGAGGGATTCTCTTTAGAATACGAAACTTATCAAGATAAATAGCACTGAAGGTTAAAGTCATAAATACTTCATAAAATTATGAGAAAAATATTTAGACAAATTTAAATATTTAAACATTGTTTATTTTTTGCGGAGAGGCAAGCAAGCAAGGGCGAAAAGGAAATAGAAATTTTGAAGAAAGGATAAATAGGTGTTAATCCCAGCCTAGTCGTTTAAAGACATAATACATAATTTATTATTGTTTGTAGTGACAAATGTGACAGAAAAAGTGTAGCAAATTTTAAAAACTTTGTGTGATGTTAAGTCAATAAAGCAAAATATTTTGTGAATATTTCAGGTGGAAGAAAATTTAGATTCTTGATTATTTTTACAAGCATTATATAAAAACCGCAAGAAGCTCTAACAATTTTTAATTTTGAGCACTGACATAGCAGTAAACTCTATAGGAGGGAGGGGGGGGGGGGTTCTGAAAACTGTTTTTTAAGTGATACAGTCAGTTAAGAATGGTTTTTGTTTTGATACAATATATTGTACTGATTCATTTTTTTATGGATTTACTCAACTCAGCCGAAAATTCGGGTAATTTTGGTATTTATGTTTAGTGGTTCAATTCTGAGCTAATAGAAACGAAATAACTGCGAAAAGTTGTGAAAAGTTACTTGCACATTAATGGAAAATCACAATATTTTATTTAAATATCTCTCTAAAGATATTTTACTGTATGAAATGCACAAACACAATACGCAAAAAATGTAAAAATGTGTTTTGTGTAGAATTTAATGCATATCTATCGCTTTATTTTTAACACTTTCCTACATAGTTAAAAAGACTTTGTTAATATTATAGTTAGCAGAGATTTATAATTAGCACTTAAAAAAAATTAAACATATTTAAAGACTTAATTATTTGTGCAGAAGGAGGATTTCAGGTTTTAATTATTTTTTTTATTAAAATACGGAGAGAAAAAAGAATTTAATTTTGTAAGTTGAGAAGGGGGGAGGGGAGGTAGAGGGAAAAAACGGATTTTTTTGGGGGGGAGGGGAGAGATAGTAGGACAGTTTTATAGATGACAGCTTATTTACCTTCTTGAATATTTATTAATAGGACGAAAATTGTAACTTAAAAGTGTTTTAAAGATTTTTAATTTTGTGTACTTGAAAAGAACGAGGGGGTATACAACGATATTTATGGGTTGTTTACGATTAATTATTTATTTTTAGAATAAAATATGTATAAACCTATGGAAAAAAAAAAAAAAAAAAAACTTTCCAAGATTTTAAATTTAGTGACATATGGGTAGGGGAGAAAATAGTGCAATCCCCCCCCCCCCCCCCTCAAAAAATGGTGGAATTTGTGTTTGTTTCAAATTTGGGAGCTGAGGAAAAAAAAAGAAATAAGCACATTATTAGGTGCGTTCGTAATTATATAATACGTAGCACCTATAGTGGTCGTTCAGTCCGTCCGTCTGTCCGTCCGTCCGTCCGTCTGTCTGTCCGTCCGTCTGTCTGTCCGCATATAACAACGCAAAAACTACCTAACCGAATCGTTTGAAATTTAAAATACATAATTATTACATAATTTTGTCGAGTCATTTCAAATTTTATGAAACTCAGATGCATAGGTCAATTACAGGGGCAATCAAAAGTATTCCATTACATTACGGTTAATGGGGAAAAAAGTTTCAAATGCAGTTTAATCGTTTGAAATTTAAAATACGAAATTATTACATAATTCTGTCGAGTTATTTCAAATATTTTGATAATCGTGTGCATAGATCAATTACAGGAGCAATCAAAAGTATTCAATTACATTATGGTCAATGGGGAAAAGTTTCAAATATATTCTATACATTTGAAATTTAAAATACATAATTATTACATAATTTTGTCGAGTTATTTCCAATTTTATGAAAATCGGATGCATATATCAATTACAGGGACAATCAAAAGTATTCCGTTACATTACGGTCAATGGGAAAAAATGTTTCAGATGCATTTTAATCGTGTTACACTCATGCGAACTTAATAAAATTTATATGCAACTATAAAGTACATATTATAATATACATCATACATAATTTGTGGTGCAAAGAACATTTGTTATTGATTTACAAGGCCACACAAAAGTATTCCATGACATAATGGTATAGGGAGAACATTTTTTGATGAGCGTTTTAATTGTAATTCACTATTTATAATTTTATGAGATTGATATATGAATAATATGTATAATATTTTTAAAACTTCGTTATCGTACGAACGCACCTAATTTGCTACGCTTCACGTGCAATTTCCAACTTGTTTATTTATTTTCGTGTGTGTGTGTAGGGGGGAGATGTTTATTAGATGACTTATTATTTATTTGCCTTTCAAAATATTTATAAATCGGTTTAAAAAAATAATAAAAGTGGGAATTGTTTAAAGAACTAAATTTTCTGCACTTAAAGGAACAAAATGATAAATCCTAATTTCAGTCGTGGGAGGGGGGGGGAGGATATTTTGTGATTGATTGTTTATTGATATACTAAAGTGACTTATATGCTACAAATATGGGTATTGTGGAGTAGACTACAAAAAGAAGTGATATTTTTGTAAGGTGCAATTTAGAAGATTGTGACAGATTCAAAAGGCGAAGCGAAATTTTGATATAAAGGGAGGCGAAGACCAAGGGCTGATCTTGAGAATCCTCAAGGGGGGGGAGGATTTTAGAAATTTGGATACTCCAGTGTAATGCACGGGTCGGAGCTCATTTTTTTATGTGGGTCGTGTTTTTTTTTTTTTACTTTTTTGCTGTGGGTCGGGTTTGGGTCCGGTTGGCTTCCATTTTTTGCTCCTGTCTGGGTTAATTCCTACTTGGGTCGAGATTGGGTCGGGTTGACTTCGACTCTTTGCTGCTGTTCAAGTTAATTTCTGATTTTTTTTTTTTTTTTTTTGTCAGATTTGGGTCTCGTTGACTACTACATTTTGTTTTTAATCTGGTTGACTTTTACTTTTTAGCAGTGCTTAGCGCATTTGGGACACTTTAGGATTTGGTTTTTAGCACTTTCCAACAAAGTTGAAAAGTGCTTATGCATTCGGTTTGTCTGTCCGTCTGGTCGGATGGCCGTCTGTCCATCTGTCCGCGCTCTAACTCCCATAAATATACTCGGATTGCTATGAAATTTTTATACGTTATTGATGTTTACCCTAGCACGACACCTATTAAAAATGAAGTATCTACCATAATTAGTTTATCTACAGAGAGAATCAAAAGTTTCCCATTACATTACGGCGTATGGGGAAAATCGTTAATATACTCGGATTGCTATGAAATTTTAGGACGTTATTGACGTTTACCCTAGCACGAATGCTATTGAAAATGAAGTTTCTACCATGACTAGTTTATCTACAGGGCGAATCAAAAGTTTTCCATTACATTACGGCCTATGGGGAAAAATCGTTAATATACTCGGATTGCCATGAAATTTTAGGACGTTATTGACGTTTACCCTAGCACGAACGCTATTGAAAATTAAGTTTCTACCATGATTAGTTTATCTACAGGGAGAATCAAAAGTTTTCCTTTACATTACGGCCCATGGGGAAAAATCGTTTATATACTCGAATTGCCATGAAATTTTAGGACGTTATTGACGTTTACCCTAGCACGAACCCTATTGAAAATGAAGTTTCTACCATGATTAGTTTATCTACAGGACGAATCAAAAGTTTCTCATTACATTACGGCCTATATGGAAAAATCGTTTCAAAGGAATTTTAAAGATATTATACCCTGTCAAACATATTAAAATATGCATTCTATAAAATATAAGGTGAAAATTTAGCTATTATTCATTTACATGGCCACACAAAAGAATTCCATTAGATAATGGTAAAAGGGGGAATTGTGTGTGGCATATTTTAAATATATTAAGCTGTTTCATGTATAATAAAATTGATATATGTCACTGAAGCTTAATATAAATTATACGCTCCTGTCTTGCACAATATGAAGTACGTAGCATTTACAGGGCCATACAAAAGATTTCAAATAGCATATTCTTTCCGAAGTACCGTATATGTGTCCAATGATGGCTGATGGAGGGATGAAATGCATTTTAATTATGATATGCGCGTTTATATTTCGCTAAAAATATGCACATTATATGGTGTGTATAAATGTTATAGTTGATATACAGGGCTACCCAAAAGAGCTCATTAACGTTTCTGAATATGAGCATAAATTATTTAAACGTGGTTCTTAAATAAGCTATGCATTTTGAGCTTCATTGAATTTACTGAGAAATGTTTGAAAAATATAGATAAAAGGATATACAGGGCCACGGCCACGCAAAGAATTCGGTACATGGACGCCTATGAATGATAATTTATGAGAATGTGATTTCAGTTGTTTTAAAAGTGTTTTAGTTTACAATAAATTTTAGCCTAATGCTGACGTGTAATAAAGGTACAATGTAAACTACAGGGCTGAACAAAAGTATTCAAGTATGTTTCCATCTGATAGTATGAAATGCTGAAAAATAAATTTCAAGCTACTGGGTATTTTCTTGCTAAACTAATTTTTCCCATATATCATATGACAATAATATATCAAGTGACATATGAAATACAGAGCTGTTCAAAAGTACTGGAATACATATTTGGGTATATTTGGCTATACACTATTATTTCCCTAAATAACAAAGTTTTGTTAAAGATTTCATTATGTGTTGGAAAGTGCTTCATAATCAATGCTTAACGCATGATTTTTCTTACTTGTTACTTTATCGAGAAGGGTTCGGGTTGACCCGAATTTATTGGAGTGAATTCTTTGGTAAAATGTTCGTTCTTTTTTGCAATTTTTGTGCAAAATGTGCGTCTGTTTCACGATATTTTGAAGATATTCGTGTTTTATCCGTGATCATTTTACAAAATTTGTTGTCCGGTTCGCTTCTATTTTTTGCTGCTGGTCGGGTTTATTTTTTTACTTTTTGTTGTGGGTTGCGTTTGAATCCGGTTAACTTCTACTCTTTCCTACAAACACGTGACGTTACACACAGCAAACACGTGGGTGGTTTACAATTCTCCATCGATATACAGAGTGATATCGGCTCATACAAATTGCTCTCACCTCCGGGAAAAAAAAACAACGAGAGTAAAACAAAGAAAAAAGGAAGACAATAGAAATCAGAGGAAAAAGAAAAGAGAAAGATCATTCAGGTGGCTTGGGTTAGGAAGCCCGTGAATATTTAAAGAAGGTATCCTCCTGGGGGCGATTAGTTTTAAGAATTCATTGAATAAGTATAGGGGGAGAAAGGGTAGCTACCCCCCCTTTAAATTTAGAAAAAGGTTTTTATGCTGAGTTACCACCTTTCGTTCGAATATCATAAATCATATAAATAATTGGTTTAAAATTTCCTTTATATAATTGTTGGAGATTTCTGAGAAGGAAAAAAATGAAAAGTATTTATTTATTTATTTTGGAGGGGGATGAAGGGAATTTGTTAGATGACTTACTCTATATGACTAAAGATTAATAAATATGGATAAACACAAAATAAAGAGATTTAAAGACTAAATTTTATGTACTTGGTAAGGAGAAATAGGGGGAAAACATCAATTTTTGTGGGGTTAAGAGTAAAACTATGATTGATTATTTATTACTACAGTAAAAGTTTTCGAAAAATCGATGACTTTAAAAGTTTAAAATTTGTGAGCTGAGGGGGGGGGGGAAACAATTTATTAATTATTTATTTTGGTGTGTATGTGGGATGGAGAAGTTTTTTAAATGACTTACTTTTATTTGCCTTTTAAAACATTAACAAATGGGCTTAAAAAATAATAAAATGTGGGAAAGTTTCAATGAATAAATTCTAGGCATTTACTAATAGGATGAGAGGGAAAAATCTCATTTTTAGTAGTGGGGAGGAGTTTTTGTGATAGATTTTTTATTGTTACAACAAAGTGGCTATATTGTGTAAACATGGATACAGTGAGATAGACAGCAAAACAGCGAAGTGATACTTCTGGAAGGGATAATATTGATGGCTGTGATGAGAGCAAAAGGCGGGAACGAAATTTTGATACAAGAGGGGGGGGGGCAAGGGTGATATAAATTTTTCTAAATCAGAATTTCAGAGAACTCAGATTTTCACCTCCAATTAATAAATAACAAAAAACTTAAATATTTTTAAGGACTTTTTGCAAATTCTGCATAACACTAACAAAGTTTTTTAAGGAGCAAAAATTACTTTTAAAAAATTAAACACTTTTAAAAAAATTGAAGAAACATAAGAAATGTGTAGGATCACTGAAAATTATTCCGCTACATTATGGTCTATGTAGATAAATCATTTGCGGTGTTTCAAGGAGCGCCATACTAATTTAAAAGTAATGGAATTCATATACATTACTGAGGTACTCTGGAAGACAATTATAAAAAAATATGTCATGTATAGCACTTACAGTATACACACAGAGGATCTCCATAGTAATCTATTATATTCTGGTCTAAAAATAATTTCGCGATGTATTGTTGTAATAATGTTACTCTTATACAAACAATGAAATTTATACGAACTTCTAAAATGGACTTAAGAATGCTTGCGGTATAATATTTGGAGAAAAACATTTGCCATTCAATTACAGAGTTACACAAAATAATTCGGTTGTAAAAAGCTTTTCGGAGAAAAACTGTTCCTAGCGAATTTAAATTATGTTCACTACTTTGAACATGAAATGCAATGAAATGCTGTTTCGCGTATACTCTCTGTTAAAAAGAATTTCCATAAAAACATTCCATTTATATATATAATCAAATTAAACCTGTTGAAATTAGTCATCTGTTTCCCGCCGTCCTTTTTTTTTTTTTTTTCTTTTTTTAAGGAAGATACCGCACACTCAGTCCAGCTTTATTAATGTTACAGTGTTTTACAATTAAGTTTTCTTTCAAAATGTATTATTCATTGCAGAACAATGTTATAATTCCCACGAACCATCTGTCGACATATAAAAAGATGCGATTCAATAGCAAGATTTCAATATGATGAATACCAGAAGCGATGGGGCGATCGCTCCCTCCCCCTTTGAGCCCAATGAAGGGTCTGGAAAATGATATTAGATGTCCATAGGATAAATGAATCGTGTTTAAGATTGAGAACGGTGCGACCTGATCGGACGCGACAAAGCTGTCACTGCCCGGGTTGAGCCGGCCAGTTTTAACTCATGAGACTAGGGCTTGCTTAGGTCTAGAGATCTGCATCGGCCTGTATCAGACTGGCAAAAAAATAAACAGGCCGTATGGGCCAGTCCGATAAAAAAGTTTAACTGGCCTGCCGGCGTGTTATAAAGATTTCGGTAAAAACGCTAAAATGAGGTCTATTTTCAATGAATATGGGTTTAACGACCATAAGTATAAATGTGCGTCACGAGTAGATACTAGTTTAACAACATCAATACATAAATGTAACGTGTACAGCGTAGAAATCAGCATCGGACAGTTGCTTTGTGTCTATACGGGTATAATAATTTTTTGGCAAACTGGAGCGGGGCCAAGATCAGGTTTGCACTGTTTTTCTACATATAGTCGGGGTCAGAACTAGATTTAATTATTCGTAAGACGTATAGGGCAGACAACATTATTTGTAACAGGGATAAAAACTATTAACGTACTGTTAACGTACTTTTTGGAAGTATACTCTTTGGTGTTTCTTAAATTCATTTCTGAACAACACGAAAGTTTGACACATTTTCTGACTAATTTTTAACTATAAAGGTACAAAAGTGACAAGCCTGACTATTGAAGGGATTTGGAATCGAACAGCATATTTCGTTTTTGGTAAATAAGATTTTTGTATATACTTGTTAAGGTATAAGAGATTCTTGTCACGTGGTTTCAGATTTTTCTCCTTTTGCATGTTGTCGCTTCCGGAAATTCGATTCAAAACTCTAATTTTCACAATATTTTCATAAATATCATGAAAATTAGCTTTTTATATAGCGTGTTGCGCATTGTATTTGCTTGTATCAAAAAATGGACAACGCCATTCCATTACATTGTTTCTGAATAAAAACACCTGTTAAACTCATGTGTTTCCAAAAAGAAATGAAATCAGAAATGCATAAAAAATAGCTCCTCTAAATTTGAGAAAATCTTTGATAAAATGATAAAGAAGTATTTTCATAAATGTACTTTTTATTACACAGCTTCAAAAGTTGTGATAATTTTAACTTCCTTTTTTTTTCTTTTATTCTAAACCATATTAATTTTTCAGTGCATCTTTATTTGAATGTTGAAAGTCTAAGAACCTAAGTAATCATTAATGTTCTTACTGTGTATTGTCAGTAAAAATTTTCTATAAAATCATCCAATAAATATGAATGCAGTAATCTTTAAAAAATCTTAATTGTATGATAAAAATCTGATTTTGTTTCGAAATAAAGATGCAGGCGGTTTTCGGCCTGGACTGTTTTCACTGATTTCTGTACGGGCCGGGCCTGGCCTAGAAATGTAAAAGTGTAAACGAGCGGGCCAGGCTCGGGCCGAATATTTTGTTTTATACCGGGCCGGGCCAAAATAACATTCATTCGGTCCGGGCCGGGGCGAGACTGAAAACTCCAGCCCGTCCAGACCTCTACTCAAGTCTTCACTCTTTCGGAAACCATTCCGAGTTCGGATCTTACTTTTTTTCTGCAAAACTTAACCACACTATATTTTTTCTTCCACTTCGGGCCTGGCGTGGACTTCGTTCTTTTAGAGGTCTGCCCGAATAAATTTCCATGCCCAGGCTCAAAAAGCAATTCAGTTTTAACCCAACCCAAGCTCGCTAAAAAAAAAAAAAAAAAAAAATACATAAACAAGATGAATGTACATTCTACCATCGCAGAATTCAGTTTCGCCTCCGATTAGAAAAAAAAATCGATAGAAGTTTTTTAGAAGGGCGACCCCGTTTAGATTGCAATGAACTAACTTCTTTTTTCTTGTGTTTATCAATATAATAGCAAACAGAACGGCGGGAAATACCCAATTGAATAGCTATTTCACTCTGAGACATTGGAATAGCGGAATAATAAAGAGATACAATTTAACGTGCTACTTCTTCATTGAATAGATTCGTCAAAAACGGATTTTTTCTTTAGTTTAAACGCTTTTTTATAGACGCTGAGTAAAAGGAAATGCAATATGATCGTGAATGTTACATTCAATGACATTAAATACGATTCATGTGTTTAAAATGTCATTAAGTGATTTTTATTTCGACTTTTTATTAATATTTTTATTAATATTCTACTAATTATTTATTTTTTCGTTATTTAAAATACAAATTATGTCAATATGTATAATTTGGCTATTAATGTGGCGATTTGTATAATTTGGCGAAATTGGTCGACGGGATAACAGAGTAGTACCTAATATCGTTATGAGTAGAAATACGATGTTTTAAGTAGTGACGTCATTTTCTCTTCAAATGTTCTTTAAAAGTTACTGTTTATGAAAAAGACATCCATAATAATATTGTAATTCCCTTTTATCTGGTTGCTGAATGACATAATTTTCCTCAATTGAAATTTCTCTTATTTTGATTTAGACATTAATTTTTATCATAAATTATTTTCTGTCATTTTATTTACGTTATTAATATTATTTCTCAGTAAATGTATATTTTTTTAACTCAATTAGTGCATAATTATACGCAATCATTTTAGAAAATAAATTTTTATTATCGAGAGAAAAGCTAAACTGTGTTGCCACCATTTTGAAGAAATGTCATGAAAAAGCTTTTAAAATTAAAAATAAAATATAAAAATGGAAATAAATTAAAAAATAATTAAAATGGGCACAACTACAAATAAATAGCTTTCATTTAAAAAAATAATTATCAAAATCGGTTGACTAGAAAATTCAGGGCTGATGACACGACATTTTTAGCTTGTCTGAAAGAAATAGCATCGGATGCTAATAAATAAAAGAAAAAAATCTGATTCAGTACCGAATAGCCTGATACAAAACAGATCAACAAATCCAAAATGAAACAAAATCAATCTAATATTTGAAGGAAATTGGGAAAGGTATCGCATATAATTATATCAATATTTTTTTTGTTGTTGTTTAAGTAGAAAAATGAATATATATACAATGTACTCGTCAATATTCAAACATATAGTTTTTCATATAAAATATTGTCTGATCTATTGAAAAATCCAGTCATCAACCAGTTTATACTAGATCCGAATTTGTCAAAATCCAAAAGAAGAAATGTTCCGAATCCGAAATGTTTAAAGTCAACCCGACCCATAATATATCAATCCGAGCCCAAAAATTACAAATTATGTCAAATCGAGCCCTTACTCGAACATCTGAAACTGAAATGAAGGAAAATGAGTTCATGTATTTTAATAGAATTAAAAAATGTGTTTTACATCTTCAACTTGAATGTTATAATTTATAGAGAAAAAAAATCTATTATTTGCTCTTTAGTGCAAAACCTATTCCTAAGTCAGCCTGCTCAAACTTGGTCCGTAGCAAAAAAGTATAAATCTATCCGGCCTACTACAAAAAACAAACTCAAAAAAAAAAAAAAAAAAAAAAAAAATCCCTAACCAAACTTTCTAATTAACTCGAATTCCCACCTTGTTCTTTGCGCAGTATATCCTGATGTAACTTTGTGCCATAAAACCCCATTCAACCAACCAATCAATCAACCTGAGTGCTACTCTCAGAAGTGAAATTTTATCCTGAACAGAACCGAATTTGAAAAAATGTAAGTCAAACTGACCCAAATTGGACCCACAGCAAAAATGTCAAGCCGATTCGAACACAACTCACTGCAAAATTTAGAAATAATCTCCACCAGCAATGAAAACATCACCTCCTGCCCGAACCTCCAAATTTTGAAATCGCTCCCCCTTGAGGATTCTCGTGTTTCCCCCTTGAATCAGAAAAGAGCGTTCCTCTAAGAATTGCACTTAAAATAACTTCATTTTTCAAATATTCGACAAAAAAATTTATTTGACCCCTGAGCGTATAGTATTGCCCTGCTTCCGATCCGAACCCGAAAATACCATTGGAAATCAAATCAAAACCCGACCAAAAAATTTTTTGTCAATTTAGAATCGAAATGAAAGAAAAACAATTCATGTTTTAATGGAATTATAAAATGTCAACATTTATATTTCTAATATCAATTTTATCTTTTATATAGAAAATAAATATCTAATATATACTCATAACGGAATCAACCAAAGAGAGATGGCTAAATTGTTGAAAAGTGTTCGTTAAATAGAGGTATCTTCTATTCGAGACATTCCGTATGGATATTTTAATGTACATGTTAACACTTGTGAATAGCAGTTTTAACATGTAAATTGAAATGTAAAATCTTAAATATTCATAATTAACTATTTGGAAATGTCTGTTATGGCGTTTATATAGTTTCATTTCATAGTATCTTCGATATTTTCTTTTATAATACTCCTTTAAACTATTTTCTTCCATAACGGAGAAAATATTTAGACTTTCATTTGAAATATGGGGTCGAATCGAATCCTTCTTGCGAGATTGAAAATTCACTATGAATCAGATCAGAACCCAAAATAGTGTAAATTAATTTCACCCCAAAACAACTACAGCAACAAAAAAGAATGCAAAGAAAAGCAGATAAAAAGTAGAATTCCACTCTGTCCGCAAGAAAAACGTAAAAATCCACTCGACCAGTAGCAAAAAAGTAAAAAGTCAACTTGACCGAAACCAAACCAGCGTCAATAAAATAGTACTCAACTCAACCCCCCCCCCCCAGGGCCGTAGCTAAGGGGGCGCTATGGGCGGCTTAGCCCCCCCCCCCTCCTAAAATATTTTGAGCCCCTCTGGAAAAGATTCCAAGGTCACTCAATGAATTTCTGTTCCGAAAATTCAAATGAAATTCTGTTCAAAAATCTAACTTGAAAACCTTTCACAATTTTGCGGGATTACTAAATTGTATCTAAAATAAGTGTGTTCAACACCTCCCTCATCCTATTGGCACATAAGAAGCTAGCATGATGTTTAATTTTGATCAGCTATACACTCAAAATTTTCATCATCCTATAATTTTCTTAGTATAAAATGAAGTTATTAGAACACTTTTTAATAAGAAACATAGTACCTACAATATGAATATGCATTACTTTATCTTTCTGTGGCAATGCGAGAGAAAAAAATTATGAGTCCCCCTTACATTCTCTTGAGCCCCCCTTACATTCTCTTGAGCCCCCCCCCCCCTACATTCACTTGAGCCCCCCCTATTGTTCACTTCTAGCTACGGCCCTCCCCCTCCCCACATACACACAAAATAGAAATCAACCAGACCCAATACCAACCAGCAGCAATAAAGAAAGAGAACCGGACTCCAACCCAACCCGCAGCGGCAAAGTAGAATTGAACCTTACCCAAACACGACTCGCAAAAAAAAAGTATTTAACCAGTACGACGGCAAAAAATGAAAGTAAACCGGACCGAAACTCGACCTGCAACGAAAAAAATTAGCCCCGATCCTACTCATGATGAAAAAAAATTGTCCCAACACGAGCTGCAGGTGCGATTGGAATCTCCAAATTTCTGAAAAGTCCCCCCCCCCTCTTTTTTGAGGAGTCTCCAGATCTGCCCTTGTACAAGGACAAACAAAAACTGCTAAAAACTGCAAAATCGTCTAAAAGTTTTTCAATATTATATTGAATTGTCACCCATTAAATATATACGAACTTGTAAAGTTTGTAAATATCTCGACAAATCTTGTTCACGATACTTTGTACTATGATGTTTTGGAACATGCAAAAGCCTTCTGCTCGATAGAAGCTGCATTAGTTGAACGTCGACAAAAAACTCCAAAGAAGAAACAATTCTGAAAACTATTAGAGAGTAAAATTTGCTGAATAGCAGACTTTAAAAAAATTGCAAAATTTTCCTTACAGTTTCATTATTTTTACTTTTATACTATAACTAGCGGCCCGCCCTCGCTTTTCTTCGGGTAGAGCAAGTCGCCCAGTCCCCCGCCACCACTGACACCGCAAATTGTTTCTACCACTTCATCTCATTAAATTCAACTACTAAAAACATTACCCTCATTTTAGGTAGTCCGATAAAAAAATAGCTTATATGTTAATCTAAGGTGTCAGATACCTCCATACAAAATTTCATAAAAATCGATCCATCCGTTCTTGAGTTATAAATGGTGTAACTAACACGATTTTGCTTTATGTATATAGATTATAGCAGCCCGCCCCGACTTCTCACGGATATTTAAGAAAAATTTAAAGTTATAAATTTTTACACACACACTCATAACCTAATAATTAAAATGCCGTCTCTGACATTGACTCCCCTCCCGTGTCCAGTGACGCCTATATCACACATTATGATGCAGCCTAGTCGAGCGGGGTAAACGGCAACCATTAAATCAGTCTTGATTTTGAAGTAATTTATTTTCATAAGAATCAAAACCAAAGTAACAATAAAGAGCTTTTACAGAAACGGCATTTTAATTATTTTTTTAAATAAAAAACACTTATTGTGACATAACTATAACAGTTAGACATATGCTGTTGCGACATTTTTTGTAGATAATTACATGTTAACAAAGTCGTAGTACATTATTTTGTTCTATAATCAATAGTATTCGCAACGCACGCGATGTAAAGATTTTTTAAGTTCATTTTTCTACACCTTGGGTTACAATATTGGCATCTTAATAAGGATTTGAAATAATTTTTTTGAAAATATAATATAGCCTATGTTCACCGGAAATAGTGTAGCTTTCATACGGTGAAAGAATTTTTTAAATCCGTCAAGTAGTTTTGGAGCCTATTCAATTCAATTCAAACAAACAAACAAACAAATATTCCCTCTTTATAATTTTATATTAAATTAAATAAGTAATATTTATCCCTAGGCTTATTGAAACAGTCCGCATTTGAAATTGTAGAAAACGTTACAATTTTAAATATTTGACTGCTCCTCCTAGAAAAAAAAATCCTCCCTCCCCATATTTGATGCTTACTACCCTTTAAAATATTTACTATCTGTTATAACTTTTTTGAGAACTCCAAAACAATCGTTTCGTGATTTATTTTTAACTTTAATTAATTTGCGTTTCAGCATTTCTTTTCCTTTTTTTAGTAATTGCTAGATAGTTTTAAAAATTAAAAAACACGGTTTTATATCACGTCGGGGTAAAAAGTTTAAAATGTTTTTTTTTTGGGGGGGGGAGGGGGTTGCATAGTTACGATTTTCATATGTGTTTCAGTGATTGTCATATGTCTAGTGGGTCAGGTAACCTTTAGTTTCTCAAATTGCTTTTGATTCGTTTATCCGGCGTTTTATTTTTATCCTTTTAAGCGGCGACTATAGCCTATGTTCACCGGAAATAGTGTAGCTTTCTAACGGCGAAAGGCTGGTTGGTTGGTTGATTTTTGACGTCCGATTATCTACTCTAGGGATATAGGACCAGGGGGGATTTGCCCTTCGTGGGGGGTCTTTCTAAGGGAACCTAACCCGTATTTACGCAAGGTTCGAAGAAAACCACGAAAACTCCGAACGGTTAGGCCGACAGCCGCGATTGGGTTCGAACCCAGCACCTGCCGTCTACCAGTTGAGAGGTCCGAACCTCTCGGCCACTGGTGGGGCCTCTAACGGCGAAATAATTTGTCAAATCCGTCAAGTAGTTTCGGAGCCTATTCAATGCAAACAAACAAACAATCAAATCTTTCCTCTTTATAATATTAGTATAGATAAATAATGATAAATATTTGCAATTCGTTGTCTTTGCAAATAAACCTTTATGTTATATTAAAATAAAATGTATTACGCAGGATAAATTCCCCATTTTTAACGACTATTAAAAGTGTATCGTTTCCCTCAAATGTAATAAATATTAAAAAATATTTCTTTAAAGTTTGAAACAAGTTGATCAACAATTTTAAAATTACCAATCTTTAAAACTTTCTAACTTTAATTTCTGCTTATTTTTGATAAAACTGTTTTTCGAACTGATAATGCTTATTTTTTTTACTGTTTTACTTAATAATACTGGACTGAAATTGGGCTGCCTAGTATCGTATAGTACCAAAAACAAACACAGGGAAGAGAAAACTGCGCCCGGGTCAAAGTTTCAATTTGGCGCCCCCTTTCCCAACTTTTTCTTGTAACAGCCCAAGAACGATGTTGATAGTATAAATGTGGCGCCACCCCTCCCCTTTCGGACGGCGCGGTGTTGAATAAGCCTCCTCAAAATGTAGTTCTTGCAGCGCCGTGCGCAAAAGAGGGGGACGAAGAGGGTGGTTGCCCCGGGATCGAGATTTAGGGGGCGCCAAATTTTTACTACTAACGTAATTTTTAGTCTGTCACAAGAAAAAGTTCAGGGAATGGGGCGCCAAACTGAACTTTACTCCGGGCGCAGTTTTCTCTTTGCACACCCCTGCCCCCCCCCCTCCCTCCCTGTTTCATGTATTTTGTAAGCTGTATAAGGAAATTTATAAATTCCAAATATAGCTCCTTGTCCTTTTAATTCTACCTATGTATTTCACAAAAGTTCCAATTATATTTTAAAATTATCAGAATTTCCTTTTTGCTAAAAAGGAGCTTACTGTAATTTGTATCAAATCTACCTTGTTTTGTATGGACTTGAAAAAAAATATATATACAAAGAAATGTATAATTTTTTTATTTGGAAGTTAGTTATAACTTAAAAATAGCGTTAGTTTTATAAAAACAAAAAAATAGATGTCGTTGATTTTTTTCAAGACTATTTTAGTTAAAATTTATCTATAATTGTAGAAAAAATAAATCCAAACCTTGAAATAAGGGAGGTTATATTAACACGTTATTATAAACCAATAACAGAAAGGAAAATACAAGGAAAGGAAAAAAGTTACTTTCATTTGCTAAAATGGATTGGTGTTAACCAATTGTAATTTTCAAAAGGGCAGGAGAGGCGGAGACTGGCTGAGGCGGAGCGCATATAATTAAAACGCTTTTTTTGTACCATTTCTGATCAAAATCTTTTCGAATTTTGCTCAGCCTAATTGCAGTAGAAATATGGAAAGCATATCATTGGAAAGCTTAAACACTAATATTCCGTGAAGCGTTTTTAATTTTTTCTGAATTTTGCTGAAATAGAATTTATAAGAGTAAAAAGGGCACAACACCTCGAATTTCACTGAATCCAAAATTTAAAGGGTCCTCAGAATTAAACTACAACGAAAATCAGAAAAGTACAAACTAGCCCGGTAATAGAATGTCCTCAGCTATCCTGAGAAAAAAAAATCATTTAAAAATATTGAAAATTAAGCGAGATATTCGAAAAGATTGCGCCCATAGACTTACCATTAGTGATCGGCTTTTACCGCGTGACTAGTGTGTGCTTTTAAGAGCTCAGCCAGTCTCCGCCTCTCCTGCCCTTTTGAAAATTACAATTGGTTAACACCAATCCATTTTAGCAAATGAAAGTAACTTTTTTCCTTTCCTTGTATTTTCCTTTCTGTTATTGGTTTATAATAACGTGTTAATATAACCTCCCTTATTTCAAGGTTTGGATTTATTTTTTCTACAATTATAGATAAATTTTAACTAAAATAGTCTTGAAAAAAATCAACGACATCTATTTTTTTGTTTTTATAAAACTAACGCTATTTTTAAGTTATAACTAACTTCCAAATAAAAAAATTATACATTTCTTTGTATATATATTTTTTTTTCAAGTCCATACAAAACAAGGTAGATTTGATACAAATTACAGTAAGCTCCTTTTTAGCAAAAAGGAAATTCTGATAATTTTAAAATATAATTGGAACTTTTGTGAAATACATAGGTAGAATTAAAAGGACAAGGAGCTATATTTGGAATTTATAAATTTCCTTATACAGCTTACAAAATACATGAAACAGGGAGGGAGGGGGGGGGGGCAGGGGTGTGCAAAGAGAAAACTGCGCCCGGAGTAAAGTTCAGTTTGGCGCCCCATTCCCTGAACTTTTTCTTGTGACAGACTAAAAATTACGTTAGTAGTAAAAATTTGGCGCCCCCTAAATCTCGATCCCGGGGCAACCACCCCCTTCGTCCCCCTCTTTTGCGCACGGCGCTGCAAGAACTACATTTTGAGGAGGCTTATTCAACACCGCGCCGTCCGAAAGGGGAGGGGTGGCGCCACATTTATACTATCAACATCGTTCTTGGGCTGTTACAAGAAAAAGTTGGGAAAGGGGGCGCCAAATTGAAACTTTGACCCGGGCGCAGTTTTCTCTTCCCTGTGTTTGTTTTTGGTACTATACGATACTAGGCAGCCCAATTTCAGTCCAGTATTATTAAGTAAAACAGTAAAAAAAATAAGCATTATCAGTTCGAAAAACAGTTTTATCAAAAATAAGCAGAAATTAAAGTTAGAAAGTTTTAAAGATTGGTAATTTTAAAATTGTTGATCAACTTGTTTCAAACTTTAAAGAAATATTTTTTAATATTTATTACATTTGAGGGAAACGATACACTTTTAATAGTCGTTAAAAATGGGGAATTTATCCTGCGTAATACATTTTATTTTAATATAACATAAAGGTTTATTTGCAAAGACAACGAATTGCAAATATTTATCATTATTTATCTATACTAATATTATAAAGAGGAAAGATTTGATTGTTTGTTTGTTTGCATTGAATAGGCTCCGAAACTACTTGACGGATTTGACAAATTATTTCGCCGTTAGAGGCCCCACCAGTGGCCGAGAGGTTCGGACCTCTCAACTGGTAGACGGCAGGT
This sequence comes from Maratus speculifer, assembly GCA_964019185.1. Lineage (NCBI taxonomy): Eukaryota > Metazoa > Arthropoda > Arachnida > Araneae > Salticidae > Maratus > Maratus speculifer. The sequence continues at coordinate 226,597,896 of OZ025299.1, forward strand.
GCTGGGTTCGAACCCAATCGCGGCTGTCGGCCTAACCGTTCGGAGTTTTCGTGGTTTTCTTCGAACCTTGCGTAAATACGGGTTAGGTTCCCTTAGAAAGACCCCCCACGAAGGGCAAATCCCCCCTGGTCCTATATCCCTAGCGTAGATAATCGGACGTCAAAAATCAACCAACTAACCAGCCTTTCGCCGTTAGAAAGCTACACTATTTCCGGTGAACATAGGCTATAGTCGCCGCTTAAAAGGATAAAAATAAAACGCCGGATAAACGAATCAAAAGCAATTTGAGAAACTAAAGGTTACCTGACCCACTAGACATATGACAATCACTGAAACACATATGAAAATCGTAACTATGCAACCCCCTCCCCCCCCCCAAAAAAAAAACATTTTAAACTTTTTACCCCGACGTGATATAAAACCGTGTTTTTTAATTTTTAAAACTATCTAGCAATTACTAAAAAAAGGAAAAGAAATGCTGAAACGCAAATTAATTAAAGTTAAAAATAAATCACGAAACGATTGTTTTGGAGTTCTCAAAAAAGTTATAACAGATAGTAAATATTTTAAAGGGTAGTAAGCATCAAATATGGGGAGGGAGGATTTTTTTTTCTAGGAGGAGCAGTCAAATATTTAAAATTGTAACGTTTTCTACAATTTCAAATGCGGACTGTTTCAATAAGCCTAGGGATAAATATTACTTATTTAATTTAATATAAAATTATAAAGAGGGAATATTTGTTTGTTTGTTTGTTTGAATTGAATTGAATAGGCTCCAAAACTACTTGACGGATTTAAAAAATTCTTTCACCGTATGAAAGCTACACTATTTCCGGTGAACATAGGCTATATTATATTTTCAAAAAAATTATTTCAAATCCTTATTAAAATGCCAATATTGTAACCCAAGGTGTAGAAAAATGAACTTAAAAAATCTTTACATCGCGTGCGTTGCGAATACTATTGATTATAGAACAAAATAATGTACTACGACTTTGTTAACATGTAATTATCTACAAAAAATGTCGCAACAGCATATGTCTAACTGTTATAGTTATGTCACAATAAGTGTTTTTTATTTAAAAAAATAATTAAAATGCCGTTTCTGTAAAAGCTCTTTATTGTTACTTTGGTTTTGATTCTTATGAAAATAAATTACTTCAAAATCAAGACTGATTTAATGGTTGCCGTTTACCCCGCTCGACTAGGCTGCATCATAATGTGTGATATAGGCGTCACTGGACACGGGAGGGGAGTCAATGTCAGAGACGGCATTTTAATTATTAGGTTATGAGTGTGTGTGTAAAAATTTATAACTTTAAATTTTTCTTAAATATCCGTGAGAAGTCGGGGCGGGCTGCTATAATCTATATACATAAAGCAAAATCGTGTTAGTTACACCATTTATAACTCAAGAACGGATGGATCGATTTTTATGAAATTTTGTATGGAGGTATCTGACACCTTAGATTAACATATAAGCTATTTTTTTATCGGACTACCTAAAATGAGGGTAATGTTTTTAGTAGTTGAATTTAATGAGATGAAGTGGTAGAAACAATTTGCGGTGTCAGTGGTGGCGGGGGACTGGGCGACTTGCTCTACCCGAAGAAAAGCGAGGGCGGGCCGCTAGTTATAGTATAAAAGTAAAAATAATGAAACTGTAAGGAAAATTTTGCAATTTTTTTAAAGTCTGCTATTCAGCAAATTTTACTCTCTAATAGTTTTCAGAATTGTTTCTTCTTTGGAGTTTTTTGTCGACGTTCAACTAATGCAGCTTCTATCGAGCAGAAGGCTTTTGCATGTTCCAAAACATCATAGTACAAAGTATCGTGAACAAGATTTGTCGAGATATTTACAAACTTTACAAGTTCGTATATATTTAATGGGTGACAATTCAATATAATATTGAAAAACTTTTAGACGATTTTGCAGTTTTTAGCAGTTTTTGTTTGTCCTTGTACAAGGGCAGATCTGGAGACTCCTCAAAAAAGAGGGGGGGGGACTTTTCAGAAATTTGGAGATTCCAATCGCACCTGCAGCTCGTGTTGGGACAATTTTTTTTCATCATGAGTAGGATCGGGGCTAATTTTTTTCGTTGCAGGTCGAGTTTCGGTCCGGTTTACTTTCATTTTTTGCCGTCGTACTGGTTAAATACTTTTTTTTTGCGAGTCGTGTTTGGGTAAGGTTCAATTCTACTTTGCCGCTGCGGGTTGGGTTGGAGTCCGGTTCTCTTTCTTTATTGCTGCTGGTTGGTATTGGGTCTGGTTGATTTCTATTTTGTGTGTGTGTGGGGAGGGGGAGGGCCGTAGCTAGGAGTGAACAATAGGGGGGGCTCAAGTGAATGTAGGGGGGGGGGCTCAAGAGAATGTAAGGGGGGCTCAAGAGAATGTAAGGGGGACTCATAATTTTTTTCTCTCGCATTGCCACAGAAAGATAAAGTAATGCATATTCATATTGTAGGTACTATGTTTCTTATTAAAAAGTGTTCTAATAACTTCATTTTATACTAAGAAAATTATAGGATGATGAAAATTTTGAGTGTATAGCTGATCAAAATTAAACATCATGCTAGCTTCTTATGTGCCAATAGGATGAGGGAGGTGTTGAACACACTTATTTTAGATACAATTTAGTAATCCCGCAAAATTGTGAAAGGTTTTCAAGTTAGATTTTTGAACAGAATTTCATTTGAATTTTCGGAACAGAAATTCATTGAGTGACCTTGGAATCTTTTCCAGAGGGGCTCAAAATATTTTAGGAGGGGGGGGGGCTAAGCCGCCCATAGCGCCCCCTTAGCTACGGCCCTGGGGGGGGGGGTTGAGTTGAGTACTATTTTATTGACGCTGGTTTGGTTTCGGTCAAGTTGACTTTTTACTTTTTTGCTACTGGTCGAGTGGATTTTTACGTTTTTCTTGCGGACAGAGTGGAATTCTACTTTTTATCTGCTTTTCTTTGCATTCTTTTTTGTTGCTGTAGTTGTTTTGGGGTGAAATTAATTTACACTATTTTGGGTTCTGATCTGATTCATAGTGAATTTTCAATCTCGCAAGAAGGATTCGATTCGACCCCATATTTCAAATGAAAGTCTAAATATTTTCTCCGTTATGGAAGAAAATAGTTTAAAGGAGTATTATAAAAAAAAATATCGAAGATACTATGAAATGAAACTATATAAACGCCATAACAGACATTTCCAAATAGTTAATTATGAATATTTAAGATTTTACATTTCAATTTACATGTTAAAACTGCTATTCACAAGTGTTAACATGTACATTAAAATATCCATACGGAATGTCTCGAATAGAAGATACCTCTATTTAACGAACACTTTTCAACAATTTAGCCATCTCTCTTTGGTTGATTCCGTTATGAGTATATATTAGATATTTATTTTCTATATAAAAGATAAAATTGATATTAGAAATATAAATGTTGACATTTTATAATTCCATTAAAACATGAATTGTTTTTCTTTCATTTCGATTCTAAATTGACAAAAAATTTTTTGGTCGGGTTTTGATTTGATTTCCAATGGTATTTTCGGGTTCGGATCGGAAGCAGGGCAATACTATACGCTCAGGGGTCAAATAAATTTTTTTGTCGAATATTTGAAAAATGAAGTTATTTTAAGTGCAATTCTTAGAGGAACGCTCTTTTCTGATTCAAGGGGGAAACACGAGAATCCTCAAGGGGGAGCGATTTCAAAATTTGGAGGTTCGGGCAGGAGGTGATGTTTTCATTGCTGGTGGAGATTATTTCTAAATTTTGCAGTGAGTTGTGTTCGAATCGGCTTGACATTTTTGCTGTGGGTCCAATTTGGGTCAGTTTGACTTACATTTTTTCAAATTCGGTTCTGTTCAGGATAAAATTTCACTTCTGAGAGTAGCACTCAGGTTGATTGATTGGTTGGTTGAATGGGGTTTTATGGCACAAAGTTACATCAGGATATACTGCGCAAAGAACAAGGTGGAAATTCGAGTTAATTAGAAAGTTTGGTTAGGGATTTTTTTTTTTTTTTTTTTTTTTTTTTTGAGTTTGTTTTTTGTAGTAGGCCGGATAGATTTATACTTTTTTGCTACGGACCAAGTTTGAGCAGGCTGACTTAGGAATAGGTTTTGCACTAAAGAGCAAATAATAGATTTTTTTTCTCTATAAATTATAACATTCAAGTTGAAGATGTAAAACACATTTTTTAATTCTATTAAAATACATGAACTCATTTTCCTTCATTTCAGTTTCAGATGTTCGAGTAAGGGCTCGATTTGACATAATTTGTAATTTTTGGGCTCGGATTGATATATTATGGGTCGGGTTGACTTTAAACATTTCGGATTCGGAACATTTCTTCTTTTGGATTTTGACAAATTCGGATCTAGTATAAACTGGTTGATGACTGGATTTTTCAATAGATCAGACAATATTTTATATGAAAAACTATATGTTTGAATATTGACGAGTACATTGTATATATATTCATTTTTCTACTTAAACAACAACAAAAAAAATATTGATATAATTATATGCGATACCTTTCCCAATTTCCTTCAAATATTAGATTGATTTTGTTTCATTTTGGATTTGTTGATCTGTTTTGTATCAGGCTATTCGGTACTGAATCAGATTTTTTTCTTTTATTTATTAGCATCCGATGCTATTTCTTTCAGACAAGCTAAAAATGTCGTGTCATCAGCCCTGAATTTTCTAGTCAACCGATTTTGATAATTATTTTTTTAAATGAAAGCTATTTATTTGTAGTTGTGCCCATTTTAATTATTTTTTAATTTATTTCCATTTTTATATTTTATTTTTAATTTTAAAAGCTTTTTCATGACATTTCTTCAAAATGGTGGCAACACAGTTTAGCTTTTCTCTCGATAATAAAAATTTATTTTCTAAAATGATTGCGTATAATTATGCACTAATTGAGTTAAAAAAATATACATTTACTGAGAAATAATATTAATAACGTAAATAAAATGACAGAAAATAATTTATGATAAAAATTAATGTCTAAATCAAAATAAGAGAAATTTCAATTGAGGAAAATTATGTCATTCAGCAACCAGATAAAAGGGAATTACAATATTATTATGGATGTCTTTTTCATAAACAGTAACTTTTAAAGAACATTTGAAGAGAAAATGACGTCACTACTTAAAACATCGTATTTCTACTCATAACGATATTAGGTACTACTCTGTTATCCCGTCGACCAATTTCGCCAAATTATACAAATTGCCACATTAATAGCCAAATTATACATATTGACATAATTTGTATTTTAAATAACGAAAAAATAAATAATTAGTAGAATATTAATAAAAATATTAATAAAAAGTCGAAATAAAAATCACTTAATGACATTTTAAACACATGAATCGTATTTAATGTCATTGAATGTAACATTCACGATCATATTGCATTTCCTTTTACTCAGCGTCTATAAAAAAGCGTTTAAACTAAAGAAAAAATCCGTTTTTGACGAATCTATTCAATGAAGAAGTAGCACGTTAAATTGTATCTCTTTATTATTCCGCTATTCCAATGTCTCAGAGTGAAATAGCTATTCAATTGGGTATTTCCCGCCGTTCTGTTTGCTATTATATTGATAAACACAAGAAAAAAGAAGTTAGTTCATTGCAATCTAAACGGGGTCGCCCTTCTAAAAAACTTCTATCGATTTTTTTTTTCTAATCGGAGGCGAAACTGAATTCTGCGATGGTAGAATGTACATTCATCTTGTTTATGTATTTTTTTTTTTTTTTTTTTTTTTTTTAGCGAGCTTGGGTTGGGTTAAAACTGAATTGCTTTTTGAGCCTGGGCATGGAAATTTAGGTTCGGGCAGACCTCTAAAAGAACGAAGTCCACGCCAGGCCCGAAGTGGAAGAAAAAATATAGTGTGGTTAAGTTTTGCAGAAAAAAAGTAAGATCCGAACTCGGAATGGTTTCCGAAAGAGTGAAGACTTGAGTAGAGGTCTGGACGGGCTGGAGTTTTCAGTCTCGCCCCGGCCCGGACCGAATGAATGTTATTTTGGCCCGGCCCGGTATAAAACAAAATATTCGGCCCGAGCCTGGCCCGCTCGTTTACACTTTTACATTTCTAGGCCAGGCCCGGCCCGTACAGAAATCAGTGAAAACAGTCCAGGCCGAAAACCGCCTGCATCTTTATTTCGAAACAAAATCAGATTTTTATCATACAATTAAGATTTTTTAAAGATTACTGCATTCATATTTATTGGATGATTTTATAGAAAATTTTTACTGACAATACACAGTAAGAACATTAATGATTACTTAGGTTCTTAGACTTTCAACATTCAAATAAAGATGCACTGAAAAATTAATATGGTTTAGAATAAAAGAAAAAAAAAGGAAGTTAAAATTATCACAACTTTTGAAGCTGTGTAATAAAAAGTACATTTATGAAAATACTTCTTTATCATTTTATCAAAGATTTTCTCAAATTTAGAGGAGCTATTTTTTATGCATTTCTGATTTCATTTCTTTTTGGAAACACATGAGTTTAACAGGTGTTTTTATTCAGAAACAATGTAATGGAATGGCGTTGTCCATTTTTTGATACAAGCAAATACAATGCGCAACACGCTATATAAAAAGCTAATTTTCATGATATTTATGAAAATATTGTGAAAATTAGAGTTTTGAATCGAATTTCCGGAAGCGACAACATGCAAAAGGAGAAAAATCTGAAACCACGTGACAAGAATCTCTTATACCTTAACAAGTATATACAAAAATCTTATTTACCAAAAACGAAATATGCTGTTCGATTCCAAATCCCTTCAATAGTCAGGCTTGTCACTTTTGTACCTTTATAGTTAAAAATTAGTCAGAAAATGTGTCAAACTTTCGTGTTGTTCAGAAATGAATTTAAGAAACACCAAAGAGTATACTTCCAAAAAGTACGTTAACAGTACGTTAATAGTTTTTATCCCTGTTACAAATAATGTTGTCTGCCCTATACGTCTTACGAATAATTAAATCTAGTTCTGACCCCGACTATATGTAGAAAAACAGTGCAAACCTGATCTTGGCCCCGCTCCAGTTTGCCAAAAAATTATTATACCCGTATAGACACAAAGAAACTGTCCGATGCTGATTTCTACGCTGTACACGTTACATTTATGTATTGATGTTGTTAAACTAGTATCTACTCGTGACGCACATTTATACTTATGGTCGTTAAACCCATATTCATTGAAAATAGACCTCATTTTAGCGTTTTTACCGAAATCTTTATAACACGCCGGCAGGCCAGTTAAACTTTTTTATCGGACTGGCCCATACGGCCTGTTTATTTTTTTGCCAGTCTGATACAGGCCGATGCAGATCTCTAGACCTAAGCAAGCCCTAGTCTCATGAGTTAAAACTGGCCGGCTCAACCCGGGCAGTGACAGCTTTGTCGCGTCCGATCAGGTCGCACCGTTCTCAATCTTAAACACGATTCATTTATCCTATGGACATCTAATATCATTTTCCAGACCCTTCATTGGGCTCAAAGGGGGAGGGAGCGATCGCCCCATCGCTTCTGGTATTCATCATATTGAAATCTTGCTATTGAATCGCATCTTTTTATATGTCGACAGATGGTTCGTGGGAATTATTACATTGTTCTGCAATGAATAATACATTTTGAAAGAAAACTTAATTGTAAAACACTGTAACATTAATAAAGCTGGACTGAGTGTGCGGTATCTTCCTTAAAAAAAGAAAAAAAAAAAAAAAGGACGGCGGGAAACAGATGACTAATTTCAACAGGTTTAATTTGATTATATATATAAATGGAATGTTTTTATGGAAATTCTTTTTAACAGAGAGTATACGCGAAACAGCATTTCATTGCATTTCATGTTCAAAGTAGTGAACATAATTTAAATTCGCTAGGAACAGTTTTTCTCCGAAAAGCTTTTTACAACCGAATTATTTTGTGTAACTCTGTAATTGAATGGCAAATGTTTTTCTCCAAATATTATACCGCAAGCATTCTTAAGTCCATTTTAGAAGTTCGTATAAATTTCATTGTTTGTATAAGAGTAACATTAGTACAACAATACATCGCGAAATTATTTTTAGACCAGAATATAATAGATTACTATGGAGATCGTCTGTGTGTATACTGTAAGTGCTATACATGACATATTTTTTTATAATTGTCTTCCAGAGTACCTCAGTAATGTATATGAATTCCATTACTTTTAAATTAGTATGGCGCTCCTTGAAACACCGCAAATGATTTATCTACATAGACCATAATGTAGCGGAATAATTTTCAGTGATCCTACACATTTCTTATGTTTCTTCAATTTTTTTAAAAGTGTTTAATTTTTTAAAAGTAATTTTTGCTCCTTAAAAAACTTTGTTAGTGTTATGCAGAATTTGCAAAAAGTCCTTAAAAATATTTAAGTTTTTTGTTATTTATTAATTGGAGGTGAAAATCTGAGTTCTCTGAAATTCTGATTTAGAAAAATTTATATCACCCTTGCCCCCCCCCCTCTTGTATCAAAATTTCGTTCCCGCCTTTTGCTCTCATCACAGCCATCAATATTATCCCTTCCAGAAGTATCACTTCGCTGTTTTGCTGTCTATCTCACTGTATCCATGTTTACACAATATAGCCACTTTGTTGTAACAATAAAAAATCTATCACAAAAACTCCTCCCCACTACTACAAATGAGATTTTTCCCTCTCATCCTATTAGTAAATGCCTAGAATTTATTCATTGAAACTTTCCCACATTTTATTATTTTTTAAGCCCATTTGTTAATGTTTTAAAAGGCAAATAAAAGTAAGTCATTTAAAAAACTTCTCCATCCCACATACACACCAAAATAAATAATTAATAAATTGTTTCCCCCCCCCCTCAGCTCACAAATTTTAAACTTTTAAAGTCATCGATTTTTCGAAAACTTTTACTGTAGTAATAAATAATCAATCATAGTTTTACTCTTAACCCCACAAAAATTGATGTTTTCCCCCTATTTCTCCTTACCAAGTACATAAAATTTAGTCTTTAAATCTCTTTATTTTGTGTTTATCCATATTTATTAATCTTTAGTCATATAGAGTAAGTCATCTAACAAATTCCCTTCATCCCCCTCCAAAATAAATAAATAAATACTTTTCATTTTTTTCCTTCTCAGAAATCTCCAACAATTATATAAAGGAAATTTTAAACCAATTATTTATATGATTTATGATATTCGAACGAAATGTGGTAACTCAGCATAAAAACCTTTTTCTAAATTTAAAGGGGGGGGTAGCTACAATTTCTCCCCCTATACTTATTCAATGAATTCTTAAAACTAATCGCCCCCAGGAGGATACCTTCTTTAAATATTCACGGGCTTCCTAACCCAAGCCACCTGAATGATCTTTCTCTTTTCTTTTTCCTCTGATTTCTATTGTCTTCCTTTTTTCTTTGTTTTACTCTCGTTGTTTTTTTTTTCCCGGAGGTGAGAGCAATTTGTATGAGCCGATATCACTCTGTATATCGATGGAGAATTGTAAACCACCCACGTGTTTGCTGTGTGTAACGTCACGTGTTTGTAGGAAAGAGTAGAAGTTAACCGGATTCAAACGCAACCCACAACAAAAAGTAAAAAAATAAACCCGACCAGCAGCAAAAAATAGAAGCGAACCGGACAACAAATTTTGTAAAATGATCACGGATAAAACACGAATATCTTCAAAATATCGTGAAACAGACGCACATTTTGCACAAAAATTGCAAAAAAGAACGAACATTTTACCAAAGAATTCACTCCAATAAATTCGGGTCAACCCGAACCCTTCTCGATAAAGTAACAAGTAAGAAAAATCATGCGTTAAGCATTGATTATGAAGCACTTTCCAACACATAATGAAATCTTTAACAAAACTTTGTTATTTAGGGAAATAATAGTGTATAGCCAAATATACCCAAATATGTATTCCAGTACTTTTGAACAGCTCTGTATTTCATATGTCACTTGATATATTATTGTCATATGATATATGGGAAAAATTAGTTTAGCAAGAAAATACCCAGTAGCTTGAAATTTATTTTTCAGCATTTCATACTATCAGATGGAAACATACTTGAATACTTTTGTTCAGCCCTGTAGTTTACATTGTACCTTTATTACACGTCAGCATTAGGCTAAAATTTATTGTAAACTAAAACACTTTTAAAACAACTGAAATCACATTCTCATAAATTATCATTCATAGGCGTCCATGTACCGAATTCTTTGCGTGGCCGTGGCCCTGTATATCCTTTTATCTATATTTTTCAAACATTTCTCAGTAAATTCAATGAAGCTCAAAATGCATAGCTTATTTAAGAACCACGTTTAAATAATTTATGCTCATATTCAGAAACGTTAATGAGCTCTTTTGGGTAGCCCTGTATATCAACTATAACATTTATACACACCATATAATGTGCATATTTTTAGCGAAATATAAACGCGCATATCATAATTAAAATGCATTTCATCCCTCCATCAGCCATCATTGGACACATATACGGTACTTCGGAAAGAATATGCTATTTGAAATCTTTTGTATGGCCCTGTAAATGCTACGTACTTCATATTGTGCAAGACAGGAGCGTATAATTTATATTAAGCTTCAGTGACATATATCAATTTTATTATACATGAAACAGCTTAATATATTTAAAATATGCCACACACAATTCCCCCTTTTACCATTATCTAATGGAATTCTTTTGTGTGGCCATGTAAATGAATAATAGCTAAATTTTCACCTTATATTTTATAGAATGCATATTTTAATATGTTTGACAGGGTATAATATCTTTAAAATTCCTTTGAAACGATTTTTCCATATAGGCCGTAATGTAATGAGAAACTTTTGATTCGTCCTGTAGATAAACTAATCATGGTAGAAACTTCATTTTCAATAGGGTTCGTGCTAGGGTAAACGTCAATAACGTCCTAAAATTTCATGGCAATTCGAGTATATAAACGATTTTTCCCCATGGGCCGTAATGTAAAGGAAAACTTTTGATTCTCCCTGTAGATAAACTAATCATGGTAGAAACTTAATTTTCAATAGCGTTCGTGCTAGGGTAAACGTCAATAACGTCCTAAAATTTCATGGCAATCCGAGTATATTAACGATTTTTCCCCATAGGCCGTAATGTAATGGAAAACTTTTGATTCGCCCTGTAGATAAACTAGTCATGGTAGAAACTTCATTTTCAATAGCATTCGTGCTAGGGTAAACGTCAATAACGTCCTAAAATTTCATAGCAATCCGAGTATATTAACGATTTTCCCCATACGCCGTAATGTAATGGGAAACTTTTGATTCTCTCTGTAGATAAACTAATTATGGTAGATACTTCATTTTTAATAGGTGTCGTGCTAGGGTAAACATCAATAACGTATAAAAATTTCATAGCAATCCGAGTATATTTATGGGAGTTAGAGCGCGGACAGATGGACAGACGGCCATCCGACCAGACGGACAGACAAACCGAATGCATAAGCACTTTTCAACTTTGTTGGAAAGTGCTAAAAACCAAATCCTAAAGTGTCCCAAATGCGCTAAGCACTGCTAAAAAGTAAAAGTCAACCAGATTAAAAACAAAATGTAGTAGTCAACGAGACCCAAATCTGACAAAAAAAAAAAAAAAAAAAAAAAAAAAAATCAGAAATTAACTTGAACAGCAGCAAAGAGTCGAAGTCAACCCGACCCAATCTCGACCCAAGTAGGAATTAACCCAGACAGGAGCAAAAAATGGAAGCCAACCGGACCCAAACCCGACCCACAGCAAAAAAGTAAAAAAAAAAAACACGACCCACATAAAAAAATGAGCTCCGACCCGTGCATTACACTGGAGTATCCAAATTTCTAAAATCCTCCCCCCCCCCCCTTGAGGATTCTCAAGATCAGCCCTTGGTCTTCGCCTCCCTTTATATCAAAATTTCGCTTCGCCTTTTGAATCTGTCACAATCTTCTAAATTGCACCTTACAAAAATATCACTTCTTTTTGTAGTCTACTCCACAATACCCATATTTGTAGCATATAAGTCACTTTAGTATATCAATAAACAATCAATCACAAAATATCCTCCCCCCCCCCTCCCACGACTGAAATTAGGATTTATCATTTTGTTCCTTTAAGTGCAGAAAATTTAGTTCTTTAAACAATTCCCACTTTTATTATTTTTTTAAACCGATTTATAAATATTTTGAAAGGCAAATAAATAATAAGTCATCTAATAAACATCTCCCCCCTACACACACACACGAAAATAAATAAACAAGTTGGAAATTGCACGTGAAGCGTAGCAAATTAGGTGCGTTCGTACGATAACGAAGTTTTAAAAATATTATACATATTATTCATATATCAATCTCATAAAATTATAAATAGTGAATTACAATTAAAACGCTCATCAAAAAATGTTCTCCCTATACCATTATGTCATGGAATACTTTTGTGTGGCCTTGTAAATCAATAACAAATGTTCTTTGCACCACAAATTATGTATGATGTATATTATAATATGTACTTTATAGTTGCATATAAATTTTATTAAGTTCGCATGAGTGTAACACGATTAAAATGCATCTGAAACATTTTTTCCCATTGACCGTAATGTAACGGAATACTTTTGATTGTCCCTGTAATTGATATATGCATCCGATTTTCATAAAATTGGAAATAACTCGACAAAATTATGTAATAATTATGTATTTTAAATTTCAAATGTATAGAATATATTTGAAACTTTTCCCCATTGACCATAATGTAATTGAATACTTTTGATTGCTCCTGTAATTGATCTATGCACACGATTATCAAAATATTTGAAATAACTCGACAGAATTATGTAATAATTTCGTATTTTAAATTTCAAACGATTAAACTGCATTTGAAACTTTTTTCCCCATTAACCGTAATGTAATGGAATACTTTTGATTGCCCCTGTAATTGACCTATGCATCTGAGTTTCATAAAATTTGAAATGACTCGACAAAATTATGTAATAATTATGTATTTTAAATTTCAAACGATTCGGTTAGGTAGTTTTTGCGTTGTTATATGCGGACAGACAGACGGACGGACAGACAGACGGACGGACGGACGGACAGACGGACGGACTGAACGACCACTATAGGTGCTACGTATTATATAATTACGAACGCACCTAATAATGTGCTTATTTCTTTTTTTTTCCTCAGCTCCCAAATTTGAAACAAACACAAATTCCACCATTTTTTGAGGGGGGGGGGATTGCACTATTTTCTCCCCTACCCATATGTCACTAAATTTAAAATCTTGGAAAGTTTTTTTTTTTTTTTTTTTTTTTTTTTCATAGGTTTATACATATTTTATTCTAAAAATAAATAATTAATCGTAAACAACCCATAAATATCGTTGTATACCCCCTCGTTCTTTTCAAGTACACAAAATTAAAAATCTTTAAAACACTTTTAAGTTACATTTTTCGTCCTATTAATAAATATTCAAGAAGGTAAATAAGCTGTCATCTATAAAACTGTCCTACTATCTCTCCCCTCCCCCCCCCAAAAAATCCGTTTTTTCCCTCTACCTCCCCTCCCCCCTTCTCAACTTACAAAATTAAATTCTTTTTTCTCTCCGTATTTTAATAAAAAAAATAATTAAAACCTGAAATCCTCCTTCTGCACAAATAATTAAGTCTTTAAATATGTTTAATTTTTTTTAAGTGCTAATTATAAATCTCTGCTAACTATAATATTAACAAAGTCTTTTTAACTATGTAGGAAAGTGTTAAAAATAAAGCGATAGATATGCATTAAATTCTACACAAAACACATTTTTACATTTTTTGCGTATTGTGTTTGTGCATTTCATACAGTAAAATATCTTTAGAGAGATATTTAAATAAAATATTGTGATTTTCCATTAATGTGCAAGTAACTTTTCACAACTTTTCGCAGTTATTTCGTTTCTATTAGCTCAGAATTGAACCACTAAACATAAATACCAAAATTACCCGAATTTTCGGCTGAGTTGAGTAAATCCATAAAAAAATGAATCAGTACAATATATTGTATCAAAACAAAAACCATTCTTAACTGACTGTATCACTTAAAAAACAGTTTTCAGAACCCCCCCCCCCCTCCCTCCTATAGAGTTTACTGCTATGTCAGTGCTCAAAATTAAAAATTGTTAGAGCTTCTTGCGGTTTTTATATAATGCTTGTAAAAATAATCAAGAATCTAAATTTTCTTCCACCTGAAATATTCACAAAATATTTTGCTTTATTGACTTAACATCAAACAAAGTTTTTAAAATTTGCTACACTTTTTCTGTCACATTTGTCACTACAAACAATAATAAATTATGTATTATGTATATAAACGACTAGGCTGGGATTAACACCTATTTATCCTTTCTTCAAAATTTCTATTTCCTTTTCGCCCTTGCTTGCTTGCCTCTCCGCAAAAAATAAACAATGTTTAAATATTTAAATTTGTCTAAATATTTTTCTCATAATTTTATGAAGTATTTATGACTTTAACCTTCAGTGCTATTTATCTTGATAAGTTTCGTATTCTAAAGAGAATCCCTCCCCCTTATCCCCCCCCCAAAAAATAGTTATTTAAACTACTTGTACCTGATACCCCCCCCCCCCCCTCATTCAATATTAATTTTTTATTTATTTGTTTATTTATTTTTTATTTTTTTTGTGATTGCGTTAAGTAAATAAAATAGTTTTTATTTTATAGCAATCTCTCTAAATTAATTATTCGTTTATTTTCTGAAAATTAAACCATTTTAATTTTGGAACGCTAATCGTAAAGAGATTGAAATTCTTTTGAAGCTCGACATCATTGCATTTACCCAAAGTAATGGGAAATCAGTTGAAAAAAATCCTTTAAACATGAAATCGGCTGGAATTGCACACCTTTGAAGAGAAAAATCGTCGCAGATAATTGGTTAAGAGCATTCTATTTCCTAATTGGATGATTGCATGTCAATCAAAGTAATTTTAGCCCATCCTCCGAATCCGCTGAAAAAGCGCGTCGCCATCTTGATTTGCCTTGGCGTGTGACTAGTGTGTGCTCTTAAGAGCCCACAATAGTCACAGAAAAATTACACAAAAAGACCCGGATGACCATGTAAAGTCTATGGAAGCGTTCTTTTCTAATATCTCGCTCAAATTTTAATATTTTTGCATGATGTTTTTGCACAAGATAGCTGAGGGCAATCCACAACCGGGCTAGTTTTTACTTTTTCGATTTTGGTTATATATTTTTTATATTACGATAGTTTCAGTTTCAGAACCGGTTTAAACCGGTTTCGAAAGTTAAAGTAATTTTTTAAAGAAAATCTGAAACAAAAATTGAAAAAGTAAAAACTAGCCCGGTTGTGGATCGTCCTCAGCTATCTTGTGCAAAAAAATCATGCAAAAATATTAAAATTTGAGCGAGATATTCGAAAAGAACGCTCCCATAGACTTTACATGGTCATCCGGGTCTTTTTGAGTAATTTTTCTGTGACTATTGTGGGCTCTTAAGAGCACACACTAGTCACGCGGTAAAAGCCGACCGCTAATGGTAAGTCTATGGGCGCAATCTTTTCTAATATCTCGCTTAATTTTCAATATTTTTACACGATTTTTTTTCTCAGGATAGCTGAGGACATTCTATTACCGGGCTAGTTTGTACTTTTCTGATTTTCGTTGAAGTTTAATTCTGAGGACCCTCTAAATTTTGGATTCAGTGAAATTCGAGGTGTTGTGCCCTTTTTACTCTTATAAAATCTATTTCAGCAAAATTCAGAAAAAATTAAAAACGCTTCACGGAATATTAGTGTTTAAGCTTTCCAATGATATGCTTTCCATATTTCTACTGCAATTAGGCTGAGCAAAATTTGGAAAGATTTTGACCAGAAATGGTACAAAAAAAGCGTTTTAATTATATGCGCTCCGCCTCAGCCAGTCTCCGTCTCTCCTGCCCTTTTGAAAATTTGATAGGTTAACACGAATCTATTTTAGCAAATGAAAGTAACTTTTTTCCTTTCCTTTATTTCCTTTCTGTTATTGCTTTACAGTAACGTGTTAAAATAACCTCCCTTATTTCAAAGTTTGGATTTATTTTTTCTACAATTATTGATAAATTTTAACTAAAATAGTCTTGAAAAAAATCAACGATTTCTAATTTTTTATTTTTATAAAACTAACGCTATTTTTAAGTTATAACTAACTTCCAAAGAAGAAAATTATACATTTTTTTGTATATAAATATTGTTTTCAAGTCCATACAAAACAAGGTAGATTTGATACAAATTACAGTAAGCTCCTTTTTAGCAAAAAGGAAATTCTGATAATTTTAAAATGCAATTGGAACTTTTGTGAAATACATAGGTAGCATTAAAAGGACAAGGAGCTATATTTGGAATTTATAAATTTCCTTATACAGCTTGCAAAATACATGAAACAGGGGGGGGGGGCAGGGGTGTGCAAAGAGAAAACTGCGCCCGGAGTAAAGTTCAGTTTGGCGCCCCATTCCCTGAACTTTTTCTTGTGACAGACTAAAAATTACGTTAGTAGTAAAAATTTGGCGCCCCCTAAATTTCGCACCCGGGGCAACTACCCTCTTCGTCCCCCTCTTTTTCGCACGGCGCTGCAAGGAGTACATTTTGAGGAGGCTTATTCAACACCGCGCTGTCCGAAGGGGGGGGGGGTGGCGCCACATTTATACTATCAACATCATTCTTGGGCTGTTACAAGAAAACGTTGGGAAAGGGGGCGCCAAATTGAAACTCTGTCCCAGGCGCAGTTTTCTCTTCCCTGTGTTTGTTTTTAGTACTATACGATACTAGGCAGCCCAATTTCAGTCCTGTATTATTAAGTAAAACAGTAAAAAAAATAAGCATTTTCAGTTCGAAAAACAGTTTTATCAAAGATAAGCAGAAATTAAAGTTAGAAAGTTTTAAAGATTGGTAATTTTAAAATTGTTGATCAACTTGTTTCAAACTTTAAAGAAATATTTTTTAATATTATTCATTACTTTTGAGGAAAACGATCCACTTTTAACAGTCGTTAAAAATGGGGAATTTATCCTGCGTAATACATTTTATTTTAATGTAACATAAAGGTATATTTGCAAAGACAACGAATTGCAAATATTTATCATTATTTATCTATACTAATATTATAAAGAAGAAAGATTAGATTGATTGTTGGTTTGCATTGAATAGGCTCCGAAACTACTTGACGGATTTGGAAAATTCTTTCGCCGTTGGAAAGCTACTCTATTTCCGGTGAACATAGGCTGTAGTCGCCGCTTAATGGGATAAAAATAAAATGCCGGATAAACGAATCAAAAGCAATTTGAGAAACTAAAGGTTACCTGACCCATTAGACACATGACAACCACTGAAACACATATGAAAATCGTAACTATGCAACTCCCTCTTCCCCCCCCCCAAAAAAAAAAAAAAAAAAAAAAAAACATTTTAAACTTTTTAGCCCGACCTGATATAAAACCGTGTTTTAGGTAGCTTTCATTACAAAAAGTAAAAAGCTACCTATTGCAGCCGTCCGGAGGAAAGCACTTCCGGAAAATTTTGGTATATTTTCACCGATCATGACCCCCAGACCCCAAAACCACCCTCCGTTCAAATGTTGACATATATATATATATATATATATATATATATAACCATATATATATATATATATATATATATATCTGATTTTTGTCATGCGATAACTAACGTATTTATGAACCGATTTGAATGAAACTTGGTATGTACATAGTACATACAAATGTCTCGACCGAGTTCGTTGGTCAGCATCATCCGTCATTTTGTTTCAAAATGGCAGCCATTTTAAATTTTTAAAAAAATTTAAAATTTAAAATTTAATGCGAAAAAATTGAAAGTTGAAAAATATTTTTCTTTTACGTGTTAGAACTTAAAACAAAGATTCCAGAACACTTTTTATTTTGTCTATATCTTAAAAAATGATTGAGTTATAGCACTTTGAATTTTTCTTATGGCTGACATTTTGAAACGATCTGATTTTTGTCACGTAATAACACGCGTATTTATGAACCGATATCAATGAAACTTGGTATGTACATAGTACATACAAATGTCTCGACCGAGTTCGTTGGCCAGCATCATCCGCCATTTTCTTTCAAAATGGTGGCCATTTTAAATTTTTTAAAAAATTTAAAATTTAAAATTAAATGCAAAAAAATCAAAATTTGAAAAATATTTTTCTTTTGCGTGTTATAACTTAAAACAACGATTCCAGAACACATTTTATTTTGTCTATATCTTACAAAATGATTGAGTTATAGCACTTTGAATTTTTCTTATAGCTGACATTTTGAAACGATCTGATTTTTGTCACGTGATAACACGTGTATTTATGAACCTGTTTCAATGAAACTTGGTATGTACATAGTACATACAAATGTCTCAACCGAGTTCGTTGGCCAGCATCATCCACCATTTTGTTTCAAAATGGTGGCCATTTTAAATTTTTTTAAAAATTTAAAATTTAAAATTAAATGCGAAAACATTAAAAGTTGAATTTTTTTTCTTTTACGTGTTAAAACTTAAAACAACGATTGTAAAACACTTTTTATTTTGTCTATATCTTAAAAAATGGTTGAGTTATAGCATTTTGAATTTTGCTTATGGCTGACATTTTTAAATTTTCCTGATCTGAACGATCTATCATGTTGCTTTAAAATGGCATACACTTTATGATATCGTAGAATTTGGTGACTCTCTAAATCGCTTAAAATAAAACCAGGTTGAATTAAAGATGACTAATTTCTAAAAATTCCTATTAATATTCAGTCTTGAAAAAACTGGTATTCAATCTTATAAAATCACTAATTTTATAAGATTATTTCCACTAATTTGAGCTTAGTATTTTGAAAAATGTAACTTACTTTAAAATAAATAAATAAATATATAAGTATATGAAAGCTACCTCTTCCTCCCGGCATTGCCGGAAGGACTTTTTTAATTTTTAAAACTATTTAGCAATTACTAAAAAAAGGAAAAGAAATGCTGAAACGCAAATTAATTAAAGTTAAAAACAAATCACGAAACGATTGTTTTGGAGTTTTCAAAAAAGTTATAACAGATAGTAAATATTTTAAAGAGTAGTGAGCATAAAATATGGGGAGGGAGGATTTTTCTTTTAGGAGTAGTAGTCAAATATTTAAAATTGTAACGTTTTCTACAATTTCAAATGCGGACTTTTTCAATAAGCTTAGGGATAAATATTACTTATTTAATTTAATATAAAATTATAAAAAGGAAAGATTTGTTTGTTTGTTTGTTTGAATTGAATTGAATAGGCTGCGAAACTACTTGACGGATTTGAAAAATTCTTTCACCGTATGAAAGCTACACTATTTCCGATGAACATAGGCTATATTATATTTTCAAAAAAATTAGGGATCCTTATTAAAATGCCAATATTGTAACCCAAAGTGTAGAAAATGAACTTAAAAAATCTTTACATCGCGTGCGTTGCGAATACTATTGATTATAGAACAAAATAATGTACTACGACTTTGTTAACATGTAATTATCTACAAAAAATGTCGCAACAGCATATGTCTACCTGTTATAGTTATGTCACAATAAGTGCTTTTTATTTAAAAAAATAATTAAAATGCCGCTTCTGTAAAAGCTCTTTATTGTTACTTTGGTAATGATTCTTATCAAAATAAATTACTTCAAAATCAAGACTGATTTAATGGTTGCCGTTTACCCCGCTCGACTAGGCTGCATCATAATGTGTGATGTAGGCGTCACTGGGGCACGGGAGGGGAGTCAATGTCAGAGAAGTTTGAATTATTAGGTTATGAGTGTGTGTGTAAAAATTTATAACTTGAAATTTTTCTTAAATATCCGTGAGAAGTCGGGGCGGGCTGCTATAATCTATATACATAAAGCAAAATCGTGTTAGTTACACCATTTATAACTCAAGAACGGATGGATCGATTTTTATGAAATTTTGTATGGAGGTATCTGACACCTTAGATTAACATATAAGCTATTTTTTATCCGACTACCTAAAATGAGGGTAATGTTTTTAATAGTTGAATTTAATGAGATGAAGTGGTAGAAACAATTTTTTGTGTCAGTAATGGCGGGGGACTGGGCGACTTGCTCTACCCGAAGAAAAGCGAGGGCGGGCCGCTAGTTATAGTATAAAAGTAAAAATAATGAAACTGTAAGGCAAAATATAGCAATTTTTTTAAAGTCTGCTATTCAGCAAATTTTACTCTCTAATACTTTTCAGAATTGTTTCTTCTTTGGAGTTTTTTGTCGACGTTCAACTAATGCAGCTTCTATCGAGCAGAAGGCTTTTGCATGTTCCAAAACATCATAGTACAAAGTATCGTGGACAAGATTTGTCGAGATATTTACAAACTTTACAAGTTCGTATATGGGTGACAATTCAATATAAAATTGTAAAACTTTTAGACGATTTTGCAGTTTTTAGCAGTTTTTGTTTGTCCCGGTACAAGGGCAGATCTGGAGACTCCTCAAAAAAAGGGGGGGGGGACTTTTCAGAAATTTGGAGATTCCAATCGCACCTGCAGCTCGTGTCGGGACAATTTTTTTCATCGTGAGTAGGATCGGAGCTAATTTTTTTCGTTGCAGGTCGTGTTTCGGTCCAGTTTACTTTCATTTTTTGCCGTTGTTCTGGTTAAATACTTTTTTTTTGCGAGTCGTGTTTGGGTAAGGTTCAATTCTACTTTCCGCTGCGGGTTGGGTTGGGGTCCGGTTCTCTTTCTTTATTGCTGCTGGTTTGTATTGGGTCTGGTTGATTTCTATTTTGTATGTGTGTGTGTGTGGGGGGGGTTGAGTTGAGTACTATTTTATAGACGCTGGTTTGGTTTCGGTCAAGTTGACTTCTTACTTTTTTGCTACTGGTCGTGTGGATTTTTACGTTTTTCTTGCGGACCGAGTGGAATTCTACTTTTTATCTGCTTTTTCTGCATTCTTTTTTGTTGCTGTAGTTGTTTTGGGGTGAAATTAATTTACACTATTTTGGGTTCTGATCTGATTCATAGTGGATTTTCAATCTCGCAAGAAGGATTTGATTCGACCCCATATTTCAAATGAAAGTCTAAATATTTTCTCCGTTATGGAAGAAAATATTTTAAAGGAGTATTATAAAAGACACTATAAAATGAAACTATATAAATGTCATAACAGACATTTTCAAATAGTTAATTATGAATATTTAAGATTTTACATTTCAATTTACATGTTAACACTGCTATTCGCAAATGTTAACATGTATATTAAAATATCCATACGAAATGTCTCGAATAGAAGATACCTCTATTTAACGAACACTTTTCAACAATTTAGCCATCTCTCTTTGGTTGATTCCGTTATGAGTATATATTAGATATTTATTTTCTATATAAAAGATAAAATTGATCTTAGAAATATAAATGTTTACATTTAATAATTCCATTAAAACATGGATTGTTTTTCTTTCATTTCGATTCTAAATTGACAAAAAAAATTTTGGTCGGGTTTTGATTTGATTTCCAATGGTATTTTCGGGTTCGGATCGGAAGCAGGGCAATACTATACGCTCAGGGGTCAAATAAATTTTTTTGTCGAATATTTGAAAAATGAAGTTCTTTTAAGTGCAATTCTTAGAGGAACACTCTTTTCTGATTCAAGGGGGGAACACGAGAATCCTCAAGGGGGAGCGATTTGAAGATTTGGAGGTTCGGCCAGGAGATGACGTTTTTCATTGCTGGTGGAGATTATTTCTAAATTTTGCAGTGAGTCGTGTTCGAATCGGCTTGACATTTTTGCTGTTGGTCGGATTTGGGTCAGTTTGACCTACATTTTTTCAAATTCGGTTCTGTTCTGGATAAAATTTTACTTCTGAGAGTAGCACTCAGGTTGATTGATTGGTTGGTTGAATGGGGTTTTATGGCGCAAAGTTACATCAGGATATGCTGCGCAAAGAACAAGGTGGGGATTCGAGTTAATTAGAAAGTTTGGTTAGGGATTTTTTTTTTTTTTTTTTTTTTTTTTTGAGTTTGTTTTTTGTAGTAGGCCGGATAGATTTATACTTTTTTGCTACGGACCAAGTTTGAGCAGGCTGACTTAGGAATAGGTTTTGCACTAAAGAGCAAATACTAGATTTTTTTTTCTCTATAAATTATAACATTCAAGTTGAAGATGTAAAACATATTTTTTAATTCTATTAAAATACATGAACTCATTTTCTTTCATTTCAGTTTCAGGTGTTCGGGTAAGGGCTCGATTTGATATAATTTGTAATTTTTGGGTTCGGATTGATATATTATGGGTCGAGTTGACCTTAAACGTTTCGGATTCGGGACATTTCTTCTTTTGGATTTTGACAAATTCGGATCTAGTATAAACTGGTTGATGACTGGATTTTTTAATAGATCAGACAATTTTTTATATGAAAAACTATATGTTTGAATATTGACGAGTACATTATATATATATTCATTTTTCTACTTAAACAAAAATAAAAATTATTGATATAATTATATGGGATACCTTTCCCAATTTCCTTCAAATATTAGATTGATTTTGTTTCATTTTGGATTTGTTGATCTGTTTTGTATCAGGCTATTCGGTACTGAATCAGATTTTTTTCTTTTATTTATTTATTTATTTATTTATTTATTTTTAACGAGCTTGGGTTGGGTTAAAATTGAACTGCTTTTTGAGCCTGGGCATGGAAATTTAGGTTCGGGCAGACCTCTAAAAGAACGAAGTCCATGCCAGGCTCGAAATGGAAGAAAAAATATAGTGTGGTCAAGTTTTGCAGAAAAAAAGTAAGATCCGAACTCGGAACGGTTTCCGAAAGAGTGAACACTTGACTAGAGGTCTGGACGGGCTGGATTTTCCAGTCTCGCCCCGGCCCGGACCGAATGAATGTTATTTTGGCCCGGCCGGTATAAAACAAAATATTCGGCCTGAGCCTGGCCCGCTCGTTTACATTTTTACATTTCTAGGCCAGGCTCGGCCCGTAGAGAAATCAGTGAAAATAGTCTAGGCCGAAATCGGCCTGCATCTTTATTTCGAAACAAAATCAGATTTTTATCATACAATTAAGATTTTTTAAAGATTACTGCATTCATATTTATTAGATGATTTTATAGAAAATTTTTACTGACAATACACAATAAGAACATTAAAGATTACTTAGGTTCTTGACTTTCAACATTCAAATAAAGATGCACTGAAAAATTAATATGGTTTAGAATAAAAAAAAAAAAAAAGGAAGTTAAAATCACCATAACTTTTGAAGCTGTGTAATAAAAAGTACATTTATGAAAATACTTCTTTATCATTTTATCAAAGATTTTCTCAAATTTAGAGGAGCTATTTTTTATGCATTTCTGATTTCATTTCTTTTTCGAAACACATCAGTTTAACAGGTGTTTTTATTCAGAAACAATGTAATGGAATGGCGTTGTCCATTTTTTGATACAAGCAAATACAATGCGCAACACACTATATAAAACGCTAATTTTCATGATATATATGAAAATATTGTGAAAATTAGCGTTTTGAATCGAATTTCCCGAAGCGACAACATGCAAAAGGAGAAAAATCTGAAACCACGTGACAAGAATCTCTTATACCTCGACAAGTATATACAAATATCTTATTTACCAAAAATGAAATATGCTGTTCGATTCCAAATCTTTTCAATAGTCAGGCTTGTCAATTTTGTGCCTTTATAGTTAAAAATTAGTCAGAAAATTTGTCAAACTTTCGTGTTGTTCAGAATTGAATTTAAGAAACACCAAGGAGTATATTTCCAAAAAGTACGTTAACAGTACGTTAATAGTTTTTATCCCTTTTACAAATAATGTTGTCTGCCCTACACGTCTTACGAATAATTAAGTCTAGTTCTGACCCCGACTATATGTAGAAAAACAGTGCAAACCTGATCTTGGCCCGGCTCCAGTTTGCCAAAAAATTATTAAACCCGTATAGACACAAAGCAACTGTCCGATGCTTATTTCTAAGCTGTACATGTTACATTTATGTATTGATGTTGTTAAACTAGTATCTACTCGTGACGCACATTTATACTTATGGTCGTTAAACCCATATTCATTGAAAATAGATCTCATTTTAGCGTTTTTGCCGAAATCTTTATAACACGCCGGCAGGCCCGTTAAATTTTTTATCGGACTGGCCCATACGGCCTGTTTTTTTTTTTTTTTTTTTTTTTTTTGCCAGTCTGTTACAGGCCGATGCCGATCTCTAGACCAAACCAAGCCCTAGTCTCATGAGTTAAAACTGGCCCGGCCCAACCCGGGCAGTGACAGCTTCGTCGAGTCCGATCAGGTCGCACCGTTCTCAATCTTAAACACGATTCATTTATCCTGTGGACATCTAATATCATTTTGCAGACCCTTCATTGGACTCAAAGGGGGAGGGAGCGGTCGCCCCGATTAGGATTTATCATCATATTGAAATCTTGCTATTGAATCGCATCTTTTTATATGTCGACAGATGGTTCGTGGGAATTATTACATTGTTCTGCAATGAATAATAAATTTTGAAAGAAAACTTAATTGTAAAACACTGTAACTAGGGATTACAATCCCGAGACTAATTTCCGATCCCGGGATTTCGGGATTGTTTAGATTCAATCCCGGGATCCCGGGATAATCCCGGGATTACGAAAATTAAAATTTCTCCAATATTACCAATTCTTCCAACAGCTAAATTTCACAATATTGTAAAAAAATTATTAAAGCAAAAATACAGCCTAACTTAAGAAAATATACCAAGTTCAAAATTTATTAATTAATAATAAAAAAGTATAGGATAAATTACAACAATTGGAAATTAAAACAAATATGCTGTTGATGTTTGACAATGTAACAGCAACAAAAAAGGTCTATGTTTTATCTTTCATTAATTTCTTTCATTTGGTGTTGAAAAAGTCTTTGAATGGGTAAATATTTACAATATGGAAAGATAATTTATAAATTAATATCACTAATTAAATTCTGAATTATTCTCATTACCAAATAACTAAAGATTAGAAATTTAGGATATCGAAAACACAAGATTTTCCTATACATAATGTTTTTTACTTAAATAAAAATACTCAACACATACTCACATATAACAATAAAAATTTAAATAAATGTATTGTTTAAATTTCTAATTAGTGGTAGTTGTTAAAATTTGAAAACGTTGCATAACATAAAAATTATTGCATACCAAGATAAAAAAGAACATTAGTTTGAATAGCTTAGTGTTTTTTAACTAATCGGTTTTCCTTTGAAAATATGATTTAAGAAATATCAAGGAATCTAAAGTATCACCTCCAAGTCTAATTTTGTTTGCAATAAATCCTGCTGCCGCAACTGCTCGATCTGCTTCGACACTCGTGGGAGGAATTGTCAGCAAATATTGATAAACTAATTTTAAATGATGACCGCGTACGCCTAAATTTACAAAAAGAAACATCTCATTTCTAATTTGTATTGATAAATCCTTTTGTTTTTGTGTTTCAGGTTCGACAGTTCGCATACTTTTTTCTATTTCTTCTTGTAATTTTTCCTTAAATGTTCGGTTATACGTTTGACGTTTCGCAGTGGGCTCAATATGCGTTACTTCTATATCTTCAGACTTCTATTGTCAACACTGTTATTCACCCTTCTAATTATTGCTTTTACTTGCTTCTTAATAACAGTTTCATTAGGAATAGAAAACATACTGCTAGTTTGCACTCAGGTCATCTCGTTTAGGATTAAGTAAATAATTTAAAACACCCGATAATTCCATACGTCGTCGTTCTCTAATGCATAGTTTTAGTACGTCTGTCATTTTATAAGCAAATTTTGATTTTTTTTTCTGACAATTCGTTTAAAAGAATTTTTAAGGCCTGCGTCTGTAGCTAACAAATTAGAATCCCTGCGACAGATTGTTTCTACTGTGATTTGTATCGGTTTGAGGACTTCAACAATTTCGTTTACAAGTAAAAAACCGGAATCGTCAATTCAGATCTTATGCTCTAAATAAATTAAAGCTTTCTGTATGCTATTTTTCAAGAAATAAAATTGCTCAAGTATAGTTACCAGCTATTCCATCTAGTCTCGCAATCTAAAACAAGGGAAAGTTCTTTCTTTTTTTCAGATTTAACATACTTTTGAAGAACTTCATTGCTTGTTGCAGATCGTTTAAAATAAATTACTAATTTTCGAACATTTTTAATATGTTCACTGATATATTCGCCAGAGTATGAAAGCCGTTTTTATCTACAAAAATTAAAACAAACCCCGATTCTAAACTTTCGAAAGATTCAATATCTTCACCTTTATCATCTTCTTCTAGGGCTAAATTTTCACTTCTGAAGCATGATTCAGCTATTGTTTTACTGGAGGAAATTCCTAGCTCTGTATTTCGTTGATTACAATATAAATCATCACAAACTGCTAAAAGAATGCCATGAGAGAAACAAAGCTATTTCATCAGCTTCAATTTCTTTTACGACTTTCAGCATTGCATTTTGTCCATCAGTTACGATAGCAACAACGTCTTTTTTCATTGAAATGTCATACTGTTTTAGGCGCAGTGTTAGCATTTCGATACACTTTTTTTCAATGAAAGATCTATGTATAGGTACAAGCCCTAAATTAAGGAATTTGTTTAAATTTATATTTCTTGAATGGATATTAATATTCACAAATCGCTTATTTGCAGTAGATGTCCATTCGTCAAAATCAAACTAATTTTTTTCACCGAAGTTTTAAAAGTTTGTATTTCGCTTGTAATTAACATCTTTATTATGAAACTATAGTTCACTACACGATTTTCAACTGATACTGCAGATTTTGGCAAATCATTACAGCCTTTAGCTATCAGTAAATTCCATAAATCAATTGAAGCTATGAAAACGTTAAATGAAAAACCATCTTTAGCAGTCATTCTCGATAGAATCAAATCCAGTGATTCCTTATCACTTCTAAAATAGTCCTCTATTATTAACTTTTTAGAAGGCAATTTATCTTCTGCGCAATCTTGACTTGTGGAAGGAATAGAATATGTAATAAATTCTGCAATCCCTTAGTCGATCCACCTAATGTTTTAAGCACTGCGCTACACTTTTTACGTTTAGCATTTTTTCCATCTTTTGGCGTTAAATAGTAGTACCATACTGAAGATGTATCATTGTCTTTCCGATGAGCCACAGGATCCTTTTCATTCGACATCTTTAAAGCAAAGTAAGTCTGAATTCACGAAAAGCAAATAAATTAGCCCATAATGACTATCATACACAGATGGGACGCTTATCAGTAAAAGCTAATTCAAAAATGATCCACGAAGTGAAGAAAATTTCTACAAACGCAGTATAATCGAAATAAACAAATGATTTCATTTTTCCTGTCTAAAATCTGTATGTGTTACATCTGTTTGCAAGTTAAGAGATTTCTACTGTAAAAGATTTACTCGTTTAGAAATATATGTAAAAAATATTTGAGGTATATATTTTTTTTCAATCATGTATATTCTTCATGAAAATTGATTTTTTCTCAACCAAAAGCGAAAGTTTATAAATATCTTTTTTAAATTCAGCTGAATATTATTACACTAAAAAACCAGACAATCCCGTAAATCCCGGGATTTTTTTCTGACAAATCCCGGGATTTTCGGGATTAAAAATACACCGGGATCCCGGAATCCCGGCATGCGGGATCCCGGGATTGTAATCCCTAACTGTAACATTAATAAAGCTAGACTGAATGTGCGGTATCTTCCTTAAGAAAAGAAATGAAAAAAAAAAGAAGAGTGAAAAAGAAGAGACATTAAGTGATAAAAAAAGCAAGGACGGCGGGAAACAGATGACCAATTTCAACAGGTTTAATTTGATTATATATATAAATGGAATGTTTTTATGGAAATTCTTTTTAACTGAGGGTATACACGAAACAGCATTTCATGTTCAAAGTAGTGAACATAATTTAAATACGCTAGGAAGAGTTTTTCTCCGAAGAGCTTTTTACAACCGAATTCTTTTGTGTAACTCTGTAATTGAATGGCAAATGTTTTTCGCCAAATATTATACCGCAAGCATTTCTTAAGCCCATTTTAGAAGTTCGTATAGATTTCATTGTTTGTAAAAGAGTAACATTATTGCAACAACACATCGCGAAAGATTTTTAGACCATAATATAATAGATTACTATGGAGATCTCTGTGTGTATACTGTAAGTGCTATACATGACATATTTTTTTATAATTGTCTTTCAGAGTACCTCAGTAATGTATATGAATTTCATTACTTTTAAATTAGTATGGCGCTCCTTAAAACACCGCAAATGATTTATCTACATAGACCATAATGTAGCGGAATAATTTTGAGTGATCCTACACATTTCTTATGTTTCTTCAATTTTTTAAAAGTGTTTAATTTTTTAAAAGTAATTTTTGCTCCTTAAAAATACTTTATTAGTGATATGCAGAATTTGCAAAAAGTCCTCAAAAATATTTAAGTTTTTTGTTATTTATCAATTGGAGGTGAAAATCTGAGTTCTCTGAAATTCTGATTTAGAAAAATAATTTATATCACCCTTGCCCCCCCCTTGTATCAAAATTTCGTTCCCGCCTTTTGCTCTCATCACAGCCTTTAATATTATCCCTTCCAGAAGTATCACTTCGCTGTTTTGCTGTCTATCTCACTGTATCCATGTTTACACAATATAGCCACTTTGTTGTAACAATAAAAAATCTATCACAAAAACTCCTCCCCACTAACTAAAAATAAGATTTTTCCCTCTCATCCTATTAGTAAATGCCTAGAATTTATTCATTGAAACTTTCCCCACATTTTATTATTTTTTAAGCCCATTTGTTAATGTTCTAAAAGGCAAATAAAAGTAAGTCATTTAAAAACGTCTCCATCCCACATACACACCAAAATAAATAATTAATAAATTGTTTCTTCCCCCCCCCAGCTCACAAATTTTAAACTTTTAAAGTCATCGATTTTTCGAAAACTTTTACTGTAATAATAAATAATCAATCATAGTTTTACTCTTAACCCCACAAAAATTGATGTTTTCCCCCTATTTCTCCGTACCAAGTATAAAAAATTTAGTCTTTAAATCTCTTTATTTTTTTAGCCGTATTTGTTAATCTTTAGTCATATAAAGTAAGTCATCTAACAAATTCCCTTCATCCCCCTCCAAAATAAATATATAAATACTTTTCATTTTTTCCTTCTCAGAGATCTCCAACA
The DNA here is from genome assembly GCA_964019185.1 of Maratus speculifer. Taxonomy (NCBI): domain Eukaryota; kingdom Metazoa; phylum Arthropoda; class Arachnida; order Araneae; family Salticidae; genus Maratus; species Maratus speculifer. The sequence goes on from OZ025299.1 coordinate 226,627,197, forward strand.
ATTATATAAATGAAATTTTAAACCAATTATTTATATGATTTACGATATTCGAACGAAATATGGTAATTCAGCATAAAAATCTTTTTCTAAATTTAAAGGGGGGGGGGGTTAGCTACCCTTTCTCCCCCTATACTTATTCAATGAATTCTTAAAACTAATCGCCCCCAGGAGGATACCTTCTTTAAATATTCATTGGCTTCCTAACCCAAGGCACCTGAATGATCTTTCTCTTTTCTTTTTCCTCTGATTTCTATTGTTTTCCTTTTTTTCTTTGTTTCACTCTCGTTGTGGTTTTTTTCCCGGAGGTGAGGGCAATTTGTATGAGCCGATATCACTCTGTATATCGATGGAGAATTGTAAACTACCCACGTGTTTGCTATGTGTAACGTCACGTGTTTGTAGGAAACTGTAGAAGTTAACCGGATTCAAACGCAACCCACAACAAAAAGTAAAAAAATAAACCCGACCAGCAGCAAAAAATAGAAGCGAACCGGACAACAAATTTTGTAAAATGATCACGGAGAAAACACGAATATCTTCAAAATATCGTGAAACAGAAGCACATTTTGTACAAAAATTGCAAAAAAGAACGAACATTTTACCAAAGAATTCACCCCAATAAATTCGGATCAACCCGAACCTTTCTCGATAAAGTAACAAGTAAGAAAAATCATGCGTTAAGCATTGATTATGAAGCACTTTCCAACACTTAATGAAATCTTTAACAAAACTTTGTTATTTAGGGAAATAATGGTGTATAGCCAAATATGTATTCCAGTACTTTTGAACAGCTCTGTATTTCATATGTCACTTGATATAATGGGGAATTTAGTTTAGCAAGAAAATACCCAGTAGCTTGAAATTTCTTTTTCAGCATTTCATACTATCAGATGGAAACATACTTGAATTTATACATGAATACATTGAATTTATTCATTGAAACTTTCCCACATTTTATTATTTTTTAAGCCCATTTGTTAATGTTTTAAAAGGCAAATAAAAGTAAGTCATTTAAAAAACTTCTCCATCCCACATACACACCAAAATAAATAATTAATAAATTGTTTCCCCCCCCCCCCCTCAGCTCACAAATTTTAAACTTTTAAAGTCATCGATTTTTCGAAAACTTTTACTGTAGTAATAAATAATCAATCATAGTTTTACTCTTAACCCCACAAAAATTGATGTTTTCCCCCTATTTCTCCTTACCAAGTACATAAAATTTAGTCTTTAAATCTCTTTATTTTGTGTTTATCCATATTTATTAATCTTTAGTCATATAGAGTAAGTCATCTAACAAATTCCCTTCATCCCCCTCCAAAATAAATAAATAAATACTTTTCATTTTTTTCCTTCTCAGAAATCTCCAACAATTATATAAAGGAAATTTTAAACCAATTATTTATATGATTTATGATATTCGAACGAAATGTGGTAACTCAGCATAAAAACCTTTTTCTAAATTTAAAGGGGGGGTAGCTACCCTTTCTCCCCCTATACTTATTCAATGAATTCTTAAAACTAATCGCCCCCAGGAGGATACCTTCTTTAAATATTCACGGGCTTCCTAACCCAAGCCACCTGAATGATCTTTCTCTTTTCTTTTTCCTCTGATTTCTATTGTCTTCCTTTTTTCTTTGTTTTACTCTCGTTGTTTTTTTTTTCCCGGAGGTGAGAGCAATTTGTATGAGCCGATATCACTCTGTATATCGATGGAGAATTGTAAACCACCCACGTGTTTGCTGTGTGTAACGTCACGTGTTTGTAGGAAAGAGTAGAAGTTAACCGGATTCAAACGCAACCCACAACAAAAAGTAAAAAAATAAACCCGACCAGCAGCAAAAAATAGAAGCGAACCGGACAACAAATTTTGTAAAATGATCACGGATAAAACACGAATATCTTCAAAATATCGTGAAACAGACGCACATTTTGCACAAAAATTGCAAAAAAGAACGAACATTTTACCAAAGAATTCACTCCAATAAATTCGGGTCAACCCGAACCCTTCTCGATAAAGTAACAAGTAAGAAAAATCATGCGTTAAGCATTGATTATGAAGCACTTTCCAACACATAATGAAATCTTTAACAAAACTTTGTTATTTAGGGAAATAATAGTGTATAGCCAAATATACCCAAATATGTATTCCAGTACTTTTGAACAGCTCTGTATTTCATATGTCACTTGATATATTATTGTCATATGATATATGGGAAAAATTAGTTTAGCAAGAAAATACCCAGTAGCTTGAAATTTATTTTTCAGCATTTCATACTATCAGATGGAAACATACGTGAATACTTTTGTTTAGCCCTGTAGTTTACATTGTACCTTTATTACACGTCAGCATTAGGCTAAAATTTATTGTAAAGTAAATCACTTTTAAAACAACTGAAATCACATTCTCATAAAATATCAATTCATAGGCGTCCATGTACCGAATTCTTTGCGTGGCCCTGTATATCCTTTTATCTATATTCTGCAAAAAATTTTCAGTAAATTGAATGAAGCTCAGCGTAAAAATGCATAGCTTATTTAAGAACCATGTTTAAATAATTTATACTCATATTCAGTAACGTTGGTGAGCTCTTTTGGGTAGCCCTGTATATCAACTATAACATTTATACGCACCATATAATGTGCATATTTTTAGCGAAATATAAACGCGCATATTATAATTAAAATGCATTTCATCCCTCTATCAGCCATCATCGGACACATATACGGTACTTCGGAAAGAATATACTATTTGAAATCTTTTGTATGGCCCTGTAAATACTATGTACTTCATATTATGCAAGACAGTAGCGTATAATTTATATTAGCTTCAGTGACATATATCAATTTTATTATACATGAAACAGCTTAATATATTTAAAATATGCCACACACAATTCCCCCCCCCCCTTTTACCATTATCTTATGGAATTCTTTTGTGTGGCCATGTAAATGAATAATAGCTTTTGAATCTGTCACAATCTTCTAAATTGCACCTTACAAAAATATCACTTCGTTTTGTAGTCTACTCCACAATACCCATATTTGTAGCATATAAGTCACTTTAGTATATCAATAAACAATCAATCACAAAATTTCCTCCCCCCCTCCCCACGATTGAAATTAGGATTTATCATTCTGTTCCTTTAAGTGCAGAAAATTTCGTTCTTTAAATAATTCCCACTTTTATTATTTTTTTAAACCGATTTATAAACATTTTGAAAGGCAAATAAATAATAAGTCATATAATAAACATCTCCCCCTACACACGCACACGAAAATAAATAAATAAATAATGTGCTTATTTCTTTTTTTTCCTCAGCTCACAAATTTTAAACAAACACAAATTCCATCATTTTTTGAGGGGGGGGGGGCATTGCACTATTTTCTCCCCTACCCGTATCTCACTAAATTTAAAATCTTTGAAAGTTTTTTTTTGTTTTTTTTCCATAGGTTTATACATATTTTATTGTAAAAATAAATAATTAATCGTAAACAACCCATAAATATCGTTGTATACCCCCACCCCCTCGTTCTTTTGAGGTACACAAAATTAAAAATCTTTAAAACACTTTTAAGTTACATTTTTCATCCTATTAATAAATATTCAAGAAGGTAAATATGCTGTCATCTATAAAACTGTCCTACTATCTCCCCCCCCCAAAAAAAAATCCGTTTTTTCCCTCTACTCCCCCCCCCTTCTCAACTTACAAAATTAAATTCTTTCTTTTTTCTCTCCGTATTTTAATAAAAAAAAAAAAAAAAAAAAAATTAAAACCTGAAATCCTCCTTCTGCACAAATAATTAAGTCTTTAAATATGTTTAATTTGTGCTAATTATAAATCTCTGCTAACTATAATATTAACAAAATCTTTTTAACTATGTAGGAAAGTGTTAAAAATAAAGCGATAGATGTGCGTTAAATTCTACAAAAAACACATGTTTACATTTTTTGCGTATTTCTTATTGACATTTTTGTGCATTTCTTACAATAAAATATCTTTAGAGAGATATTTAAATAAAATATTGTGATTTTCCATTAATGTGCAAGTAAATTTTCACAACTTTTCGCAATTATTACCTTTCTATTAGCTCAGAATTGAACCACTAAACATAAATACCAAAATTACCCGAGTTTTCGGCTGAGTTGAGTAAATCCATAAAAAAATGAATCGGTACAATATATCGGATCAAAACAAAAACCATTCTTAACTGACTGTATCATTTAAAAAACAGTTTTCAGAACCCCCCTCCTCCCTCCTATATACTTTACTGCTATGTCAGTGCTCAAAATTAAAAATTGTTAGAGCTTCTTGCGGTATTTATATAATGCTTGTAAAAAACATCAAGAATCTAAATTTTCTTCCACCTGAAATATTGACAAAATATTTTGCTTTATTGACTTAACACCACACAAAGTTTTTAAAATTTGCTATACTTTTTCTGTCACATTTGTCACTACAAACAATAATTAATTATGTATTATGTCTATAAACGACTAGGCTGGGATTGACACCTATTTCTCCTTTCTTCAAAATTTTTATTTCCTTTTCGCCCTTGCTTGCTTGCCTCTCCGCAAAAAATAAACAATGTTTAAATATTTAAATTTGTCTAAATATTTTTCTCATAATTTTATGAAGTATTTATGACTTTAACCTTCAGTGCTATTTATCTTGATAAGTTTCGTATTCTAAAAAGAATCCCTCCCCCTTACCATCCCCCCAAAAATAGTTATTTAAACTACTTGTACTTGATATCCTCCCCCCCCCCCTCATTCAATATTAATTTTTTATTTATTTATTTATTTATTTTTATTTTTTTTTTGTGATTGCGTTAAGTAAATAAAATAGTTTTTATTTTATAGTAATCTATCTAAATTAATTATTCGTTTATTTTCTGAAAATCAAACCATTTTAATTTTGGAACGCTAATCATAAAGAGATTGAAATTCTTTTGAAGCTCGACATCATTGCGTTTACCCAAAGTAATGGGAAATCAGTTGAAAAAAAACCTTTAAACATGAAATCGGCTAGAATTGCGCACCTTTGAAAAGAAAAATCGTCGCATATAATTGGTTAAGAGCATTCTATTTCCTAATTGGATGATTGCATGTCAGTCAAAGTAATTTTAGCCCATCCTTCGAATCCGCTGAAAAATCGAGCCGCCATCTTGAATTGTCTTGGCTTGTGACTAGCGTGTCCTCTTAAGAGCCCAAAATAGTCACAGAAAAAGTACGCAAAAAGACCCGGATGATTGTGTAACGTCTATGGGAGCGTTCTTTTCTAATATCTCGCTCCAATTTTAATATTTTTACATGATTTTTTTTGCATAGGCTAGCTTAGGACGATCTACAACCGGGCTAGTTTTTACTTTTTCGATTTTGGTTTCAGATTTTTTTAAAAAAATATTTTAACTTTCAAAACCGGTTTAAACCGGTTCTGAAATTGAAACTATCATAATATAAAAAATATATGAGCAAAATCGAAAAAGTAAAAACTAGCCCGGTTGTGGATCGTCCTAAGCTAGCCTATGCAAAAAAATCATGTAAAAATATTAAAATTTGAGCGAGATATTAGAAAAGAACGCTCCCATAGACTTTACATAATCATCCGGGTCTTTTTGCGTACTTTTTCTGTGACTATTGTGGGCTCTTAACGACTTCACATTTTAGTCACTGTGACTTCACATTGATGTCACGTGACGTCACATCGACAATCGATGGTCACAAAGTCACAGTGTGACTTCACAACGACGTCGCAGTGACATCACAATGCCTTACGGGTAAGACAAAAATTTAGTGGTAGTTTCAGGGGTGTGCGAAGAGAAAACTGTGCCCAGGGCAAAATTACAATTTGGCGCCCCCCTACCCAACTTTTTCTTGTAACAAAGGTCTAAAATAACGTTGGTCATATAAGTTTGGCGCCTCCTAACTTTCCAAGCCCGGGGCGACCGCCCCCTTTGCCCCCAACCTTTCGCACGGTGCTGGTTAGATGGGTTGATGGAAGTGCTTGTTTGTAAACATGCCAATTCCTTATTATAGACAAATTATTTTATACATGTATAGATAAATTTCAACTGATGTCATATTCTAGTAACCAACTCGATAACTTTGAAAGCGTCTAAATAAAAATTCTGACAGATGCGGAATGCCACAGTGTTGCCGCATCTCGCTGATTTTTTTATTGGGGGGGGGGGAGGAGATTCTAAATTCTCACCAGTAAGTTTAAATAATTATTATTGTTTTATAAGATGATAGACATTCCACAAACAAAATAAAAGAAAATTGTTAATCAAAAATTTGCTGTGTGAATTTTAACACTAGTGAGAAGTCGGCCGATTAGGGATGACATCACATCTCGTGACCTTTGGCCTTCAGTATTTTGATGGTAGCGACTATTGTCATTATCATATTCATATTTAGATGCAAAGCCGCGACATGAAGCGATGTCAATAGCGACATTTGCTGCCACAACGGGGTCCAGGTTGGAATTTTTGGATAAGGCATGGATGTTATTCTGAGTGTCCATTTATAGTTATATAAAAAGGTGACGAAAAAATAAAATAAAACTGTTGTGACTTAGTATTTTTTTGCGTAAAATAAGGAACTTTCGAGGTGAAAGCCGTAGAAGTTTGCTATCCGTCTCAAAGTGTGAAATGTAAAAAAAAAAAATTGGGACATTATATTAACACCTGTTTTGTTTGAAATCCTTCTCTATTCTACGTTCATGCTTTTTAGAAATACTTATGTTCATTTTAATACGTTTAAAGACGACATTGTATCTAAAAATCGGCTAGTGAAGCGAAGAATGTAGTTAGTTAAGTACCTGTTTTGAATATTTTACAATGACCGCAGTTTTGCACCTTTTTTTACACATATTGTACATTTTGATGTGTTTATATGTTAAGAAGAAAGTGTTACACTATTACGCTCATACAAATAATTGAGGTAGAAATAAGAGAATTTGCATATTTTTCATCAAAACTACGTAAGGTTCTATAAATCATATAAATCTGAACAAAATAGAAAAACTATTGTTGAAATAGTACAGGATAAATCTATTAAGATTAAAAAGTGAAATAATTAACTCAGTCTAAGAGAATCGAATTTTAGTCAGTTTTATGGTATAACGATTATTTCGTTATATATTGGTTATTTTCTTAAATTATTCCTTTACACCCCCCGTCTCTTTTCAATTCAAAATTAGTTTTAAGTTGTCCTTCATTCACTTTCCATTTTTCCTCGCCTAGTTTTTCTCTAACCGAAAATCGGCAGCTGCTTAAGTTTATCTGTGAGAAATACACTCACATTTTTAATCAACCGTTAAAAAACAATTTCCACATGTCGGCTAATTCTGATCGAGTCAATTCTCCATTACCTTATAAGGAGATCATCTCTGTTTCGCAGTTAAAATTTATGCTTACGCTTCGTTTTCCTTTCTCGACAAAATCCTAAAAAGTATTTAACATCTGCGCATTAAAATCTGGTGCCCCTTCGGTCTGTTTATTTGTTAGACATAACAACACGTGTAACATTTATCTATTGGCAACCTTTCCTTTCCCATCCCAGCTGGGCAACCATATTGAATTCTGATCATGCCAGCTGCATTTTAACTGTTATTTGGCGTATACTATCCATTGTGCATAGGCGAACTTGTGTATGTTGGCGATTTTCTAGCATGCCAAAAGTGGCGGTTTGTTGCTATGTATGAGTACACTTGACTCACTGCTCTTGTCTAGTGAAGTTGCTAATCTCTGTTCGGAGATTTTCTCCGAGTACTGTAAGTGTACCCCCCTATTACTACATGTTTAAATAAAAAGTGGCTTTGCAATCATTGTGGGGTTTTTTCGCTATTTTCACATCTAAGACCTGGACTACTATACGTAATCACGCTTCTTCTAAGTATTCTAATAAAGAGCAGCTACTACAAAACGACGCCACAAGAATCTCTGGTGCCGTTTGACTTTTTCGTTTTCCCCACATTAAAAAAAAAAAAAAATATGGAGGGGGGTACAATCAACTGCCACTTTCCTGCGGATGAGATGCATTTCGTTTCTTCTTTTTCTTCTCTGCATCCCCCGGTAGAAAATGTAATTGCTATTAGTCTTGCCTGCTAAGTGTCAACCGATGTGGAATTGATGTCCCTATCTTAACCTGCGGTCGACGTCGAAAAGTAAAGCGGTGTTCCCGTCCTGAAAAGCCTTTGCTGGACACACCCCTTTCCTCCCCTGTGCTCTCCATCTCAAGTGCTTCCGAGTGTTTCCCCCTCGATATTCCATCTGATAAAAGGAATCTCTGCGGCCAATTGTCACCTGGGCGGTGGACGCCCCCCCCCCTTCTCAGTGCCCGCATCATTTGTGTGTAATTGACGTGCTATCATCGCCGGCAGATATCGAGGGCTGCAGTAAAATCTTCTACGATCGACACCCCCTACCATTTTGTGCTTTTGTTACAGTGTGCTCATTTAGTGCTTCTATTACAGTGTGCTTCGTCAAAATTACAGAAAATATGTCATACAAAAAATTCTCGGGCGATAAAGTGCGCCTCTTCAAAATAAGCTTATCTTACTATAATCTTAAAAAAAAATCGACATAGGTGTCTTTCACTACTAGCATCGACCCCTTCATAGTGTGTGTGTTTAGTCAAGTATTATACAAAAATTTCATAAAGTCTCATAGAAAATTTAGTGAATAACAAGTATTTCTGTGTAGTTATGCATCGTAAAGTGATACATCGTGCAAAAAAATAGTGATTCATTCGCGGGTGTCTGCAAGGGAAAGTAAAAATTTGCACATGCAATATAAGTCTTCAATTCTGAGAAATTCAGCAGAAATAATTCATCGTGTGCATCATCATTTAATGGTGTGCAACAACGTAAATCAACATCTTCCAGTGCACAAAAATTTTTAAATAAATAACAGAATTCCAACAAATGCTAAAAAAAAAGATGTGTCAACACCTTCGATAAGTGAAATGCTATTCGTCAGTGATAAAAAAAAAGAATGCACATTTTCATATCTTCGAAATACGACAGATTTGAGTGTGGGAGCAGATCGAGTCCCTTTTCCCTAACTATTACTTTGGTGTATTTAACAATATAATAATTAATTGTTTTTATTTAAAAAAACAAAAAACAATAAGTTACCCCATGTATTTTGGTTTATTTCATGTTCTGCTTTCACAGTCAGTACAACACAGTCAACAGTGCAGTTCGTTGTTTTTGAATTGTGTTTAACCCCATATCACTAAAATAATCCTGTTATGGTGTTTTTGCAAAGATTTTTAATTTGCGAAAGCACGGTAACTGTTGTCATTTCTAGTTATTATTTTTGCTGACATTTTATGCAGTTTTTATCAGTTATTTGCATTTATGTGCTATTATTTCATGTTTTACGTCCCACCCCTTTTTTTGTTTTTTTTAATTTTGTATTTAGATTCTCTAGTATGCTTAAATGAGTTTTTAACCAGTTTTGAACTTTAATTACAAGGTTAAAATAAGAACATTCTTTTTCATCCAAAAAATATATATAAATCAAAATGTTTTAAGTTACAAAAAAGGAATTTTTTTCCTTGTGTAAAGAAGTTAAAGGGATTTCATTTTTTCTGGCTTACTAACAGTTTTTGGTGTTTTCTATATAGTTTTCTTTGCTTTATTATCTAAGGTTAAAATAAGTACTTTTTAAAGTGAAGGAATATATAGATATATGTTTCAAAGTGTAATTATTTTGCTATTTTATTTATTTTTATTTTCTAAATGATTTACCTTTTGTATGTGCTCCTCTTGCCTTACTGTCATAAAAGGTTTAAATAAGATATCTTTAAAGTGAGGTATATTTTATGGTCTATTTATTTTGCTAGTTTACGTATTTTTACTAGCTAGGAAATTTACTCGTTTTCAATGTGCTTTAGGGTATAAGTCCGGTCTGTGTAACAATTTCTCTAAAACTTGTGAGCTTAAAAAAAAAAAAAAAAAAAAAAAAAAAAAAAAAAAAAAACTGTAATCATGGCGGCAAAACAAATTCCGATAAATATCATTCAATTTGATGGAGATCCAGATTTACTTAAATTTTTCTTTGACCAAATTAGAGTCTCTGCGGAAATTAATAAATATAACCCACAGACAACAATAGCAATCTTAAAGGGAAAATTAGTTGGGCCTGCACAAAAATTTCTAGCCCAAAACCCTGACCTGCAAAAGATAACAGACCTCGATTTGCTGGAAAAGGAATTTGCGTCATTTTTCGCCCCCCCCTAGTAAATGTGTTGCCTCTGTTGAATTGTCCAGTTTAGCACTTATGCCTTCTGAGACGATAAAAAATTTAGCCTATAGACTAAATGTTCTTGCGGCTACAGTGTATGCAGATATTAACGACGAAAATGTACGCAACACTATCAAACTCATGAAATTTCTAGAAGCCCTTCCTTCAAATATTAGAATAAAATTACAGGAAGAAGGCATTAATGATTATAAAACAGCAGTTGAAAGAGCGCAAACCCTTCATGAAATTTTACGGAATGAGAAAATCTTACATTCCTTATCTTCGGTACACAGACCAGAAAATCTCATTGAATCGCAATTAAAAGAAATCTCTGAGAAAATAAATGCATTATCTTTTGCCCCTCCTGATACTAAAACCGAAACTGAGCAAAAAAATCTGCAGACTAGACCAAAACATTCCGCAGGTGTTTCACGCTTCAAAAAAAATTACAAAAATCGGAGCTACACTAGACGTTATTCCCCACACAAGTTTTCACATAAAAAACCAGTTGTTTGTCAGTCATGTGGACGAAACAATCACGACGCTCTCTCTTGTTTTAAATGGAAAAGAGCAAACACTCAAAGAAAAAACAATTACACAAATTACACTCCACAATTTCAGGAAAACTGAATCAGAGATACAATTTTTATGCTGATGGTGTTGTGTCTCAGTCTAATACTTCTACATCAGCAACTTTTCTTTTTGACCCTGTTTTACCTAAAATTTCAAGTTCGAGACTAGTTAATTCAGTAGGTTCCCAAACTTTTGACTCCATTAAGATAGCAAATAACATCAGTACACAAACAGAAAGTGATAATGTTCAGATAATTTGTAGTGTAAACACTATGTCACCATCCCTCCCTCTTGTTAAAGCCACTATAGCAAACCATGATATTACTTTATTGGCTGATTCTGGTAGTAGTATATCTTTACTTTCACAAAAATTATTTAATCAACTTAAACCTGTCTTAAAATATAAAAGACTTTCCACTGACGTCAATATTAAAACTGTCAATTCTGACGTCTCATTTTCCGCGTGCATCAGAACATCCATCAAGTTAAAACAAAAAGCGATTTCACACCACTTTTATATTGTTGACATACCCGAGTCTTCCACTTTTGAAGGCATTTTAGGTTTCGATTTCATAACTAGATACAATGTTGTCATCGATACTTTTAACAAGTGTCTCCATGTCAACAATAATTTCTCTGTTCCTTTAAAAACCAGTAAAGAATCTTCTGGAGAGAAACAATCAAAATCATGCAATTCTTTGAGTGATGTTGTAATGAATCAAGCGGTGTTCTTAACTCGTAAAATTATATTAGAAACTCAACAACAAATATGGTGCTCTGTTTACACCTCCAATAACATCAACAATGACAGAAATTATCTATTTGAATATTTGGCACAAACAAAAGAATTAATAGGAAATGATGCCATTATTCAAATGAATAAATTATCCAATAAAAGAAAGAAAACGTCACAAATACATCATTTCTTCTCAATAACACTTAAAAACACTTCTGAAAAGACCATTCATCTCTCTAAACATACAAAAATAGGTCAATTATCTGAGATTGAGGAAATTCGCGACTATACTTCTGAAATGTCTGACAAGCAAAATAACTCAGAACAGCACTTTGTAAATTTTATTCAGGCGTCTAATGAAATCTTACAAAAAAGAAAGCAGGATTTATCGGCTAAGGATTTTAATCTTACTCACTTAAAATCGAATGAAGCAAAGAACCTAACTAAATTGTTACTTAATTATTATCCTGCCTTTTCCAAATCATTAGACACACTTGGTCATACTGATAAAATTGTACCTGATTTGAAGTTCATTAATGATTACCCCATAAAGACACTCCCTTTCCCTCTTCCCCAAGCATTGCAAAAGGATGTTTTAAATCAAATCAAACAGTTGCTTGATGCCAAAATCATTGAACGTCATTGTTCTGAATGGGCCTGCCCCATGCTTCTTGTTAAAAAGAAACCAGACGGTACAGGTATGCAGAAATATAGACTCGCATTAGATCTCAGAATGGTTAATACTATAATTCAAGGTTCGTCCTATCCACTTCCAAAAATTCAAACTATTATTTCAAATCTTTCACAATATCGTTTTTTCTCTTCTCTCGACTTTCATCAGGCATATCATCAGATTGATTTGCCTGCAAAATTTCAAAATCAGCTCACATTCACTACAATGTTTGGTTCTTTTCGGTATAAGAGATTAGTATTCGAATTAAAAACAAGCGCCTCAATTTTTCAAGCTTTAATGGACTCGTTACTTGATGAATTACAGTTAGAAGGTGTCTATACCTACCAAGATGATCTTATTGTTGGTGCCAATTCATATCAAGAAATGTGTGATAAGTTGGATAAAATTCTTGCAATATTAGTAAAATATAATTTAACGCTGTCCCCTAACAAATGCACTTTTCACAAAACCAGTTTAGATTATCTTGGATTTCACATAGAAAATCAAACTATTTCTCCTGTTCAGTCGAACATTGTAAAAATAACATCTTTTCCAACACCTACAACTAAACGTCAATTAAAAGCACTCATAGATGTCATTACATTTTACAAATCTCTTGTTCCATCCTTTTCTGAACTTGTGCAACCTCTTATAAACTTAACTACTCCAAAAGCTAAATTTAAGTGGACAAGTAAACACAAAAAAATTATGGACACCATACAGAAGATATTCTTTAATCCACCCATGGTTAGATTACCCGATTGGAACAAAAAGTTCTATCTAAATACTGATGCTTCAAATGTTGCTATTTCTGGTGTCTTACTACAAGAACATGATAAACAACTATTACCTGTTGTGTACTTTTCAAAATCTTTAAAAGCATCAGAAAAAAAATATCCCGCACTTAAATTAGAACCCATGGCGATTCATAAATCAGTTACTGCTTTCAAATATTACTTATACAACAGAGAATTTGTAATCCTTTCAGATAGTAAACCCCTGGAAAAATACAACAAAACTACAAACCCGGCTGATATTATCTCTCGTTGGCTCATGAATCTCTCAGAATACACATACAAATTTCAACATATTCCAGGTAAAAAGAATGTACTCGCTGACTATTTATCTCGCTGTAACTTTGAAAATAATCAACAGACTTTAGCTACAAATCCTGAACTTATTCATGATCCTCAACCCTTACCTATTGTAGAATGTGATACTCCACAGTCCAGCTCGAGTGATTCTAATATGCATGTTAACTGCCTTATTTCTGGTACACAAACAAATCCTGACCCTTTATTAGAAATTTCGAATGAAACATTTGCTACTGAACAACAAAATGACCCTACTTTGTCTGTTGTTTATAAAGAAATCTTAAAGAAAGGATCTTCTCAAAAATTTCCTAACTACTTCATTCATCCTGATTCGAAGGTATTAATGTTAAAGAAGGAAAATATTTTTAATAACACTTTTTCGTATCACATTCTTGTTCCAAATTCACTTAAAAGCAAAGTCTTAACAATTTCACATTTATCCCATTTTGGTTTTAATAAAACCTATGAATTCTTGTCAGGTAGATATTTTTGGAAGGGCATGTATGTAGACACTTTAAACTTTGTTGCATCCTGTATCAAATGTCTTCAAACTAAACATCATCAAACTCCACCCGCACCTTTGCAGCCCACATACACTCCCAGATACCCTGGTCACACTATCAGCACAGATCTCCTTGGACCGTTTACTAATGGAAAATATGTTTTAACTATCACTGATCATTTTTCGAGACATATTGAACTCTTTCCACTTAATGACATATCTGCAAGTAAGGTTGTTAAATGCTTATTCTCTTACATAACCACCTTTGGGAGACCTTCGGTTGTCTTATCAGACTTAGGACCCCAGTACACTTCTCAGGTATATAACATTTTTAATGATACAGTGGGCATTAAGGTATTACACAGTTCTGCCTCGAGACCACAATCAAATGCGATTGCAGAGCGAATCAATAAATCAATCAAATATTCAGTCAATATTCTTTTACAAGAAGGTCACTCATTCCAAAATGCAGTCTTTATACACAAATCTCTTTATAACGGCTCCAAACATGCAACTACATTGTACTCTCCTAACCTTCTTCATTTTGGACGCGAGCTTTCTCTAATTTTTGATACTTTTGATCAGTCGTGCAACCAACCCTTTCTTGATAAACATATTGAAGTACACAAATTACTTGATGATTTGAGTAAGATATATCACAAGGCTTATAACAACATTAAATCTGCTCAAGATAAAAGATATAAATATTACGGTCAGAAAGCTAAATTAAGATCCATTTTCTTAAAAGATATTGTATATCTAAAATCAAATGACAAGTTTAAAACAAAATATACTGGTCCATATATAGTCACTTGTAAACATTCCCCTGTGTCATTCTCAATTAAAAGGTTGTATGCTCCTGATAACACAGCATTTCGAGTACATATTGATAGACTTCTACTTGCACCCCCTCGTTATGGACACTTATTTGATGCATCAAGTCATATAAACAACACTAACTTTAATACGTTTTATCAACCTCACACATACAATCTAAGAAACAGAAGCTAATGTAAAACACTATTTATTAATTTTTAAGTCATGTTTTATGATACCACATATCCAACCAAAGAGCTTATGGTTGTGTGTATGTTGTTTTTGACTGATCTTTAACAATATCATGGCTGGTCCATCACTGTTGCTTTGAAGATCTCTTGGGAACAATATTAGGTATCATTGTTATCCTTTAACACTTAGATATGCATAGCTGCCAACTTTCAACTAATCTTCCGTAATATCTGGATTAGTTTGATCCAGGTTAACGTCATTTCAAACCAGAAAATATATTTCATGAAACATTATTTATTTATTTTCAGGATTGTTAATGGAATATAGTTAATTTGATTTCTTTGAAAACTTTCTGGTTCGAAACTCATTAAACCAGGGTCAAATTAACGCACGTATTACGGATAATCGATGTCAGGTTGGCACCTATGGATATGTCTTCATACTCACTTAAAATTTTATTTACTTTTATTTTGTCTTTTTGTAGTACACTTAAAATTTCTTTGACAATCTTCATTAATTCAGTATTTTCCACTACCTAACCTCCCACTTAACAATTCCTGTACTATAAGTCAAACATATTATAGGTAGATAAACAGGTACTGTAGTTTAGAAAAGTAAACAAATGATTCATGTAGTTAAATGAAACACATTTTTCGTATATGACTTGTTCACCACCCCACTCGATTGTGACACATTTTTCGTCTCTCTTCACTCTAGGATTGTCTGCCCATATTAGTTGTTATATCATATACATTTTTTTTTGTTTTTTTTCTTTTTGAATTCTTCCCTTTGAAGTCTTGTTCCCGTTCAAAATTAATGCTCTAAGGGTTCAAGCTTCATTGTGTTGAGAGACAAAGTTTTGGAATTGGAGTTTCGATTCAAATTTTTGAATTGTGATTCCAGTTCACAACAATTCAAATTTTTTCATGTAATTCGACGTGGGCTCCTTCAGAAGACCGCTAGTGCCTTCGGGGGAGCGTCACTATTCCCTCCTCATCTAAGGCTAGGCCCTAAGCCGATGCCATAATACTTGTGTTGTACACAAGATTCAGGGTGACGCAAATTTTTATGGGCGTGCTTGGAGCACCTCTTTTTTTTTGTCATCCTATGCTTCGGCATGAAACACTTTTTTACAAAAACATTTTTATTTTTTTTAATATACATCATATTACTTTTTTTAATTTTTTGAAAAGTATAGTGCTATTATGTTATTTTTGTGTATTGCCATTTTACATTCATTTAGTATTAGTTGCATGTTTTGTGTATATGTTTCAGAATTTTTACTTGTGTCATGATAACAATCAAAGCTGCAGTAATGTTTTTGTACTGTCTGAGTCGACTCAACTTCTACATATAAAAATACAGTACTAGCTTGGATCCATAAAATACAAATATAAAACAAATATAGAAACTTTAGAACTTTCGACTGTTTTTGAATTCCAAAGACTCCATGATCATGACTGCAACGTTCTACATAGATATATAAAAAAAAACTTTTGCATTTATGTATGTTTTTATGTTTGATAATATTTTATGCTAGTCTATGCACATTGGACAGCAAAAGTTTTTTTGTGGTGCACCGGGTGATATATATAACGATTATTTCGTTATATATTGGTTATTTTCTTAAATTATTCCTTTACACCCCCGTCTCTTTTCAATTCAAAATTAGTTTTAAGTTGCCTTCATTCACTTTCCATTTTTCCTCGCCTAGTTTTTCTCTAACCGAAAATCGGCAGCTGCTTAAGTTTATCTGTGAGAAATACACTCACATTTTTAATCACCCGTTAAAAAACAATTTCCACATGTCGGCTAATTCTGATCGAGTCAATTCTCCATTACCTTATAAGGAGATCATCTCTGTTTCGCAGTTAAAATTTATGCCTACGCTTCGTTTTCCTTTCTCGACAAAATCCTAAAAAGTATTTAACATCTGCGCATTAAAATCTGGTGCCCCTTCGGTCTGCTTATTTGTTAGACATAACAACACGTGTAACATTTATCTATTGGCAACCTTTCCTTTCCCATCCCAGCTGGGCAACCATATTGAATTCTGATCATGCCAGCTGCATTTTAACTGTTATTTGGCGTATACTATCCATTGTGCATAGGCGAACTTGTGTATGTTGGCGATTTTCTAGCATGCCAAAAGTGGCTGTTTGTTGCTATGTATGAGTACACTTGACTCACTGCTCTTGTCTAGTGAAGTTGCTAATCTCTGTTCGGAGATTTTCTCCGAGTACTGTAAGTGTACCCCCCTATTACTACATGTTTAAATAAAAAGTAGCTTTGCAATCATTGTGGGGTTTTTTCGCTATTTTCACATCTAAGACCTGGACTACTATACGTAATCACGCTTCTTCTAAGTATTCTAATAAAATAGCTGCTACTACAAACGCCCTCACATATGGGTCAAAAACACGACTTATGGATCATGATCCTTTCAGCACCATCATTATGTGTAGCAGAAGTAATATATCAGTGGCAATTTGAACAATACAGCGACTTCCAAAAGTAACTTTTGGAAAAAATTCCAAATTTTTGGATTCAAAAACTCGTTAGCAATGAATAAAATAGCAAAAACTTTAAAATGGCCCAATAAATTCTCACAAATATAATGAATAACAAAGAAAATGTGTATTTGTGAGTTTCTACCTGAACGCTACAAATGGCTTTATATTGTTCGGCGACGTCTGATTCATTGATTGGGCGCACGCTCACGATGTCGCTTGTATCTTTCTTAATAATTCAAACATCCCTTTAAATCTTTTTGCCCATAATTCTATATACAATAAGAATTTAACTCCTTCAAAAATAAATAAATAAATTAAAATAAAATAAAAATGAACATGAAATTGATTTTTTGAAGATAGAGAACGTATGTAACCCCGTATAAAGCTTGTAACTCCTGCAGTCAGGGTCGTGAGGTAGCGGGATGAATTTAGCGGCAAGAGGCTGGCGTTTAGATTTCACTAATATTTATTGAATCAATACAATGAATTCTAAGTCCGGTTACAACATACAATTAATAGGCTCATTCCACCAAAATAGAGTTTGTTGTTTGAGTCCTTTTTAAGAGGGCTTTACCGCCACTCGCCATAATCAGTTTCTGTTCACGGGTACTCTGCACTAGTCCTTTTCCCGCGGGCGCTGACTGTCCCGTCTCCTGTCCTAAGAGTCTAGACTACACCGTCTAAACTCTAGCTGCATCCAAAAGGGAACTCTCTTTTCCTTCGCATCCTCTTCGTTTTTATCTCCTATGCTCCCATCTATCATCTTCCTGACAGACACGCCTTCCTGTTTCCGCTCCGCTAGTGACTCTCGGTGGAAGAAAGATTTCTCCAAAAGACGTGATCGCAGCGAAAGACGGATTCCCACGCAATCTTAAAGGCTTCCCTATGGGGGGTCGTGGTGACAACACAAAGGCTATATGCATTAGCTAGAAAAATTTCTCTTAAATGGCCTGTAGAATCGGCTGTCTTCTAATGCCAATTTCAATGATGGAGAGATATGTATACCTCTGTTTGAGGATTCCGACGGTTTAGCAAACGTGGGTGGTGTTTTTAGGTCTGTGAGAATTGAATTCCTCTCTAGCTGAAATAAACATCAACATTTATAAAAGAAAGTTTTAGACTGTAGTATTTTTTGGCGATGGCAAGAGAAATTTATTATATCTAGAGATAGAAAAATTTGGATAGAACAGAAGAAAACGATTCCTAATGTATCAGAAAGTCATTCCTGGAAAAGTAGCTGAGATATTAATTATAAAGCACAATGAACGTAGAAAAACGGTAACTAGTTCCACTGATTGTGCTTGCGTATCTCCAGACTTTCATTCGTTCTTCACGCAGACGAAAGCGATGCGTTTGACTTTCTGCTTTATGAAATCGCTATCGCCGGGCATCCGGCGGGAAGTTACCCACCCTTAAAAAAATATCTCGCGAAAAATTTCCCATTACATTCCTGATTACATCATTATCTCTCGTTTAGAAAAAGATTAATATTTACTATTTAAAAAAGCATTTTTACCCGATCTCGATTTCCACCAGTTTCCAAGTGTGACGTATTTACGGTGGCAGTATAATATTCCGTAAAAATACATGTTTGAAATTAGTCTCGACTTCTTTTCAAAAACATTTTTTCAAAAAGGATATGTAAATGTCATCATGCATGTGCTCAAAAAATGCCATCGATTGCTTCAGAAAATGGCTGATTTTCTTCGATTGAACCGTAACTTGGATTGTAAATGCGCTACCTTCTATTTTTGCGCAGCATGTAAATGTATGTGGGTTCTATCCTCACGAGGACGTTGATAGATTTTTCTTGCCAGGAAGCTGGGTTTAAATTTGTATATGCATTTTAATTTTTAAAACGAACCGATAAAAAAACCGCTTGAAAATTAATTTATTTCTTTTAAAAATGTATTTATTTCAATGAACTGTCCTTCAAACTTTTTCTCCTTTTTTAGTACATTATAATAAGCTTGTCTTTTTTCATTTAAAGTTTAATTAATATCTTAAACGGAACAGTGAAATAAATTTTAACTCGATTCTTCAAAAACAGCAATTTATTCTAAAGAGGCAAACGTTTATTAAGTAGGCAAATTACAATTAACAACAGCTATTGATATACATACATATATGTATATTGTATATATGCAATATGTATTACCAAACGGCATTTTTTTATTTAAAGGAAAAATACAATTTTTATTTAAAATTTTACAAACAAACACCCCCCCCCCCCCAAAAAAAAACTACCCCTCAAGTTTAGCTTGATACTTACTATAAAACGCTACTCCCAAACATTCAGAAATTTACAGTAATTGGATAAAACTTATTTCAATTTTTTTTCTAATTTTTTTTCTTCTATTCGTGATGCTTTTTTTAAATTAACTATTATAATTATTTAATAATTTCCATCATTTTAGCAAGTTTTTACTTTAGTCGGGAATATAAATATAACATATAAATCGCCTTTAAAAGGATATTAATCATAATAATTTTTTAATCTGAAACCCGATTTCTATTAGTTGCTAATTCATAACTTTCGTCTTTATAATCACTCCAAACGTCCAAACAACCCAAAGTTGGCATTTGATTTACAGTGTAAGATGATCTCCACTATATCAAAAACAGAGAGCCGTATGAAAGAAAACACTGATAAGAATAATCAGTGACAGGAGCTGTACAACAAATTTTAATTTTTTTTAAATCCATGAACTATAGTGTTTTGCAGCCCCCAGCATGTAGATGACTCCACTAACCATGCTTTATTCGTAAAAAATAAAGAACACTGTTAAAAATCTGTAACTTTTGTTGAATAGTCACCCTACCACTTTTATAGAAAACTACTACTTGACGATATTATGGACCATTCTCATTGGTCAGAATAGAGATATTCTATAAAAGCGGTAGAGTGACGGTGTAACAAAAGTTGCAGAATTTTAGCAGTGAAGAGATAACTTCTAATGGACAGATATTTTTGGGGTTTTTTCTCGAACTAATTGACCAAATTTAGGGGGAGGGATGGGGGGTTGGGATGCATGGAATGGAGGGGTGGTTGTACAAAATTGGCAAAAGAAAAGGAAAAGATCACTCCTACCAACAGTGGCAAATCATCGCATTAAAAGGCAATTATAGCTCGATTAATACCTATTATAATCAATTAATACCCATGATTCTGAAAAGCATTCTTTCTAATTAGAAACTTCAGATTCTTTTTAGATTCAAAGAATCATTTATAAAAACAAAGTTTCTTTTACAGACCCTGATTTTCGGAAACATTTCAGAGTAGATTTTATGTGGCGTATTAATCAATTTCCTCAAACCGGAATATCAGATTTTAGGATGGCATTAATTCACATATAAATGTTTTGAGCTGCGTGATTGAATATTTACGTGTAAAGGTAACAAAATAATATTAATTTTTATTTTAATGTGAATACAATTAATTTATGCTGTTTGTCTCTAAAACATGTTTGCTGAACACGAAAGTATCCGAAAAATCTATATTCCGGGTTTAGAAAACAGGTTATTACATTATAAAAATTACTCGGAATAATTTCCGAAAATCTGTGACCGTAAAAGCGGCTTTGCTTTTATAAATACTTCGTTACACCTTGAAAAAATATTAGTTTCTGTAAATGTCGCCTTTCGGAATCATTAGCAAGTCGGAAGAGGCATTTTTAGTTAAAAGATAAATTATACTTTCATAGATTAAACCTCGGACTAAAAAAAAAAAAAAAAAAAAAAAAAAAAAAAAAAAAGTATCTAACCAAGACGATAGTTAGAGGGTGCTATGGTGGGGGAGCTTTGCCCCCCAACACCCTTTGAGCCTCTCTGGAGAAGATTTCTTGGTCACTATAGGAATTTCTGTTCCGAAAATCCAAATGAAATTCTGTTCAAAAATCTAATTTAGTTTTGAGGCCCCTTCACAGTTTTGCAGAAATACTAAATTGTAACCAAAATAAGTGTTTCAACACTCGCTCATTTTATTTGTACATATGAAGCTAACTCGACGTTCAACGCACTAGTTATAGACTCGAAATTTTCACCATCATATTCTTTTCTTAGCATAAAATGAAGTTATTACACAGTTTAGTAAAAATCCTAGTATCTACAATGTGAATATGCACTAGTTTATCTTTCTGCATCACACAGAGAGGGAGAGAGAGAAAATAGGAATTCCCCAACATTCTAAGAACCCCCCCCCACCCCCTATTATTCACTTCTAACTATGGCCCTCTATCCAATTTCAGTTAAAATACATTTTTATTTATTCGATATATATTTAAAATCTTCTAGATTTTTACAAATTTAGATCCAAAAGTACGGGTTTAAAAACCCATTTCGTTATTTTATCCTATTCAGTTTGACTTTACGGTATTTGAACTAATTCTGTTTTTCCTATTTTGTCCTTCGAATCCATCTGGTTGTCTATTTTTTTACAGTGTATTAGTTACTGCATTATATTGAACATCGAAACATATTTCCTAATGTTTGTTAGAGTTTATTTTATGAACAATGGTATTACATTATACATATTCGAACATAATAAAAGAGGTTCATTCTTATTTAGGAAACTTTTATCTCGATCTTGTAACATTTATGTTCGAGAATACTTCAGGAAATGAATGCTTGTTATGGTTGGAGAAATTATGAATGGAAACAAGTCTCCACAAAGATCTGCTATATCTTCTAAATTATTTTTTAACTACTTTTATTAGGAACGGGTACATTATATTTTTAAATCATTGTTTAGCTTGAAACATAAAATAATAAAATACGCCATAAAAATACATATTACTTTTCTTATAATAATATCATGCAAGGACATTATCTAATAATAGAAAGTTATAAATGACAAGAGTACGAAAGTATTAGACGATGCAGAAAAGTACTTTAAAAACATTTTTCGTTATTTTTACACTGCTAAACATTTCAGCTCAGTTAAGAAATCTGATGGCATTATAATTAGATAAACCACAACTACGTTCTTCTTATTTCTCAAAAAAATATTTTTCATGGTTGAACCACGAAAATGGTTGCGACTTACACTAAAAATGGAGTTATCAAACAGCCAATCTGAACGAATTATTATATTCATTTTCAATATACTGTTTTTTGAGCTCAAGATTATCAACCTGCTTGTCTTGTGATTACACTGTTAAAAATTTTGCTCTAGTTTGAACCAAATTTTGGTGCTCAATAACTGTCACTATAAGATGGTGAAATCTCGTATCAATATTTGGAGCTTCCTGTTTCAACCTCGTTCCAACTATTGGAAGTATGCTTCAAACGGAACTCCAAATATTGGTTCAAGATTTCACCATCTTACAGTGGCTATCATTGAGCGCCAAAATTTGGTTCAAACTAGAACAAGATTTTTAACAGTGTAGAACGATAGTGGCAAGTAAAAAAAGTGGCGTTAGATTGAAATTGAAATTAGACCGAGCTGCATGGCGGTTTTCAAAAGAGAGTTCAGAATGCATACTTCCTAAATGAAGAAATGTTTATATTTGTACACTAATATAATTAGTATATTTAAATATATATAGAAAAAAAAGATACACTCAAAATTATTTTTCTCATAAAAAGGATAGAACATTCTAGTGAAAGTCACATATTTACAGAATTTTAAGTCGATTTTTAAAAAAGAAAAATAATTTTGAATATATCTGTCGGGTCTATTGGTACCGATAGGTTATCCTTGTGATTGGTTATCCTTGCGATATTGACAAAAGTTAACAAATCTTAAAACTCATGGAGTACTTAAAAAATAGTAGACTGCAGAAAATCTGCTTTGAGAAAAATGCATTTGAAATAAATTACATGTTATTTTAATTAGTTACCTTTCTAAGAAATATGGAAGCATTTTTTCTGCCAAAAATGCATGACAATGTAATGCTATATTTATAAAAATTTATCACAAAAACAAAAATTCATAATTACGTTATTTTTAAAATACTCTCTTACCTAAAAAAAGGAAATGCTTTCGGAACAAATCTTTTTCCTTACTTTATATTATTATTTAATAGTTAACGTAAAAATAAAAGTGATTTTAAATATTTTGGAAATCATGTTTTTAAACATTGTTAAAAAAATATTTTATTACATATATTTATACAAAATTAACAGAGTGCATTTTTCACCGAACATATCAATCAAATCAAATGTAAAGTGTGATATTTAAGGGATTTGCTCAAAGATTCACTTTTGGGATAGTTTCTATTACTTTGTAATAGATATCTTCTAAATATAATATCCAAAAATGTAAAATTAACGGAACACAGAAGTAATGTTGTAGAAGTAATGTAGAATGTAGAAGTAATGTTCTGTTATAATTAATTTATCGATTGAATAATCGTGTTTAAAACTAATCTAACGGAACACATTTTTTTGTCAAAACAAATCATTCAAACAAAACGAAAAACCTAATATTTAAGTTATATTTTCAAGCATGCACTTTTGGGGATGGTTGGGAATGGCTTTTATAACTTTGTAATAGATTTCTTCCAAATGTAATCTCCAAAAATGTGTTTTTTATACATCCGAAAACTAGATTCAGTGGTTAAAACATTCGGTGATAACATCACAAAAGAATCTAACAAGTCTAGAGATCTACTTTTTTCACTCGTTAAAAATCACTATGGATATTATCACGGAATAACTTATAATGTCTTAATCCCTAATTGAATAACACATTTTTCAAGGGGATTTTCCGCTAATAATAAAATGGACAACAAAAGCACTTACTTCAGCTATCTGATTCCATTGAGTTTCAAACATAATTCCAATCAGTTTCATCAGTTGTGCTGTGTGTATTTTCTAAACAATAACAATAACGGTCTAAATAAGGAAAAGTCAATATGTAGGTCTCTACTCGCATCACTGACCTCGCTTGAAATTTGTCACAGCACTTGCTAAACCACCCGTAAAGAAAAACTCCTGCATTTTATACAATTTTTGATACGGAGAATCTGCTACTTGAATTTCAAAAAACATATAGGCAAAACTGGGGATATTTGACCGGATGGGAAGTTTGGCCCGCTTATTTTTATTTTATTGAATTTTTTTATGATATGGTCAAGATAAAGGAATGGTAGAAGATTTGGTAGAAAAAATGGTAGAAGTTCTGATTGTAAAGGCTATTTTTTAGCCATTTGCATTCATAATAAGAAAGAAAAAAATCCTGCGTCAAGCATAGATTATGAAGCACTTTCCAACACATTCAGAATAATGTAACAAAACCGCACCGTTTAAAAAATTAAAACATTATGTCTCATTTTAACAAATTGAAATGTATAACGCATTTCAAAACCAAATTTCAGCTGTTCCCATCTACAATCGGAAAATTATCCGAATTTTTTACCAGTCCTGTATATGTTACAGAGATTTGTATCTCTTAACAACATACATTCCAAAATTTTGTTCATTTAAGAGATACGGTTCACTTGAAAATTCTCCTTCACCCATTTCCTCTAATAAGTAATAATATTTTTGTGCAGCCCTGTATATTAGATATAGAATTTATGTATAAAGAGCAACATGCAAAAAACTAATTAAATTTAAAAGCGCATACCGAATTTTAAAACGTACTTTCCAGCAATTATTATACAAAGACAGTACTGTAACCGATTTTTTTTTGTGTGTCCCTGTAAATTAATAAAAAAATGCTATGAATGCTATTTTTTAACATGATCGTAGTGAAATTCAATGATAAATATGAGTTTCATTTAAAAAATTGATTGTAAAAATTGATTTGAAATAACAAGTTCAGTAAAAAATTCGTTAGAACGAGGGCCCCACCAGTGGCCGAGAGGTTCGGACCTCTCAAGTGGTAGACGGCAGGTGCTGGGTTCGAACCCAATCGCGGCTGTCGGCCTAACCGTTCGGAGTTTTCGTGGTTTTCTTCGAACCTTTCGTAAATACGGGTTAGGTTCCCTTAGAAAGACCCCCACGAAGGGCATTCACCCCTGGTCCTATATCCCTAGCGCAGATAATCGGACGTCAAAAATCAATCAATCAATCGTTAGAACGAGCATCTCACTTCAGACAATTTACTTAACTGTTTTCCATTAATTTTCAAAACAATGAAGATCTCAAATAAGCGATAGCTTCACGGCTATATAGGGATAGATAAATACAACATCAGAATTTAGAACTTGGAAAATTATTTTCGTGATTATCTATAATTAATATAAAAATAAATTACATTTTTGTGTCACTTTACAAATAACAACGAGCAACGCTTGACTCAATTCCAAGGACAAAGAAGAAAAAAAAGCTAAACGCAGTAGGTAGCCTTTTGATTTTAAAGATATAAAGAGAAGTTGAAAAATAAAATTATTGTTTTGATGAATGCTTAGTACGATCAAAATATTAAACTATCTGAACAATAGTTGTATAGAGTTTCTTATTGATTGGGAGTTCATTTTACCTCACTGTTAAAATGTTTGTGCTCTTATTATTTAAATTTTAGAAGTAGCTTTTGTGATGCAATAATGACAACCATATGATTGTGAAATTTGATTCCAACATTTGGAATCCTGGTTTAGCCGTAACTATAAATGTTAATTGGATTTCATCATTTTATAGTTGTAACCAGCTGCAGCACCAAAAGTTGGTTCAACCTAGCAATAGATTTTTAACAGCGATATTAAATACTATATTTGTTTTAAAATATGAATTAAGAAAATATTAATCTTGGACATACTGAAAATCTCAATACTGTCTGTAATAGAAATCGTATACAATTTGTTGTTATTTTTTGTGTTAGTAACGAAACAACAGTGATAATATATTAGTACTTTAAATATTCATCAAAGCTATAAGTCTATGAATATTCTTCCTTACGTAGTTCGCATTCATTACTTAATTGGTGTACAACAAATTCTTATTTGTACCAGCTAGCGTCAATGAAATCCACAGATACTCAAAATTTAATAGAATTTGTTTTAAAATTATGAAAAAATATTAAGATCAATATAATTACCAAAAAATATTTTACATTTAACAAAATAAAGGCTATGTGCTGGAAAACTCTTTAGCAAAATCACTCTATAAAATTCTCTTTATTAATTTATTTTGGAATGGCTGAGGTGCCAAAATTCAAACTTTCCACGAAAAAAGAAAGAAAGAAAAAAAATCTAGTTTTGGCTCAAACTGAGAAAATTGTACCTGATTATGATAAATTTTGGAATAACAATTGGAATTATGTTAAAAAGAAGGGGAGGGTGTGAAGGGAATAGATCCACTGTTACTGGAAATAATATTTATGTTTGAATTGATTGATATTATGGCGTTGCGAGCAAGGAGTATCCAGAAACGTAAGGTGATAAGAAACAATATTTAGAAAAAGATTTTAGCAATTTTAAAATGTGTTTTTATAAATAAATTATATTATTTATAACAGAAAGCATTAGAGGATTTAAAGTAAAATTAAAATTTCATTTTTGAAAATATTTTCATGCATTTTAAAGCATGATGACTTGGGTTGTATTTCCTTATATTTTGTTTACCTTAACTTGAAAAGTATTAGTCGCATAAGTAAATTTTAATTTATTAGCGGGGGTGACCGAGCTATGCTCAGTCAATATTAATATTCTGTTCAACTCGATATAATATTCTCACTGCATCATCTTCTGCATTATTGCTATAAAGCACGTTATTTATAACAGGATGAATATCAGAAAATGTCAGATTTTGATCATCTGAGATACTGAAAGTATACATTGAAAACAATTCGAAATTTCAAGAGCTAAATTTATTTTCTGTTAGAGAATAAAGAATTTTCCACGTAAATCTGCGAAATTTTGAAGAACTTATATACTAAGTTAAATTTTATTTAATTATTTGTCACTTCTTGGCATATGTATGCCAAGATAATGAGAATTTCATTCTAAACATTTCTTACATTTTTGTTTCCTTATTTTTAAATCTAACATTTAAATTTGTTTAAAGAAACATTTTTTTCAATATGGTAGGTCAAATTTCATCTAATGTTCAGCTTTATTTGTTAATTTATGGAAACCAGGAAAATGACATGATAAAAGTCTACTCAGGTTTTACAAAGTCTTTAATCACATTATTTTCATTCTGAAAGCTGTTGCTGGTAGCTTATTGTTTTTTACTTCTAACTGAAATTATGTGAAAAAAATTACTTTGCAGCACTATATTTATACACGTTAAAGAAGTAAATTGGAGGCCAGGAAAATTACATTCATTTTCAGTGACAATCATATTTTAATTACGAAAAATTATACACAGAATTTGTTATCTTCCTCGTTTATTTATTTGTTTTATAAGGCATAAACATAGCTGCAAACTTTTCCAACTTTTTGGCCCGGAAAAATTTAGTAGAATTTTTTGTCTTATTTAATCTGCAGATTACGGCGATTTGAAATGGCAAAATTTACTATAAAATTTTTCCGAGCCAAAAAAGCGGAAGATGTTGGTAGCTATGTATAAATATTAATTAGAAAAAAAATTGAAAAAGATTTTATATAGTATATTAAAAGGCCCTTTATTTTGCCCACATCACAGTGTGACATGCGAGGAAAATGATAATCTGAAATTCTAAGTCTTTTAATTGCTTTATTTATGTTATTAGAAATGTAATTTCTCTTGAAAATATTCTAAGGATATTTTGCATTAGAATGTATTAAAAGAAATTATATTATATAACATTTAATAGGAATTTTACTGTGCAAACTGATATTTCCGTATTTTTTGATAATCACCCAACAATATTATTTAGATAAGCAATCATTATGAAAACTATGTATGTACGTACATGTTTATAAATTTTATACAATTTACATATTTACAACGAAACGACATCAATCCAAAATCACATTTTTAGCTGAACTCTGATTGATTTAACAATGCATCTCATTCCTATTAAAAATGCCCCCCCCCCTCATAAAAAAAAAAAACATTTTGAAAGTTAAATTTTTTTGCCAAATATAGCCAATTTTGGCGACATTCTTTCATTTGGCGCCAAGTATGTGTTTTGGTATTTGTATTCTTGAATGTTGATTTTTCGGTAAAATGTCGTCGATATTTTGTCAAATATCATCAGCTATTGGTGTTGCCAACTTCTCGGCTTCATGAGCCTGATCCGTAGTCACTGAAAAAAGACTCATTAATCAAATCTATTTGAACATGTAACTTAGCTCAATGGTCTTCTGTTAGTAAAAAACTGTAGGATACAAAATTTAATCAAAATTGTTTTAGCCGTTTCTCGGACAAAATTAACTTCACCCACAGTACCCTCAAAATGACCAACTAATGTAATTTTCTTGACTATGGGAACCAGTCCAGTGGTCTTATGAAGACTGAAAAACATAAAATAACCTAATTCTGTTAAAAATCGTTAGAGACTCATTTTATATAAAATATGCTTTACTGTAATGACGCAAATATGACCCACTAATCGGAATTTCTCGAAGATGTGATCTTGCCAATGATTTTCTCGCAAGCGAAAACTATATAATACAAAATTTTGTCAGTACCGTTTGATCCGTTTTCTAGATACAATTAATTTGACCTGGACCTATAGTGAGCGAAATGGACCCACTAATCGGATTTTCTCGAACATGCGACCTGATCCAATGGTCTTCCCGAGCTCGAAGCAGATAAAATACGAAATTTAATCAAATTCGTTAGCGATGTTTTCCAGAAAAAAATTGACTCGTAGTGACCCAAACTGACCCACTAATTGAAATTTTTTGAACATGTGATCTAGCCCAGTGACCTCGTATCCGAAAACTGTATAATATACATTTTCCCAAATATCGTTTGAGTTGTTTTTTAGATGCAGTTAGCTTAACCCGGACCCATAATGACATAAAATGATCCACTAATCAAAATTTCTCGAACATGTACTTTGCCCAATGATCTTCTCGTGCTCTGAAACATGGTAATGCAAAATTTTGTCAAAATCACTTGAGACGATTTTCAAATACAATTAACTTGATTCAGATCCATTGGGGCTAAAAATGACCCACTAATCGAGTGTTCTTGAACATGCAACATAATTAATTGGTCTTCCTGAACCCGAAAACGAAACATACAAATTTAGTCAAAACCGTTAGAGCCGTTTTTTAGATAAAATTAGCTCGACCCACAGTGACGTCAAAATGGCGTCACAATGGAGCATTAAGAGCCCACAATAGTCACAGAAAAATTACTCAAAAAGACCCGGATGTCCATGTAAAGTCTATGGGAGCGTTCTTTTCTAATATCTCGCTCAAATTTTAATATTTTTGCATGATTTTTTTGCACAAGATAGCTGAGGGCAATCCACAACCGGGCTAGTTTTTACTTTTTCGATTTTGGTTATATATTTTTTATATTACGATAGTTTCAGTTTCAGAACCGGTTTAAACCGGTTTCGAAAGTTAAAGTAATTTTTTAAAGAAAATCTGAAACAAATATTGAAAAAGTAAAAACTAGCCCGGTTGTGGATTGCCCTCAGCTATCTTGTGCAAAAAAATCATGCAAAAATATTAAAATTTGAGCGAGATATTAGAAAAGAATGCTCCCATAGACTTTACATGATCATCCGGGTCTTTTTGAGTAATTTTTCTGTGACTATTGCGGGCTCTTAATTGAAATTTTTCAAATATACGGTCTAGCCCACTAATCTACCCAATACCGAAAACGGTAGAATTCAAAATTCAGCCATAATCGTTAGAGCAGTTTTTTAGATAAAATTAGCTTTACCCACAGTGACCGCAAAAAGACCCACAAATCGAAATTTTCGTCAATATGTGATCTAGCCCAATGATCTTCTCGAACCCGATAACAGTATATTACAAAATCTTATCAAAATCGTTTGAGCTGTTTCTTAGGTAGTAACCCATAGTGAACGAAAATAAATCATTAATGGATTTTTGTCAAACATGCGACATAACCCTATGTACTTCTCAATCCTGAAGGTAATAGAATACAAAATTTAATCAAAATCTTTCGAGCCCTTTTCTAGAAAATAAGCTTGACTCATAGTGACCAAAAATGGCCCATTAATCAAAATTGTGACCTAGCAAAATGTTCTTCTCGAGTCCGGAAATGGTATAATACGAAATTTTGTCATAATCTCTTGAGTCATTTTTTAGATAGATTTAACTTAACCCTGACCCATTGTGACCCAAAATGATCCACTAACACTAGTTTACAAAATTAAACTTTTTGTCTGTTGCTGCGAATTCTGTGGTTGATAATGTTCACTTATGACTTGTTTTTGTCAAATGTAACAGGAATATTTTTTGAGCAGCTCGAGTTAATTTGTTTTTGATTTTTATAATTTAAGCATATATATTAATTGATAACAGGTGTATTTTACTGTGTTAAAATTAGTTCCTCAAGTTTTTGCGTCATGAGTAGTTCAAAAAGACGTTGTTTAAACAATCCAAATCATTTTTGCTACATATGCGGTGAAAACGTGTTTAACAATTGTAAAAAAGTTATATCAGAGTTGGGGAAAAATATCTATTTTGAGTATTTTGGGATGCTCTTGGATAAAAATGAGAAGTCTTGGCCTCCCAATTGTGTTTGTAAATCGTGTGTGGAATATTTAAGATACGCAAAAGTGGTAAAAGAAGTGCCAGGAACACCGACTATTTGGCGAAAACCACGAAACCATCTCGAAGACTGTTGTTCTTGTAGCGTGAACATAAACGATTTAAACACTAAAAATCGTGCTAAATGGCAGTACCCAAGTACTAGTTGTGTTCAACGTCCACTGCATCGTTCACTTGACTCTTCAGAGGCTAAAAATATATCTGAGCCATTAGAACAAGACATTGAAGGACCAAGCTCATCACAAAAATGATGCTGATTTTGAAGGTATGTCAAATGAGTCAAAATGCTTTTCCCAAAATGAGTTAGATGATCTTGTAAGAGATAGTCTTTCTAAAAAAGCTTCAGAATTGTTAGCATCAAGACTAAAAGAAAAAAATTGCTTTCTCAGTTACTAAAATTAGGTTTTATCGGAAATAAAAAATCTGAAAATTATATTGAACTTGTAGAAGACCTTCTGCTACAATTAAAAAATATGGGGTGCAATATGAGCATAAAACTACACTTCCTCCATAGTCACCTGGATAGGTTTCTGGAAAAATTAGGAGATATGAGCGAAGAGTAGGGAGATCGTATGCATCAGGACTTACGCGTCATGGAAGAGCGCTATCAGAGTTTCTGGGATACTCTGACGGAATATGACGTCTGACTATTGTTGGTCTCTGATATGTCATTTTAGATAGCTTTCATTACAAAAAGTAAAAAGCTACCTATTGTAGCCGTCCGGAGGAAAACACTTCCGGAAAATTTTGGTATATTTTCACCGATCATGACCCCCAGACCCCAAAACCACCCTCCGTTCAAATGTTGACATATATATATATATAACCATATATATATATATATATATATATATATATGTTACAGGCCAAACCCGATTTTAGGCCAAACTAGATTGGCCTAGTCCAAACTAGTCTATCCTAACGCCCATCGGATAAACTAGTTTTTCCTAGGCCAAACTAGTCTATCCTAATGCCCATCGGATAAACTAGTTTTTCCTAGGCCAAACTAGTCTATCCGAACGCCCATCGGATAAACTAGTTTTTCCTAGGCCAAACTAGTCTATCCGAACGCCCATCGGATAAACTAGATTTTCCTAGGCCAAACTAGTTTGGCCGAAAACTCATTAGGATGAACTAGTTTAGCCTGCTATTCATTGGTTTGAATTAGTTTATCCTAGGCCGAACTAGATTGTCCTAGGCCAATTCAATTTGGCGTGATTTTTTTTAATCTAAAGACCGCCACGGCGCCAACTTTCTAGTTTTGATCTAATTTAGCCTAGGCCAATGCAGTTTGACGCGATTTTGGCTCACAGACTATCAAAGTATGAGAGTTAATGTGCTCGCAGATTCTGTGTGTGTGTATGTAACCATGTACGTATGTATGTACGTATGTACGTACGTATGTACGTAATGCGATAACTCCTGATAGAAATATCCAATTTGCTTCAAAATTTGGACAGATTTATCCTGATAACGAACTTTCCTGATTAGTTTCAGGGGTTCATTGGATAAAAATAAGGGAAGGGGGACAAAAGGCTAAACCGCACCCCCCACTCCTTAATTTCGTTAAGTACGTTTTCATGCAAAAGTATCAGATTTTATTAAAATTTTAGGTACAATATCAGTTTGATAAGGTACATCCATGATTAGTTGTGGGTGTTCATTGTTTACCTATAAAGAAAGGGGGAATGGGGAGTAACACTCTTAATTTATATAAATAGATTTTTCAGGGATAATTTACCGATTTGTTTCAAATTTTGGATGTAGGTTTCTTCTGATAAGTCGTTTACCTGATTAATTTTGGGGGTTCTGAGGTTAAATATAAAGATAGAGCGGAATATGTTTTCCATCGGATAGAAACTTTTGGTTTTATGAAAAGATTCTTAATTCGTAACAGATATTGGTTTTCACACACATCACTTTACGCGAAATTGTTCATATTAAAAAAGTAAATATCCGAATCCTTTTAAAAATAAGAAAAAGCTTAAATAAAGCATGACACTTGAAATTTAGGATACGGCGGGGAGGTAGAATAAGGGGACGCTAGATTTTTTTTAAAAAGCTCAGCGTTTTTTTAAGTTTTAGCTGCTAATTAAATGTTACCAATTTTGTGAAACTTTTTGAAACATAATATAACATGATGTTAAATATTTAAGAAAAAAGATGCCGCGTCAAATACCACTATTTTCTATTAGCAATTTTTGTAAAAATGCTAAATTCTTGTTGGAATTGTTGAAACTTTGTGATAGTTTATAACATGTGATAAAAAATTGTATAAAAAGTCCCATTACGAAAGGGAAAGAGGGGGAGGGGCAAACAAAATCAGGAAATATAACGGAAATTCTAGGTTGATCTATTTGAAACTTTAAGATAGTTTATGACATATGATATAAATTTATAAAAATATATTTCGCATTTAATGCCACTATTGAAGAATAGTGATTTTTTCAAAAATCTCAAATTCTTGTTTTGAAGCACCGCGACATCGAGTAACATATCTACTGATAGATTCTTTAACGGAGTTTTCTTAAGATACAGTTTTGTTAGTAATAAGGTGCGCTACCGGGTGATCGATTGTGGAACTAATGCGAGCACCCTGGTGTTGGAATTTGGAACTAATACAACGCGATTTAGGTATTTACGAATGTTGAATCGAAAGGAAAGAAACATGATGATAAATACTTAAGAAAAAGGATTCCGCATCGAAATACCACTATTTTCTAATAGCAATTTTTGTAAAAATGTTAAATTGTTGCCGTTTTTGAAAAATCCGTAACAACGTCTTTCAAATTCTAATTCAAGCTGAAATTTGATGAAAATCTGTGTATTAGTACTATTTCAGATATTTGAATTATCGCAGAAGTCATAAAAAAACTGGATAGAAGCGCTACCTATTGAGCCATTTACTCTAAAAACAAAAAAATATTAATTTATATCAGGGACTAACTGAATTTGAAGTTTGATGAAAATCCGTGCATTTCTTCTTGAGATATTGCAATAATCATGAATAATGCCACATAGCAGCGCCACCTGTTGCACGATTTACTCCAAAAACTAAAAAGTACTTTTGTACTTTTTTATATCAAGGACTAACAGAATCTGGAGTTTCATGAAAATCCATGCATTAGATCCTGAGATAGAGCTATTGCAATAATCACGAATAATACCGTATAGCGGCGCTACCTTTCAAGAGATTTACTCCAAAACTACAGAATACTAATTTATATCAGGGATTTACTGAATCTAAAGTTTGATGAAAATTCGTGCATTAATTCTTGCAACAAAACTATTTCAGGAATTGGGAAAATTGAGCACAACAGCGCCACCTATTGAACAATTAACACGAATACGCAAAAAGATTTAGTTCATTTCACGGATTTACTGATTCGGAAGTTTGATGAAAATCCGTAAATTAGTTATTGAAATAGTGTCAATAGCTAATCAGTAAAAACGCACTTTAGAAGCGCCATCTATTGAACTATTTACATGAAAAAGTAATCAGTATCGATTTATATCAGGGACTATCTGAATATAAATTTTTATTAAATTCCGTCAATTAGTTCTTGAGATACAGCTATTCTGAAAATTGTGAAAAATGCAGCATATCATAGCCGTGTTGAGTGATTTACTTCAAAATAAAAACAACACCAACTCATGTCATGGACGAACTATATCTAAAGTTCGATGGAAATCTGATTGTATTAGCTATTAAGATAAAGCTGATGCGTAAATCGTAAAAAATGCCAAACAGTACTCCACCTGATGAACGATTTACACCAAAAACTAATCAGCATCAATTTAGATCAGAGACTACCTGAATATAATTTTTTATTAAATTTCGTGCATTAGTTCTTCAGCCGCGTCCCCACAGACTGCGGCAGCGTATAACAGGTGTGCTGCACGCGTACTGCCGAATGCGCTCTTCCTTTTCGAATGAACTTCGAAGCGAACAAAATTTATATCGTAGCAAGCATGTTGAGCACGCACCACCGAATGTAACCCTCCTTTTCGAAAGAACCTCGAAGCGAACGAAATGCGAACCATTTCCCCGCTGCCCACGCCAGTCCGATAGCGGGCGAAGCCAGCAAATTTTAACTAAGCCACGTTATATTAGTTCCTCATTCCAACACCAGGGAGCGTACTCTATTATTAACAAAATTGTATTTGAATGAAACTCCGTTAAACAACCTATTAGTAGATGTGATACTTGAGGTCGCGGTGCTTTAAAACATAGAATTTCCGTTATATTTCCTGATTTTGTTCGCAACCACATCCTCTTTCACGCCGAAATGTAACTCTTTTTTTTTTATAAAATTATATCATATGCGATAAACTATCACAAAGTTTCAAAAAGTTTCAGCAAGAATAAAACATTTTTAGAAAAATTACTATTAGAAAATAGTGGTATTTCGATGCAAAATTTTTTTTCTTAAATATTTATCATCATGTTTTTTCTCTTCGAAGTTCGTTCGCTTCAACATACGTCCGTTTCAAGATTTTATATAAAAGAAGGGGCCCGATAGCGGCCGAAGCCGGCTGGCTTGAACTAAATCGCGTCCAAATTCCAACAGCAGAGTGCTTGCGTTATATTAGTTACACATTAGTCCGTTATATTAGTCCTACATACGTACGTACATAAGTATGTACATACGTACGTACATGGTTACATACACACACACAGAATCTGCGAGCACATTAGCTCTCAGGCTTTGATAGTCTGTGAGCTAAAATCGCGTCGAATTGCATCGGCCTAGGCTAAATTAGATAAAAACAAGAAAGTTGGCGTCGTGGCGGTCTTTAAATTCAATAAAATCACGCCAAATTGAATTGGCCTAGGACAATCTAGTTCGGCCTAGGATAAACTAATTCAAACCAATGAATAGCAGGCTAAATTAGTTCATCCTAATGACCGTTCGGCCAAACTAGTTTGGCCTAGGAAAATCTAGTTTATCCGATGGGCGTTCGGATAGACTAGTTTGGCCTAGGAAAAACTAGTTTATCCGATGGGCGTTCGGATAGACTAGTTTGGCCTAGGAAAAACTAGTTTATCCGATGGGCGTTAGGATAGACTAGTTTGGCCTAGGAAAAACTAGCTTATCCGATGGGCATTAGGATAGACTAGTTTGGACTAGGCCAATCTAGTTTGGCCTAAAATCGGGTTTGGCCTGTAACATATATATATATATATATATATATATATATATATCTGATTTTTGTCATGCGATAACTAACGTATTTATGAACCGATTTGAATGAAACTTGGTATGTACATAGTATATACAAATGTCTCGACCGAGTTCGTTGGCCATCATCATCCGCCATTTTGTTTCAAAATGGCGGCCATTTTAAATTTTTTAAAAAATTTAAAATTTAAAATTCAATGCGAAAAAATTAAAAGTTGAAAAATATTTTTCTTTTACGTGTTAGAACTTAAAACTACAATTCCAGAACACTTTTTATTTTGTCTGTCTCTTAAAAAATGATTGAGTTATAGCACTTTGAATTTTTCTTATGGCTGACATTTTGAAACGATCTGAATTTGTCACGTGTTAACAAGCGTATCTATGAACAGACTTGAATGAAACTTGGTTTGTACATAGTACATACAAATGTCTCAACCGAGTTCGTTGGCCAGCATCAGCCGCCTTTTTGTTTCAGAATGGCGACCATTTTAAATTTTTAAAAAAAAATTTAAATTTAAAATTAAATACGAATAAATTAAAAGTTGAAAAATATTTTTCTTTTACGTCTTACAACCTAAAACAACGATTCCAGAACATTTTTTATTTTGTCTGTATCTTAAAAAATGATTGAATTATAGCACTTTGAATTTTTCTTATGGCTGACATTTTGAAACGATCTGATTTTTGTCACGTGATAACATGCGTATTTATGAATCGATTTGGATGTAACTTGGTGTGTACATAGTATATACTGAGGCCTGAATCGAGTTCGATACTCGGTTCCATCCGCCATTTTATTTCAAAATGACGGCCATTTAAAAATTTTTATAAATTTTAAAATTTAAAATTAGGTACAAGAAAGTGAGAAATTGAAAAAGATTTTTCTTTTATGAATTTGACCTTGATACAAAGATTCAGAGCATTTTTTTTTCGTCTGTATCTTACAAACTGGCTAAGTTATCGCATATATATATTAATCGATTTCAATATGAGTGTGCACGTGCACCTGAATTAAGATTTCGACCAAGCTCATAATCAGGTTCTACTAATATAACTTAATTTAAAATAAATAAATAAATATATAAGTATATGAAAGCTACCTCTTCCTCCCGGCACTGCCGGAGGGACTATTCCAAAGTCTACACATCAGAGAAGAGCTTTAAAACAAAGTTTTTTAAAACTCAATGATTAATTCTTTTTTTAGTAAGGTTTTTCTTAGTAAATACGTGTTTTTTCTTTTTAATACCTACATAGCTGAAACTCATAAACTAGAGCTGATTGAAATATTCTAATTATATTTTTGAAAATAGCATATAATTTGTAGTCGGCAACAGCTAAAATTTTTTCGGCAACAGATGTACTGTAAACTAGTGTAATCGAATGTTCTCAACATGCGATCTAGTCCAGTAGTATTCTTGTGCCCCAAAACGATAGAATACGAAATTTAGTCAAAATTGTTACAGCCATTTTCTAAATAATATTAGAGTGACCCACAGTGACCCAAAAATGACCCATTATTGGAATTTGCTCTACCATGTGACTCGAACATGTGACCTAGCCCAATGGTTTCTTGTTCAAAAGATTGGTAAAATACGAATTTTTGTCAAAATCGTCAGAACCATTTATAATATAAAATTTACACAAACACACAATTTTTCCTCGCATTGTAGTATAAGATATATTGGGGGGGGGGGATAAAGATAATTTTCTATGCAGATTTTCAATAGCTTAACTGATTTATCTGACGTAATGCAGACACAGTGCAAAATGTTTTTTTTTTTTAATGTCTTTCAAGAGACTTTTTGGAAGACCTGTGTAATTTCGAAAATTTCACATAAAATTACGAAAAATTTAGTTTATTGAGAAACACAATCTTATTATTCATATTCTTTTATCATACTCTGAGTATTTACAACAAAGAAATATTTAAATTTCTTTTTTAATAAGAGCTGAAAATGAAAGCAAGAACGACAATTTTAAGTAATTATGTATAAAAACGAAGTAAAAAAGAATTAGTTTTCATGAGATATCCTTAGAAAATGAAGGTATATTGCTTCCTTAGGATTAACATGGTGAAGGGAAAATTTATATATGTATAAAGGTAGGTTTAATATTTTTGTCTAAACAACAACAACAACCCCCGCCCCAGCGATTTTAGGAATGTTCTTAGATTACAGATGCCAATTTGCGAGTTTCTGCAATATATATTTATTGAAGTTTAAATGAACACAACAATTTTTTTCTATTGAAAATATTTAAAACTTTGCTTTATGTAAGATAGAGCATAATCAAATGACTTCAAACTGGGTTTCAGTTCTCATTTTTCTAGAGATCTACTCGACCGATCTTCATTTGTATTTCTTAAATTAAAATGGGTGCCTTTTGCTGAAGATTATTACAATATATATCATTTTTAATATATTTTTTAAATAGTGAACTGAACTTAAAATGTAAAAAATAGTCTTCCCCCAAATGACTATTATTTTGTCAGTATAAATTAAAAAAAATAAAGGTATAAGATTTAGATAATATCTCATAATTTAGAATGTGATTAAAAATTGGTTTTAGATCGCTGAGTCATTAGAAAAATGACAGTCTATTTGGGGGGAACTTGAACATATGCTACATCATATGAAGCTAAGTTTCAAATATTTCCGGTTGAAAAATTATGAAGTTTGTACAAACTTTAATATATATGGTGCAAACCGCAAACCTTCCATGTTTACCAAAGAAAAAAAAATCCCCCAAACTAATCTTTTTTTTTTTTTTTTTGGTAGAAGATAGTAAATCTTTATTTAAGAGAAAGGGTGGGGCTATTTTAATAGCATCAGATGTACTATCAGGATTTTTTCCCAAACAAAAATGCAGTATTAATATTATCCTCCAACTCTAATACTAAAAGTATTTTAATGTCCCATGCAAAAATATTTCGTAGCATTTTTCTCTTCATTTCTCATTTTCAATCGAACTTCAAAATATCGATTCATAAATAACGTAAAAAACATATAATGAAAAAATCATGAGAAAACTTGAATTTGATTGGAATAAAATATGAGCTCTTCAATGATAGTTCATTTCTCCGAAAATGTAGGTCTTCTTGAATGATCAATACGAAGAAAAAAGAAAGATTTTCCTCATAAACAGAATAAATGAATCCTCTGAAAAACAACATTGATTACATTAAATCCAAGTACGACGAAAAGCAAAAATATAAAATTGATAAAGATAGAACTATTGTGCTATGTAGGAAGTATTAAAGAGATATAAAGATATCGCCTATTTTGACTGAGAGCTTAAACATTTGTTTATATACATATGTGCATACTATGTATATGGCCAATGATGACAGGTCACTTGCGATTTTAGATGCTTCGTTAAATATTTAGAAAAAGACATGAGAAATTATCTCGAATCTCCAGTTGTGTAAACAAAATAGTATAGGTTATATATTTCCGTGAAGATTTTTTTTTCGAAATTCCATAGAAGACCGTCAATAAATTGGAAAAGAAAGAATATCTGTTGGCTAACCCTGTAAAAACTCGTGTAACAAAAGCATTCAAATTGTAGAATATGATTAAGAAGCTTATTGTAATAAGCTGTGTTCATTTTTATGAGAATAGCATGATATATTTGTAGAGAAAGTCAGGTTTCTATTTAGACGGTCCCAAATTTTGCAAGTTTTTTTGCTCATAATTTGTAGATATTTTTGAATAAAAAATTATTCTTTTCAGAAACTATGACAAGCAAATTTGTACACAATATAATGCAATCACAATTAAAAACAATAAAAATTGGATGAAAATTTAGCAGGTTCACAAAATAATGTAAAAGTCTCAAAATATATCTTGAAAATTCTGAAAGTGATTACCGATAGAATAAGTTAGAAATTCGCTATACCCAAAAGAAAGCAAAAAGATGAGAGATAAACTTTTTAACAGGGACACCTCAAACATTTTAATATTATCATTGTTCTACTGGTCAAAATAACTGATATTGACAATCTCATGCTAGCTGCGCCCACTTCTTCAAAAGAAAGTCTACAATATTGTTCAAGATGAAAAACTGTGTATTTGAATGTGTCTATATATTCTACATATTAGATATATTTGATTTTAGAAATGGAATTACAGAGTATGTTTTTCCAGATGCATTAAAATATTGGTTCATTTTTTTTGGAGGGGGGAGGGGGTGTTCAGGTTAACGTACATTAGATTGTGTTCAGGTTTAGGGTTGAATTCAAATAGACTTCTTGGTGTTCGTGGTGGTGTAAACCGACTGGTGTAAAAGTGTATTGCGGATAACAATACAGTATTGTCACAAAATCGCGAAGATGAGAAAGAATACATTGTAGAGGACTCTATTTTTTGTTAAAATCTACTTGTTGAAATTGCTGTGTATTTGAATGCTCACAGAATCCTTCAGGATTTCTTTTTGAAAGTTTTCATTATTTAGAGAAAAATACTGAAATAGAGTTGTACCCTTTTTACCTTTTTCTGGGCTATGTAACAGAAGTTCAAAACTATTTTAAATTTTACTTTTAAGGCTTCCAACATAATTAAAAAAAGTGTTTGCGAATTCGGTTTGTTTATCTGTAAGTCCGTGCTCTAACTCGCGTGAACATACTCGAATTAACATATAATTTTTACAAATTTTTGAATACTATTATAGAATATTCACTAATAAAAATGAAGCGTGTAGCATTTATAGTTCGTTTAAAAGGACATACAAAAAATCCCCTGCATTACGTTCTATGGTACATTATGGAATATAAATTGGTTATTCAGATATCCAGTTTCATTGTATGAAAAAAATGAAACTTCTGGGTTATAGTCTGTTAGTGATGGAGATGCACGATGTACGCTTGACGTATAATTTTTCTTTCAAATTAAAATTAATTTAAATGAGTATTTGTCTAATTAAAATGCTTAAGTTGCATCATTGTTCTAATCGAATACGCCTTATATTCATCATGTTACTACTTCCTAAAATAAATATACAGTGTGTCCGAAAAGTCTGGAAACGGCCGAATAACTCGAGAAATACACATGAGATTGAAAAACGTAAATATACATGTTAAATATTTTTAAATAAGCTACTCAGTGATACAAAATTTGACCTTTGCAACAGACCCCCTGGGGGTCAGAGGGGGTCCAACTTTGAAATCTTAAATTCTAACCCCCATTTTTTATTGCAGATTCGGATGCTACGGACAAAAATACGTAACTTTTGTATTTGATGTTTATTTCGAATCCTCGTTTATCACGGTGTAATCGAGCATATTAAATCGATACATATTTTGGCTTTTACAACGGGATTTTCTCTAATCGAAACTAATTGGGGAGAATTTTTGACATCAAATTCCTCGTCTTTTGCTGGAATAGCGTTTCCTGTAAATCACCCGTGCCGATTATTTCGATAGTGCTACACAGTTAAAAATTTGACCCATTTTGCTGTAGCGTCATTCCACAATTTTTATAGAATATCTCTTTCATGACCAATCAGAATGTTCCATAACACAGTAAAGTAACCGTTTTCTAAAAAAGCGGTGGAGTGACGCTGTAGAAAATGAGTCAAATTTTTAACAGTGTATAGGGTTTTCTACATTTTTCTTTAGAAAAATTCATTGAAATATCTTAATTTAGTTTTCTGTTTGGATTTTTATTTTATCCAGTAAATGGTTTCTAAAATACGATCTACTTGTTTTGATGTTTAAATGTGTAAATAAGAACCTCCCCTCCCGAATAGAAAAAGTATATCTTCAGTTTGGGGGGCGGGGTATGTAAATATTTTGCGTTTAGGAAAGTTCTGCCTACTTTTCTTTTTCTTACTTTTTTTCTTTTCTTTGTTTTTTTCTTTCTTTTTTTTAATCATTTAATCCAGTGGGGCGGATGGGCGTGCATGGAGTTTTTTAAATACGTTCTACTATGTAGAATAACATGTAAGGCAAATTGACCTGCGTGTTTCGATCTTTTAACGTATAAATATGCACCTCCCCTAAGAAATAGAAAAAGGATAATTTTTATTATTTGACGGCGGGATGTGTGAATATTATGCGTTTACATGGATTATGTTGTTTTTTAAAAAATCGCCTAATACGCTGATGTGGGTGTATGTTTTTTTTAATTATTAATACAGAAAAATATAGGACAAAATATTAAAAAATAAAGTTATAAAACATTTTTTGTGCTGACTGTGCAACGGATGAAGAGTATCGTAAATTCATTGTACTTACGGAACCCGTTATTTTTCGAGTGAAATATCAGTATTTTCTTTATAAAATAAGTAAAATTCTATAAACACCCGTATTTTTGCCTTCTTTAACAAGTGATTTTCAATAATAAAAAATTCGTACTTAGTATTTCTTATTGAAATGAAATTGAAATGCAATCTTATTAAAATTATTTCCTATTCTAGAAATTCCAGGATCCTTAGGAACTCCCCTTAGGAAATTTTAGTTTTGGGGGGGGGGATTATAGGTTTTCATAATTGATTAATTACTACAAGAACAAAATAATAAGGCAGGGAATTTTTAGACAATTTTTGTTGATATATTATGATTTTTTGTAAATTAATATGTATTTTGTTCCATTTAAAATTGTTTTTCATATATTTAACCGCTTAACACATCAATATTTCTGGTAAAAATTTTCAAATAATGTCTAATTTAGCATATCTTTTACAGAATTTTTAATCTTTTATCCCCTGTTATTTCAAAGAGAAATTTTTGCCCAATTGAATCAGAAAAATGCTCGGATTAAATAATGCAATATTTAAAATTAAATTTTACTGGTGAGATAAATAAATTATGATTGTTTTTTAAGCCTTTTTTTCGGATTTTAGATGATCGCGATTGTAATCGAACAAAATACATCAGATACATATTTTATTTTCTCAAACAGATTTTACCAACATAAAATTTGATAGGCCAGAGCTTTCTTCACCAAAGTAGTCGCATTAGCGGACACATGTTTGTTGAAAATAATCATTAACGGTACTTTCGATAACAGAATTGTTTTATATGCTTCTGCCATAGAAATTAATAGAAATATATTAAATTATTTTTCCATTTGTGCTTTTATTTTATCCAATCAATCAATTATAAATATTAACCAATTATAAATAATTTTAATAAATGCAATGCATTAGTAATCTATAAATATACCTATATTATAAAGATGTAAAATTACTTTATTTGTAGAGGAAAATCTGCGGAACTACCGAACTGATTTCAAAAGCAATGATACTAAAATGATGGTGTTCCCCCGAATCAAATATAAACTATCTCTTATGTCCATACCACGAACTCAAGGGGAACGCAGGAAAAAAAAACTTTCTAAAAATGCAATTTTCTGATACTGAAAGGCCTAGAAAAATGAAATTTGGCATGTTAACCGTAATTTTTCCTATCATGATTTGTTGGGCATCCATGCTTCAATCATAATTTATTTATCTCACCAGTAAAATATAATTTTAAATATTGCATTATTTAATCCGAGCATTTTTCTGATTCAATAAGGCAAAAGTTTCCCTTTGAAATAACCCGTCATAAAAGATTAAAAATTCTGTAAAAAATATGCTAAATTAGACATTATTTGAAAATTTTTACCAGAAATATTGATCCGTTAAGCGGTTAAATTTATGAAAAACAATTTTAAATGGAATAAAATACATATTAATTTACAAAAAATCATGATATATCAACAAAAATTGTCAAAAAATTCTCTGCCCTATTATTTTGTTGTTGCAGTAATTAATCAATTATGAAAACGTATAATCCCTCCCCCAAACTAAAATTTCAGGGTTCCTAAGGATCCTGCATTTTCTAGAATAGGAAATAATTTCTATAAGATTGCATTTCAATTTCATTTCAATAAGAAATGCTAACTACGAATATTTTCTTATTAATAATCACTTGTTAAAGAAGGTAAAATAACGAATGTTTATAATAGCTTTATTTATTTTATAAAGAAAATACTGATATTTCACTTGGAAAATAACGGGTTCCGTAAGTACAATGAATTTACGATACTTCTTCATCCGTTGCACAGCCAAAAAATGTTTTATAACTTTATTTCTTAATATTTTGTCCTATATTTTTTCTGTAATAATAATAATAATAATAATAATAAAAACATACACCCACATCAGCCTTATTAGATGATTTTTTAAAAACAACAGAATATATGGAATCGCATAATATACACACATCCCACCCTCAAACTATGAATTTTTTTTCTATTTCTTAGGGAAGGTGCATATTTATATGATAAAAGATCGAAACACGCCGGTCAGTTTGCCTTACATTTTATTATACATTGTAAAAATTATTTAAAAAACTCCATGCACGCCCATTTGCCCGTCTGAATTAAATGATTTTTTTTAAAAAAAGTAGAACTCATCGAAACGCAGAATATTTACATACTCCACCCCCCAAAACTGAAGATATACTTTTTCTATTCGGGAGCGGAAGTTCATATTTACACATTAGAACATCAAGATAAGTAGGTCGTGTTTTAGAAACCATTTACTGGATAAAATAAAAATCCAAATAGAAAACTAAATTAATATATTTCAATGAATTTTTCTAGTAAAAAGCATAAAAAACCCTATGCACTGTAAAAAATTTGACTCATTTGCTACAGCGTCACTCCACCATTTTTATCGAAAACGGTTACTTT
Organism: Maratus speculifer; assembly: GCA_964019185.1. Taxonomy (NCBI): domain Eukaryota; kingdom Metazoa; phylum Arthropoda; class Arachnida; order Araneae; family Salticidae; genus Maratus; species Maratus speculifer. The sequence goes on from OZ025299.1 coordinate 226,671,988, forward strand.
ACTGTGTTATGGAGCATTCTCATTGGTCATAAAAGAGATATTCTATAAAAGCTGTGGAGTGACGCTGCAGCAAATGGGTAAAATTTTTAACAGTTTAGCATTATCGCCACGGATGATTTTCAGGAAACGCTATTCCTGCAAAAGACGAGGAATTTGACGTCAAAAATTCGGCCCAATCAGTTTCGATTAGGGAAAATCCCGTTGGAAAAGCCGAAATATGTATCGATTTAATATGCTCGATTACACCGTGATAATCGAGGATTCGAAATAAACATCAAATACATAAGTTACGTATTTTTGTCCGTAGAATCCGAATCTGCAATAAAAAATAGGGGTTATAATTTAAGATTTCAAAGTTGGACCCCCTCTGACCCCCAGGGGATCGGTTGCGAAGGTCAAATTTGGTATCACTGAATAGCTTATTTAAAAATATTTAATACATATATTTACGTTTTTCAATCTCATATGTATTTCTCGAGTTATTCGGCCGTTTCCAGACTTTTCGGACACCCTGTTTAATTTTTAGTTTAATGTTTAAAAATGATATACATTATTTCTAATGTCAACATCCTTTTTTCTATGTGGATATAAATATAAAAAACACACATTGAGGAATGTTGAATTATTCGTAATGTTTTTGAACAAATTTTTGACATCACACACTCACATTTCGTTAAAACAAAGTGTTTGATTAAAAATTGCAAATAAATAATTTAATGAAAAAACGTAATAGCAAAGATTGCATCGCATGGATCTTTTAGTCTATTGTAATTTTGTTTCTCCCAGAAACGGATCAGATTATATAATGTTCATTTAAAAAAAAGTAATCGTTTCAGAAGCCATCTAAATAAATTCTTGAAGTTTCAAGGGAATGCGTGCAGTTTTCCTAAAGTTAGCGGATTCAAATTGGCACAGGGACAAACGGCAGATCATTTTTCGTATAATCTCTTCCAGAAAGCTAGCATCTGTGGTATTACGGGTGCGCTCTATGAAAATGAGGAAGTGGGGAGTAAAAAACTGCAGTCATTTCTTTTTTCAGAAACCATGACATTAATGATGATATTGGTAGCATTATGGTATGTAACTACTTTCGGGGAAGAATTTTTTTTTTCGAGAAAAAATAATAATAATAATAATAATATATATATATATATATATATATATATATATATATATATATATATATATACATACATATATCAAACACAATTTTTTTTTTTATTTTTTTTTTTTTACAAGCCGTATTCAGATCCAAGTATATATTAAATTATTATTATTATTTTTTTTTTTTGCACATTATACCTTCTACATTAATGCTTTAGTTAAAGGATCTGTGTCATTAATATGGTGGAATTTTTTTTTTATATATAATTTTCAGAATGTTCCCGATTGGGAACATTGATCACTTTTGGTGGTCATTGGTCATTTTTATGATTTTCTGTATATTTACCTATTAATGATAAAAATAAAACTTCTATTTAAAAAAAAAAAGAAAAAAACAACTTATCTATTTCAGAAAATCGATTTCAAGAAATTTTTTTATGAATGGTAATTTTTTCCGATGGTCATCGGTCAATTTTATGATTTTCTGTATATTCCCCCATTAATGATAGGAATGTAACTTCGATTTAAAAAAAATCATTTCATCCTTTTACTATTTCTGCTAATATTTTTTAAGTCAATTTTGATGAAATTTCATTTTTATTAAATTTTTAATTTTATGTTCCCAATTGGGAACATTGGCCAGTAAAAGGTTAAAACAGGGAATAAAACTATGACTTCATATGAATTTTTAATGAAATTTTAATAAACATTTCAAATTTAGACAATATTTAGTCAAATTTTAGTAAAGAATTACGTTTACGCGAAACTTTCTGTAACGAAATCAATTCAATATAGCCCACTTAAAAAACAATATAATAGATAACAACTTACCTATGTTATGAAGCAAAAATTTGCAATACCTCTTGAATTTGCTAATCTATACCAAATTTTGTGATGATTTTTTTAAACGTGTAGTTTGGCAAAAATGTTTTTTTTAAGCTTTTAAATTAATATATACAATCTTATAAGCTATAGTTAGCTCCATAACATATCAATGAATAAGCAGAAACTTGTGACAAAATTTTATTTCAATATCTTAATTTTTTTTAAAAGAAATGATGTTTCTCGTAAACGCGCACAATTAAAAACGCTGTTTTCCAGAAAACGGAAACTATGATGTTGATATAGCAGAGAAAGTTGTGTTTAAAATTTACAAATTTAAAATACACCATATTTGTAGGTGCTTATATATTTGTGTATATATTACATATTACATGTTACATATTTTATATTTGTGTGTTAAAATGTATTGTTTAACTCTCCATGGCTCTTTAAATTGTCACCTCCTGTTTCAGAAAGTTCATTTCCGGTTTATATTTTGGGTTATAACTTTGCTTCTAATTATCGCTGAACCAAAAGTAAGGCATTTTTGGAATTCTAAACATTTGAACTTTAATTTAAAATAATAATAATAAATCAAAATATTTCCAAAAACAGGGATTTGAAGATAGGTGCATACCTTAAGGGCACTTGGTAATTCTTGATGTATTTTGTTTTCATTTTTTTGTAGTATCTGTTTGAAATATTATTAAATGTGTGTGTGAATGAAAATAACTGAATAAAGAAAAAAATAATTCTTATTGTGAACTTTGAAAATTTAACTAAAAAAATTAAAGAGAATTTTAAAACTACGGTTTTTACAATTGTGAACTTTTTCAAAATATTCACACTTTTTTTCGCAATTGTACTCTGTAATGGCAATGAACAAATTTCCAAAAAATTAATTTTTTTAAGAGAAAATAAATCAATGTTATGACACATGTAAAAATAGAGTAAAAATTACTATTTAGTTACTATTACATAAATATATATGTAATATTCATATTACAGATAACTTTTTTCTTAATATAAGTAAATGCACTTTAAGAATAGCTCTCACCGTCTAAAAAATAGCTAGTCAATTAAAAAAAGTATTTGTTGAAGTTTCGTCGCTTAGATAACACTAAATATTGAAAAAACACAAACAGAAAATAAAGAATTTAATCATTGAATCTGAATCATTAAGAAAATCGATGTAGTAAAAAGCCTTTTCGCAATTTTTTAATTGTCGGATCTTTATGACACTTTGTCAGTGTATAATATGGATAACTAAATTCCTTTTTAATTAGGAAATTAATACTTTCGTCATTTTTTGCAAAATGAAAGGTACTGAATCCTCTTAATAAGTACTTTTGACGAATTACCTTATCATATTGGAAAGATATGTTGCGCATTATCTTTTTAATTCATTTGTCTGTGTCTTACTCTCTTTGTTTTTTTTTCTTTTACTTTCCTTTTTTCCCCTCTAAATCTATTTTTGGAAGTATTCTCTTTGAGATAATCTTCGTTATTGAGATCTGGACAGTATCATTACAGTATCAAGTAACCTGAAAATTACAACTCTAAATTACTGGTAGGATTTTGTACATGTTAAGCATATGGCTCTGATTGAGATGATTATCTTTGGAAATGCTAGTTCAATCTCACATCAATTAAACTGATTTTAAAATTATCTCGAATACAATGAACTATTGAACAGTTTCTGCGAACCTTCCAATGGAGATCATTTTCATCTTCTCAAACTGAAGTCTGGATTAAACAGTGAGAATTTTATAATGGTATTGAAATAATCTCTTCAACTGAATTAATTAAATTCAATTAAAAAAAATTAAATAGGCTAAAATTTCATGCTAAAAGAAACAGCTTTTTTAATTCAGTATTTTTATAAAAAAAATGCAAATTAATGATTCTACTTGTAATACTAAAGAACTAATTATCCAAGACAAATATAAGATGTAAATAAATTTCCGGACCGACATAATTTAAATATATTTATATTATAAAGTTCTTTTTATTTGCGATAGTGGAACAAGTAATCCTTTCATCACATTGTTCACGTTGATCTGATTTTGCAGTACATACTCCAAAATTTGGTTTGGTGCATTAGATTTTGATTGGTATAATATCAGAATAACATTTTACTGTCTAAGGCTACTGTTATACGGGCTGACTCACGCGCCATTAAATTGTTCAAATAGATGCTTGACTTGGCGTTTTACCGCGTGAAAAAGCGAAAGAATTTAGTTACTTAATTACATGAATATAAGAACAAATAGTTAAGATATTTAATTATGTCAAACATCATACATTTAAAAGGTAAAAAAAAAAAAAATAACACGTAGTTAGGCTTTTATACAATTCTACATTAAAATTAAAAATTAATTTCACCAATTAATATTTATTGAAATGTTTTAATGTATTAAAAAAGGCATTATAAATTGAACTAACCCTAAATTCGTTTTAATGTAGCATACATACATACATATATACAGATGAGTAATAAATATCAAAACAATAGGCTATCTCCTTAAATATTGCCTCTAGACCCATACTTCCAATTGCAAAAATTCACAAAAAGGTGAAATTTCTGATAAGTTGCAACTCCATGGGGGGTCTATTAAAAAAAATACGAAAATTAAATTTTTATATGGCCCACGTAGAGCAAAATTCCCAATTAGGAAATTATTCCTTATCCATTTCTAAATTGAACAAAAAAAATTTCATCTCCGTATTTGAAAACCTGACAGAGATATTAAAATCCGAAATTCGCCAAAATTCGTGATTTACACAACTTTACCATGACTATAAAAGAAGAATTTTTGACTCATTTTCAAAGTAAATGAGAGATCGACCAAAAATTGTTCGTATTAGATATCGATTAAAGACCGTGCCTCTTATTTGGACATAATAAAGCAGCATATTGATTTAAATCAAAACTTGTTTTCAAATTATGTTGATCGTTAGCACTGGAAGTGTGCATGGATTAAAATATCTAGGTTCGGTCCCAAACCGACCCATAGGAAAAAAAATTCTCTCCGGCATGGAAAAATGTTAAAGCATAATCAGGACCAACCTGGAAAAAAGTTTAAATGATAGTCCGGCTCAGCCGTGACTTTCTACATAGTTTTTTACTTCAATGTAGTTAAAAATATTTTCGCGGGGAGGAGTTCTGACCAAAAATACTTCGTTTTTATATTTATACTTTTTATTATTAAAGAAGCGCCAAAGGCTGTGATATATTTATTTTATCAATGAATCTGTGTTTATGTCTAAATGTTTCACTTATATTTTAATATTGCTAATCCATATTCCGTGAGTTGGAGACTTTGAAAAATGTTATACAGTAAAACCTTTTAAGACGGAATCACATAGGAAAGAAAAAATACGTAATAGACAAATGCCCTTCCTAGGAGGGTTAAATGGAGTTTATTTTTTCTCAGGTATTATTGTATTCATTTTGCATGGATCAACACAATTTATGTTTAAGACAGAATTCCGTCATAGGCAGATTTTTTTCTCTGGTTTTATGTGTTTAATTTTTTAGCATTTAAATATACTATTCTTAAACAAAATAAATTTTAAAGGTTTTTTTCTTGTTTTTGTAAAATGAAAGTGATTTCAAAATCTATGTGATTTTCGTAAAAAATTTGATTGAACCAAATTTTAGTTATTTCATGCACGTATTAGGTCAGTCAGAGACAGTGATTTTAATACCGATTGTTCGAGACCGGGATTGAAAATTTCGTCCAGTGCAGACCTTATTAAAAGTTAAGAATTGTTAAAGAAAAAAAGTACAAACTTGAAACACGTCCTTTTAATTATTTTACATTAGTTTTGTTTCGGGCAAAATTGAAAAATTATTTACTTTTGAAAATGTGATTTTTTTAAAAGTTATATTATTTTTTCAATAAATATTTTTAATAGTTCTAAAATTAATATTGAAAAACAAAATCTCCGAAACAAAACTAAAATCAGATTTTCATCTTTAATTAAATGGAAAGAAATTGAAATCCGATAAATAAGTTTGGAGCTATAACAATTTTTAGTCATCCCATTTAAACTAGTACTAATCATATGAAATTTTTATAAATTTTAGGATAAATTTTAGGATAAATTTTAGGATAAATTTTAGGATGTGATTTTCTTAGCAAATTACATGGCTAACCATCACAAAAAAAGAAAAAAAATCAAAATTCTAACTCAAAAGGTAGATTTTTTACACGTTTTCTAGAACTGTTAAAGTAATATTGTCTTCTGAATTGCGCGCATTTCAATTTGTGTCTAATCCCTTAAAACCTGATAAATTATTCAAACGGCTATAACTCTGCGAGTTTTGAAGATATGAAGATGCAGCTTTTTGTGTCTTATTCAGGACTGGATAAGGAAAGTTTCCCTAACTGGAATTTTTTTTCCTACTTGGGCCGTATAAAAAGTTAATTTTAATACTTTTTCAAACAGACCCCCCCCCCCCCCATGGAGTTGCAATGTATCTTATCAAAAAGTTTACTTTTTTTTATGAATTTTTGCAGTTGGAAGTATGGATCTAGGAGCAATATTTAAGGAGATAGCCTATTGTTTAGTTATTTATGACTCACCCTGTATATATATATATATACAGTCGAGTCTCTATATAACGAAATCCATCGTTCCAGTAAAAAACTTGTTATATAGAGAAATTCGATGCATAGAGAATTATGTTAAAAATCGTATTTAATGTGTAAACTTTGAACAAATAATATTTTTGATCTTTTTAATTAAGAATTTGAAATGTTTAATAGTAAATATTAACCTAACATTTTATTTCTTAATTATTTAAGCAGTTTCAAAAAAGAGAACAGACATTTATTTGAAAGCTTAATGAAAATCAAATGAGGAAGAGTTGCATTAATTTCAGACGAAGAAATCTGTAATTTTTTATTGTTTTAATTTTAAAATTGTAACGCTTTCAAAAAAAAAAATGCTCAAATTTTAGTAAGGAATTAAAAATTGTAGTTAACGTTTTCCTCCATTTGAAGGCCTCTCTTATGTGCCTCTCATTGATTCCTCTCTTATTTGTGTAACAATCCAATTGACTTTGTTTTGAGAAGGATGTTGAAAGGTGTGTTGGGAGATGGGATGAACCCGTTGGATTTAAAGAACAAGGAGAGAAGTAATATTAAAAAAAAAAAAAAAAAAAAAAACTCAGCAGTTAACGATAAATAAAAATAAGTGATGGAAAATTCATTCCATATGATTTCGAAGCTTTTTTAAAACTCAATAAATTAAGACCAATTTATGAAAAAATTCGTTATATAGAGATAGTTATTTCGCTATATAGAGACTGTTTTAATATAATCATGCGAAAAGGGGACTGTTCCTACTAAAAATTCGTTATATAGAGAAATTCGATGTATGGAGTTTCGTTATAGAGAGACTCGACTGTATATATATACAGGGTGTCCCAAAAGGTCGTTTACAAACTTAACATGCTGGTCTGTCATATCATGATGAACATTATTAAATAGGAAACTAAGGGTACCAAACGTCTTCCAAAGGAGATATGCGCCATTAAAGTTTAGGGTCCAAAAATTCAAATGATTATAAAAAACAGAAAAATTGGTCGATTCGTTTGCGGTTTTCACTAAAACTATTCTTTATGTCAGTATGTTCTTGAAAATAAATTATAAAAATAAATTTCAAAAAATGTCGATAGAGGGCGCTTTAGACTTTGAAGTAACGATAAACTTGTTTTTACCATTATTTTTTGCATCTTATTAAACATTTTTAGAAGCTTAGACATAAACTTAAATTTTGAGCTCAAAATCTAAATCGTTGGAAGTGGTTAAGTAGCGCAAACTGAATTGCGGGGGGGGGGGGGAGGTTCAAATTTCAAATGATTGTAAAAAACGGAAAAATTGGTTAACTGATTTGCGATTTTCACAAAAATTATTCTTTATGTCAGTATTATCTTGAAAATAATTTATAAAGATAAAATTCAAAAAATGCCGATAGAGGGCGCTTTAGACTTTGGAGTAACGTACAACTATTTTTTTTTCGTTATTTTTTGCATCTCATATTTTTTTTTTCTTTTTTAGAAGCTTAGACATAAACTTAAATTTTGAGATGAAAATCTGAATCGTTGGGAGTGGTAAAGTAGCGCAAACTGAACTGTGTTCAATGGGGGTGGGGAGGTTCAAATTTCAAATGATGATAAAAAACGGAAAAATTGGTCGGTTTTCGCCAAAATTATTCTTTATGTCAATATTTCCTTGAAAATAAATTTTAAAGATAAATTAAAGAAAAAATCCGTTAGAGGGCGCCTTAAACTTTAGAATAACCAACAATTATTTTTAACCTTTTTTTTTTAATCTAATTAAATGCTTGCAAAAGTTTAGACTTAAATTTTGTGCTCAAAATCTAAATCGATAGGAGGGGTTAAGAAGAGCAAACTGAACTGTGTTCAGGAGTTGAAATGTTACCTTCCCCACCCCTCGAACGCAGTTCAATTTTTGGACGCTTAATTACTCACAACGATGCAGATTTTGAGCACAAAATTTAAGTTTGAACTTTTACAAGCATTTTATTAGATACAAAAAATAACGGTTAAAAATACTTTTTGGTTACTATAAAGTTTAAGGCTCCCTCTGGCGGAATTTTTTGAAAGATATCTGTAAAATTTATTTTCAAGAAAATATTGATATAAAGAATAGTTTTAGCGAAAACCGACCAATTTTTCCGTTTTTATAATCATTTGAAATTTGAACCTCCCCACCCCCATTGAACACAGTTTAGTTTGCGCGACTTACCTTTACCAACGATTCCGATTTTTATCTCAAAATTTAAGTTTATGTCTAAGCTTCTAAAAAAATTTTATGAGATGCAAGAAATAACGGAAAAAATAGTTGTACGTTACTCCAAAGTTTAAAGCGCCCTCTATCGGCATTTTTTGAATTTTATCTTTATAAATTATTTTCAAGATAATACTGACATAAAGAATAATTTTAGGGAAAATCGCAAATCAATTGACCAATTTTTCCGTTTTTTATAATCATTTGAAATTTGAACCTCCCCCCGCAATTCAGTTTGAGCTACTTAACCACTTCCAACGATTTAGATTTTGAGCTCAAAATTTAAGTTTATGTCTAGGCTTAAAAAAAATTTAATGAGATACAAAAAATAATGGTAAAAACTAGTTTATCGTTACTCCAAAGTCTAAAGCGCCCTCTATCGACATTTTTTGAAATTTATCTTTATAATTTATTTTCAAGAAAATAATGACATAAAGAATAGTTTTAGTGAAAACCGCAAACGAATCGACCAATTTTTCTGTTTTTTATAATCATTTGAATTTTTTTACCCTAAACTTTAATGGCACATATCTCCTTTGGAAGACGTTTGGGACCCTTAGTTTCCTATTTAATATTGTTCATCATGATATGACAGACCAGCATGTTAAGTTTGTAAACGACCTTTTGGGACACCCTGTATATATATATATATATATATATATATATATATATATATATATATATATATATATATATATATATATATAATACCATTAAAAGTAGACAAGATTCACCAATGGATTTTATCAATAAAACAATAAACCAAAACGAAGAATTCGAATTAAATTGAATTATAATAAAATAAAAAAATAGTGTAAAGAGTAAATCTTAAAAAATAAATAAATAAAATGAATGCAAATGGAATTTGTAGCCCCAAAAGCAGAATCATCAGGCCCCAAATACTCTGGAACTACAAATGAAGTGTGCGGTTTCATCCACGTGTTAGCCATGAAATAGCAAAATAATACGTATTTGGGGCTACCAGCACACAAAAACCATATTATTAAACAAGGAACAAAGATATTTTACTAAAAAGGAGTTGAAAGTAAGTAAAAATAATAGTTAACAAACAAAAAAGATGAATCTGAATGGAAATATAATTGAACCGGAGAAAATAATTAATAATCGATATTAACATAAAATTAAATTAATAAAATAATTAAAATTAGAATTAAGAGATAACATTCATATTAACATATAACTTAAAATACCATTTTGTTACTTTAATCAGTAACATTTATTAGCTATTTAACTATAGATATAACTGGACAAATATCCATATATTGGTGTCAATTAAACAGTTTAAAAATTATGTTAAAATAAATAACCCACTCTCAATTATATATATATATATATATATATATATATTTAAATAATTAACCTTTGCGTTTTTATCCAGACAACACCACCCTCCCCCGTACTCTTACATCTACCCACCCAACCAACCTATATATATATATTTTTTATTACTTTTTAACATTTTTAATTTTTAATTTTTTATTATTATTTTTATGTTTTATAATTTTTTATACATTTTTTACGCAAAGAATTAATTATAAGATCATGTAATATCTAATTATAAATTAAAGAATATATGAATTTTTTAGGATAACCATTATTTATAGCATCATATACAAGCTTTTTAATATTAGTATTAATTAAATGGGAAGAACATAGACATTTTATTCTATATAAATGGTTCAGTATTATATTACGATATACAGAATTATGAAGACATGATTTAAAATTAGTAAAGGTATTAACTTTAAAATTAAATTCTTTCCTTTTGTCATAAATATCAGTTATAAATTTGTTCTCTTTTAATATAATTTTAATATCTAAGAAATTGATTGTATTATTAAAAAGTAGGTTTTTTGAAAGTTCTAGATTAGAAGGATAATCAACAGGGAATTGAGATATACAGGTGTTATCAGTATCAATTAAAATTACATCATCTATATATCGATATAAATGTATTGTATTATTTAAATAATGACGTTCATAGTAATATAAGTATAAGTCAGATAATACACTAGATGTACTACCACCTTGTGGTATACCAACATTTTGAATATATATATTGTTATCATGCATGATAAAATTATTATAGATAATGAAATTGGTTAAGGTATGAAAATAATCAGAATCGATATTATGTGATATATCCAACTCGTGTTGATATATATATATATATATATATATATATATATATATATATATATATATATATATATATAACTATATTTTTATAACTTTCACTAAGAAGCTGTGATATTATTTGCTCTTAATAAAACATTAGCAATAAATTCGATCAGTTAAATATCTATTTATTGCGATTTAATCACATGCAATATTAAAATTATTAAAAATTTCATAAAGGAAGCTGTTTAATAACGAAGAATCAGGCCCTTCTGCGTTTCGAATGATTTCCGTTTTCTTTTAATTTGATTTCAAGTCCTCCCTCCTTCCTAAAACTAAAGACTTAACATTTGTAAAATCTTTTATTATTTTTGCTTTTAGTTACCGTAGTGTAGGGTAAGCTTTGCAATCGTTTTGAAAATTGAAAACGATGATTTTCACATATTTACACGTTTCAGACACTGGAGATTCAAAAGAACACAATTTTAGAAAAAAAAAAAAAATAACGTGTGTCTGTAAACGCTCTGCCTTCCGAACAATCTGAGACAGAGACTTGAAATTTAGCGCGTACTTAATATGTAATAAGGGCAAGAAATCGATTGAATATCAGTAATCTCGACTCTCCGGAACTAGTTTTATTTCGGAGTCTCAAAATATATTTCCTGATGAAAAACACATAAAAATTTTCGAAATTGTTCGAAAATTTTTATATATTTTATTTTTGAAATCGTTCAAAATATTTTATGGAGTGAATATAAAAGACAATAAAAAAATTGCATAACGAATGAAGTAGACTGGATATTTAGTTCCCGATATACAGGGTGATTCTAAATTGTTTTTACAATAAAAGAGGGGTGATAGTACACGTCAAGACAAACAATATTAAATAGGAAACCAAGGGTCCCAAACGTTTTCCAAAGGAATTAGCCGCCATTAAAGTTTAGGGTCAAAAATTTCAATTAAACATAAAAAACGGAAAAATTGGTAGATTGAATTGCGGTTTTCACTAAGACTATTCTTTATGTCGGTATTTTCTTGAAAATAAATTTATAAAGATAAATTTCGAAAAAATACCGATAGGGGACGCTTTAGACTTTGGAGTAACGAACAACTATTTTTTGCCGTTATTTTTCGCATCTCATTAAATTGTTTTGTAAGCTTAGACTTAAACTTAAATTTTGAGATCAAAATCTGAATAGTTGGGAGTGGTTAAGTAGCAAAAATTGAACTGTGTTCAGAGGGTTCAAATTTCAAATGATTATAAAAAACGGAAAAATTGGTCGATTCATTTGGAGTTTTCGCTAAAACTATTCTTTAAATCAATGTTTTCTGGAAAATAAATTTTAAAGATAAATTTCACAAAATGCCGATAGAGGACAACTTAGACTTTGGAGTAGCGTGCAACTATTTTTAACCCTTTTTTTTATTATTATTTCATTAAATGCTTTCAAATGCTTAGAATTAATTTTTGAGCTCAAATTCTGAATCGTCGGGAGTGTTTAAGTAGCGCAAAATTGAACTGTGTTTGAGGGGGGGGGGGGGGAGGGTTAAATTTCAACTACCGAGCACACTTCAGTTTGCGCTTCTTAACCCCTCCCAACGATTCAAAATTTGAGCTCAAAAATTTTTTTGCATGATGAATTTTTTTCAAAATGCTTTTGCAAGCATTAGATACAAAAAGTAACGTTTAAAATTAGTTGTTGGTTACTCTGAAGTTTAAGACGCCCTCTAACGGAATTTTTTGAAATTTATTTTTAAAATTTATTTTCAAGAAGTTACTGACTTAAAGAATAGTTTTATTTTAAACTGCAAACGAATCGACCATTTTTTCCGTTTTTTTATAATCATTTCAAATTTGAACCCTCTGAACACGGCTCAGTTTGTGCTACTTAACCACTCCCAACTGTTCAGATTTTGAGCTCAAAATTTAAGTCTAAGCTTACGAAAACATTTAATGAGATGCAAAAAATAACGGCAAAAAATAGTTGTTCGTTACTCCAAAGCCTAAAGCGCCCTCTATCGGCATTTTTTGAAATTTATCTTTGTAATTTATTTTCAATAAAATACCAACATAAAGAATAGTTTTAGTGAAAACCGCAAATCAATCGACCAATTTTTCTGTTTTTTTATAATCATTTGAAATTTGAATCCTCTGAACACAGTTCAGTTTGTACTACTTAACCACTCCCAACTATTCAGATTTTGGGTTCAAAATTTAAGTCTAAGCTTACGGAGGCATTTAATGAGATGATACAAATAACGGCAAAAAATAGTTGTTCGTTACTCCAAAGTCTAAAGCAACCTCTATCGGCATTTTTTGAAATTTATCTTTATAATTTATTTTCAAGAAAATACCGACACAAAGAATAGTTTTAGTGAAAACCGCAAATCAATCGACCAATTTTTCCGTTTTTTATGTTTAATTTAAATTTTGGACCCAAAAATTTAATGGCGGCTATCTCCTTAGGAAAACTTGGAACCCTTGGTTTCCTATTTAATATTGTTTGTCTTGATGTGTACTATCACCCCTCTTTTATTGTAAAAACAATTTAGAATCACCCTGTATTCGAAATCGTATTTTCCACATACTTCGATTTTTCAGGATTTTGAATTTCATTCTAATTGTAATTCAAAGATATATTTTAATTGGAAATAGGACGCTTAATCTGACGCACTAAACTGTTTGTTAATATGATTATCAGTTTTGGAGTCATAAGAATTTTTTTTACACAATTCGGAATTACTTGATTATCCCGTGATCAAAAACTATCGCCAAACTATAATCCAATAATGGCTTATCGTAAATGTCACATTTATTTGACATTAAATGCGTTACACGAGTTTGTTACGTTATCATGTTATTTTTAATTCAACGTTTTATTTGTAATTTTATTAATCTTATACTAACTTATTAGTTTTTTAGTTATTTAAAATAAAAATTATGCAAATATATATAACTTACGAGTAGTTTCGCAATTTATATAATTTTTCGAAATTGGTCGACGGGATAATTATGTAATGTCTGCAGTTCCGCAATAGAGCATCACTATGTATTAAAAATATTTAAATAAGATATCTTGGGGGGTAATAACGACACTTTATATTTTTACCAGTTTAACTAAAAAATTTAAAACTAAGTCGAATTATTTTTTTCCCAAACAAATACAGGACCTGATATAGCAGCTTGTTGACTATGTATACAAGAAAAAATATTTTCGTAGATATGTATTCATAAAATATAATGGCAGGGTTTCTGGACTAATGCTATTTGGTTCTACTACCCATCTATGTAGGTAATAACACAATCCAAATCAAACTATAAAACTAGTTAGGTGTGGCAATCCCAAAACTTTCTTCTATCTGATGCAGGTTAATACTTCCTGAAAAATGCAGCATAGCAGCGCAACCGGTAGGTGTTTTAAATCAAAATCTAGTCAACATCAACTTATGTCAACTTATAACTGAATCTGAAGTTTGGTGAAAATCCATGCATTATTTTTTGAGGTAAAGATATCGCAAAATCTAAAAAAAAAAAAAAAACTGTTGTACACCAAAAACTAATCAGATTTTTTTTTTTTTTTTTTTTTTTTTTTTTTTTTTTTTTATCAGGTACTAACTGAATCTGAAGTTTGATAAAAATCCATGCATTAGTTCCTGAGATACATTTATTGCAAAATCGTGAAAAATGCAACATAGCAGTGCCATCTGTTGGGCGATTAACACCAAAAACTAAACAACATTGATCTATATCATGGACTAACTGAATCTGAAATTTTAGAAAATTTCGAGCATTAGTTCTTGAGATAGAGCTATTACGATAATGACGAATAAAGCACCATGGCAGCGTCAACTGTTAAGCGATTTGCACCAAAATGCAATCAACATCATGTTATATCAAGTACTAACTAAATATAAAGTTTTATGATAATACATGCACTAGTTTTTGAAATACATCTAAATTGTGGAAATTGTAAATAATGCAGCATAGCAGCACCACCTATTGGGCAATATGCACCAAAAACTAATCATATTTAGTTTATATCAAGGTCTAACAGAATCTAAAGTTTTGTGGAATTCCGTGCATCAGATCTTGAGATAGAACGCCCACAAAATTTTTGTCTTATACAGGCAGGCAGAGAGACTCACAGACTCACATTCAGACATTTTGTAAAAACATGTTTTTGGTATCTCTAATCCCTAAAATGCGTGAATCCGTTGAAAACCCAATTCCGAAAATTTTCACGAATCCAATACTTTCTTCTTGTAAAGTTAGAAGAAAGTAATAATATTGGCAAAATAATAAACTGGACAATGGCATATAAATTGTCCAATTCTAAGGGTAGAAACTCTACATTCTTAAAAATTGACAAACTTCTTTTAGTTAACATTAATTAAACCCAAGCTTAGCCAAATTCGATGAAGGAAAAACTATCGAAATTTTCTATACAAATTTCTCAAGTCCAAGATAGAAAGCTAAAGAGCTGGTATACATTTTAAAGAAAGAATTGTTTGTAAACAATTCAGAATTTCACCTTTAGTTTTGGTTTGTGCCGAAAACAGCTGCTGACATAAAAAATAGCCTAGCCGACATTATATATATATAAAAAAAAAAAAAAAAAAAAAAAAAAAAAAAAAATAGCAGCACTTTGGACATAACGAATTATTCTGTATCCTGTTTTCTTCTCAACAATGACAATAATGCTTTCTCGTGCATAAAATTAAAAATATACCCTCTTCGCATGTATTTCCAGCAATGAAAATAATCAACCGGAGTAATAATGTCAGTGGATGGATTCGTTACCCGATATACTTATTTCATAGTATATTTTAAATTACATACTACTCCGTGACCACATCCAAAATCTTCCACAAAATTTTGTGAGTACATGAAATATACTACAAATTTATGTAATAAACAAAGTATTTTCTAATAAATATATCATCTATAGATCAAAGAACATACCTCGCAAATTTTAGATCGTGCACTGATTCTAAACATGCTTTCCGAGTAATAAGGTTTACAAATAGAACAAATTAACCTTCTCACTCCTGAGACAAATATTACGTGGGACTACTGAAACCAGTTTAAAATTACTTGAAAATATTTCCAAAGATGTATCAGCCAATATATGGATGCTTATGATATGCACGCATTTATTAAAAAGGTATAAAAGTAATTTTAACAACTTTAGAAGGATAACGATTTTAGAAAATTTTTAGAAAGACCAATACAGTAACCGAAATCTTTTGTGTGTCCTTGTAAACAATAAATGCTTTTTATTATACAGGAATTAACTTTAAGTAAACCTCAGCAACGTATATCAATTTCATAAAATGTGAAGTAGTTTAATATAATGAAAACGCGCCCTAAATAATGTTTCCCTTCCATATCTTTGTGTAATGGAATATTTTTGTGTGGTCATGTAAATTAATAAAAAATATTCTTTGTACCACAGATTGTACAGAATATAGATTTTTGAATATACTTCATACATACATATAAATTTTATTATGCTCGAAAGAATGTAGCATCATTAAAATGCACTTGAAACTATTTATTCCCATTGGCCGTCATGTACGGAATGCTTTTGATTGTCTCTGT
Source organism: Maratus speculifer (assembly GCA_964019185.1). Classification (NCBI taxonomy): domain Eukaryota; kingdom Metazoa; phylum Arthropoda; class Arachnida; order Araneae; family Salticidae; genus Maratus; species Maratus speculifer. The sequence goes on from OZ025299.1 coordinate 226,688,479, forward strand.
AATTGAACTATGCATCCGAGTTTAACAAATTTGAAATGTCTCGACAAAATTATGCAACAACTGCACATTTTAAATTTCAAATGATTCGGTTAGGTATTTTTTGCTCTGTTATATGCGGACCAGCTGGCAGCCGGACAGACAGACGAACAAAGGGATGGACGGACAGACGGATGGACGGACTAAACGACGACTATAGTTGCTTCGTATTTACATAATAACGAACGCACCTAAAAATAACGTTAATAGCACCAGAACTTTATATTTTATAGCATAAGGTCAGTCTCAGAAGTTTAAGCACAAGCATAAAATGTCGATTTTTAAAGAATTATAAAAAGTTGGAATGAATGACATTTTTTATTAGCAGATTTCGCGAAATTATATAAATAAATGATATCAATAATAGAAAAAAAATAAGTTACATAATTGTAAAAAATACAATACAAAAAAATGTTAAAAAAAATCTGTCTCAAAAGTTTATGCACAATGTCAAAAATAACCAGATTTGTAATTTTTACAGAGCTTTTACTTACAAATTATTTTTCCGTGACTTCGGATTAATTCAGTTAAACATATGTCCATCGAAATTATTAGTTTTTGTAGGGTTTCTGGTGGCAATCTTTCTCAATAGCCTCTTCGAGTTCTTCAATAGAGTCATACTGCTTTCCATTGCCGTAAACCTGGCGGACTAAAATAGCTCAAACATTCTCAATCAAATTTAAGTCTGGACTTAAAGTTGGCCAGTCAAAAACTTTAACATTTTTCTGAGAAAGCAAAAGTTTTGTAAAATGTGATACGCGGATTGAGGCATTGTCTTATTGAAAAATCCACCCAGGACCCCCCAAAATGTCACCGAATGAAAGCAAATATTGGTTAAGCTTCTCTTGATATTTTTTAAATTTTGTTTTCCTTTTAGGAAAACCAGAGAGGCCTAGTCATTGAATCCAAACACCCCTAAAACCATAACAGATTTGCAGCTTTGCTGCCTGCTGAAAAGTGTTTTTGGTTTCTTGCGTAAGTCATGCCAATACGCGTTCCAATCTTCAGGACCATCTAAGTTCCACTTTTTCTCATCGCTGAATAAAACAGTAAGTCATTTGTCCCCGTAAGAGATGTGTTTTTTATCCCAGTTCATTCTTGCCTGTTTGTGATGCAATTTGAAAGACGGTTTGTGAGCCATTTTTTTAAATATTGTGTAATTACACTCATAAATACATCTATGTACAGTGTCTTTGGACGCCTGTACACTGAGATTATTTTTAATTTGCCGTATGGGACACATTTTTGCCTAGATACCAATCTCAGTATTCTTCGATCCGTCTGAACAGTCGTCATACGTAGTCGTCCAAATCTTGGTTTCCACATAAAATTATCATTTCTACAGAATAATTGATATATAATTCGCTTTTATCGAAATAAAACTTTTGCAACTTCAGAAAGAGTTTTATATTGTGGTTTCAATTTAAAAATTTTCAAAATCTCACATTTTGTGAATTTTTTACCTTTGGCATTTTTAAAAAGAGAGGAAATGATTTCTCTACCTTTTATACTTTTATGCAAGTTCAATATGCTGTCATACAGCGTCATTACATACGGCCAATCCCATCTTTCTAGAAAAAATTGCATAAAGTGCTTAAACTTTTGAGACAGCATTTCTTCAAGAAAAAAGAAAAATTAAATAAAAATAAATATATTCTTTTTATTTTAACAACCCAAAATGGCTTATTTCATTTTATTTTGATTAAATGTCGAGTATTTATTGTAAATTAGCATAAAATATTTTCTTCTTCATTTCTTTTAAACCTGATTTGCAGAGTGTTTAAACTTTTGAGACAGACTATTACTACAGTTCAGATAGTAATTAGTGTACCGTATTCAATGCAAAGAGAAACGCGTCTTATCTGCACTGAGGAGGATACACTATGCTAAATTTTATTTAAACTCTTATGCTGCAAGATATAAAGTTTTGGTGCTATTTATGTTATTTTTCTATTTATGTTTCTACACAATTTTTTAAAGCTAATCTACTTGAAATTATGGGAAATCCGCTGTATCGATTATTTAAATGTACCGAAACCCATATTAAGAAAATTCAAATTAATGCGTGGCATTACTTTTAATATTTTAACTATTACAGTATAATTACCTTCGAAATTAATAGAGTCAAAGAATATTTTTCGTGTACTAGTAAAAGTTATTTACGCACGAACTCTTAAGAAATTAGCAAATTAATTCTCTCAAAACTACGACCTTTTATTTCTTATTACTTTTCTAAGGAGACGATATTCAGGAGAATGATAAAAATACAGATTGAAAAGTTCCCTATGGCAACAATTACTAATGAATATTAATAAAAAATAGGAAACAGCATAATAATTAATTTCTGATTCTCTCATTAAAAGGCGGATGATAAATAACGCAAGGTCTAATTATTGCTAAAAACAAAACTCTTGAATATGAGCTGATTAGATTATGTCAGAGAAATAAAAATAAAAATGTGATAAGTAGATATCTTTTATTAGACACATACGCTATTCTCGTCAGTTGGATAAACTTAATCATTTAAGATAACACAATATTACGTAATGTTTACTATAAATTAAATTAAAATAAACAAACATGAAAAATCGTGCGTGACGTTTACATTATGAATAACTTTTTTTGCCATGTAAAAACATTGCAACGAAATATTAATCATTTGGTACAGTGAAGCAATATAAATGTAACAGTTTACTCTAAAAGAATATTCTCTACTTGGAAATTACAACAATCGATGTTCATACAATAAATGTATAAGTCATAATTTGTACTCTAAAATTAATGAGTATGCATAAAAAAGTACAAACAATTAACAATTTGTTGCATCGGAATACAATTAGCAGTATAAAAATTATCAAAGAGTGGAGTTTTTGTGACCCCCCCCCCCCCCCCGCAAAAAAAATGTTTAAAATGATTTATAATTAAATGAAGTTTGAATTATTAGAACAACATTAGATATGTCAAATAATCAGAATGATTGCGACAAAAAATACAGCATAGAAAGTTAGAACGATGTTATTTTTCCTACAAAAAATCTGATATTTTGATAAGTCTCTTGGCACAAAATGTACTCTGTGTGATATGAAGATTTTTTAAAGCTATATCCTCAATATTGTACTATTTAATTTTGCTACATATAATCACTTTTTGAAGAAAATTTTATTACTAATTACTATTGTTGCCCCACCAGTGACCGAGAGGTTCTGACGTCTCAACTGGTAGACGGCCGGTGCTGGGCTCGAACCCAATCGAGGCCGTTGGCTTAACCGTTCGGAGTTTTCGTAGTTTTCTTCGAACCTTGCGTAAATACGGGTTAGTATCCCTTAGAAAGACCCCACGAAGGGCACTTTTCCCCCCTGGTCCCATATCCCTCGAGTAGATAATCGGCCGACACAAAATACACCGAAATGCTACAGTCATTTTATTACTAAATCTTCCACTATAACGTCAACATATTTAGAATATTTGCGTTTCATAACAAATATTTCTAAGGAAAAACACTATTTCTATTGTAAAGGCATTTCCTTACAAATACTTAAAATGTAATTTTAGATTGTAAATGTTCACAAAAATTTAATGAATTGTACGAGAGAGCTTTCTGCTACATAAGACTACTCAGAATGTGATTTTTCGCAGCAATAATAATAATAATAATAATTCAAAGAGTTTATTAATGTATACGCCTACACTGCAAAAAAAAAAGTAAAGTCAGTAAATTTTTTCTAGAAAACTGGCATTTCTAGAATTTTTATGTAACTGTAAACAGCAAAATTTCATGCATTCGAAACTGTTACATGAATTTTTGCTATTATCATTACATAAAAAGTTCAAACATCCCAGTTTAATAGAAAAATTCAGAAATTTTTAGAGATTTTTTTTTTGTTTTACAGTGTACCCTCTAATCACTGTTTTAATAAAATATATAATGCTTACAAACTTACAATTACAGTGGAATTTAAAGTTATGAACTATTTATACAGAGTTCGCACAGTTTTACCACTTTATTCATACAGTACTTTTAAAGTATGTTACTGCAGAATAATATTGCGAAATTTGAGAATAGAGGCGGTGGTTGTTAATTTTGTTTCTTAAAAATTAAATATAAATTTTCAGTGATGCCAGAGTCCTTAAAAATATAATGAGTGTGCGAACCCTGTTATACATGATTTTTTATGTTGTATCAAAATCTTAAATTGTGTTATTGTGTTTTTCATTGTATGCGTCTACGAGAAACGTCATTACGTAAAAAGTTTTTAAGATATTCAAATAAAATTTTGCAGGATGGTTCTTCTCATCAATTGGTATGTTATGAAGCAAAATATAGCTTCCAAATTTGTTTATATTAATTTATCTTTATTGAAAAATACACTTAAAAAAATGAAAATCATGTTTTGTATACAAAATTTAGTATATGTTAGTAAATTTAAAAGGTATTTCAAATCTTTTGCTTCATAACACAGATAAGTGTTTTTCTAATACAATGTCGAAAAAGTGAAATATATTGAATAGATTTAGTTATAAAATGTTTAGCATAAACGTAATTCTTTAATTCTTGAAATTTGACTAAATATTGCTAAATTTGAAAAGTTAATTAAAATTCCATTAAAAATTTATGTGATTTCTCAATTTTATTCCCTGTTTTAACTAAAAACTCGTGTATCTGATAAGTATTTCAAGTTTTAAAAAATGCCACGAAGGTAGGAACATATCTTAACCCCTTGGAGATGAGCGACCTGTATACGTGCCGCATAAGTTGCTCAAAACCCTTGTTTATTATCAACGGTAAAATTTTGCTGTAAAATTTTCTTTACTTAATCAAAACATTTTCTTGGTACATTAAGGAACAAATTTTTGTTTTTATAAATCGGTGTCAAAATATAAAAAAATTCGTAAAAGGCTCCCGTCGCGAAGGGAATAAGTCTGCCTGTATTTCAAAAATTTATAAAATTTTAACAAAATGTTATATTGGAATGCGATTTGCACAACAAGACTTCTCTGATACTCAGAATGCTGGTGCAAGAAATTCTTAATAGTGAATTTGATTTTTTTTAACAAGAATATCCGACATTTAGACAAGTGTTTAATAGTACAAATCGCACCCAGATATGACTATTTTGTTTTAAATATTGGCTTAAGATTAGTCTATACACTTTTACTACTATTTCATCATTTTTTGAAACAAACGCGTCGTTATTTTTTTGTCAAAACTTCTCATAGAATAAATCAATATTTCCAAAATACTGACGTTTTATAATAAATATTTCTAAAGGAATGAGAATATTTCTGCAATAGAGTCATTCCATTGCAAATATTTATAATGTAAACCAATATTTAATTTATATTAGCATTCCATTACAAATATTTGAAATGTAAACAAATATTTAATTTTTATAAGCATTTCATTGAAATTATTTTCTTTGAATGCCATGGTATCTGTGTTGGGTTCCAATATAGCTATTATAACCAATATTTGTTTGTTAATTAAATAAGTGAATAGCATGCTCGAACATAAGAAACTATACATATTTTATCAATAAATATAAATATAATTTCGTATTACTCTATTTAATATTTAAAGACTGCAAGAGAAATTGTGGAAAATAGTTTATCCGAATACTTATAAGAATAAGAGTTGTAAACTTCAGACTTAACGAATAATGTCTTATGACGGTTATATCGAATTCCCGAGAGGCCATATTTGTCTTTATTTTATTATTATTTATTTTTATATTTCTTGTGGCATGATGGTCTACGATGGGCACATTCGTAAAAGCGAAACTATATACAGGGTAACTCTAAATGATGGACCCATTAAAAAAAAAAACTTATTTATTTAAGTACAAATCCAGAATGAACAGTCTTTATACCAATAAAAAGGGGAAGCTTCAAAGTTTTTTTACGACATTATAAATGTTCAATATGTTCACCGTTTGCTGCACTGCAAACGCCTACGCGGTAGCCAAACTCGTCCAACACACCAGAAAGCGTATCTGTGACAAACCTGTGACGATGTCAAATGAAACAAAATCGCGGCCTATTTCCGCGCGACCTCTACCTGCCTCTTCTGGAACCATCAGCTCTTTGAAAGTCCTGCATTCAGTAACAGCAGATACGCTTTCTCGTGTGTGAGACGAGTTTGGATATCGCGTAGATGTTTGCCGTGCAGCAAACGGTGGACACATTAAACATTTATAATGTCTTAAAAAAACTTTAAAACTTCCTTTTTTCATTGGTATAAAGATTGTTCATATTAGATTTGTACTTTAATAATATTTTATGAAATAAAATTTTTAAATAAAACTAAATAAATATAAATAAATTTTTTTGAAATGGGTCCTTCATTTAGAATAAGTCTGTATATCGACATAGGTGCCAACCTAATATTAATCTTCCGTAATACATGGGTTAATTTGACCCTGGTTTGTTGAATTTCGCACCAGAATTTTTTCAAAGAAATTGAATTAAACATGTTCAACTTAGAAACCTCAAATTAAATAAATAAAGATTCATGAAATAAATTTTTTGGTTCGAAATGAGATTAGCTTTGATCAAACTAATCCAGGTATTACGGAAGATTAGTTGAAAGTTGGCAGCTATGTATATAGACTACTGTTCTCAAGCGTTGATCGTTAGGTAATCCCTATTTGTTTCAAAATTATAGTTAAATTGCCGAAATGTTTTAAATGTTATTTCAGGGTTCTTACGCATCAAAGGATTCATAACATTTTAGGTGTTTTAGTACCGAAATTTCGTTGAAGTATTAGTCGTTACATCTAAAGATAGAATTTTTTTTCGTTAAAAAAGACAAATATTACTTTGCAAGATTTCTGGTAAAAGGTCCTTGGAAGTTTTAGAAGCGTACGAAACCTGTATTCTTTATGAAATGAAAATCTATTTACATGAAAATCGTTATTTTATGTTCAAAATTTAAATTTTTATTAGCTCTGTCTCTATATTGTATTTAGAAAGACATTCTACGCCCTCTAGCATGTAAAACAGTAAAATTTCCAGTCTTCTACAAACAACCAAAAGTTACCAAGTTATGATAAATTGATTTTTATATATCTTCGACGTTTTCTGGTATTAAAAATGGAAAAACATGTTTTTAGAGCCCAAAAAAGTCAAAATTTCACAAAATTCAATGTATAATAGCTAAAGTTTTTTTCGTCGTAAAAGAATAGTATTTTCACTGTTTTATAAATAATGTATAGAATTTTTCTTGATAACTATAACGTATAGACCCAGGGGGTATGGACGGCACAACAATTTAAGTTTCGTAACTTTTTAAAAATCATAACTATTTTGATGCAAATGGATTTTCATATGATGAAAAGAGCAGCTGAAACATTTTTGTAATTAGTCTTATTCCTTTGAAACAAATAATTTAGGAATTAATTAAAATAACAGAATTTTCAAAAGTCACCATAAAATAAGAAATTCCCGTTTCGAGCTAAAACAATAACCCGTCATCAGTTGAAGCATACACGTGTCCGTAAGGGAACAATGACATTTTCCTCTCAAGGACGCCCGTATGCTGCAGTTGATGATGGGCTGTTATATTTTTTTAGCTCGAAACGCGTCCTGTTTTGTTTCTTATTTTATAGTGCTTTTTACAAAGTCTATTTTTTAATTATTGATTATCGCCAGTGTATTATTTTTTTTTCCAATTTAGGAATTAGCTATTTGCCATGATAACATTGGAACACCCTCTATATTAGCGAATTTATATAAAAGCAAAGAATATACTAGAAGAAAAGGAGCAAGTGCATTTTCAAAAAATTTAGATTTAAATACTCAGATCTTTTATCAATTGAAGAAATATGAAAAATTTAGAGCATTTTGCTCATTATTATATACTTATTTTCAACTCGCAGCGAAGTCAAATGTTAGGCTACGCCCTTACGAAAATGTCTATTAGAATTCTATAAAAAAAGTTTTATAGAATCCTATAGAATTATGGCCCGTTTTTATATAAGCTAGGTGAAAAGCTATAGAAACTCCCATAGAAGTTTAATAGAAATGTCTGTAGAAAGAAAGTGTTTAATAGAAGTTTAATTGAAATTTCTGCTCTACAGACATTTCTATTGAATTTCTACAGATATTTCTATTGCTTTTAAACTATCTTATAGAAAAACGGGCCATAATTCTGTAGGATTCTATAAAACTTTTTCTATAGAATTCTAAGAGACATTTTCGTTACATCTCCTTCTGCTCAAAGCGTTCTTTCTCTAAACCAGATTTATCTTGCATGCAAAACACAATAACATTTTACTATTTTTTTGCACAGTCATGTAAATGATGTCACTTTGATATGAGATAGATATTTATTACGGCATTTCCTTGAATTCAATCTGCTATTTTCATTGTATATTTACTTTCATCAATCCTCAAAATAAGGTTTGCCTAACAATCGAGGAAAGATTTACTAGATATAAACAGCCAATTTTAGAAAGAAATCACAAATGTATTTGGTTGTGTTATTTTAGCAGTTAGATATCCAAATCAGTAATCATTTCCTTTGTACGATAATTAGAAGTATACTTATAGTTGTTTGATTTTCAGCTCTTAACCCTTTCTGGCAAGCTGAAATTATGTAGCAAAATGAGTAATTTTCGACTGCCATCGGAAATTACAAACAACTTTTTCAGATATTATGAACTCCTTAATATGAGCTTTCATTGTTAAAGCAAAATTTTAGTGGCTTGCAAGTTTGAAATTAAAATTAGGTATCCCAGACCGGGCACAGTGTGCCGGAAAGGGTTAAGGGGTTTTTGAATTTTTTTTGTGATGATCAATTACATCGTGTTTAAATAAAATCGCATGATAAAAGTTATCATATTTTTTTTAATTTTTAAATTTAAACTTTAAAGAAAAAGTGGGGTAATTTAAAATTGTTATAATTCAAAATATTGTTTGTAGAGTTTCGATTTTTTTTTCTTACGTTTAAATTAACAGAAAAAAAAATCTAAATTTTAATTTTTATTCAGCATTTTGCAAAATTATTATTTTGAAATTAAAAAATATTTAAATTAAAAATGGGAAAAAAAGATGTAACTTTTATTTAAAAAAATCATATTTTCAAAAGTAAATATTTTTTTTTCAAATTTTCTGAATCAAAATTAAAGTAAAAAATTCAAAAAAGACATGTTCCAAGTTTGAAGTAGTTATCTTTAACGGTTCTTGAGTTATAACAATTTAAATGTCTACGAATTGCGAAAAAACCCATCATGATGAAAAACGCATTTTCACAAAAAGTCATTTTATGACAACCATTGCTTAAAAGCTGGATTTTGAAAAGAAACCAAAACGAAAAAATATATATTTCCTCTTCTAATTTATATAGAAACATGGTTTGAACATCATTTTAAGCATAAAATAACAATACAATTTGTAATGCATTTTTTTAGAAAATTTTAAAAGTTTTGTGTCTTGGATTCCCTTAAACTAGAAGTGTGTATTTAAGTAACCGGATGTTGAGCTTAAGAGCCCCAATAAAGAAAATATTTTCTTATATTGCGATAGTGAACGGTAGAACATATAAGTCAGGAAAATGTAAGGAATTTATCATAAATTTTTCAAATAGGGATCCAGGAAAAAATTTTAAATGCGTTTTCTGGCGAAACACCCACACACATTGATTTTACGAAAGGCGTTCTATTTGAAAAAAAAAATTGTTTACATTTATGCATAACTTATTTCATAAAAATTATGTGATGTAACTAAAACGGTCATTTGATTTAAAGCTTCAAAAAATTTCCTGAATTTTTATAGCTATTTTTTATAAATTAACATAAAGAAATCATTAATGTGATAATTTAATTGAGTATGAATATTCCATGGAATAATTTTAGGCTTAGTTTGATGTTCACTAGATTTGAAGTACTTCAAATAGCATATTTATTGGAAACAAAGTGACTATACTATCATTATTTTTATGATGTGGACTTTTTTTTCGTAAATCTTAAATGTTGCATTATCGTTCTTTAAAGTTGTAAAAATCAAAATAATTTGTTTTACAAATGAAATTGTTTACTAATTTATTTTAAATAATCAGTATTATATTTATCTTTGCTTAAAAAAATGGGTGGGAAACGTACAAGAATACCTTACGAAAAAGAATACACCCAACAGTAACTTTTATAGAAGTATACGTAAATAATCAATTGTCAGACATACAGCTTTTGCGAGTTTGTTTCTTCAGTATAGTTTTCTAACCAATAAAAGAAAAATATGATTTCTGGAACTTGCGTTTCTAATTATCTTATCTCAGACACTTTAGGATATTTTATAAATTATAAATGGCGTTACTCAATCACAGGAGAATCTTTATTATTATTATTATTTTTCATTTAATATATTCTGTAACACCGTACTTACTTGATACTTTTATTGACATTAAGTCATAAGCTACTAGAAAATGAATAATGCAATGACACTTCTTAGAAGTTTAAAGAGTCCATTCTTCAGATATAGCAATTTTTTAAGTTAAATGTATGTTGGTGTAAGCTTAAAACGACAGACTTGCTTTTACCTTAAAAATGCGTCTATCCTCACGGCACCCCGTCCCCCTGCAAATTTATTGAAATGGTTATTGCTAAAATGCTGTATGAGTTATTAAAAGCGAGAAAACTGGTGGCTGGTGTAAAGCCTTAAAAAGGAAAAACAAATTTATATCTGAAAAAAAAAAAAAAAAAAAAAACTATGTTACTTTCTGTCTCCAATCCTGTCTTGCCCAGAGCTAAACTAAATAAAAAACGCTAGCCAAATGCATCTTTTAAAATATTTAAATGCGTTTTATCACAGTAACGTGAACCGGTGTGAATTGTAGAAATTTAGTAATTAAGCTATTGACTTCCAAGACGGCGTATTTCATAAAAAATGTACAGTCGGTTCAAAAAATTAAAATAAAATAAAATAAGTCCATGCATTTTAACCTCCAAATTATCACAGAAACAATGGACACAGACATTCGTTTCGAAATGTTTTTTTTTTTTAATTTATGCTAAAAAATTAACTTAGAGGGTCGTTTTCATACTTAAATTGCGCCAAGCTTGAAGTTTCAATACGAATGCGTAATCTTCTCATCATATCTGGCTTTTTCAATAAATTTTACTTTGAGATACCAAACGAGAAGTTATTAGGTTAAAGTAGTTCAGGAAATATGAAGACTTAAAATTGGAAACTTCTATTATTAAATTCACTTGTAATCGTTGCAAAGCCGTTTGTAATGCCGGAAGTTATATAGTGCAGATTTAAGCAGTACTTGACGAATGATATAATGTTTCTAACAACTTTTAAATATTCCTTAGATGCACCAATTTGCTCAAACTATGTACTTTTAATGTATGGAGAAATTCAACATATGTGTAAAAGTTTTCTTTTTAATTTCCAGAAATAATAATCTTAAAACCCGGAATTTTAGACATAATCATAAAAAAATATTGAAAAAGAAATAAAGGGTGTTTATAAAGTTCCGGACCCATTTTGATATTTATTAACTCATAAAATAATAAAGATAGATTAAAATTAATAACATAAATGGTTAGATAGATTCAAAAATTTTCATGACCCTTGTCAATGAACTTCTACGTGTGCCTCCTTCTTCGCACGGAGAATATCAAGTTGATAGTCAATTTCACGCCAGGTAGCGGCAAGCATGTTGGCATCCACAGACTATCGACTTGATATTCTCAGTGCGACGAAGGGGGCACACGTGGAAGTTCATTGACAAGGGTCATGAAACTTTTTGAGTCTATCTAACCATTTATGTTATTAATTTTAATCTATCTTTATTATTTTATGAGTTATTAAACATCAAAATGGGTCCGGGACTTTATAAACACACTGTATATTACAAACCTATATTTTTAATAACGGTGCCAGTAGAATGTAAAAATAGTCGCCAGTTGCTGCAACTAATGACTATTTTTATATTCTACTAGCGCCATTATTTTTAAAAAATAAGTTTGTAGTATATTTCTCTTGGACATGACATCAAAATGTGTGTTGAAAAATTCCGGTTTGAGAGAGTGGTGCAAGACAGAATGAAAAAATCCCAATGTTGAATGGGCCAGCGGCAAAATTTTATGCAGATGGAATTAACAAGCTGCTGTACGTAAATGGCTCTTACTTAAAAAAAAAAAAACATTCCTTGTATATTACCGTTACAGAATATATGTATGTATGTATAGTGAAAATTTATGATAACAATGGTATTTTTACAGGATGCCCAGCAAATAAGACCCTGATTTCAAAATTAAATTTCTCAACAAAGATCGATAGAATTATTCAGTAAACTGTTTGTTTATTAGGTAAGCTGTAAAAATGTTATGCAGAAGTTTCGAAATGAATATTTCGAACGAATATTTTAACCCTTTGCGGGGCAGGGCAAATTCAGTGCTTAAGTATTGAAATTAATGACTGACACCGGAATTTGAAAACAACCTTATTTATAAATAAGAAAACGCTATACTTCACGCATTCAATAAACCGTAATTTTTTTAAACAAAATTCCGGTGCGAATGTGGCGTTTGGGAATTAAAATTAAGTGGTATATCTATGAAACCACCGCCCCTCAAGGGGTTAAAAATATTGTGTTCTGATTGCTAAGAATACTTGATTTGACATTTTCTTTGTTTTAGATTGTTTGCGCAGAACGAGTTTTATGGCGTTCCGTGCCATATTTTAACGATTTTTGGAATTAAACTTTTGGAATTTTGAAATTCCAAAGACGCTAAAATATGACACTTTACTCCGAAAAACTCGTTCTCTGCAAGCAATCTAAAACAAGAAAAATGTCTAATCAGGCATTCTTTGCAATCAGAACACAATATTTTCAAAATATTCACCGTTCAAAACTTCTGCATAACATTTTTACAGCGTACATAATAAACAAACCGTTTATTGCATAATTCTATCGATCTTTGTTTTTGAGAAATTTAATTTTGAAATCAGGGTCTTATTTGCTGGACACCCTGTATATGACTGTATTTGTTTATATGTATATTTTAAATTTAAATTTTACTCATTGCTGAAGAAATTATACAAGTATAAAATACGTCGGGACTAAATGACACCGCAACATCATTTAAAGTTTAAATATAACAATTTTCGAAAAGTAATTTTCATTTTATGCACAGTTAGTTTATTTCAAATATTTCGAGGAAGATTTTGTATTTTATTTGTAGTGATAAAATAATTTTTCTTAGAATCAGCGATTTAAGCGAAAAAAGTTTACAAATCTACAGATTTATCAACTTTCCAAGATAAAATCGAATCGCAATTGTGTCAATTAATTCCAAATAATTCAAAACCTAATAGAGCTGAGAAATTATTGGCTATAACTTTACTTGATCTGAATTTTTAGCAGATTTTCTTTGAAAGAGTTACTTAATTTACGACTAATATCGAAACTTTACTGTGATTATTCCGAATGAAAACAATTCAAATAAATATTCGATGAAGAAACAAACAATAACGATATTAGTTTTCAGAGATCAGTTCATTTATTAAAATTAGCATCTTACATAAAAGATACTGTGGGAAAACGCTTTAACATCCTCGTCAGCATATAATTTACGGATAAGAATTAAATTTTGAATCAGAATGTAGAAGTAGTGAAAACTGAATCGCGTATACTGAAAAAAAAATAATTTAATATATGTCACTATAGAAAGAGAGATAAAAAAAATGTGCAAAGCGGATCCTCTACTAGGCTACACCAATTACATTTTGTCGTACACTTTACGAAAAAAAAAAACTATTCGGTATTTTGACTTGAAATTAAACATAAAAATAAATTATGACATGTAGATTTGCACAATATTATTTTTTTACAGAATAACCTTTAAAAATATATTATTTTAGTTAATTTTAAATGTTTTTCTATTACGGACGTATTTTTGCATTTAAAAAAAATAAAAACGTATATTTTCAGAAGAAAAAATAAATCACGGAGTTAGTGATTATAAAAGGAATCAGGATTAAATAAATAAATAAAATATATTTTCATTATTCCACCAAAATATTTCAAAAAACTTTAGAGACTAATATTGAAATGTTTCCTCGTGAAAAATGAATATAAAGTAGTTTGACGAATTTAAGAAAAAATGAATATTACGTCATAACTTTTCTATACAAGATTTTCACGTAAAAACGGAAAATGAAATAAATAGCTTAGCAGATTTTTTTTTTAATCTTTAAAGCAAATATTACGTCATAAGTATAATGAACGAAAGGCAGGTGAATATGACGACTTTTTATACACTGCTCAAAACAATTAAAAGATATTGCAGTTTTAGGTGGATTTTGTATCTGGGAAACTTTTTAGCTGATTGATACATGGTCGACAGACATAGTAGGTTATATGAGAATAAATTACAAATGTTTGGCAGAAAAAAATGCATTTTATTGCGCATTTGTGTACAAAAGTAAAAAAACACAATTTGTGCATATGAGAAAAAAAGAATAAGAAAAGTTGTTTTCTTCAAAGAAAATCATTTTCAGTAGGGGGTATGGTTTCCACGGGCGGCCAGCAACGATGAACACCTTTGAGGCATGGACTCAATGAGGCGTCGACGATAATGACGAGTTGGGGTGTTCTGCCCCACTCTTCCAGAAGAGCTCTTTCCAGTTCTTGGAGAGTTTGTGGGGGTTGTTGGCGGCCAGAAACTCGTCTTCCTAGAGCGTCCCAAACGTGCTCGATTGGATTCATGTCTGGAGAACACGCTGGCCATTCCATTCGAACGATTCCTTCCTCGAAAAGGAAATCCTCCACCAGGTTTGCACGATGTGGCCTGCAGTTATCGTCCATTAAAATGAAGTTATCTCCGATTGCTGCAGCATAAGGGACTACAATAGGTCTGAGAATCTCATCCCTATATCGGCGACCTGTCAGAGCTCAATCTCGAATGATGTAGAGGTCAGTGCGCCCGTCAATGGAGATGCCACCATACACCAACATTCCTCCACCGCCAAATCTGACACTTTCGTGC
This sequence comes from Maratus speculifer, assembly GCA_964019185.1. Lineage (NCBI taxonomy): Eukaryota > Metazoa > Arthropoda > Arachnida > Araneae > Salticidae > Maratus > Maratus speculifer. The sequence goes on from OZ025299.1 coordinate 226,703,508, forward strand.
ACGAACGCAGGATTATTCCTACTGCCACGGTCCCTCCAAATAAAAATACGCCTATTATCCGGATGCACAGAAAAACGGGACTCGTCAGAAAACAGAATATTGCTCCATTCATTTCTCCTCCAGTTGACATGCTCGGTTGCCCACTCCCTGCGGTCGCGACGATGCCTTGATGTTAATCTAACACATACCATCGGTCGGCGAGCATACAGACCTACAGCATGGAGCCGGTTTCGGACAGTCTGAGTTGAAATCGTGGTGCCTGTAGCCGAGAGAAGGTGTTGTTGGAGTAGCGTTCATGTTTCGGTGTCTCCGAGCTGTTAACGCTAAATACCGATCTTCATTGGGCGTTGTTGCCCGTCTACGACCTTGCCCTGGTCTTCGGCCTGTACATCCACTCTCCAAAAAAACGGTTCCAGATCCTGGAAATGACACTTTGTAACACTCAAATGGCTTGCGCTACTTCGGCTTGAGTTTGCCCCCTTCTAACCTACCAACAATTCTCCAAGCTTCTGAATCTGTCAAATGACTTCGCTGAGACATCGTACTCATCGAAACAAAGCAATCACTGAATGCCGATCATCCTTGTCTTCATTCTCTTTTATCCAGTTGAAAGTCAAATTTCATTCGCTGCCGCTGAAGCGACGTTTTGGACGTCGAACTCAAAATTTGCATACTCCACAATTTGAAAACCAGAAAAATTTGCATTTGTGATTCTCTTCTATTTTCGGCAAAAAAAATTCGTTTATATCTTTATTTTATATAAAACTTCAACTATCCTTTAATTGTTTTGAGCAGTGTATTTTAGATCAGGGCTAGCCAACCTGGCGCCCGCGAAACACCAGAAAAATTTTACAGAAATTTTTAATTTTTCAAATCTTTGAATATCTCCGATTCAAGAAGGTTTTGATTTCTGTAAGAATTTTCTGGTACTCCGCGGGCGCCAAGTTGGACAGCCTTGTTTTAGATTATTGAAAATAACTGCAAAATTTATACTTGAAACCGTAAAAGGACATTAAACTTTCTTATATTAAAAATGTGTGTTAATTGAGAGGAAAATATTCATTTTAATAGAATACTTTATTCAGCTTGTTTGAAAATGGCGCATATTTTGGTGGTCACTTCTTTTAATATTATAATAATTCCACGATTTTTTTATGAAATTTTTAAAATTCCCCTTTTTAAGGAAAATTATAGCATATTTTTTTATGAATTAAAATTTGTGAAAATTTAATTATTTACATTCAATTATAAACATAATTTTCATTGTTAAGAATTTAAATACACAATTTATTCTTATTATATGAAATCCTTTACGCAAACGGTACTTGCGTATTTTAAAAGAATTATATTATGATTTTTTTGTAAAGTGGCAACAAAAGAATTGTAAACAAATAAAATTAATTGTTAGGTTCGTTATATAAAGTTTTAGTAAAATTCGAATGTTTAAAATTGAGCCGAATGAAACATTTATTATTAAGAAATAATTACTATTAGTATTACTTTTAATATGTTTGCTGTTTAAAAACATTTTATGGAATTTGGCTGAATTTATATATTTAAAATTAAAATAAGCCAAAATATAAAAAAAACTTTTTTGCTTAATAAAGATGAAAAATAATATAACAAAATATTGTTACTTTTAAATATTTATCTTATGAAATAATGCTTCGTGAAACCGAAAAAAGCATGGTTTTTGCATGTTTTAGCATAGGGGGAACTGGGGCACATCGATACTTGGGGCACATTGATACACCCCCTGTACAGCACACAGGGTCATTACAGGAAATTTCACAACTTCTTCAAAAGATGATACTAGTGAAATTAACTACACACAGAAAGTTTTGGAATGATTGAATAGTTTGATGGAATGGGATGGGGGATTAATTTTTTTTTGTAGGTCAAAAGTAAATTTGAGTTGCACAATTGAAATGGTATTATACAACTGTTCCAGTATTTTCAACCGAAAAGAATACCCTCCCTGGCAAGTAAAGCTACTCTTTATCAGTTCCTCCTTCTTTATTGTTAGATAAATTATGAAGTGTTGGATTTGCGACTCATTTTATTCAAAATGGCTGTATGGGGCACATTGATACAGTCTTTGTCGGGGCACATTGATACAACCTAAATCCTTTTCTAGTTCATTTTATTATAACCTTTTATTATTTTTTTTACCATGCACTCCTTAATTCAACCCTTTTTCGTCAAAATTTTCTACTATTAGTTTTTATTGAAGTGAAGTAGGTCTAATTTCTTTATATTAGAACATTTTATAGTATTTTTGCAAACAGAAGACGTACAAACTTACACAATATCTAGTGCTAGTAGAATTAACTAAAGAAATGGACGGCAGCCTGGCAAATCTCAAATTTATATCGATTCTCCAGCGAAAAAAGTATTATCGACATCAGAAATATTAAGTAAGAGAAACAAGCTGCAGAACAGTACAGGATAATTAAATTATAAACATAATTTTTAATATAATTATCCTTTATGTTCTGTTTGTAAATCGATTTATAAACAGAAAACCTGGTGATTCTTTCACCTTTCCTAAGAAAGTAGATAATTCTGGGGTTAAATTGCCAGATATGACAAAGTTACCACAGCCAACAAACAGACAAGGAACAGCCTGAACATCAGGTCATTATAAATTTCATTTTGATTGCTTTAATATCGCTTACAAATAAACTGTGCGCGATTTTAATGTCTATAAATATATATAAAATGGTTTGCTAACTATTTTTCTATGAAAAATATGCATTGGTGTTATTTTGTCTCCATTCTTAACAGACGTGTCAAAGTGTATCAATCTGCCGCGGGGATGGGGCACATTGATACAAATTACTTTTTTTGATTTTTTTAAAATTACATGCAAAAATAATGTATAAAACAACGATTGTATATAACACATTACACAGGTTTTGCTGACATCACATAGAAAAATAACTTAAAATTTCTGCTTTCTAGACACCAAAAAATTTTTTTTGAAAAAAGCTGTATCAATGTCCCCCAGTTCCCTCTATCTACTTAAGTTTGGAGAGCTTTTTTTAAAAATAAAATGGGCAGTATTCTATAAATACACATATTTTTAGTCCAATTGTTTTACAGAATGTTAAAAAAACTCATTAAATCCTAACAATATTTTCATAAACTTTCTAGTAGTAGTATTAGCGAACAAGTCTTTCCAGGTGACTGAAGTAGCCCCTTAAACAGACCTTCCCTATGAGAGCACCTGAATGTTTCAAGTATGTAGGAGTGAACATATTTTTATAATTGTGCTAAAAAGAAAAGTTCAAAATTGAAAATTTAAAAACACCATTAATATAAGATGCTTATTTCGTTTTTATATTTGTTTTGCATCTTAATCCAGTAAAAATATAGTATCCATTATCAAATGTAAGTACGTCGAATAAATTTTATAAAGTTCTTGTTGAAAATATAATAACTCGTAATTTTTTTATTTTTATTTTTATTTTTCCATGATGCAACATACACATTAACAATTTGAAATCAGATTGATTGTTTTAATTTTTTTCTTCTTTCATATGACAAATTTTCCATAGAAACAAAGAAAAAAAAGTACGTATGTATACAGGTGCGGCTGAGTCATTTTCATTCTTCAAACCGGATTAAGGAGAACATTGTATTCTTCTGTCCACTTCATAGTTTAAATGAGATCATTTATTTACATATACACTGTATTCGAAGATCTTTTCTATTTTCAATTGTCTACTACTAAAATACTGATAAAGCATATCATTTGGTGCTTTTTCAAACCGATAAATGAGGTTAATAATGACAATCGAAAAATGTTAGCTAAAATAAGAGACCTAGGGAAATTTAAGTACATAAATATCGAGTTAAAAATTATTTTTTAATGAGATTTTAAATTACTGTGGATAAAAATAACTAAAAGCGTCTTAACTTCTGAAGTGGTAAAAAAAAACGTAGCTAGTTTCCAGAGCAATATATTTATAGCTTTCTTCGTCAATCAAAATACGTGCAGTTTCTAAAATATAAAAAACGTATCTTCATAAATCCTACTTTTCTAAATGTTCATAAGATTTATTTTGTATAGTTTTAAACTTGCACATATTCCTTTGTACGCTAAAAAGAGCTATAAAATTACAATTTTCACATGCAACTCCATTTCCTTTTTTATAAAGAGATATCTGCAATTTTCAAAATTTTATTTACAGCATTTTTTTGAATATTTCTTATTTTAATTAATTCGGTGTTGTGACATTAGTACCAAAAGCAAAATTTATTATTTCGCTGATTAAAAGCAATATTCTTCCATAAATAGGCGCAGGTATTCAGTGTTGAATTCAGACACTTTTTTCCGGGCGGGATTTTTTGTGGTTTCGAGGGGGGGGGGATAACAGAGAGAAAAATTGCATTTTTCGAACACTGAAAACACAAAATCTGAAATCTTCCTGGGGAGTAATCTCATTGCCTCAGGGAAATGCTCCCCCTGGGTCACCTCTTGAATTCAACAGTGCTTGTAATATACCATAAAACATTGACCTTTCTATAAATTTTCATAACGATATTCCACCCTACATTATATTTTTTAAAAATAGAACGTCATTAAGCAATATTGACCGCAATGTTGTCAATTTAGCGTGCCTTTTTATTCAAAATACGTATCAGAATTTTCGAACAATAATTTTCGTTTTATTTATTCAGAGACATTCGGTAAGTTAGCCAAAGATTAAAATTATCGAAAAATTCTGATATAAATATTTCTAGAGCATTGTTCCCAAATTTCTTGCCCGATCTGATAAGTAGTAAAGGAGTTATTTATTATATTTTTAACTTTGGCGGCAATATGTTGAAAATTGACTTTTCTTATTGTAAAATAAAATTTTTCAATTTTTCCGGCGAGAATGCAATATTAGAGACATTATTGCTTGCCCCTCAAGGAGTTAAATGTTATCATTAACACATATCACCTCTAAAGTATTATTAAAGTCATAAGCGTAAAAATTGGAGTGGCTCATGGGGCTTAATCTCTCCCTATTCAAAACATATTTTTAGACTACAAATAAAATCTATTTTCGTGTTGTATCTAATAAATTATTAAAATTAAGATCAAATTCAGTTTAAAATTAAATGCATCATTCATTATGAACGATTGGAAATTCCCGAAAATGCTTAATAATTTTTGTCATTCCTAATTGTTTAATTATTTTCATTGTTTGAGAGACCATTTGAGCCCACTCATCAATTACTGTACCATTGATTAAATTTTATGCATTTATGATAAACAAATTCTCTTTTCGTTAGTCTATCATAATAGTCATAGATGTCGCTATATTTGATTTTTAATCGCTTTCCTTGTTGATACATAGATATAGCTTTGAAACAGAAAATATTTTTTGAAAGCAAAACAATCTAGTGCTGCCATCTCTTAACATAAAATGGATTTATCTTCTGGATAGACGATAAAACGGAGCAGGCTGATATAAGAATAAAATTAATTATTGATCTTAAAAATAATGGGAAAAATTGAATTTATCTGGGCGTCAATAAAAATCATTGGTGCCGTCCTCATAAGGTCAATTTTTTCCTCTTTATCCAATTCTTTGACTGTTTCAACATGGTTTAGGATTCGTAATTACTGCTCCTTGATTGATTTTTGCTTGACGATTATTTTAATAGGCTACACAGGGCCAGCAACAATATTTAGCATATATTAGTAAAAAAGAAAAAAATATTTAGAAAATGTTAATGTACAGGGTATTCCGTAAATTATTGTCAGAGTTTCCTTATCTCGTGACTTTTCATTAAAGAACATGACGGAATATATTATTAAATATTGGTAAAGTACAACAGAAAATTTATTTCCGTAAAAACACCAAAACAATTTCATATGCTTAAAGTTGCAACTCAAAACATTATAAATAAAATGACGATTATAATATAATCGTCAGTTTATCAATATTAAAATTCTATCAACTTTATCAAATTTATTAAAAAATATGAGCAACAACTTAGATAGATATACATAATTCGTTAATTTTGGAAAAAATGACAAAAATCAATGCCACGTCTGATGTTATCATACTGAACGTAGAATAATCATTATAAATCCTTCAGAAAGCCGTTTTAAGGTCATTGTTGGTCCCCTTGGTACATTAACTTACATTTCATTTATTTGTCTTAAACATTTCCTCGAAACCAAAAATATTTTGTGATAAAATATACTCGAGTTGATGCTCGAGTTCTAAATTTGTTTAAAATAATTTTTACAGGTAAAATAACTGTTTAATAAACTTTTTTATTATATTTTGACGTCGGGCTATATTGTATTTACAGATAAAAAACTTACATTAAAACACGCTTCTCTCCATTATCCTCTATAGGTTAATTTCGTTATTCGTTTTATAATTATAAGCAGAATGTATCAGGAAATTATAAGTATAATAATTATTTCAGTGACTGAATGATTCAACAATGCAATACATGGTGTGTCAAGTCCATCAATTGATAATTGGAAGGGGTTTCTGAGATGAGACAAAACGTGATAGACTAGACATATTCATTTCAGTATCGGAGCTACTAATTATGAAAAAATGTTGAAGCAATATGTTTGTTGCTTAAGACTTTAAAAATTAATCTCAAGTCTTTAAAAATAGATTTTACAATGTACAAGGTGTACCCCGTTCTATTTCGACGAATAAAAAATGCAAATTATATTGATTAGTCTAACTTTCAAACAAATATCATTTTAACCTAAAGTTAGCAAAATACTCCTTCTATAAAACTTAGTTGTCCAAATTACTGAAGAATTAAATTTTAATCTAAAACGTAATCAGTTAAATATAATAATATCAGTTATTAAGATGAAGTTTTCAATTGAGGCTCTTATGCTTTGTATTCCGGAATGAAAAATACAGTAAAATGTATTCCACTTTGTCACAATTTTTTTCCCAATGCACTCAAAAAAATAAATGTGTAAATTAGCTAATTTTACCCGAATACATGTGTAAATTTCTAAAATTACACACCTGTCATAAAATTTACGCATTTTTTTTCTGAAATTTACCTGTTTATATGTGTATTTAGGATGTGAAAGTAAGTGTGTAATTTTTTATCACTTGAAAAACTCAAACAAGTGTGTAAATGTCTAGAAATGCTTGGATTTACACTTATTTATGTGTTAGTCTAATTTAAACTTAATTATAAGTACACACATAAGTGAGTAATTTTTTACAAATGCATACTTGTCATAAAATTTACACATTTTGAACAAAAAATTACCTTTTTTTATGTGTACCTAGCATGTGAAATCAAATGTGCAATTTGTTATCCCTTGATTAACTCATACAGATGTGTAAATGTAGAAAAGTACTTGCATTTACACGAATGAAAGTGTTAATCATAATTAAGGATCAACTGAATCAACGATTTTTAAGATCAAAGCAGAAACTGAAACCGAATTTTGGTACTCATCCCATTTTCGGCCGAAAACGAAAACGATCCAAAAGATTTTAAGTGATTAATACATACAAAAAGATTAGAGATGGGCAATATCGTTCCTTTTAAGGAACCGTTCCAGCCGGATTCGTTCACCAAAAGGAACGAGTTCTTTGGACTCGTTCCTATTGGAACCGTTTCGAAAAAAGGAACGATTCCGTCAAAGGAACGATCTTGAGAAAAAGGAACGAATTCCAGAAAAAAAGGACGATTTGAAGAAAAAAAGGAACGAATCCGTAAAAAAAGGAATGATTCCGACAAAGGAACGATTTTGAGAAGAAGGAACGAATTCGAGAAAAAAGGACGATTTCAAGAAAAAGGACGATTTCAAGAAAAAAAGGAACGAATTCGAGAAAAAAGGACGATTTCAAGAAAAAAAGGAACGAATTCGAGAAAAAAGGACGATTTCAAGGAAAAAAAGAGGAACGAATCCGTAAAAAAAGAAACGATTCCGACAAAGGAACGATTTTGAGAAAAAGGAACGAATTCGAGAAAAAAGGACGATTTAAAGAAAAAAAGGAACGAATCTGTAATCAAAGGAATGAATCCGATAAAAATGGAACGAATCCGAGAAAAAAAGGAACGACTTCGAGATAAAAAGGAAGGAATCCGATAAAATAGGATGGATTTTTTTTTAAAGTTCCAAGGGGAAAAAAACGCGTCCGAAACTATTTTACGAAAAAGGGAACGAATCTGGAAACAGGCATAACAGATCTCGGAGCGACATGCAATCCCTAATGTTTATTATTTATAACTAATTTATTTTCTTACGTATTCATTTTTTTCATATCATTTCTTATGGTTTGCTTTAATTTTTAAATATTTTGGACAGATCATTTTGTTTTTAAGAGTTCATTTTATTCATCTGTGTGCGTTATTAATTAGCATAGTTATTTCTATTCCCCATAATATAAGTATTCCCTGACATTATGATTTATTGTTTTAAGCATAATTGCTCTTGAAAAATTGCATTTGGTTGACATTTCATTTATCGCTATAGTTTATCAATGAAATTTTACTGTAGCTTTGGTTTTGGTCATCAGGCTGTTGCGGCGGTCTATTAGATTTTCAATGTAATCATTGCTTTCCTCTTCAAAATCTGTCGTCAAATGACCTTCGATTTATTTTATTATTTTTGCGTAGGAAATTTCTTTATTGATCTAATATTTGATATCAGCGTCTATGATTTGTTTCCTTTTCAAAATTCACCCTAACGTAATCTTTAACTTATACATCGGTCCTCGTAACCGGCCGTTTTCCAAGTTGGTCCATTTCAGTACGATTCCTCAGGAATTGGGAATTTCGGAGTCTGCCCATTTCGAGAAAATTCCTAGAAGTCCATCTATTTAGGAATTAAGGGTGTATTCGAAAAAAATATTTTTCTACCTTCAACAACTCGAAAATTTCCGATTCCCGAAAATTTCAGACACATTTTTAACCCTTTCCGGCACACTTTGCCCGGTCTGGGATACCTAACTTTAATTCCAAACTTGCAAACGGTACCAATAACATTTTAGTAAAATTTTGCTTTTGCAACAAAGGCTTAAATTAAGGAATTCAAAATATCTAAAAAAATCATTTGAGAATTCCGGTGTCAGTCAATATTTTCTTATTTTACTAACAGATTTTGCCCGTGCCGGAAAGGGTTATGTACCAATGTAGCAAGAATGAATTTAAGAATAAATCAGACAATAAGCAGTTTGGATTGGAATACACCTTTAACCCCTTCGCTTGTGTTTTTTTGGGTCAGGGAATCCGAATTTGTATCTTTTCAGCAAAAATTTCACCCGGCAACTCCCCTCCCTCAATTTTTAATAAAATGCACCTCAAAAGAAATTTTAAAAAATTCAATTTTTTCCTGTTTTAGCGAAAAAGTATCTACAAATTTTGATGCAGACAAAATTTCCAAGAAGTACGATGCATAACATTATGATGTAGGATGAAAGGGGAGGGGGAGCATCGTTTGCTTTTTCTCACCTCCGAACTTTCAATAATTCTTATTTTATGTTTTTGGGTCATTGAATCCGAATTTTTTACTTCTCCCCCCCCTCCCTCCCGGGAAAAAAGTAAAATAATCGCCAATATAGGTTTTTTATATTTTTTGACGAAAAATTATCTAGAAATCCAGAATGTAGACAGAATTTTCAAAAAAGTACGATGCATAACATTATGACTTAGGATGAATGGAGTGTGTGTGTGTGTGGGGGGGGGGGAGCCTGCCTCACAGCGCTACGTGCACTAAGTTATGCAATTCTGCTTTTACAAAATTTGTGTGCATGTGTTTGAGGGGAGGAGTTGCTGGGAGAAATTTTCATTCAGCGATCCACAAAACATAAAATAAGTTTTTTCTAGAGCTACAATGAATTTTGCTAGGTATAGCCGCTACATGGTCTCTATTGCCTTGACTCAGGCGACCAGGGTCGTGCGAAGAGAAAACTGTACCCGCGGCAAAGTCTCAATCTAGCGCTTTCCTAGTAAGTTGGGGGGGGACACCTCAACTTTTCTTGCGACAGGCCAAAACATAACGTTGGTTGGTAGTATAATTTTGGCGCCCCATAAGTTTCCGCGATCAAGGTGACCGCCCCCGTCGCACCCTTCCCTTTTACACGGGGCTGCAGATGATACAGTGCCACAGCGCATGTTGAGAGGCAGACTCCCTCCTTCAAATTCATGCTACGTCATGATGTCACGTATCTTTTTTGTAGCAAATTTTGCCTGCTTTCTGAATTTCCTTTTTTCCAAAAACTTTTAATTAAATATATATATATATATATATATATATATATATATATATATATTAAAATTAATATTTTTTATTATGTTACCCGAAATTAAACGTATTTTGGGTATCATTTTATCTTTTCTTTTTTTCTTTTCTTGAGGGAGGATTTTAGTGAGAAGTTAAAAATTCGGATTCAGCGATCCCAAAACATAAAGTAAGTCTTGCAGGAAAAATTCGGAGGAGTAACGGGAGAGCGAAGACATATCATGCGATTGGTTAACCTCCTCAGTCCTGATGTCGCCTATAGGTGACACAAAAGAATATCCATTAAGTTCATTTAATGCAATCTAATTTAATAAATCTTTTAATTTAATTTAAAATTGTTAAAATTACTTACTTCTAGAGGTTTTTACGTGCATATTAGAGGCATCCATACATACTGATACATCTTTGAATATGTTTTACAGTAATTTAAAACTAGTTTGTGTGGTTTTTCTTAATATTTGTCTCAGATTTGAGGAATTTAAGGGGAATTACATAACGTAGTGCATGTAGCGCCGCGGCGTATGTTGAGAGGCAGGCTTCCCTCTTCCCGTTCATCTTACGTCTTAGTCATGCATCGTATTTGTTGCAAATTTTGTATACTTTCAAAATTTCTGCATACTTTTTTACTAAAACTATAAAATAATTGATTTTTTTCTTAAATAACTTTTTTTTTTGGGGGGGGGGAGGAGGTGAGTGTTATACTAAATTTTAGGGGAGTTGCCGAGGAAAATTTTGGTGGGGAGTTGAAAATTCGGATTTAGCGAATTAAAAAACATAAAAAAGCATTTTTCCAGAATTATCATGAATTTTGCTAGGTGGAGACCCAATACGGTCTCTATTGCCTGGACTATTGTTCATACAGATTTTCCTCTATGTAATAAACCTCAATGTAAGTTGATTAAAACAATCTTCGAGAGTTTCAAGATTGTTTTTTAATCATCTTCTTCAGGAGAGAAAAACAAGACGCCAAACTTATAAAATGATACATGAGCGAGCGCTATTAGATTGTCTTATCTTTCTTTTGACAAAGAAGATTCTCAAATTCAAATTATACTTGAGGAAAAATAGCATGAAACCGAAATGTACATACCAGTGCGTAACTATTAAAATAATCGAAAATCAGTTATTATCCCATTAAAGTGCAATTTTTATGACATGATGATGTATTTCTTATATTATTCAAAACCGTTTCAAATCAGTTTTTTTTCTTTCTTTTAATCTTGTTTTTCTTGAACATTCATTCTATATATATATATAATTTCGTATGATATATTTACCAATTAGAAAAAGCATCAGTGCATGTATCTAAAACTATATGGTGTTCCATTACCTTCGGATCTTGGTACTCAATCGATAAAGCACGTTTAGGTTCACTCAGGTTTCACTCAGATATAAAAAATCAACTTCGTAAATTATTTCTTTCAGATCAATTTTGCATGAACACGTCAGATAGTATTGTAATTAAGTCACAGATGACAGTAAATAATTTGTAACAGATAATATCTTAAATGAAGTAAAATAATATATTTCTATTTTTCGAAACATTATACTTAAGAGGATATAATGCGCAGTTGTAGTTTATTAAATGTTTGTCCCCTCCTACAACTTTAATTTCTTTTCTCTTTATTTCGTTTTTCTTCGTCTCCCCTCCCCCCTCTCCCCGCTTTTTTTTCATACACATTCGAAGGGTATTTGGGCAACACACTTTGCTTTAATAAATCAAAATATATCTTATTTTAAAATAAAATAGCGTATTTTAATTTATTAAAACTGGCCAATCTACAAGAACACGAACCGATTTTTTCGGAATCGATCCATTTCGAACCGAATCCAAGAAATCGGTCTGATGAATCTGTCCTTTTCGGAGTCGTTTCATTTCGGAACGAGTCCGAGGAATTGGTCCTTTTCGGAGTCGTTTCGTTTCGGAACGAGTCCGAGGAATTGGTCCTTTTCGGAGTCGTTCCATTTCGGAACGAGTCTGAGAAATCGGTCCTTTTCGGAGTCGTTTCATTTCGGAACGAGCCCGAGGAATCGGTCCTTTTCGGAATGTTTTCATCTCGGAACTAGTCCGAGGAATCGTTCCTTTTCGGAATGGTTTCATTTCGGAACTAGTCCGAGAAATCGTTCCCTTTCGGAACGAGTCCGATCAATCGTTCCTTTTCGGAATGATTTCATTTCGGAACTAGTCCGAGGAATCGTTCCTTTACGGAATGGTTTCATTTCGGAACTTGTCCGAGGAATCATTCCCTTTCGGAACGAGTCCGATCAATCGTTCCTTTTCGGAATGGTTTCATTTCGGAACTAGTCCGAGGAACCGTTCCTTTTCGGAACTAATCCGAGGAACCGTTCCTTTTCAGAACGAGTCCGAGGAACCGTTCCATTTTGGAATCGTTCCGAAAAGGAACGAATCCTTTTTACAGACAGGAACCGTTCGTTCAGTTCCACCGCCGGAACCGTTCCTTAGGAATCGTTCCTCAACAAATGACACATCTCTATTAAATATTGATTCACTTCACATGCGCGAATGCAATCAAAATATGATATACAGAATGTTTTAGCTAAGTGTATAGTGCTTTTATGAAAGTCGGAAAAACTAAAGAAAATTATCGTCGCTAGAATAAGCTCGAAATCCGTTGTTCCCAACATGAATCAAAAATATGAGGGACTGTGTTTATATAGCCATTGATTTGTGTCAATATAGTATATATATTATTTGGATTGTAGTTGAATTTTAATTGAATCTTAGTTTCTGAAAGCACATATTGCTGAAGAAATTCAAAAGAATTATTTTAGCAACTTATTTTTCTTTAGCTTTTTATTTTTAAAAATAGTATTACACCTTAAATACGCAAAATATAAAATTATTTTGAAATTTTACAGTCAGAATATCAGATAAAGTTAACCATTGATATTTGATAGGATTATCATGTTTGCCATCTTGTTTGCCTGTCGATACCGGTCATGACAGTAATCCGATTATAGCGAAATTCAGTAGAAACGTTAGTTACATCTTTAAAATATGTCGCGCTATTTTCAGCAAAATTTGGTTCATACGTCTATAAAGCACAGAACATTTTGCTTTTGCGTCTTTATGTTTGACTAGATTTCGAATTTTAAAATATCAATCCTAACTGCATAAATTGAACAACATTTAAATAAGCAATTTAAAATTTACACTGTTGCCTTTCAGTTGGTTGTAAATAAAGCTTAAAAATGGATTAATGATAATAAGAACAATATATTTTATTAGATTTCTATTTCAATTTAATAATTTGCATAAAAAATAGGTACATATGCATTTAACTATTTAATATTTATTAACAATGAAAAATTAGTTCATATTAATCCATTTCCATACAATCTGCACGTGACATTGACAATATTTAAATTTAATTTAAACAAAGAACTTTAAATGAAAAGCGGTGTTGTATAAAAAAAAGATAAACAAATAAAAACAAATATATCTTTTTTTCTAATAAGGAATTTTTTTGTATGAGGATGAAGTAAAATTTCGTAATGAAAATAAAACAAAGCTTATCTGGTACATAACTCTAATTTAAACGCAAAGAAATATCCACCAATTTCTTTTTTTTTTAACATAAAATATGGTATTGAATATAAAATATCGTTGACATTAACACGTGTATGAAACAATAAGAAAATTTATTCAGTCCTATACATATAAAGCTCCAGAAACCGTACTATTTCTGAGAGAGACAAGATAATCACTGAGTTTAAGAATTACTCAATAATCTAAAAAAATGCTATCAAGATTTAAAATGTTATGAAATTATAAGAAAAACAACTCGCTAGTATTCAAATTTTATGATAGAAATATAAACAATAAACAATAAAAATTATACTGATCATAAATTACATGATCCATATAGCAAGTAGGGTGATAGTGATGTTTCATCTACGTCAAAAAAAAAAAAAAAATTATTGTTGGACAACGTCATTTCATAAAATGGATCAGAGAGTTCATCTAATAAGATAGCACTGCACTGATACCAGAATCAGTATTATAAAACATTTTAATGCTTTTAAAAATACAGAAAGACAGTAACTAAAGATTCGGACTTTGAACATTGGTATAATAGTATATAGTGTTATGTAAACAGATTGCAGCATTAATTTCTTTGATATGCATTAAATTGCTGATTCGTGTGTCAATATAATAAAAATTATTAAAATTTACATTAAAAAATCTTTTACATAAAAAATTACATGAAATACTATTTGGTCATCAAAGATGTGATTCGTTCAACTCTATAAATTTAATTATAGATACTTTTATAAATAGTAAAGGGAGGACAGATGCTGCTGTGAGATAGACGGCGCAAAGATTGTGAGGTTGTGATAATTTTTATTGTTTATTGTTTATGTTTTCTATCATAAACATCATTAAGAAGTTCGTTATTAGGTCGGATTGCTGTTCTACGGTGAGAAAAAAAAAATTACATAAATCAAAATCTACCTATGCGGAAAAGATGTTCTGTTACATGGAGATTTAGAGAAAAATAATTTAAAAAATAATTTAAAAGTTTAATGCTGCCGCAATGAAGTTGAATTTTCGAAAAAATATGGAAAAAGACCTATATTTGGTTAGATGATTTTTGACACAAAATAATTCTTTTAAAAATCACCAAAACCTACATATGCTAAAAAGGTGTTATGTAAAAAGATCACTGTTCAATAGAATAGTGATTAACAGAAATATAATGATAACTAAAAATTTCAAAATTGAATGCAGCCACAAAGTGGTTAAAATTTTAAAAAAATGAAAAAAACTTAATTATCATTAATTAATTTTAAAACAAAATTTTTTAAATATTAATGAAATCCCCTTTTGCGGAAAATACATTATATTGTATGAAGAGTACAGCAAAAAAAATTTTTAAAAAATAATTTCAAAATTTAATACAGCCGCAAGGAAATTGAATTTTTGAAAAAAAATGTCAATTCCATTTTTTTCAGCGGAATGTTTGTTTGTGTACTGTGTTGTCTAGTGTACCTTGAATATTTATGCACCATCGCTATGTTGAGAAAAGTCAAGGCTTTCCTCATAGGAAGCAGGACGTTTCGGTTCCGCCATTTCGGTCCTGCCATTTCGGTCTCGCCGTTTAGGTCCCGAGACATTTCAGTCCTTAGCTGCTTCGGTCCCAAGACATTTCGGTCCCTTCTCCAGTAAAAGGAAATTTTGTGAAATAAGACATAATTTTATAGGGAACATTGTAGAGTTTTTAAACTGAAGGACATAAAATTTTTGTATAATGCGATTATAAGTGCCCAAAAGCAGCACACACGTACAATTCTTATCCAAAATATTATAATTCACACAAATTTTGTAAGGTAATCCTAATTCTCAAAACAGTTAGTAATTTTAATATAAAAATTAAATTAATATTTTATTAAATATATTTATTAATTAATAACATCATTAATTTACATAATGAAATTTTCCTTAAAATAAAATCGATACATAATCCCGTTTATATTCAATACTTCATCATATTTCCTGGTAGTTCTAAACTGAAATTTATCTTTTACTTGTTTGTTTATTGTAAGATATCCTGGGGTAATAACGCCACGTTAAGGCTCTACCAATTTTCACGGCTTAATTTTAGATTGTATTTTTCAAACAAATATAGGATTTGATACAACAACTCATTGTCTATCTATAGAAAAAAAACAATTCAACAGCTATGCATTCATAAAATTTAATGGCGTGATTTCATGAACAATGCTATTTGGCGTTATTACCCACCTAGGCGGGTAATAACGCCATGGAAACAAATCTATAAAATAATATGGAATAATCCCATGTAGATTGCCCATTTCTAAATATACAAACTCTACAGCCCTAGAAATTGACAAATTGTTGACAAAAAATTTCTAAGCGATAGAAAATGTTTCATTTTTTGTAAAAATGCAAGAAAAAAAGGGGGGGGGAATATCTGACCCTGAGTTTCTTTTTGCCTAAGAAAGACTGCTTAGTTAAAATTATTTGAAACATTGCATAATTTTAACTGTATTTATCTAAATCAGTATTTATGTTCCCATATATGCATTCTATGGGATAAAAAATGTTCACTTTTT
The DNA here is from genome assembly GCA_964019185.1 of Maratus speculifer. Taxonomy (NCBI): domain Eukaryota; kingdom Metazoa; phylum Arthropoda; class Arachnida; order Araneae; family Salticidae; genus Maratus; species Maratus speculifer. The sequence goes on from OZ025299.1 coordinate 226,719,853, forward strand.
TGTGAAAATGAAAGGAAAAGGAGATTGGGGGAGCAGCTACAGTATGAAACACCCTGAGCATTTGTTTACTTAAAAAGTCCCACTTAAAGATAATTATAAAAAACATTGTATGGTTTTAACCTTATTTGTAAACAAAATGTAATATTTTTATCATGTGGAATTTTATATCGAGATTTATGTGTAAAAATATTTTTGTTAACACTGTTATAGAAGTCTTTTAATGAATTTTTAACCCGTAAACCCACACTAATGTGGACTAGCACAAACTTAAAACGTCAGCTTTATAGTAAACATCTTTTAATAAATTTGTATTTTTAATTAAGTAAATAAGATTTTCCTATTATCAATATCCGTGTGAGATCCCTTATTTAATTTTACACATAATTCATGTGGTTATATTTCACTATCTCTATATTAGCAATAAAATTAATCTTTAACTGCTGTTAGTAAGCTCACTAAACGCTGATTTTTTTTTTTATTTTTTTATTTTTTTTTTTTTTGGGGGGGGGGGGGTTGAATTTCAGATTTTAACTTGTAGTTTCCAATTTATCTATAGGCACAACTGAAATTCTCTTTCGTTTGAAGTCCTCGTACTATTGTTAGAAATATTTAAATAGATTAAATTTAATTAGACTTAACTTTCCCACTGCCGCGACCGGGTATATCCGTTCACTAGGTTGCAGGTTTCACTGCAGTTGAAGCTTTATTTAAATTAATATAATTCTACAGGTTAAAGTTTGAAAATTTTGAAAAACAAAACGCTAAGAAAGCGGACAGTTAAAATTTAGAATTCAATTGAACAATCAAGTGGGAATTTAAAAGGAACCTGATTTTGAAAATGTATGAATTAGAATATCGAAAACATTTTGATATCGTTTTATTTATAAGAGTTTAAAATAGTTTTTACGTTAGTATTGAAATAGAAAGATCAGTTATGGGTATCGGACCCCCCCCCCCCCGCTTTAATCTAACCATTTCTACAATGACAATAATGCTGTCTCATACGTAAAGTAAAAAAAAAAAAAAATCCCCTTCGGATGTAGTTCCGCCACTGTAAGGAATCAACCGGGGTATTACCGTTAAGGAATGGCGTTATTACCCCGATATACTTATTGCGTAGTTCATATTAAATTACAAATTATCTCGCGAACATACCCAGAATCTTCTACAACATTTTGAAAGTACATGAAATGCACTACAAATTTAAATAGTAAACAAAATATTTCATGGTAAATATATAGTCTTCACATCACAGAACTTACCTCGCAAATTTTAGATCAAGCATTAATTTTAGTTGCTTCTATAGACGAGAAGACCTACAAATGGAACAAATTAACTTTAAGCTGTCGTTTGTGTTTTATATGACTCAGAGCCCTTCTGCGCAGAGCCCACAGGTGCCATTTTCCGGATTTTTTCATAATTATGCGTAATATTAGCACTTGGCGTTATTGTGAGGGAGTGACCTTTGTCATAAAGGCACTTTAGTATTTCTGAGATCGTGACGTCAATAATTTAACATGTGTAAGCGTAAAAGCGACATCTATCCTCTCTTTTACTTTAACTTTCTAGAGTGTGTGTGCTCTTTCGGATTCTGCAGTTAGCTCGCGGTTATTAGTGATATGTTAATGTGAAGTATCTCAGTTTGCAGCATATAAAAGCTTGGTTGTGAGTGTGTGGTGAGTGTCTCTGGCATTAGCCAGCGAGAGAGCATCTGTGGCGTTAGCCAGCGTGTGAGTGTCTCTGGCATTAGCCAGCGAGTGTCTCTGGCATTAGACATTAGATAGCGAAGTGCTAGCAAATTGAAGGTAGCAGAGGGCCTCCAGTGAAGTGTAAAGGAGTTCCGATATTTGACTTGAGAGTTGGCCGGGGTAAGAAACTTTATAGTAGTTTCATTTTGATTATTTGTGAATAAAGAATTACACACAGCCACGGGCTGTCTAATTAAGCCTTATCTAGCAGCTCTGCCAAGAGATAGTGAGAAGTAATAGAAGGTGCCACGATTAAGCTAGTCTGGAGCCTGTGAGTATGCGTTTAGCTTTTTCATAGTATTCTCAGTTGTGTAAAATTAAGACTTGCTCCACTTCCCTTCAGCCCTCATCATTTTAATAAACTTTGTTGTTTTATCTTAATTACTGAGTATGTCTGCATTTAACCTCCACCACGACCAACCAATTGTTACAAATGACACTCAACGTGTATATAACGTTACAAATGGCGCCCAACGAAATGTCGGACATTGTGAGATTGTGCCACGGGTGTATTTCACCGGTGAGGGTGATATTAGTGAATTTTTAGTTAAACTAGATGATTATATTTTGTTCAATAATATACCTGAGAAAAGTAGATACGTAGTGCTTAAATGCTCATTGAAGGGCGAAGCACTTTTGTGGTTAGAGAATATAGGAAAGTTTTTGATTACTGATGAAGCGAAAAGATTTGAACTAACTGTGATTGAGTTAAAGAAGGCATTTCCTCCCATTAAAGATAAAAGTATTTTGAGAAAAGAGTTCTATTGTAATAAGCAGAATATTTATGAGTCGGCGTCAAAATTTTATCTACGTAAGCTTGAACTAAGAAATAAATTAGATTTAGATATCACATTTGAGGAATTGTTGGACATTGTTTTTCCTCTTTTTAATCCGAATATACAGGACTTTATTGAAGTTAGAGCACCGAAGAATTTTGCAGAAATGCATCAGATATTATCGAAGTATGAGACTCGGCATAGCTCGGATCAACGGGATTTGCGTAGCCCTCGTCAGAGACCTGTCGCGGATAGTAATTTGAGAAATGAGGGGGATCGTAATTTTTTGAGAGGGGGACAGCGATTTCCGGATAATAATTTGCGTAATAGAAATGATGGATTTGGTCGTAATATGTCGAATACGAGTAATGGTAATAGGAATTGTGGTGGTGCTAATAGTTTTAGAAGTGGTGAGAGAAATATGTATGGAAATAGACAGAATAGTGGTTATGATCGGAGAGGGGGAGTACGGGACAGGAATGTTTCTTCGCAAGTAAGGAGATTAACTTCGGATGAGAATTTGGAAAATAGGTCAATGCAAAAGAGATGTGTTCAGAGGTCGGGTCAGTTAAACTGGTAGGTGACTGTATTTCGGAAGGTATGCAGTCACAGATTAAATCGGAAAAGCCTTCTGTGAGTTTGAATAAAATTACTATTAATCCGGTTGAGTTACCTGAAGTGTTAATTGTGTTAGATGGTATTGTCGTTAAAAGTGTCTTCGATACAGGGGCAGATAAGTCGTTCATTTCTTTTGATTGTTATCGGAAATATTTTTCGTATAAGAAGTTGAAGAGGTTAAGTCTGGTGGTTCAGTCGGCACAGGGAGTAGCTTGCGATAATAAAGGTTCAGTAGAATTGGAAGTTGAAATTCGTTCGGTTAAGACATGTTGGGAGTTTTGTGTGATAGATGGATTAACAGTCATTGTATAGTTGGTGTGGATTATATGAAGGATAGAGGAATTAGTTTGGATTTCTTTAAAAAGTCGTTGATCGTGAATAATGATGAGAATGTGAGTAAGAAAGAGCCTGTTTTAGTGCCAGTTGATTTGGAGGAGTCGGGGTTAAGTGAAATCGAGAAGGAGGAATTTAATAAGTTTTTGAATGAATTTGGAGAGGTTTTTTCTGATAAACCGGGTTTAACGCATGTTGCGTGGCATGAGATTGATACTGGTTTAAAAGCACCTGTTGCTAGTAAACCATATCGTTATGATAAAGTTAAACAAGGTATAATTGATAATCATATTCAAAAAATGCTAGCGGACGATATTATAATGCCAATTGAGTCTCCTTTTGCATCGCCAGTAGTGTTATGTCGTAAAAATAATGGGAAAAGTTTAGATAATCCAGAGGCATATAGGTTTGCAGTAGATTATATAAAGTTATATGCGATAACGCAATACCCTCAGTATCCTATTCCAGTTATTGATGACATTTTGGCTAATATAACGAGTACGAATTATATGTCAATGTTGGATCTTAGGTCGGGTTATTTTCAGATTGCAATGAAGACGGAGGACATACCGAAGACTGCGTTCATTACTCGGGACGGTTGTTTTGCTTTTAAAAGTATGAGTTTTGGTTTATCGGGAGCGCCGGCAACGTTCCAGAAGGCCATGAATAATATCCTTAAACCTTTGCTTGGTAAGGGTGTCTTGGTCTACCTGGACGACATAATTATAATGGCAGCTACTTTTGAAGAGCATTTAAGATTATTGAGGGAAGTATTTACGTTGTTAAGAGATGCTGGGTTAACAGTTAAGTTAGAAAAATTTAAATTTTTGAGAAAAGAGATAAAGTATTTAGGAGTTAAAATTACGCGTGATGGTATTAATATAGATAATGAGAAAATTGAGGCAATTACGTCAATGAGTCCCCCCAAAAATAGTAAGGAAGTGGCGACATTTTTAGGAATGGTGGCTTGGTTTGCCAAGTTCATCCCACGTTTTTCAGAGTTATGTGAACCGTTGTATAATTTAAAAAGGAAAAGGGTGAAGTTTGTATGGTCATCAGCGGCTCAGAGATCGTTTGAATTATTAAAAGAAGCAGTAGTTTCCCTCTTGTTTTGGCTCACCCCGATTATTCGTCTCAGTTTGAAGTGTATTGCGATGCGAGTGCAGTGGGGGATAGAGCGATGTTAGCACAGAAAGGTCGACCTATAGCGTTTGCGTCGAGAATTTTAAATGCAGCGGAAAGGAATTATTCGATTACGGAAAGGGAGTGTCTTGCAGTAATTTGGGCTCCGAATAAATTTCGTTATTTTTCACTAATATAACGGTTAAAGTCATTACGGATCATTCAGCTTTGACAAAAATAACTAATGGAAAGGGTTTGTCGTCTCGTATGGTCAGATGGTGTTTGAAGTTAGCAGAGTATAATGTTGTTATAGAACATAGGGCTGGCAAGGAAAATGCGGTAGCGGACGCTTTGTCTCGAAACCCGCATGGTGGTTTAGAGGTCACGGAGGAAATTAAGTGTTGTGCATTATCTTCGTTGGTGTTAAGGTCACGAGAGCAGTTGATAAGGGAACAGAAGCAAGATGAAGAGTTTGGTAGTTTGTATCGTTATTTGGAAAATCCTGATGATGTCCCGAGCGCAGATGTGCCTATGTTTGAGAAATGGTCCCAATCTTTTAAGCTTATCGATGGTCTTCTTTTTTATTCTAAAATTGTAAATTTCATGGAGAATTAAGAGTTTTTATTCCGGCTAGTCTTCGTAAGGCCATCTTGAAAGAATTTCATGATAATCCATTAGCAGGTCACTTAGGAATCAGGAAAACTTATGCTCGAATTTGTGAATCCTGCTACTTCCCTAAAATGCGGGAAGCAGTGCGCGCTTATGTCTCCAGCTGTAGCACATGCCAACGTTATAATTATAAAAATGTAAGTCCAGCTGGCAAATTAATTCCTATTAAAGTAAATTTTCCTAATGAATGTGTAGGTGTAGATTTAATCGGTCCTTATCCATTGTCTAATCCGAAAAGGTATAGATTTGTACTAGTTATAGTTGATTATTTTAGTAAATGGGTAGAGTTAGTCCCCCTCAGGAAGGCTTCTGCACCTGCAGTTGCCGATGCATTTTTCGATAATTATATTTCTAAATATGGTGCACCAATTAGGGTAGTGAGCGATCATGGCCCTTGTTTTATTTCTGATATATTTAAGGCCCTGTGTGAGAAGCTGGAGATCGATCATTCTTTTACTGTTCCGTATCGTCCTCAGTCTAATATGGCTGAACGTGTAAATCGTACATTAATTCAAATGATTTCTTCTTATGTTGGTTCTCATCATGCAAATTGGGACCAGTTTCTTCAGCATTTTGCGTATGCACTTCGTACAGCAGTTCATGAGTCAACGGGGAAAACGCCAGCTGAATTGTTTTTGGGTAGAAAAGTCATTACTCCATTCCAAAGGCTAGTTATGGTGTCAGATGCGGAAAGTCAGTACATGTGCCAGGATATTGAGAGGTTGGTTAAGGAAGCTCAGGTTCAGATGGGAAAAGCGCAAGAAAAGCAAGCTCAGTATTATAATATGCGTAGAAGGGAGTTAGAAGTGAAAGTTGGAGATTTTGTGTTGGTAGAAAAGCATTGGTTAAGTTCAAGTCGTCAAAAGAGAGTAGCTAAGTTTGGTCCGAAGTTTGTAGGTCCGTTTGAAGTTTTGGAAGTTCGAAATAATAATTTGGTTGTTGATGTCAATGGTGAAAGAATGACGGTTAATCTGGATCAGGTTAGAGTTTATAAGTTTAGAGAAAATGGTAGTGAAGGTTCTCATGTGTCGAGTGGTGTTTCGCGAAATTCCCGATCCAATGAGTGTCCCGAGTCCAGCACTTCTTCATGTAATTCTTTCCATCAATATTCAAGAAGAAAATTTGGTCAAACAGCTCCAAAAACTGTTATTGAAAGTCGAAAGCCTAGCAATCCGAGAGCAAAGTATGATAATAAAAATAAGAGAACAGTATCAAATACATCAGACTCTGTGTGCCATAAAAGACAAAAGATTATAAACTATCCCGTTCCTCCACTTATTAGACAGCAACCTTACAAACATAAATTATCTAATAGTTCACCATCTTCAGTGATTAATCCCCGGAAAAAATTTCGTATGGACACTCGTCAAACTCTTAAAAGAACTTTAAATTCCGAATTTTTGCCTAATAAGAAACAGCATAGATCCGGAAAGAAACGTGGCCTAGGATCTTCAGTAACTTCGGGTGCGTCTAGAAAGAGGAGACAACACTCAGATTACCGGCATCAACAGTGGGAATCTCGCCATGGAGTGACCCCAGCGAACCGGCCTGAGCAGAGTCGTCGAGCGGAACCTACAAGTATCCCACGGCATCCATTCAGAACCAGGCTGCAGGCACGACAGTCAACTGTGGCGTCACCGTACAGTTCTGATGACGAAAGATCCTTCGTACAAGGTTTCTGGGACAAGAGGAGAAAGCCATCCTGTAGTATGAAGCCGGCTAGCAGCGAATCATCTCTATGATTGGGTGATAATGTTCTTTATTAAATTTCTATTAGAGTGCATATATGTGGTAGCAATGTGAAGGAATAGAAAGCAGAGAGACTGTTTTGTACTTTTGGCCATTTTTTGAATTTTCTGACGGACTCACGATTAGTGCTTAATTGTGTTCAAAATTTGTTTGCAAAATTGTTAGTTTTATGTATGTTTGAGATTTTGGTCTTAACTGCTTTTAAAAATTCTGGATCTATTGTTAAATTGTTATGTTATTTGTTAAAAATGTTACTATATTGTTATATTGTTCATGTGTTATAAAATGTATGTTAATGTATGTTTAAATTTTCAGAAAGTACAGATAGTAATTTGGGTTATTTTGTACACGCGCCGCGGTTCAGGCGCGCACGTGTTTTGCGGTCAAGAAGTCCTTGACACGCGTTTCTATCTCTTGTACTAACATTTAATGATTTAACTTTCTTCTGACCGTTCGTGTTTTATGTGTTACGTTTGTACTTTAGTTGGGAATGGTTTCCGCAAGTTGCGAAGTTTTAAGCTGCGTTTGAATTTGAAATTGTAATGTATTAAAATTGAATGTTAATGTGATTTTCTTGCAGGGAAGTATACCTGTGTTATGTATTGATTCTGCTATTTTTCTTTTAGTTAATACAGATGAAGAGCATGATGACGTCATTTTGTAAATTTGATATTTTTTGATTGTTGCATAAGCACAGCGATGTGACGCTGTACGTATGTGCCCCAATTATTGTTAAAGTGGAGTTAAGTTCTGAAGAATTTTGGGAGTTAGTTCATTGGCTAATGGGTATGTAAGTATTACGTAGTAGCAGGGTTATTTTAGTATGAAGTAAATTTAATTTTAGATGAGTTCGGAATTTGGATGAGGAAAATTTTTGCGCATTGGGTTTTTTGGACTTGGTGCGAATTCTAGTAATAGGAAAGTTATGGAGAGATTTTTTGGTAAAATTATAGTTGTATTGCAATACTGAGGAAAATTTCGGAAGTTTAGTGTTTTGAGAAATTTTAGCACTCCCAGTGGAGTGGGCTGTTTTGAAAGAAGAAGTAATTAGTTTTGAAAGTTTTACGAGTTTTTGGAAGTTTTACGGAGGCTATTTGTAAGATAGAAGAATGATTGGATTGAATATGTGAATTTTTTAAGCAAACTGAGGTTTTTTTGGTTGTGATGGGTTAAAGTTAATATTTTAAAAGTTATGTTTTGGTTCTAAATTTCACCCATCACTGTGTTTTTTTTTTACGGCTCGAAATTTATAACAAGAAAAAGTCCTGGGCATGCATTTGGCCCAGTCCTTTTTCTCTGCGGAATCCGAGGGGGGGGGTTGTGAGGGAGTGACCTTTGTCATAAAGGCACTTTAGTATTTCTGAGATCGTGACGTCAATAATTTAACATGTGTAAGCGTAAAAGCGACATCTATCCTCTCTTTTACTTTAACTTTCTAGAGTGTGTGTGCTCTTTCGGATTCTGCAGTTAGCTCGCGGTTATTAGTAATATGTTAATGTGAAGTATCTCAGTTTGCAGCATATAAAAGCTTGGGTGTGAGTGTGTGGTGAGTGTCTCTGGCATTAGCCAGCGAGAGAGCATCTGTGGCGTTAGCCAGCGTGTGAGTGTCTCTGGCATTAGCCAGCGAGTGTCTCTGGCATTAGACATTAGATAGCGAAGTGCTAGCAAATTGAAGGTAGCAGCGGGCCTCCAGTGAAGTGTAAAGGATTTCCGATATTTGACTTGAGAGTTGGCCGGGGTAAGAAACTTTATAGTAGTTTCATTTTGATTATTTGTGAATAAAGAATTACACACAGCCACGGGCTGTCTAATTAAGCCTTATCTAGCAGTTCTTCCAAGAGATAGTGAGAAGTAATAGAAGGTGCCACGATTAAGCTAGTCTGGAGCCTGTGAGTATGCGTTTAGCTTTTTCATAGTATTCTCAGTTGTGTAAAATTAAGACTTGCTCCACTTCCCTTCAGCCCTCATCATTTTAATAAACTTTGTTGTTTTATCTTAATTACTGAGTATGTCTGCATTTAACCTTCACCACGACCAACCAATCGTTACAAATGACACTCAACGTGTATATAACATTACATTATTACCCCACAACACCTTATATTTAAAATTACAGAAATTTAAAACAATTAGTATAGTTTAAAATTAAACTAAAATAAGAACTATTATAATTTTTTCTAGGAAAGTAGGAGCGGGAAGATAAGGCAAATAAATAAATAAATAAAAGCTTAGTTTTGTCAAACTTGAAAATAAAATATTTTAAAATATTATTATATTACATTTTAATATATTTTATTAAATTATATATTATACTTTATATATAATAATTATATAATTATATTTTAAAATATTATTATGTTAATTTTATGTAAATTAAAAAAATAATAATCATCTTATTAGAATGAAATAGGTCCAGTTTCAATAAAATTAACTCACAAAAATTGTCTTCATGGCGTGAGAAGACTGTTTAAAAATGCAATCAATAAATACTATTATTTATACTTATTATTAAAAAAAAAAAAAAAAAAGTGGCGGAGGCAAATTTCTAAAAACACTTTTTTTTCTTAGCATGCCCAGTAACGAAATCACTATTGTTTTCGCAATGTTAATAATGAAAATTAACTTATTAAAACAAATTTATAAGATGCAACTTTGTATTATAAAAATAATAATAATAAAAAAATTTCTTGAATAAGTATATCTCATTTCTGAATTATCAAAGGAGAGGGTGTAGATGGGTAATTTGAGGAAATATAAATATATTATAACTTATAACTGTCCAATTGAATTATTAAAGACATTTATTATTAAACTAATAGGAAGAAAAAAATTAAGCACAATATTTTTATTATTTAATTAATGCTAATTTAAAGGTTCTAAAAATTACGTAAACAGCTAAAAAATATTTATGGCAGCTTATATAAAATACTTTTTTAGTTTATAGTAGTTTATAGAAGTTTAGATAAAATACTGGTACTAATAATTAATAAAAAAATTTAAAATATTTATTCTGTAATAATAAAATAATAATACTAAAAGGTAAAAAACAATATCCCCTAAACTTATATCACATTGTTTAATCAAACAAAATTTTCAGCTCGCTGGGATTTTATTATCACGAGTTATAAAAGTTTAAATTTATCGGACTTTTATATTCAACATTTTATAAAACTTGGAGGGAGGGGGAGAATTAAAAAAATAATAAAAAAAAGGCCCGAATAATGTTGAACTTATACCATTTGGCAGGCCCACAACAATTAGAATCCGACTTATAAGGTACCGAGCAAAGAAATTACAAGGGACCGAAATGGCAAGGGACCAAAGTTGCTGAGGACCGAAATGGCCACAGACCGAATTGTCTCGGGACCGAAATGGCCAGGGACCAAAATATCTCGGGACCGAAATGGCCAGGAACCGATATGTCTCGGGATCGAAACGGCCGGACCAAAATGGCGGGACTGAAATGTCGTGTACCCTGCCTCATATTTGGGTCTGGATGTGATATAACAACGGATATACTATGAACACCTATGAAAAGTAATAAATTGCGTATGTTGGTATTCAAAAGAAAACCGAACCATTGGAAGCAGAGTCAACGTTTACACATTTCTTCTCGTGCAAAGATGGTGCTAATAAGAAAAAAAATAAACTTTCTTTTATTAAATTCCTAGTAATTCAGTTATATTTATTTGTTTCTTTATAAAACATTTTACTAATAAAAATTACAGGTAAAGCTAAGTGTTGTTTTCCATTAGCAAGGATATGTTTAGGAAAATTTTTGGTACTCTTTAAAGTACTCTTCACAAAATAATTTATCTTAAAACAGGACCCTTTACAAAAGTCTTTATCCCAAAACAGGATCCTTCACAAAATAATTACTCTTAAATAGACGTTTTACAGAAATTTTTCATCTTCAAATTGAACTGTTCACAAATTTAACCATTCAAAAATAAAATCTGGTCTGTAAAAAAACAGTTGAATTCACCAAAGAACACATTAGTTAGCTTATATACAGGGTGTCCGAAAAGTCTGGAAACGGCCGAATAATTCGAGAAATACATATGAGATTGAAAAACGTAAATATACGTGTTAAATATTTTTAAATAAGCTACTCAGTGATACCAAATTTGGCCTTCGAAACCGACCCCCTGGGGGTCAGAGGGGGTCCAACTTTGAAATCTTAAATTATAACCCCCATTTTTTATTGCAGATTCGGATTCTACGGACAAAAATACGTAACTTTTGTATTTGATGTTTATTTCAAATCTTCGTTTATCACGGTGTAATCGAGCATATTAAATCGATACATATTCCCGCTTTTCCAACGGGATTTTCCCTAATCGAAACTGATTGGGCAGAATTTTTTACGTCAAATTCTCCATCTTTTGCAGAAATAGCGTTTCATGAAAATCATCCGTGGCGATTATTTCAATAGTGCTACACTGTTAAAAATCTGACCCATTTGCTGCAGCGTCACTCCACAGCTATTATAGAATATCTCTTTTGTGACCAATGAGCGTGCTCCATAACACAGTAAAGTAATCGTTTCCTATAAAAGTGGTGGAGTGACGATGCAGCAAAAGTGTCAATTTTTTACAGTGTACTTTGCTATGTTATGGAACATTCTCATTGGTCATGAAACAGATATTCTATAAAAGCTGTGGAGTGACGCTACAGCAAATGGGTCAAATTTTTAACTGCGTGTAGTACTATCGAAATAATCGGCACCGGTGATTTTCAGAAAACGCTATTCTTGCAAAAGACGAGGAATTTGATGTCATAAATTCTCCCCATTTAGTTTCGATTAGGGAAAATCCCGTTGGAAAAGCCGAAAAATGTATCGATTTAATATACTCGAATACACCGTGATAAACGAGGATTCGAAATAAACATCAAATACAAAAGTTGCGTATTTTTGTCCGTAGAATCCGAATCTGCAATAAAAAATGGGGGTTATAATTTAAGATTTCAAAGTTGGACCCCCTTTGACCCCCAGGGGGTCGGTTACGAAGGTCAAATTTGGTATCACTGAGTAGCTTATTTAAAAATATTTAACATGTATATTTACGTTTTTCAATCGCATATGTATTTCTCGAGTTATTCGACCGTTTCCAGACTTTTCGGACACCCTGTATATATATATATATATATATATATATATATATATATATATGAAGGGTAGATTCTGAATACATCGATGATTTAAAATTCACAAAATTATGACTGGAATTTTCACAAATACAAGAAAAACTTCACATTTTCACAAAAACAAGACCGTAGGAGAAAAGTCTGGATAGACTCTTGGTATATATGAAGTTAACTCAATATCAGACACATGAAAACCAATATCGAATAACGCGGAAGGATTGCAGAATAAATTTATTATTTTATTATTTTTATTATTATTATGCTAGTTGACACATAAAAGAAATCATAAAAGGCTTTTCTGTGGGCAGCTTTGAGGTAAACTTAATCTTTGCAAACACAAATGGCTGGTTTAGTTTAAACATCTGGCTAGCTTTTAGTTTTAATAGTCTTTAAAATAATAAATGTGGCTTGTTTGAGACTGACTAACCCTTTTGGTAAAAAGCTAAAGGCACATTTGTGGGTAATTGAATTTAATCCTATTCTTTTGCCTCTTCATTGTGTCCGGCGTGATACTTTTTTCCAGAACCGTCATGGCAAAAGATAGCGGGGCCTCACCGATGACTTTTGGCCAAAGCTAACGGAGCCATCAGTGGCCCGCAAGTTCTGTATTTGTTCGGTTATATCATCCATTTACTACTTACTACCGTATTCAGTAATGAGCAATAATACATCTGTAAGATCACCCTTAATTGATTCAATATTTAACCTTCGCTAATTTTGAATTACAGTTTACTATCCAAGGCACATCATAAATTTCAGAACCTTCCTACTTTGATTTATATGTACATTGGAGTTTTACACTAGCCATTTAAAACTCATATAGTCACAATTTGCCATCCTTTCTTTGCAGTTTAGAAGATTATTGAACATTTAAAACCTTTATTAAATCTATCTAGTTTGAAATCTAGTATAATATCATAATTTAATAAGGCCATTTTAATGGGTATGGTGAATTTGAGGGTCTCCATTATTCTGAGCGCAACACTCTGTACTTGCAGACCTAAGAAAAAAATCATAACCTGCACCTTTGTTCTAACCATACGAGTATTTTATTGTGTATATTTGTATATTCCTTGTTTCTTTATTCGATATATCTCAATGTCTTATCCACTCTATAGGGAAGACTGGGAGTGTTTGACCCAATTTTCATTAAAATGTTTGTAATTTGTTAGTGATATACAATATCTCAGTTTGCTACATATAAATAGCGTATTACATTTTCTATATTTTTACAGTGTCCAAATTATGAAAAATTGCTAAATGACTTTCTTTAATTTACTGTTCAGAACTCTTTCAGGCGAGTCAAACCTTCCCGTTTCAGACAAGTTTGCTCAATCCACATATGCGGACCTCCGTTCTTTTCCGCTTTATAGACGATACTTGAAAATATAATTGCATTTTTGATCTCCGAATTATATGGTTCAATGCCTAATAGTCTAAATAATGCAAAAACATTAAAATTTTTACTTTGAAGTTAAACTGTATAAGAACTAACTCAGTAATAGTAAATAATATTGCATTAATATTTAGTAGCGAAGAGGTTAATAAAATATAACTCATTTCTACACGGCATTTATTTAATTTCTTCTTCTAAATAAATTTTTTGGTACGAAACATGTTTATTTAATCTAGCAATAAACATGGATTCTCAATGTGTTAATAATATCACATTTATAATTTTACAAATCCATGAATATTTTCATAACCGGAAATCAAATATCATTTTTAAAACTAACTCTTTCTAAACCATTACTGTTGATTGAATGCAACAGATACTCAGACGAAAAACGCAATATTTTTAACACAAAGTATAATATATTTAAATTATGCACAAAATATATATATTTAAAATTTAATGAACATTATTCTGAATAATTTATTACGAATTTTAAATATTTGCTCTTCACATCATTTATTAATAGGCATTTTCCTCTTGACTGATAGAAATTTTGTAATATGGTGATTATATAAAATAATATTTATATAAATACTATTATTATTGAAATTGGTTCGTTATTAAGATTTTACACATTTAAATCCGATTAAATCCGACATTTAAATCCGATACGAAATTGATAACAATAATTGACGAAATTAATTATATTTACGATGGTGTTATAAAACAATAACAATCTTTCCTTTCTCGATCTTTTTCTTTAAAAAAAGAAAAAAAAAACATTGGTGGTAAAACGGAAAGTTTTCCGCACAACAATGAAATTAGACAGTATTATCCCCGTTACAACGGCAACACCGTGCACTGATAAAAATTTGAAAAATTTGTTGCATCGTCACTCCGCCGCTTTTTTAGAAAACGATTCCTTCACTGTATTATAGAGCATTCTCATTGGTCAAAATAGAGATATTCTATAGAAGAGGTGGAGTGACGATGCAACAAAAGTTTCAAATTTTTAACAGTGTAGAATTATGAGATGGCAACATTTAGATCTTTTATTCAACATACCTTTCTGGTTTCCTCAGATGAGTTTTTGGGCCGAGCCAGCGGCTTGGTTGGTAGCGTCAGCTCCTCCCACACCGCTGGACCCTGGTTCGAGTCCAGCTAGCGGCATGGGTGTCTTGTGTTGTCCCTGTGATAATGGATGTACCGGATATTCTGTAATAAAGTGTTCTATGTGGTTTCTTGTGATCATTGGAGGTTATGCCGGCGAATAGTTGTAGCGTTTACCTCAAAGCATGTAAAATGTAAAATGTAAAATGGGTTTTTGGGTGAAGAATTCAAATTCATCAATAAATTGATCCACGACAAAGTTATAAATCAAGTCTTATCCTTAAATTGATTGATCAATTCTAGATAATGTACTTTGGTTGAAAAAAAAATTTAGGACCAGCATATTTAAAATCTAAATTGTAAATGATTTGTACATTAATTTTTAGTGTTCTGTTTGTTCCTTTTAATACTGGTGATCTCCAACAGACGCTTTGGGTAGAACTACATCATGTTTTTACAGGTAGAAATTGGTGTTTGTTTACATATTTCTAAATCGGTTGCTTTCTGTTTAACGATCGAATCAAATTGTTCTGTTTTGACAAATTTGAAGAACCAAGATTCCTTATATGTTTTCTATGCGATTTATGTCAAAACTTTTATATGCAACTTCAAAAATTTTGATTGGGATTCAAGATAAACAATCTGAAGGGGACACAGAAATGAGAATATAAGCGTTGCCTTGCAGTAATGCCAAATTCTGATCCATAAGTTTATCTTCTAAGTTTTACAAAATTATTACCAAGAACAGCTTGATAGTGAAATTTGTCCATCTTTGTCGTCCCGGTGAAAACCAAACCTTTTTTTAACTATTTGGGAAAATAGTTGTTCTCGGTAGAGAATTGGGAAATCTGAAGTACATCTGAATCTTGTTATTGGTTGAATTCCGCAACTCATTGTATTTTATTCGTTTTCTGATTGGTCCATGTTTAATGTCTAGAAATGAAATACTTCTATTTTTTATTTTATTTTTTTCTGATTGGTCTAAGTTTATTGTCTAGATATGAAAATACCTCTGATGCAACGATGACAAAAAAAAGTATTAAAAAACTACAAAAAAATTAATAACTTAAAAACAAATTGAGATACTACTTACAAACAAATGGCATTTAAAAGTACATTTTTTTTTCTATATGTCGGTGTAAAAATTCAAAATGTGTGATGTTTAGAAGTTTAAAAGTTTGCAATACCGAAAATTGTAAAACTAAAATTTCATTTAAAATTTGTATATTATGGGTACAGGAATATTATTTTTTAATGATGGCGTAACTAACAGAGGACTCTGTTCTTATGTAAACCACGTTTTGATCATCATAAAAATGATGTTTATTATTATTATTATTATTATTATTATTATTATTATTATTAATTAAAATTATGGAATATAATGGAATATAAAGTCTTTAAAATTTTAGTCTTTGAAAATATCATTTTCCAAATAGTCGTTGTAATTTGTTAAATTACTTTTTTTTTTTTTTTTTTTTTTGCATTTAAGCCGGCCTAATTCGCGAATGAGCCACCAATTTGTACACATTTTGAAAACATATATGGCTCACTTTGTAAATCATGCCAATGATATTTTAAATCCTCTGTATTATCTAGGGTGAATATTTTTTCATTAGTTAAAACCAATTTACGCCATATATTGAATTTTATATCATTTAAAGATACGGGTTTTAGTTTTGCATCAATATGATGTTTTTGTATTTTGGGCCTCCCTTTTAATTTAGCATAATTCCAAAATTGGAAATTTTTTTAACACATGTCTAACAGTTTTGGACGCTACTAAAAGTTCTAAAAAAGATTTTATAGTAGAAAAATAAGTATAATCTTGAATCGCCGTTCTAATATCGCTCCGTTTATATCGTTCTGTGCGTTTTAATAACTATCCGCTTATTTTATTTCTAACATAATTCATTGGATCATAAAGCAAATTGTACACAACAGTTTTAAATTTATTTATTTGTAGGTAAATTTGACTTTCTGTCAGCCTGAAATCCTAAAAAGGCCTTTATTTTATAATTTTCTTTTTCCTTCAGTGATTTCCGTGAGCTCAATCTCAAAGCAGTTGTTCTATGTCCGAAAACATCAAATCAGGCGACTACTAATCTATAAACATCATTACAAATGAGTCCCGTATGAAATTCTATAGTTATGATGTCATCTATTATGCTAGATGTAAAATAAGGTACTGATCCTAAACATATTTCCATTTTCTTAATAGCATAAGATTTTGCCACTTATAGTAAAAAATTCTTTTTAACTTTTACAATTGAATTAAATTCACATATTATATCATTCACTTGTGCTTTTAATTTAAGATACATAACGCTTTTCGGAATTTCATTCAAAGCAACAAAATTTAAATATTGTCTTAAACTTTTTTCCAGCAATGTACTACCGGCCTTCAAAGGGTTAGAAAAACCCTTTATATGCTTAAAATCTCACATGAAATTCTGAATCTCTAGTTAAAAAATGAACCATTTGCCAATGCTGCGAGTGAGTGCTTTTAGAATGATGATAATAGCCATTTCTAAATTCGAATATAATTTCTCATTTTTAATTCATGATGCACTTACAAAATGAAGAATTAGTATTTCAACTCGACACGGACTACTTCATTTGTTCGCATTCATATGAATAAATGTATAAGTAAACATTGTTGATATATTATTTTTTAACTGACTTTGAACAAAAGAAATTATACTAATCGTTTACACACATATATACATACATAATATACATACATAAACGAATTGCATAATTTCTTTATACAGGGTAAGTCAAAAATATCGAAACAATAGGCTATCTCCTTAAATATTGCCCCTAGACCCATACTTCCATTTGCAAAAATTCATAAAAAAAGTGAAAATTTTCATAAGATAAGTTGCAACTCCATGGGGGGTCTAATTGAAAAGATACGAAAATTAAATTTTTATATGACCCCCGTAGGATAAAAATCCGAGTTTGAAAAACTTTCCTTATCCAGTTCTGAATAAGACACAGAAACTTGCATCTTCATATCTTCAAAATTCGCAGAGTTATAGTCATTTAAATAATTCAAGGGATTTGAAACTTGAAATGCGCGCAATTAAAAAAAACAGTGTTACTTTAACAGTTCTATGAAACATATAAAAAATCTATCTTTTGAGTCAGAATTTTGATTATTTTTTTCTTTTTTGTGATGGTTAGCCATATAATTTGCTAAGAAAATCACATCATAAAATTTCTTATAAAATTTATAAAAATTTCAAATGATTTGTACTTGTTTAAATGGCATAACTTAAAATCGTTATAACTCGAAACGTCATTTATCGGACTTCAATTTCTTTCCATTTAATTAAAGATGGAAATCTGATTTTAGTTTTGTTCCAGGATTTTTGTTTTTCAATGTTAATTTTAAAACTATTAAAAATATTTATTGAAAAAAATAATATAATTTTTTTAAATCATATTTTCCAAAGTATATATATATATTTTCAAATTTACCGAAATAAAACTAATGTAAAATAATCAAAAAGGACATGTTTTCGTTTTGCACAGTTTTTTCTTTAACAATTCTTAACTTTTAATAATTTAAAGATGAGAAATAGTCGGGGAAAAAAAACTCATTATGCAGAAAAACGAAGTGTACTGTTTAAATGTCCGTCAGAAAAATACTTTTTCTAAGATGCAGATTAAGTCTTTTTTATATATTTAGCTCTTACAACTTGAGGCTTTTTATCGTCCTGGAGAGGCTGTTAAAAAAAATCTGTATTCTTGGCCCAGGCCGGACCAGGACCGAGACGTTACTTTTTTTCTGAAGACTCGCCTAGCCGGGCCTAAAGGTATTTTTCATACCGGAGGGGATTGCTTTCTTCTTTCAATCCTGGTCTTAAACAATCCATATTAAAATCACTGTCTCTGATTGACCTAATACGTCCATAAAATAAGTAAAATTTGGTTCAATCAAAATTATTATGAAAACACACATAGTGAAATTAAACTTGCTTCCATTTTACAAAAAATAAAAAATAAAATAAAATAAATAAATTAAAAAAAAACTTTAAAATTCATTTTTTTAAAAGAATAGGATATTCAAAGGCTAAAAAATTAAATACAATAAAACGGTGAAAAAAATCTTATGATGGAATTCTGTCTTAAACGCAAAATGTGTTGATCCATGCTAAATAAATATAATAATACCTGAGAAAAAATTAACTCCATTTACACCTCCTAGGAAGGGCATTTGTCTACAACGTATTTTTTTCTTTCCTATGCTATTCCGTCTTAAAAGATTTTACTGTATAACATTTTTCAATGTCTCCAGCGCCAGGGATATCGATTAATGATATTAAAATATAAGTGAAGCATTTACATATATATAGCGATTCATTGATAAAATAAATATATCACAGCCTTTGGCGCTTCTTTAATAATAAAAAGTATAAATATAATAAACGAAAAACTATAGTAAGTATTTTTGGTCAAAACTCCTCCATACGAAACAATTTTTAATCACACCGAAGTAAAAAACTATGTAGAAATTCACGGATCAGCCGGGCTATGATTTAAACTTTTTTTCAGGCCGGTCCTGGGTATGATTTTAGCATTTTTCCAGGCCAAGCCGAACTTTTTCCCCTATGGATCGGTTTGAGACCGTGCCTAGATATTTCGATCCATGCAGACCTTCAGTGCAGATTACCAATATATTTTAAAATGAGTTTAGCTTTAAATACGCTGCTTTTTTATGTCCAAATAAGAGACACTGTCTTAAATCGAAATTTAATAACGGGCAATTTGTGGACGATCCCTCACTTGTTTTCAAAATGAGTTAAAGACACCATTTAACCATGCCTGTAAGTGGTGTAAGTGATGAATTTTGGAGAATTTTGGATTTTAATATCTCTGTGATATTTTAAGATACGGAAATGAAGTTTTTTTTTTTTTTTGTTCAATTTAGGAATAGATAAGGAATAATTTTCTAACTGGGAATTTTGCCCTTCGGGGGCCGTATAAAAAGTAAATTTTCGCATTTTTTCAAATAGACCCGCCCATGGTGTTGCAACTTACAAAAATTTTACCTTTTTTATGAATTTTTTGCAATTGGAAGTATGACTCTAGGGGCAATATTTAAGGAGATAGCCCAATTTTTCGATATTTATGACTTACCCTGTACATATATGAAGACCTCAGAAGCCAAGGAATACAAGTGACATAATTTAGATTTCGAGTAAATTGAGTTCATATCTAAGCCTCAATTGTAATTTAATGAATTGAGATAGGAATCTTTTACTTATTTCTTAATATTCTTTGAACTCTTGTTTCAATAGCTATTTAGAAAGACAGCCGATTAAATTTCATTTTAACCCCTTGAGCTCTGATGGTAGAATTTTCTACCACATAATTTTAATTCCGAAATGTCACAATGGCACCAGAAAATTCGACCAAATTTATTTAAAAAAGGTTTAATGAATTTTTTCGCGTTTATCGTTAACCGGTTTTTTTCTTTGCAAAATACTGGTGCCAATGTGACATTTGGAATTTTGAAGAAATTGACACCCCAGAGCTCAAAGGGTTAAATGTATAACTAAGCAATATTTATTAGCATTCGCCACTTGTACCCTTTGGCTTCCAAGCAGTAATGAAAACTGCTTGGAATTAATAAAAAATAAAATAAAAATATGAAATAAAAAGATAAATTTATAAAAAAATGAAGAACAATGTTGATATAAATAAATGAATGGACAAAACATTGCTTTAATAAATGTTCTAAAAAGGAAAATTATGAATTTAAAAAATGAAGATACGGAACATTTAAGATCAATGTTAATACACATGAATGAAACAACAAACTTTATTCTAATATAAGATTTAAAATTTTATTATAAGTTTTGAAAAAACTGAAATTTTCTAACACTGTCTAACAAAGGTAAAAAAGTGAATATATTTTCAGTTTGTCTGTCCGTCTGTCTGTCTGTCCGGCCGTCCGGCTGTCTGCCCGCACTCTAACTCTTGTAAATATACTCGAATTGCGCTGATTTTTTTGGAAATTATTTACGCTTATCCTAGCACGAATCCTATTTCAAATAAAGTTTATAGCATGATTAATTTATTTACAGGGACAGTCAAAAGTGTTTTGTTTCATTATAGACTATGGGGAAAAATCGTTTCAAATGAATTTTAAAGGTGTTACACCCTGTCAAATATATTAAGATTCATATTCATCTAGGAAGTTCATTAAAATATGCATTCTGTAAAATATGTTATGAAAAGAAAAGCTAATATCCTTTTACAGGACCACACAAAAGAATTCAATTACATAATGGGAAAGTGGAAATTGTTTATAACATATTTTAATTTTATAAAACTTTTTATGTATAATAAAATGGTTGTTATCCCGTCGACCAAAATACTATCGCCAAATTATAAGATTAAATGCCAATAATGGATGATCGTGAACGTCAATTCACTGATGTTAAATAGATACACGTGTTTAAAACGTCATTAAGTGATTTTTATTTCGACTTTTTATTTTTATTTTTATTAATATTCTACTAATTGTTTGTTTGTTTTTATTATTTATAATAAAAATTACGTCAGTATGTATAATTTTGCTATTAGTTTGCCAATTTGTATAATTTGGCGAAATCTGTCGACGGGATAACAGAGTAGCACCAATAAAATTGATATACGTCCATGAGATTTAATATAAGTTATATCGTGCATAACATGAAGTTCACAGCATTTACAGTGACACACGAAAGATTTGAAATAGTATATTCTATCCAAAATACTGTATATTATCGACATGATTGATGGATGGATGAAATGCCTTCTTGATTTTGATGTGCGCTTTTAAGTTTCACTAAATTTATACATATTACATAGTATGTATAAATGCTATATTTGATATACAGGGCTACACAAAAGATCTGGTAAAGGTTACTGAATATGAGTATAATTTACTTAAAGACTGTTTTTAAATCAGTTATGCATTTTTATGATGAATTTCATTCAGTTTACTCAGAAATATTTGTAGAATACAGATAAAATGATATAAAGGGCAACACACAGAATTGGATACATGGTCATCTATGGATGATAATTTCTTGAAATATTATTTCAGTAGTCTTAAGAATGTTTTACTTGGAACTAAATTTTAGCTAAATATTGGCGTATAATACAGGTTCTAGGTAAACTCCAGGGATGAACAAAAGTATACGTTTCCATCTATTAGTACAAAATGCTGAAAGAGAAATTTCAAACTGTTAATCATTTTCTTCCTAAATTAGTTTTTTCTATTAAACATTATATATATAACCGACAGATCAAACACAGAGCTGTTGAAAAGTATTAAAATACATACTTTTCTATGTACAGCAACACTTTATTACCTTAAATTGCGAAATTTTTTTAAAGATTTTAGGAAATATTGGAAAGTGTTTCAGAATCTATGTTTAATGTGTGATTTTTCTTACTTGTTAACAGTTTGCATTTATTTAATGTAATATTTAATGCAGTAAAAAGCAAATTCTAAACAGAAAAAAAACTGACGAAAAACATTTTGAAAAAAGACATACAACTCCAGTTCATAAGGTTTAAAACGTCACACGGTGTAAATAATTTTAAACTGTGATTGGTACAAATTGGTATATGATCGTGTTTTTGTACCAATCGACGTTTAAAAATGATCAAATTCCTGAGGCGTTTTCAGAGTTATGAACTAGCCTTGCATGTCGTTGGTTGTGCTTCAGCTATATAGACGTTAATGAATACACCAGCACTTATACCCTTTGGCCTCCACGCATTTCACGGTTTCGGGAAAGAGATTAAATAACTGACCCCTAAAACTCAGTGCATAATTAAAATATCACTCATAACTCTTTACCTACAAATAAATAGACTTATTTTCAGATAGCCTGTGCACTTAACTCATTTTTTTTCAATTTTGTCACTTATACCCCTTGGTTTCTGGGCTCCTCATATTTAAACGAATGTTTAGCATAGGAAAAAATGTGTTCTTTTATACGGATACTCAAAGTAATTTCGTTACCTTACGATCATAAGGAAAAATCATTTGCAGTACATTGCAATGATGTTACACTGTTTTAAACATATTTAAATTTATATATAAAACAGATGTGTTTTAGAAGGTACTTAGTGTATAATATGTTATGTATATCATTTATAGTTCATTTACAGTGAGACACATAAGAATTCTCTTACAGTGCTGACGATGAACAGTAATTCCTTGAAGTGCGCTTTTAGTTGCTGTACGCATTTTTAAATTTAACTAATTTCTTTTAATAATTCTTGGTATTTATAAACTCTGTAGATCATTGAGAGCACAAAAATAAAGATCATAAAGGTACACAAAATATTTGGAGTGCATTTCCATTTTTTTGACGGTAATTGCTGAAGGAGAATTTTCAATTGTGTTTTTTTGCCTTGCTGAGCAAAATTTTAGAATACTATGCATTATGTATAAAAATCTACGGATCATATACATCTTTACGCAAAAAAATATATATTTTTCGGAATGTTGATGACAGTTGCTGTAATTGGGTGGTTTTCAAATGTGTTAAGTATTTTCCCAATTATTTACTTAGACACATCTTCCAAATCATTAAACTGTGAATTAACTATGCGAAATTTGTTACAGTTAGGGATTACAATCCCAATGCTAATTTCCGATCCCGGGATTTCGGGATTATTTAGATGCAATCCCGGGATTACGAAAATTAGAATTTCTCTAATATCACCAATTTTCACAATAGCTAAATTTCACATTACTGTAAAAAATAATTAAAACAAAAATGCAGCCTAACTCATGAAAATATACCACGTTCAAAATTTATTACTTAAATAATAAAAAAATATAGATTAGTTACAACAATTGGAAATTAAAACAGATATGCTGTTGATGTTTGACAATGTAACAAAAAAAGTCTATGTTTTATCTTTCATTTGATGTTAAAAAATTCTTTGAATGGGTAAATATTTACAATATGAAAAGATGATTAATATCACTAATTAAATTTTGAATTATTCTCATAACTAAAAATTACAAATTTAGGATATCGAAAAAACAAGATTTTCCCCTACATAATGCCTTTTTTTCTTGAAATAAAAGCACTAACACATACATACATATAACAAAAAAAAATTTATAGATGTAGTATTTAAGTTTCTAATTAGTGATGGTTGTTAAAATTTGAAAACATTACATAACATAAAAAATTATTACATACCAAGATAAAAAGAAGATAGTTTGATTAGCTAAGTGTTTCTTAACTAATCGGTTTTTCTTTGAAAATAAGATCTAAGAAATATCAAATCATTTAAAGTATCATCTCCAAATCGACTTATACTTTTGTTTACAATAAATCCTGCTGCTGAAAAGGTTCGTTCTGCTTCTAGACCCGCAAGAGGAATTGTCAGCAAATATTGATAAGCTAATTCTAAATGATGATCTCGTACCCCTCTATTTTCAAAAAAGAGGTCTAATTTCTAATTTGTATTGATTAACTCTTTTGTTTTTGTATTTCAGGTTCGACATTTCGCATGCTTTTTTCTATTTCGTCTTGTAATTTTTCCTTATGTGTTCGGTTATCCTTTTGCCGTTTCGCAGTGGGCTCAATATGCATTATTTCTGTATCTTCACAATTGCCATTGTCAATACTGTTTAGCTTTCCAGTTATTGCTTTCACTTGCTTCTTAATAACAGTTTTGTTCGGAATAGAAAACATACTGCTAATTTTTGCACTCAGGTCATTTCGTTTAGGATTATGCAAATAATTTAAAACATTCGATAATTCCATACGTTGTCGTTCTCTAATGCGTAATTTTAGCGCGTCTGTCATTTTGTAAGCAAATTTTGATTTTTTCTCCGACAATTCGTTTAAAAGAATTTTTAAGGCTGCGTTTGCAGTTAACAAATTAGAATCCCTGCGACAGATTGCTTCTACTGTGATTTGTATCGGTTTGAGGATTTCAACAATTTCGTTTATAAGTAGAAAATTGGAATCGTCAATGCAGATCTCATGCGATCGATTAATGCAATCGATTAAAGCTTTCTGTATACAATTTTTTAAGAAATAAAATCGTTCAAGCATAGTTTCTGGACTATTCCATCTAGTCTTGCAATCTAAAAGAAGGGAAAGTTTTTTCTCTTTTTCAGATTTAACATATTTTTGAAGAAGTTCATTCCTTGTTGCAGATCGTTTCAAATAAATTACTAATTTTCAAACTTTTTTAATAAGTTCATTGATATATTCACCAGAGTATAGCCCTGTTCGTTTTTGGAAATTAAAACAAACCCCGATTCTAAACTTTCGGAAGATTCAATATCTTCATCTTTATCATCTTCTTCTAAGGCTAAGTTTTCTTTTCCGAAACATGATTCAGCTACTGTTTTAGTGGGAAAAGTTTCTGGTTCTGTATTTTGTTAATTACATTATGAAGCATCACAAACTGCTAAATGAATGACATGAGGGAAACATAGCTGTTGATAAGCTTCAATTTCTTTTTCGACTTTCCGCATTACATTTGATCCATCAGTTACAATAGCAACAATGTCTTTTTTTTTATTATTATTGAAGTGTCGTACTGTTTTATACGCAGTGTTGGTATTTCAATATACTTTTTTGCAGTGAAAGATCCATGTATGTGCATAAGCATTAAATTCAAATGTACCTATGTCAGCACTATGTTCAAATTTACATTTCTTGAATGAACATTAGTATTCACAAATCACTTGTTGTTTGTAGTAGATGACAAAAGTCAAACTAACTTTTCCCCCGAAGTATTAGAAGTTTGTATTTCTCTCTTAATTAACTCCTTTAATATGAAACTATAGTTTACTTCACGATTTCGAACAGATACTGCAGATTTTGACAAAACATTATAGCCTTCAACAACTATCAGTAAATTTCTTAAATCAATTGAAGTGATAAAAACGTTAAATGAAAAAACATCTTTAGCAGCCATTCTCGATAAAATAAAATCCAGTGATACCTTATCACTACTAAAACAGCCCTCTATTTTACGTTTTTTAGAAGGCAATTTATCTTCTGTGCAATCTTGACTGATGAAAGGAACAGAAATGTAATAAATTCTTTCTGAATTTTAGTACCGTGTTTTGTAAATATATGTGTATGCAATCCTTTAGTCGATCCACCTAACGTTTAAAGCACTGCGCTACAACTTTTACATTTAGCGCTTTTTCCATCTTTTGACATTAAATAGTAGTACTATACTGAAGATGTACTATTATCTTTCCGATGAGCTACGAAATCCTTTTCATTTGACATCTTTAAAGCAATTATGAACGCACGAAAAGCAAAGAAGTTAGCACATAATGACTATCATACACAAATGCGATGCTTATCAGTAAAATCTAATTCAAAAATGACGTACGAAGTGAAAATAATTTCTACACACGCAGCGAAATCGAAATCAACAAACGATTTCATATATATATATATATATATATTTTACTAATAGCTATGTGTGTTGCATCTGTTTGCAAGTCAAAAGATTTCCACTGTAAAAGATTTAATCGCTTATAAATACATGTAAAAAGTATTTGAGGTATATATTCTTATTCAATCATATATAAACTTCATGAAAATTGATTTTTTCTCCTCAAAAGCGAAAGTTTATAAATATCTTTTTTAATTTCAGCTGAATATTATTCCACTAAAAAAACAGACAATCCCGTAAATCACGGAATTTTTTCTGACAAATCCCGGGATTTTCGGGATTAAAGATGCAACAGGATCCCGGGATTGTAATCCCTAGTTACAGTGTTCTAAATGTGTTAAAAAGGTTTCTTCGTTCTTGTTAAAATGGTGGTCGTATCGTTCATAGTTTTCTTTTGCAGAAACAAAATCGTCAGTCATGTGTCAAAATTAATGACATTGGCAACAATAGAATTAAAAATTAATATGTATAACAGTAAAAGGTTGCCACAAAAAACAGGATATCATACCAAATTTTCTCTCGCAAAATTCAACTAAATTGCCTGAAATAAATATACATAAATATAATAAGTTAAGGAACAGTAACTGAAAGTCAGAAGTTTGCTACAATCATATGTTGATACATTTACACATTTTTTGGGTAATTTTATAAAATTTGTATAACCTACATAAATAATAACATATTTTTTTCATATATATAATATGAATATAATATGTTATTATCATAATAACATATTATTGTATTATCTTCATAAATAGCATTCAAATTTAAAAATTTAAAATTTAAAATAATGAAAACTGCAAGGTTTCTTCACACTTTTGTTGCATTTAACAGAATTCTATTTTGCTGCTTTTATTACAATTTTATCGATTTTGACGAATACAATGAAATTAAATTTGACAAAATCATATTTCGATGCCTTTATATAGTTTAACAAACTTATTTATAACAAACATCGGAATTCCAGATTATTTGTAATCATATTTTGATGTCTTTATACACATTTACCAGTACTTTAGTACAATATTGGTTCGTACTATTGTAGTCTTGATTTTCGCTTTTATGAAAAAACATAGTATATTTGGTTTCTTAATACAGCGCATGCAAGTGAAAATTTAGTAATAAGATAAAATTAAAGAAAAGAAACTTTTTCTTACCAAAGTATTTAGATCACTTTTCATAGAGATCTAGATAATTTTCAAGAATAAAATTCAAAATATAAAAGACAATACATTCTTTTTTTTACGTTAGATATATTTATAAAAATCATATTTCTCTGTCTTTATAAACCTTTATGGATATTTTAGAAAACTCCACGATTCAAAATTTGCCACAGTAATATTTTGTTACCTGACAGTTTAGAAAAATATTAGTTATTTAACCCCTTAAGGGTGGTGGCATATAATATGTCATACTTAATTTTAATCAAGATTCGCACTAGAACGTTTAATTAATTTTTACTTTTATAACTCTGGTGAAAAATAAATAAAGATTGTAAAATTGCATTTCCTTATTTTCAAAACTATTTTTTTAAAAATCCCGGTGTGATTTCAGCCTTACAGAAGCTTTACTTGCCCCATAAAGTATTAATATTGCAATATGGAAATGCTCTTTTAAGAAAGATAATAAAAAGTAATACATTCAATAATCTAAAATTGCGCAATCAGTATAGAAGGCCATGTAATAATAATCGAAATAGTTAGATAAAATGAATAAAACAGAAATACGTGTATCTTCAGCACATTTAGATTACTCTTCATGGAGCCCTAAATCACTTTCAAAATTAAAAATTTTAAACAAAGGGAATTAAGGCGTTATTCTATACTTTAGCTGCACGGCAGAGTGCTTTATACTTAGATGAAGAGGTTGGCAGCTATCCAGTTAAGCAATTTGAAGCATTCATTTATTTTTATTTTTTTTCTTTTACATTTTTAAGGTTTTCTTTGAAATATTAACATGCCCACACACACAAAAAATGTTATGTTAAAAATTATTTCATACAAATCCCCATATCTCATCAAATATTCAATATATTCGTATTTTAATTGCGGTATGCTGTTTCTACTGTGCTTTGTCAAATTTTCGGAGAGATATGTTAAATTTGGTTGAAAACAAAAATATATACAAATGTTTTATATGGTTAAATGGTTTATGTCAAAATATATACAAAAGTTTTTTGTATACTGTATACAAAAAAACTTTTGAATTTTTAAAAGAAATTTTAACAATTCATAAATATGAATAGTATGCTTAGACTGATGAACAGAAGCCTGAACAGCACCCACACACTCATTTAATATAGTGACAGGCCAAATTTGCGGACTTTCTGTCACGTGGATGATCAAAAATATTATTTTATTATCAAATTTATTATTAGTCCACTAATTGTCCATGCTAGTAAATTTTCACTGCAATATATTAAGCCAAACATGTTCTTTTCATCGTAGAGGTTCAAGGACATTTTCGCCAAAAATTTTAGTAGATATTCGACAAAAAGTGTAAAATCGAAAACGGCCAGTGCCCCTTAATTTGGGGGGAATAAATGTATATATATAATGCCTTTGGCCATAAAAAATATCTAATATCTTCGAATAGCAAAAATGAGTTAACCTCGAATTTAATTATTGCATTTCATAATATATACTTTTCTGCAAGTGTTGTTGAAGACTGGATCGCAAAATTCGAATGCTTTAATGGATGCAACTGACGTCATAGTACATAAAAAGCGTCTTTTTTATTTGCTAAAACTAAAATATATTTTGTAGTGGTGCGTCGTTTTCACAGGAGGAAATACTTTATTTTGAAAACGTTGTACTTGAAATCACACACTGATAAAAACGTAATGTTTTAGAAAAATGTAGAGCGTCTTTATAAAAGAATAATGACATACAGTTTGCATGATTAGATCAAAAATATTTGTCCAAAAAATAGCAATTCGTCTTACGTAACTTGGTAATACTCGCCTGGATAAATTCATTTCATCACGTTAGACAAGCATGTTGTTCCAAAATATTTTGAATGGAAAATGACGTAGTGCTTTTGAAAACACACTTTTTTCCTGCTAAAATTGTTACAATTCCATATTTTCTTCATTCTGCTGATAGTGAGTTTGAGGCACCAGGCGAATTGCTTAGGTAAGTGAACATGGCATAATATTTAAAATAAAAGACTCATTTACAAAAATAAAAAAATATTTTACCAAAAGTGCATCTAAAAGACATAAATTACAGCAGTTTTTACTGTACTGTACTGAAATCAGAATCGCAAGTCAACACTACGACTGTTCGTTTGCAGAAATGTTACTGGCAAACATGGCTTCAAGTTTGGAGTCAAAATAGTTTTTAAATGATCAAATTAAAATATCAATTTTTTTTAACTCCAGAACCGCTATCGAGGTAATTTTGACCTGTAAAAAAAGAAAATATTTCGTTTCGAACAATTTTTTTTCTAAGATAAATTAAACGTGTGCCTCGGAGAAATAAGTTTATGCATACCATCAAGAAATATGTTAAACAGTTTTAGATTTAAAAAAATTCTCGTGTAAGATATATTTATAACACTTCGATAAAATTTCAGGCGGTTCGAGTACAAAATGTGTGGTGAATATGGATATGAGAGGTAAGTATGTAAAATTTGAAAGGGTAAAATGATGTCATATTTAGATTTCACACGCTAAAAAAAAATGTGTAAATTTACACTCAAAAATGTGTAAATCGATGATACAAAAACGACATGTCTATATATGTAATTTGGTGTGTAAAATACGCCAAATGTGTAAATTTCAAAATACACATTTTAATGTGTAATTTGATGATAAGTCTAAATGTGTAAAAATTATCTGATAACTCCAGAAATACACGCTTCAATGAGTAAATGGCTGGGAAATACACACATTTCTGTGTAATATTTTTACACATATTTCTGTGTAATATTCAGTTTTTGCACGTATTTCTGTGTGATACTTTTACACATATATCTGTGTAATATTCAGATTTTGCACATATTTTTGTGTATTAGGGAAATACACATAATGTTGTGTAACATGCATAATACACAAATTTGTGTGTAACATTCTGTTCTGACACGTATGTCTGCGTAACAAACAAAATACATAATTTTGTGCAGTATTTAAAATACATAGATTTTTGTGTACATAGTTTTATGCTATACTTTGGAGTGTAAAATGTGAATTAAGTGTTTTCATTACCGAAAAAAAAAGAAAAAAAATGCATGAAAGACAAACTGGTATGTTTGTTGTGTTCTTTTCTTTTAACAGATTTGTAGTCTAAGTAATCGAAAACAAGATCAAAAATCACTGTGCGTTCAATCTGAAAAAAAGTTAAAATTGCTTCTGTGTCTGTAATTGGATATGGTGTAAACATTTGAATTTTTCGGACTAGGTTAAAAATACTATTTCTTCTGATATCAAATGACATTTTTTTAGAGTTTTTATTTATTTTTCTTGTCTTGTAGTTTTTGAATGCAATACGCTTATAAAAAGTCTTCAATTTAAAAATCACAAACGAAAAACCATGAATTGAAATCTATGAAAAGCTGTCTTTTGTCATCGGTAGAAAATGAAATAAGAAATGTATAGCATGTAAAATAATGAAAACTCGAAGTTTTATATCAAAATATATTATAAACACACTGAAATAGATAATATTTAAACCGAATAATTATTTTAAATGCTATATAATGTTAAAACTGCAAATATTTACTCTTATGTTACAATATGTGATTTTAAACATGAAGAAATGATTTAAAACACAAAAATAATAAATTATTTTTTCCAAATTTGTAATAAGCAGAAAATAACACACTTCCCATCCATATTATAATTTTCAAGTGTTAAATTGTAAAATAAATGAACTTACCTTTGAAAAAAAATCTGTTCTGGGCTATCTCTAGCCGTTTCAATTTTACAAAATTCATTTTAGCAATAATAATCTAAAACTGCTCAAGTGATCAAACTCAGTATCGTCGTATGTTGAGAATTCTAAGAACATATGTGGCAAAAATGCTATGATGGATGATAGCAGTAATAAATAAGATCCCCGATTAAGGGTGTATTTCAATACAAATTGCCTTTTTTCTGATTTATTTTTAAATTCGTTTTTGCTCTCAAGCGCATCAAACTGGCAAATTCTCTTATTTAGAAAGTATATTAGGTCCCGTGCTTTTCAATTTTTTGATAAATGCAGAAAATATTGCAAAAAAATGCTGTTAAAGTCAACGTTTTTAACCGAATTTTCCGAAGCGGGAGATCTGGGAACGAAAAAAAGAGTCATACTGAGGAAATAATAGTTTATAAATCTAATTCTAATGAATTAAAAAAAAAAATAAAATCACACGACATCTTATAGATCTCTTTAAAAGTCACATCAACAAGTTTCGTGTTTTTACTTCTAAAAGTGAGTCTGAAATTGTATCAGAAAATTTCGAACTGTTGAAGGCGAAAAAAATGTTTTCGAATGCACCCTTAATGCTCGCTGGTCATTTTGACTTTAGTGTACATCGCAGATATGTAACACGGAGATAAAAGGTGTAATTCACTTTACATTATGATCTGACTGAAGCAAAATTCAAACTTTAAAAAATTTAGTTATTAAAAAATAATTTTAATAATTCATTGCGAAAATTACATTTTTATTTATAAAATTGTACATTTAAAAATAATAACTCTTGCTATCTATGATTATTATTTTTGAAAACAAAGCTCATTTTTCAGGTCTTATATGGAAGTTTTTGCACAATTTTCCAAGAATCTATGTTGCCAGGGCCAATATCACTCTGATATCGTCATAAAATAATACAAGCGGATTTATAAGAATTTACTATAGTGGCTTTAAATGAAATGTGATAAATTTTTTTCCATATAATTGTCTGTTAGAAATCCATATAACCGTACTTATTTTTACCAGACACAGCTAAAAACCAAATAGGAATACACAGTTAATCACTTTTTTTATATGAATGAAGTATAAAATTGCAGACCATACATAAAATAAAATCACACTTTGGTATATTATCATTAATATTTTATTTACAAGATTGGAGGATAGTTATAAATAACAAAACTTATTTTAACACTCCGCCTACCAGACAGTTCCCCCCGTCGGATCGGCCAACAAAAATTAGTTTAAAATTCCGTAAAAATAGGGTGTAAAAAAATCATGATTTAAAAAGCAATAATAATAAAGATCGAATTTTTGTATTTAAATCATATTTCTTTTTATTTGAATCGGATTTTTTTTTCTCCAGCATCGATATATTGAATAGATGTAGGTTTAGCCTAGGTTTCTAAGATTAATAGATTCTAGGTTTCTAAAAAATTAGACCTTTATTTACTAACATAATCTATGTTTTTACACTTTAATCAATAAAATTTAATTATTAGTTAGTAACTACAAAAATTACAAAAACTGTAAATTAGTAATTTCATTAATTAATATAATACTATAAAGTTATATACATTAATATTTTGCAATAATTATGTAAAACTATATTAAAAAATAATGATTTTACATTTATAAAATTATCAGTTGCAGCATTTAATTTTAAATTGATTACAATCTTTAATTAGGTATATAATGCATATTGTAATGCTTAAATTAGTAAACGATAATTCAGTATTTAATATTTATTCTAAAAATAAAAAGGGCATTATGCTTGTTCTAAAAGAAAAGGCACTATTACATAAGAAAATATATTACTAATGTGCTTAGTCGCAATAAAAATAGGTACATAATTTTTTAGTATGATAAATATAAAAATCATTAATTTTCAATACTTCTATGAATCACGAATTGAATAAAGAATACTGCCCAGCTAAACTGATGGCATTGAGCTCACAGGCTACAAATACTAATTGTACATTAAAGCCTTATATTTTCAAGGGTTAATTCCGTTCGAAAAAAAAATTAAGAAGGGGAAACAGCTCTCCCCTTTCCTCTTTTTTTATACTTAATCATTGAACCTCCTATACTATCAAAGACATGCTTTATCATATAAAAAATCTATATCCAAAATTCAGAGCAAGTTAGATAATTCTTAATAAAAACCCATTTAGCATTTATATAATTTAAAAGGAGTTATCCCCCTCTTTTATACTTAACCATTAAACTTCCAAAACTATTCAGAGATTTGAACGAAATCTGAAAATTCTGCTTGAAAAACCCATTTATATAAATTAAGGGGGGGGGGCATTAGAACCCCTGTTCCCCCTATTTATACTTATTCAATGAACAC
This sequence comes from Maratus speculifer, assembly GCA_964019185.1. NCBI lineage: Eukaryota > Metazoa > Arthropoda > Arachnida > Araneae > Salticidae > Maratus > Maratus speculifer. The sequence continues at coordinate 226,753,236 of OZ025299.1, forward strand.
CTAATAACAGTCACGGAATCGCCTCATCAGAATGATCCTAATCTAAATTTTGAACGAAAACACAATTCTGCATGAAAATCCCATTTATATCAACTAAGGGGGGGGATTAGAACCCTTGTTCCCCCGATTTATACTTATTCAATGAACACCTAATAACAGTCACGGAATCGCCTCATCAGAATGATCCTAATCTAAATTTTGAACGAAAAATTAATTCTGCATGAAAATCCCATTTATATCAACTAACGGGGGAGGGGCATTAGAACCCCTGTTCCACCTATTTATACTTATCCAATGAACACCTAATAACAGTCACGGAATCGCCTCATCAGAATGATCCTAATCTAAATTTTGAACGAAAACTTAATTCTGCATGAAAATCCCATTTATATCAACTAACGGGGGGGGGCATTAGAGCCCCTGTTCCCCCTATTTATACTTATTCAATGAACACCTAATAAGTCACGGAATTGCCTCATCAGAATGATCCTAATCTAAATTTTGAACAAAAACTTAATTCTGCATGAAAATCCCATTTATATCAACTAACGGGGGGCATGAGCCCCCCGTTCCCCCTCTTATACATATCGAATGAACTCCAAAAACTAATCAGGGAAGCGCCTTGTCAGGATATACCTATATACAAAATTTCAAGTGGATCGGATATTTTTATCATGAGTTATCGCGTTACGTACATACATACAGAACGGACGGGCACATAAGCTCTCAGGCTATGATAGCCTGTGAGCTAAAAATACAATTAAATAACATGTTTTAAAAATATCCTGCTTTTTTTTCCAAGAAATAAAGTTCTATCATTTTTGTTAAGTTTTGGGTGCACATATTTAGAAGTACTGCGATATGGAGGGATTTATTTCAAAAAAGATCTGGCAACAATTACAAGTATATTTCACTATTTTTTAAAAGGTAGGGTGCATTTTGTTAATTTCAAAAGGGGCAAAGTGTTGCAGCCTTAACAAACAGCCAAAATGAAACAGTAATCAACAGAATTAATAAAAACAGCAAATAAGTGATTTCAATATGGCATAACCAACATAACTAACAAATATTATTGGTAGCTCGTTTTGCATTTGTAGTAACAAAAATTACTGTTAATAGCATAAATCATAACTTACACAATGTATGTGCATACTATTATATATATATATATATATATAGCCGAAATTTCGCATACTTTAAATGCTTATTTCATATAAAAGAATAAACAATTTAATTACTTAAAGGAAATTATGACATCATAAATTATATTAGATTTAGATTTAAATATAATATTTAAATGAAATATTTTTTATGCCTTTACAAAGTTATTGTATTTAATGTTTCACAGGACTCAGAAATTAAGATTAGAAGCAATTATTTAAAGCTTTTTTATCAGATTTTGGTGTACTGTATACAGTATTCCAAATTACATTAATTTTAATACACTTTCCAAATTACATTAATCTTAGATTTTAATACGTTTGTGTCATTTAGAACAATTAGATTTAAATCAATTTTGATTTAAATAATTGATTTTTTTTCAAATTGTTGATTAAAATAATGATTTAATCGCTAGCTTAAATCCACTTTTTAAAATAGTTAACACCCTAAGTAAAATCCAAATGAATGCGATAAAATTTAGAAATTGATTTGTAAACTTGTTTTATTAGATCTAAATTCGTAAAAATTTCGAAACATTTAAAAAATATATCGAATAAAATCTAATGAATTTTAACTTTGGTTGTATGCATTATTGTAATTTTTGTGCACTATTTATCTTTTATTTCTTTTTTCGTGGGTTAATCATATATTTTCTGATAGTGTGTATCGTATAGATATTTTGAAATTCCTTTCATTAAAATCATTCACAAAATAAAATAATAAAAGCTTCTAGAATTAAGAAAAAATAAATAGACAATAGAATTATGACATTTCAGCCTCATTCCTTCAAACATATGGATTATTCATAGATTTTTATTTATTTCTACAAAATCATTGTAATTTAAAGAAAAGCAAACAGAAAAAATATTTTTCATACCTGTTTTCCATCTACATATTTCTTCATTTTTTAATGGTAATCCATAGAATCATTTGTAGAAAACAAATAGTCCAATATTAATTACAAAAGCAGTGATATGAATCTTTTACACATACCAATCGCATTTGTAAACTTTCTTGGACGTATTTTGTATAAAACACAGAATTTTGCGATACTCTTGTAATATTTTTTGCTTAAATTTTTAAACTTTGACGGACTATACGTACATAAACGGCTATTTTTACAAACAAAATGTTCTCGCTCTCTGTGTATTCCAAAGATCAACAAATAAACTATACTGTCTTTAATTAAAAAATCGTCTGCGAGTTTTCCCTATTGCACATGGCATATGCGCATGCAAAAATTATAAAGCAAACAATGCTTACATTACTAAACTTTGAAGTTTATCACCTGTTCGTTCAAAACAGCAGGCTTAATATTTTTTTTTTTTTTTTTTTTTTTTTTTTTTTTTTTTGAAACCACAGAAGTATAAGTGTCGCAGAAGTGTGTTTTGCTAACGACAGCTGATCTTTAACAAAAAATCACCGTAAAAGATAAACTGACATATACAGGGTGATTCAGCTCGTCGGTGACAAACTTTAAGGATCGATAGAGCACACCTAGACGAACATTTTTGAATAGGGAATGTAGGGTCCCTGACGCGATGGTAAGGCGCTAGGCGCTTTCGAAAATTTGGGTGCCGAAATTCGAAACGTCATAAAAACTAGGGAAATGGTTAGATTTTCTTGCTTGTTGCGTCGAAATGATTCTGTTTGTTTAGACTTTCTTCAGTACCAATTTGATAAGCGTATCTCTTAAAACATGGATAGGGGGCGCTGCAGACTTTGGAGAGCTAGACAACAACTTTAAGCCCGTTATTTTGATAATTTAACACATGCTCGCCAAAGTTTATACTCTAACTTAAAGTTTGAACCCAAAAGTAGAGCCCTGCAAAAAGCGTAAGAGCCGGAATAAAATGTCAAAGTACAGGGTGGTCGAAACTCGAAGGCTCCTAAGAGATAAACAAACAGATTTCTTGACTTATGGCATGCATTTTCATGATTCTGTTTGCTGGGGCTCTCTGAAACTCAGTTGAACGGTACAAAAAGAAACATCGATAGGGGGCGCTTTGGGCAAAAAACATAATTCGTTGACATTTCGGACGCTAACTGGAAACGGGGCGCTACGATCAGTTAGTAATAATGAAAACACATTTTCTACCTCTGCTCAACACTTCTGAATAAATTTAGACCAAAAACATCAATGATACTGGAAATTTATTTACAAAAAATAACACTACAGAAGATGCTCGAAATTTCGACCTTGGGCCATGATGCAGGCTTCGCACCTCCGTCGCATTGAGGAGTGTGTGTTTCCAACAATGCCAGGAGTATCTCTGATCTGCCCTGCAGCTGCCACAATGCGCGCCACAAGTTCTTCAGCACTGCTGACAGGTGTATGGTATACCTCGGCCTTCAGGTAACCCCAAAGGAAGAAATCCAAGCAGGTGAGGTCTGGTGATCGGGCAGGCCAGTGAACTGGACCCCCACGCCCGATCCACCGCTGGCTATACCTTGCGTTTAGATGGAGACGCACGTCGTTCGTGTAATGGGCCGGAGCTCCATCGTGCTGGAACCACATCTGGCGACGCGAACCTTCGGGTACGTGCGCCTCCTCCAGAAGCTGCGGCAGCACTTGATCCAGGAAAATCAGGTAATTTCCACCTGTCAGCCGTTCAGGTAACAAATAAGGGCCAATGAGGCAATCACCCAGAATGCCGGCCCACACATTTACTGAGAAACGCTCCTGGGCTGCTCGGCTTCTGGTTTCATGTGGATTTTCATCACACCACACATGACTGTTGTGGGCGTTCCACATTTCCTCCCGGCTGAAGGTGGACTCGTCCGTAAACAAAATGCTGTTTACAAAACGGGGATCCCTGGATCTCATCGCCAAGTACCATCTTGAGAATTCCACTCGAGGGCCAAAATCCTGCTCTCTGAGCAACTGCACCCGCTGGATGTGGTAGGGGTGCAGATTCCGGGAACGTAAGATGCGCCACGCAGTTGCTTGCGAAATGCCAACATGTCTGGCGATATCTCTCGTGCTAAGACCTGGGTTGTCCTCAACCAGGTTAAGCACAGCCTCTTCGTTGTCGGGGGTGCTCACTGATCGCTCCCGTTCAGGCCTGCCTCCGTCGAAAGATCCCGTTGTGGACAACCTCTGGTGTACTCGAACGAAGAAGGCATGGCAAGGGATTTGCCTGTTGGGGTAACGCTCGGCGTACAACCGCTGAGCGGCTCGTCCATTACAACCAGCAGCGCCATACGCCAAATGCATGTCAGCCAATTCAGAGTTTGTGTACCGTTCCATCCTACTACCGATCTGCAGACAAGTAACCCGAAGCTTAAGTAGGTACCGCACGTTCAAAAGACGTGTCTGCGCATACAACTACGTCATCTCGCGTTGTCGTCTACGCATTACGTATCTTTTGCATATCGATATGGTACGATATCTTTTGCATAAATCAGCAAAAAGCACCTTATGTAAATTTTATTGCGCGCATTGTGCATGATTGAAACCAGCTATGTTTGTTAAAAAAAAAAAAACTGCAGTTTTAATAGCTTCTTATGATAAGTAAATTACTCTCTTGTTTTGTTTCTAACTGATCGTAGCGCCCCGTTTCCAGTTAGCGTCCGAAATGTCAACGAATTATGTTTTTTGCCCAAAGCGCCCCCTATCGATGTTTCTTTTTGTACCGTTCAACTGAGTTTCAGAGAGCCCCAGCAAACAGAATCATGAAAATGCATGCCATAAGTCAAGAAATCTGTTTGTTTATCTCTTAGGAGCCTTCGAGTTTCGACCACCCTGTACTTTGACATTTTATTCCGGCTCTTACGCTTTTTGCAGGGCTCTACTTTTGGGTTCAAACTTTAAGTTAGAGTATAAACTTTGGCGAGCATGTGTTAAATTATCAAAATAACGGGCTTAAAGTTGTTGTCTAGCTCTCCAAAGTCTGCAGCGCCCCCTATCCATGTTTTAAGAGATACGCTTATCAAATTGGTACTGAAGAAAGTCTAAACAAACAGAATCATTTCGACGCAACAAGCAAGAAAATCTAACCATTTCCCTAGTTTTTATGACGTTTCGAATTTCGGCACCCAAATTTTCGAAAGCGCCTAGCGCCTTACCATCGCGTCAGGGACCCTACATTCCCTATTCAAAAATGTTCGTCTAGGTGTGCTCTATCGATCCTTAAAGTTTGTCACCGACGAGCTGAATCACCCTGTATACCTGAACCTGAAACATTTTTACACTCTTCTATTTTTGCAAGAAAAAAATACTAGATTCGTGAAAATTTTCGAATTCTTGTTTTTAATGGATTTTACACATTTTATAAGGTTAAAAATGTTTTTACAAAATGTTTGTTTGTATGTCTGTGACTCTGTCTGTCTCTATGTGATATAAATTTTGTTGGCACTCTATCTCAAGAACTAATACATGGAATACGTTTTCATTTTATTTGGACCTTATACATACACATGCATATATATATATATATTTGTGTGTTAGAAATATGATTCTATATGTCAATAATTAATTTATAACAAGCTGGAAATTGCATTTTAAACGTAACAAATGAGATGCGTTCGTGCTATGACAAATTCTAAAAATATTCAGTTTTTGGTGCAATGGATACAGTATTTCGGATACAGTATAGTGGCCGAAATCTTCGGTGTGTCCCTGTAAATACTATCTGCTTTCTGTCAGCGGTGTAGTCGTAAAAAAAGCAAAGGGTATATGCATAAAACTGAGGGTATATTCTAGAGTGTATACACTGCAGCTCTTTTGAGAAACAGAGGGTATACCGAGTTCCTTAAAAAAATACAAAGGGTATACGGCGTGTACCCACGTATACCCTCCACTACATCCCTGCTTTGTATTATACAGGAAGTAACTTGTAATAAACCTCAACAACGTACATAAAATGTGAAATAGTTTAATAGTATTATAACGCGCCCCGAACGGTATCTCCCTTATAATATTATGTAATGGAATACTTGTGTGTGGCCCTGTAAATTAATAATAAATATTCTTTGCACCACCGATTGTGCAGAACGTATATTTTATCATACACTTCATAGATACATATAGATTGTATTATATTCGAAAGCGTGTAGCATCATTAACAAATTGGAAATTGCGAGTCAAACGTGGCAAATGAGCTGCGTTCGTACTACAATTAATTTTATAAATATTCTGAGCTTAATACATTAGCTGTTAAATTCTTATGCTAAAATGCATGAATATAAAATTTGATACGATTATATATCTCCAATTCAGTAACACGAAAATAATAGAACCTCTTCTTAAATAGGACGCAATCAAGATCGCAAACCTAGAATCATTACTTATCATGGGATACCGTGAAAATGCGTAACTGATTCGAAAACCACTGCTATTTTCATTTTTACTCTGTAACTCTTACAGATTCTTTTGTGTTACACTGTATATGATTTACAGCATTTATATACACAAAGTAATATGCAGAAATATGGTTACACTTAAAAACTCATATCACAACTAAAAGTGCACTTCTAGCAAAAATCTGTAACGTAGAGTAGTTCTGGTACAGTATAGTATCCGAAATCTTTTGTGAGTGCCTGTAAATACTGTTAGCGCTTTCGATTATTAAAGAAGTAACTTGCAATAAAACTGAGCAACGTATATCAACTTAATTATATATGAAATAATTTAACATGATTGAAATACGCAGAAAACAATGTTTTCCCATATATCATTATGTGACGGAATTCTTTTGTGTAGCTCTGTAAATGAATAATAAACGTTTTTTCACCATATATTGCACCGAATGTATATTTTAATATACGCTTCGGTAAATGTATATAAATTTTTTCCTGTTTGGAAGGCTGTAACACCATTAAAATGAACTTGAAACATTTTTTTCTCATTGACGGTAATGTATACTTTTGGTAACGTAATACTTTTGATTATCCCTGTAATCAAACTATACATCCGATTTTCATAAAATTTGAAAAACTCGACAAAATTATGGAACAATTTTATATTTTAAATTTCAAACGATTCGGTTGGATAGTTTTTGCTCTATTATATGCGAACAGACGGACAGACAGACGAACGAATGGACTGAACAATGATAATCGGTCTTACATACATACATAATTACGAACGGGCCTAATTATGTATCTTTTTTAGAGATGTGTCATTTGTTGAGGAACGATTCCTAAGGAACGGTTCCGGCGGTGGAACTGAACGAACGGTTCCTGTCTGTAAAAAGGATTCGTTCCTTTTCGGAACGATTCCAAAATGGAACGGTTCCTCGGACTCGTTCTGAAAAGGAACGGTTCCTCGGACTAGTTCCGAAATGAAACCATTCGAAAAAGGAACGATTGATCGGACTCGTTCCGAAAGGGAACGATTCCTCGGACTAGTTCCGAAATGAAACCATTCCGTAAAGGAACGATTCCTCGGACTAGTTCCGAAATGAAATCATTCCGAAAAGGAACGATTGATCGGACTCGTTCCGAAAGGGAACGATTTCTCGGACTAGTTCCGAAATGAAACCATTCCGAAAAGGAACGATTCCTCGGGCTCGTTCCGAAATGAAACGACTCCGAAAAGGACCGATTTCTCAGACTCGTTCCGAAATGAAACGACTCCGAAAAGGACCAATTCCTCGGACTCGTTCCGAAATGAAACGACTCCGAAAGCGACCGATTCCTCGCACTCGTTCCGAAATGAAACGACTGCGAAAAGGACCGAATCCTCGGAATCGTTCCGAAATGAAACGACTCCGAAAAGTACCAAATCCTCGGACTCGTACCGAAATGAAACGACTCCGAAAAAGAGCGAATCCTCGGACTCGTTCCGAAATGGAACGACTCCGAAAAGGACCAATTCCTCGGACTCGTTCCGAAATTAAACGACTCCGAAAAGGACCAATTCCTCGGACTCGTTCCGAAATGAAACGACTCCGAAACGGACAGATTCATCAGACCGATTTCTTGGATTCGGTTCGAAATGGATCGATTCCGAAAAAATCGGTTCGTGTTCTTGTAGATTGGCCAGTTTTAATAAATTAAAATACGCTATTTTATTTTAAAATAAGATATATTTTGATTTATTAAAGCAAAGTGTGTTGCCCAAATACCCTTCGAATGTGTATGAAAAAAAAGCGGGGGGAGGGGGGGGAGGGGAGACGAAGAAAAACGAAATAAAGAGAAAAGAAATTAAAGTTGTAGGAAGGGACAAACATTTAATAAACTACAACTGCGCATTATATCCTCTTAAGTTTAATGTTTCGAAAAATAGAAATATATTATTTTACTTCATTTAAGATATTATATCTGTTACAAATTATTTACTGTCATCTGTGACTTAATTACAATACTATCTGACGTGTTCATGCAAAATTGATCTGAAAGAAATAATTTACGAAGTTGATTTTTTATATCTGAGTGAAACCTGAGTGAACCTAAACGTGCTTTATCGATTGAGTACCAAGATCCGAAGGTAATGGAACACCATATAGTTTTAGATACATGCACTGATGCTTTTTCTAATTGGTAAATATATCATACGAAATTATATATATATATAGAATGAATGTTCAAGAAAAACAAGATTAAAAGAAAGAAAAAAAACTGATTTGAAACGGTTTTGAATAATATAAGAAATACATCATCATGTCATAAAAATTGCACTTTAATGGGATAATAACTGATTTTCGATTATTTTAATAGTTACGCACTGGTATGTACATTTCGGTTTCATGCTATTTTTCCTCAAGTATAATTTGAATTTGAGAATCTTCTTTGTCAAAAGAAAGATAAGACAATCTAATAGCGCTCGCTCATGTATCATTTTATAAGTTTGGCGTCTTGTTTTTCTCTCCTGAAGAAGATGATTAAAAAACAATCTTGAAACTCTCGAAGATTGTTTTAATCAACTTACATTTAGGTTTATTACATAGAGGAAAATCTGTATGAACAATAGTCCAGGCAATAGAGACCGTATTGGGTCTCTACCTAGCAAAATTCATGATAATTCTGGAAAAAGGCTTTTTTATGTTTTTTAATTCGCTAAATCCGAATTTTCAACTCCCCACCAAAATTTTCCTCGGCAACTCCCCTAAAATTTAGTATAATACTCACCTCCTCCCCCCCCAAAAAAAAGCTATTTAAGAAAAAATCAATTATTTTATAGTTTTAGTAAAAAAGTATGCAGAAATTTTGAAAGCATACAAAATTTGCAACAAATACGATGCATGACTAAGACGTAAGATGAACGGGAAGAGGGAAGCCTGCCTCTCAACATGCGCCGCGGCGCTACATGCACTACGTTATGTAATTCCCCTTAAATTCCTCAAATCTGAGACAAATATTAAGAAAAACCACACAAACTAGTTTAAAATTACTGTAAAACATATTCAAAGATGTATCAGTATGTATGGATGCCTCTAATATGCACGTAAAAACCTCTAGAAGTAAGTAATTTTAACAATTTTAAATTAAATTAAAAGATTTATTAAATTAGATTGCATTAAATGAACTTAATGGATATTCTTTTGTGTCACCTATAGGAGACATCAGGACTGAGGAGGTTAACCAATCGCATGATATGTCTTCGCTCTCCCGTTACTCCTCCGAATTTTTCCTGTAAGACTTACTTTATGTTTTGGGATCTCTGAATCCGAATTTTTAACTTCTCACTAAAATCCTCCCTCAAGAAAAGAAAAAAAGAAAAGATAAAATGATACCCAAAATACGTTTAATTTCGGGTAACATAATAAAAAATATTAATTTTAATATATATATATATATATATATATATTTAATTAAAAGTTTTTGAAAAAAGGAAATTCAGAAAGCAGGCAAAATTTGCTACAAAAAAGATACGTGACATCATGACGTAGCATGAATTTGAAGGAGGGAGTCTGCCTCTCAACATGCGCTGTGGCACTGTATCATCTGCAGCCCCGTGTAAAAGGGAAGGGTGCGACGGGGGCGGTCACCTTGATCGCGGAAACTTATGGGGCGCCAAAATTATACTACCAACCAACGTTATGTTTTGGCCTGTCGCAAGAAAAGTTGAGGTGTCCCCCCCCAACTTACTAGGAAAGCGCTAGATTGAGACTTTGCCGCGGGTACAGTTTTCTCTTCGCACGACCCTGGTCGCCTGAGTCAAGGCAATAGAGACCATATAGCGGCTATACCTAGCAAAATTCATTGTAGCTCTAGAAAAAACTTATTTTATGTTTTGTGGATCGCTGAATGAAAATTTCTCCCGGCAACTCCTCCCCTCAAACACATGCACACAAATTTTGTAAAAGCAGAATTGCATAACTTAGTGCACGTAGCGCTGTGAGGCAGGCCTCCCCCCCCCCCCACACACACTCCATTCATCCTAAGTCATAATGTTATGCATCGTACTTTTTTGAAAATTCTGTCTACATTCTGAATTTCTAGATAATTTTTCGTCAAAAAATATAAAAAACCTATATTGGCGATTATTTTACTTTTTTCCCGGGAGGGAGGGGTGGGGGAGAAGTAAAAAAATTCGGATTCAATGACCCAAAAACATAAAATAAGAATTATTGAAAGTTCGGAGGAGAGAAAAAGCAAACGATGCTCCCCCTCCCCTTTCATCCTACATCATAATGTTATGCATCGTATTTCTTGGAAATTTTGTCTGCATCTAAATTTGTAGATACTTTTTCGCTAAAACAGGAAAAAATTGAATTTTTTAAAATTTCTTTTGAGGTGCATTTTATTAAAAATTGGGGGAGGGGAGTTGCCGGGTGAAATTTTTGCTGAAAAGATACAAATTCGGATTCCCTGACCCAAAAAAACACAAGCGAAGGGGTTAAAGGTGTATTCCAATCCAAACTGCTTATTGTCTGATTTATTCTTAAATTCATTCTTGCTCTCAAACGTTTCAAACTGGCAATTCTTTTTCTTAGAAAGTACACAATGCGCCGTACTTGTCATTTTTTTTTACAATTGCAAAAAATATTGCAAAAAACTGTTGTCAAAGTTGGCGTTTTGAACTGAATTTCCTGAAGAGAGAGATCTGCGAACGAAAAAATGGTCATACTGAGAAAGTAATTGTTAATAAATCAAATTCTAACGAATTGGGTGAAAACAAAGAAATCGGCCTCTTATACATCTCTTTAAAAATCATCCCAGCAAGTTTCACGTATCTACTTTTAACCCTTTCCGGCACGGGCAAAATCTGTTAGTAAAATAAGAAAATATTGACTGACACCGGAATTCTCAAATGATTTTTTTAGATATTTTGAATTCCTTAATTTAAGCCTTTGTTGCAAAAGCAAAATTTTACTAAAATGTTATTGGTACCGTTTGCAAGTTTGGAATTAAAGTTAGGTATCCCAGACCGGGCAAAGTGTGCCGGAAAGGGTTAAAAATGTGTCTGAAATTTTCGGGAATCGGAAATTTTCGAGTTGTTGAAGGTAGAAAAATATTTTTTTCGAATACACCCTTAATTCCTAAATAGATGGACTTTTAGGAATTTTCTCGAAATGGGCAGACTCCGAAATTCCCAATTCCTGAGGAATCGTACTGAAATGGACCAACTTGGAAAACGGCCGGTTACGAGGACCGATGTATAAGTTAAAGATTACGTTAGGGTGAATTTTGAAAAGGAAACAAATCATAGACGCTGATATCAAATATTAGATCAATAAAGAAATTTCCTACGCAAAAATAATAAAATAAATCGAAGGTCATTTGACGACAGATTTTGAAGAGGAAAGCAATGATTACATTGAAAATCTAATAGACCGCCGCAACAGCCTGATGACCAAAACCAAAGCTACAGTAAAATTTCATGGATAAACTATAGCGATAAATGAAATGTCAACCAAATGCAATTTTTCAAGAGCAATTATGCTTAAAACAATAAATCATAAAGTCAGGGAATACTTATATTATGGGGAATAGAAATAACTATGCTAATTAATAACGCACACAGATGAATAAAATCAACTCTTAAAAACAAAATGATCTGTCCAAAATATTTAAAAATTAAAGCAAACCATAAGAAATGATATGAAAAAAATGAATACGTAAGAAAATAAATTAGTTATAAATAATAAACATTAGGGATTGCATGTCGCTCCGAGATCTGTTATGCCTGTTTCCAGATTCGTTCCCTTTTTCGTAAAATAGTTTCGGACGCGTTTTTTTCCCCTTGGAACTTTTAAAAAAAATCCATCCTATTTTCTCGGATTCCTTCCTTTTTATCTCGAAGTCGTTCCTTTTTTTCTCGGATTCGTTCCATTTTTATCGGATTCATTCCTTTGATTACAGATTCGTTCCTTTTTTTCTTTAAATCGTCCTTTTTTCTCGAATTCGTTCCTTTTTCTCAAAATCGTTCCTTTGTCGGAATCGTTTCTTTTTTTACGGATTCGTTCCTTTTTTTTTCCTTGAAATCGTCCTTTTTTTCTCGAATTCGTTCCTTTTTTTCTTGAAATCGTCCTTTTTTCTCGAATTCGTTCCTTTTTTTCTTGAAATCGTCCTTTTTTCTCGAATTCGTTCCTTCTTCTCAAAATCGTTCCTTTGTCGGAATTATTCCTTTTTTTACGGATTCGTTCCTTTTTTTCTTCAAATCGTCCTTTTTTCTGGAATTCGTTCCTTTTTCTCAAGATCGTTCCTTTGACGGAATCGTTCCTTTTTTTCGAAACGGTTCCAATAGGAACGAGTCCAAAGAACTCGTTCCTTTTGGTGAACGAATCCGGCTGGAACGGTTCCTTAAAAGGAACGATATTGCCCATCTCTAATATTTAATAAAGGTACTCATTTTTCATAGAATTATTATTATTCTTAAAATCTGATTACAGGGTATTGTGTATAATATTACTTGTCATATTTTCTGATAAGAACATTTTTTATATTAATAACTATGTAAATTATAAACAAAAAACTTGTAAAAAGTTGGGAGTGATTTTTAGGAAAATCTTAATTTTTTTACTAGTATACATGCTATCTTCATAAAAATAACCACAGTTTATTACAGTAAGTCAGTTAATCACAATCTACAGTTTGAAAGTCTTTTTCAACATTAGTTTTTGAGAGGATTATCCAAAAGATATTCACTCTTTTTCAATTTGCTGATGGTCCCGTACGGGGTTTCGGGAAATAATCGTCGTAAAAGTGTATAATCTGTATTATTCTGTTTACACACCTGGAGTTTCAGAATAATTTCTTATGTATTTTTCTAAATATTTAACGAAACATCTAAAATCGCAAGCGACCAATCATCTTTGGCCATATAGTGTATATATAGCGGAGTGTAAAATAATAGGAACGATACAAAAAGAAAGAAATTAGTTCGTGTTTGCTATGAAAATGCATAAACATTTGTGTTGAAATTAAATACACGATATTCCAATTAGCATTAAAGATCAAATACAGGGCTGTTCAAAAAAATTGGAATGCATATTTGGCTATTGACAGCAACATTTTATTTTGATGAATAAAGAAGATTTATTACAGATTCGAGGAAGTGTTGGAATGTGTTTCATAATCTATGCTTAAAGCATGGTTTTTCTTACTTATTTTAGATACATATAGCTTCACCCACAGTGACTCCAAAATGACCCACTAATTGAATTTTTTTCTCGAATATGTGACTCAGCTCAATGGCCTTCTCATGCCCTAAAACATTAAAATACAAAATTTTGTCAAAAGCGTTTAAGTAGTTCTTTAAAAGCACGTAGCTTCACCCACAGTGACCCAAAAGTGACCCACAAATCGAATTTTTTCGACCATATGACATAGTCCAATGGAATTTTTCTAATCCAAAACAATAGAATATAGTAAAATATAAAATTTTGTGAAAATCGTTAGAGCCGTTTTTTAGATAAAAATAGCTTGAACCGAATTGACCCCAAAATTGCCCACTAATAAAAATTTATCGAACATATGACGCAGCCCAATAATCTTCTCGTATTCGAAAAAGGTTAGATAGTAACTTTAGTCAAAATCAATTGAGCCGTTTTCTAGATAAAATTAACTCGGCCCTGACTCACATGGCTCAATATGATTCACTAATAAAACATTCTCTAATATATGATCTAGCCCAATGATTTTCTCATGCCTGAAAAAGGCATTACACAAAATTTAGTCAAAATCGTTAGAGCCATTTTCAAGATAGACAGACACACACATAAGATTTACTCATATTATAATATAAGATATGAAGACGTTTTAATTCCCTATTTTCGTTTTCTCTTGCGCCTATTTAGTGATATAAAAGTAATTTAACAAATTATAACAACCATTTGAAAAATGAAATTCTATTCAGTTTGAGGTTTTAAATTCAGATTCAGATGACGAAAGTTTACCGAATTTAGATTCCAGTTTATCCAATGCAAATAGTCAGTTAATGGTTTAATAATAATAAGCTCGACGCAGATGCGGTAGTTCGGTAGCTTCAGAGCCCCGAAACTACCCTTCCCGTTTTTGGGCGTCTTTGATTTCATCAATTTTCATTCAAATTTGCCCGGTTTCAATTTTTGATTTTTTCCCCCTCAACCTGCCTTCCGCCAGAGACTCGGCTGTTTTAGACGTTTTTCGGGATACTTCGATCTGGCTTCGCTAGAGAATCGCAATAAGAGAAGAAAAGCTTAAGTATCACGTACGTTAAAAAAGGTAATAAAAAATGCGGATACTACAAAGTTCATTAATAAATAAAGTAAAACACTCTGCAAAATCACCATAAAATGAAAAATAAAGTAGGACACGTTTAGAGCAACAATAACAGCTCGTCATCAGCTAAATCAACACATGTCCGTAAGGGCACAGAGTCGAGATAAAGTGAAAGACAGAGGGAGGAGATTACAAAGAGGGCGACAGGTGGCGCTAGTTGAAATAGCACAGGTGGAAGGGAAAAGTGATGCCAAAAAATAAATAAGAGAAAAATGTGGAAAAATAAAAATAATAACGAAATTAAATAAAATAATTGAAAATTAAATAGAAAATAAATAAATAAATAAATAAATAAAAGTAATAATAATAAATAAAATGAATGAATAATAAAAATAATAAATAAATAAATAAATAAAAATAAATAAATAAATAAAATAAAACAAGAAAAGTTAATAATTATATTAAAATAGTATTAAAAAACTACAAGACTAATGTCCACGCAGGAGAAAGGGAGGGGGATGATGAGAGATCATTGACAAGAGTATTAGAATTTTTAAAAATAAAATAAGCTTCATGAAAATTTGAGTGAGAAGGAGAAGCGGGATTAGAAATAATTCTGGCCATGGAGAAATTGAAATAATGACCGGAAGACCGACAGTGAGAAGCAATCGGAGACCTGGATAATTCCTGATTAAATTCCTTATTTTTGTAATTTGGGTTATATTGGTCAGACCAGAAGAGCGTTGAAGAAATGATTGGGCGGGCATCAGAGGTATATTGAATATCAGGAATTATCCAGGTCTTCGATTGATTCTCACTGTTGGTCTTCCGGTCATTATATCAATTTTTCCATGGCTAGAATTATTTCTAATCCTACCTCTCCTTCTCACTTAAATGTTCATGAAGCTTATTTTATTTCTAAAAATTCTAATACTCTTGTCAATGATCTCTCATTATCCCCCTCCCTTTGTCCTGCGTGGAAATTACTCTTGTAGGTTTTCTTTTATACCATTTTAATATATTTATTTTATTTTATTTATTTATTAATTTTTATTTATTTATTTATTTATTTTTATTACTTATTTATTTTATTTATTATTATTACTTTTATTTATTTATTTATTTATTTATTTTTCTATTTATTTTTATTTAATTTATTTATTTTCGTTATTATTTTAGCCAAAGATGCTATTTCTTTCAGACAAGCTAAAAAATGTCGTGTCATCAGCCCTGAACTTTCTACTCAACCGATTTTGATAATTATTTTTTTAAATGAAAGCTATTTATTTGTAGTTTTTCCCATTTTCGTTATTTTTTAATTTATTTCCATTTTTATATTTTATTTTTAATTTTAAATACTTTTTTACGATATTTCTACAAAATGGTGGCAACTCAGTTTAGCTTTTCTCTCGATAATAAAAATTTATTTTTTTTAAATCATTGCGTATAATTATGCACTAATTGAGGTAAAAAATATATATATTTAGAGAAATAATATTAATAAGGTAAATAAAATAACAGAAAATAATTTATGATAAAAATTAATGTCCAAAGCAAAATAAGAAAAATTTCAAATGAGGAAAGTGATGTAATTCAGCAACCAGATAAATGGGAATTACAATATTATTACGGATGCCTTTTTCATATTACTAATAACAGTAACTTTTAAAAAATATTTGAAGAGAAAATGACGTCATTATTTAAAACATCGCATTTTTACTCATAACGATATTAGGTACTATTCTGTTATCCCGTCGACCAATTTCGCCAAATTATACAAATCGCCAAACTAATAGCCAAATTATACATATTGACATAATTTTTATTTTAAATAACGAAAAAATAAATAATTAGTAGAATATTAATAAAAATACTAGCGAGCTACGCCCGCTAGCTGGGCCACTTTTTCCAAACGAACCTCGGTATTAAGCAGTATATAATAAGCAAAAAAATTCATTTAATAAGCAAGTCTTGGTGTTCGAATCCTCAAGCACAAAAAAAGTAAATTAAAGAGCCATGGTCCCGTTAAAAATATGTGATTTCGCACTGTGGGCCACGTGCACTTGAAAAAAAAAAAGATTGTGGATCGGAACTATGGTCGCTTCGCGCCCATAGTCCCGTTAAAAATATTTGGTTTTGCACGGTGGGCACTACGCGCCCTTAAGACATTTTTCCGTATTTTTTAGTTCATCAGAAGCAGATTTTTACGCAGATTCTGAATATGTAATCAGTTTTTTCTACTTTAAAAACTGTCTGCATGATGGTTTAAGAAAAAACGCGCAAAAGAAAAGTTTCGATAGTTCTGTTTTATTTCTAAGTTCAATATTTTAGCGAAAACTACGGTAAATATTCTACGGCAAGTCAAAAAAATTGATGCGGAAAAAAACGCAATTAGCGCCGGTGAAAAAGAGGTTTTCGGCTGTTTCTTCTTTTAGCCAAAGGGGAAAAATTCATGTTCTTCACCGCAAGGTGGCGCAGTGTTCTGCTTTGGAGCTCCGTTTGGGAATTATGACATTTTTCGTTCCGATTCCCAAGGGGTTTTTAATTCATAACTTTTTTAATTTTGGTCCCACGGTCTCGAAAATGCCCGAAATGACTTCCCCGGAATTTTTCCAATCGAAAGACACCTCTCGCGACTTCCAACTCGCCCGCGTTGCGAACTGTAATCGGCTTCAAGCAGACAGACAGACAGAGGCGCACGGATTTTATTAGTATAGATTAATAAAAAGTCGAAATAAAAATCAGTTAATGGCATTTTAAACACATGAATCGTATTTAATGTCATTGAATGTGACATTCACGATCATCCATTATTGGCATTTAATCTTATAGTTTGGCGATAATTTTTCGGTTGACGGGCTAACCTAATTGTACCCGATATTACATTTCAATATTTCTTTTCATTATGGACACTGAGATAGAGATTTTACTTTCAGATGACTTCAGTTAGTAAAAATAATGTAACAGTAAAAATGAAATTAGTTTTTTTTTTTTTTTTTAATAAAACTATTTTTCTGTGAGTGCATATAAAATAAAATTTCTGGATTTCGCCGGCACTCAGATTACAATTTTAACTGAAGATGTGCGAATATTTGCATGCAAAATTGTAACTGGCAAACTTGACATTTAGTTTGTAAATATATTTATTATATATTGATTCAATAATGTAATTACTTTTGCTTTTTTTTAAAACCAAATCGAGCGGGTCTTGTAAAAATTTCATTCGTCGAATTCGACGGGATTCCACTCGTTTTATTGTTAAATTGCATTTCCTTTTACTCAGAATCTTAAAAAAAGCGTTTAAACTAAAGAGAAAATCCGTTTTTGATGAACCTAGTCAATGAAGAAGTAGCACGTCAAATTGTATCTCTTTATAATTCCTCAATTCCAATGTCTCAGAGAGAAATTGCTATTTAATTGGGTATTTCACGCTGTTCTGTTTGCTATTATATTGATAAACACCAGAAAAATGAAATTAGTTCATTGCAATCTAAACGGAGTCGCCCTTCTATAAAAACCTCTATCGATTTTTTTTCTTTCTAATCGGAGGCGAAATTGAATTCTGCAATGGCAGAATCTACATTCAACTTGTTTATAGTTTTTTCGCATTTTTCTCAATTTTTTTTGGCATCATTTTTCTTTTCCACCTGTGCTATTTCAGCTAGTGCCACTTGTGGCACTCTTTGTAATCTCCCTCTTTCTTTCACTTTATCTCGACTCTGTGCCCTTACAGACACGTGTTGGTTTAGCTAATGACAAGCTGTTATTGTTGTAGCTCGAAACGCGTCCTACTTTATTTTTTTCATTTTATGGTGATTTTACATTTTATTTATTAATTATCGCCAGTATTTACGGTGTTTTTTCATCACAAAGTTCATTTTCGACCGAAAACAATAACCGTTTTCCAAATGGTTACTAATTGATTAGTAGATATTATTACTTTTTATCGACCGACTGTACCTCGTTCAGTAAGAGAAAAATGTATCGTATTTTTGGAGATGCTGCATTATAAATACGTATATGTAATTATCATCAGTTAAAGACAAAGAAATCGACGTGTTCCCTTTATTATCGTCATGATGCAGCGCAACACAAACTTATTTCCTCCACGATATTAGGGTCTTACGTTTCAGAGAAATTTTCTACGAAAAATGTCAGTATTTTTAATAAAAAAATATATCTAGGTTAAACGCGCGAAATTTGGCCTTTGTTAGGGAGAAATGTTCCATAAGAAAGAGTGGCATCGAAGAATTTCTTGATCTGTAAATTCCTGACCCGTAAAGACACTGTATACATTAAACGAACGATCTTAACCTTCCTACCCTGAATGGGTCTAATCGACCCATAACTGAAATTTGTTTTATGCGATTCGAACCAGAACTTTTTTCATAAAGAAAGTTAACTAACAGATTCAGAGAAATAAGTCAATTAAATATATTAAAAGGTTTTAAATAACAATTCTGGTGTGAAATGTTTTTATCATGATTGAGTAAAATTTGAACAGGGTAGGAAGGTTAACAGTTACTTAAGCTTTAGCTCAAATCAGTATATTTACTTATTTCACAATGAAAATAGATTTGTGGGTGGTCAAACGTGAACACGTCAAAGTGGAAGGCAATGATAATTTTTTACTTTGTGATCCTAACAGTACAGGATAGAAATACTCGTCATGTTTTGAAATTACAAGATAAAACTGAGCATTATTATAAGATATTTCTGCATACTACAAAATAAATAAATAAATAAATAAATAAATAAATAAATAAAAATAATTATTTTACATCATCAAAAGAAATTTCACATTTTAATACATTGATACTAACCAAACCAGCCTTACCTAGTTAAACCAAAACGAAGCATACACAGTTTATTAACTTTCCACTATAATTACAATTTCTTTCTTATTTTGTTACGAACTACTTACCCCCGATATATTTCTGCACTGTAGTAACCAGGTGTGTATACATCCCCGAAAGTATCATATTATATATTTTTTGTATATAATAAATATTAAATCGGGTCATATCAGTGGCATCAACATCAGCTCTGAAAGTCGATGTTTATTAATCCCACTTTGTATACACTTAATATTCTACGATGGGAAATTTATTTTTTAAAATTATTCGTATATTTATAAGCATATAAGATTTGTCGAAGTTTCGGGAAATTTTATTAGTGTTCCACACGGTTTTATTCAGTGATTTTCGGATAAATTGCTTATTCCTGTAATGTTTTTAGAATTAAAAGCCATGCTGTTACCTTAATTTTATGTACCCAGTTTTAAATTATTGAACTGTTGCAGGATTCGATTATGTGCATGTGCGCTTTTACTATTTTAATTTTATTGACTTGTACAGGAGACTTTCTGACATTTTAAAAATAATACTAACCGTTCAACCCGATAACTGAAGCAAGTGTTGCATAAATTTCATACAATATCTTGTATAATACAATATGTTGTATAGTGCCCTAGACTAATAACATGACGTTAAGGTTCTATCAATTTTTACGGTTTGGTTTTACATTTTTTTCAAAGAAATACAGACTTTGATATAGCAATTTATTGACTATGTATACAGGAAATAATGTTACCGCAAATGTGCATTCATAAAATATAGTAGCGTAATTTCTTGATCAATGCTATTTGGCGTCATTACCCACATAGGTGGGTAATAACGTTATGCAAACAAAATTATAATATAAGACGGAATAATGGTATGTAAATTGTCGAATTCTAAAGATATAAATTTTAAAGCTCCCGAATTTGACAAATTGCTTTTATTTACCATAAATTGCTATTTCAGGATGCAGTAATAATTATTTGATATATTTTAATTAAATAAATTTTTGCAATTAATTTTCAGTAGCGAAATTACGCTTGAAATTCTTGAATATTTAATACGAAAATTTTTACATTGCTAACTAAGCGTAGAACAATCTTAGTGAAAAATGTCCATGTTGGGAATCGAACCCGGAATTCTTTGAATAGCGCTCCAAGTGCTCTGCCATTTAAGCTACGAGGACTATACCCAGCTCAGCATTTCTCAGATCATATGTTGGTAAGGCTGCAACTCGAAGCACGAGATGGAATCACCTTCATGAGTACACAATCCTGCGGCGTAACATTAGGCACAAGAAAACCAGCATCGGTAAATCACATATTTTAATTAAATTAATTTTTCAGCAGTTAAATAACGCTTGAAAGTCTTGAATATTTAATACGAGAATTTGTACATTGCTAACTAAGCGTAGAACCAACTTAGTGAAAAACGTCCATGCCGGGAATCGAACCGGAACCCTTGGAATAGCGCTCCAAGGGCTCTGCCGTTTAAGCTACGAGGACGACGCTCAGCTCAACATTTCTTACTTTATATGTTGGTAAGACTGCAACTTGCAGAACGAGATGGATCATGGAGAAACACACGTTTATCACATAGATTACTTAATTTAAAAACACCAACTAGAGTTGAAGTCAAAAATACTTCCTGTAGTGCGGGATGATATTTCAGATCTAAAGGAACGTTGTGTGTAAAAACTGAATATAATGTGTCTTTTATAACACATTTTCATTGAAACAAGAAAGATTGAGTGGTATCGTATACTTTGTGACTATACATTGTTAAAGTATTATAGCGTTCATAATCAGGGTGGTATTTAGACTGATTTATTCTTTTTCCTTTTAACTGGATAGTTTAATGTTTAATTTACATAAGTAAGAGTGACCTGTGCTGCAAAGCTGTATTATTATTCGTTAACGATAACTTTTAGCACTATTTCCGCCACGATTTTGTGTATACCTATTTCTGCCAAAAGTTGTCTTTTGACACCTCTGCATCTGAATGGAAATAATTACCAAAACGGTTGGAATTTTAAATTATCAGTTAAATATAGATAATTTAGCACTATATATAGTGTTACATCTATGAGTAGGGGAGACCGGGGCTAGTAGTGACATTTTCGACATTTTTTATATTAGCTGTAAAATTTGAACTGAAGTGAAAGATTTAGTGTAACATATCATTAGAGTAAGTCTTGCGTAACATATTTATGAAACTGCTATTAACATTATTAACGTTTTTCATAACAGGAAATGAATTCTGAGTAACCTCGAAATTTGTCACTACTAACCCCTGGTACGGGACAAGTCGTGACATGCTTGGGCCATATTGTGACACATAAATGACGCATACAAGTACATTTTAACATATACAAATTATGTAAGAAAGGCGATTAAATGGGATATGTTAAATCAAGAATAAGAAATTTATTCATTTAAAACGTTCTTAACACAATAAAACATTTTCATGTTTTAATAATATTGTAAATCAAATGAAAATAAAATAGTTAAATTGTTAACATTTGTAAACTCTTAATCTTTTATAAAGATACTTTTAGAGACACTTAACCCCCCCCCCCCAAAAAAAAAAAACCGTCTTAATAATGAAAGAAATAAAAAGTAAGCCAACACTAATCTTATTGATCTTTGATTCGGAAGTCTACTACAACGTGTAGGTCTATATCCTATATTGCCATCCCTTGTTTCAGCGTTTCGAGCTCCTGATTTAGGAGGTAGTCTTATATCTGTAAGACTTACTACTGACACATGGTTATTATCAGTTGTCATAGAATCATTTAATTCAATGAGATTTTTTTCTTCTAAAGACGGTCCTGCAATCTCACCATCATTGATTAAAGTTATTGCAGAAGTACTTGGTTTATTAACAGTTACATATTTATTAATTATTTTTCATTGTCATTCTGCTCTTTAACGCTCTCATCTCTGATAGGTAACGGTGGATCAGTTACTGAGGAACATAAGAAGTCTTCATCTGTAAAAATGTTCCGATTAAAATCCCAAATTCCACTACAACGAAATCCTGCATGAATGTATTTTGGAAAGGCAGCACTAAAAAGGGCTATTTTGACAATACCTGGTATGTCGTAGATCGACACAGAGCTTCCAGAATGCAATTTCAACCATCCACATACAGCCTGATTGTAGAATTTTTTGAACGGCCCGTATACTGATACATCAAGGTGCTGTAATCTGTGACTCGTGTAAGGTGGAAATGTCACAACTTGCCCCTTAGACTTCGTCACAACTAGCCCCGCGTTACGCCATTTTGAATTTTATTCATTAATTTCCGAAATATTGGCATGATTAACAAATGAAATACCTAGAATAACAGCTCAAAATCTAAGCATATAAATAATGCTAAGGAAGTTTACATACCTCAGTATCGCTAGTGGCAATGACGATTCAAACGAAGGTCGCAAAATTTACTTTTACGATAGAAAACAAGAAAAGTATTTTTATCTCGAAAACAACGCGACGTTATACTTCAAAAAATATGCAGAACATTGAGACAATCAACCTCTTCACTCACATGACGCGACAAGTGCTGTAACCTATTGGGTCAGTCAGGAAGCTCGATGGCACAACTTGCCCCTGGCACAACTAACCCCGGTCTCCCCTACTTATAGATTGTTTGATCAGGTGATAAATTGTAGATTAATTCAACAATATACAATATATAAATTTACATAAACGTAACCAAACATGTTTTGTGTCTATAGGAACAAGAATTTAAAAATATTATATTCTTCATTTTTTTTTACAATTTCTTTTAGAAAAAAAAAATTAATATTATTATCTTAAAAATCTTTCAGTCCCATGTATAAAAATTCCATCTTTGTAACAACAACAACAGTAATAATATAAACAGCAGCGATATATTTTTTATATATTCAATACCACAGTTTTAAAACCAACGAAACAAAATTATGCGTATAAACACACGACCAGATCTGGAGAACAAAACGCATTATTTAATCTGTTAGTCACTACAATGATCTACACTACTAATGCACCATTGCGGGAAGTAAACTAAAACCAAATTTATGTAGCAATTATCCTGTATTTTCCGTTTCAACCGAAATTGGGATTCTTTAATCTGATTATAATTGATATGATGTTGTAAAATGCTGTTGATATTTATGTGTAAAATTGTTTAAAATTAGAAATTATGAAATTTTTATAAATTATGAAATCCTTAAGCTGTGAAAAGACATGGTAGAAATGGGTATTATATCACATGCATATTTTTATATCAATGACGAGCTGGAGTAAAATAATACCGCTGAATTAATCTAACAGCTATTGCACGGAAAGTGAAAAAAAATAACTGTGGATAAGTTATTAAACTTGGAGAATTATTTAAAGTTAAAATAGGAAAGGTATATCTTTTGACACCTCTTGGTAGAAATGGTGCTAAAAAATTAAAATTTACTAGCAAAAATATTAGCTTTACTTTCCTTGCATTTAATTTTCACAAAATAAACAAAGTCGTTTTAAAAACATATTTTTACAGATGAATTTGAAAAATAAAAATAAATTTAGAAATACCGCATAATGCGAAAGAATTCAGCCAAAATCCTGTTAGATTTGAAAATCTGCAGCATTATAATCCTTAATTTTCAGCTTTTGAATTTTTTCTCCAGTGCATATACAGTGGTGGTCAGAATTATAAGAACAATTGAAAATTGCGCCGAAAAAATTTATTTCTGAACTAAATAAAGGGAAATTTATACACTAAATGCTTTTCTATTCTAGAAATCATTGTAGAATTCAAAACATTGGAAAATGCAAAATATGAATGTTTTGTCACAAGTAACAAAGTATGTCATTGTACAAAATTGGACAAAATTATAAGGACAATGAATGTTTTTGCCTGAAACACGCTGATAATTAATAATCTCCCCGCTTCTTCTCAATCACTTTTATCAGTCTTGACGTCATGGAGTTTGACAATTCATTAAAAACGTTCTTGGAAGATTTTGAGTGATCTTTTTCGATGGAAGACATGAGTTCTTATTTGTTTTGAGATTATATACCATTTTTGCCTACTTTGTGTGCCAGAATACCCAACAGATTTTTCCATTGGATTCATATCAGGACTTCTGGCTGGCCAATCAAGTAGTTTCACGGAATTAGCATTATACCACGAGTTTGAAGCTTGGGAAACATGAGCCGAGGCATTGTCCTGCTGGAAAAAATAGCCTCCAATCGCTATTAACGGGGCTTCTAGTAGAAGATTATCGCCCAATACATCAATGTAACTCTCAGAATTCCTCCTACCCTGCACAAAAACTATTGGAGTAGTTCTACCAGTTTTGAAACCTCCCCAGACCGTTACTGAATCACTTCCAAATGCATGCTTTGAGAAAATCGTTTTTTCTCTACGAAGATCATACTAGAAGTTGCAAAAACAATCTAGTCTATCCAAATTAATCTTTTTCTAATCGGAAAATACAGAATCCCACTTTTTTCCCATAATATTGCAGTTTTTGTCAAACTCCATCCTCAGTCTCTCGTGAACTTTTGTAAGACGCGGTCTTGACACATGTTTACTACAGCAAACCTTTTTCTTTGTTTTTATAAAACACGTCGAACAGTTCGAGCACTTGCATTCTAAGTTCAATTCACGGTTTTTTCCCGTTTTTTGGAGCAAGCTCGCCTTATTATCATTCTTTCCCCCCATTCAGAAACAGAAGATAGCCTGCTTCTATGTCTTTGCCGTCCATATTTACCGGAATTTTAAAGGTAATTGTAAATAACCATTCTTGATCTATTAAACTTTGTAGCAATTTATCATACAGAAAGTCCTGAATTTTGAAATGCATCCATTTTGTCTTTCTGAAACTCCAAAAGTTTTGCACCTTGCGGCATGATTGAAAAACAGAATAATACGATCCCAAACGGTTACTACGTATTTATATCGTCTGGAAGTTCCGTGTGCAGAGCAAAAAACATGCAAATTTTACTTTTTAGAACACACAAATACAGTTGTTTTTATAATTTTGTCCAAAACCAATGGCTGTATAAATTAGTAATATATTTTATGAATATGAATTTACCGCATATTTTTATAAAATCATACAAAAATAATCTTCATTTTTCACTGGTTTCCATCCATTAAATGTGCATATGTCTCCCGCCAAATGTAACCAAGATATGGCAATTTTTGCTTTGTCCTTATAATTATGACCACCACTGTATCACTGCAGATTATTCAAGCTTATCTAACACGGAAATTAAATTAATTCAAAATAAGGCTTGACTTTTTTCTATTGCAAATGCACCATTTGAAGTTGCAATTTACTAGTGTGCAATAAGAGAGGGATAAAAAATGATGTCAGTGTGAAATCACTTGATGACTCTCGGGCCACCGTCTCATCCTATGGAGATTCAACTTTTAGGTCATTATGATCGTTGCTTCATGGAAAGTCACCAGTTGAAATCATTGTGAATTGTGATGTTACTTGGGGATTCATCATAAAGCTGATGTGAAGTCAAGATGATTGCGCAGTAAAGCCGTCATATGATGGTGACATACGAATAACATGGTGGCATGACTGCAACATAATTGGTGATTCGTTATAAAGTAACGGTGACGTTTACTTCAAGTGAGGTCATAAAATTACGGTTACTTTAGAGGAATAACAGAAATAGTAATATATATCACATTGCAGTGACTGTGACATTTATGACTTTTTGAATATCACAGTGACATCACATAGCTTTGCTGTGCTATTAGGGTATCACTTTACCTGCTACATCTGTTCATTTTACCACATTTAATTAGCTCTTGTGTTTAAAAAAATCATTTTGAGTTTGTACGTTAATTTATGGTTATAATTTTTACTTAGCACTGGTATAAGTTTTCATGGTTGCTCATGACATATCAGTTACGCAAGAAAATCAGTTATAAATCCATTTTACATGAAATTGCGTTTAGATATTCCCTCCATATTTACATATGACTCTTTTTTTATGAATCGTAAGCCTTAAATTAAAACTTGCTTCAAGCAATCCTTAAATAATTTGTCTAACATTTAATTTTCAGTTAAATATGATTTAATTATGTTCTTCTAGAACATTGTTTTAAAAATGAACCTTTTAAGATTTTATTCTTTTTCCTTACCTTTGTAAAGCAAACAGAACTGTTTTTCTTCGAAATTCATTTCACTTTGATATTAAAAGTATTAAGATATTAGCTAGCCTTTAATTTCATAAATGAAATGGAAACAGTCATTATTTTTTTTTCTCTTTCTAAATACGGTAACTTTGAAGTGCATATTAAAATTTGTCAAACGTTAAAACTTAATTAATAAAAATATTACTATTACTTATTAAAAATACAATGGCAAATAATGAAAAAATAATATTTTCTCTCCATCAATTAGACCATTTGGACACCCCAAACAGTGCACTTATCAGTTTTCATTTCATAATGTAATAGCTTTTATTAGAAGTTTTTTACTTTCTTAATTTTTAAGAAAGGTTTTTATTTCAATGTAGAAATGCTTTCAAGCCAAACTAACAGCATAAGAAATATTAGCTTAATTGCAATTTCGTTATGTTCCACAAACATGTGTTACCACTTATAGAGCATTAAAATTTATTTAAGATTTTCTTCTTTTTTCTTTTTTGGTTTCTTAGCAAATGAATTAAAAGATATTTTGCAAATTATCAATCATATTAAATTTGAAAGTTATTGCGTCATAGCTTCAGCATTAAACTTTTTCAAGAATGTTTTCAGTGAAATATGGTTTAATTACTTCCTTTCGGAACAATTCTTTAAAAATAAACCTTTTACGATATTAAATTATTTCGCATTTTTGCAAATGCAAACAGACCTGTTTTTATTTGGAATTCAATTCCCATTTCGAAGTTAAACATATTAAAACATTATTTATTTTTAAGTTTTTTGCAATTGGAAGAAAAAAGTATCATATTTCTTCATTCTACCGTAATTTCGGGTGTATAAGCCGCGGATCAAACAATTCTTTTTGGACCCAGAAATCTTATTTAGTGATTGAACAGAAATATTTACGGCGATCTAAGTAGTAACATTCATTTAAAAAAAAAATCTGGGTCGAAAAAGAATTGTTTGATCCGCGGCTTATACACCCGAAATTACGGTAATTATAGAAACTATGGCGTGTGTATTGGAATTTAAGAAGCGTAAAATTTTCAACATATTATTAAAAAATACAATGGTAAATAAAGAAAATGTAATATCTTCTTCCCTCACTTAATTGAGGATTGCAAACAGCTCATTTTTGCGTTTTTATTTAAAAAGATAATGGTTTTTAATAACAATTTCTTGCTTATTTTATGTTTATGAGAATTGCATTGAAGCCATTATCAGAGTTAAGCTAACACAAGGAAATATTATTCCGTTAACTACAATTTTATTGCATTCCGAAAGTATGTAATTCTCACAGATGACTATGTTACGTCAGATCATGAGCATTGAAAGTAATTTAAATGTAATAGGAATAAAAATTATTTTTTAAAAACATGTTTCTGAATTAACCTCCTAGCGAGCGCGATTTTGAAAAAAAATTACAACAAATTTGATTTTTTCCCCTAAATATTTGTTCTCACAAATGACACTGAAATTAAATTTCAATTTTTAATTCTGGTATGAAGAAGTACTCTGTTAACACATCTCTTATTGCTGCTATGAAATATCTTGCATTTCTTAAAGCATCACTCCCAAAATTATGTCACGAACCTGCTCGTGTAAATATTTAATCACACTCGCTAAAAACGTTAAGACGTTTATAAAAATACATAACAGTTAATAATTTCTAATTCCTAAAGTATCAAACAGCTGAGTAAATTTTGTGCTTTTTCATGTAAGCTTTTAGTTTTTTGCCGTTTTCGCAAAATGACGAGTTTTATCTTATTGGGGATATACTTAAGCCCTTGAAAGGCAACAGTATGTAATGTATAGCACTTAATTTTAATTCTCAAATGCCACATTGGCACCAGAATTTTAAAACAAAATTTTCCTTATGCATACACGAAAAAAAGCTTTTACTTAATATCATATGAATTTTCTTGCAAATCCTGGTATCAGTCAATCATTTTAAAATTTTATAAACAAAAGTAGCTTGCCTCTGATAGGGTTAAGATCCAGTAAAATCACAAATTCCCCTTTCTAATGATAAATTTACGTTGGTGTCCAAAAGTTAAGCATAATTGGTAATTAAGTAATTATTTTTAAGTAATGAAAGAAATATGAATCGGAATGTGCTGAAACTCCAGGTGTGTAAACAAAATAATACGCGTCACATATTTTCGCGAAGAGTTTTCCCCGAAATCGAACAGGGGACCGTCAACAAACTGAAGAAGAACGAAGATCTTTTGGATAACCCTGTCGAAACCAATGTAGCAAAAGCGTTCAAACTGCACATTATGATTAATTGGCTTATTGTAATGTACTGTGTTAATTTTTACAAGGATAGCATGTATACTCGTAGAAAAATTAAGGTTTTTATAAAAACAGTCCTAAGTTTTTTGCTTTTAATTTGCAGAGTTCTTAATATAAAATAAGTTCTTTTTTGAAAAAAATGACAAACATCATTGTACACAATACCCTGTAATCAGAATTAAAAAATAATAAAAATTGTATGACAAATGAGCAGGTTTACTAAATAATTTTTTACTGCGCATGCGTGAACGCTATTAAAATTTCATTTGCATATTCTGTTAGTTAAATGTATAGAGCAACTTTTGTGAAAGTCTCAAAAACATAGCTTAAAAATTCTGAAAATTACCGTTGATAGAATGAGATCAAAATCCTTTATTCCCTAAATGAAGCAAAAAGATGAGGGGCTGTATCCATATTCCATTGTTTAGTGCCTACACAATATTGCACGTACAGCTATATTTAGGTAAAACCCCTGATTTTTTTGCTTCCTTTAGGAATAACGGATTTTGAGTTGATTCTATAGGCGACCATTTTCAGAATTTTCAATGTTTTTGAAACTTTTACAGAAGTTGCTCTATACATTTAGCTAACACAATATGCAAATGACATTTTGATATCGTTGACGCATGCGCAATGAAAAATTATTTACTAAACATACTCATTTTTCATACAATTTTTATTATTTTTAAATTCTGATGACAGGGTATTGTGTACAATGATGTTTGTCATATTTTCAGAAAAGAACATTATTTTATAATAAGAATTCTGCAAATTGTAAGCAAAAAACTTGGAAAAATTTAGGACTGTTTTTATAAAAACCTTAATTTCTCTACGAGTGTACATGCTATTCTTATAAAAATAAACACAGTACATTACAATAAGCCAGTTAATCATAATGTGCAGTTTGAACAATTTTGCTATATTAGTTTTGACAGGGTTATCCAAAAGATCTTCGTTCTTTTTCAATTTATTGACGGTCCCCTGTTTGATTTCGGGGAAAACTCTTCGTGAAAATATATGACGCGTACTATTTTGTTTACACACCTGGAGTTTCACCACATTTCGATTTATATTTCTTTCATTACTTAAAAATAATTACTTAATTACCAATTATGCTTAACTTTTGGACACCAGTGTATATTGGTAAAATGCATTCTAATTTTTGAACTGTATCCTCAGGTAATTAATATTTCAGACTTCTGTGTTCTCTTCTTAAAACATGTCTACCATTTTCTTAGCTCTTAAACATTTGTAAAGTAATCCCGTAGATCGTTAAATGCGCAGAAACACCAAATATGGAAAGAAAGAAATCATTTTATATACGAGACAAATGATCAGGATGTTTGTATTTTCACAAAACGCAATACTGTATAAAATAAATCACCGTAACGGACATTTATAATTATTCTATAGAATAAAAGTATACAAAATTGTTTCATTGTTTAATGAAAATGAGTCAACATAATGTAAAACAAAATCCCATTCATTCGTAATTCGCAAAGTGACTAGCATATCTTATGACACCCTTACACTCTCAAAAAAACTTCAGTCTTTTTACAGAAAATGTACTGGCAGCACTGCTGCCAGAAATTGTCTGTAGATTGACGATTTTCCGTTTATTTTTTCTCCGTCAAAAGAGGAAAAATATCCGTCACTTGAAAAAAGTTTGGGAAAAATCAACGCGGAAGAGGCGGGGATCGAACTCACGACACCAGGATTACAAGGCCAACACTCATCCTCAGCGCCACGATTGCTCGTAAAGATTTTGCTTTAAAATAAAAGCGTTCATTTCATATGGGTGTGGTTTAATGTATTTCGTTAAAAAGCTTTTAATTTTGCAGTTAATCGCGGAAAGTTTTCATGTTTAATGAAACTGTGGCTGGGTTTTTTTTTACGTTTAGTATTAATATAGTATAAAAATGTGAATTTTAAATATATTACGTAGATTGTTAGAGAAAAAACATGGATGTTTTATTTTTATTCGATAAGATTTTTTTTAATATTATCTTTTTTTTTTTTTTGCATTTTATTTTTTAATTAAAATATTTTTTAAATGTCTTCACTTAAAGTATATTTTATATGAGAATATTTATCATAGAAATAACTTAGTACATTGAACTTTATTCAACTTATCCAACTTTGAATAACAGATTGTGAGAATTTTTGAACGAATAAAGAAAGTAATTGTTATTTATTTTTAAATTCGAAAACATTTTTGTCTTTTAAAACTAAATTAGACATTTTAATCGATAGAATATTTTTGTTTTTCATTTTAAAAATAAATTCGAATTTATTACTAATAGACCCAATGCGCATGCGTGCTAGATATAAACAGAATCGTTTCCTCATTTTTCGACTTTCGGAATGAACTCACAGAACAAATACGTTTTCTGGGAGAACAGAAGTTATTTGTGAAAAAATAACGATAACTTAGTGTATATTGACGAATTTTTCTGACAGTGTAGTTTTTACCTAATAAGCGCGCTTGTGGGATCAATAGTTTTGTTGATAACTTGAATGAATCAAATCGACTACTATCAGTCACGTAAAAAGTGGCCCCACCAGTGGCCGAGAGGTTCAGACCTCTCAACTGGTAGACGGCAGGTGCTGGGTTCGAACCCAATCGCGGCTGTCGGCCTAACCGTTCGGAGTTTTCGTGGTTTTCTTAGAACCTTGCGTAAATACGGGTTAGGTTCCCTTAGAAAGACCCCCCACGAAGGGCACTCCCCCCTGGTCCTATATCCCATTAGTGTAGATAATCGAACGACAAAAATAAACCAAACCAAACCAAACCACGTAAAAAGTGTGATCGTGGCCCACTTTCTTCTAGACTGTTAGGAAGGAGGTAGCTGCGATCACGGAAGATCTCACGGTAAAAAATTAAAAAGCATATTCAACAAGTTAAAATCATTGACCAATGGATTCGCTGACCAGTTGACCAATGGATGACCAGAGCCTGATTACTAACGGGGCACTCTCTCCCCAGTAAAATTATATAGAAATTTTCGCCTTGTTTAAACGCCCTTTTCAGTCAAAATTACTATCATGAGTAAGGAAAAATTTTCTATTTACTTTTTCTGGTGGGAGAGTGCCCCGTTGATAATCAGGCCCTGTGGATGACCAATGGGCTGTTGCGTTTTAAAGATAGAACGACCGTGACGGATTAGAGGTCGCACATTTCTCTGGATTATTATCGAGGAATTGTCTTTCATCAGATTTTTAATCATATTTTTCACCCATGGAAATCCTATTTTTCTCTCTTAGCCTATTTAAGCATATTGGAAATTTTAGTGTTTGTTTTAGACATTTCCAGAAAGCGCTTTTTGAAGTTCTGAGGGAATATTATTGCTTGCAGGTCATTAATATATAGAACATGTGAATACTTTCGTGCTTGCCCCCATCCCTCTTTTTGGCCGTTCCCTGAAATACATCACTGATGAAATCGCAAGCCAACAAGATGAAGACATGTGTTAGTTCTTAGTTCTGCTACCTTTACTGAGGTACTATGAACTGCATGATGGTGAATCATTGCCAAGATAAATACTGTAGTAATTATCTGGTGTTTTATTTGTAGTTACTGTAAAAAATTGCATGCCATTCTTAGCTTCAAAGAATCCGAAGTTATCTTAAAAATGAACATAAAATAGCAACAAAAAATATAATAAATGTTGAAGAAAGAAATATTCTGCAGCAATTTGAATTACAGGTACGCTGTTAAAAATCTGCTGCATTTTGTTGCAACGCACTCCATCGCTTGTATATAATATCTCTATTCCAACTAATGAGAAAGCTCCATTTCACGGCCATGTAACCGTTTTCTATACAAGCAGGGGAGTGCGTTGCAATAAAATGCAGCAGATTTTTAACAGTGTAGAATGAAATTATAATGATTCTTTCATATTTAATGTATCTATAAACTAATCACAAATAAAGTCACTTCCGTATAATAATTGTGGAACCATGGCAAAATTGCCATTTCCAAATTACCCTACATTATACAAAACATCTAACATTTCACCCTTGCATGAGTAAAGTTAGTTAAAAACATGCAAAATTTGGGCTATCGTACATAAAAAAAAGCAGAAATTAAGTATTAAAAATGACAAATAAGCAATTGAAATAAATTTACGAATAGAAAGGATAATATTCTGAAGTACATGTTTGAGATTTACTCGAGAAAAGTTTATGAACTGCATGCCTACTCTATGTTCCCAAACACAGTTTTCCTATTTCAAGATTAATTCAAAATTAGTGAGAAATTATTCAATTGAGGAATCATTTCTAAGGATGGATGAACTGATAGATTTCTTCCAATGAACCAAGAAATTATTGAATAACTGTGTATAACATAACATCTAGTAAGAGAAATTACAAGTATGAATGAAAAAAGTGACATTTACCTAAAATTAATTATGTTTTGGTAAAAAAAAAAGTAGATGGAAATAAAAAATTCTTATATTAGAGTTTAATTTAAAATAAAAGAAGAAAACTAAAAAAAAAGGGTAAGGTGGTAGAAGAAAATAATGAATATATTATAAATAAATTATAATTTAGGGGGTAGGAGGGTAAAATTTATAAGCGTTAAACAATTAAATCGGGCATAATGTATTTATGTATACAAATGCACAATGATGATGTACTATACAGTGATATAGGCTAACACACTGTCCAACACTAAGAAATTAAATAATAAAATATGAAATAAATAGAGTGATAAATAATTAAGATGAAGCCACGGAAGCTACACTGAAATAAAGTTTACTGAGTGAAATAAAGTGTTTATAGAAATAATTAATTTTTGCATAATACTATAACCTTCCTTTTAAAATTATAAATAACTAGTTTAAAATACCTGCAAATTAAACTTCCGTACAGCATCTGCACTCCCAGCTTTTTTTGCATGTATGTGTTTATTTCATTTCTATCTATCTATGTATATGCACTATATGGCTAAAGGTGACCAGTCACTTGCGATTTTAGACATTTTGTTGAATATTCTGAAAAATACATGAGAAATTTTCCTGAAACTCCAAGTGTGTAAGCATAATAGTACAAGTCAATGATTATCGTGCAGATTTTCCCCTGAAACTCCGTAAGGGGCCGTCAACGAACTGAAAAAGAACGAATTTCTTTTGGATAACCCTGTCAGAACTAATGTAGCAAAAGCGTTCAAACTATAGACTATGATTAAGTGGCTTATTGTAATAAACTGTGTAATAATTTTTGTGTGGTTAGCATGTATAGTCGTATAAGGTTTTTTTAAAAACAGTCCCAAATTTTGCTAAGTTTTTTTATTATAATTTGCAGAGTTCTTAATATTAAAAAAAAATGTTCTTTCCCGAAAATTTCACAAAAAACATTGTACATAATACCTTGTGATCAGAATTTAAAGGAAAAGTAAAAATTGTATGAAAAATGAGCAGGTTGACTAAATAATTTTTC
Organism: Maratus speculifer; assembly: GCA_964019185.1. Classification (NCBI taxonomy): domain Eukaryota; kingdom Metazoa; phylum Arthropoda; class Arachnida; order Araneae; family Salticidae; genus Maratus; species Maratus speculifer. Next base: position 226,787,714 of record OZ025299.1, read on the forward strand.
ACTGCGCGTGCATAAACGCTATCAAAATTTCATTTATATATTCTGTTGGCTAAATATATAGAGCAACTTTTGTCAAAGTCTCAAAAACATAGCTTGAAAATTCTGAAAGTGATCGTCGATACATTAAGCTCAAAATCCGCTGTTCCTAAAGTGAATCAAAAAATCCCTGTCGGCTGGGCCTATAGGCGGAGGTAGATTTCGAAGAGTGCTCATTTCAACAACAAAAAAATATATGATTAGAGATAAACCCAGTTTAATAACTTCATTTGGCCGTTTATGAAAAATTTTTAATTTCATTTTTCTGCAAAAACTGGTTTTATCAGAATCGTCTTAAAAAAAATGCAGCTCAAATGCCCATTTTGACAACATATTTTGAAATAAATTCTGAATTTATTTCAAAAAATCGACCAAAACAGTACATTATACAGTTCCTAAAGAACAAGAAACTGTCAGTTGAATGCATTTGACAAAAAAATTTAATTTAAAAATGAGTCATAAAATAACCGATTTGTTGTTTGAATACATCCTTAATTCTTTAATCATGATTGCTTCGGAAAATTTTGTGCGATATACTCACTTTGACAGCATTTTAAAAAATATTTTCTATCTTTATCAAAAAACTGGTCAATGCGTCATAGTATATAGTTCCTAAATAAGAGGATCTGTAAATTGGATGCGTTTGAGAGCGAAAATGGATTTTAAAACGAGTCATAAAAAACGCAATTTGCTATGTGAAAACTTCCTTAAATTTTCAAATCACGGTGACTTCGGGAAATTCTTTTCAAAATACTCTTTCTGGTAGCCTTTTTCGAAATATATTCTGTCTTTATCAAAAAACCGATCAATGCATCACATTATATAGTTCATAAATAAGAGGATCTGTAAATTGGATGCGTTTGAGAGCAAAAATGGATTTAAAAACGAGTCAGAAAAAAACGCAATTTCTTATTTGAACACTTCCTTAAATTTCAATCACGATGATTTCGGAAAATTCTGTTCAAAATACCCTTTTCGGTAGCCTTTTTTGAAATATATTCCGTCTTTATCAAAAAACTGACCAACGCATCACGTTATATAGTTTCTAAATAAGAGGATCTGTAAATTGGATGCGTTTGAGAACAAAAATGGATTTAAAAAAGAGTCAGAAAAAAACGAAATTCCTTATTTGAACTTAAATTTTCAGTCCCGATTACTTTGGGAAATTCTGTTCAAAATACCCTTTTTCGTAGCCTTTTTTGAAATATATTCTGTTTTTATCAGAAAATTGAGCAGTGCGTCACTTTATACAGTTTCTAAATAAGAGGATCTACCATTTGGATGCGTTTAAAATCAAAAATGAATTTAAAAATGAATCAGAATATAAGCAGTTTGGATTTGAGGTTTTTTTCTCCAACTCCTATTTTTGTTTAATTTCTTTTTGCTATACGAATTGGTCCTATGAAAAACTTGTCAATATAAAAGTTGTAGATATTTTTGAGAAGATGTAAAATAAATTTAATCAGATTTGATATCCTAAAAATTGACGGAGTTATGGATTTTTCTCTTTTTTCACCGCCCTTTTTCTTTTAGTTTTTAATTTTTTTCATGGGTAAAAGTTGATCCTATCAAAAACTTGTAAATACAAAAGTTTTAGATAATTTCAAGAACATTTACAAAAAATTTAGTTGGACTTCATATCTTGAAAATTGACGAAGTTATGAATTTTTTTCTCTCAAAACCCCTGTTTTTTTCGCCCCTTGAGCCCACTTCTAAATTTATCAAAAATCTGTCATGCATAAACTTTTGGCCCATTTTTAAGAAGTAATATAAACTTTAAACCGATTCGATATCTACTTTAATAAAGAAGTTATGACGTTTTTTCGGTTTTCACAAAAACGCCCCCTATTCCGACCCCCTTGGTCCGATTTTGTCCATTAACGAACTTAGCCGAGATTTTATCCCTTTTGATTTTATGTACCAGTTTGGTGGAGATTGGTGAAGAATTATAGAAGTTATCGTGTCCATAAAAAAAGTGAGATATATAGATAGATAGATCGATCGATCGATAGATAGATAGATAGATAGGTATATAAACTGGTGCGATTGCAGTAGGTAGTATTTCATACGAAATCTACCTAAAAGGGGTTGTATCGAAATGTAGTAGTATGTGCCATATTGTGTATTCTGTATTGACACTAATTAATGGACATATGGATACATCCCCTCATCATTTTGCCTCACTTTGGAAATAACGGATTTTGAGCTTATTCTATCAACGATCACTTTCAAAATTTTCAGGCTATATTTTTGAGACTTTCACAAAAGTTGTTCTTTTCATTTAACTAACACAATTTGCAAATGAAATTTTGATAGCCTTCACGCATGCGCAGTGAAACATTATTTACTAAATCTGCACATTTTCATACAATTTTTATTATATTTTAATTCTGATTACAGGGTGTAAGGTACAATGTTGTTTGTCATATTTTTGGGAAAGGACATTATTTTATAGTCAGAATTCTGCAAATTATAAGAAAAGTAATCTTGGAAAAATTTGGGACTGTTTTTATAAAAACCTTAATTTTCCTACGAGTATACATGCTATTCACATAAAAACGAACACAGTTTATTACAATAAGGCAATCACAATGTGCAGTTTGAACGCTTTTGCTACATTAGTTTTGACAGGATTATCCAAAAGATATTCGTTCTTTTTCAATTCGTTGGCGGTCCTCTGTGGAGTTTCGGGGGAAAATCTTCACGGAAATGTATGACCTGCACTATTATGTGTACATACTTAGAGTTTTAGGATAATTTCTCGTATATTTTTCTATATATTTAACAAAATGTCTAAACTCGCAGGTGGCCGTATAGTGTATATATATTAAATATTAAATATATACATTAAATATGTGCATACATATATATATTTAATATTTTTAATGTATGTATATGATAACATAATAATCCGCAATAAGATCATTCTGTCCAAACAATGCACCCTAATCTCTTTACTCCAATGTCTACTCATCACACTATCATGTTTAAAATAAGATCGTAGAAGAAGCACAATAGTGCTTCTTCTGGCATTTTATAGTAGACGGACGTATTTTTTGCGCCTGACGAAGAAAGACCATTTCTTTCGAAAGGCCTCGCAATTTTTAATATATTTTATGGTGTGTTTAAGAAGTTTTTATACCAGTTCGATTGATTACACCAGATGAAACTTATTTCTTTATACATTATATGGCCATTATTGATCGGACACTTTCAATATTAGACATTTGTAGAATATTTAAAAATGTACATCTGAGATTCTTCTGGAATTTCAGAATTAAAATGAACAAGTTTGAACTCGCTTTTATCAACGTTCGATTTGACATGGAGGAAATTAAGGGATCAACGAAAAATCAAAGTAAAACAATAATATTTGGAATAACCCTGTATATTAAAATGCAGGAAATAATATATCGCTGCAAAATGCTAATTTCTAAATACTGCACATGTGTGCTGATTTGTGTAAGAATAGCACATATATTCTTGAAGATATAGCAATTTTTTAAAAACTAAAAAAAAAAAAAATCTGGCATATTTTTAGCTTATATCATGCATGGTTTTCAAGAAAATTTAATGTCAGTTTCGGAAAAATTAGCAAAGTGCACTAGAAGTAATAATGTGCAATTGGAATATAAATATATAAAATATTTTAGGAAATATGAGTAGTTGTATGAAATATATTTTATCTGCGCATGCATAAACGAAAGCAAACCTTTTTTTTACATAATTTATAGTCAACTCTATGAAGGAACTCTTAAAAAAACACAGTCAAATAATCATTAAAAATCGGAACTATATCCGCGATTAGAGTGAGCTAATTTTTAGTTGCTATCTAGAAGCAGCTGAATGATAAGGAATTTTCTACAAATTGTCAAATTTAATTGTTTTTTTACTTTAAAATTTTTTATTGATATTTTAGTTGACTGGATATTTGCCAGAATGAACCTTTCATGATAAAAAGAAGCATGAAAATCGAAGTATTTGTTCCAAATCTACTCATTGATATTTATTACATACTAACGTTTTCTAAAATTCATCCAATAAAAAATGACAATTTGTAAAAAATCCTTTGAGTCAGCTGCTTTTTGAGAGCAACTAAAATTCGGCTCACTCTATTGACTATATCTTTCTGAATTTTCGCGATATTTGACTGGATTTTTTTTACATATTACTCCATATAGTTGACTAGTAAACTGTGTAAGAAGATCGTTGTTATCACTTAGAAAGCGCAGATAAAAATTGTTTCATACAACTGTTCATCTTCCATAAAATATTTAATTTTATTATATTCGATTTGCACTATATTGTGTTTACTACATTTTGTCAAATTGTCTGAAACTGGCGTTAAATTTGATAAGCCAAACATATACCAGAACTTTTTGAACTTTTCAGAAAAAAAAATCACTGTATCACCATAAATATACATGCTATTCTTTCAAAAATCAGTGAATATGTTGTACAGTATCGACATGTTTGTTTTCTGCAGCGGTAGATTATTTTGTAAATTTTAATGTATAAGTTGATCCCAAACATTATCATTATTCTTTGATTTTTTGCTGGCCCCCTAATATTTCTGCTTATCATATCGATGTCGATAAATTTGAGGCTAAACATCTTTATAACTTTAAAATTGCCGAAGAATATGACAAGTATTTTTTTAAATATCGACAAAATGTCTAAAAATGAAAGTATCTGATGATTAATGGCCATATAGTATATAATAAGGTGCTACATGGGTTTCGGAGATAAAAAAAAACATATTTTCTCTATTTGTTTCATGTATAAAGATATATTGTTTTATTTAAATGTTTAAGCATATAAAAGAGCAATATTTAAGCGATTAAAAAAATCATTCTAATAGCATTTGGAAAATTCAACCGGTGGTACCTGGTTTCCGGAGACCCCTAAAAAATGAGTCCTGGTGGTGGTCAGGATAAATGATGATAGCTTTAGATGATAAAAGCAGTTTTTTTTGTTAATAGATAGGTATTGCTCGTGATTGAACGAAGGATTTAAATTTAAACTGTATGCAAAGTAATGCAATGTATAGTCCTCAAAAATTAGTTGTAATGGAAAAAAAATCCTTCGTTCAATCATTAGTAAATCCTATTTTTTAAATTTTAAATTTTGTTTTTATTAGGTTTTAAGAAATCGCTTCTACCGACTTCAAAAATAGTGTTTTTTGATTAAAATGATATACCATGTATCGTATCCGTTCGTTCTAGCCTAATGAGGGAAATTCACTAAGGCTTTCTCTCTGACTTTTACCCTGACTAGTTTGGTTTGGATTATTTCATGACAGCTGATTATCAACAAATGGATATACTAAGCGGGAAGGGGGTAGTTTATCCGTGAGGGTCTTTCCATGTTTATTTCGACCGAATCGAAACTTTGGAGAAATATTCTGGAAAAATTGCACTATAAGATAAAAAAATACAATAATAAATGGATTTTTTTGAGATTTTCAAACCCATGTAACCGCTACAGGATTAAATGAATGCTTAGCAAAACCATTATATAATCATAGCTGCCAACTTTCAACTAATCTTTCGTAATACCTGGGTTAGTTTGATCCAAGTTAACGTCATTTCAAACCAGAAAATATATTTCGTGAATCTTTATTTATTTAACTTCAGGTTTGTTGCTGGAACATACTTAATTTCATTTCTTTGAAAAAATTCTGGTTCGAAACTCATTAAACCAGGGTCAAATTAACCCATGTATTACGGATAATCGATGTCAGGTTGGCACCTATGTATAATGTATCATATGTCAGAAGATTAATGTTCTTATTTATTAAATACGACGAGTATAATTTTCTTATTCTAATTATACGATTAAAGTACACATTTCTGCATAATGTTATATAAAGGTACGATTTAAAATGTACAAAATTGTGAATGTGAATTAAAACTTTTTACGTTTGACATAAATGTTAGTAACTATTGTAACTATTTTGTTTTCATTCAATATTATTTCATGTCTAAAAAGTGAAGAGTATTATTAGATATGAGTTTTTCTGTAATTCTGAGTTAAGGGAGATAAATTACTGAAAAACTGGATGTATGAGATTGATCAGCTTCGATAAAAAGGATGTAGTCAATTTAACAATGCGAACTATTGTTAGGCGTACTCTCTTAGTTATATAAGCATAAAACTGAATGTAAACTCGAACGGCATCCACCTTGTAAAGCTGCCAATGGCTGTAGATCTGTTATTTTGCCAAATGTAGTTATTATGAATAACAGCATTATTATGCGTTTTAAAGTATTTTGCATCTACATGTACAGGGGGTGTCAATTGAGGCTGAAATTTTTGAATAATGTATTTAATATATTATGAAGTTTTAATAATTTTATGTTACTCTCTCACTGACAGGCTCGTCTATAGACGTTCCCTAAGCTCCAGGTTTCACTGCAATGCAAGCAATAGTTAAAATGATATAACTCAGTTGATTTAATGGATTTTTAATACATTGTGCAATGATTAACACACTCAAGGATAACATTCATATTCGTAAATAAGATTTTTCTATAATTTTGAAAGAATCATATTTTTTTAGCAATTAAAACAAAATGCTGAGAAAACAACATTACAATTTTGCCCTTTTGCAAGACTGTCAGAGGGTTAAAAATATCCTTGAAATAATGCCTTCATATATTTTACACATTGAAGATCTTTGAAAAGATCGACCCATTGATAGCTATTTTTTACAATGTCTCTCTAGTTTAGTTGTATGTGTGTTTGCAAAATTTAAATAGATCATGGAAAATGCATTGGAGATGCATTTAAATCGAATGTTGAATTTTAAAGTTGAATGGTTCTTATTTTGACACTCTGTATTACGTCTATATCCACGTATTCAACTTTGGAGTTGTTTGCATTGCGGAAATATACGGACAATAACGATTATTCATTTTCCCCAGAGTTATTGAAAAATCTTATTCTATCTTTGAAATTTTCAAATGAAATGTCGACGAGTGAAATATTTGGAATTAATTAGAAATATTTCCAATAAAATTCTTGAATGTTTCTACCGCAGAGATAACATACTCGGCAATATGGTTTCCTTTTTTTGAGTGAAATGACATGCTCATCTAAATAAAACTTTCTTCGTAACAAGCGTTTAAGAAAAAGTTTTCATTTCAACGAAAAAGAAAGTCTCAACATTAAAATTTTGCAATAAAAAGACATAGTAACATTATTATCCAACTTAAGAGATTTTCAAACAATTTAGCATAAGAACTGGTTTTACTCGAATATCGTGATATAAAAAATTGGCGCAAGAGTTGCCGTTAATAAAAAGAATTACAGCAGTTTCAGGACTATCCAATTTTCCTGTATTATATCTACAGTTTGCTTATGATTCAAGTATTATTTGCATTTTTATAATTAGTTAAAAATTCCATACTATAAGCAAAACTTTTATGAGAAAGATGGTTTTACGTTTACTATTAGAACCAGTTAACTTAATCTCTAATACTATTTTTCAAAATATACTTGGCACCAAATAATGGATCTTGATTTCATTTCTTTTTCGTTTTAGCTTATTCATTGAGTTGAATCATGATCTTATTCATTGAACAGGAAATTACCCGCAGCAGCATTCATTTTCTCAATTATGCAAAAATATTTCTCAAATTCGTACTGAATAAAAACATAGTATCAGATAATTTTTACTTTCTTCTATCTTCAATAGAAGAAAGTATTGTAATCGAAATTTTTTCGACTTCCGGTTTTCGACGGATTTACACGTTTTAGGGATCAGAGATTAAAAAAAAACATGATTTTACAAAATGTCTGTGCGTCTGAGTGTCTGTCTCTCTGTATGTGTGTCCGTATGTCGCCATTCTACCATTAAAAAATGTATGAAGATATGCACAGAATTGAATCAAATTTTTTGTGAAGGTTTTTGTCTGTGGCAAGCAGGTCCTCCTTCAGTTTTGAAATATTCCGCCGGAAGGGCGCGGTGCAATCGCGATTTTTGTGCTATTTTCAATATTGTAACGACCAAAAGTATATGAAGTTATGCATCGAATTGAACCAAATTTTTTCTGTAAGTGTATGACTATCGCTAGTTGGTCCTCCCTGATTTTGAAAAAAATCCGTCGGAAGGGGGCGCTACAATCGCGATTTTTGTGCCATTTTTAGTATTGTACCGACCAAAAGTATATGAAGTTATGCATCGAATTTAACCAAATTTTTTGTGTAAGTGTTTGGCTATGACTAGTTTATCCTCCTTGAATTTGAAAATAATCTGCCGGAAGGGGGCACTGCAATCGCGAATTTTGTGCCATTTTCAATATTGTACCGACCAAAAGTATATGAAGTTATGCATCGAATTGAACGAAATTTTTTGTGTAAGTGTATGGCTATGGCTAGTTGGACCGCCCTGAATTTGAAAAAAATCCGCCGGAAGGGGGAGCTGCAATCGAGAATTTTATGCCATTTTCAATATTGCACCACTTAAAAGTGTATGAAGTTAGTTCTAGAACTGAACTAAATTTTTTGTATATGATTATTTTTTGGTAAGGCAAGTAAGTCCTCCCTGAATTAAAAAAAAAAAAATCTGCCTAACATTCTATTGTCCATCGGCTCGTACAGAGACGGAAATTCGTTTTTACTCCGATTAATTGATTGAAGCAGAAATTTAAGATGAAAATCAAAGTTGGTATGGTATTGAATTAAAATTATTAAAACATTAAAATGAGTAACTATTTTTTTTTAAATATTAAAATGTACGTATGAGATAGAAGAAAGTTTTGGGATTGGCACATCCAACTAGTTTATTTAAAAATTGATTCAAAAGTGAGCTGTATGTTAAAATACTGTCTAAAACTTTGCTTAATCTGACTGCGGTGTAACGTCGCTGATCAGATAGTTCACCCAATTACAGAAGCGCTGTTTGACAAGAGCAATATTCAAATTATTTTAGTAGCTTTTCTATTTATTTCTAGACCTAAACTTTGTCATGAATATGTTGTGATTATTTCTCTTCTCACCACTGTAGGCAAACAATATGGGCAATATTTTGATTAATTTTGGGAAATTGGCAAAATACTGTCATGAAATGATGCATTTATATTTTGTCAATATTGCGGCAAGATTAGTAAGAAATATTTTCTCGAAATAAAGTCAACATAACCAAGATTTAAAAAAATATTAGCATTTCATTGCAAATATTTATATTGAAAACAACATTGGTACAACAAAATTCTACAAGGATAATAAATATAAATGAAGAATATTCAACAGGAATGAGATTACGAAAATTTAGTCATTAAGTATATTAATTTTAATTCATTCACAGGTTATTCAATTAAAATAAATCTGATTATTTAATAAATGTTTCTACGCTGGTTACGTATATTTAAAATAAAGACATGTAATCAGATGCATCTGCAAATAACATTGAAATACATTTCTAGAAATATTAAAAAAGTAAAAATATATTTAGCTGCGATTTTAATTTTGCTCATTTAGTGCAATATTTGTAAATAACTTATCGGGGATCTAAGAAAAAAAAACTGAATGACGAGAAAAGATTTGGCTGTCACGCTTGAAAAATATACATCAACATTTTTTTCAGCTTTACTTGCGGTGCCATATTCTTTGAGGTAAAATCGTCTTTCATAATTAAGTACAACATTATAATGGATTGTAGGTGAGGCCAGAACTTATAAATTTTTGAAACATAAGCTACATCACGATGTTAAAAAATAATTTCTCACGGCAAAGTAAATTATTTATCGTATAAGATAGTACGAAAGATTGAGCGTTTTTTACTTATTGTTGTTTGCAAAAATTGAAAAAAAATGCGCTTGCGAAATAAGTTTTATAAGGAGTAATTAAAAATATCGTTTAAAAATGCGTAAAGCTTTATCGTATTTTTGAGCATTTTATGTAGTAAGCACTAAATTATGTTAAAAATAGTAAACTATGACAACATTTAAAGCAATTTTATGCGTTCAAAAGCGAATTTCAGTGATAGCTATAGAGATATTTAACAAAGTAACTTGTATACTCATGTTTTTATTCAACTAAATGGAATTAAATAGAACGCAAATATTTCGAGAATCAATAAACTTTTACTTCCAATCTACACTTGACATTAAAATTGATAAATCTTAATAGTTTAAATAATGAAAAACATGTTTTACTTATTCATGGTAACATTTACTTATTTCTATTTTCTGTCGTTCCTTTAGTATTACTTTAAAGTGGAGACTTTTCATTAATAGGCAAGCGAATAAAATACCAAATTACAGAACGTGAGCAATATATTGGCAAACGAGAAACTGACAAATCGATCATTGCAAAGCATTACTGGGAGATGAATCACATCTTTGACTTAAACTCAGCAAAAATTATTTTTAAATCCATTTCTACGACTTTCAGTGGAGTTTAACTTCCTTCAAGCATTCCATATCTATAAAAATTATAAAAATATTGATAATTGTGACTTAGCTATCCTTTCCCTCTCACACTGTGGGAAATATTAATTTCCACTTTCTTCTATTTATTTGTAATTAATTATTTTTTACCTTTTATTAATTTCTACTCGCATGCTTCCATATTACCAGCTTTTTTCCTTATGCAATATCCTATTGATCGTTCCCTGTAATTTTCTGTAATTCAGTTTGTCAATATATCTATCAATTGAATCCGCTTTCATGGTTAGAAATTTGCTAATTTTCTTTTCGAAATTTTCTAGTTATTCACTAAAATTCCATTGCTTATTACATTAATTCAAAATTCCACTTTTATATAACTATAGGGAATATAAGAGAACAATGCCATATAATTTTCTAGGTATGATTTATTTCATTTCCCAGTTTCATAACGGTCAAAACTGGGTGCTTGCTATTATGATTATATTGATAAATTTTTATTCTACTCATCTTGGTAATTCCTGAATAATTCATCATCTATTGAATAAAAAAACTAATTTTCTCTTCTGACTCTTTCTACCATCAATTTATTTTATCTCCCTTTAATTTCTATATGCGCGGCGAAAAAATTAAATGAATGAAAGAAAATAATAGATCATAATATAGCGATAAGATTCACTTTTGCCATATGTGGTAAAGATAGCACAGTAGGAAAGAGATTAAATAGTAGTAGATTGACATTATATTGTTGTAATAGATAGCAAAGGAAATTTATTCTCTGATGAAAAAATTGATACAGGGTGTCCTTTCTAATCGTTGACGTTTAGCTAATTCCTAAGCTGTTAAATTTTGAATCTGATTATTTATTTCCAATTGCAAAGACGTTTAAAATATTACTTTTCTTCATATGGAAATCCAATTACATTAAAATAGTTACATAAAAAAGGTTTTGGTATAATTTCCATTCTTGTAAGACCAAAACCCAGCCAGTTATGATGGTTTAAATTTTAGAATCAAAATGAACTCATTTTAAAAACTAAACAAGATATTTCCTAAAGTTTGTAATATAAAACACATTGAAAGCGGGAAATAAAAAGAAGCATAAGTTTTTATCGATTTATTTTTTCTTATGCAAACAAGTATTAGAAAAACTATTCATAATAATTTAATTTAAAATAAAAGTATGAATCAATAGTTGGAACATATAATCCAAGCACTTTTAGATTTTCAACAGTCTGGCGCCATTTGCATTTTATTAAAACCTCACGTTATATAATTTAGGATTAAAATTCATGTGCAAATGACTTACGTTTGTTTTGTGCAGACAATTTATGAGTGTTTGAATGTTTATAATCTCGAATTTATATGAAGATTAGTATATAAGAAGATTACTGTTGGCAGTTACTTTTTTATGATATCAGAAAATTTGAAGAGCTTATTATTAAATTCAATTTAAAAACAAATATGCCGCAAACAGCATCTGGAATAATTACGAGTAAACATACATTTTTATTATAAAGGAATTTCGTGTTTTAAGTTTCATTTGTTAATTACTTAATCATTTCTTAGAAATATAGCTGCTGCAGTATGATATTGATAATTGTTGAGGAATTTTGGCACTATTTTCCTCTTTAGAACACAAAGTCGGATGGTTCCCTATGCGTGTACACCATACAGATATTGTTCAACAGATTGTCTTCTAGAAAACTCAACACACCTCACGTTATTGTATAGACACTCTATATAAAAATGATATGCTTTTTTAATAAAACAATGAAGAATCGTTAAATATTATTCCATTGGTGCATTTTTGGCGGAGATAAAACTGACGTGCGCATTTTTTGAAAAACAAATGCATCTGAAATAAAATAAAAAATAATTTAGATTATGCATTCTATCAGTAACTGCAATAGAAACACAACCCGGTCCAAAAGATTAGACAATCATCATACTTGTCCCCAAATTAAAGAACACAAATTATTATTTAATAAAAAATGTATAATCCCATTTTAGAAGATGTTTCAAGGAAAATGGCTCACATTCTTAAAAATTTCAGCAAAAACACAGAAAAAAAGCGAGACTCTGTAAATTTACACTATTACTCGGTAATATTCATTTGATTGAGTTTTTCTATCATCATTTTACAGATATATTCCTTTTTTTATATCCAAATCTCTGTAGGGATTTCCATGTCTTCATTTAAGGATATTTATATCTTTGTTAAAACTTGTAATTGAAAATACACACTTTTATTTTTTTTTGCAATTTTATTAGAAACATAAAAGAAGAGAATTTAGTTTAAAAATTGTTTTTTCTGAAATCATCTCCTCGGAGATAGTGGGAAATTTTAACGCCATTTTAATCACTTTGAAGTTGTATCCTTCATAAGTCAGAATCTCGATAATATTAAAAGTAAAAAGAATAGTGTACGACAATTTCGAAAAAAATGTAAAACATTATTGTTGTAAAAAATTAACTAGACTCAATTTTTTGCACTAAAAATTCTATTGAATATTTTATTTATTACTTAAACTACTTAAAAAGATAAGATTGGCTAAAAAATAATAGGTGTTATGCACCGGTATAAAATAATAATAAAAAAACGCATACGAATTTTCTAACGTATATCTTTCAATCGAAACTTTTTGAAAAGCACAAGTGTAATAGATTTTTCCGAACTGAATCATACTTTGTAAGCAATGTCCACAACTCCTTTATCTCAGTCAGCAAAGTGTTCTTCCAGTGTTCAGAAGACTCGGGTTCAAACGATTTTGGTTTCAGATTTTTTTTAATTACTTTAAATTTCAAAACCGGTTTAAACCTGTTCTGAAATTGAAACTATCATAATATAAAAAATCTGAAACCAAACTCGAAAAAGTAAAAACTAGGCCGGTTGTGGATTGTCCTCAGCTATCCTATGCAAAAAGAGTCATGTAAAAATATTGAAATTTGAGCGAGATATTTGAAAAGAACGCTTCCATAGACTTTACATTATCATCCGGGTCTTTCTCTGTGACTAGTGTTGCGCCTTAAGTGATGGCCATGGATTTCACAGAACATGTGTTTTAACGGCTAAAAAATTATGAAGGGATAATCTAAGTAATTATGTGCTGACAAAATTAGAAATCAGCCTTCTTGTTAGCATAGTGGCCGTAAAATTAAGAGATCGTATCCATAGTTCAGTGGTTCGATAAAAACATAGTCACAGAGTGGAGCGACTGTGTAAGATTTTCAAAGCTTCATTGCAAAAGAATGAAAATTCGAATTACAATGAAAGTGTTCTTTTCACAGTAATAATTTGCAGAAATAAAACACAAATATCAACTGCAAGTAACTCTCTCTGGCAAAATTTATAATGCATATCTAAAATCCTGCATGACAAATTAGTTGATTTATCTACATGAATATGCAGTGAGTAGGAAAGATAATTACTGTTAATTGCATAGACAAAAATGCTATTAACATTCGCATGAATTGATCAATGATGAATTTTTATCCATTAAACTAAATAAACTAAAGTTTTATTTTTAAAAATTAAAATAAAATAAGTGCGACAATAACTGGTTTAAATATGGAAATCAATGGAAAATATTTGCAATTTTTAAGTTAGAAAAGAAAATTTTGTTTTAATTGAGTATCTTAGATTTCTTATCTGAGAGATTCTGAATCAATTAGCTGATTTGAGCACGCTAATAATGTACTTAATGTAAGTATATACTTTATCTTAAACGAAGCTTTGGGAATAAATTGAAGAAAGAATGTTAAGTTGATTAGAAAAATCCATATAAATTGTAAAGTGCTATTCTAGCGCTTCGAATTGATGAGAACGGATATAGACGAGTCTCAGACATTTTCACATAAAATAGCTTAATACAAAAAGGTTATCAAACCCAAACATTTATATTATTTTTTTTTTTTTTATAATCAAGCAATATTTATTTGCCTTAGTAAAGCTGCAGCAATATTTTAAAACATTATTTTCATACACAAAAAGTATTTTAGCTTTGTCACACCCGTAAGAAATAAAAATTTTCCAATTTAGATATAAAGAAAATCAGTGCTGATGCATTAAGATAGATAAATGTTTTTTAAATGTAATTTTTTTAACTTAAAACTTTGACATTTAAATATTTTTAGTACAAAGATTATTTATGTGAAAAAGTGTGAGAAATATCAAAATAGATTGAATGCATGACAAAGACATGCTCTCAACAGATTTGGTTTCTTCAGTTAATAAACTTTAATTTTAGCAAATAAATATAATAGGCAAATAAAATATTTTACTAACTTTAATAAGATTGTCTACATTTTTGTATCATTTACATTTACACTACCCATTGAAAAAATGTCTATTTTTCTGCAGATTTTAAAGCGTTGTTAAAACACAATAACAGAATTATCTATTCGAATCACTTTACATATATAGTACTCAATAATTGAACGTAATTGATTCCCCAAAACATACGGCAAATCAAATGTTTAAAAGACTGATGAAAATATAATACAATAAAAATAACTTCTTGTATGTGACGCTCAATACAGCACTATAATTTTACTAAGAATTTTTTACTAAACTGAGATGTCTAGAACTTATGTAACAAAAAAAGTATCATATATCAGATACACGTTTGCACTGTGAATCAAAAAATGAGTAAAATTACTAAAAATATTTTAGGAAACCAGGATGCATATAAAATTTTAGTAAAATTTCTGTAATTTTGTAGTTTATTTGTAAAGCTGCAGATTTCTGTAGCTTTACAAAAACTAGTTTTGTAGATTTACACTTTTTTTTTTGTACGGTGTATATATAAAATTTTAAAAAGCATATAGATTTATTAACTTTGCATACGTAATATTAAATTTTTTTTTACAATGTAGTGGCCAGATAATGAAAACAGTATAAATGGTGACTTCTTTATGTCATCATATTATGACTCAGGAAGACGTCACTTAGTGACTTCACTTCGTACTCACCTTTATTCACTTTTTTAGACATCTGTGGGTTGTTAAAAAATGGGATGTATTCACTACTGCCACCCAAATGTCAGATTACTAGGATAGCTTCTATAAGAGATTCGTTATTTAAGTACAGTGCATAGGTAAATAGGTTAAATGTCATAGTTCATAGATCATTTGTTAAAATTCTTTAAACATTCAAGAAAGAAAGTTTAACCAAACTACTAGTCAAACAAATGCAAAGTAAAACTGTTTTAGCTATTATTATTATTTTTTAAAGTAATCAAATGTCTGATAGATTCATGAACTGATAAGAGTGGGAGCCACTTTTTTCCTATAGTAATCTCCTGTCCGATGACTGGTTCTTCTAATCAAAAGCTAAATGAATAATATACAAAGGCTTAGAAAAATACTTATTTAAAATAAATCAAATATAAAAATAAAATTTGGCTTATACTAAAATAGTCGACTTTCATGCTCACTATTGGTACAGTTTAAGAAATTGCAATCCTGAATCCATGTAAGAAATAACCATTTTTAAATTTTTAAATGGTTCATACGATGGATGTATTTTATCAAATAGTACTAGAATTATTGATTTTAAATAAAACTATACTAAGTACTATTCCTGTCTTTAAAATTACTACAATGCAGATTTTTTAAGTTTAGCTTATCTAACTAATTATTTAGAGTAAAATAGTGTGCATCAAAGAAAGTTTAAGGTGTCTCATAACTTTTAAAATTTCCGTAACTAGTTCAAAAATGTTGTGGTTCAGAGTTGTCATAAGTTATTAAGCAATTATATTTAAATTACTTAAAACTTTGTGGTATGTTTAAGGTACTGTAAAATATAAAAATGAACACTCATAATGTAATAAAACATACAGTTCAATTAATAGTACAATTGTTTTTATATGGTATATCATTATCCGCACGATAACGTAACTTCAAATATATATATTAACATAAAATTTATGTTAAAATGAACTTTAAACTCTATTTTAGAGAATGAATTAACGATATGTAAATATGTAACGATATGTGGTATGTAACGATATGTAACGGTAAGTAAACGACAGAAACTATTTTAAAAATTCAAAATGAAAAAAGATTAATGATTGAAAAATAATGGAAATACTTACTTATCTCCAAAATATCAATACATTCTATTGAGGTTACACCTCAGTTTAATATATTTTTTATGTTTATATAGCTAGTGTTCATTAAGTTATCGTGCGGATGTGAAATACCACGTGAAAAAATGTTGCAACATTAACTGAACAGTATTTTTTTTTATTGTATTATTAAGCAGTTATTTTTATATTTTAAAAAGCATTAATCCTTAGTTGTAAAGTTTTTTTTTATGAAAAAATTGATTGAAAAGTATATATCGGTTTAATAATGGGACAAATATTAAAAAAAGGAAGAAAAAAATTAAATTTCAAACTTTCAGCTAAAATTTTATTTTTTTATGGCGTGTATCCTATATACACAATTAGGGCTTTTAATACTGTTGTTTTACAATTACTTAATTATTAATTAAATAAATTATTTTTTTCTGCTTAACATTCTGCAAATTTCTTTATTTTAATATAATTAATTATTTAGATAATATAATAAATGTAAACTTTGCATAAAACCTTAATCAATTTTTTTTAATTTCTTGTCAAGTGCAATCATATGACATGGACAAAGTATATGTTATTTCATTCTTTGGACTTTTCTTGATCAGTTACAGCCATCACATTGGCCAAGTACAAGGCACATAATGAGAATTATAGTGTTTTTAGATATGAGCCAGATGCGGCATACGGTGTAGTGAAGAATTAAATATGGTTTAAATATATCACAACGTTTTATTTAATTTCATTAAAAATTTAGAAAGATATAAGAACATAAAATTACATACATTTTTACACTGGCGATGAAAATTTTAAAAAGTAGGATACTCCTTAATGAATATAAAAAGGAACAAACAAGATTTAAATATATATATTGTTGCAGTCTCAAAGAATTTGCCAAAAAATGCATTTTTGAAAGCACTGTAGAAAATAAACTTCTCTGAAAAACAGAAAAAAAACCAATTCTTCTCAGAAAGAACGGTTATTTCAAAGAGTTTATATGCAGTTCATTGTTAAATATTAAAATCAATCAGATTTCTTTGAGCTCTTCTATAAAATGACGTTGAGGGGTTGTTCTGAAAGTTTAAAAATTAGTGGTTTTCCTACTGATGCAGAGCCACTCTTAAAGTCACATGGTAATGAATAAATTGCTTTATTAACAAATGAACTGTTGTACAAAAACAGCTGTTTTCACCACTACATGCTTGTATTTTATTTTACTGAAATGGTTATGCAAGAAAAACGCTAGATGTTTTATTGCGAGGTTTATGTATGATATGATATATTAGCTGTGTTTATGTTATTTTCACAAAGAAATAGTAACCCTATACATTTAATATGTTTAAATAACACTGTTAGGTAGCTTTCATTACAAAAAGTAAAAAGCTACCTATTGCAGCCGTCCGGAGGAAAGCACTTACGGAAAATTTTAGTATATTTTCACCGATCATGACCCCCAGACCCCAAAACCACCCTCCGTTCAAATGTTGACATATATATATATATATATATATATATATATATATATATATATGTTACAGGCCAAACCCGATTTTAGGCCAAAGTAGATTGGCCTAGGCCAAACTAGTTTATCCTATCGCCCATCGGATAGACTAGTTTTTCCTAGGCCAAACCGGTCTATCCTAACGCCCATCGGATAAACTAGTTTTTCCTAGGTCAAACCGGTCTATCCTATCGCCCATCGGATAAACTAGTTTTTCCTAGGCCAAACTAGTCTATCCTAAGGCCCATAGGACAATCTAGTTTTTCCTAGGCCATTCTAGTTTGGCCTAACTCTTACAGGCTAAACTAGTTTAGCCTGTGTTTATTGGTCTGAACTAGTTTCTCCTAGGCCGATCTAGTTTATCCTAGGCCAGTTCAATTTGGCGTGATTTTATTGAATTCAATGACCGCCACAGCGCCAACATTCTAGTTTGTCCTCGGCTGATCTCGTTTATCCTAGGCCAATGTAATTTTACGTGTTTTTAGCTCACAGGAGTCAAAGCCTGAGAAATAATGGAACTCGCAAGTTCTGTATGTATGTTTGTACGCGTGTATGTACGTATTAACGTCCGTATGTACGTAAGGCGATAACTCGTGATAGAAATATCCGATTTGCTTCAAATTTTGGATGTACGTTCATTTATATAAAGTACTTTTCTGATTCATTTTGGGAATTCATTTTATAAGGATAAAGGGGAGCGAACGGGAGGCTAATCCCCCACCGTTAATTTAGAGAATTCGATTTTTCAAGCAGAATTATCAGTTTTCATTTGAAATTTTAGATATAGGATCATTCTGACAAGGCGCCTCCATGATTAGTTGTGGATGTTTATTTTTAAGTGTAAAAAAAGGGCAATGTAGGTTACCCCCCCCCCTTAATTTAGATAAATGATTTTTGACGCAGAATTTACGGATTTGCTTCAAATTTGTATATAGGTTCTTTCTGATAAGGGGATTCCCTAAATAGTTTTGGGGGTTTAATGGTTACTTATGAAATGAAAAATGAAGGATTACCCTCTTATCTAGAAAAAACTATTTTATCCAATGGACATTTAGATAAACAAGATTGGCATAGGAAAAACTAGTTTATCCAATTGGCGTTAGGGTAAAATAGTTTGGCATAGGCTAATCTAATTTGGCTTGAAATCGGGTTTGGCCGGTAAAAAACATATCTATCACTAGAATAAGTAAAAATGTGTCATTAAGAGTCATTGCTTATAACATATATACAGAAATTTAACATGGCCACCGTAGAGACATGATATATTGGACATGGTGTTTGCTTATTATTTTTTTTGCAGACTCGTGCCGACAGAGGTCAGACTTGCATTTATTATTATTATTATTATTATTATTATTATTATTATTGCATATTCGAGCCAGATCGGAGCTGAACATAATTATGAACCGAACAGCGTTTCCCATTTTTGAGAAATTAATTACCTATCGACATATAAGCTATTCTTGTCACGGCGTCTTATTTTTTATTTTTTTTTCTTTTTTTTGGGTGAATTTGTAACTTGAAATTCGATTCAAAACGTATATTTAGTATTTTCTGAAAGATAAACCGCTTTTATGAAAAAATGGTTTACGCCATTCGATTACGTTAACCTTATGCATTTTCGGAAAGGAAGTAGTTCATAAATGTGTTAGGATGTAGCTCTTTAGGATTTGAGAAAAGGCTTAAGGAATGACAGATAAATATATTCACAAATCTACTTTTTACTGAACGGATTCAAAAGTTATGATATTTATAACTCTCATTTTTTTTCTTTTGTTCTAAACTACATTGATTATTTAATGAATCCCTATTTGGAATATTGAAACGTCTAAGGATCTAGATTAATACATTGTGTATTTTCCATTCTGAGAGCACATCATAATTTAAAAATACATTGTAAATTTATCCAATAAGTATATAAGCAGTATTTTTTAAAGTAATCTTAATTGTATGTGAAGTGAAACCTGAATTTTTTGCAGAAATTGAGTAGGGCCAGATCGAGCCGGACTGAGTCTTTTTTTACTGATTTTTGTACAGACAGAGCTCTGCCGGTACAAAAGTAAATAATATTAAAGTAAATAATAATAATTTGCTTGAATAAGCAAACTCCATGTCCAATGCATTATGTCTCTAAAGTGAACATGTTAAATTTCTGTACTGATGTTATAAGCAATGACTCTTGACACACATTTATACTTACTCTAGTGAAAGATAGGTTTTTTACCGGCCAAACCCGTTTTCGAGCTAAATTAGATTAGCCTCGGCCAAACTATTTTATCCTAATGCCAGTTGGATAAACTAGTTTTTTCTACACCAAATTTGTTTATCTAAATGTCCATAGGATAAACTAGATTTTTCTAGGTAAGAGGGTAATCGTTCATTTTTCCCTTCATATTTAACCATTAAACCCCTAAAACTATTCAGGGAATCGCCTTATCAGAAAGAACCTAAATCCAAAATTTGAAGCAAATCCGTAAATTCCGCGTCAAAAACCATTTATCTATTTTATAGAGGGGTTACCTACATTGCCCTATTCTTTACATTTAAACAATAAACATCCACAGCTAATCACGGGGGCACCTTGTCAGAATGTTCCTATATCTAAAATTTTAAATGAAAACTGATAATTCTGCATGAAAAATCCATTTCTCTAAAGTAACGGTGGGGGATTAGCCTCCCGTTCGTCCCCCCCTTTATTCTTATCAAATGAATTCCCGAAACTAATCAGAAAAGTAGCTTATCAGAATGAACCTACACCCAAAATTTGAAGCAAATCGGATATTTCTATCACGAGTTATCGCGTTACGTATATACGCACGTACATACGTACGTACATTCGTACATACATACGTACATTCATACATACAGAACTTGCGATCCCATTATTTCTCAGGCTTTGACGCCTGTGAGGTAAAAACACGTAACATTAAATTGGCCTAGGATAAACTAGGTCAGCCTAGGACAAACTAGAATGTTGGCGCTGTGGCGGTCATTGAATTCAATAAAATCACGCCAAATTGAATTGGCCTAGGTTAAACTAGATCGGCCAAGGAGAAACTACTTCAAACCAATAAATAGCAGGCTAAACTAGTTTATCCTATAAGAGTTAGGCCATACTAGATTGGCCTAGGAAAAACTAGATTGTCCTATGGGCCTTAGGATAGACTAGTTTGGCCCAGGAAAAACTAGTTTATCCGATGGGCGTTAGGATAGACCGGTTTGGCCTAGGCAAAACTAGTTTATCCGATTGGCGTTAGGATAGACCGGTTTGGCCTAGGAAAAACTAGTCTATAAGATGGGCGTTAGGATAAACTAGTTTGGCCTAGGCCAATCTAGTTTGGCCTGAAATCGGGTTTGGCCTGTAACATATATATATAATACCATTAAAAGTAGACAAAATTCACCAATAGATTTTATCAATAAAACAATAAACCAAAACGAAGGATTTGAATAGAATTGAATTATAAAAAAAAAAAAAAAAAAAAAAAAAAATTAGTGAAACGAGAATATCGGAATAAATAAATAAATAAAATAAAATGAATGCAAAGGAAATTTGCAGTCCACAGAACAGAATCGTCAGGCCCCAAATGCTCTGGAACTACAAATGAAGTATGCGGTTTCATCCACGTATTAGCCATGAAATAGCAAAATAATACGTAATTGGATATATATATCTGATTTTTGTCATGCGTTAACTAACGTATTTATGAACCGATTTGAATGAAACTTGGTATGTACATAGTGCATACAAATGTCTAGACCGAGTTCGTTGGTAAGCATCATCCGCCATTTTGTTTCAAAATGGCAGCCATTTTAAATTTTTTAAAAATTTTCAAATTTAAAATTAAATGCGAAAAAATTAAAAGTTGAAAAATATT
Source organism: Maratus speculifer (assembly GCA_964019185.1). NCBI lineage: Eukaryota > Metazoa > Arthropoda > Arachnida > Araneae > Salticidae > Maratus > Maratus speculifer. The sequence goes on from OZ025299.1 coordinate 226,809,600, forward strand.
TTTCTTTTACGTGTTAGAACTTAAAACAAAGATTCCAGAACACTTTTTATTTTGTCTATATCTTAAAAAATGATTGAGTTATAGCACTTTGAATTTTTCTAATGGCTGACATTTTGAAACGATCTGAATTTTGTCACGTGATAACACGCGTATTTATGAACCGATTTCACTGAAACCTGGTATGTACATAGTACATACAAATGTCTCGACCGAGTTCGTTGGCGAGCATCATCCGCCATTTTGTTTCAAAATGGTGGCTATTTTAAATTTTTTAAAAAATTTAAAATTTAAAATTAAATGCAAAAAAAATCAAAATTTGAAAAATATTTTTCTTTTACGTGTTAGAACTTAAAACAACGATTCCAGAACACTTTTTATTTTGTCTATATCTTACAAAATGATTGAGTTATAGCACTTTGAATTTTTCTTATGGCTGACATTTTGAAACGGTCTGATCTGAACGATCCACAATGTTGCTTTAAAATGGCATACACTTTATGATATCGTGGAATTTGGTGACTCTCTAAATCGCTTAAAATAAAACCAGATTGGATAAAAGATGACTAATTTCTAAAAATTCCTATTAATATTCAGTCTTGACAAAAACTAATATTCAATCTTATAAAATCACTAATTTTATAAGATTATTTCCACTAATTTGAGATTAGTATTTTTGAACAATGTAACTTACTTTAAAATAAATATATAAGTATATGAAAGCTACCTCTTCCTCTCGGCATTGCCGGAAGGAATTTATATAAATAGAAATATGCAAAATTCATGGCATCTCTGACCTGAAACTATCTGAAGTAGAACTCGCTCGATGATTGTGTGGAGTCTTAGCTGGAAACTTTAGAATTTTTATATTCCACATTTTTTTAGATTTGGTGATTTCTTTCATAAAGTTGTTTATAAATATAGGAAAATTTGAGATTCGGCTTTTGAAATTCTAAAATTTTCGGTATAAAAAAAATTAAACCGAAATATCGAGATTTTTAAATCCTGATTGATTAATGTAATTCCAAATCCTGAAAGCACATATTCTAACTATTACTCATCTCCCTGTGGCATTCGGATACAAATTTGAAAATTTCTAGATTTTTGAGTTATTTTTTAATAACGAAGAAATAATTAAATTTTCAAGATTTTATTGCTAGAAAAATCTTGAAAATTATGCCTGTGATGACTTTATAAATGTTTCAACTTTTCATGAAAATAATTTCTAAAATTCTGGAAATTTCGATGTATTAAGTCAACCGGAAAATTCTGTCTATAATTATATTTCACGCCTTTTTTTAAAAAATTTAAATTTCTTAACTGGTACCAATTTTTTCAAATAGTAAAATTCCTAATGTTTTCACCTTAATGTGAAACCTAAAAATTATTGGAATTTTACCTTTTCAAAAAAGTGGTGCCAAGGAAGAAATATGAATTTCTAAAATGTAAGCCTGAAATTAAGTTATCAGACAGAACTTTCCAGTTGTTCTAATATGTTATATCATACAGTACATCGGATACTGTAGAACTACCGAAATCTTTTGCGTGTCCCTGTAAATAATGTCAGTTTTCTATTATATAGGAAGTAATTTGTAGTAAATCTCAGCAACGTATATAAATTTCATAAAATGTGAAATAGTTTAATATTACTAAAATGCGCTCCAAAGATTGTTTCCCTCAATACCACAGTATAATGTAATACTTTTTGTGGCCTTGAAAATTAATAAAAAATATTCTTTGCACCACAGATTTTGCTGAGTGTATTTTTTAGTATATACTTCATAGATGCATATCAATCCTAGTATGTTCGAAAGAGATTTGCTATCAATAAAATACGCTTGCAACTATTTTTTTTCCATTGACCGTAATGTGACGGAAAGCTTTTGAGAGTCCCTTTAATTACATTCGATTTCCATAATATTTGAAATGACTCGACAAAATTATGCTACAATTATATATTTTTAATTTCAAACGATTCGTTTGGATAGTTTTTGCTTTGTTATATGCGGACTGAGGGACGGACAGGCGAACAGACGGGCGGACTGAACGATGACTTTAGGTGCTACGCATTTATATAATTAAGAACGCACCTAAAAATAAAGAAAAAAGAATAAATAACGGAAATGTACGAGTGGAGTATTTCGTACACTATTAGTGGCTTACCAGTAAAAATAATAAAATTAGCAATAAAACTCGGTACATTTACTCTAATCATTGGTTAAACATTGACGAATCTTTAGGATAAGGTAAATTAAGCACAGATGTTAATCACATAATTATAAATAAATAACGCCTCCATAGACTTTATATTAGTGTTTGTTTTTGCTCTTATTGAAGGCAAACATATATGCACGTTAATGCATATACTCAAATGTCTCCGTGGATAGAACATTGATAATTTCATATGGAATCTTGATCATAAATATTTAGTTCTTCTATATTTTAAATATATGTTATAAAATAATTGTATCAAAGAAATGTTTAACTAGATACAACTCTAAATTTTTTAAAAAGTTATTAAGTTTGCAAACATGTGGCAGTAAACGAAAAACTCCACTTTAAATTAAGTGTTTTAATGAAATTACTTCTTAAAAAAAACAACTAGTTATTCAAATTATTATTAAACTTTTTTATAGGAAATTCTGTTATTGTAATATGGATATTAATAGATAATATATATAAAAAAACATGTTTGATGTATATGCAGGTTTTTCTACTCGCAATGCAACGGAGAACAAACCAGATTATTGTCGCATCTTCAACATGATATATATATACCATTTTTATCGTAATCTGTATGAGTGATGTTTTAAAATTTTTAAAACAATTCTCTGTATATGAAAAAAAATCCCTTAAAACTTAAGGGAAAATAAATGTGTTATAAAACAGTGCTCATTTGTTAAGCGAAACTAGAGATACAAACAAAAATCTATCTGTGCAAATGAACTTTAAATCTTCAATATGAAACCAGCATTTTCTGCATGCGATGATTTTACGCTTGTAACATAACTGCATATTTAAATATAAAAAGCTTCAAATTGTGTAGAAAACTGTGTATGCTGTATAAACAGCACTCAATAGTGCAACGAAAATACAAATAACCTTCAAAGAAGAGCTCATTTGATAAATTACATTTCAGCATATTTGAACTTTTTAAGCAAGTCTAATTTCTTTTTATTTATATCGTGTATTTTTTTTCCTGCTTCTGACGATTGCACCTCTTTAACACAAAGTCATAGTCCTAATAACAATTTTGATATCTGTATTTACATTAGTATTATTCTTTCGGATTATTTTGAATCAACACTATCATGAATATTGCATTCAATGTGTTCATAATCTACTTATATAAAAGAATAAATGTCCATTTAATGTAAATAATATTTTATATCGGCAATTATTAGTTAACTAAAGTTTCCATTCTGTATTTGGATAAACCTTTCAAAACGTAATGAAAAAAACTTATTGTAAGAGCTTTTACAACGACATGATTTATAATATAAAAAACTGCTGTGAAAAAAAATAATACCCCCCTGCCCCCGGAGTCTATATTCTTTTATTTTTAATTCACAATATTATTTAATTTTTCGCTAAACCTCTTTTTTTAATATAATAAATAATATAAATAATTATATATATTTAATATAATAGCCCATTTTTTATTTTATCAAAAATCTCTCATACATAAATTTTTGGCCCCTTTTGTAGTTGTAATAATAACTTTAAACTGATTTACTATCTATTTTAATTAAGAAGTTATCGGGTTTTTTCGGTTTTCACAAAAACCATCTCTTTTTCTACACCCTTGGTCCGATTTTTCTCATTGGCGAACTTGACCGAGAATTTCAGCTCCTTGATTTTATGTATCAGTTTGGAAGATATTTGAGCATAATTATGGAAATTATCGTGCTCATAAAAAATTGATATGTATATACATATCTATGTATATGTAAATAGTTATATAGACAGATAAAAATTTTGATTGTTGAATTTTTAATTTTAAGGGAGTTTTGTTTTGTGAGGGGTTGTGCTGGTTCTTGCTAAATTGATAAATTTGAAATTATATTTTTAATTTATGTGTTTTAATGCAGCGTTTCGGCGCAATTCACATAAATTTGTATTGTTTATTGTTGATTGTTTTACTTATTGGATAAATTACTGCATTTTAATAGCCTGCTGCTTTAGCGCAATACTGGAATACAACTATTGTTTTTGTTTTTTGATTTGGCTTTGGACTGGCTCAGTTTCCTCATATATATATATACATATACATTGTTCAATAAGCTAAAAGCTTCAAAAATTCTACATATAAAAATGTTACGATGAAAATGAATAATAAAAAATGGGATTAACAAAATGTAGTAACAAACGATGTAAAACTTGACCTAATGTAGAGTTGTCTGCAAGTCCTTACACCAATAGCACGGTTAACCTGAATTTCCATATAAGTAAAATTACACATGTTATCTATTTACTAACTTGTACCATATGTGATCATAAATATGTCGGGGAAACTTCGGGTGAGTTACATATGAGAATCAATAATCACAGACATTTATCTAGTAAAGAAGACAATAATTCAACTTTTGAAATAAAACACTTTTTATACACGGTTTTCATAATGTAAAAATCCAAATATTAGAGCAAATTATTGATGATCCTTTCCGGTTAAGAAGTGAAAGCTTCTATATACTTCGTTTAAAATCTCTGTATCCTTATGGATTGAACACTAAACTAAATTTTCGTACTGAAAATTCTACATGTAAATACAGTCTTTTTTCGTCTGTATATATTCCCTCATTTCAATATAAAAGAGGTAAACGTGGTAAACACACAGATAAGCTAAAGCAAAATAAATATTCTGACAGAAGCCCATCTGTTGTTCTGCAGGACCTTTGCAATTTATTTTGTAATAGTTTTAATATTAAACAGATTAAAACCATTTTATTTGGTTTAAAATTTAAAATATTTAAAAGATTGCAACAAAAAATTGAAAATTTTAACTCTGCAAACTCTCAGTTTAAAGATCTGATTAGTGATATTTTGTTATACAAAATTGGAAAATACAAGCCTCAAGATTTGGAAAATGTTTACTTTGTATGCACTTTTCAACAAAAAAGGTTTGATAATCTACGTTTAAGTTCTTTGATTTTGCGTCACAAAAGTTTATTTCCTGTCAAAGATATTGCAGTAATACCTACTTATAAATATACCAAAACACTGGGACGTATTCTATTTAATTATAGAGAAGTTTCTCAAAAACTTGATTCATATACTGATTTGGAATGCAATTGCGAAAATTTTAAAAATTCAACTTTTTTAAATGAAACCAATCAACATATTGTGACTGGAGATCTAAATAATACAGAAAATGTTAATCTACGTAATTTTTTGAACTTAGGTACTAAATTCCGTATTAACAATAAATTAAATCCAATAAAGTCATTCAATACTTTTAAAGCTGATTTAAATGCTTTTATATTAAATTTAAGTTACAGATACAATACACGTATCCCCCTCTTTACAGATTGGAAATTACATATTTTAAATCTTTCCAGGATTGTTTTCTAAATAATGCATCTTATAATTATTATTATTTCAATAAGGATATTAGAAACGAAATAGCCAAATTAAAACAAAATTTTGTTTTTTGTCAAGTTGATAAGGCCGCCGGTAACTTTGCAGTTATTTGAAAAAAGTTTTATGCGGAAATGCTTAATGCAGAGTTAAATAATAGTATAACCTATAAAATTTGTAAATCTTCTGTACAAGAAATTATCAATAAACATCTGGCTTTCTCTAAACAAACCAATATTCCATTCCCACGTAATAAAAATCCGTCATTTCCGTTTTTATTTCTTACTCCAAAATTCCTTAAAGTACCGACTAAATACAGGTTCATTTGCAATAATGTTAATAGTATAGGTAATAATTTTAATAGAAAATTTGAGGATTTACTTAAAAAATTTTGAACATGCTGAAATATAAATATAAAGACAGTAACTGTTTTTGGATTATTTCTAATAGTTTTGAAATTGTTGAAAAATTAAAAAACAATAAAATTCATTCTATCCATACATATGATTTCGAAAATTTATTTACCACCATTCCTATTAGTAGTTTAAAGGATGCACTTTTAAAAAAAGCTGAATTGGTTTTGGATGGTACTGATTTTAATTCAAACTTGTTTTATAAATTATGCCGGTTTTGCCTTTATAATAATTATGTTTATACTGGTTCTAAAATATACCTACAAATTAATGGGATTGGTATGGGTACTAGTTACTCATCCACTGCGGCTAACTTATTTTTATTTTTTTATGAATTTCAATATAGTATAAATAAAGCTGATCTAAAATTTTTTGCTTACCGATACATTGATGATTTGATCGTTTTGAATATTAATTCTGATTTTAATGAAATTTATCAAGAAATTTATCCTGACTCCTTAACGTTAAAAAAACTAATGAAAATAGTTCGGATGCTGATTATCTAGATTTAAAAATAAAAATTTCAATAGATAACAAAATGCAAATTTCTATTTATGATAAGCGTAAAAGCTTTTCTTTTACAGTTAATCAGCTCGTACACTGGTCCTCCAATATTTCAAAACGAATCTACAAATCAATTTAAAAGTAAACTTCATTATAAAAACAATATTCCTCTCAAGTTCATAAAAAAGTACTCTGATTTTGCAGATTCTCTACATTTTTTATCGTTTGCTACTCAGTGACAGCTAAATGACTTGTATTACCTAAAGCCTGCTTAAGGACGGTTTTGTGATGATGAGCTGCTTTGGGTGGCAACAGACCTGGATTATTTTAGGTAGATTTTGTAAGAAATACTACCTATTGCAATCGCTCCAGTTTATATATATATGGGTGATTCTCAAAATAGGGGACAATTTCAAAAGTGAAATCTTAAAAAAATTACTGTTAGCAAAATATCTGAAAAAAATAGGTATTTTTAATATAGTATTAGGTATACTTTATATATGTAGTCAGCAGAGCTAAATATTTAAAAATTAACTTTAAAAAAATAATCAGTATTTTTTGAGCCATGCTAATGACAAAACAAATTGCATGGAATAAATATATTAAGAAATTCTTATTTTCTTCCTGTTTAAATATTTTTTCTATATTTATTAGCCTTCCTTTTCAGCAAATGGTTTTCATTTTTACATACATACATATAAGGAGAATAAAAACATTACCAAAGAGCAAACTTTCTTTACATGAGCAACATTCTGACACTAACAATGTAAGAAGCTGTCTTTCAAGGAAGGTCTCCATACGGGCATACTCAGAAAAATCTGAAAAAAAATACAGAATGTTCTTCTCATATAGTTATATATGTTTATAAAAAAAATTTCGGCGGAACCTCCTTATAACGTCCGTAAAAAAATAATAAAAATTTCGTTTATTTGGTGATTTATCTCCGGTTGGCGAAAAAACGAAATTTTGAAAAAAACGCTTTTACGCTTCGAATACTTTTTAAAGAAAAAACTTTCTATGTTCAATTTATTTAAATAAGTTTAGTTTAAGTAATTTTAGTTTTGCATTTTTACTTTATTTTAAGTGTAATTTTGTCATATACGTTTATATGTACTTATAACAAAATGAAATTAATATATTTTATCATTTAAAACACAGTTTAAATTGATTAAAATTGTTCCAAATTGAAAAATACACTGTTAAAATCTGCTGCATTTTGTTGCAACGCACTCCCTTGCTTGTATAGAAAACGGTTACTTGGCCGTGAAATGGAGCTATCTCATTGGTTGGAATAGAGATATTATATACAAGCGGTGGAGTGCGTTGCAACAAATGCAGCAGATTTTTAATAGTGTATGACACGGTCAATTCGCTGCGCTATGGAGCATTCTCATTGGTCAGAAGAGAGATATTCTATAAAAGTAGTGGAGTGACGTTGCAGTAAATGCTGCAGATTTTTAACAGTGAAGTCAATTAAAATCAATTTTCAAATTTGTTAAAATCGTCTGCTTTTGGCGTGGAAATGCACTGCTCGCCAAATCCCGCGTCGCTTTCAGCTTTTCACGCCGATTATTCCAAACTATTTTATTTTTTTACATATTTAATAATGTAATTCCGCCGCTAATTTTCACTGTTCCTTTATTACCTACATGAGTAGTTTAATTCGTATTTTTTTCAAAAAATTCTGAGTATGCCCCCAATGGAGACCTTCCTTGTTAGTGATTTTCTGACAGATTTAATGCATATTTTAGGGATAATAAATGTAATACCTAAATTTATATGTAAAATTAAACTTTGTAAAAGATACAATATAAGCAATGGTTACATTTATGCACATAGGAGTCTTTAGCATGGACAGAAAAGCCATGCTAATGACACTGATACTTGTCCATGCTAATGACAAACTTTAATTTAAATAAGATTATGAGCCATAATATAATCACAATGCAATAGTCCTTTCTGGTCACTTTCAAGGCACATAAGTCCTATGCAAATAAGTAAAATAAAAATTTTAATTATAAAATAAACATGAAAATTATTATCCATTCTAATGACATACAAATGATGTACGCCCCTAATATTCAACTTCTATTCTTAAAATACATAACATGCTTCTATTTTCAGGCTGGGATAAAATGGCTACTTGTTGCCATGAAGAAACTTTATATTTTCAAACTATTGTCATATGTGAAAATGAAATTTTGATTATTAACCAGCTGTTATAGTATGACCTTGTTTTGAAAATAGAATATGGAGGACAAACTTTAATTCTTTTTTTATATACTATAATTTTATTTTTAAAAAGAAATTTATTGGATAAATCCTCTCCTTGATTAATTTAAAGAAAGAATAACATTTGTTTTATTTTATAAACATGATATTAACTCTTTAAAAAGCTAGTATATACAAGGCACAGCTGCTGTGGACATCCGTGCTAATGACATTTTGAACATTTATTCTGTTATTTTAAGGTGTTTTTAATTAAAAAGTGAGTAATTCTAGAGTGCAAATAATGAATAATATTATGACAAATTTATCTAAATATAAAAACATGACAGAAAACCTCTCAAATTTTTTTGTATGCCGAAAGACATAAATTGTCCCCTATTTTGAGAATCACCCATATCTATCTATCTATCTATATATATATATATATATCTCACTTTTTATGGACACGATAACTTCTATAATTCTTCGCCAATCTCTACCAAACTTGTACATAAAATCAATGGGGATGAAATCTTGGCTGAGTTCGTTAATGGGCAAAATCGGACCAAGGGGGTCGGAATAGAGGGCGTTTTTGTGAAAACAAAAAAAAACGCCATAACTTCTCAATTAAAGTAGATATTGAATCGGTTTAAAGTTTATATTACTTCTTAAAAATGGGCCAAAAGTATATATATGACAGATTTTTGATAAATTTAGAAGTGGGCTCAAGGGGCGAAAAAAACAGGGATTTTGAGAGAAAAAAATTCATAACTTCGTCAATTTTCAAGATATCAAGTCCAACTAAATTTTTTATAAATGTTCTTAAAATTATCTAAAACTTTTGTATTTACAAGTTTTTGATAGGACCAACTTTTACCGATGAAAAAAATTAAAAACGAAAGGAAAAAAGGCTCTGAAAAAAGAGAAAAATCCATAACTCCGTCAATTTTTAAGATATCAAATCTGATTAAATTTATTTTACATCTTCTCAAAAATATCTACAACTTTTATATTGACAAGTTTTTCATAGGACCAATTCGTATAGCAAAAAGAAATTAAACAAAAATAGGAGTCGGAGAAAAAACCTCAAATCCAAACGGCTTATATTCTGACTCATTTTTAAATTCATTTTTGATTTTAAACGCATCCAAATGGTAGATCCTCTTATTTAGAAACTGTATAAAATGACGCATTGGTCAATTTTCTGATAAAGAAAGAATATATTTCAAAAACGGCTACCAAAAAGGGTATTTTGAACAGAATTTCCGAAAGTCATCGGGACTGAAAATTGAAGGAAGTATTCAAATAAGAAATTGCGCTTTTTTCTGACTCGTTTTTAAATCCATCTTTGTTCTCAAACGCATCCAATTAACAGATCCTATTATTTAGGAACTATATAATGTGATGCATTGGTCAGTTTTTTGATAAAGACGGAATATATTACAAAAAAGGCTATCAAAAAGGGTATTTTGAACAGAATTTTCAGAAATCATCGTGATTGAAAATTTAAGGAAGTGTTCAAATAAGAAATTGCGTTTTTTTCTGACTCGTTTTTAAATCCATTTTTGCTCTCAAATGCATCCAATTTACAAATCCTCTTATTTAGGAACTATATAATGTGATGCATTGATCGGTTTTTTGATAAAGACAGAATATATTTTGAAAAAGGCTACCAAAAATGGGTATTTTGAACAGAATTTCCCGAAGTCTTCGTGATTTGAAAATTTAAGGAAGTTTTCACATAGCAAATTGCGTTTTTTATGACTCGTTTTAAAATCCATTTTCGCTCTGAAATGCATCCAATTTACAGATCCTCTTTTTTAGGAACTATATACTATGACGCATTAGCCAGTTTTTTGCTAAAGATAGAATATATTTTTTTAAATGCTGTCAAAGAGAGTATTTCGCACAAAATTTTCCGAAGCAATCATGATCAAAGAATTAAGGATTTATTCAAACAACAAATCGGTTATTTTATGACTCATTTTTAAATTCAATTTTTTTCTCAAATGCTTTCAACTGACAGTTTTTTGTTATTTAGGAACTGTATAATGTACTGTTTTGGTCGATTTTTTAATGAATTTAGAATCTATTTCAAAATATGTTGTCATAATGGGCATTTGAGCTGAATTTTTCTTAAGATGATTCTGATAAAACCAGTTTTTGCAGAAAAATGAAATTAAAAATTTTTCACAAACGGCCAAATGAAGTTATTAAACTGGGTTTATCTCTAATCATATATATATATATATATATATATATATATATATATATATATATTGTTGAAATGAGCACTCTTCGAAATGTACCTCCGCCTATAGGCCCAGCCGACAGGGATTTTTTGGATTGGTTTGGAATACGGTTTCTACTTTGTTCTGTTTAATTTGTTTTGAGTTGTGGCATTGCAGCTAAGTTGGGGATGTGGTTTTTATTCAGAGAACATATTTTTGCATCGTTTACAATGTTCCAGGTGAGACATTCGTTTACTAATGTGGCTGGTTGGTTGATTGGTTGATTTTTGTCGTCCGATTATCTACGCTAATGGGATATAGGACCGGGGGGAGTGCCCTCCGTGGGGGTCTTTCTAAGGGAACCTAACCCGCATTCACGCAAGGTTCGAAGAAAACCACGGAAAACTCCGAACGTTTAGGCCGACAGCCGCCATTGGGTTCGAACCCAGCACCTGCCGTCTACCAGTTGAGAGGTCCGAACCTCTCGGCCACTGGTGGGGCCTTACTAATGTGGCGTAGGGTCCGGTCGGGGAGCGCGTGAATTATAGCCATCGGGTGTTTAACATCTGATTTTTTGCTATTCACCGCTCTGGCCGAAACCCACTGCCACTTAAATATATTTTGTTTTTGTAAACTCGAATGTTCGGCTGCTTTTGTCTAATAAAACTCATCGCTGACGAGGCTGGCAGCCTATTGTTTTTGTATTTTGATTGTTGAATTTTTAATTTTAAGGGAGTTTTGTTTTGTGAGGGGGGTGTGCTGGTTCTTGCTAAATTGATAAATTTGAAATTATATATATATATATATATATATATATATTAAACTCTCTCATTTTGAGGTTAAATTTATGAAATACAATTTACACGCATTCTAAAAATCCATTAACGATCAATTTTCAGTTACATTAAAATCATTTGCTTTTGGCTAGGAAATGTGCGGCTCGCCAAATTGCGTGACGCTTTCATCTTTTCACGCGAAATATAAGAAGGTATTTTATTTTTTAAAGCCTTTATACTGTAATTTCGTCTCTAAATTTGTCTGATCTTTTATTACATACATGAATAGTTTAATTCGTATTTTTTTCAGAATATTCTGAATATGACCAGTATGGAGACTTTCCGCAAGATATGATGGTTCAGCACAGATTAAACTTGTTACCTCATATGGCCTTAATTTTTTAAACATATCTTAAAAACTACTTGCGTTAGAATGAGCTGAATTTTTAGATTCACATATTTGAAGCTTTTTAAAACAGATTTCTGTTTAAAAAATGACAAGTTAAATTTCTTATATTGTTTAAATACTAATTTAAAAATAAATGTTTTTGTGAAAAATCTTAACTTTGTGCATCTGTAATTTTACACCGAAAGCTATATTAAAATTTTAGGGTTAATTCATATCTGTGCCTCCAAATTAGTGTAAAAACATATCGTTTATTAAAAGAACAGAAAAAAACTTTTATTTTGTAAACCAGTGTTATATACAAAAATTTATTATCTCCAAATAATATCCATTGTTAGCAAAAGAGGAATGCTGAATTTGAATTAGTCAATTATTACGAGATGTTTATTTTTCTCTTGGTGTATGAATGAAGTTTACTATACACACTTAAAGAAGTTTGGCAAGTCGCCGATAGAATTTGAACTAACGAGGAAACACAAATGAAGCATTTGTAAATAGAAATGCTATTTTATACAGAAAAAAAATAGAAAATATTGTTAAGCTATTCATGTTATTAGTAAATTATATTTTTCCTTAATGCACCAGAAAAGTATCTTAACCACTTAACTGATCAATATTTTAGAAAAAGAACTTTCAAATAATGATTATTTTTTCATGTCTTTTAAAGATTTTTTAATCTTTTATCACCAGTTTTTCAAAGCAGAAATTTTTGCCTAATTGAATCTGAAAAAAATATTTATGCGAATTATTAAATTATTAATGCTGGATTAAATAATGCGAAATTTACAGTAAAATTTTACTGGTGAGAATAATAAATTATGATTTGAGTATGCATGCCCGCAGGTGGTACGGGCAAATCATTTTGGCAAAAACACGTTGCCCTTATAACGTACGAGAAAAACAGGGAAGCTCTTAAAAGCAACGTGTTTAAAAAATATTAATATATATTCTTCAAAATAAAGTACATACAACTATTGCAACATGGAGTACTTTTTTTTCCTTTTTCTTTCTTTCTTTTCTTTCTTCTGTTTGACGCTACTTAAAGCCGCCGGTAGCTTATTAAATTTTATAAATGGACCAATAAAACCATGGGAAAAAAGAATCCAACAATGAATAAATAAATAAATAATAGCTCCAATCACCACCGATAGTAGAAAATTTGGCGCTGTACATGGAAAAAAAACACCAGGAACAGACAAAATCAATAATTTGCATAAAATTGCACGTTTTATTCATCATATTCACATACCCGATGAGGAATTCGACAACAATCCCAATTTGACCACCCTTTTTACACCACCCTTTGCATTCATTGTACAACATTTTCCACATCCGAGCATAATATGTCACATGGAATAGCCCTTACTGGTGATAGGAACTATTATTTTACGTGGAATCTTTTTTCCCTTAGTTTCATTAGTTCCCTTATAAATTTTAAAGCAGTTCCGGTTTTTAAAATTAACTACGGGGAGCTCTAAATAGCGCCAGTTAAATAAATAAATAATAAAAAAAAAGTTAGTTTGTACAAGTTACATCTTATTTCGGTTTGGCTGTTACTATAGTTGCATATGCTTTCCTGAAGAACAACTCCGAAACGTGTTACTTACAATGTAGAACAATTGAAAGCATGTCTTAAGCCTTGAGAAATGATCTGATAAATGATACATGATCATTGCAATAAAAAAAATTGGAATTTTTTTTGGAAGTGGATATGTATTTTATGATAAAAATAGCACTTCGAAACTCATAGCTATACTAACAACTTTTTTAACTTTTAGTCTAAAGTAGCATAATTTAAATGTAAGGCGTATCACTGGATTTATTACGTTATCATTTATTAAGGTATTCTGTAAAAAAAGACAAATGTTTCTTAATATCAAAAAATATAATATAATCATAAACTATATTGTACAATAACTTCTTACGTGCTACCGACGATTCCGAAAAGTGTTCTTTATCTTTAGAAACCTGAGAAACAAAAATATTTTCGAGCGTTAAAGATAAATTTATAAAAACAAAGATTCTTTTGCTGACACTGATTTTTAGAAATGTCTCTAGTAATTTTATGATGTATTAATCAGTTTTCTCAAACCAGAATGTCAGTTATTAGGACAATATCAATTCCCAATTAAACATTTCAGCTGAGTAATTGAATTTGCATATGCGATGGTATCAAAAGACCATATTCATATCAATGGTAATGTTAGTACTGTTAATTTATCATGCGCATCTGTAAAAATTGTTGATTGAATAAGAAAATGTTTACTTGAGACTTGTTCGCATCCAAATTAACAAAAATAGCATCTAGCTCCAATAACATTAAAAACAGTACTAATTTTTTTTTTTTCACCCATGTATAAATTCCGTAACGCAGCTAAAAATGCTTTATTGGTATCATTCTAGAAACGGATATTTTGATTTGAAAAAGTGATTAATACAACATATAAAAAAATCTGAAACGTTTTCAAAAACCAGCAGTAACAAAAAAAAAAAACTTTTTTTTTACGAACGCTTATTTAAATCTCTAAAATGTATTGGTTTCTGAGGTTTTTTAATGCAAAGAACAGTAGAGAAATTCAAAAGAGGCTTTTCTTTACTTTCGTTCGCTTTTATATTCTATTTTCCCAGATTAAGAAACATTTTTCGTTTTTTCTTACAGTGTACTTAACTTTAAAGAATTTCTTATCATATTATAACTTTATAAACTTTACTACTAAATTTTGTACATTTGTATTTTCATTTCAGCTGATTATAAAAATCTGATGTAATTGTAATTTGAAGAGGTCACTAACGACGAGAAGTTTGATTCTCGTTTGAAAAACAAAATTTGGAAAAATAGCAATGAAATGTGTACGTTCAGTAACGCCTTTTGAAAGGAAAAAAAATAAAAAGAGTATTTTGCGTCCAGAAATGTCAGACATCGCTCATGAATTACGAATGAATTAAAATGAACGATCTGGGCCACTACCGCTGGGGTGATGACGTCACCGATTCAGAGTAGCCTAGTCTATCCCGGTTGAGGGGTGGAGAAAATGCAGCTAAAGTGATGCGGACGGGAAGATGCAGAGCGCTCTCCTGCCACATTATACTGCCTGTCGATAGCATTCCATTGCCCATGCGCACGCCGAGGGAAGGTGCCCTGATAGTCCGAGACACTCAGGAGTATCTTATTTGCCTGATTTTCGGATAAAGGAGTCTGAACTGCGCCCCTTGTCGGTCCTGAGATGCATTCCCCGGACTGAACTATGCAGTTCTGCAGCTCCTTGTGACACTGGTTGTTGATGAGTATGATAGCGAAATCACTCCAACCGGCGTGCTCGATAGAAGACTTCGAAGGGAAAGCTTATCGGGGAAACACTACTTACCATCCTCCTTTCTGCTTGAACGAGGCAGCGTAAACACACTCACACGGACTCCGATTCATCTCTCGATCGACTAAACCTTTAACCGGTGCTACTCCTTACACTCATGCATTTTTCTCATTTCTTTCACTTCTTTTTTCCGTAGTAGAGGTAACGCTAACAATAGTGTTGCAGGCGAAGTGCTTCATCTCTGATTGCTCTAGACAAAGGAAAACTATTCGAATAAACTATTTGACTGGGTAAAAGCTGTGGAAATAAAGATTTTGGCAGAAATACTCTTCTTTCTTCTCGAAAATATTTAAAAATTAAAAAGTTATTGTATATATTCAAGTGCCCTTTAGTTTGGAGAGAATCCATTAGAGTTATATTGCTAAGGCTAAACTGTTAATGCAATCTTCATAGATTTTTGAAACGCAAGGTGAGTGCATGAAAATTAAAGTATAAATTCATAGTTTTATAATGCTCTTTATTTTAGGTTATCGTATAAATATAAAATTCTGTGAAAATTTTTTAAATATTTTTTTAATTATGAGATTATGAAAAAAAAAACCAATGTTTCCCTTTTTAGGCAAAATTTTATTTTTTAATGATCTAGCAGTTTAAAACTTAAATGTATAGATGAATATACTAGCTGATTGTTCTGCAGAAAAGAAAACTATTACAACAAATCATATGATTAGGTAAAAGTTATGGAACAAAAGATGCGAACGTTACTGGCAAAAAAAAAAAAAAAAAAAAAAAAAAAACTTTTTCTCTCGGAAATATTTAAAATTTAAAAATTTATTGTGCATGTTCAAGCATTATTTAGTTTGGGAAATCTACTATATTTGCTTGTAAAACTGTTATTTTAATCTTCATATATTTTCGAAACGCACGAAAACGAAAAACTGAGGTATATATCCATATAATTTTAAAATGAAAGTAAAACACTTATAGTCACGCGTATTTCCTCTTTATTAATTAATATTATAACTATAAAATTGTGAGAAAATTTTTTACAATTAGTTTTGAAGAAAATAAATAAATAAATAAATGCGCTAAAAGCATGAAGTATCATCTATTTTTCCTAGAATTATACATTTTAAAGAACTAGCAGTTTAATACATAAATCAAAGATAGAAATGAATATATTAATTAAAAAAATATTATGCTAATTTTTATTCCATACTTTAAAAAGGCCAATTTTCTTCTTTAAAATTAAATTATAATTTTTTTAAATTAATTTGAAAATAGCCCCTTTACATACATATAGATACATATAAAATTAATTTTTTAACTATATAAAAATGTTTCTTTTTAAATTAAATTTTTTAAAAATAAATTTTTTTTATGAGTGTTTTGTATAATAGTAATTATTTTGTTTAATATTAATTTACAACATTTAATGAGATTTAAATAAACTTTTTAGATTTAACCTCTTCATTCCTGTTGTTGCCTGGAGAAGACATTAAGGAACACCCTTTAAAACCCTTTGAGCTCTGATGGTAGACTTTTCTACCACATAATTTTAATTCCGAAATGTCACAACGACACCAGAAAACTCGACCAAATTTATTTGAAAAAGGTTTAATGCATTTTTTCGTGTACATCTTTAACCGTTTTTTTTTCTTTGAAAAATACTGGTTCCAATGTGACATTTGGAATTTTGAAGAAATTTACCCACCAGAGCTCAAAGGGTTAAACTAATTTAAATTCTTCTAGAATTTGAAGTAATTTTAATTCTTCTAGAATTGAAATTACTTCTAGACATTTTAATAAATGTGTGCATATCAAAAGCATTGATATATAGGCTGATACATCTTTCGAAAAGTTTTATAGTAATTTTAAACAGAGTTTAGTATTCCCTCGTAATATTTGCCTCAGGACTGAGGAGGTTAGACCTTGAAATCTCTTTTAAATTGCAATTCCTTTCAGAGGACCGAAAGTAGTTAAATAATGCTTTAAATACAAATAACTTTTCTGAATTTAGTAATAAATTTCTTGTTGATAGTCCGAAAACCTTCCTTTTCCTTACGTATATTTTTATAAATTTTTGGATTGGCAAAATATTTTCCTTGAAAACTAGAATTTTTATTTTGTTAAATAATTTTTTTTGTCAGACGCTATTTTTTATGCTTAAAAACAATATATAATGATAAATTTTTGATTCTATGAAAAATATTCCAACATGGTAAGTGTTTTAAAATTTTCTTAGTCATTTAAAAATAAAAGTTTTCATTTTAGAAAGAATTCATGTACGTCGCATGTTAGTATCTCTATTTTATTTTGATCTGATTACAACTAATTTTGACAATTTTTGACAATTCCTGCCCATGGTGTAGTTTTGCTCTGTTATTAACTATTTAGAAAATAGTTGTTGTCCTCGGTACATAACTGGGAAATCTGAAGTATATCTGAATCTTTTTATTGGTTGAATTCCGCAACTTATTTTATTTTATTTGTTTTCTGATTGGTCCATGTTTAATGTCCAAAAATGGAATACTCCTGTAGCCACGATGACAAAAAAAAATTAAAATATTAGTAATAATTTGAAAACAAATTGTGATAAAGATTTAAAACAAATTTAATTTAAAAGTACACTTTTTTCTCTTCGCAACGTTGCAAAAATTAAAAATGTGCTATGCTTAGAAGTTTAAAATTTTGCAGTTCCGAAAATTGTAAAACTGAAGTTCATTAAAAAAATTTTTAAATGGGTCCAGGAATATTAATGTTTAATCCATGTCGTACGTAATATGATACGTTCAGAAGTCAGTATGATTAACTCCATCCAATAAAAATGCACATTTTAAACAGTTAATGTTGTATATCTATAAACTACTTTTTTTCTTTATCATTGGTCTAGGAATATTAATGTTTTATACATGGCGTACGTAATAGTTGACTCGTTATGATCATCATAAAAATGATGTTTATTATTATTATTATTAATTTAAATATAGAATTTATTTATAAATCTTTAAAATTTTAGTCTTTGAAAATAACATTTTCCAAATAGTCGTTGTAGTTTATTAAATTACAAATTTTTTTAAATTTTATTTTTAAAAAAAATGTTTTCTTCGCAGTATGAACAATATATTATGAAATATTAGTATGAAGTATAAGTTTTAATAAAAAGCTATTGTTAAAGAATGTGTTATGAACTGAATATTGAAAAATCGTTTAAAAATACATAAATTTAAAGAACTTCACATTTTAAAATAAATAATTAAATCATATTTCTTACTATTTAGGTTTGCAGTTATAAAGTAAAGAAGTACATAATTCAAAAAAGTAAAATGTCCTTTAGTGTTTATAAATGACATTTAAATACAGAAAGTTAGAAAATATAAATTAACACATAATTTATCACATACAAAAAAGTGTTTCTCCAAAGTTGTCTTTAGAGAAAAAATGACATGCCAACTTAAATTCAAAAACTTATCAAAATTATTTTAGTTTCTTCTTTAGAAACTACACATAAGTATGACTACTCTAACATTTAAACATATATTTTGCAATTATCTAGCCAAACTTAGTTTTACATGGTAATAAAACACAAGAATTACCATAATTAAATTTAACAAGGCATACAATCACACAATTATGTAAATTAATAAAAAGTAATGTCAGACAAAAATATCAAAAATAATCAAAATTCTAAAATATGAAAAAAATACTACATTAAAATTGAGATTAATATGATTTCAAGTGGCACTTATCAATTTTAATATCTATTTTAGTAGCATCTGAGAAATAAAAAAAAAATGCGACGTCACTCTAGAATGTTAAATAAATCATCCTATATGCAAGAAGATGGTAGACAATTGTTAAAATGGTATGAATATATCAGCTTATGCGTTGTAAAAAACTAATGTTTCTTAATTTAAGGATGTTTGATAGGACCACAAATGAAAGAGCACAATAACTTCTTTCGAGTTACTCATAATTCCAAAATTGTTCTTTGTCTTTAAAAATCTCGGAAACGAAAATATTTTCAAAATTTAAAGAAGCGTTTATAAATACAAAGTTTCTTATACTGAAACTGACATTTGGAAACTTTTCAGAGTAGTTTTTATAGAGTATTAGTCATTATTCTCAAACTGGAATATAGTTTTTTTGGATGATATGAATTCTCAAGTAAGCATTTTCATGTTTAACATGACGTGTTTGTAACACATATTATTGAACATGAAAAATTAACAGCATTAATATTAATATTATCATTAAAATTAATATTACTTTATTACGTTTCCAAGTATAAATTCAGTTACGCAGCTAAAAATATTTCACTGATAATAAGTAGCATTCTAAAAACCCATACTCTGGGTTTAGAAGACTCATTAATGCACTCTGTATTTTCTAAAAAAAAATCTGTTCAGCATTTATAAACACAAAGCATCTTATCCTTAAACTGTTATTCGGAAAATTTTCAGAGTAGGTTTTATAAAGTATTAGTCATTATTCTCAAATTGGAATATAGTTTTTTTTTTGGATGATATGAATTCTCAAGTAAGCATTTTCTTGTTTAACATGATGTGTTTGTAACAGATGTTATTGAACATGAAAAATTAACAGCATTAGCAGGCCCTGATTATCGCACGGGTACCCGGGGCCTGTGCCCTGGGCATGAAATTTCGAAGGGACGCAAACTACTTCAATTTCATCAATATTTCTACTATGAAAATCGTAATTATGGAAACAAATGTGATATTAAAGATATTAATACGATGAAATGAAAAAAAGTATATCTCAATATGAGGTACCTGTGCCTAATATGGACACTTTAAGGAAAATGTATTTTTTTTCACCCCCATGTACACGTGATAGAACTCCAAAAATAGATGACCATGATCCCTGGACTGTTGACTATCATTATTAAAATTAGCGACCTTGTAACTATTATGGTTTTTATTTAAATGATAAAAACAAAAATTTTTTACAAATGTCCATATAAGGAACCACTAGCCCCTATTATGGACAGGTGGCTTCTTATTGACCTACTGCACAGGGGGTATGAATGAGCCACTCTTCTATGGAATTTTAGATGAGAGGGGATAAAAAATATATCTTAAAGTATTGCGGGGAGGGTAGGACACAGTAAGTATCTTCAGAAAATGCACTTTAGAACGGGGGGTCATTTTCGGTTGTGGCTCTTCGAAGACCGATGCAAAGCACCTCAGTTACTACAAAATATTATGAAATAATGTTGTTGGTTTTGCTTATCTTTCTATTTTTGTGAATCTGAAGATTCACCTGCTGTACTTCCAATGTGGATATAAGGTTTCCATATTGGGAATCGGGAGTAGCTTTATTAAATCTTGTAATAAATAATTAAAGAAAATGTTTTAAAGCAATATATGCAATAGCAATCGAAAATATGTTGTAAAAGCTTTCTAAAACAGCCCACTTTTCAATATTTAAAGTAATTTTACAATATTTAATAAGAATTTAAACTTACCTGTAATTACTATCAGCACACCACGAAACAACAAGTTTCCTTGTAAATGGCGAACAGCGCGCTTTTTTGTACTTTGCTGGCTTAATTATCTTTTCAACTGCTTTTTTTCAGGGACATGTAGAGCGATCTCTCTATAAAAATTGTTACATTTAAAAATTTTAGGGGTGTCCATATTGAGAGCACTGTCCATATTGGGTACAAATACCTTATGTTTAAAAGCCCATTTCAATAATCAGTATAATATTTTTTTTCTTAAATTTTATTTAGAAAACTGTTTCTTAATGTTCCAAGAAACTTATTTTTTGTTATTGACATTTTCGAATAAGTGTATAATGTGTGGAAAAAATTTCCGTCAGTAAACTAACCAATTTAAGGAGGCACGAAAAACTGAAAGTGCCCTGAGCATAGAAACTTGTTAGTCGGGCCCTGAGTATTAGTACTAACATTAAAATTAATATTACTTTCTTACGCTTTGAAGTATAAATACAGTTATGCAGCTAAAAATGTTTCAGTGATAATTGATGCAGTTCTAAAGACCGATAAAGGTTTAGAAAATTCCTCAACACACTCTGTAAGTTCTAAAAATGAAAATCTTCTGTTCGGAATCATGGATAAATCTATAGAGGTTACTGCATATTTTCGTATGTGGTTATAATGTGTTTTCTTTGATTTATTTATTATTTATTTTTTATCTTTTTAATCTTAGCGTAGACTGATAACATAACAAATGAAATATCTGTGAATTCGAAACAGAACTATTTTTACAGACTTCTTTTTCCAAATTGGAATTTTTTTTAATTCGGAGTAACAGCTAATTAGCTGAGTAAAATGTTTATATGATTTGAATAGTTATTGGATGAATTTTTGAAAACCTATCTCCTGTTATCTAAATGCAGCAAATTTCATGTAGACTTTGACTTTTATGTTATTTTATGGTTTTAAGATAATTTCTCTTTTAAGAATTAATTATTTCCAACTGAGCAAAAAAAAAAAATGCCCAGGCTTGGAATCGAATTCAAATCCTTGTCTTACGGGGCCAATGCTTTTTATTTTTATTTTATTTTATTTTATTTTATTTTATTTTACCGTTTAACCACTTAACTGATTCTTTTTTACGTTCAATAAATTAAAAACATGGGATAAGCACCACTTTGTTTAAGCTAAATAATCCGTAATATTTAGTCTAAGCATTTCTGCCATTAAATAGTATTAAACTGTATTTAAAAAATTTAGTGGTGTCAAAACGCTTTAAGTGGTGCATCAAGCAAACTCTTCTTGCCCGTACGACGAATGGGCAAATCAGTTAAGTGGTTAAGCTAAGTGGACAGACAATCAGCAAGCATATTTCTCTCAGAGAAATCTCATTTATAATAGCATCTGGTCTGTCATTTAGACAGATCAACAGAATAAACCGCATTTCTCTTTTACTCTTATTACTGACTCATCATACTTAGTATAGGTAAATTTTGCAAAGGTTTTAAAAATCAGAAAAAAAAATTTGACTGATTTGCACGTTTCAGACACTGGAGATTCCAAAAAATATATTTTTAGAAAAAAAAAATACTGTCCGTCTGTCTGTGTTTTGCTCTGATTTGCCCGTACGTCATACGGGCAACGTGTTTTGCCAATCATGATTTGCCCTACCACGTACAGGCATTCACATTCCAATCATTATTATTACTATCAATAGTTAATTTTTTACTGTAAATTTCGCATTATTTAATCCGAGCATTTTTCTGATTCAATTAGGCAAAGATTTTTGTTATGAAAAGCCGGTGATAAAGGATTAAATTTCTGTAAAAGACTTAAAAAATAGGCATTATTTGAAAGATTTTTCAAAAATATTGATCAATTATGCAGTTAAATTATTTTAATTATATTACAGAAAAAACAACATTAGAATTTTGCCCTTTTGCTCAGTCAGGGATAAAAAACAAGTGAGTAAGTGTGTTTACAGATCGCACAGAAATTTTCGTTTAATATTTCTTTGAAAACAAATTATCTTTTAATTAATAAATCCAAATTGTTAATTAATAATTATTAATAATCTTACATAGATAGATCCACCAATAAATTTAAATTTAAAATAATTATGAATGGAAGTTATTTATTTGAATCAAATTAAAAATGTTCAAACAAATTATTTAAATCAAATCTAAAATTCCAAATTTTTTAAAAATCCAAAATAAAAAAAGCGGATATATAAATAAAATTTTAAATTTCTAAAAACAACAACAAAAAAAAATGTTTAAATGAAATTCAAAATACTGAATCCTTAACAAATAACAATAGTTTTTCAAATATATTGAAAATTGGATTCCAAAAAATATTAAGAATGCCGTGATAATGAAAATAATATAACCCTTAAATTAGAAAAAAAAATATGAGATTTCTTTAAAATAAATCCATTTTAGCATAAATTAAGAAAAATCTGCTTACTTAGCAAAGTGCTTTACCTCCAAGATATTGCACGAAAAACGTTAAAATTAAGATTATCTTTTAAAATTTAAATCGCAAATATGAATGGATGACATTGATAAAATTGATTTAATTAAAATAACAGACTTTTCCAAAATTTAATGATTTGTCGTGTGACACGAGGTATTCAGCTGTAAGAACACAAAATTTCAAGTTTCTGACCTATACAGTTTTTGTGTGCGGACCCTGTGACGGACAGACAGAGGATGGTTGAGACGTATAGCAGGTCGCCAGATAAACTATATCCTAAAAATAAAGACTAGACAGTACCGTTAATGGAACTGAGGACTCTTAAAATGTAGTAAAGTGAAAAAAATGACCAATTTTGTTACTTTATAATTTAATTAACCCTTAAATGCATATTGTATCATTTTCGATACCATAAGTGTGTTCCCGATTTATTAGGGGGTTTTATTCACATATTCCGTATTCTCACCAGATATTTAAAAGAGCAATTTTCACTTTACTTAATGACAGACCATTCGCAATTAAATAAAGAAAAATTTACTATTTAGATTTTTCTGGTATGAATTCTGATTCTTTGAATTGCGCGTTTTATGGAACGCGTTCTATCCTATGCATTTAAGGGTTAAATTTTACAAAATTCTTTTTAGAAGCAGCAATAGTTTTAAAAAAAGAGAGATTTTAAAAGTAATTTTTTCTTTCATTTCATTTTTTTTTTTTCAGATCTTGATGGTGAAATTAGTTTTTAAACTTGTCGAGTAGAAAATTGGAATCACGCGTTGCGCCCAAAATTATGAAGGAATTTCTGCCTGTAAAACATAATTCTTCCTATCTAATTATGCTTTTGCTTACACTGAACCGGGTTTATTTTTATTTGCAGCATTTTTATGCTTTAAAAACAAAATTATATCTTGATTATATAAAAACTTCAAAATTTTACAAAAACAAGGAAATTTATGTTTAATTTTAGATTTTAAAATACACTATAAATATGAAAATATCATGAAAAAATATTTAAAACTTTCTTAAGTATCTTGCACGAATGCTTCAACATCATTTTATGTAAAAAATGACTTAAAATTTTTTACTTTGGAAATGTTTTAAAAAATGTTTCAAAAATTTTAAGAGTATCAGTCTGGTTTTTTTTAACCCATTAATGCCTGAATTATTTTCTTAGTTAAAATTCAAATTTTGCATTTTCCCACCACTTTTAAAGCAAGAATAATTTTTATCTTAATTTATCGAGGACTTTGTCTCGAGAAAGAAAGCATTTATTTATCCTCCTTTTTTACTGGTGTGAAATGCGCTTACTTGAATATTTTAAAACTGTCCCAAAAATGGGACGCCATGCACTAATGGGTTAATAAGAGTTCACAAAAAGTATTCTTATACATGTATATATATATATATATATTTCAAAAACTGAATTATTTGAAAGTTTAAGAATCCAAAGCTTTAAGCCTGAACTCGATAACTGTTTCCTAAATGAATTTCTTGCACGGATAAAAAATATATTTTTTAAAATCATATCTTTTGGCAGGACAATATGAAAGTGTGCATATAATAAAACTCAACAGCAGTTTTTACAACTTTCCTACAGATTTGAGCCCATCTAAATTTGGGGGCATCTGCAAGTGTTTTTATACAACTGCACACAAGTCGTAGATTGAGAAAGAATAACTCAAAGTTGCTTTTATTTGTTCACTGTTTCAAAACTACTTGTTCAAAATTTATTTACAAAATCTTTAGTTATAGCTGATTTTCAGTTGATAATTCTATTTATATAAATTCGGGGATACGGAAAAAGTTTGCTCGAAATGTAAACTGTGGCAATGTTTATGAAAGATGTCCTTCTTTTTAAAGAAAAGTATAAAAATTCAAGAGATTTACGTGAATCTTAAATTAGCATCTCTGATTTTTTTTTCCTATGTGAAGAGATCATAAACAATTTGTTATTTCGGCTTAAAGTAATGTGTTTTAAAATACATATTTTAATCATTTCCGTTAAATCAAATGTAAGACGAATATTATCTGTTCTTCATTAAATTACTTCCCTTCTTTAAAAAAATCTTACTTTGGTTTATAAATAAAGTGTCATGAAAATGAGCATTGGAATCTGATGATCAGTATTTAATTTGTTTTATGTGATATCATTAGCAGAAAGTAAATTAAATGTGTATGTATATTTTAAAAATATTACTGACTTTTTTCAAGTTTTATATGTAATTTACGAAGAAAAAACATCAGTTGAATTAAAATGTTTAAAAAAATGTTATTAACTTTTCTCGTGTTTAAGGTAAAATTTATCTAAAAAATCATTAATTAAAGTTAAATATTTTAAAATAGTATTGACTTTTCCCAAGTTTAATTAAACATAATAATTTAAGATATTCGAACACCTTTAAAACATAATTCTCGATCAAAATATAGATTTTTCATTTTTGCAACAATATTAAAATTAAATCTTTTATCCACCGAAATCTGCTTAAATTTTGTTTGTATCTAAAATATAGAACCTGAGTTACAGCCGTTTTAAATTACATCTATTACAGCTTTTGAATTGTGTTTTAAAGTTATTTTTAGCTTTTTTATCGAAGATTTCAGTTTTTTTTCCGATTTTTACTATACACAAAACATCCAAAAACAAAAAATTACGCATGAAATGTCACAAAATTTTCTGTACTTCTTTTAAATATGCCTTTTGAGGGAACAGTCTACACGCATGATACTATATTTCATAGTTTTATATTTACACTGGTATAAATGTCAAACTTGAGACAAATTTGGCAAATTTTTCATTACATTAGTAATTTAACTGTCATATCATCTAAGATTGATGCGATTATAATGTGTGTAGTCTAAGTCTTAGAAAAAGTTATTCTGTTTTTTATTCAATTTACAAAATGTCAATACATTGCTTTATTTTTAAGTTATATAGTTTTACAGAAAAGTCAATTTTTGAAAAAATGTGACTATTTTTTAAAATTATTTCTGGGTAATTGTAAATTTTTTTATATATATTTTTAAATTTCTAAGTAAATGTCACTATTTAATACGTTCGCTGCCGTTCACGCGGAAGCGCGTGATATGGCTCCAACGTTAAGGGGCCACTCACGCACCAGCACGTGATGTGGGGTGATGTCCAATAGCCAGTCACATGCTGGCGCGGGAAAATCTTTCACTGATTCTTTGTTATAAAATGTAAATCGGCTTCTGGGAAAAACCCACTTCTACAGTGCGGCATTAACTATCATCACATCTTCATGTAAGCGGCGGCGAACGTGTTAAAATGGATAACATGCTGTTATTTTTTATGGCAGTAATCTTAGATGCAAAATTATTTCAATCGATTAGCAGATTTATTTAATATTTTAAGTGCCTTTTAACTTGCGTCAAATAGTAAGCATTTCTGTTTCAAATTTTGAGAAATATTAAAGAAAAGAAACATTCTATTAAAAGTTATAACTAAAATTTTGTACTATATTGTTAAGAAAAGTATTTAAAGCATGCTTTAAGCCAGTTATTTTAAGATTCACTAAAAATAAAATTGTTAAAAAAATTAATAGATTTTTTTTTTTTTTTTTTTCATTTTACAACGATTGCAACATCAAAACATTTAACGCCAAAATAAGTTCGCCTTTAAAACCGGAATAGGATATGGAACGCTTCCCCGTTTACGACTACAAATAAAATCAGGAGTGTGTTAGAAAGTGACCAGTTTAAATTTGAGGACAGTCTAAAGTTAGGAGGCTCATATGAGGTTCAAATGTATGAGAGGGTTTTAAAATATATAATTCTAGCCTTAAAAGACAAACCTTTTTATTATACGCTCACAAATAATTAAAAAAATATACGTGTGGCACTCGGGGATTTCCGCGATAAAGTTATTACATAGCATTTTTTATCAACTTATGCAATTATAATTATTTATTTATTTTTTATTTATGCAGTTTTTTTTGTCTTTGATATTACTTCAAGTCTTTTCTTTTTCTTAGATATTAATTCAACTTACACTTTTTGAGAGTAATGACCGATAAGAAAACAATTTTTTTTTCTTTTATTGAATAAATGAGAAGTCTTCCGAAGTCTGCCGAACTGAAACGCCGTTAGCCGGAGTGTTAGTTTTTTTTTCTCGTTACGAAATTTCTAGATTCGGTCGCCGCGCTCAAAGCCCGCGATAAAAGCTATGCAATAGCTTAAAAATAATGTTTAGTATAAGGCCACCCGAAGGTATCTTCCTTTTTTAAAACAACATTTAAACTTCATATTATTTTATTTGACAAGAGTTGATTAACTCTTTTAGGGACAAAGTATTTCTGTACTTTAAATTGATTGATTGACACTAAAGTTTACGTTTTTTGCGCATACATTTAAAAAAATAATTCCAAAACTCTGGTGCGAATGGGACATTTGGTAATAAAAATTAAATAGTATACATAATTTATTGCTGTCTTTCAAACATATAAGATAAGCTGACCATTTGATCAGCTTATCCAAATTTCAACAATTTCTTTTCTAGTCTCAGTTTTAAAACAATGCATAAAAGTCTTTCAAAATGACCATTGTTCACAAAAAATAGGGGACATATGGTCATTTTAGACTTCTTGCACACTAACCCTTTCGATTACGGCATCTATTACACAAATTTTATTCGGCAGCACCACTTCTTCAAAAAAAGTTACTTTCAATTACACAATATCAAAAATGCTCTTACTAAATAAGGCATATTTTATTTTATTTTATTACTGTTGCCAAAAACAAATTTTGCAAAGAAAGATAATATTCAGTCAGATTGGACATACGAGTACAAAAGAAAAAAGGAAGAAATAAATGTTTCCCATATTAATATGCAGAAACGAAAAAATAAATAACAAAAATTGTTAGTGCAACTATAAAAAATAACTACCATACTCTATATGATTGAAAGCAAAAATATTTTGAATGTATCGAAACCATAAAAGGGTTGGTATTTACTATCAAAAGTTATTTCCATCGAAGGATGTCTGGGATCTCTGAATGAAATATCGAATTATTTTTCTCTATCTTTGAAATATATATATTTCCAAATTCTACGATATATTTACATTCCTTGGTTTTATGACGCAAGAAAATAGCTCTTTCTGTGAAGCATAAAAATAAATAGAGAAAATATAAAGAAAATACTCCTCCACGAATTACTTTTTCAGAAAATTTATTCGCCTCATAGAATCGAAAGAAAAAAATACTCCCAGTGTCGTCAACAGTGCATTCCTCTTGCACAATTTCAGAAGTTCTGTGACGTCAGCATCTTAAAAACTTCTTTTTACATAAACCGCGTCATATAAAAGAACTTTTACGACAATTAATATAGAACACTTTTAAAGAAAACGTGCTACGTTGAAACTATTTATAATCATGGACAGATACAAATAACAGCTGATGCAGTAATCTCAAATTTAAATAATAGAAACACAGCGGATTTCATGTTTGCATTAAAAAATATAATTAAAATAAAAATCACACAGAATCATTAAAGCGCTTTGTAAAAAATGTGCATTTTTTTCAGATAATTTCACCAATTTTTTAGAATAAATTTTTTTACTAAAAAAGATTAATCACCAAATAGCAATTATTGTTGATAGCAATGTAATAATAAATTCACACAATATATATAAAGGGAAGTAAACTGTGAGTCAGACTTCTCAAAAACTTTGATTAACAGCTAGGTATAATTAACTGAATGAGTTTTAGCCATTCAAAATACAAATCCGTGTATTCGGAATGCTTTGTATATGGAATATACTAATTAGCATGTACTGAAAAAACAAAAATAAATGCTTCAAATAATACTTTTATTTCGTCCTATTGTGTACCATACCTAATACACAATAAATAAAAATAAAATTTCCAAATCGCGGACGAAATTTTAGATTTTAAATTAGCAAAGCTGAGAATGGACGCTGCAATTTTCAAAATTTCAAACCAACTTCAAACAAAGGTGATTACAAATATGTATAATCATATATGTGAGTTTCAAAACTCGCCTTATCCAAAATTTAAAATATTGCGTTTTTTCTATCAATCCATTCTATTAATGCTTACTTGCACCGATAAAACACTATAACCTGCAAAAAATGACTTTTATATTGTATTTCTGACATTGTTAAATCTTGGTTTAGAATGTAAATCAACGAAAGCACTTAGAGGTTTTCGCGATCTGGATAAGGCTAGTTTTGAAACTCATTTCCTTACACGCACGCGCGCGCGCGCGCACACACACACACGTATATATACAGGGTGTTTCTAAATTCATGGTACAAGCTTTAAGGGGTGATAGTACACATCAAGACAAACAATATTAAATAGGAAACTAAGGGTCCCAAACGTCTTCCGAAGGAGATAGGAGCCATTAAAGTTCAAAAATTCAAATGATTATAAAAAAACCGAAAAATTGGTCGATTCGTTTGCGGTTTCCTCTAAAACTATTCTTTATGTCAGTATTGTCTTGAAAATAAATTACAAAGATAAATTTCCATACTATCCAGAGAAATTAGAGATAGCATTCAAATTAAAATTTAAATACAAGATTAAATTGAATAGAAAATGAAATATCATACCAAACACTAAAGATTCGCTTTAAAAGATGCACCAGAAATATACTTGCATGTTTACAGACATCTGTTTAAACATGGATATTTAAAAAATGGACCAAGGAGTAAGTCTTAATATTTAAAATATAAACTTCAATATATGAGATCAGCGCCCCCTATAGTTCAGCCAAGCTGTACTTAGCTGTCCTATAAATGACTGTAGTGCTGACATCTTTTGAGAAATTATTAACATAAATGTCATGAAACAAACTGCAATACATTAAATAAATTATATATTTAATTTTTTATTAAATGAATTATATATTTATTGGATGATGCCTTAATGCGTATACACTATTTAAATATATAAGTTATATATATACATAACAAATGCACCGAATTCAAAGTTTCGAGTTTTGTTGGAAAGATATTATTTGGTTGCTGGTATTCTTTCAATTTCATGGAAATCTAAAAATGGTATGTCTCTCTAATTGTCTGTATTCTTTCTTCTGTTTACATAAATTTTAATTTTTATAAAAAAATTATTTACCAAACGTCATGAATTTTGAGTATAGTGTTGAGATACACAGAGCAACTTTGTATTTTACATCATATTGCCAACAACAGAATTTAAAATGAATGTGGTTTAAGGGAGACCCGTAAGAAAAAACCCAAAATTTTTATTATTGATTTTGAAGTAATGAATTTTGGTGTACTATTTAAGAATCTTTTTGTAAGGAATAATTAGCAAAAAAATTCACTTTTTATCAAAAAGTATATTTTTTATAGGGATTTTTATGTTTTTTTTTTTTGGTCGAAAAATACACTTTTTAAAATTACTACTCCTCATTCAATTTTCAGTATTTTGGTATTACTAAAATTTCTTAAATAGTTTTATAGTATATGGAAAAGACCTAGGGAGAGATATTTTTAATTTTCTATTTTAATCAGCTAAAAAATAAAATAAAAATACGCATGGTAAATTTCCTTAAATTCGTTATAATTTTCATGTTTACCAATTTATGTAAAATTTTCAGAAATAGTTTAAAAAAATATCTCTCCTTACTTTTGTTGCAAATGTTTTTAAGATTCTAAAAACATAAACACTTTGTTTCTAAATAATTTTACCACTGAGCCTTAGTACTTTGAACTTAGGCAAAATAGGAAAAAAATCATTTTCAGGAAAACACATTTTAAAGGGCCGCTAGTCCTTTCAACTCTATAGTGACTACAATTAAAAAAGCTCATTTGCTACCTGTTCCAAGTGTCCCAGAGTTCTGAAATTTTGCATGGATATTCGCAAATATGCATTTTATTGTTTTCTGAGATAAATTTTTTTTTGAACTTTTGATGATTTTTGGCCGAAAATGGGGTTTAGGTCTTCCATTATGTCAGGTAACCCGATTTCACCCAAAATAATTGGAACCATGGATTAGATCGGTGCTTATTTTTCGGTCGTGGCGAGTTGATTCAGTTTGATTTCGGTTTCGTTTTTGAGTCATGCAGGTCATATTATGTAAGCTTTTCTTTCAAAAAAATCCACAACATTGTTTCAAATGAAAAACTAGATATATAAAAATAAATGAATGCGTGTTTATTTTTTGGAGTACAAGTTTAGTTGACATTTATGTTTATAGAATACTTTCCAGCATTTTATTAAAACATGGATTAATTTTCTTTCATTTCGCGTTTCGGATCGCTTACGAATCCAAATGCGCCGAGTTTAGGCAGGCTTAAAAAAGAATTTTCAGTCCTGATTCATTGGAGTTATCAATAAAGAAGAGGTAACATATCGTATATAGTCAACGAGTTGTGAGTGAACTAACTCAGGCGGTTGTCACAAGCTGGTGTGTGATTTTTTTTAAAAATGGGATAAACAGTTTCTGTTTACTGCGGGAGCAAGCTTCCATCAGTAAATTTTGAGTAGGAAATTTTACCTTTTCATTCATTTTTTCCACATAAGTATGTTTAAATTTTCTATTACTTTTTACTGGTGGCAATTTGCACAGGTGAGATAATCTTTTTCACTGACACTGAAAGGAGGTTGTCTAATACAGGTCTGTCACAATATAGCGTAAACTCAGAGCCTGACTACCACCGAAATAAACTCCCATCAATAAAAATAAATATTTGTTTTTCCCATTATCTATAGCTGAAATTTTGCATTAATAGGGTGTTTAAATAAGGATAACATTTCTCTTAAACTTTTTGGTAGAAGTTTGCCGTAGTCATAATGAACATCGGAAAAAGTGGTTACAGTTAATACTTCACTATTTTAAGAATAAGTCATTACCTATTTATTAATATTTCTATGATGGATTCTAACCATGCAAATACTTTGCCGATATAACAACAATAATAATTGGCACAAGCACGAAGATAAGAAAAATTCATTGAAGTTTGCTTTATTTATTAATTTTTGTTGTGTGTTTTCTTATGTTTTATTCTGTTATTTTAATGTTCCTTAATGATGCCATTTCGTTGTAGAATTCTCATATTTTTTTTAAAGGAAGAAACATTCACATAGTATATGATAATTTACTTTCAGTATAGCTGGCTATAACCCGAGTATGTGCATAATGTTTTATTGTCTGAAACTTTGCCATAATCGATACATTTTTATGCTCATTCATAAATTATTATATCTGAGATTGAATGGAACAAAATGTTTCCGTGGATTTATCTAAAATAGCGAATAGTGTTTATACCACATTATTTTATTTTATTAATGTTAAATTAAAATGAGAAATTATCTATATTGCAGTAAAAAGTATTGAAAAGTTAAACAAGTTTTTGAAAAAGAATTTTACACTTGTAAAAAAAGACAGATGTTTCTTAATGTAAGGAAAAAAAACAAAAAAACAAAAAAAAACAATAAGCTTTTCCGAGTTATTCACGATTTTGAAGAGAGTTCTTTATCTTTAGAAACTTCAGAAGCCAACACATTTTCGAGATTTAAAAGAATCATTTATAAAAATTAAGTTACTTTTGCTGTCTCTGATTTCCTGAAATGTTCCTAGTAGTTTTTATAGTGTATTAATTGGTTTTCTCAAATCGGAATATCAATTTGTCGAATGATATCGATCCTAAAAACAACATTTTCATGTTCAACAAACCTATTTTAAGGAAAGACGTGATAAATTAACACCATTAATGTTAACATTAAACATAATATTATTTCATTAATCTTCACGTACAGTTTGAATTGCGCTATCCAAAACCTTTAGTTTGGTATAATTAGCACCCTATAAAACGACATTCCGATTAGAAAACTTATTAATGTGCCATAAAAATTAATGAAAAACGGTTCCAAAAATCAAAAGAAACCTTCGCAAAACCTTAGTATGTGAAACCTTATAATGGCTTCTGAGTTTCTGGAGATAAAAAACGATTTTTGGAATCGTGTATAGCTCGGAAAAAATACAGTAGATTTTCATTCATATTTTTATAATATTTTCTTATACTAAAAAATGTCTTTTTTTTATCAGCGCCATCAAGGAAAATACATGTTCAAGTGAGAAGTACGTATGGGCTTGAACATAATTTCTTTTGTGACTTGGACATAATTGCTTCTGCCTGTTCAGTAACGTGCTTAATTTTATTCTGCAGACTTGGCACGGCTTGGGCTGGGAACCATTTTTTCAGGGTCGTGTCAAACTGCAAATCATTTCTCTAAAATAGCAGTGACATTTTACATTAATCTTACAGAATCTTCAGAAGTTTATATACTTTTTTCATTAAATTGCAGAGAAATAGTTTTAAGAATTTCCTTCTTTCTAAAGAGCTTCAGAATTATGATTTTTTAGCTTCCCTTTTCTTCCATTTCAAAGTACATTAATATTTCGTCTTCATTTGAATGTAGTTGTTTAAGCAGACAAGAATGTTGTTTCAAGTTGCTTGGCTTGCTTGCGTGTATAATGTAATGCTGTATTTTATGAAAAATATGTGTGCAATATTATTTTAAAAGAATTTTAATTTTAGGATAATATTACTTAAGCGATATCAGCTTATCAAAAATAAAGTCGGGTGGGATCGGGTCAGATCTGGCTTAACTTTTGATCTCGCGGGACCATGAACTGCGACAAAAGTAAATAGCCCAGGTATGAAACTTTTGGATCCTTAGTTCGAGCATCTCAAAAGGAAAAAGTAGTTCTGCAAAATTACTTCTTTTTTACGATGTTCATATTTATAGCAGTAAAAATAAATTAACTAAACACCCAGGAGCGCTTTATACTTTTTTGAAAGTACTAATTTTGAAATAAATAATTTTATAAGAGTTTTCATCCAGCGAATATCTGTGCGTGATCATTGTAAATCAGAGCAATAATCTGTCACTTACATGTAGTATTTTTGTTATCAGAGATGCTTCGCTTACGAAGATACTAAGAGATTACTATAATGATTTTTTAACTGTCCATTTTTCTCAAGTATTCCTGGACATTAATAAATTGCTTTATTTGTACCTAGGGCTCATTCATTAATCACATCGAGCATTTTTTGTAATTTTTTTTTAATTTGGTATCGCAGTTTTTCACATTTGAGTGATACCCCTTCCATGTTGTGTATAAAATTTTGTTCCTAATTTTTAACCATATATTTGAAAAAATAAAATAAAATAACCTTTAAAAAAAGGCGCTGCATTTCGGAGGAAAATAAAAAATAAACCTAATACTGCATCATTAAATATACGTAAACTTCATTATAGTTCTTGAAAACAATGTTTTCATATATATTTTTACATTCTTGTTGTGATGCCACATTGTGTCACTACCCTTTCTAATGTGTCCCAGTTTGTAAACCCTTTCCCTCACTTACTGAAGTGTGAGCTAATAAATGTTCCCTATTTTATATTCATAGTGCTTTATAAAACTATTTAAATGTTTGTTTTTCTTAAATATCTGTATAAAGTCATTTTTTCTATTAAATATTTAATTACATTTCAGTAATATTCATTAAGATTTTACTTCAAACCTTGTCCTTGACCAATTTATATCCCTAGCGTAAATAATCAGACGACAAAAATAAACCAAACCAAATCAAACCTTGTCCAATGTGTCACACTTTGTCAATTCCCCCTAACACTTCTTGATATGTGATGTAATTAATTAATAATCTCCTATTTTATATTCATAGTAGTCTATAAAACTCTTTTAATGTTATTTCTCGTAAATATCTATGTAATTTTTTGTTGTTGTTTAATAGTTAAATACATTCTTATAATATTGATTAACGCATTACTCCAATCCTTCCCTTGACTGGCGTATCCCCTTTGCCCTCCCCCATCTTGTTCCTCCTGTGTGACGTTATAAATATACATCTATTTTATTATTATAATTATTCATAGTGCTTTATAAAACTCTATTAATATTTGTTTCGCTTAAATATTTATATAAACACATTTTTATTATTAAATATTTAAAAACACTTCTATAATGCTAATTCTATAATATCATTGAATAGAATGCAGCAATATTAATACAATGCGACTCTCGAATCCTACAGAATTTCGAGACATTTATTAATATTTTCGAGAAAAAAAATATTTAGCATAACTTATTTTATGCCATTGTATCACTAAAGTAATTTGAATTTGACACGATAGACGAATACCTGAACATTCAGCGGAGTAAATCAGTACTTTGCTCATCTTTGTCTCTGTAACCTAGACAACCGTTGTCAACACAGCAGACGTTGAGCCCACATATATCTTATTAGAATCATCTCACCGTACACGCGGCTTTTCAATCTCTTAGTATGGTAGACTTGTAGTAGATGGGTAATTTAACGGGATATCTACATATAAAATCCAAAACTACTCAAGATTTAATCTATACTTAATTTAGTTAAACAGATTAATCATAATTGCACCCTGCGTTTATTTTAAATAATTTATATATCGTACTTAAATATATAAGTGTCTTACTGCAACTTTGTGTGTTGTAATACATTTCATTTATAAAAAGCATAGTATTGTGTTTATACATGTACAAATATATAAAATCTTAGAAAGCATTTTCCTAGAATTATTTATGTTTTAAATTTATAAAATTATACTCTAAAATATGGTAATTAGTATCGATACCAATTACATTCTAAGAGATTACATCCTAGTGAGAATCATAAAATAAAATTTAATTAGAAACTGCATTTAAGCGACATTTTAAAATATAGAAGTAGAAATTCAGCGTATATTGCTTTGTTAGAAAATTAGATTATAAATTTAAAGGTTCAATTTTTAAAAAAATATTATATGTCATATAAATCAAATAGAATTTTCTAAAATACGTATTTTTACACCTGTTTTCTACATACTCCACTGTTTATCATTATGAAAATTCATAAAGATACTAGTGGCATTTTCGTATGAAACTTCTGGGTGGCATCTTCAAGCAAAGAATAAGGTAAGATTTTAATTTATTAGTAAGCTATTTTTAGATCAAACAATTCTTTGCACTTATTTTTGACTCACATAAAAAATAGAAAAACTATTTAATTTTTTTCAGAACTATTAAAAAGTTACTCTAGTCACCACAGAAAGGCGAATGACTAGTCTGGATACCAGTTACATTTGTTTATGAATATTCTAAGTGGCATAACAATGTTAATCCTTACCGGCACACTGTGCCCACTACCGGGCAAACCTAATTTTAATTCCAAACTTGCATGCAGCACAAAGAATACTTTAACCCTTTGATCTCTGGTGGGTAAATTTCTTCAAAATTCCAAATGTCATATTGGCACCACTATTTTGCAAAGAAAAAAATCGGTTAACGATATACATGAAAAAATGCATAAAACCTTTTTCAAGTAAATCTGGTTGAATTTTCTGGAGCCGTTGTGACATTTCGGAATTAAAATTAAGTGGTAGAAAATTCAACCATCAGAGCTCAAAGGGTTAATAAAATTTTGCTTTTACAATTAGAGATTAAATTAACATGTTCTTAGTTTCTAAATGTTTTTTTAATTCCGGTGTGAGTCAATAATTTCTCATTTTAGAAACAGAATTTGCTCGGCCGGAAAGTGTTAACAGTTGAGTGAAAGCGATAAAATAAAATTTAATTAAAAATTACATTTAAGCTAGATTTTAAAATATAGAAGTAAAAATTTGAAAGAAGCATAAGTTATTTGTATTTATACGATGAATATCTAGATCATTAATTTATGCTTGCAATGACGAGTTTTGGGATTATTGATAATGTCGTTGCTTTTTCATGATTAGATATGCGATAAAGAAAACCTTTCTGAATCTTACAGCATAGGAACCAGATATGATGCAAAAAATTAATATGAAGGGAAAAAAATATTGGTTAGAAAGATTGGTTACATTAGAAAAGAACTATTGGTTAGCATGTCTAGAACTTCATTTATTAATTTGTAAACATGACTAATACAATTTCAAATAAATACTCTACATATTCAAAATAAAGAAAATTCGTCTTTGGTGCAAATAATCGCTGGCCAAACTGTGTATAACATGGAAAAGAAAAAAAAAACTTCAGTAAAACTCGTAAAAATCTCCTGAGTTAGAATAAATACAAAATAACTTTGTAAAACGAAGTAAATGAGGTGATTTTAACAAATAAAGATTTTTAATTGAAAAATAAAATTTTTAAAATTCATAAATGACAGCCGAGAGATATCATTTTGTTCATCCTATTTATTAATAAAGAGAAATCTTTTAATCTAATTTGCAGCAAAATGAGAAAAAAAAATCATCTAATAGTGGAAAGGTAAATTTAAATAGTACATTCATAGCTAACAATATCTAAAACAATATTTGCAATGGATATTTTGCCGCATAATTTTTATCGATTTTAATATGTAAAAATACGTAGATGTGTATGCTTTTTGATGTGTATGCTTTCAATGTTAACTTTTACCGAGAGTGATTAAGACTCGTAATCAAAGAAGAAAAAAAAATTTTTTTTTTGAAAGTAACGCCATAATTAGTATTTAAATTTTAATCATCATAATTTTTTTTTTAAAATATTTATATATTATGATATGGATAATTTTGTATGGTTTTATAAAAATAAATAAATTTAAATTTTTAATTAAAAAAATCATATGAAGATGCAATAAAAAATACAGTATCGATGTTTTGTACAGAAAATATTCACATTGCTTGTTAAAGATACTTATTTTAAAATAAAAACAGTAAAATTATTGAACAAAATAATACACCACGCTTTTTATTTAAAGTTAAAAATTACTGGATTGTTACAAATAATAATTTTCTCAGTTTGTTTAAAATATGGTAACAGAAATTTCTTTTCTGTATTCAATGAAGCTTTTCATTGTTGAAAGAAACAAATATTTCTTGTTGAGCTTTCTATATAACTGCAAATGTTACTTTTCATTATTGAAACAAATAAATATTTCTTGTTGAGTTACGTGTTAGTAGATTATCAAAAATTACGCCTGAAAATTATTTAGACCTTGTAGAATTTCTGATTTTTTTTCAATGTATAATCAAAGTTTAATTAAAATTGACCCATAATTAAACACGTCTGTTCTGAAAATATAAAAATATTATATTGTCATCAGAAGCACACAATTGAACATAACTTACAGAACTCTAGCACATCATGAAGGGAGTGAAAAATTGATTACGAAATTTCATTTTCATTTACATGAACCAACTTAAGTTACATTAAAAGTTGGCTAAATAATAAAAGGACTATTAATGATTATTTGTTGAAAATGGCGCCATATTCAGAATTGACAGTTTATTATGCATTTTATTCAACATCAAGTTTTTTTTTACTGTTTCTTTACGGTTCAATCATTTTGGATAGTTTTAAATGTGTGTAATAGATATTGATGTTTCTAGCTATGTTTCAAATAAGCAATTTGGATACGATCTATAAATTTTATTTTTTATACTTTGATTAAAAAAAAATAAATAAATAGCTTTCGATTATTAAAAATTTGAAAAGTTTCTTTTAATTTGATAGCGTTCTAATCTGATACTATTTCTTACACTACATTTACTTCATTTACATAAAAGGTAAACTTAAAATGTATAAAAAAGATAAAAAGAAATAGCTAGATAAAACAAATTGATTATTCTTAAAATAAAATAGCTGGTTCTGCACTATCTCAGTTCGTTAACTTGCAAAATAAAATAAATAAACTAAGAAACTTCCAAATTTAAATAATTTATTTTTCTTTTCAAGATATAAACAGAATAATGGATAAAAATGAAGTGCGTTTTAAAGCACTGACCCAGAAGTACATGTTACTATTTTTTTTCTTCTTCTTTTCTTTTTCTTTCTATCTTTTTATTATTATTATTATTATTATTATTATTATTATTATTATTTTGAGCAGCTGAAGTTCAAGCTGAACAGGATCCAATCGTAATGCTTATGTACCAGACAGATATTGAAAATTCAAATCTGTATAAGGGTTTATAGATATTAAAATGAATAATTTTTGTTATGGAATTTAGAATAGAAATTTAGAAAAATGCAGTGCATGGATAAATTTGTCCTTAATTTAAAAAAAAAACTACATTAAGCGCACATGAAATACAAAATTATTCAAAATTTTGAGTCTAGAGATATCGGCCTAAAAAAAGAGCTGAAAGATTATGGTGCTAATTGATTATGGACCTAAAATATTATGATGCTGGAAGGTTTTAAAAATAATACAGTTCATATCTGTGTATGCGTATTTCATGTATGCATTTCTTGCATTTTTCTCGAAATGTCTTTGTGTGTGTGTTTGGATATATTTTTCTAAAATTCTACTTTAGTTAAACAGTTGAAACTTTCGAAAATTATGTAACTAACATGTTTCTTGAAAATTATCTAACTCCATAGGTCTAATTGAAAAAAAAATGAAAAATAGGTTCTTAATTGCCGAAACGTCAGTGAAGGCTTACTTTGGAGACACGAAATTTTTTTGTGTCTGTCTGTCTGTCAGTCTGTCTGTTCCGCGATAACTTAATTTCAAGCCAATCGGATGCTTTTTACAAGCATCGGATTGGCTTGAAATTAAGTGGGTATGTTAGTGAGGCACTGGGATTAAGCTGTATAGTTTTTTGTAAGATTTGGTTCATTCGTTCGAAAAATATAGAATATTTTATTTTGAGCAATAATGCTTTTCTATGGCAAATCCAATGATTTCCATTTTTTTTCTTGAGAGAAAATGTCAAATTATGATAAATGGATGCTGAAATTTATCGGTTAAATTATTCGTATTGTTTTGAAATTTTGTCTATTCATTTGTCAGATTTTTAAAATTATTTCTGTAAATTTTGGAGATTTTTTATAAATGTATTCCAATAATATAAACTAATTTGTTTTAGAGACTTACTTATTTCAAATATATTTATTTCATTTTCTTTATTTTCTCTTAATGGTTGCTAAGCAACCATTCATCCTAATCCTTATTTTTATAATGTTATAAATTTGAATGCGTGTAATTATTGAACACGAAAATTTAAATGAAATCAATGTCAAAACTGATGAATTAATGTCTTTGTATCTTTGTGTATAACTATAAAGCCCAGAAATGAACATAGGCTATGTTTTATTGATTTTATTCACACATTTTCCTTAATTCAAAATTTCCTTCTTTTTCATGCAGAATCTAGCGATCTTTTAGATAAAATTTAACCAATTTCCTTTATCGTTGCCAAAAAAAAATCAAAATCTGGAATAATTTGTCAACGGCAATAAGTTTCAATTGAGCAAGTTCCATTCGAAAAATTAAACTAAGAAAAAATAAATATGACGTCAGAATTAAAATAAAAATAAATATAGTACTTTGTTAAATATTAAACACGGAAATTTGTTTCGTTAATAAGAATTTTTCTGACAAATATGGGGGCATAATTAGAAGTAAAGAAATAAAAAATAATTATATTTTTAACAAATATTTCACCTGATAAAATTTGCCGTCATAATTGAAATAAAACAGGTATTTTATAGTAGTCGTTAAAAATATAAGAAACATGGATAGCAATAACTCATGAATAATGAAATCATTGCCGAAACTTCAATGAAGGCTTATTTTGGCGACACAAAATTTATTGTTTTCCGCCTGTCAGTCTGTTCTGTCTGTCTGTCTGGCCGCGATATCTGCCACAAAATGCAATCAAAACTTCTTTTTTCGGAAACAAAATTGTAAAACCCTGGATTACCGAGTTTACACTTTCATAAGTTCCTGATACATCAGATTTAGGTGTGGACAGGTATGTAGAAGTATGAGGATAATGAAAAATGCTTATTAAAACTGTTACTTATCCTTATAAATCAAAATGTATAAAGAAATACAAGATATACGATAACCATTAGCAAATTGATAGAAAGTTACAAATTTAAGTTTAATGAGACTACGGGGGGTTCAGGGGGGGGAGTCCCCCTGAAGAAATCTACTACGTTATAATAAAAAAACAAAAATAATAGATCATGAAAAATTCAGAATATCCTAACATAACTCAATCTTTAATTTAACGCTTTTGTTGGCTGAAAACTTCTTATTCTTATTTTATTCTAAAAATATTTACGTAATTTGAAAATTTTAAATTACAGTTTCCAGAAAGTTGAATATTACCCAAAGTGTGTTTTAAAAAAGAAATGATGTGCAAAGCTGACGTTGAGGCTCTTGATCTGCAGATTTACTAGTTTATATAGGATTTTCAAAGTTTTCTGTAAAACCATTTTTTATTTTA
The DNA here is from genome assembly GCA_964019185.1 of Maratus speculifer. Lineage (NCBI taxonomy): Eukaryota > Metazoa > Arthropoda > Arachnida > Araneae > Salticidae > Maratus > Maratus speculifer. Next base: position 226,851,205 of record OZ025299.1, read on the forward strand.
CTTCTTTTAAGCCAAAAGGAAAATTGCTTCTTATTATTTTCAAATAACATGTTTTATGGTCCCATAACAAATTTTAAGATGGTATATTGAATAGTTTATTAGAAATTGCAGTGGCGCCGACTTCCGGGTCTGCGGGTCTGCCGCGCAGACCCTGAAAAATATCTGCAGACCTTGTAATATCTTGGCAGACCCTGAAAAATGCAGGCATGAGTTTTTTCGCAGATGAGCGATTTTCCGACTTTTGCCACTTTTTGAGGGAGTAATTTGTTACGAAAAAAAAAATCGGCCATCAATCCGAAAATTCGGAGATAAGATCACGAAAAAACTCAAATTCCGTCAAAACATTGGATAATAATTATGAACAGCATCGAAGAATAACGGGGGGGAATGCTAATTTCATCAAAAGCTCGTGAAAAAACGTCTATTTCGTCAAAAAGTCGAGAAAAACTTCAATTTTGTGAAAGGATCGTGACAAAAACATGAAAATCGTCGAAAGATCTTTGAATTTTTCGTCAAAAAGTATCGTGAAAAACGCGCATTATGTCCACGAGTCACAGAAAAAATGCAAATTATGTTATTAGATAGTGGGGCAAAATACAAATTCTGTCAAAGAATAGAGAGAAAATAGAGGATTTTCGCAAAAGATCGCAGAAAAATATGAATTCTTCAAATAATAATGGAAAAAATGAATTATTTCAAAAAAAATCGCAAAAACGGCCGAATTTTTCAAAATGACTCGAGAAAATGGTGAATTTTGGCCAAAGATCGCACAAAAGACGCGAATTTCGTTCAAAGATAGTAGGAGGCTAATTCCATGGGTTCTGTAGTGTAAGTCACGTAACTTACTAATTGCTATGCTTGTTAGCTACCGTTATTTTCGAAAAGTCTGCTTGGCCTTATTCAATTAATGAGAATGTGCCAATAAAATTAATCACATTTTTTGTTCTATAATACTGGTAGCCAAAACTCGTAGCCTGTGACTTACACTACAAGTCTTCATGGAAATAGCCAGGAAAAAAGCGAAATCTGCCAAAGAATCGTGAGAAAAACACGAATTTCGGCAAGAGGTTGCCAGGGAAAATGCAAATTTCGACTAAAGATCACGAGAAAAACGCAAATGTTAACAAAAAATCAAAGGAAAATCGCGAATCCTGGGAAAAAAACCTCAGAAAAATCGCCAGTTTTGGAAAAAGATCGCGGAAAACACGCAAATTTCGTTTAAAAAATAAGGGGGAAAACTAATTCCGTTCAAAAATAGCAGAAAAAAAGCTATTTTTCTTTCAAGAAATCTTGGGAAAAATGCAAATTTCGGAAAAAGATCGCGAGAAAAACGTAAATTTCGACAAAAGATCGCGAAAAATTCGAATTTCGGCAAAATAACACGGAAAAAGACACTAATTTCGTCATAAAATAGCAGGAAAAACGCAAAGAGTCGCGAAAAAACTAAAATTTCGTACAAAGATAGCAGGGAAAAAACAAATCTTATCAAAGAGTCGAAAGAAAAATGCTAATTTAGGCAAAAAAGTTGCGAGGAAAAAATGCAAATTTCGATTAAAGATTGTGAGAAAAATGCAAATTTCGGCGAAAGATCCGAGGATAATCGCGAATTTTCAAAAAAAAAAAAAAAAAAAAAAAAAAAAAAAAAAAAAAAAAAAAAAAAAACTCAGAAAAATCGCAAATTTTGGGCAAAGATCGCGGAAAAAGACACAAATTTCGTTAACACTAGAACGCCGGGAAATTTTGCGCAAGTTCTATAAAAAATATTTAAAACCAGAAAAAATATTTGAAATTATTTAGTTTATTTGTTTTGCTTATTTCTTTTCAACTGATAAGTAACTTATTTCTAGAAGATTTTTCTGGTTCGAATCGACAATTAATCCAATGATCGGTGTCGAATTGACATCTTCCCGGCGTTCTAGTGTTAAAAAATAGCGGGAAAAACGCAAAGAATAGCGAAAAAAAATTATTTCGTTCAAAGATAGCTGAGAAAAAGCTATATTTCTTCCAAAAAATCTTGTTGAAAATGCAAATTTCGGAAAAAGATCCCGAGAAAAACGTAAATTGCAGCAAAAGATCGCAAAAAAATTGGAATTTTGGCAAAAGACACTAATTTTGAACAAAATTTTTGAATAACTAAAATAGAAAGAAAAACGCAAAGAATCGCGAAAAAAAAACTCAAATTTCGTTCAAAGATAGCAGCGAAAAAAACATTTTTTTATCAAAGAGTCGTGGGGAAAACACGAATTTCGACAAAAGGTTGCGAGGAAAAATGCAAATTTTGACTAAAGATCATGAGAAAAACACAAATTTCGGCGAAAGATTGCGAGAAAAATGCAAATTTCGGCGAAAGATCACGAGAAAAATGCAAATTTCGGCAAAGGATCAGAGGAAAATCGCGAATTTTAGCAAGAAACCTCAGAAAAATCTCAAATTTTGGCAAAAGATCGCAGAAAAGACGCAAATTTCAACAAAAAATAGCTGGAAAAACGTAAAGAATAGCAGAAAAATCTCTACTTACGTTTAAAAAAACAGAGAAAAAGAAATTTTTCTCAAAAAATCTTGGGGGGAAATGCAAATTTCGGTAAAAGATCACGAGAAAACGTAAATTGCGACAAAAGACCGCGGAAATTTCGGCAGAAAATCATTAAAAAGGACGCGAATTTCGTCAAAAAATAGCAAGAAAAGCGCAAAGAATCGTCGAAAATCTCAAATTTCTTTCAAAGATAGCAGGGAAAAACAAATTTTATCAAAGAATCGTGGGAAAAATGGGAGTTTCGGAAAAAACGCTAATTTCAGCAATAGATCGGGAGAAAGCGCAAATTTCGGCAAAAGATCGCGAGAAAATGCAAATTTCGGCAAAAGTTCGCGAGAAAAAGCAAATTTTGGCAAAAGTTCGCGATAAAATGCAAATTTCGGCAAAAGATCGCGAGAAAAACGCAAATCTTTGCAAAAGATTGTGTAAAAAAAAACTACGATTAGCTTGTTTTATTTATTAACTGATATTTTGAGTAAAGCATGGGAAAATGTGCACTGCACAACTAGCAAAGATTGCTGTGTAAAAAAATATTAAATCAGAATCATGGACTCAAAATAGAAACTTTCAGTTTAAAATTACTGATAGTATTTGCATAAATTGTTGATCCCCCCTCCCCCTTCTTCTTGAAATAAAGTGGCATTTGAACAAAAGTATGTAAAAAAACTGTGAATAATATAATCTTATTCAATGTAGCAGATGCCTAAACACAAGCTATTTTATGTAATTTATTATTTTCCCATCTCACGCGCTTTTCCTCTTTTTTTTTTTTTTTTTTTTTTTTTTTTTTTTTTAAATCTTTTTGCGGTTTTATGCCTGAAAATGTGTTTAAAATATCTCTTAAAATCTACACCGCCGACCTTTTTACTTACCCATCATACGTAGTATAGGGTAAGTCTTGCAATCGTTTTGAAAATCGAAAAAAATTTTTTGACGGATTTACACGTTTTAGATAGTGGAGATTCCGAAAAACATATTTTTAGAAAAAAATTTTTGCCGTCCGTCTGTCTGTCTGTAAACGCTCTATCTCCCGAACAAATTGAGATAGAGACTTGGAATTTTGTATGTAGTTAGTATGTAAGAATGGGACGAACCCTATTGAATATCAGCAACCTCGATTATCCGGAACTATTTTTTTCGGACTCTCGAAAAATTCGTTCTGATGAAAGGTATATAAAAATTTTCGAATTTTTTTATTTTAAGGAATGGACGTAAAAGGCAATAAAATAACACACATTTTGCATATAGAACGAAGTCGATCGGATTATTAGTTGCCGAGATATTTGTAATCCTGTTTTCCACATTCTTCGATTTTTCATGACCCTGTATTTCATTCAAATTTCAATTCAGATGTATACTTTAATTGGAAATGAGACGCTTAATCCGACGCAATTAATTGTTAGTTAATAGAGTTATTATTTTTGGAGTTATAAGGATGTTTCTTTTACGCAATTTGGTACTACTTGAGTAGTTTGGCGTTTTATATAATTTGTCGAAATTGGTACATCAGCAGTTCTTTAATATAGCATTACTATGTATTAACAATATTTAAATTTTGTTTATGGATTGCAATGCATTGTATTAATAGTTTTCATATGTTTTATTTTCATATACATATCCATGATGGGTAAGTATTACGGTGGCCCCCAACGACTAGTTTACATTATTATTCATGACTATATTGATTATCGGAGAATCAAATCAGTTGCCCATCACATATATGTATTGTGATTAGAGTTGCAAAAAGTCGGTTTATTCCCGGGTTTATTTCCAATAGACCAGGTTTATTCCCAAAAAACCGAATTATTCCAAAAAATCCCGGGTTTATTCCTAAACACCCGGTTTATTCCCGGGTTTAAACCGGGTTTTTTCTAACCTTTGCAACGCTAATTGTGATCGAGGATGCAGGTTTCCATCCTGCAGGACGGAATTTTGTCTTTTTTAAAATTCCCGATGACGGAAAAAGAGTGGAAAAATCTCCGAGGACGAAAAAAAAAGTGTTTTTTGATTTTTCAGGATTCACATAAAAATGTTTAGGAATCGGACTTAAAATAACTCCACTTTTTGGCAGACCCAGCTTTGGGACCAAAGTCGGCTCCTATGGAAAAGTGTACAGAACAGACGTATTGTTCAAAAAATTTCATAGAGATATGTAAAAAGTTAATTAGGTCTTGAAAACTAATTTATGCATAAAATTAATTTCCTTTGATTTGTACATGGACTATAATGTGTATATTTACTGTTAAAAAAGCGTTATTTCTATCTCTATTTTTCAGTAAAATACATGATACTAAATATTTCGCAAAAACAGCTTCAATTTGCTTGTTGATATGCTCTGTATGCCCCTAAATCCAAGATTTAAAAATTTTCAAAAATCAATAAAAACTGTGCTAAAGACAAACTATGATTTTTTAAAGAATTTTTCTGGACTCACTACATTTCTAAAATATTTAAATTTGTAAGTTAGTCAATAGGTATTTTTATAGGAAACGCACGTTTTTTATGTTAAAACAGGGAATAAAAATATGAATTCATAAAAAAATTAATAGAAATTTGATTCACTTTCCAAACATAGGCAATTATTCGTCAAATTGCGTTTATGCCAAGTCTTCTACTAAAATTCGATTCAACATATTTCACTTTTTTTCAACAGTATATTAGCAAACCACTTACCTATGCTATGAAGCAAAAGGTTTGCAATATCTCTTAAATTTACTAACATATACCAAATTTTGTATACAATACATGATATATATTTTTAAAAATGTGTATTTTTCAATAAAATGGCTCTCCAGTTAATACAAACTTACAAGTTATATTTTACTTCATAACATATTTACAGATATAATTGACATATTTGCTGAACCTTGTCATAAGATTTTATATCAATATCTTAAAAACTTTTTAAGAAATGATATTTACCGTAAATGTACAAAATGAAAAACTCAGTTTTCTAGAAAAGCAAATTAAGCTTTTGATCGAGTACACTGCAAAAAATATACTGTCGATTTTACAGTATAATACTGGCAGCTGTGACGCCAGTTTATAACTGTAAAATACGCAGTAATGTACCATCATGTAAATGAATTCAACAATATATTACTGCTTAAAGATATATTACTTGCTAATTTTTCTGTTTATTACTGCAAATTTTACAGTTTTAAACTGGCACCACAGCTGCCAGTATTATACTGTAAAATCAACAATTATTTTTTGCAGTGTACAAAAAATCTCTATAAATAAAAGGAATTCTGAGGATAATTAATTAATTGAGGCACAGGGGAAAGCAAATCTTGGCAATGCGCCAACTCGGTCCAGAGGAAGCAAATCTTGGCAATGCGCCAACTCGGTCCAGAGGAAGCAAATCTTGGCAATGCGCCAACTCGGTCCAGAGGTATAAAAGCAAGATAGAAAAAAACGCGCAGGTCTGTGCATTCAAGTACAACCACCCATATGTATATGCTGAAAGTTTGTTCTGACGCTCACCCGACGCACGTGGAGTGCCGATGGTCCGGGGAGAGTCACCGGGGGATCCGTCGCCAGCTGAGAGAGAAGCGTAGAGTCACCGGGGGATCCGTCGCCAGCTGAGAGAGAAGCGTACCATACACATAAATTATTAAATAAACTTTCAAATTAAGCCCGGCGAAGCGGGCTGCGTATGCTAGTATATATAAAGATTAAAATTTTAAAACCTACCATATTTATGGGTATATTTTTATTTGTGTGTATGTTATACGTTATACATTTGTGTAATAACCCTCTAGTGCATCATTTTTTTATTTTTTCCTTTAAAAAATATAGTTGATTCCTTAATGGACATATATTAAAAGAAAAATTCTGCAAAAATTCTCTCTCATATTTTTCAGCATTTTTATTTTTTTAAATTATTGCCAAATAGCAACACCATGCATTAAGCTTATTTTAAGCATAATATACGACGCTTCTCTGGTCTTTTTCCTATTGATTGTCGGGTGGCATTTTGCAGCGTGGGAATCTGTTTTTCTTAATATTCCAAGTCACGAAATCATTTTTGATTTTGAAAGTGCCGTTCAGTTCACTGGTGTTTACTATTTATCAAAATAGTATTTATGATTTATTGAATCAACAACTGGAGGAGTTAGTCTACCATTGACTCAAACACTAACCTCCAAGTCATGTCCACTTGGCAGACTGATTGTATTTTTTTCCGAATAAATATCAAAATTTTACGCATATCTTGATACTCCTGCGCAAAATAACAATTTAAAACCACATTTGCGTGATTTTTTGAGGGGGGGGGGGAGGGAGGATATGCTACTTCATGTGGGGACGAGCCTTTACCGCACATATTTGCTCATAAATAAAGATAGATTCTTCCATGGGAATGGGTAAGAACTTCAATCCAGGGTACGGACTATTGGTCTCAATTTAAATAACTTATCTTTCTCATTAGACAAAATATTACAGTTCAAATGGAAAAATTTTCGTATGCGACAACCTGGTGGCACAACAAAGATAGGGTTTGTAAACAATCTTATGATTTAAAAATTTGCCATGCTACTCAAGAACAAATTCTTAGATACATTTTTATATCTGTCGAGCATATATTAATTGGGTTTGAATATGTTTTAGAGAACTATACAGGTTTGTTTGTTCAGCGGTATGCTCAAAAGGTACTAGGTGGGAAAATGCAAAAAATATTTATGTGGTGAAAATCTATATCCATGATCAATCTGGCTGAAGTGTTTGAAGCTTTCATTTTTTTCTGTTTACGTTTACCTGACTGCCTTTATTTTGATTAAGAATGAATATTCACTACCTCAATGTTTGCATAAACTTTCTGGTCAATTTAATAAATAGCTGATTTTGCATAAATAGCTGATTTATCTGCTAGTAAATCGCAGTCAGTCTCATCATAAGTGTCTGTACCGTTTTGAACAATTGGTTAGGATCAAAAGTTGAATCGTCATCGTTGTCATCATCAGAAATGCCAGTTTTACTTGACTATACAATCCATATTTCTTTTCTTTTCTTTTTCTTTTTTTTTGTGTGTGCCTTTGTTTTAAAATATATGTAGAATATGGCGATGCTTTATCAGAACAAATTTTTTGATGGAAAAATAAAGAGAAATCAAAATGAAACAATCAACAAATTCGTTGAACAGAATACTGAAAATGTAAATAAAAGTGGACCTCAATGCTTGGTGTTGCCGAATGGCAACAAACATATGTTCGCACGTATAGATTATTTGATACAAAAAAACCTTACTAAAAATTATGTAAAATCACTTTTAAAAACATATTATTAAAATTTTTTTTCAAACAAAATTTTGCATTTTAAATGTTTTTATGTGTATTAGAAACCCACCTATGGCTAAAAAATTGGAAAGCTTCAAAAGTTCATTTTTATTTGTAACTAATAACCAACTATTATCACCTATGATATTTTTAATGAACTAAACATAAATATAGGGGCAAAATGAATGCGTAAAGCATAAAATTATCAAGCGGATACGGTAAATAAACAATAAGGAGAAAAAAAAATAATTTGTTGCAAATTGGCAATAGCTTGCACTATAGGGTTAAAATGTATTGTACATTTTTCTGTCGCTCTTAATACGCCACTTCCGATTACAGAAAGTTCATTTCCGATTTATATTTTGAGCTTTAATAATGCTTCTTTTTAACACCGAACCAAATGTAAAACATTTTTGTAATCCTAAATACTTGAACTTTAATTTAAAATGATAAAAAAGAAATCGAAAATTTTTGCAAAAAGACACATACCTTAAATAAGACTTGCTAATATTTCCACTTAAAATATTTAATACCTATGAGATATCAATAAACTAACTATTTATATTCATTGAAACTAACATCATATTCTATGCTCTGAAATTTTTCAGAATTTTTTTTATGTTACTGTAACTTAATATTTATTTACGGCATTTAAAATTTTGCTTGTGGATTAGTTGGAACATAACTACATATATTGGTATAAGCTATGATTTGCATTTTGAAGTTATTGTTGCATGTTAATTAATTATAAATAAAAAATGGTCATTTAAGCATAAATATAAAGGAAGATCGTCTAAAAAGGAACATAAGGCAATATGAAAATATATCATAAATACAAAAATAAGATAAATATAAAAATGCTAATCCATAGAGATTCGTTATCTTTTTTAATACTTAGTTTGCAAAACAAACACGGAGAAAACTCATAAATGATATAACTTCCAATCATGAATGTCAATAATATATCATTAAATATAAAGCAGTTTAATCATATGGCTTCTTTTTTTATTTTTCATCCTGTTAAAGAACGTCTCTTCCTAAGAAACTTTCGTTTGGAAGGAATTGCTTTTCTACAAAAGAACATGTTTTTCAGTTTAATCTCCGATCTCTTTAGAAGCAGCTACAAATTGTCATTTCTAAGGGCTTATTATAAATCCTTAGAAATTATTTTAGTTTTCTTAGCTTTACCTTATTTTTCCAGGACTGTTTTTCTGCCACTTTCTGTGATAGAAGGAAAGTTTTGTAGGATCAACTATTTTTACATTTATCATGTGAAGGAGAAATATTTTCCTAAAACAAAGTTTGCCTTTAAAATCAAAATTTTTAAAGTAATACGACATACTTTTAAAACAGATGTATTTATTAAGATCAAATTACATTTTATTTCACTCTATGAATTAAGGAAAAAGATTTATGTATAACGTGGAAAAAAAAACCCTTAAATTATGGGATAAAACCAATGCATTATCTAACCAGTATCAACATCTACTAATCAATTATATACATAAATTGTGGTTCGTAGGTCGTTTACATATTGAAATTGCAAAAATATTTTAAATTTTCCATACTAATATCTAACTTTCACATGACATTTCCACACTTTGATAAATTTTTCCCTCCCATACTAAATGAAATGTCATTCGGCCAAATAGTTCCAGAATTATTCAGATGTGTAGTTTTAAGCTCTCAACATCAAATTCATCTTTAACACTTTCCAACATTGTTGAAAAGTGTTTATGAATTCGATTTGTCTGTTCATCTGTCTGTCTGTCCGTTTGCCTGTCCGTTCTCTAACTAAGATAAATGTAGTCGAATTGGCATGAAATGTGTATGTGTTATTGAGTATGACTATAGCCTAATCCGTACTAATAACGAGGTATGTAACATTATCGATTCATTTACAGGACCACTCAAAAGAGTTTCGTTACATTATGGTCTATGGAGAAAAATCGTTTGCCATGCCTTTTAATAATATTACAGCATTTTAAACAGATAGAAAATTGATATGTATTACCGAAATATACTACAAGGTTCTTACTATGGAATATGGTGCTCATAGAACTCATCGTGTATTTATGGGTACACAGAAAAGAAATTGGCAATAGAAGAAAATGATTTTTTGTATAAATAATTGAATAATTGAAGCCAGCGAACTATAATCGCTGGAAGCGCGTTTATAGTTGCTATATGCGTTTTTAAATTTAATTACTTTTCTAAAATATTACTTAGTGATTGTAAATTTTATGAATGATATACAGTACAAAAGTTCCCTACAACATTCATTTATTGTCCAAAATTGTAATAGGATAACTTTTGATAGAAATATCCCACCTGTTTAAATTTTTACGCCCATACTGGTCCTATTTTTTTCATGTATTTTACAGAATTTTTATCGCCGGTTTTTCAAAACAGAAATTTTCGCCTAATTGAATCAGACTAATGCTTGTATTAAATAATCCAAAATTAACAATAAAATTTTACTGGTGAGATTAATAGTGATTGGAGTATGGATGCCCGTACGAAGTTCGAGCAAATCATGATTGGTAAAGACACGTTGCCCGTACGACATAGGGGAAAAATTCGAAAGCGGTTAAAAAAAGTTGAGCAGTGAGGAGCATGAAGTGACAATGTGTATATAATGAGGTTTCTCCCCGGAGCAACAGATGTTTATGAGTAATTCTCGAATGACGCAGACGAATCAACAGGACATCAGTTTTTCTCAGATAATTCCGAAGCCAAGTCGTGATCGTGGGTTTAATATGACGCAATTTGTCATTTCAATCTAAATTCGAACTCTTCTGCCGCGAATGAAATGTTTTATTGGTATTTAAACATCCTACAATGCAATTTGATCATGGAATGGGGAAAGACATCGTTTTAGTTCCTCGTCTGTTTTCACATCTTCAGCAATTCGCATGTGTCCTGGTACCCAGTGGAATAATATAATCTAAAAAGTCTTATGAGACTGTGATGACTTTATTGCATCTATAGAGCAATTTGAGTCTGTATAAATGATAAAATGTATGCAATGATGATGATAAATGTGCACTGACAGAGTAGGTATTTGGTTTTTTGTTTGTGATAATGCATGTTTTTGTTATCATTTATACTTCTCTGTATAAATCTTTACTTTTGAAATGATTACCATGATAAGTTCTATAGTTCGAACAAAATTTTTAATTTGAGCACATGCGTTTTATGTATGCTCAGAATTCACGCTCAAAATTCTATGGTTTATCACAGTGCATTCATTTAGATTTTAAAGTATTTCGGAAAACATTATTTTATATGAAAAAAAAACATTAAATTCTTTAAGCTTTTTGATAATAATTTAAGTTAGAAGAGAAGCAAGCCATATGCAATTTTGTTTACATTACATTTTTAAAAAAGAGTATGTAATTTTTTAAAATCATTAAAACGATTTATTAAAATAAATAAATAAATAAATAAAAGTATTTATTTGCTCAATATTTCAGATGATAAACGATGTCCTATTGCTTATGTTTTATTTCCCTTTTCACAAAAATTAAATATTTTAGTTGCTTCCTTTAGAGAAATTTCGTTAAGAGTTACAATATATATATATATATATATATACGACATTATCCATGCTGATAAATGGCGTTAATTTCATCGTCATGAGTTTCGCATTTCAGGAGGAGTAGTTGCGAAACATAAACAGCCAGATTTAATAAATTATTTTAACCACTTAACGGATTTGCCCGTACGTCGTACAGGCAAGAAGAATTTGCTTAATTCATCACCTAAAGCTTTTTGACACCACAATTTTTTAAATACAATCTCATAGTATTTAATTGCAGAAATGTTTAGACTAAATATTACTAATACTTTAGCCTAAAAAAGTGGTTTTAACGCATATTTTCAATTTTTTGTACGTAGAAAAAATAACCAGTTAAGTGGTGTATAAATTCTTAACCCCTTGAGGGGCGGTGAAATATATTTTATTCCATCTAATTTAAACAAGATTCGCACTAGAAACGTTTAAAAATATTTTCTGTATTGACAAAATTTTGAAAAAATACTTTCCCTTACTTTAAAATAATTTTTTTTAAATTTTTCCGGTGAGAATTCATTATTACAAAGACATTAATGCTTGCTCCTCTAAAGGTTAATACGTCTTGTGAAATAAATGCCATATCATAAATCATTACTTGATATGAATACATTTTGTGATTACTAGTCTATTTCTCTCATTAGTGAAATGTCAACAATGTTACGATACTAAAATATTAAGACCTTTGACCTATATTTAATGTATTATTGTTATCTGCATATTTATTCTATTAAAACCAACTCTTCAGAATCAATTCTTTACAGACTGTTTGATGTAGTCAATTTTTAATTTTAATGTCAATAAATAGAAACTTTATTAAAGACAAGGAAAATATACAATATGTATTCGAAAACTAAAATTTTAATATAACTGCTCAGTGCAATCGTAAAATTTCAAAAGTTAATTTTCAGTTTTAATCTTTGTTTTTATTAATGTAAATACATTAAATATAAATATGTTACGTACTGTAATCTAGTGAAATTAGTTATTATATGCACTATATAATATGATAACAATCTATAGAAGAATTTTTGTTTGAACGCTTGATAAATTTTGTTGCATGATTAAATAGACATTATAACTTTCTAGTATTTTTTCCTTTTTTATGATAAATTATTAATTCAGACTAGTCTTTATTTCATTACAAATGTAGCTTCTATATCTAATTTTATTAATCTGTATGCAACAAACTATAAGCAAAAAGAAAAAAATAAGACAAGCTTGTACTAAAATTTGTAGAAAAATGCGTACAAAAATAATATACAGGGAAAAAATGGTAAGTACAATTGATTGAAATAAACATGTATTTTAAAATAAAGAAATTAAATTGCGAGAGACTTTGTGAGTTTATTTAAAAACAAAATAAAACGGTTATACAATTTTAAATACAGCTTCCTGGCAAGAAAAAAATCGACCAACATTCACGTGAGTATTGAATCCACATCTGCTCATCTCCTACACGTAACTCAAAGATGGCGCATTTACCAGCCATCCTAAGGTTTAATCGAGGAACATTAGATTATTTCTGATCAATAGCATTTATGAGATCATATACGCCCTGACATTTACGTATTCTTAGTGGACAAAGTTTTGCCCCCTAAGGGCTAGCGAAAGATTTTTTTTTTTTTTTTTTTTTTTTTTTTTTTTTTTTTTTTTTTACATAGTATTGTATTGTAACCGGAAATACATCACACTATCAAAAATTAAATCAATTCTTTAATAGAAAGTGTGTTAAATTTGGATTTAAAAGTTTGAGCCGAATGGACAAATAAAGCAAGTTAAATTAAAGCTTGTAAGAATGTCAGCGGTAGAAGACTGTATGTTTAAATAAAAATATTTAATTCATTTTAATTTATATAGATTTAATTAATAAATAGTAGGTGGATAAGCTATCATCTTTCTATGCATACACTTTCAAAACAAATAATTTATCTTCAAAATGAATTATTTTGAAATTGCTTCCAAATTACAAGTAAGTTACAGTTGCTATTAAAGGATACATTTCTAATATAAATTTTATGCTTTCCTAATTTCAATATTTTATGCAATTTGCTTAGTTTGATAAACGATTATGTAATTTTTTTTTTCAATTATAAAACACAAAAATCGATTTTCTGAAATTTTAAAACTGATGATTTCCTTAAGACATAATCGCGATAAACTAATTATATAATTATCCGTTATAACAAAAATAAAACTATGAAACATTACTGAACCCTTTCGTGTCTAATATTTTTTAAATTTTCTTAATTCGGGTGAAAATTACTTTTAGGTTTCTAAATTTAAATGTAGCTATCCAAATGACAAAAATTAAGTTTTACTGAAATTTAAGATTATGGTATCTACTGAAATCTAGCGAATGTGCAAAGTGTAGCTATTAGTTTTCAGGACTGATGAAATAACGTCTGAAATATCAATGTAGAGTAAATAATTGTCAGAGTTCCGTTGACGTAACAACCTTTTGCGCGCGGTTCTACATTCATTTTATCGTCGGAAATCAGCTTAATTTTGGACATCACGTTTACCTTGATGTTATCAATATCCTAAAAACGTCGAAAACGTTTTGAATCATTAAAATAGGTGAAAATGTAATATGTGTTAAACACTGTTGTAATAAGATTTTTTTCAAATGTCTCTAAAAACTGATTTTTAGCCTGTTATCATATAAATATGAATTTAATTGTACACAAAATAAGTACATTCATTGCATTTCAGACAATAACATAATTTTCAAACATCAGTAAGTCTATTTGGAAGCTACGATTAAAATTATTAAAATAAAAATAATTTTACTCTCAAAGTGGAAAAAATTCAGACCCGAAAGGGTTAAACATACCCAAGAATGTTGTTTCAATTCCTGGAAGAAAAAAAAAATTCAGCCTATAGTGAAGAAATAAGTGCTATTATGCAGGAAGTTTGCATACTATCGAAAGATGTGGAAATACAAATTCATCAATACTGAATCCTTTCGATATCGAAGTTTAAATTCAGTCATAATTTTCGTGTGTAGTAGAATATAATTTCTTTAGATTTTTATTTGCTTTCCACATTTTACAATAATTCTTTTTTTGTTATTGTTATTTTCATCGACAGAGTTCTACTTCTTTCACTACGAACTTCATCAAAAATGTCTTCATCAAAAATTGATGGCCACATTTGGATGGTTGCCAAAAACCAGATGCTCCTTTTATTGCTAATACATCATTTCTTAATATCACATGATTTCAATTTTTACATTATCGAATAGAGAAAAATGTACTTTTGGAGGAAATTTGTTAGAAAACTATAGCTCAACTTTGTGACTCTTTATGACTTTGTAAGTAATTTTCAAAATCCATCTCAACAATAAGCATTTATTTTCTGCAATAATGTGCAGTAATCCCAGAGATATTAGACTTGGTAAATGATTTCCCAGTCGCAAATGAAAATAAATAAATTATATCATAGCTTCTGTTGAGCGGTAAACTAAAAATTGCCAGCAAAAAGACTGATTTTTATTTAATGTTGAACAAACATAAAAATAGCTTCAAGTTAAGTTGAGCTGATTAAAAAAAATGATGTGTCAGAATATGTTTGGACGTGTATTTTAATTTTTACTTTTAATTGCTTAATTTCTACTATTGCGTTCACCGTCTACCAAATTAAATAGCATTTAAATATGTTAGCCCTTTGAGCTCTGATGGTAGAATTCTCTACCACTTAGTTTTAATTCTGAAATGTCACACTGGCATCGGAATATTCGACCAGATTTCTTTGAAAAAGATTTAATGTATTTTTTTCGTGTATATAGTAAACCGAATTTTTCCTTTGCAAAATGCTGGTGCCTATGTGACATTTGGAATTTTGAAAAAATTTATCCACCAGAGCTCAAATCGTTAACGATGATTGATTTCGCTTTCGAATTTCATTTCCTATATTTGAAAGAATGCAAATTTTGTTTGAATATTAGATCATTTTAAAAAAGACACAAATTGTTTTGAGATATGTGTTGCTAATTTCATTTCAATATATTTTTCCCAGAACAATTAACTTTCAAGCATATACTTGACAGTGGTTGTTAAGCACTTTTGGCAATATTTAAATTATTTGCATCGTAGAACCAATTTCTTCAAAATCAAGCCGAAATTTCTTCGTAAATAGAAACCGCATATTTTGGAAAGCATATGTTTGAAATTTAGTTGCGCTTCTACATTAGAGCTTTTACACTGAAAATAAACATATCATATTTATTTTCAATGACCCTATACCTTACTTCTTTTTTTTAAACAATATATGATGGTTACTCGTGTATAATGCGAACATTTTCACCCAAAATTAAAAAAAGTGATAAGCGTATTGTAACAGCGATAGATTACGCTGCAGGCAATTGGCGCTAAACTGGAACCGATTTATCGCCGACAGAATATTTAAATTCATTTCGATATGAAGCAAAACATTCTTTTACGTCACTAAATACAACTTCGATGCAAATTTTGAAGTAGAAAGTTACATACAGCAAATAACTGTAGTCTTACCGGATGTCCTAAAATCGACTGCGTGTTTTCAAAATTCAATAACTTGCAAATAGTGTCAGTTAATAAAAATTTCTGCCAGGAGGGTTATATAAGATGCCAGGTGTTTTTTTTTACTGCAATTCTCGATTTCAGTTTTAAATAGCAGTGACAGATATCACTGTAAACTATAGGCGCTAAATAGGGGTTAAATTTTCGGCCTCTCTCTTCTCTCAGTATTGTTTCAAAAGGAGTTTAAATATATGGAGTGACTATCAGTCACCAATGAATTTCATTCTTAGGTTATTTTTGTTCTTTTCTTCATATTTTCAACCTTCGTCTTTCTCATCACTAATGAGAGAAATGAGAGACCAAAAATCGGTTAAGCACCTAAATGCCTGCAGCGTAATCTGTCGCAGTTTTTTTAAAGTAACATGAAGAATAGCATTAAAAAAATTACTGGAATATTACATAACCCTTCTACAAGAATTTTTTTGTAACTGTCACCATTTGCAAGTTATGTAATTTTAAAATAAATCAGAACATTTTAGGACACCTGGTACGTATTTAAAATTTTTCTTATTATGATCAAAAATTCAATATCGATTTTAGGTGTCAATATTTTTTTGAAATAACTAGAGGATCCAATCTCCTTAGAATGTAGGCAAAAACTATATTTTATTTTATTAAAAATTCTAATGGATGTTTTCACAGTTAATTTTTTTTAGATTGTTGAGTAGCGAACAACACCAAAAATCATTTTTATATGAAAATTACCAAGTAACAATTAAATGAAATTTTGAAATATAATAAAATAATACTTTCGTATTAGCCGTCTGCTAGGATTAATAGCCGAAGAAATCGCCTTTACCATTCGGACCATTTCAGCGGTTTTAGGGCATAATAGTTTACATGTCTGTCAAATTTGGTTGTTCACAGTATTTGTATTGTATTTTATTATTTATTTTTTGGTGAAGTTTTAACTTCGTTGTGGAATATTAGCTGGAAAATAAACGCCGAAATATCTATTGTGTTTTATCCCTTGTAATCAAGCTGCACACCATAGAGACAGATTTTTTTTTTAATCGTGCTTGGTATTTACTTTGAAAATTACAAAAAATAATAAACTGAGATACAGTTTTCAAACAAACTGCATTTGAAAGAAGATTTTTTTCACATATCTAACGGTATAAAATTGAAATTGTAAGACGTTTGGAAATAAAAAAAACTGTAGAAGTAGGAGTTAAATTTATTGATCAGATATTGCTACCATAAATATGACGTCAGCATTACTCACGGTCATATTTTTGCTGTATAACATAGATAGACATTTCCAATTTAAAGAAAAAATACACATTGAAAAAAACCCAAAATTTTTTCATATTCTAATATCACAGAAAAATATATGTGGTGAATACGGTAATAACTGCGAGTCAAGATTTCTACAAAATTTATTTTTCAAGTATTCCAATTGTCTCCTGTTAAAAAAAATTGTTCTCTTTATACAATTTACTTTTATTTTAACAAAAGCAGGGGATATGCATAAATATGGTATATATCTCCAAAATATTATCCATCTTTCATCGGACGTATTAATAGGAGATTAGAAGGAGATCGTTTCTTTTCTTTTCTTTTTATCATACATGGAATAATGCTACCAAATACAACAGTTTACCTCTGTTGATTCGTCTTAAAAAAATAAATGATGTGATGTATTTTCCTTGCTTTCCGAGGTTTCTGTACGCAGAATAATGCTAATCATATGAAATATCCATTTAATCTGAGATGAGGAGGAGATATTTTTTCATTTCTTGCATTAATTTCTTTCTCCGAGGAGATTTCAACTTTCAGTAAGTTACTCTTTTATGCTTTAATATTGAGAATCTCGATTCCTTCTTTTGTACAGTTTTGCTTATATTTTTTATGCTTCATATCGCATGCTATTTGTTCAAACTTTTAAATGTTATAAATAGTTTTATTCATGTAAAACAAAATGTTAAAAGTAATTGAATATTTTTTCTCGTAAAAGTTTTTGATTACAACTTTTTCTTTAAAATAAACTGAAATATTTAAAAACTGATGGTGCTACATCACGAGTTTTCAATTATATATAGTGGAAACTGTACTTTTACTGATAGAAACAAGTTCTACTACTAATTTTATGATTTGAAATGCGATATGAATTTGAAAAGTTCTGTTAGAATATTGTGAGTTTCGATTAAATGACAACTTTAACCGCTTGAGGGTGGTAGTATGTCTATGAAACCCATTAATTTTAATTCTCACAGACCACACTGCACCAAAATTTCGATTAAAAAAAATTTCGGTTTAATAGAAGCGTGAAATGTAGCTTTTTTTTTTTTTTTTTTTTTTTTTTTTGTATTTTCAGATAAAGTTGTTTTCGAATTCGGATGTCAATTAATAATTTGATCACTGAAGCATTGGAAATGCGCTGCGCTGCAAAGGGTTAAGAGGAAGGAAACATTTTGAATACTCTTAAAAATTAAACATGGTTGGAAATGATACAACACCAGTTATTTTTATTTCGAATTTTTGCTTTTCTGTATGAATGTCATTCCCGGTAATTTGAAAAATATTTTAATAAATTTATTGCTTAGCTAGTTATTCAGTTTAAATAATAAGCTACAGAGGATCATTTCGCTCAGCAAGATTTTCGTCAGAAAACAGTGACCCGCTTTCAGATGACTCTCAAAAAAGTTGTAGCTATTTTCGTAGTTGATATATTCCCAATCGAACAGAAGAAAAAAAAGTGTACTTCCGAAAATATTTTTAAAAAAAATCATAGATACATTTAGTGATATTTATAGAATTATGAATAATTTTCAAGTATTATTTTTACTAAGAAAGTATTGGATTCATGTATATTTTCGAAACCCGGTTTTCGACGGATTTACAAGTTTTAGGGATCAGAGAACCCGAAAAGCATGTTTTTACAAAATGTCTGTATATGACAAAAAAAATTGTGGGCGATCTATCTCAAGAACTAATTTACGGAATTTCACAAATCTTTAGATACTGTTAGATCTTGATATAAACAAGATTTGATTAGCTTTCGGCGAATATCGCTCAACAGGTGGTGCTGCTATGTTGCATTATTTACAAATTCCTCCATAATCATATCGCAAGAACCAGCGCATGGATTCTTATAAAACTTAAGGTTTGATTAATAGTTCATATAACATGGTGCTTATTATGTTTTGGTGCAAATCGCTCAACAGGTGGCGCTGCCATAGTGCATTATTTGTGATTATCGCAATAGCTCTATCTCAAGAACCAAAGTACGGAATTTCAGAAAACTTTAGATTCTATGAGACCTTGATGGAAATTAGATTATATTAGTTTTTAGGGTTTATCACTCAGCAGGTGGCGCTACTATGCTGCATTATTTACAGTTTCCCCAATAGCCAAATTTCAAGAACTAGTGCATGGATTTTCATAAAACTTTATACTTAGTACTTTATATAACATGAGGCTGATTACGTTTTGGTGCAAATCGCTCAATAGGTGGCGTTGCCATGGTGCATTATTAGTGATTATCGCAATAGCCCTATCCCAAGAACGAATGAACGAATTTTTTTAAACCTTCAGATTCAGTTAGTTCCTTATATAGATTAGTTTTTACTTAATTTGTGGTGCAAATCGACCTATAGATGGCGCAGCTATGGTGCATTTTTCATGATTTCGAAATAAAAATCTGAAGAACTAATGCATGGATTTTAACATCAGAATCAGTTAGTACCTGATAAAAAAATTGATCCTGAATAATTTTTTTGGTGCATCACTCAATATGTGGTACTGTTATGCAGATTTTTCTTAAGATTTTGCAGTAGCTCTATCTCAAAAAATAATGCACGGATTTTCGTCAAAACGTCAAATTCAGTTATAAGTTGACATAAGTTGTTGCTGACTAATTTTTGGTTTAAACAAACTAACTGTGGCGCTGCTGTGCTGCATTTTTAGGAAGAATAGAAGAAAGTTTTGGGATTGCCACATCTGACTAGTTTTTCTATTATCTCAACAAGAAACATTTATTTATTACAATATTGTAAAGTTGCTAATGACAGAGGTATCAGAATTGGCAGTTGTTTGCCTACGATCATTGAATAAACCCCGCAGATCAAATATAATGTATCACATTTTGGCGCTATAAAATCAGATAGCGAAAAGACACATTTTCATTTTAAGTTGAACATAAAATAAAGTTAAAATGACTGAAAGATAAGCTGCACCAGAATATGCTCGGAAATTCACAGTTGCATTTTTTACTTTCGATTTCTTAATATCTTACATTATTATGAGCTAAATTTTTAAAGAAGGGATTATAAACTGCATTTTAAAATGTTAAAGATCAGCGGTTTGGCTTCCAATTTGTAAATATTTTCCTTTTACTAGTTTCTTTCCTCATGTGCTATTTACTAAAATGATGATTGTTGCAGCTTAAGAGAATCACGATACATTTCTTACTACGTAAATGCAATTATATGTCTTCTTACCAGAAACATATCGATTTTTTTGTGCAGTTTAAAATGCATGCGACCTGTATTGATTCATAAAGCTTCTCTCTATAGTTAAGAAAGCCTATTTATTTCGTTACTTTACATTGCATAACGTTCTTTAAAGATTTACTCTCTGATAAATTTTTAAGCATATTGATTTCTATGCGCAACTGATGAAATTAATTTTATTTAGTAGAATAATACAAACAAGATGCGTAACAGTGCTTAGAATATTCAAGAACTTCTGCATCGCAATTTCTGATAAGGAATATTTGCCTAGTATTTATTCTGCGATTAATGACAGAGTTTGTAAAAAATTTTTGCGACTAAATAAGGCGAAAAACTCTATTTGACAATTGAGTTGCTAACTATTTGCACCCCATATAATAAATTCACAGTTAAAAATTTACAGCAAGCTGTACATTGATATTTTTTATAAAATACGGTTATATAAGATTAATTTAACTATATTCTGACCATATCATTCTATGCTCAAATTACGGTGTGAATAGAGTTAAATTACAATTACATAACCGTTTTCTAATAAAATGGTCACATGACTGGACAGCTTGCTACAAATTGTTGACAATGGAACATTGTTAAATATTTGTACATAACTGCCCAAACATTTTATCAGTTTTATGGAAAACAGTTATAAGGGGCGTATACACTTTCAAAGGTGGCCAATGGTTGCATGCCAGACCGTTAGTTACAGTCATATAGTTCCAATTACAAAAATGTTTTAAATGAGGTAAAAAAATACTTTAAATGTGATTTGAGTCACTAAAATGTTCCTTAAAAACTTACAAAATTAAAATTTTTAAACGGTTTCCCGGTTCTATAAGTTATATTTGGTAAACTTTTCCTATTACATTAACAAGTAATATAAAGAAAGTCCCTTTCATATATTACTAAAATTGACCGAGTTACAAAACTTTAAAAATGCATGATTTACTTCATTTTTCTGCTTGTGAACACAAATGAGTTCGGCCTACTTTGAAGGGTCATATGCCAAGTGCCTAAAATATCGAAGTATTTATTTCATGTATATCTGTGCTTTGAAAAAAATTCGTACAAGTTTTACAAAGAGTTGACCTTTTTTAAGTTTTAGATTGGCTAAAATAATCGTATATTAGCACAGGTTTCATTTTATAATGATTTGAGACTGCTTCTTTCTTATGATTTCTTTTAGAAAAAATTATGTATTTAAATGAGTCTTTATTGAATTTTTAACGTTGGTAAGTATGTTTTTGCAGTTCAAAATGTGTACTCTAACTCTAACTTACATTCAAATATCCGATCAAGATTAAGTTTTGCATACTGATATAAATCCGATGATAATCTAAGGTCATGATTTTCAGTTGTTACGAAGTATTTAAACTTATTTTACAAGATAACAAAAAAAAATTTGGAATATTACCACCAAGAAGTTTAAGAAAAAGTTTTAAATTAGGTAATACAAAACTGTGATGGTTGTGTTTTTTAACTATTATGTATTTTTTATCACTAAATCCGAAAATTACTTTAATTTTTAACCATCATGTCTGGGTTTTTTGCAAATGATAAATTGTCAAATTAAAAAAATAACGAAATCGGATTTTATAAAATAAAAAAGTACGTTTTAATTTTAGGTATTTGATTTTTATGTACTTTTTAGCACTATATCTGCAAACTAAAACATTTTTAACCAACACTTTAGAATATTTTTGAAAATCGTAAATTTCAAAGTTAAAATGTTGCAAAAATTTGATACTATAAAACAGATGTGAAACTTTTTTAATTTAATTTTATTTTATTCAATAATTTGTTCGTTTTTTGGCTTATACTAGGATTTATATAGCTATACAGCTGAGGCACCCGATGAGGTGGTAGAAGAGGCTCAAATTTAACTTTTAACTTTTTAACTTTGAAATTTACAATTTGGGAAAAATCTGAACGTGATGATTAAAGCTTAAGGTCATTTTCGGGTTCAGCAGTAAATATTACATAAGAATCAATTATCAAAAATTAAAACACAACAATCACACCTATTTTATAAGATACATTTTTACTATTTTTCTTTTTTTAACTTTAAAATTTACGACTGGCAAAAGTATATTTAGGTGATAGTAGAAAACGATGGCCAATTTCAGATTCAGCGGTACAGAATACATAAGAACCAATTATCAAAAGCTAGATAACAAGACATAACCCAACTTTTGCAGGCTAGTGTGATTTAATAGTTTTTTAAAATATGTATCATTATGTAAAGAATTGAGGCTGCAAATTTTTATCACTTTATTTAACAAAAATTATGGTTTTTTTTCTTCTTTTATGTTTATTACAAACTGTATGTTTTACAATAATATGTCAGAAGGATAAAAGATTTAAAATTTATATTGCAATTTTAATTTTACTTTCAACCATTTTTTGAAAATTTCAGGCTAAATTATACATC
Organism: Maratus speculifer; assembly: GCA_964019185.1. Lineage (NCBI taxonomy): Eukaryota > Metazoa > Arthropoda > Arachnida > Araneae > Salticidae > Maratus > Maratus speculifer. The sequence goes on from OZ025299.1 coordinate 226,874,032, forward strand.
GGCTAAATTCGTGAATGACTTATAATTTTCAGTAAAAAATATGCTCCAACTTTTAACCTTTCGGGTCTGGTGTCCTATTAATAGTAAATGTCTTTTAATCGAGTATATTTTGTTTCAACAAATACTTTCATTGCTGTTTAGGTGTAGTAATGTTAGTATGTGTCTATGCATTTACTACATGGCTTCATTAACGTTTAAGCATTTAATAATAATAATAATAATAATAATAATAATAATAATAATAATAATAATAATAATAATAATAATAATAATAATAATAATAATAGCAATAATAATAATAATAACATTAATAATAGTAATAATAGTAATAATAGTAATAATAATAATAATAATAATAATAACAATAATAATAAATATTTGCTTATTTGTCTTTGCACCGTTTGCGATTATTTTATTAGAAACATATATTTCATTCCTTAAAATTAAAATAAAGTTCACTTTTATGAAAAAATCATGCGTAATAAAGCACAAAAGTTATTAGAAAGTTGCAATAACAGTTAAATCTATCAGCTGTAATATAACATTTTCTAAACATCTCTAAAAACTCTTCCTCAGTCTACTATCATATGAGTATGAATTGAATAGTACGCAAAGCAACAACATTCGTTATTTTTCAAACAATGAAATATTCGTTAAACTCTAATTAATCTTTTTGGATAGCTAGTGTTGATGTTATTAACGTAAAAGGTTTTTTCTGAAAATTGAAAAAAAAAAATGAGACCCGAAAAGGACAGCTATTACTCGATTAATTTTAAACGTAGAGTAACGGGACTTTTTTTTTTTTGTCTTAGTTGTTAAGAAAATTTTACTAAATGTTATTTATGGGACCGAGTAATTATATAAAAATTTAAACTTCGTAAATATTTAAGAAATTTCTTTATTTATATATTTATGTCGGCGTTATATGTCGGATTTTACGGTCCATCACTGAAGAATCAGTTTCAGTTAAAATATACAATTTTGCGCTACTGAAAAAAAAAATATTATTCGCCTATTTGAAACTATACTAAATTTTGTTTTGATTTCACGTAAAATGAGAGTTTTAATTGAAAAAAAGATTAGTAAATGACTTTTACACATTACCGACAAGAAACGAGAAAGCCAGTTTTTATTTGAAAAACATAATTAACTGAGTCGTGGCACAAAAAACATAATTTGGCTATAATTAAACTGTCAGTACTCAAAGTATTCTGTAGCGTGATCTAATTGGGAGATTGACGCCAAATTTTGTGATAATATTAAATAAGACGGGAAACGAAGGATTATGCGAAAAAAATAAGTTTCAAAAGTCACCATTAGAGGAATATGAGGCGCTGTGTACCAGAAAAGAGAGATTTAAAAAACACAGAATCAATGCTAAAATCTTTAAATGTACTAAATAAAAGATAGTTTTATTTTAATACTGATTCTGCATTTTTAAAAAACTCTCTTTTCTGTTTCGCACCGCCCACATATTCCCCTAACGGTGTCTTTGGGAACTAATTTCTTTTAGGAAATCATTATCTCAATTGGATTGCGCTACAGAACACTCTGAGTACTGCAGTAAGCTATTGCATTCTTTTATGTCAAAATATATGTGCATCATCCTGCCTGCGGTGCTGTGCAGCTCTTTTTTCCGCTCGAGGATTTACTGTTCCTATACCTCGCGGTTAGCTGTCCACGAGTGGATGATTTCTGTAAATTTCTGAGTACTGTCATTTTAAATGTGGCCATCTTGTACATTTTTACCATGTAGTCTATATTTTATATATAAAAAAAAAACATTTATATTGAATCTATACATTGAATGAGAGTTACTGATGCATAAACTTGAGCAAGGTACGTAGGAAAACAATTTACGAATGACTTTAAGAAAAGGGAGTAACTTGTATTGTTTAAAACCAAAATTTTCAAAAAAACATACAGTTAATATACATTGACAGTTTATGTGTTAATGTGTTAACATTGTACATTGTGCAAACATAATACATTGACAGTTAATGTGTTAACATTAACTGTCAATGTTACTTTTAGCATTTTCTCAAACTGAGATTTTTACGATTTGTTTGTCGTAAAACGCGATAATAAAAAATATTTATGGATAAAATAGCATTAGATTTCGCATAAATGTCTTTAGTTCCTACTAAAGGGAAGGCACTGTGATCATTAATATAAATTCTAAAAATTTATGCTCTTCTTTATTTTCATCAATTTATCGATGCGGTATATATTGTTGGGATTTAGAATTTTCGTCCAGAATCAAATATTTGTGTTTCTGCGCTTCTCAGTTGACAGTGCTGTTTTCTTGAAAATGAATCGATTCTAGGTTCTCAGACATTTATGCTTTAAATGAAGAATTGAGTTTACTGGTTGTACCGTGTATATTTTCACTTGCGAATGAATGAAATGAATGAATAAAAATGAATAAATGAATAAAAAAGTAATAACAAAGAAAGCAAAAAATAGATAATAAGAATTATATTTTTATTTTACATTTAATGCAAGCTTTATGCATAACAAATTCAGTTATGTGACAGGGTAGGATAATTTACACTTCCACATTTCTAGAATTTCGGTGTTAATTTGATGAGGTACAGTTATAATACATACACACCCTGTGTGTTGTTATGTTTTGTTAACAGAAAAATGAAATGAAATGAATAGACTTTCACTGCGCAATGTCATTTTAACGCGCAATGTCATATGTTGAATAATGACTATGATTCAAAACTACACTGTTGTGACAACTCTCTAGAATCTCTCCAAGAACCCCCAAAGGTTAATCATGCTTTCATTCGATAAATTATGTACAGAACATTTTATTATAATAATTATTTAATTTAATGTTTGTAAATATATATGTTTTGTCGGATATCATGTTTAGACAAGTGTAAAAATTTCGATTTTTTGCACTTGCATTTTTAGCTTTTTATGTGTATCATTCAAAACACAATTAATTTTATTTTCTTGCTTCCTATTTTTGTACCTTCGATTACTGATAAATTTTACTTTTAAAAATAACATCATAAAAGGAAATTAAAAATACTTCTGAATATAAACAGATATCAAACTGATTGCATAGTATATTATCATAATCTGGGACTAATTCGAACTGATTTTTACAGATTTATTAACCAAAACTCGGCACAGTAAATTTGAAAAATGACTTTTGTAAACACGCTTATTTCTATAAAAATTATTACAATAATATTTTACTTTTATTAATTTTATAATCAGCAAAATAACTCATTGCAGTGGCATCTGCTGTGGTTAACTGCAATGATATCTGCTGCAGTATCTGTTGTGGTATCTGCAGTAGTATCTATTGCAGTATGTTTGCCAACCTATAATATATATTAATTATTTTAACGTAAAACAATTCCTTAGATAAATTTAACACCACTTAAAATTTTTGTATATCTTTTAGCACACTAGAAGCTGTCAGAAAGAAGAATTTTAGGGTAAAAGAAAAGGTAGAATTGGGTAGAAGGAAAGCAAATAACCAAAATCCACAAAGTGCAGCTAACGGTATTTAATATTATAAACACAGACCTTAATATGAAAGAAATTTTACAAAACTTTTATAATTCTTGGCTTACTTTGCAGTCAGATAATGTTGATTGCAAGACACCTTCAAAAATAAATTACCGTAATTTCGGGTGTATAAGCCGCGGATGAAACAACTCTTTTTGGACCCAGAAATCTTATTTAATGATAGAAGACAAATATTTACGGCGATCTAACTAGTTATATTTGTTTCTTAAAAAATTCTGGGTCGAAAAAGAATTGTTTGACCTGCGGCTTATACACCCGAAATTACGGTAATAGCAATATCTCAAATTCTTTCCTCCAGGGGCTTTGTACCACCTTTTAGGTGGTCCACATTTATCCGGATTTTGCTCAAAACATTACCACTAAACTACAGATGATTATAAGATTATAAGAAATTTATGCGCTATTTAAAAAAGTAAAGCCCTGTCATTAATTGGAAATGAAAAAAGAACAGTTGAAAGTTTAAATTCAGTATTGTTATAAAGTTTAATGTGAGCCCCTCCAAAAACACGAAGGATATCGAGGCGGTACTGTACCTCATCTCGCACTTTTCTCAGTACAATTCTTTTTGTGGGACCTTATCAAAGATCAGGTCTTTGTTCAACTGCTACTAACTGACGTTGAAGAACTTAGCACACGCTTATCTGCAACTATTCAAAGTCACACAGGACATGCTGAAAAAAGTGCGGGATCAATTTTCGTATCCCCTTGATATCGTTCGTATTTCTGGAGGGGCTCACACTGAACACTTATAACTATGTTGAATTTAAATTTCCAAATATAATTTTGCCTTTCCAATTAACAATAGGATTTTATATTTCTTTCGTTTTCTTTTAACCCTTTGAGGGGCAAAGCACTTCTATTCTTAAAATGCTAAAATGATTGATTGACACCAGAATTTAAAAACGAATTTATTTCAAATTAGATAAAAGCTTTTCTTCACATACTTGATAAAATTAAAATTTTCTTTTCAAAATTCTGGTGTCACTGTAGCATTTTGCAATTAAAATTAAGTGGTATATATTTTATACCACCGCCCTTCAAGGGGTTAAGGGAGACCCGTAAGAAAAAACCCGAAATTTTTATTATTGATTTTAAAGTAATGAATTTTGGTGTACTACTTAAGAATCTTTTTGTGAGGAATAATTAGCAAAAAAATTCACTTTTTATTAAAATGTATATTTTTTATGGGGATTTTTATGATATTTTTTTGTCGAAAAATACACTTTTTAAAATTACTACTCCTCATTCAATTTTCAATATTTTGGTAATCTTAAAATTTCTTAAATAGTGTTATAGGATATAGAAAAGAACTAAGGAGAGATATTTTTAATTTTCTATTTTAATCGGCTAAAAAATAAATAAATAATAATATGCATGGTAAATTTCCTTAAATTCGTTATAATTTTCATCTTTACCAATTTATGTAAAATTTTCAGAAATAGTTAAAAAAAATATCTCTCCTTACTTTTCTTGCAAATTTTTTTAAGATACTAAAAACATAAACACTTTGTTTCTAAATCAATTTACCACTGAGCCTTAGTACTTTGAACTTAAGCAAAATATGAAAAAAGTCATTTTCAGGAAAACACGTTTTAAATGGCCGCTAGTCCTTTAAACTCTACAGTGAGTACAATTAAAAAAGCTCATTTTCTACCTGTTCCAAGTGTCCCCGAGTTCTGAAATTTTGCATGGATATTCGGAAATATGTATTTTATCGTTTTCTGAGATAAAACAATTTTTGAACTTTTGATGATTTTTGGCCGAAAATGGGGTACGGGTCTCCCTTAATAGCCCTTTACATTTGGGATATTCATTTATGATCACCTTGTACTTTTAATTATATAATAATACAAAATCAATTAGTTAAAATTTTACAGGTATAATTTAAGTAACAGTTTTTACGAATAAATAAGCGACACATACCTTGTATAATTAAATATATTTTTCATCAAAATACTTTTTCTTTTCGGTAGAAACTTTTTAACTAATCGTGTAGCATATATACGTTTACCAAACGCTATAAAAAATGTCGATTACTTTACTGATTCACGACAAAGGTTTATATTACTGGTTGTTTTTATTATTGGCTAGAATCAAAACAGTTTCGGTATAAAACCTCAACACTCTCCCTAATTACAGAAAGTAAATTTATATTCGTTTTATGTTATCATTAGATAATCAGTAATTCTTGAGATTAATTCAGAATATTTCTTTTAGATAAAAACTTATAATTAGTAATGTCTCACCCAGAAAGCAATTTTATACCACTTTTATCAGTCTGACACATTACTTTTTTATTTGGTTCTGCTCTCCAAGCTCGTTGACGGAATATGCTGGGTTCGAATTCATTCGTGTCCGTAGGCCTAAACGTTCGGCGTTTTCCGTAGTTTTCTTCGAGCCTTGGATTTCCTTGTGTAAATATGAGTAAGGTTCCATTAAAATGATCCCCCTTCATTAGAGCCTATATCCCTCGCGTTGATAATTGGCCGTCATAAACACATTCAAGAGATCATTTTTATAGTGTACAATGTAGTATTCATACAAATGTATAGACCATATATGGGGCTGCATGCACGCACGCTCACACACACATACACACAAAAAAAGGACACTTTTCAGATTTCTTTGGTAATAGGAAAAACTGGATTTTCAATTCTGAAATTCATTTTTAAAATTTTTGATTTAGACATCATATATATCACCTTAAAAATCTGTGAATTTATGTTACAGTATTCTGATTGTGCTGTAAAGTGTAATATAATCTATACTGGACGTATGGTTTTTCTTTCTTGTTTAACTATGCTTTCTAATAAAGAAAGCTTCTATTTAGGGACAAAATATTTGTTTTCACGGATCTACTTTAGTGGGAGGTTCAATTCTATTGTCATAAAATAGTTTAAAATATTTGTTTACCAGTATGGAGGATGTTGGAAAAAATAAATATATAACATTCCAAGGAGATAAAAAAGAAGGCGATGCCTGGTAAAAATAAATATCGGAAGTAAATATCAAAGTTCATAATGCTATTACACTCCAAAAACGTTTTCACCTTTAATTTAATAAATTTTCTTGACGTAAAGTCCTTGTTACTTCGCTTTGTTTGTAAGAAAACATTTTAAAGTAACAAATGGAGTACTAGGTTGAAATACGGAATACGTCCTGTCTGTCGTAAAATGTAAGCGTAGAAAATTCTGATGCAGAGAGAATATATTTAACATCCGATTAAAAAACATAATAATAATAAAAAAAAATAATAATAATAATAAAAACAACAACAACCAACAAGTAAAATTAAATAGCTGATTTCAAATACATTTTTTGTGCTTACTTCTTTTTCAAATATTAGTTATTTGATTTTTCATATGGATTTATTTATGTATAATTTGATTTTGAAAGTAATAACTGAAAACTTTGATTGAGAATATTAGTAGTACTAGAATATTAGATTAGCCATACATAAAGTCATGCCTCAAAGTTTTACTTCGAAAGGAATATCAGATCATTCTTTTCAATACTAGTTCTCAAGTAAAAAATTCTTTACCTTAATTTATTTAGAAAATTATTACGAATTCTGTGATCAAATAAGGTAAAGAAAAACATTGAGGAATGCTGGTATTCAAATGATTCCCATAATTCAGTCAAATTTAAGGATATTTCTCTCTAATCTGAATACAGATTTTTATCCATAGCTTCAAGAATAAAAAAGATATTTAAAAAAACCTTTTTATCATACTATCTTCTTGTAAATTGTAATGGAATTAAGGAAACGAAAAAAATGTGTAGTAATGCAGTCAGTGGAACCATTTGAAATGTCAGCTTTATTCACTAAAATGAAGCTTCCATCTTAGCGCTGTTTGCATGTGTTTGATGACTATTTCTGGTGGTATAGTTATTTCAAGCACGAGAACTCAGCTGAAAATCTAGTTAAAATGCCTTCATTATTGATAAAATTAAAAAACAAAGGTATGTGCTCATATTGAAGTGACACACCCTGTATTTTGAGTGAATAAATGGATCGCGACACTGGTTTCGTCTATAAAAAATGTTTCTTTTAATGTGTTTTACCATTTTTTAAAGTTAGTAAGCCTGATAATGGAAATACCCTGGATTAGTTATTTAAAGTTGTAAAACTGCATTATCATAGTTTCGGAGTAAGGATAATATTAGAAATATACTATTCAATATGGGTTAATATGAAAAAGAACAGTTTAATAAACCAGAAAACATACATTTATAATTGTAATTATGGTTTTTATATAATTTATTTGAAGAGCTCCGTATGAAACATGGTAAAAAAACTTATTTTTTTATGATTTTGACGTAAAAATATTTAACAGCATCCTAACATTTTTTAAAGCGTATTTTTTTTTTTTTTTACTGTATAAATGTCATCATAATTAAAGAGAATTTTTAAATTTTGTGGTATATTAATAGGGAACATTGCCAAGTGGAACGAACAGACGTTACATAGAATACAAAAAGTTATATAAAGTAGGTTAATATAAAATAGGTTTAAAGTAACATTCGGATACAAATGATGGGCTACATACATTTAGTTTTTTAAGGTAATTACAGTTTGTAAGAAATGTAACAATCAGACTATTCAGCTTTTCACTAAATCTTTTACTCTGCAACTTTTATTGTTATAGTATAAAAGTTGAGAGACAATTATGAAAAGTAGAAAAATTTTGGCAGAAAAGGCTAAAATATGAAGAATTTAGTCTTCAAAAATGAAATTAATAAAGAAAAATTTTTCTAAGTTAAAAAATTAGATAAAAAATTGTATGAATATTTATTTAATATTTAACATGTGTTAATAAAGATAATGAAAAATGTACAGATAAATTTGGAAAAAAATTCTGTGTCTTATTATCATTTTTTCTTTGTACTTTGATAATTAATATATTTATGTTTTAGTATTCACTTATAGGATTATTCTAATTTTTATGATCACCTGTTAACTTGAATGGTTGTGAAACATCCACGCAAAATGTAATTTGGTATTATTTAACTCTGTTTTTTAAAGCTAATAGTTTAATTAAAAAAATAGTTAAAATTAAAGTTGCTTGTTTAAGGTCGTTTTTTACTAACTATAAAGAGTTTTAAAAAGAAATCCATTAATACATGCCGCAAAACACTGTAAAAAAACGGACGATTTTACGGAAATACTACTGGTAATCTGGACGCCAATACAATTCACTGTTTTTTTTTAACGGAAAAGCTTCTGTAAATTTCAAAAAAATATTATATTTTTTCGAAACAATTTCCGGAATTTACCGAAAGTTTTTTTATTAAAAAATAGTGAATTGTAGTGGCGTCCCGACTACCAGTAAAATTTCCGTAAAATCACTTTTTTTTTACAGTGAATAATTATATCTAACACTTACTTAAAAGTGTATTAAAAAGGGGGAATGTCTTGTCAATGTCTTTTAACATGGTTGTATATATAAATGTATTTATATTTGAAAGTTATTAGACTTAAAACCTATTTTGTGTAGTATATTAAATTTTATTAATGCATTTGATTAAATCTAAACATGATCAATGTTTTTTATTTACTTAAATGCAATGATTTTGGACGCAAAAAAAAATTATGAAATTGCATGAAAAATTGGAAGAAAATAATTCGCATAAAGTGCTTACATTAAAATAATTGGTTCCAGAGGAGATTTCAAAACCACAAAGGTCCAGTTAATGATCCAATGTTGTTTTAAGTGGATATAATATATGTTTCAATGAATCGTAATAACTAAAGAAAGAAAACCGACCAAAACCAATAATAAATTTGAAGAAATTTTAAAAATATTTTTGTTCACTTTTTCTACATTTCTTGTCCCTTTAAGGTATTGCACAACGTTTGTATCATTTTTAACTGACTTCCAAAAAGGAGAGGAGGTTATAAATTCAACGCGTATGTATTTTTTTTAATGTATGTTCACCGATTACTCCGAAACTAACCAACCGATTAATTTGGTTTTGGTGTTAAATGAAAAAGCTTGCTCTCGAATTGGTACCACTTCCGTTTCATCGAAATTGGTTCAGTACGTTTTTAGTAATTAGGCAAAAACTAATAAATTAGTGATTTTTCGCTAATTAAAAGTGTTGAATATGTTTGTTGAATGGAGTACAAACAGAATAGCCGAGCGGTCTTAGGCGTCAGATTTCAGCTCTGGCTCTCGAAAGAGATTGTGCCTTCGAACCCCACTCCTGGCATATGTGTATAATTTGCAATAATATTTGCCGCATTATTAACCGACTTAAAAAAAGGTAGGAGGTTGTCAATTCGATGCATATGTATTTTTTTTCTTATATATGTTCACCGATTACCACGAAACTATTCAACCGATTGATTCGGTTTTTCGGTGTTAAAAGGAAAGATTTTGCTCTCGAATTGGTACCACTTCCGTTTCATCGAAATTGGTTCAGTACTTTTTTAGTAAATAGGCAAAAATTAGTGATTCCTCGCAAATTAATAGTGACATGCACATTGAATATGTTCGCCAAATGAAGTGCAGTCAGGATGGCCGAGCTGTCTAAAGCGCCTCTGGTTCTCGAAAGAGAGAGTGGGTTCGAACCCTACTATTAAATTTTTACATATATAACTTACAAATTAAATACTAATTATGCTATTAAGAAAATTTTGTAATTAACCGTTAGCACAGAGTAATAAAGATCTTTTATCAACTCAATACTTTATCAGTTAAAGCAAGGCAACACTAGATACTGGGCTTGCTCATTCCTTTCATGACGTCACAAAAGGTGGCTGAATGACATCCAGCGATTGGTACAAAACGATGGGTGCGTCACTTTGAGCCCTGTTTTTACCAATCGCAGATAGCGGCCAACCACCTTTTGTGACGTCGTGATAAGGAATGAGCAAGCCCGGTATCAAGTGTAGCCCTGGGTAAAGAGTACTAAAATAATAGACTTGCGAAATGTAACATCAAGTTGAATAAGTTCGCCGAACAGATTGCATTCATGATAGCCGAGCTGTCTAAGGCGCCTTATTTAAGCTCTGGTTCTCGAAAAAGAGAGTGAATTCAAACCCTACTCCTGTCATACTTGTATGATATACCGTATTTTTTCCGTATTATAATTTTTTTGACCGACTTAAAAAAAGGAGATAAGGTTATCATCAATTCGATGCATATGTATTTTTTTTATGTATATTTACCGATTATACCGAAACTATCCAAACGATTAAATTAGTATTTCTGTTAAAGAAAGAGGTTACTCTCGAATTGGTGCCACTTCCATTTCATCGAAATCGGTTAAGTACTTTTTTAGTAATTAGGCAAAAACTAATAAAATTAGTGATTTCTCGCAAATTAAAAGTAACATGGAAATTGAATAAGTTCGTCGAACGGAATGCAGTCAGCATGGCCAAGGGGTCTAAGGCGTCTCATTTAAACTCTGGTTCTCGAAAGCAAGCGTGGGTTCGAACCTCGCTCCTGACATACGTGTGCACAATAATCCTTTCCGTATTATAATTTTTAATCGACTTCAAAAAAGGAGGAGGAGGTTATCAAATCGACGCGTGGTTTCTCGTAAATTAAAAGTAACATGAACGATGAATAAGCTCTCTGAATGGAGTGCAGTCAGGGTGGCTGAGCGGTGTAAGACAGCAGATTTGATTTCTGGTTTTTGAAAGACAGCGTCGGTTCGAACCCCACGCCTAACATACGTGTATAATTTACAATAATTTTTCCCGGATTATAGTTTTTATTAACTGAGTTCAAAAAATCGTTAATTTTTCACTAAAAAGAGAAAAATAAACTTTTCTACCAAAAATTGAACCGACTTCAAAAACTACTGCAAAGTGAAAAATAATTTTTTACATAATAGTATTAAGAAATTAAATTAAGAGCATAGTATTTACCATGCGTATTATTATATTTATGTGCATTAATTTGATTTTTTGAAGTCGGTGCCAGCCAAGCCAAGTTCAAAATTAAAATTAATTATTCAATGCAAATCGTAAAAAAATAGAGTAAATTTTTTAAACTAAATATTAAATCTTAAAAATCTCGTAGATGCGTGTCTATTGGAAAATTACATGTAACTTGGCTTGGATGGCACCGATTTCAAAAAATCAAATTGATGTACATAAATATAATAATACGGATGGTAAATACTACGCTCTTAATTTTAATTTCTTAATACTATTATGTAAAAAAATTATTTTTAACTTCGCAGTAATTTTTGAAGTCAGTTCAATTTTTGGCAGAAAAGTTTATCTTTTAAATAAAAAGAAAAAATGAATATAATTAAAAAATAAATTTGGAAATATTATTTTGATGCAATTAATTTTAAATTCTTAAAAATATAAGGAAAAATAATGCAATATTCATAGTTACCAAAACAGCCTATCAACAGAAATACAGACAACTTATTCATTCTTTTTCGATATATTATTTGAGGTGTTATCATGAATTATAAACTAAGCCTTAAAGTAAATACTTCAGGAGATATTCAAATTACTAATTTGGTGGTTTTTCATTTATTTTCTATATATTATTTATAAAACTGATGTAAAAACCCAAGAAGTTTTATAATATTCAAAACGGTAGTTCAAAGTTCGATTCGCTCGATGTTCTTGAAAAAATACAAATTTTGTGTTGAACCTTTCTTAATTTCAATATCTTCTCCTCTTTCTTAAAGGCCCTTTAAACAACAATTTCAAGTTTCTTAAATTAATCATAATAACATCTTTTGGTCGTGCGGTAAAAACAAAAACTGTTTTGAATTGTTAAATATGACATGTTTCAAATAATAAAATTAATCTATGAAAATATTTTCCAAAAGTTTTCTATTTAATTGTAATGGGGTATTTTAAGTAATTTCTTTTAAGAAATAACGTTTTAAATATATATTGTAATTATCTGTTTATTATTGATTCTCATTATGTTTTCTAATTTGTTTTGCAGATGGCCTTCCTCTGCTCAATTTATTGCTCACTGACAATCGAACCTTCAGCATTAAGTGCAATAACTCAAACTACTTGAAAGTTCCCTGTGTTTTTGTGGAAAAGCCCAAGCTGAAGAAGATTTTCTTTCTAATTACGCCAGTTTTAGTGTTGCATCTTTTCTTTAGATCTGTGGTCCTGACAATCAAACAGCTTATTTAAATATGTGGCAAGCGTAAAAACTCAGTATTCAGCATAGTTCAATCAACCGACCATCAGCTATGACTAGTCGACGAGACAGTAATGCTACTACCAGTAGCGAACCAAAGATCAAACAGCATTATTCAGCGGCAAAGATGTCGGTTGATAAATTAAGTGATCAAGAAGGTAAGTGAGATTTAATATTGAATTTTTGTAAAATATGAAATATAATTAAAATAACATGTATCAATAGCTTAATTTTGCCGTGAAGATTTTTTTAACGTACTTTAGGTCTAAAAGTCCTAATAATAGGATCCTTCTTTACATTATTTATTTACATTTTTTACATGGTGACGAGTGAAATTTCTAACTTAGCTTATATTTTATCATCAGCTTTTTGAAGTAAATTTTATTATGGTAGAAAAGCTTTGATTAAACCAAAATTTGCGATTAAAAATTACTGGTAAATGTAATCAAGGATTCTGAAACTTTATGCGTCATGTATACGCAACGCTTCTTACTAAGGGTTTAAAACACAAGATGAGAAACATTTAGCGTGTTTAAAAGGCCAACAAAAAATAATGATTAATAATTATAGGATTTTTTTAAATTTAAGTTTCCTGTTAATGCTATTATTATTTTAATAATACCATACATCTAAAGCTTTCTACAAAGCATAAACTTTTTACTGTTAAAGTCATGGCTGTCCAGTGCATAGAATTGTATAATTTACGTTTTATATGCATAAAAATATAATAAATTTGTCAAATATATTCAATAAAAGAGCTATGCATAAATATTTTCAATTCACAATGTTAGAGTTTTGTTTACTTGAGTTGGGAATCTGAACGAATGTCCTGGACACAAATTAATAATTTTCCATACGTAGTATGATATATAAGGATTTTTCGTTTGATATGTTAATTTTTTCATTGCGCTATATATCAGAAAGAGTTACCTCAACACAACATAAACAATAATTTTAAAAAGCAAGACATTGTTTAGTCAGCTGCTCAATAGCGGCAGCATGAAAGATGAAGCAATGCAAAACAGTTACTGATTATTTTTATTAAATGTATAATGAAAAATGTATAATGATTATTTTGAAAAAAGAAACAGTAATAAAAAATTAAATAAAAAGAAGGTGTGTTAATATTTTTATCAACTGAGAGACAAGTAATGGACGAAAAATTTTACTTAGAGTCAAGTAAATTCCGTGCAAAAAAATATCTTTTTTTAAAATAAATTCAAAGAGCACCAACGCTTAAACTTAATGCTTTGTGCACATCGAATGTAAGGGAAGTGATTTGGAAAACATTTGTTTTGAAAGGATTCCAAGATAAAAAAAAGAAAAGACGGACATTCCGATTAATAAAAATCAAATAATTTTTTTAAGATTTCGAATTTAGTGTCTTCCTCAACATTTAGCTATTTGTTGCACTTTCGGGTTTAGCTAAAAGTTTGAACATTTATATTTCTTTTAGCGTATTTATGTTCTTTTATGGTGTATATATTATAAAATTAGCATAAGTAATTATACAGATTATGAAATTCATAATGATAATTTTTATCTGTTAAAAATTATCACTTACCTTTTTCGTATAAAAGAAATTTGTAACATAGATACTGCACTTTTTTGATTTGGAAAAAAATTTAATTAAAAATAGGAAACTTTATACAGACAAATAGTTGATAACACTATGATATATCCTTACTTTTTGGTGTTTTATCTCTCGCTTTAGCCAAACAGGTCCCAAAAGGAAGTTAGACATAGTTAAAATAGGACAAGATTTTTCTAGTAATAAATATATCTTCAAAATAAACTACACATTGTCAAGTATATTGTTGATTTGAATAGTGAATGTATAGAAGAAAAATATTAGTTATATTCTTGAGAATTTTTTCATCCGAGTACATAGTATTTGTGTTACTCTAAGATAATTATATAAATAAAATGTTTATAAGAAAATTTTTAATCGTGATAGTTACAAAGCCTATTCTTTGATTCCTGTACCACTAAATTTTATTACTTTCTGATGCCAAAAACTAAGAAAAAGTTGAAATTTAGTCAAATTTTGAAATGTTGAACATCAAGTTAATATCCTACTGTTTTCTGGAGAGGTTTTCTACCCATATTTTGTTGTAATGTGCCATTTTAACGGTGTTGGCTTGAAAAAATATTTGCATACATAAAAATGTAGATGTATAATAAACTATTATCGAGGCCGGAATTTTTTAACGAGAACTATCTAATAAATATTTTATAAAATTATGTAAAGTTTTTTTCATTTTGCAAAATATTTCTGATCCGACAAAATAGTGTTAGCTGTTCGAAAATTATTTTGTCTGTGTAGATTTTATCTATAAAAAAATTAATATTTGCGCAGGAGCAATAAATAAATTACACTTTCTTTTAAATAATACCACTGTATCCTGCTGGCTTACGTTGTCGATTGGAAAGACATTTAAAATTCTAATAGCCGTTCAAGAATTTGGGGAGTTTTCCGAACTAAATTATATTTTAATTTTGGAAAAACTAGAAGTTTTGAATTATTTGGACATGTGTATTTCCTTTGATTAATACATTATTTTTTATTATTTTATTTATTAAACACACTTGTAATACTCGTGATGCATATACTACTTGTGATTTTTATCCACGGTCTAATATAACTTTCTGATACAAATTTCCAACTCTGGTGCAAAGAAGTACATCACGCATCTAATACTTTTTTTTTTTTTAACTTTTAGTGAATGCCACTTTTTTTCAGCCATTATTCACGTTTTGGATCCAAAAATCATATCACGTCTTTGACTCGTCGTTCTCATTTTTAGTTCAGAAAGCACATGTCGTCTTTCAGTCTGTATTGCCATCTTTAGCCCAGTAAACATACCATGTCTTTCACTCGTCATTCTCATTTTTATTCCAGTAAGCACATCTCGTCTTTCCCTCGTCATTTTCATTTCTAGTCCAGTAAGCATATCATTTTTCTCACTAGTACTTTCATTGTAGACCCCCCATAAAACATCACAGCTCTGATACATTGTTACAGTACAAAGATTTAATCAAAACGACCAATTTGAAGAAAAGAAACATCCAGGAACGATGAATCGCTGTTTTATCTTACACAAATGTCTTACATTTAAGTGCCCACCAACATTCCATGCTCCGCATCTGCAAATTTATTGATTTATTTTGTTTACTTGCTCCTGATTCTAAGGCCTTGAATCTCTTTACCTGAGTAATGTTTTATTTTTCCTTTTGATTTAAAAAGCTGGAAAAAATTCTGAAGGTAAATAGGTCGTACGTGTACAAGAGTTCAGATTTTAGTTTTTCTATTTTTGATTTATTTTTGTTGAGTTAAAGATTCTTTATTTTTTATTTCATTTTATCATCATTAAACTGCGAAAGAGAGAACGTAAATGAAGTGCTAATAACCTTCAAAATGTTAGCGAAAGTGAAATAGAATGCTTGAGTGCCCTTGAAGTATTTAACTGGTATATCACATATTTAAAGGATTCTTAAGATATTTGAATACGCGCATGTCATTCTGTCCTATTTGAACACGCACCTTGAAATAAGATCTTGGAATTTATTCTTCATTCACATTGCGTAAGATTACACAATATCAGGAATTACATCCGATGTCGCCGATGATGTGTACCAAAAGTTACCTCAACCGTATGTAAATTTAGATTATCTGGTAAAAAAATATAAATAAATTACAAACAGTGTTAAAACACTGCTGTTTTTCTTTATATATCATTAGAAAATTATTGTTAATGAAAGACATAGAGTTGAGTTCTCTACATGTCTGGCTTATCTGGAAAAGGCAGATTAAAATGCATAAATTTTTCAATACTGAGTTTTATGAAGGTTGTCTTTCTTAAGAGATTTCACTATTGTGAATGAGGATAACAGCTGGATTGGATTTTGAAATTGTTCAGAGAGATATTTTGAAGGTACCTTCAATATAGCTCTCTCTGAGATAAGCAAAATCGAAGGATTAATAAAAGTAGGATTCACTTACTACTTGTGCCATCAGATTTTTCCCAGTAAATAAACCCGCGAATATATTTCAACTTTGTGCTTATTGGAAGAGTTAACATCATGAATGACTTGAGCCAAGCTGCTGTAGCAAACCTCCAAAGTAAGTTAAAATTTATGTAGATCTTGTAGTAGATACTAGAAATTTTTTTTTTATAGTCAATTCGTTACAATAAATCTTAAGTAAAAAAAAAAAAAAAAAAAAAAAAAAAAATTATACAGACCTGCGCCCGTATATCTGTATGTTTATTTTCATATCTAATTATGTATGTTCAATAAATACATAAATGAAATTAATGCATTATTAGAAAACAATAAATTTACTATTATACCTTAGGTTTCATTTGCGTGCATTAGGATTTATGAGAGGATTAGTAAGAAACGCATAACCTTAATATCGGCAAAATGCTTATTATCTTATGAATTTGTAATTGCATAAGCTAGAATTTTCTTTTATAATTCCTGCTTCTTTTTCTTTTACAATATCTAATGCTAGCAAAGAATTTTCTATTAATTATTACAAACGTATGTTGGATTACAAGCTATAATTCCTTTATTATTGCTACTAAAAATTGTTACACAATATAAATATTATTAAACTTAATACTTTATTTCTAGGTTACGATATCAAACAGCTTACACCCCTCACCCCTCATATACAGGGGGATTTATAAATATCGAAACACTAGGCTATTTCCTTACATATTGCCCAGAGACCCATGCTTCCAAATTTCATTTAAAAAAATGTAAAATATGATGGAATAAGTTGCAACTGCATGAGGGGTCCATTTAAAAAAATATGAAAATTAAAATTTTATACGGCTTCCGTGAAAATTCCAATTAGGGAAACTTTCCTTATCCACTCCAGAATTATACAAAAAAAAAAAAAAAAAAAAAAAAAAAAAAAAAAAAAAAAAAAAATCTATCTTCATATCTGGAAAACTCACACAGTTATGACCGTTCAAATAATTCATCAGGTTTTAAGGAATTAGACCCAAATTGAAAAGCGTGCAATTCAAGACACAATGTTACTTTAAGAGTAAAAAAATACATTTATGGAGTTAGAGTTTCGCTTTTCTTTTTAGATTGTTTCCATAAAACTTGCAAACAAAATCAAATTCCAAAACTTCTCATAAAATATAAAAAAAAATTTAAGTGATTAGTATTTTTTTAAGTGGGGGTAATTTAAAATTATTTTATATCGAAACATTATTCATCCGCTTTCAAATTCTTTTCTTTTAATTAAGGATGAAATTATAATTTTATTTTTGCTTCAGGATTTTTGTTAAATATTAATTTTAAAAATATTAAAAATATTTATTTAAATATGATGTAATTTATTTTTTTCAAAAATCACAAAGTTTTAAAGAGAGATTGGCTCCTATTAAAATCTTTATATGCTTTTTAAAAAAAATTGCATGTGGAAACAGATAACTCCTTTCTATAACTTAAACTTCCGATTCAGATTAACTTTCGCCGTTTTCACCTCTTTTTTGTACCATTTAAATGTCCGTCAGTTATTTAAAACAGTGATTATTCTAACATTCCGATTAGGAGAGTTTTCATAAACTTTAGTCCTCACAAATTGAGAATTTTTATCTTCCTGGCGGCTATTAAATTTGTCTCTATTCTAGGGCCATGATGGGCCAGGCCCGGGATCTTGTAAAGACTCGACTGGCCGGGCCTAACGTAATTTTTCACTGGGACTGGCCTCCTTCTTCCTAGGTCTGCAAGGCACTAAATTTTCAGTCCCGCTCTCAGAACAACCCGTATTAAAATCATTGTCTCCGACTGATCCAATCATTGCAAAAGAGACGTAAAATTTGGACCAGCCCAAAAAATATTGCAAAAAATGAAGATAATTTTGAATCGCCATTATTTTACAATAAAACTTTAAAATTCATTTTTTAAAGGGTAGAAGATTTAAAGGCAAATAAAATAAAAATAAAATATAGTAAAACAAGCGAAAAGTATCTGCCCATGACGGAATCTTGCTTTAGAGGAAAAATGTGTTGTTCTATGCAAAATTAATGTAATATTACTTGAGAAATAATTAGACTATATTTATATCAGATGTAAATTTTAAATGCTGCAAACGAAATTACATTAGAATAATTTATAACGCGATTATTCAATCGGTAAATGAATCACAACACATGTAAATTTTCCAAGTGGGTGCAAAAGGGCCAGGATGCGAACCAGTGATGTATTGACTGAAACCGCCAATGCTCTTACAACCAATCTTAATAATCACACAATCAGTTCTGATACTTTGGATAAGCTCAATAGAATAACTAGAAAGTTACTATAAGGAATTGCTGAAAACGCTGTATGCGAATAATCGTGTTATAAACTAATCTATTTATATCCACTAAGAAAGGAACTTGTCTAGAAAATATATTTTTTCTTTCCTGTGTGACATATTTTCATATATTCAAATATACCCGGTGATCCAGAAGTTCCGGGAGTTTTGAAATGTTAATAATTAGCAAACTATAAACAATGGAAGTATGCGGTTTTCACAGAAATGCTTAGAAACTTATGGGATTTGTTTTTTCGATGAAACAAACATATTATGTTAGTTACATTTTTTGCCAACAGGTGGCGCTAAAATTGATAGTATTATTTTTTATGGTATGATAAAGCTCACTAAAAAGAAAGAATTAGTGTCCAAAGGTTATAAATTTTCATTATAACGCCCATAGGTATTAAGTACCGCCGTGAGCCGATACAAAACAGCGTGCACAGCATCTTCAGAGCAGAAAGCAATTCCAGAAGAAATTTCAGTTCATTGTGATTTTACAATTGTACTGCATTCGCACTCACCATGAGCTGATGATTTCCATTGAGTATTGGCAACGAATTCTACCTCATTTACGATTGCAACTGACATTTGGGTACTCCTGCTTCGATTACGATCTTCCAAAGAGCCCTATTCTCAAACTTTGCTTACCATAGCATTTCAGATTTGTAATTGCCATCAAATTTTTTGCAGTTCTAACTTCACGTATTGTACAATCAGAAAACAACTCGACATCCAAAGAAAGCATGTCTAAACATAGCAGTTACTCATCAAATTTTGTATCAAAATTTCCTTTCAATACAATTTCAACAACTTAAAAAAAGTGTTTGAACATAAACCACCCTTAAAACAAAAACTCATCAATATTCTAGAAAAAATGCTTAGCAATGAACTCATGTGTCTATATAACGTATGGTATAGGTACATTCAGTCTTGTACAGCAGCGCCACCTGCTGCTAAAAATTGTAACTATATATATTTTTAAAAAATTCATTCTAAACAAAAATCCCACGTGTTTCTGAGCATATATCTGAAGACCGGACCTTTATATTATGCATAGTTTCCTAATTATTAACATTTCAAAACTCCCGAAACTTCTGGATCACCCGGTATATTCAACATATTTTCAAAGCAGGTTTAACTTAAAATTTATACGCTGCTATTTTATGTTCAGAGTATTCAAACATGTATTCAACATGTTTTCAAAACATTTTTAACTTAAAATGTATACATTGCTATTTTATGTCCAGAGTAGAGGCACTGTCTTAAAAAATTATACTAATACATTTTTCAAAGTCTCCAACACAAGGAATATAGATTAATGATATTAAAGGAAAAGTGAAACATTTACATATAGAGATTCATTAATAAAATAATTATACAACACATAACACACACATTGTAACACATTCTTTGGCGCTTCTTTAAAAATTAAAAAAAATAAGCATGAAAAAAAAAGCTATAATAAGTATTTTTTGTTTCAGAACTCTTCCATGCGAAACAATTTTTAACCGCATCGTTGTACAAAATTATCTAGAAATTCAGTCAGGCCTGGCCCAGCTTTCGTTTTAATTTTTTTTTTCAGGCCAGGCGGAAGTTTTTTCCGGCGAGTCAGTTCAGGACCGACTTAGATATTTCGACTCCTGCAGACCTCTAGGGCAGACCTCCAACTTATTTTCAAAGCAGGTTTAACTTAAAATCTCTAAGCTGCTTTTTTATGTCCAGAGTTGAGATACTGTTTTAAATCAACTTTTAATACTGCACAATTTCTGGGTTATCTTTATCTTCCATTCAAAATGAGTCAAAAATTCGCCGATCAAAGGCATGGATAGATGGTGAAATTTGGATTTTAACATCTCTGCGAGTTTTGAAGATATTGAGACGATTTTTTTTCGGTTTAATTCAGAAATGAATAAGGAAACATAACTGGGAATTTTAAACTACGGGGACCGTATGAAAATTTTTATTTTCGTATTTTTTCAAATAGACCCTCCCATGAAGTTGTAACTTATGTCATCATATTTTGCACATTTTTTTTATGAAACTTTGCAATCAGAAGTATAGATCTACCCTGATATGAATCCACCTGTATATATATATGTATATGTCCCCTAATATGGAAATATGCTTTAATTTTTTATCTGCTGGAGATAGTAGGGAATGTAAATTGCAAATGCGTTTAAAATAAGGTTGGAATTAAAATTAACTTGATGAAATAGTTCTTCGGTTAATTTATAAAAAACTACATTTTTATATGGTCTTTCAAACGTATAAGATTAACTTATATTTATAAAAAAATATGCACATTGTGACCAGTACAACAGTAAAAAATATACATACGCATTCTTTTACAACCAACACTCACCGATACACGGAATTTTTTGAAATGTTGGAACTTTCTGCACTAAAAAATTGTTTGCCTATCTTTAGAGATGCATAGCTCGAAAATTTCAAAAAATTCAAAGCATAATAATTCCATCAATTGTGGTCGTAAACCAGGGAGGATTTTAGAGCTTTACTGATCAGAGTACGGAGAAACATTTCTAAATATAATTTATATGGCACAACACACAAGAGCCGTATAAAATTGTTAAAGGTGTGATTTTTTTAAAATTAATGACAAAACCATTTCATCAATATAATGTTAAATCCTACATTATTTTGAGAAATCTGCAATTTACACTTCCCACAAATCTAAAACAAGAAAAGAATTCAAGTGCGCTTCAAACATTTTTAGGGCACCCTAATATATATAAATGTTCAGTAAAAATTCCAAATATTTTATGAATAAATAAAATTTTGTTACAACAGAAGATTGTTACAACAATCGTGCGCAACAATCATGATTAAAAAAGAAGTCTTAAATAAAATACGTAACAAAAGTTTGCTTTTTTGATTCAATTAAAGAATTTCAGATACTTTTCTCTGACTATATCTTTGATTTTTCAATTCATTAAGAATAACTAGTACGTGCAACCTCGTAAGTGGTAATTTTTCCGTAAAATTTATCAGCGGATAAATTAGAGTTAACAAATCAGGATGTATTTTACACGTCTCATACTTAAAATAAATTTAATTGAAGTCTAGTCATATAATCGAGTTATGATGTGGAGAGCAAATAACGCTTTTAGAAAGAGTTCTCAAATGAAAAGGGAGCTCTAAAGTTTTAACTCTAGACAAGTTTCAAATTTTACCCTCAAAACTTCTTTACATTAACTGCAGAGAGTAACGTTACGGTGATTTTCTCTTCCCTTTTTTGAAAATACAACGTGAATAGTCCGCAGATATTTGAAGGGAAGTTAATGATTCCTGTTGAATCTGTCAATATTCAAATAGTTGACTGAGGCTGAAAATTTTATCGGATAGCTATGGAAATTAAATTTAACGCGAAAATATTAATTATGCGTCACACTCGTCAATATCTTCTTTTCAAACTTTTGAAAACATCTTATAGAGGAATGGAATATCATTTTGGAACTAAATAATGAAGCACAAGCGTGGCGGTTTGATCCATATTAATAATTAGTTTTTCCTTTAGAATATTTCCTTTTTACATTTCTGAAAACAAAATTAGAGAATGGACCATTATCCGAACCTGCCGGAGCCGTTCCCAGTTAACTAGACAAGTAATATAAAAGTTTATGAGAGACTGTAGCGTAAAAAAAATAGTCGTTGGGGACCATCGTAATACTTAAGCATCATGGATATACATACTATAAAATATCACAATAAAACACGTGTAAATTATTTTAAAATGCATTGCAATTCCAAAATAAAATTTAAACGTATATTTAAAAACTTTTAATACATAGTAATGCTCCATTACGCAATTGCGGGTAGTACTTGCTTATTCCATCGATCCATTTCGACTAATTATATAAATCGCATAACTACTCGTAAATTATACAAATTGACATATTTTTTATTTTAAATAACGAAAGAACAAATAAATTAGTAAAAGATTAATAAAAAACAAATTAAACGTCAAATTAAAAATCAGTTATGACATACAAACAACTTTTACATATTTAATGTCAAGTGCATGAGACACGATAAGCCATTATTGGCATTTAATCTTATAGTTTGACGATAGTTTTTTGGTCGACATAATAATCAAGTAGTAAAAGAAAGATCCTTATAACTTCAAAAATGATAAATCTATTAACTAACAGTTGGCTGACTTGGATGAAGTGTCTCATTTCCAGTTTAGAAATATATTTGAATTGAAATTTGAATGAAATATAGGGTGATGAAAAAGCAAGGAGTGTGGAAAATAGTAATATAAATATCTTGACAACTAATTAACCGATCGATTTCATATTTTTTTCCAAAATTTGTGTTTTTCTATTGTCTTTTACAGCCATTATTAAAAAAAAAAAAAAAAAAAAAAAAAAAAAAAGGAAATTTTTATATATTTCATTAGAAAGAATATTTCTAGAGTCCGAAAAAAAAAATAATACCGGAAAATCGAGGTTACTGGTATTCAATAGGATTTTTTCATTATTAAATACTAAGTACACACCAAATTTTAAGTCTCCATCTTAACCCATTAGTGCCTAAATTATTTTCTTCGCTAAAATTCGAATTTTGCGAATTCCCACCACTTTTAAAGTAAGAATAACTTTTTTCTTAATTTATCGAGGACTTCGTCTCGAGAAAGAAAGTATTTATTTATCCTTCTTTTTACTGGTATGAAAGGTGCTTACTTGAATTTTTTGAAACTGTCCCAAAAATGGGACGCCAGGCACTAATGGGTTAATTGTTTCGGGAGATGAGCATTTACAGACAGACAGATAACATACAGACGGACGAAAATTTTTTTCTGAAAATGTGTTTATCGGAATCTACAGTGTCTGAAACCTGTAAATCCGTCATTTTTTTTTTTTTTTTTTTTATTTGATTTTCAGAACGATTGCAAGATTTACCCTATACTACGTATGATGGGTAAGTAAAAAAAGTGATTGCTTAGTTCTGTAAAATATTCAAGTTACAACTTGAGATTCGACTGTTCGCACCAAATTTAGCTTTTCTAGCATAGGAAAAATATTCCTCCTATATTTATATTAATTATTATCGAAGCTGTATTTCCTGTTCGTTTTTTCTGTTATTGTTACCATTTTACCAGAATGTCCATGGAGCCAATTAGCACTGATAGAGAGCAAAATGGGACATTTTAATAGTTTTTCCTCTTAAAGTGACACCTGCTATTTACCAGCCTTTAAGCCACTATCAGATCCACCAACATTTAGTAAGACTTTTGAGCCAACACGCGATTTCCTCCAACTTTTCGGGAAATATCCTCTTAACGTCCAGTGTAATAGCAAACTGCAATGTCTCCCAGACTTTTTTCCACACGTTCAAAAAAATCTGGCCTAGCTCAGATTTTTCATCCAACATCGAACGTTTCAACGAATCAGAGATAAGCGATTGATACGAGTAGGCGATAAATGTTAACGCCTGGCACGAGTGGAAACTGGTTTTACAGCTTTTCCTCTGAATTTTTCAAAGACAAATGCAAACCTTTGTCCCCCTTTGAACGGGAAAATGTTGGAGTTAAAATCCGCTGAAAAGTTTGTCTCGTCTAAAGTCCGTGTGTCTAATAGCAGCTTTACACAGCAATATACGAGCAACATTTGAGTAAGGTTTCATCTCTTTATATGCAATTCCGAAGAAAATCTTTGTCTATAGTATTAAGTTCTTTTTTTAAGAGGGTGGGAATTCTCAGTGGTTTAAGTTACTCTCTATATTTTAATAAAGAAAGAATAACGTATAATTGCATAGCTGATAACATCTTCCGCTTTTTTGGCCCGGAAAAATTAAATACAAATTTTCCCCTTATTTAATCGGTAGATTACGGCGATTTGAGACAGTAAAATTTAGTATAAAATTTTTCCGGAACAAATAAGCGGAAGATGTCGGCAGCTATGCGTTTAAGACGGAAGATTGTTAGAGCTTCGAAAAATTTGACGTTTGATTAGATAGATTTTGATAAGTTGAAGCTCTATTGTAATTCACCTAAATTTGGCTTTGTTAATGGCATTTTTGTTTATAAGTATGCGGTTGTATATATTTTCAATTATTATTAGCATATAGTTTAGAAATTTTTTTTAAAATAGCCACCGTAAAATGTAATAATTACATTGTATCAGAATTATTTGAGATTTTTTTTAATTTCACTTATTTCTCGAAACTTCCAGAATATTTGCATTTTCATCTAATGAAACAGGAAAAGACAAATTTGGAACTGGAATAAAGAATGAAAGTGGTAGATAATATTCTCTTCTCCCTTTATGTTCAGAATAAGAGTTTAAATACATGATAACATGGTAACAAAAGTAAAAGATTAATCTAAAAAATTCGTTTTGAATTTTATTTTTAACTATGCATTAGATAAAACCTAATTAAACAAAAGTGGGAAAATTAATTCAATTTTCAAAAGCACTGAAATGAGAAATATGGAAAAAAAAGAAATAATGGTTTGAGAAATTAAACAGAACTGATTTTAATTTAACATATCTTTATAATTAAATAAGTTTGTTTCACTGCTTCTCTATTTCCGTGATAATTATAGATCGTTTATGTGTATCAGCTATAAATTTGCGAATAGATGAAACGCCCAAAACTTGTCTCTAAATAGTTTCTCGTACACTGCAGGATAGATTAAAATGCAATTAGATAAGTTCGAATCAGGAAAGTTAATACAAAATTGGAACACTATGCGAAATTGGCAATAGAATTTGTCAAACTAGTTTATTTGGCACAAATTGGTATTATCCAATCGCCTGTTTCATTCGAACAATACTGTGGGTCGTTCCTACTCATAACAGATACATTGCTACTTCTAAAACTTCTCCATATATATTTTTTCGTGTTTAACAAGATAAATTATTAACAGAAAAGCTTTCAATAAGAGAAGTGAAGAAATCGCTGAATATTTTGCTACTTACAGCCATGTATTTTAATTCTGATAATTCCAGCAGTTTGAGCGCATAGATCAATTACACGCCTTTTAAATTTGTGTTTCATTTATTTTATATATTCTTTTGTTTACTTATAGACGAAGTTTTAATTTTATTATGGATTACTGGACAGAAATAAACTACTCTGTTTATATCGTTTAATGTCCAAATGGATTAATTTTTCGTAATAGGACTGCACGCGATACATTAAAAAAAATATGATTGAGAATTATTTTAACAACCATAAAATATCAGGAAATTAAGATACAGATTTAAAAATATGCATATATAAAACACACGTTTTCTTGTTCGGCAATGTAAAGACAGAAATTGTGCAAAGTTTAAATTTAAGAATAATGTAATAAAAGTAAAGTTTACTTATGAGGTCTTGCTACCGTCAATATGACATGTTACTCAGTTGCTCAAGGACATTTTTTGCTTTATAAAGAAATACGACAAACAGTAAGACATGTTAATGCCCACTACAAATAGATTGCTTAACATCCTTATTGAAATAGTGTTGAACCTGAGGCTTTACAAAAACAAATTGGACAAATATTAAGACATGCTGGTGCCCACTACAAATAGAAATGTATACTATCCTTGTCAAAATAGTGGTTAACCTGAGGTTCCATAAAAATAAATTGGACAAACATTAAGACATGGTGGTACCCACTAAAAAATAGAAATATCTACCATTCTTATCCAAAAGTGCTGAACCCGAGACTTCATATTTCCGAATATTACTGAATATTAGTTCTTACGGTTTTATTTACAAATGCTGTACAATTCTATTATATTTATTGCATTTCTCATAAAGAGAGGTAAGTTTTATGAAATTTTTTTTCTAAAAACTTTAATTTAGTTAAAGTTATGAACGACTGTTATGTTCAGATCTGATCGGATTCTAACATGTATGAGTGAAATGGATCACTATCTTGGTTTTCTATACAAAAATTGTTATTGCTACCATCTCTTAAAGCTTTTCCAATCTTTTTAAAAGTCTCTCTATACAGAGTTCCCCTTTTTATCATTATGGAATAGCTAATTCATATATAGTTCCAATTGCAAAAATTATATTTTTCACCATACCAAAAATTTTTCTCTTGAAAATAGTTAGTTTTTCAAAGCCATGAAATTAGAAATTTTATACACTCTTTTGTTCCAATAAATTATATTTTGAATGACTTTCTCTATGTTTTAACAAGTAAAACTTTAAAAAGTAAAAATTATCATATAATATGAAGCATTTTGATAGGTTTATACTGTCTATTGATTTTCAATGCTAATTAAAAATAGTGAGTACACTTTGAACTACTTTTTTATTTTTGTATTTTATAATATCTTTTAAATGGTATTTTAAATGTTATAAATGACAATAACTTAACTAAAAAAAGCAATTATTATGGCAAAACCTGAAAAAAAGATATACTCTTTTTAGAAGTAGTAAATTTTTAAAACTTTATTTCTCTTACAAACTTTGAGATTTTTGTAACAATGTCTGCTTTAAAACTTTGTACACTGTAAGGACTTTGTTTCCTAAAAATTATTTAGTGTAAGAGAAAATAAATAAAATTTTATGATATCGTAAAAATTAAATAAAAATGACAATTTACTTAAATTCTTTTTAATTAAATTATTTATAATATTGAATCAAATGTGGCAAATGAGATGTATTCTTACTATAAAAAATTTAATATATATTGAAATTTTGGTGTAATAGCTATTGAAATCTTATGCAACAACGCATAAATGCACAATTTTTTACGGTGATATACACCGAAGAGCCATAACATTACGACCAAACTCCATCTGGAACAATGAGCTCGCCCGGACACGTGCTCGGTTTATGTTGGAGTATATAAAGGGCCATGTAATGTGTTTCAAAATATGCATGATTAGCACAGTGCCGCGTGCACTGTTGTTTATGGGGCAACGAAGATGGCGGCCTAAGTATGTTCGTCCGCTGACAGCATGTCATTTTCAGCAGCGCTTACAACGAGCCCACGAACATCGGAAATAAATCATAGAACGGCTTAAGAAACCTGGATAGACCAACGAATCACGTTTTCTGGTCCATCACTGAAGCGTGCAAATATGTCGATTTACCACGGAAAGCTTGGCTCCCGGATGCACAGTCTGTCGAAGATAAGCCTGTGAAGGCTATAGTGTCGTGTAGGACATGTTTTATGGAGGGCATAAGGACACAATAATCCCCATATATAAATCCTGACTCCTGTGTGCAATTTCAACATGGTTCCAGAGTAGATGAACCCATTCATGGCAATAATGTTTCCGGCGTTTTATTACATTTACCAACAGGTTAATTCACAATGTCTTACGGGTTGAATCATTAAGGAGTGGTTCTAGGATCATTCTAAGAGTTTCATATCACGATCCTGATCTTCAAATTCAACTTTTGGGGTCCCACCTGGAAATTTCAATGCGTGCTATCACGCTGTCATCTCACAATAGTCGAGAATCGCAGAATTTGTTGATGACTGCTTGGTTTCAGATACCTCAGATTGACTACAGGAATTTTGTTAAGGACATATTGCATTGGGTATTGGTGGTTTTGAGGAAACAGGTGGTACCAGTATTTTGCAGTGTATACCATCGTATTACACAGGTTGTCATAATGTAATGGCTATTCACTGTAATTATAGAGTTTTGTTCGATAGTTACATCAAAATATGGCGTAATTTGCTTTTTGTGTATTTTAAATTCTGGAATACGGAAATAATACGACTTTATCTCAAATAGGATATGATAAGATTTAATAGAATGAAGAAAACTTTTATTAAAATGTCTTTAATTTTTTATTCTATTTTCATAAAATTTGAAACGATTTGACAAAATCGTACATGATTACATATTTTAAATTTCAAACAATTCGATTTGATAGCTTTGCGCGGTTATATGTGTACAGATGGATAGTCAGACGGGCGGACCCATCGACGACTATAGGTACTACTTGTTTGTATAATTACAGATGCACCTAAACACAGAGTTCCTGTAAATATTTTTCTAATTTTAGACTGAAGATAATGAAAAAGCATTTGAAATAGCTTGATTTCTACGTTGAAATATTTGCATTGGGTATCCCTGGAAAACCTATGGAAAACTTTAAAACTAACTCATTTTTTCAATTTCTAATCTTTATTTTTAGACATAGACATTTCAGTGCTACTCAGCATAGGATTATGAAATTGTAAGGAAAAGGATCAAAATAACTGATATTGGTTGGTAATTTGATGTTTTGTCAAACTAAAAACACTGTAGATTAAAATAAAATAGCAAACATGTTAAAACTAATCTTATTAATCTTCTGCTCCGGAAGATAAATAAACAATATTTCAGATATGGTTTTAATATTGAAGTTTTTGATAACATAACGGCAAAAATTCCAAACTTGAAAAGTATGCAAAATATCATCAAAGATATCTGAATTATAATTTAAAAGAAATTTCTTTTAAATTATAATTTATTCTTTATCGGATTACGTATTAAAGATATAATTCCTCAGTGTTTGCATTCAAACATATGTTTTTCGATTAACTTTTTAACTTCAGGTAATTCTTTAACACTAAAAACTCAGCAAAATGAACAAAACAATTTAATATCAAAATAAGTCAATGAATTTTATGTAAATTATGAATACAAATATTTATTCAAAAGTTCTGGTACAAATTTGTATTAAAATCAAGTGGTTTGACTAACAACCACTACCCTTTTAACAGGTAAAAGACGATGTCACCAGCTATATAAATAATAAAATATTCTTCAAAGATTAAAATAAAATCTAAATGCATTTAAAAAAATCTTCAATGCATCCCTCCTTCTTTTTATGCTGAATTTTGTAGTTCGGAGCTTTTTACTTACTGTGCAAGAAGGTACAAAATCATATATTTTATTAAAAATTATCAGCTCTGATAACTAATCCATAAGCGTAAAATTTAATTAACACTTTTGTGAAAAAAATCTATCTCAAATTTAGCAATGCTACTTTCGGCATAATAAAAACTCTCCAAGGTATTTTTGGTCCAATCTACTTTGTCCAATTTTCTTAACTATTTCAAGTCACAGTATTTTGCTATACACTATACAGACTCAGACATTTTATTAAGCATTATTAAATTTGAAATTCTTTCTGCTAACCTTTAGGCGTGAAGAATAATTAACTTTAGCTAATTAAATGAAGAAAATAATGTAAAATGTAACAACTTAGCTTTTTGAAAGAAGAACAATTCAATTTATCATTATAATTTGATTAATTAATAAATTTACCTGACTGAAATTCATCATTGTATTAATTATGCAACTAGTAGAAAAAATATTTACTAATTTATGCCATAGGTGTGTTGATAATCTCTCTAAAATCAGCTCTAACATGGTTGTACTAATTAGTTGTGAGGCGGCACAGACGTTTAAAAACAAAACAACAAATACACAATAACAACAAAATTAATTTCCTACGTAGACGTACAAGGAGTCACAAATGTCCATTCTATTTAAAAAATTTCATAAACGATTAAAAATTTACCGTATCGGAAATACTCAACTTGTAAAAAAGTGACATTTTCTGTAACAAATGAATGGAAGTTGGGGGGGGGGGGGAGGTGCTAAGAGTCGCATAAGTCATTCATATTTCAAAAATTCTCGATACATTAACAAATTGTCGCATCAGATTGTATTTTGTGTTATAAGATTTGGCAAGTGGTCAATTTTTGGTAGCAAAACACTGTCCAAGAAATATTTTATTCATTTTTATTTATTTTTTTACTCATTATTAATTTTTTTGTGCGTGTGTGTTTTAGTCACAAAAACAGTGAATTTTCACAGGTCACATGGTGCAAACTGCACTCGGATATTTCGATTTGTTATTTTTTATAAATTTTGAAATATGAAACGTTTCGTTTTGAGGCTGTGGCATTTCATTTTTGATTAAAATAATAATAAAAAAATATTTCGGAAGTATTATTTACTATAACACATTACAAACATATTTGGCGAAGAATGATGATTTAAAAAAGAAATACTAACGAAACGATACATTTCTCCATTATATGTGAAATCTCATTTCCTACATTAACATAAGCACCTATTTTATGAATGTGATAAATATGTTAGTTTTTAAACGTATTAATGTTTTATCTTAAAGTTCATTTATGTGTAAATTATATTGTGTCATAAAATAATTTTTTTAAATTATGTTTTGAAATAGTATCACAGGCATTTCTTGCAACCTCCATTACCATGTATTCTCGCAGTATTCTCAGTTAAATAGAAAATGTTATGAAAATTCAGTAATCGCCATTTTAATTCAATAAGTAAAAGATATTTGCTTTATAATAACAAGTTTTTAATTCATTTATATAAATATGGTTCGTACGGGTACCGTTATTTTACTGGTGAATACCAGCATTTGTTTATAGAAAAATAGATATGTTTCAAAAACGCGAAATTTCCACTTATTTAATTGAATATTTTCTATAAGAAAATATTGATACCAAAGAATTTCTTGGTCATGAAATTCTAGGACCCATACGAACCTTGATAAATCTTTTTTATATATTTATTTCAAATTTATAACATAAAGTAATATGAAATAATGAAACAAAAGAATGTATACTTGTACTCTCCTTATATATATGCTCCATTGCAATATTATTACCTCTAGATAGTTGCACAGTAATATTTTTTACTGCGAGGGGTAATTTCGTAGTTATATTTTACTAGTCCATATCTTTTGTTCTTCTATGTTATTTATTAGCATCCGATGCTATTTCTTTCAGACAAGCTAAAAATGTCGTGTCATCAGCCCTGAATTTTCTAGTCAACCGATTTTGATAATTATTTTTTAAAATGAAAGCTATTTATTTGTAGTTGTGCCCATTTTAATTATTTTTTAATTTATTTCAATTTTTATATTTTATTTTTAATTTTAAAAGCTTTTTCATGACATTTCTTCAAAATGGTGGCAACACAGTTTAGCTTTTCTATCGATAATAAAAATTTATTTTCTAAAATGATTGCGCATAATTATGCACTAATTGAGTTAAAAAATATATATTTACTGAGAAATAATATTAATAACGTATATAAAATGACAGAAAATAATTTATGATAAAAATTAATGTCTAAATCAAAATAAGAGAAATTTCAAATGAGGAAAATTATGTCATTCAGCAACCAGATAAAAGGGAATTACAATATTATTATGGATGCCTTTTTCATAAACAGTAACTTTTAAAGAACATTTGAAGAGAAAATGACGTCACTATTTAAAACATCGTATTTTTACTCATAACGATATTAGGTACTACTCTGTTATCCCGTCGACCAATTTCGCCAAATTATACAAATCGCGACATTAATAGCCAAATTATACACATTGACACAATTTGTATTTTAAATAACGAAAAAATAAATAATTAGTAGAATATTAATAAAAATATTAATAAAAAGTTGAAACAAAAATCACTTAATGACATTTTAAACACATGAATCGTATTTAATGTCATTGAATGTGACATTCACGGTCATCCATTATTGGCATTTAATCTCATAGTTTGGCGATAATTTTTTGGTCGATGGGATAACCTAGTAGTACCCGATATTATTTTTTTTCTTCTTTTTTTTTTAAATAAAGCTATTTTTCTGTGGGTGCATATAAAATAAAATTTCTGAATTTTGCCGGCACTCATATTACAATTTTAACTGTAGATGTGCGAATATTTGAATGCAAAATTGTAACTGGCAAATTTGACATTTACTTTGCAAATATATTTATTATATATTGATTCAATAATGTAATTACTTTTGCTTTTTTTAAAACCAAATCGATCGGGTCTTTTAAACATTTCATTCGTCGAATTCGACGGGATTCCATTCGTTTTATTGTTAAATTGCATTTCCTTTTACTCAGTCTATAAAAAAGCGTTTAAACTAAAGAAAAAATCCGTTTTTGATGAATCTAGTCAATGAAGAAGTAGCACGTCAAATGGTATCTCTTTATTATTCCGCAATTCCGATGTTTCAGAGAGAAATTGCTATTTAATTGGGTATTTCACGCTGTTCTGTTTGCTATTATATTAATAAGCACAAAAAAATGAAGTTAGTTCATTGCAATCTAAACGGGGTCGCCCTTCTAAAAAACTTCTATCGATTTTTTTTTCTAATCGGAGGCGAAACTGAATTCTGCAATGGTAGAATCTACATTCATCTTGTTATTTAATTTTGTTCCTCTTTCGATATATTTTACGTCTATGCCTATTCACTTTTATGAAACATGGTAATTTTTATTAATACAAAAATGCTATAAATAAATAAAACATGTAAAATACACGATGAATTATATTTTGATTATTTTCTCCATCAACAATTCAAGATTTATTCAGAAATCGTAATTTTTATTACAGTGCATTTGTTTCCTCTTAACTAAGAGTTGCAGCTGTCTATAGATAAAGATACCTCTTTATACCTGTCCTATACTGTCTTGTACTTATATCTCTAGATACCTGTCAATAGATAAAGTATATAGATAAAGATAACTTCTATATAAAATAAACTAAACACAGAATACTGAAAATATTATAGAACTACCTACATAAATCTAAAAATGAGTGGACATTAATACAAAATTTTGTTGGTTGAAATTTTGTTATCAAACGTTTTCATAAAAGGCAACATTTGAAATTCAAAATGTAACACTTCAAAAGGCAACATTTGAAAGACTACTTGAATCTGTAGAATGATTTAAGTGTTCATCACAATTATATTTGATTTGCCAGACATTTTCCGGTATATTTACTGATTATTTCCTAATTAATGAAACACACTTTGAAGCAAACAATTTCTGTATAAGAAACCAGGCTCGCAATCCACTTATCATAGGTATTATCAGGTACTTTCATGCTTGTTTCATTCATCTAGAAATACATTGTATACCACATAAGCAAGAAGGGTATTATTATGTGCTAAATAGCTAATATCTATATAAATCTAAAATGGTATGAATGATAAACTTTGGATAATAATATAAAACTTGTTGAAATTTTATTATCAAAATTGTTTAGTTTTAAAAACCAATATATTTTTTAGAACAATTCAATTGTACACCACAATTAAATATAATTTGCTAGGCATTTTCCAGTATATTTAACGTTTATATACAGGTTGTTTTCTATTCAATAACATGCACTTTCAATTTTAATGTTACGCCTAGAAAGAAAATAATTTTAGCACATAAAATTAGGGTTACAATTCACTTATCATAGATATTATCAGGTCGTTTCGTGCCTGAAATTTAATTCCATTAATTTAGAAAGGGATTGTGAATCAGATAATCACGAAAGGCATTATAGTCCCCGAATTTTTATTCCATGAATTTAGATACAGCTTGTATATCAAACTAGTAAAAAAGGCGCAATTATTACCGAAAAATTGAAATTATATAAAATAAATGTAAAGATTATGTAGATGAAACAATCAACTTCAATCATTTGAAAAATGTGTTATTTTACGACTTTAGAAAAAGATTCGCGCTTTTTAAAAGTTGATTTTCAATTTTATGGTGAGTTAATCTATTTAATTTTTGAATTAGAAGTCTAGAGAAAACTATACTATCATTCAATTCATCTTTTTAGTATAAACAAAAACTGGTACACATATTGGAGCAAATTTCATATTGTGTCAACAAAATTCAGCATATAAAACTCCCCTAGTGTAAGAAATTTCAAAAATCTTCGTTTTTCAGTAGAAATTTTCTAAACAATGTTTCAAAGTTCCTGTTTTCTCTTCCAATAGAGTAACGCTTAAAATAACTTTTATTTTTTCTTGTCTTATTGTGGAGACATTTTAAAACATACTTGTATTTTTTCATCAATATATAATCCTACGTAATCAAAAATATTTTTCGATGTATTTAACACTGTTACCACATTTTCTAGAGGAAAGAGCAACTTTTAGGCTGTATTCAAGTAACATTTTTATTCTTTCCAATCGTCTTTGTATAGTTGCAGACTCTTTTATAAGCGATTATTATGTTAGAAAAGAAGATATAATAATTAGTCATATAACAATCATTATTCCAATTTAATCAATTTTCTTTTAAGCAGAAAGCACACATAAAAGAGATGCAATGTTATTGATTTATAGAATGTAGGCGTCTTTTTTCGATGATAAGATGGGAAGGAAGTAGAAGAATAACAAATATAGTACCAAAATGTTTGTTTTCTTCAGTGCCCTAAACAGGCGGTGATGCCAAATAACTCGATGTCTCTAAAATGCTTAAAAACGGGTTGTATGTTGAAAATGGAATTTAATGCTATTCATTGGCAATAATAATTAAATGTTATGAAATAGAATAAAAATAAAATAAAATCAGAAATAAATATATATGAAATCGTACAGCTCTAAATATTTAAATAATTTGATCAGATTGAGCACTGTATATTAAAAAAAAAAATCTGTAATTCTATAAATGCAAAGTTAGAGAAATCTCTATGTTTGCTAAAAATTTATCCGTACACTGTAAAAAAAAAGGGGGGGTGTATTCTACAAAATTAGTTTTTTTTACAAAAGAAGTACAAAAAATGCAGCAATATTTCTAAATTTTTCTTTGTAACATGTTTTGCAGTTACATAAAAAGTTCCAGACTTTCCAGTTTCCTAAAGTAGCAACCTTACACTTTTTTTTATTTACAGTGAAAATGCGTATCTGTTACATGAAGTTTTGCTTTGCTCTTACATAAAAGGATCTAGAAATCCAAGTTTACTATAAAAATTTTAGTAAATTTAGCAGTATAAAAGGAAAATTTTTATGCTTTTCTTATGTTTTTTTTATGATTTTCAGTTGTCAGGGTATTGTTTATTTTTACGAATAAATTGTTACTTATTGTAAAATTTCATTACATTTTATCCCGTTCGGGACGAGCGTCTTTTACAGAATTTTTAATCTCTTATAACCGACTTTTTAAAGCAGAAATTTTGAATCGCAAAAATGCTCAGATTAAATGAGACAAATTTGCAATAAGATTTTACTGGTGTGAATAATCAAAGATTCTGAGTACCTTATGCGGCACATATAGCAGTCGTTTGTCCCCAAGGGGTTAAGAAGTGATCACTCATATTTTCTTCGTATATCTTCATTTCCTTCATCACAACCATTTTTTTTAATATTATTGTCATGATAAAATGTATCATGCTTGATTCATAATTCATAATTTTCTTTCAATAATTTTTCAAGAAGATAGGTAAAGAAGATTAAGCAATTTTAAGACGCAAATATTTAATGTTGCCAATACTTGAAAATGATGCTTGAAAAATAATTTAATATTATTTTTCTGCAACATATGCTTTGGAACTAGTCTTCCATTTTAAAGGGGATTTTTGATTATTATTATTTTTTTTTTAATTAAAAAAAAGTGCTTTGTTCTAAGTAGGGTAAGTGTATCAGTAGTGGGCCACCAGTTTTCAAAGTTGGAAAACAAGTTTTCTAGTCACCCCTGTCAAATAACAAACTCATTGCTGATTGGCTGTAATCCTTATCTGTTATCAGGCAAAGGGACAACTTCATTATTCTCATAGTCTTTGAGCTGGAAGGGTGTTTTTACAGACCATAAGAAAAAACCAAATAGAAGCTAAAATTATTTTACGTAATCATCAAAAATTCTAAATATGTTTTCATTATTGTGTATATTTAACTGTAGAAATGTAAAACAAATTATAACTTCTGTACAGTATGCATTAAATTCAAGAATGGAGAGGCCCACTTCTAGGGGGCCCCTACTGGAGCATCAGAAATTTACTTGGCCCACTACTGGGGCATAGAGGAAGGTAACATTTTTTATTTTTCATCTTTTCTAGAGAATATATTTTAAAAATTTGAATGTTTATTCCGATACTTAAAGGTAAGGACTAGGCAAAAAAATATTTTTTTGAAATCCACTAATACTTTAATAATAATTAGATAAATGTCCTTAAGTGGCCCACAACTGGTGCATTTACCTTAATATCAATATGCGTTTTCGTGAGTGATCTAAATTTTCCTCGGAGACTAAAACGAAAATTTAATTAGGCATACTGTTTTATATAAAAAATAGCGTAAATAAGCAGTCTTTTTAACAAAATGTGAGTTCAAAAACATAATTATTTGGCATTCACAAAAAGCCACTAAAAATAAGTATAAAAATTAACAATAGTAATAAAAAATTATTATTTTAATGGTCTTGAAACATATAACATTTATAAACCTTTAACCACTTTAGTTTAAATTCAATAAATAATTTCGTGATATTTTCCTGCTAAACAGCAAAATTATATCAAAGAACTTTAATGATAATTCTCTGTTATGAAATACGAGTTTCACCAACGCCAAATACAGAATGCGTCTGAGCCTATTTAATCGTTTTAGTTTCTTGCTGACTCTGTTAATGATTTCGCCTCACGATCAAGTTCTATGTTGTGCTTCACTGAATTCTAACCTGAATCGAGGGATTAGTCTGATCTAAGCCTTTCCTCCTCTGGTCATGTTTCTAGGTTTAGCTCTGCTAAACATACGAACTCTAAGCATTTTGATCAATAGCTAAATTATAACACCTAACACATTTTATACCTTAGGTAGAGAAAGCTTTAGAAGTGATTATTAGCTATTTAACTTTAAAATTGGCCATGACTAAATCGCAGCACTTTATCGATTGAGGTAGTCGCTGAAAGACAAAATTTAAATGCATTTTTTTATTATCATATCACGATTATTATCATATCATTAAGGCATTTTTATGGCAGGTTCAAGTATTAAGCATTCATCATTCGCCGTAATTTTTGATGATAGCTAATTGTAATGAGTTAAACTGGTAATGAGGTAACATGATAATTTTGCATGCCAATTTACATACGATTTATAAATAAATATTATTCGCTTAACAAAAATATTCTGTTTTTAACGTTTTCCAACAAAAATGAAAAATGTTTATGCATGTTATCTGGATTTGAAGTGCCAATAAGATGAAAAGTGACATCCTATCTCCTTGGTAAGCCACATTATCTGATAATCTGCAGCTCTGATAATTCGGTTTTTCTTTACGTCTCTCCGTCTCTCCACACTCTAACTCCCGCAAATGTACTAGAATGTTCATGCAACTGTTAAATCTTATTTAGCATCTTTTAGGCATGTTTGTAGTATGTCGGATTAATAGTTAATTTAGAGGAACACCCAAAGGAATTCTATTACATTATTGTGTATGAGAGAAAATTGTTTCAGAGTACTTTAATGACATTACGCTATTGCAAATGTATTGAAACTGGTATAAATTACTGAATTTCACTCCGATTAAGCTAAAACAGGACATTCATTGCATTTTTAATCTATTTACCGAGACACACAAAATAAATCGGTTACTATACTGTCTTTGAGTATTAATTGCTGGAATTGGGTTGCCAATTTCGGCTTGTGCTTTTAAATTTAACTGTTTTTATATGATTTCGTAATTATATAAACAAATAGAGCCTATAGTCGTTGTCTGATCCATCCGTCTGTCTGTCCGTATATAACAGCAAAAAATACCCAATCGAATCGTTTGAAAATTTAAATATATATTTATGGCATAATTTTGTTGAGTCATTTCAAGTTTTAGTAAAATCGGACATATAGTTCTTCAAATGTATTCCATTACATTACGGCCGATGGGATAAAATAGTTTCAAGCGCTTTTTAATGATGTTACACACATCGAGACATAAAGAAACTGATATGCATTTATATAGGGCAATAAAATATGCATTTTGTAGAATATGCCGCACAAAGAATATTTATTTGTCATTTACAGGGCAACACAAAAGAATTCCGTTACGTAATGTCACAGCGGGGGGGAGGGCATAATTTGCGACAGGTTTACTATAAGTTGCTTCCTCTGTAATAGAAAATACGATTCCATATTGTTGAATTAGACATAATATTTTAACTTATTAAACGGTGTAGTTGTGTTACATTATTCTGAATGTGTTGGAAAGTGTATCATAAACTATGGTTGAAGCACGTTTTTTTCTTTCTTGTGTTCAGTTATGACAAAGAAGTAGTTGAAATTCAAAACCAAATATAAAGACATATTCTTACATTAGCACTTTACCAAGTTTTTTCAATTGGAGTAATCTTAAATATATATGCTTTCTAGGAAGAGTAAATCTAACAACTCATATTTTGTGTATCTGAAGGGGGAAAAAAGTCATATAAAGTAATATATCATATTTTAATATGCATAGATTAGGCTATTTATTAACATATACTTTTTCTTAATACGAGAACATATTTTTAACAAAAGTATTTATTAAAGAAGATGAAAAGTGTTTGTTTTTAAACCCCATGCTGAAACATGAACAAAGATCCTGCTAAAAATATCCGAGAGGAGTTTAGAGAAGTAAAAGTTGAAAGATCTCTTAAACTCGTCTACAAATCTTTTAACAAGAATAATCGTTTACAATATTTTTCAAAAGACTTCATTTTCATCTTATTTCAGCAGCTTAGGCGATAATTTAGAATGTATCTACTCCTAAAAGAAATAAATAAAAGAGAAAATAATATGTAGCTTTTTAAAGAAAATAATAGGGGGCTTTTGTAAAAAGAAAGTTGTTCCAGAATGTCTTTTTATTTAAAAATAATTCTTAATAATACATTTAATGCATCTATTGTGCGTCAAAATGAGTGTTACTTGCAACAAAGGGAATTAAAATTAATGTACCGGGTGATTCAGAAGTTCCGGGAGTTTTGAAATGTTAATAATTAGCAAACTATAAACATTGGAAGTATGCGGTTTTCACAGAAATGCTTAGAAACTTATGGGATTTGTTTTTTCGATGAAACAAACATATTATGTTCGTTACATTTTTTGCCAACAGGTGGCGCTAAAATTGATAGTATTA
Source organism: Maratus speculifer (assembly GCA_964019185.1). NCBI lineage: Eukaryota > Metazoa > Arthropoda > Arachnida > Araneae > Salticidae > Maratus > Maratus speculifer. The sequence goes on from OZ025299.1 coordinate 226,913,920, forward strand.
TTTTTTATGGTATGATAAAGCTCACTAAAAAGAAAGAATTAGTGTCCAAAGGTTATAAATTTTCATTATAACGCCCATAGCTATTAAGTACCGCCGTGAGCCGATACAAAACAGCGTGCACAGCATCTTCAGAGCAGAAAGAAATTCCAGAAGAAATTTCAGTTCATCGTGATTTTACAATTGTACTGCATTCGCACTCACCATGAGCTGATGATTTCCATTGAGTATTGGCAACGAATTCTACCTCATTTACGATTGCAACTGACATTTGGGTACTCCTGCTTCGATTACGATCTTCCAATGAGCCCTTTTCTCAAACTTTGCTTACCATAGCATTTCAGATTTGTAATCGCCATCAAATTTTTTGCAGTTCTAACTTCACGTATTGTACAATCAGAAAACAACTCGACATGCAAAGAAAGCATGTCTAAACATAGCAATTACTCATCAAATTTTGTATCAAAATTTCCTTTCAATACAATTTCAACAACTTAAAAAAAGTGTTTGAACATAAACCACCCTTAAAACAAAAACTCATCAATATCCTAGAAAAGATGCTTAGAAATGAACTCATGTGTCTATATAACGCATGGTATAGGTACATTCAGTCTTGTACAGCAGCGCCACCTGCTGCTAAAAATTGTAACTATATATATTTTAAAAAAATTCATTCTAAACAAAAATCCCACGTGTTTCTGAGCATATATCTGAAAACCGGACCTTTATATTATGCATAGTTTCCTAATTATTAACATTTCAAAACTCCCGAAACTTCTGGATCACCCGGTAGATTAGAATCATGCATCGGGTCGATAATTCCCATTTCAACCAACACTCAGTTTGTTCATGTCGGTTCGTTACTAATATTTGTCAATAGATGGCTGGTTCACCCTGATTGTTTTGGGTTTGAACTTGCTTTGGTAACTCATTTTTTCAAAAGATACTTCACAATATTGATTCATAGGGAAAAAATATAAATATGAATACATTAAACCATTTATGTTTATCTTCTACGTAAAAGCTAAAATTTATGAGAGATATGTACCGAAGAGCCATTACGTTATGAGCATTCTCTATCTATAAAAATGAGCTCGCCCCAAAACAAAACCACGGCTCATGTCGTATCCATCTGTAGAAAGTAGAAAGTGGAAATACAATTTTTCTGTAGAAAGTAGAAATACAATTTTTTTACACATTTAAACGTAATTTTGGAAAAAATTGTCCGAGAGAGCCCCTAACTGAAAACATTTACAAAGATTCAGACTTTAATTCAAATTAATATCAGATTTTGGAAGCTGAATTGCCAGAATCTCCAGAGACAGATTGTAAAATCATGGCCCAGTTGTCATAGTATACTCTTGCATCACCATAACTTTCTAAAATTCACTTATAACACATTAAAAACTTTCTTGAAAATTTTATGCTCGCCAGTTTTTTGCTTAAACTTCTTTGTTTTGGATAGGTTAATAATTGTAAAACCATTAACTGACACTGAATTGCAATACATGAAACCTTAATGGTGAAGACTATGATACAAGAAGTCTCGGAGCTTGCAAGTTCATAGAATCTGGCCATTACAATCATTATAGATCCAATCAAAATCCATGACGAAATAGAAATCGGACAATATGATAATTCTCCTAAACTCACAAGTAATTTTAATTGTAGCATATTTTTATTCCCCTTCATACACGCGAAATTTTTTAAAAGAAGAATAGGTGTTCTCATTATTTAAAGTATTGAGTTTAATAAATCCAGATAGCTCATATAAGTTCAGAAAAATATAAAATCAGAGCATTATATAGACAATATAAATTCAGAGTATTCAGAGCATTTTGTAGTCCACATAAATCACATCTGGTACTAACACTACACCTGTATTAATAAAAGAATAAATACCGGGTGTCCAGTAAATGACTGACCCATTTTGATTGTAAATAACAAAAAAAAAACTGTTTGAGATAAAAATGCGCGGCTTGCTGTATTGTTATTAGAATATAAATAAATTTAAAAATATGCACTTTGTTAATGTAATATAATAATATTTAAAATAATATCTCAATCTCAAGACTCAGGAGGTGAAGTATAATACAGATGGTTCAATCATAAATATCATTTTAAATCACTTTCCGATCAACGTACCCTATTTCTGAAGCTGATTCGAGAGTCGATTCAACATATAGATTCAGATTCGACAACATATAGATTCAGATTCAGCCGAAAATCTCATATTTATGAAAATTAGAGTCATGTGTCTATTCAAACAGTCTGTTACCGCCAGCGCGATATTTTTTCCCGAAATTTGAACTATATTAACAAAGTACATGTTTAAAAATTTATTGATTTTCTAATAACAATACCGCAAACCGCGTATTATTATCTCAAACCGTTTATTTGTCATTTACGTTCAAAATGGGTCAGTTATTTACTGGACACCCGGTATGTCCCTCCATATGTCTGTCTGTTTGTTTGTTGGCAATAACAAGAGCAATCATCGAACAAAGAGGTCCGTGAATTTGGAGAAATATAGACGAAGAATGCACTTTTAAAAATCTTGTTCTACTTTGAACTAAATTTTGGTGCTCAGTAACTGTTACTATGAGAAGGTGAAATCTCCTACCAAAATTTGGAGCTTCCTATTTTAACCTCGTTCTACCTATGCTTCAACAGGAGCTCCAAATATCGGTTCAAGATTTCATCATCTTACAGCGGCAGCTACTTAGCACCAAAATTTGGTTCCTACTAGGACAAGATTTTTAACAACGTGGTCAAAATTCACCGGAAATTCATATTTTTAATATTTGACAATTAGCCAAAATATTAATAAATCTCTTATCGAGTACTAATCAACAAGCTTCGATTTTTTTCCACCAGCTGTATGATCATTTCCTTGCATTTATAGATAAAATGTGTAATTTCATTCAGTAAAAAGAAAATGTCTGTTTTTTTCCCCTCTTAAAATTATGATCGCGTGGCTCAAGATAAAGTAAAAAAATCCCTTTCGGCATGGCCTATAGGCGGAGGTAGATTTCGAAAAGTTTTCATCTCAAAAAAAAAAAAAAAAAAAAAAAAAAAAAAAAATGCCTATTTCTACTTAAATGCTCATTTTGCCAATATATTTTGAATTATATTCTTAGTTTATTTAAAAAATTGACCAATATGCTCATTATATAGTTTTTAAATAACAAAAAACTGTTAATTAAATTCGTTTGACAGCAAAATTGAATTTAAAAATGAGTCATAAAATAACCAATTTATTATTTTAATACATCCACAATTCTTTAATCAAGATCGCTTTGAGAAATTTTGTGCGAAGTGCCCACTTTGACAGATTTTTTAAAATATATATTTAGCCTTTATCAAAAATCTGACCAATACGGCACATTACACAGTTCCTAAATAACAAATAACTGTCAATTGAATGCGTTTAAGAGCAAAATTGAATTTAAAAATGAGTCATAAAATAAACAATTTGTTATTTGAATACAACCTCAATTCTTTTATCATGATCGCTTTAGGAAATTTTTTTGCGAAGTGCTTACTTTGACAGCTTTTAAAATATATATATTCACCCTTTATCAAAAAATCGACGAATAAGCACATTATATAGTTCCTAAGTAACAAAAAACTGTCAATTGAATGCGTGTCAGAGCAAAATTGGATTTAAAAATGAGTCATAAAATAACCAATTTGTTATTTGAATACCCACAGTTCATTAATCATCTCGCTTTGGGAAATTTTGTGCGAAGTGCCCATTTTGGCAGCCTTTTTTGAAATATATTCTGCCTTTATCAAAAAACTGGCCACTCCGTCACATTATATAGTTCCTAAATAAGACAACCTGTAAATTGGATGCGTTTGAGAACAAAAAAAGATTTAAAAATGACTCGGTAAAAACGCAATTTCTTAAATTTCCTCAAATTTTAATCACAACTTCGTGAAATTCTGTTCAAAATACCCTTTTTGGCAGCCTTTTAAAAAAATATATTCTGCCTTTATCAAAAAACTGGCCAATACGTCAAGTTATATAGTTCCTAAATAATAGGTCCTGTAAATTGGATGGGTTTGAGAACAAAAATGAATTTAAAAATGACTCATGAAAAACGCAATTTGTTATACTTAATGAATTTTTTAATGATGAAAACTTCGGGAAATCTGTTCAAAATACCTTTTTTGGCAGCCTTTTTAAAAATATATTCTGCCTTTATCAAAAAATTGGCCAATAAGTCGCATTATATAGTTGCTAAATAAGAGGATCTGTCATTTGGATGCTTTTAAAATCAAAAATGAATTTTAAAATGAGTCAGAATATAAGCAGTTTGGATTTGAGGTTTTTTCTCCAACTCTTATTTTTGTTTAATTTATTTTTGCTATAAGAATTGGTTCTATGAAAAACTTGTCAATATAAAAGTTGTAGATATTATTGTGAAGATATAAAATAAATTTAATTAGATTTAATTGCTTAAGAATTGAGTAAGTTATGGGTTTTTTTCTTTTTCCTCCCCCCTTTTTCTTTTCGTTTTTAATTTTTTTCATCGGTAAAAATTGGTCCTATCAAAAACTTGTAAATACAAAAGTTTTAGATAATATTGAGTACATTTATATAAAATTTAGTTGGATTTGATATCTTCAGAATTGACAAAGTTATGAATTTTTTTCTCCCAAAAACCATGTTTTTTTCGCCCCTTGAGCCCATTTTTAACTTTATCAAAAATCTGTCACGCATAAACTTTTTCCTCATTGTTTAGAAGTAATATAAACTTTAAACTGATTCGATATCTATTTTAATTAAAAAGTTATCGCGTTTTTTCTGTTTTCACAAAAACCCTCCTAACTTCCACCCCCTTGGTCCGATTTTGCCCATTAACGAACTTAACCGAGATTTTATACCCCTTGATTTTATGTAAAAGTTTGATGAAGATCTGAGCATAATTATGGAAGTTATCGTGTCTAGAAGAAAGTGATATACACCGATAGATAGATAGATAGATAGATAGATAGATAGATAGATAGATATATATATAAACTTTTTTACTGATGGTAGTTTTGGGGTCTAGGAGTCATGATTCGTGTAGATCCGCAAAAATTTTTCAGAAATTCCAACATGGGAGACAATGCAATAGGTAGTATTTCATACGAAATCTACCTAAAAAGAAATGAGGACAGTTACGAATACATGATATCATCATGATAGTCATTGTATCTTTTATTTTTTTTTTTTAAATATCAGACCTAAGGATTCTTCACCTAAGGAGACTCAGGTATAGGGCTCGTTATAAATATATTCTGTTATTTTAATCTATTTTGAATTGTATTTTTATTCTGACTCAAATGTTTTAAACACATTTTCATCGAAAAGGAAATTTCTGTTTGAAAATCAATTGCTACTCTTAAAAATTATAGTAATATTAAATATTTCTTATTATTTTTATAAATACTCAAAACAATATATAAACAAATATCCAAAATATTGGGGAAAAAAGAAATCGTAAATAATTAATTGAAGAACTGAAATAGAAATTAAAAAATTTTAGAGTTTTGAGACAAAATCCCAAACTTTAAAGATAAGTTATTAACAGAGTGATATTTACATATTCAAATTTACCATAGATTAAAAATAAGGATAAATGGTTTCCAATAGAATATTCTAAACAACTTCATATATAATAATGTCTGATATTCTTGAAAAATATAAAAAATAAAATTCAAAGTTGTGATACATTTTTCTGTAGAAACTACGTACAGTACATAAGACAAACATAATAAAAAAGAAAGAAAGAATACGTCACACATAAATTATGAAACACTTTTAAATTTTGCAAAATATTGTAACGAAACTTGAACATTTAATTAGTAAAAGGAAAATATAACAGTAAAATATTTAGAAAATACATACTGCAGTAGAATTCCCCATTTCAACAGTAGATAATGCACTAGAATTCTTTTCAGCAATTCTTTGTGTTTGTATAAATTCCATATAATATTCTAAAATATAATTCTGATACAAAATTCAGATTGTACATTTGAAAAAATATTTTCGACATCTTCTGTCCATATATAGTAGCTTAAAATACACTGGTGAGCAAAATTTAAGGTCGAATCCCAAAATGCCAATTTTCAAGGGATTATCAAGCGTTAATTTTCTCGCGAATATTCAAGAGGAAGTAGTATAATTCAAATATTTACTATCCCTGTATAACAGTTAATCTATATAATATCTCATCCAAGTCAAACATGGTAACAAGAGTCACAGTCACTACGGCGAAAAAAAATATCAATTTCCATACGTCTTTTTTATGAGTCTCAAATGACTACTATATGTGACTCCAATGACAGGTCACTGCGACTGGTGCTTTGTGTTTAGTCAATAGCTGGCTTTACAATATCGTTTTATTGAGACTCTCATGTAACTGTCATTTGGAGACTCAATTTCAAAGTCATTGTGAATGTTGCATTATGATAAATCACCAAATAATGTCACATTAAAGTCACATGATTACTTTCTGTCACAAGACTTTGTCAAATGGTGACAGAGACCCTACTGTGAAGTAACCACTGTGAAAAGTGGTGAAAAGTCACCATGTGACTTTAATGGGACGTTATTTGGTAATTTATCATAATGCAACGTCCTCAATGACTTTGAAATTGAGTCTCCAGACGAGATGACACACGAAAGTCTCAATGAAACGCCAATGTAAAGTCACTTGGTGACTCGCCGCAAAGCAGCAGTCGCAATGACCTGTCAGTGGAGATACATATAGTAGTCATTTGAGACTCATAAAAGAACCGTATGGAATTTCCTATTTTTTGTTTCGACGTAGTGACTGTGATTCTTGTCACTACGTGTGACCTGAATGAGATGTTATATGGACTAGCTGTTATGCAGGGATAGTAATTATTCGAATTATATTATTTCCTTTTGAATATTCTCATGAAAATTATCGCTTGAAAATCCCTTGAAAATTGGCGTTTTTGGACTCCTCCTTAAATTTTGCACACCAGTGTATTTAGTAAAGCCATGTATAAAATCTACAAATTTTTATACACTTCACATATTAAGCTAAAATTACAGACAGATAGAAATGCGCAACACAACCAAGATGACAACAATTAACCATTCATACACAGTAATAAATTATTTTTTGGGGTATCCCTGTTTATGAATTAATTTATATACTACAGATATATCTTAGTACTATACTCACTAAATGCTGCAAAATGTATGACGTAATTAAAAAGCATCTAAGCATTTAAGTACTTCACGCCTCTAGATAGTTATGCTTACGAAATTTTTTGGTTGTAAGCTATGGAATTTTCACATTGCACGTATTGTATTTATATTTCTTTAAAAGACCGCTGCACTGAAACTCCTGATCTCGATAAGCCTTGTTAACCAATAGGAAAAGTTTGAAGCTCTATTACTCATTACCTAATATAGTTGAGGACCCCAGAAGCCAAAGAGTATAAATGACAAAATTGAAAAAATAAATGAAGTGCACAGATGACCTGGAAATAAGCTTTATTCATGTCAGGTAATGAAATATAAGTTGTTTTCTAATTATGTGCTGCGTTCTGGTTATCAACACTTTTGCCGAATGATAATCAATATTGATTAATTATAAAAATTAAAGAAAATTGTACTCTTCTTTTTTTCCAGTTATTGAAATAAGAGTTCAACGTCTTCAACGAATCAATCAGCAGTTTCTTATTTTAATTCATTCAATTATTATTGATATTCAAATTTAACGTCAATTTATCTTTGAACTCAATTTACTCTAAATCGAATTTTTGTCACTTGTATCTCTTGGCTTCTAAACTTCAATTATTAAAATACCGCTTTCACCATCAATAAGTAGGCGTCACATGCCAACGATCTGCGTTTTTAAAAATCATCTACTCAAACTTAATATTTTTAAAAATATGATAAAACTTATTCATATGGAAAGTTCAATTTTTATAAGTATTTTTTACCTACATAAAAATTAGGGAGACAAAACGCATATTATCGGCATCTAATGTCCACTTTATGAGGATAAAAACGGCATTTTAATAATTATATTAGATAATAAGTAATCGCGCCTCAAACTTTTTCTGTACTCTAACATGGGAATTCGTGATCAGTGAGTTTCAGTGCAACGGAGCCTTAATGGTGTATGTAAAATTTCCTTAGAAGCCATCTACAAATATAAACCAGGCCAAACTTTTTTAGTAGCAACTCCCAATTTTGACTATATATTTTAAAGAATCGGTTCAGAATATGACTAGAAACGAAACTTAAAGTCATTTGGAAGATAAGGTTTTGAATTATAAACGTTCAAAATTCAGAACTTCTAAGGTTAAATTACATTTTCATATTTTTATTAATATCCCCTGAAATTATTATTCTAATGTGACAATTTCTTGCAATGGCTATAATAATGACAAATCCAAACACACAATTTGTAATTTAATTTCTTTTATAATATGAATTATGATGTGTGAAATTAATATCAGAAAAAATAGTAATACGAAACTGCATTTTTTATAGTGCGTAAGTGATATTGACAGTTTTAAACAATAACTAAATCGCAAGGAACATTTTAAAGATGTATAGATTTAAGGATGAGATTTTTGCGTTTTTGCGCTCCAGTATTGTATTAGAGAAAATGTTGTTCTGTTAAATTGCACCCCAGTATTTTATTAGAGAAAATGCTGCTCTGTTAAATCGCAAAAATGTTCCGATTAAATGAAATAATATTTTCTCTAATAAAATACTGGTGTGAAAATCGCAAAAATCTCATGCCTGATAGATTTCAAAAAACTTATTTTGAGTAAAAATGTTCTTGCAATACACCATGACAATATTTTCATGACCTACCTCTATAAAAATACACTTTTTTCCAATTAAGATGCAATATATTGATATTTTAAACACTTTTTAACATATTTGAAATGCGTTTATGATTTCAATTTGTGTTTTTGTCTGGCCGTCTGTTTCATCTGTCCTTTTGCTTGTACTCAGTAAATGTACTTGGATTGACTTTTAATTCATGTATGTTAATGAGGTTTATTATACAATTTTACACAAAAGGTTCGTTACATTACTGCTTGTGTAAAAAAATGTTGTAACTGGTGATCGCCACAGACTGGGACAAAGTGATTTTTTTCCATGAATTTACACAGAGGAGTGTTAATCAAGTCTGTTCACGATTTCCAATGCAGCAATTTTATTAATTTTATATAAAGTTTTAATTTTATACAGTCTTAATTTAAAATGATAAAATTTTAGATATTTTTATGTGCTTAACGCCTAACTGAAACCACTAAGTATGGCTGGGAGGCAGGGATACAAGCGCTGTGCCAGAAATGACCGATTTGCACCAGTTAATTTTTAAAGTGTTTTATCGTTTTATTTAATGACAAGATTTCTGAGATTTAATAAAGCAAATAATTCAATTACATTTTAGTGGTTAAAATCAGCCCTTTTTGGCGCAGCGCTTGCATCTCTGATGGGAGGGAAACGCATAGAATGCATTTTTTAAATATTTTTTTTTTATTTAGGGTAGTAAATAAATAGTTCATTTCCATAGCAATAAATTGTTTTTAATGAAAATATTTATTGAATACGTATTCTTGTGCATGGCGCCACAAGAAATATTTCTGGCATGCATATTTGTGTGTGATGAGATTCAATGTCTTAAACTGCTTATTTAGATATGTTGTGTCCTTCTATAAAAATTTTTAATTTCTTGACAATATGCTGTTAATGTTGGAAAGTATTTAATAATCTATGTCTGATGCATTACTTTTCTTTTTTGTTTGAAATTTAACAAGAAATTGTTACACGAAAACAAAAAACTCGTATTTTTGATAAAGTCTATCATCCCCTTAACGTAATCATTAGATACTTAAAATCAGTTTCCTTACCTAATTACTTTATACTGGATCGAACTTATAGTCTGTAAGAAAGTACAGGAAATTGCATATTAGCAACGCAATAATGAACTAATTTTTTCTTTTTATTTTCCTTTGTATTTTTAAATTTCTAATAATATGTTCAATAACTACAAGGTAAACTTTTCCCAAACAGCAGCGAAATTGACATTTTTTGATTCCTTGCCAAAAACTGACGGGATATTAAAATATTTTGGCAGCGTTTCCAATTTTCGATTCATTCAGGTCATTAATGGTCGATCAGTGGCTCTGGTCATAGATTTGAAAGTGTTATCGACGCAGAAAATTCTCAGAATAGAACCAACATAAATGGGTTATAAATATTTCCTCGGAAGTCACTCAATTTCAGTCTATGAGAATTGTTTTCTTTATTTTCCCGCGTAAACATTGGTAGTTGAAAAATTCTCTATAATTTTCACCCTTTCACGATTAATTAAAAAATACTTTGAGGTATAAAAAGCTCATTAAGCGTGAAGCTTGTCAAATTTAAGTTTTACTGGAATTTTTATTCTCAGTAAGTGATATCCTAAGGTTTCATTCTTGTTCAAATAACTATTACAAAATTTCAAATTCATTTTATTCCTGTCTTTCTTTTTCAATGGATAGTACAGATACATTAAAAAATTATCGTTCACAAAATTTTGGAAAAATATACGTCGTATTACTAAAAATTATTTTTAAGAATAAATATGATTAATAAAATAAATATGACCTGTAATTGACACGAACCATATTATGAGAAACCAATAACTGACACAAAAGTGGGACCGTGTCTGACACTTTAATTAAAAAAAAAGAAAACAAAATACACATTTTGTGTTTTATGGAATTTATGCTTTAAAAATACGTTTATATTAATTAGAAAAACAAAATACTTAAACATTATTTACATATTATATCATATTACAGACGCATGTGTCCTTTTTTTCATATTTTAAATTATTAGTAATGCAGATAACCAGTAACTGACGTTTACATTCCAGTCACTGACATGCAGTGTCAGGCACCCTGGTCGAACAGCTTACATTTTAATGGAGTTTACTACAGGATGAATCTATTATTATGTTTTTTAAACGGTTAAGATAAGAGATTTCAATTTTTTTAAATATAACTATGGAAATTAGTGAAATGAAATTCCTGGAATCAATAACTGGCTCCTCCCATCCTGCTAAATTTTAAGCTATAGATTATAGCTCCAATGTATCATAGGCATTTTTAACTTATTTCTACAAGTATAATTCTAAAAAAGTTTAAAATGGTTGCATTATAATTAGGTTAAAATAATCACTACCTTAATTTTAGAAAGAAGACGATTGTTTCAAAATGGCATTTTTTGTGTTTGCAAGAGTTCCGTCCTCACTGAAATATGTTTAGCCTACTAGTGGTGAATAAATTGATTACAAAATAAGAAGTGTTTACGTTATCATTAGTTGACACTGCTTTGCAGAATTTTGGAAAATGCTTCTTTCAATTAGATTTCTGCTGATGGTCTCTTACTGGTTAAGTGTAAAACACTGGGGTTCCTCTCTATGTCATTTCGTGAAACTAACGACTATATATTTTAAAATAATACTAGCGTAACAATAAAATTTCGAAAATATTTTGAATGCGTGTGAAAAACGTTGTATTTTTTAAGAGTATTAGCTATTCATAATAATTTTTCAGCATTTTTTCTTTTCAAAAATTATTGGTTCGAAAAAGTAGCCATAATGTTTAAATCTAAAAAAAGAGAAATACGTGTATAAAATAAAAGTCTCAGCAATGCTGATTTTACAATGGTGTGAAGAAAATGTTTTAGTTATTTTTATATTGTTCTTAAGTATTGAAATATAAAGGAAGTTATATTAGAATATATGGGTGATTCTCAAAATAGGAGACTTTTTCAAAAGTGAAATCTTAAAAAAATTACTGTTAGCAAAATTTCTGAAAAAAATAGATGTTGTTAATACAGTATTAGGTATACTTTACATGTAGTCAGCAGAGCTAAATATTTAAAAATTAACTTAAGAAAATAATTAGTATTTTTTGAGCCAGGGTTAGTTTCGAGGAGTGCACCCCCTCCCTCTTCGGACCCATATCCCTTGTGATGATAATTGGCCGTCACAAAAGAAACAATCAAGTAAGATATTCTTTTGAACATGTGTATATTCGAGCAAAAAAAGAATTTTTCGATTAGTTTGAACTGAGACGGATCAGAGGGTTATCAAGTTATAAATGCAATTTATGCGAGAGCAACCAGTAAATATGGCATATCTTTTCACAGCTGAATTGTTTTCAAAAAGTGAAAAGTTAATATAGGTTAATCAGGGATACAATGACCTACAACATCATTTTTGAAAAGGCAGCTGAATGGATTAAGATTGTCATAGTAATCAATTAGTTGCATTTAGTTAAAAATCTATAAACTATTAACATTCCCTTATATATACACTTAAGTGCAATGTGGTTTTATGTATTTATAATTTTGATGAAAAGTCTTGATTTTTTTGTGCCTCTCTATCTATAAGCATTGTTCAAAACTTTAGACAAAAATTATACTTGTAAATTTTTTCAAAATATTTTGCTTTGTATTTCAGGTTTGGATAAAGTTGATAACCACCTCTGTCATTTTCCGGATAATTTTACATTTTATATAAAGAAAGGTCCATGTACTTTAAATTTCGTAACATATCTTCATAATTGTTTCAGTTATGGACAAAAAATTGAGTTTGTAGTCAAGTGAGAGACAAACTCTTTTTTATAGAATAAATGCATTTTCAGACCAATTTTCTATACAAATATTATTAGTTTTTGTTTGAACTACCACATCTTAAAGTTTATCAGATCTTTTTTAATCACCCTACATATTCTCCCGTACGTGGGAATAATTAAAACAGTAAAGAAAAACAGATTTTTTTTTTAAAATATGCAAAATATTCTTAAAATTACACATAAGAATTAAATAAATGTTTTATTTTTAAAATAAGAACTAAAATGTAATAAATAAATTCGTAAAATGTGAAAACAAGAATGATCATTTACTAAAATTTCAGTTTTAACGTCGTAATCTATTGATTTTTTTATGTTATGAAACTTTCTATCAATTTATAAATCTGTTTTCATACTTTAATTTAATCAGAATGGAATACTTTTGCTTAAGTAAAATACTTAATAAATATTAAAGTAATACAACAAGCTTGGATTTTAATCTGTCGAACAGACATTTACTTACGAAACATTAGTTTTCCCGCATAATCTTCTCCATTCTAGAGTATAGTATTATTTCTGAAAATTTAATCTACATATCGCTAATGTATAAAGCTTACACAGTAAGCTTGTAATGTATCTGCTTACACAGATTAACAAAAGAGGATTTAGAGCATCTTTCGAAATTAGGAAAGCTCATTATTTTTCATTTTCCTTTTATTATAACTCAGATCTGACAATTTTTGTTATAATACTCAATATTATGTCTTCTTCCGAAACATATTTCACATTCATAACATAGATAATTGTAAAATAATGATTTTCCAATTTATCATATTGATAGCGTAAAGGATACACGTGTATCTCTCCAATTCATGGCTTAGTTCAGATTATAAGTATATTAAAGGCTTAATTCCATGCAGCGCTTGTGAAATTTACTTCATTCACCCATTACCCAAACATACATAATACTGATAAATTAATAATCTCATAGGATAGAAGCCAGAGTGTTATACCATACGCCTAGAGAAAATAGATTTAGGGGAAGGTGGTCTAAAATGATCGTAAAGGGCAAAATGATCCACCTATGTTTTCGTCTAAACAGGTCGCGCTATCTGCAGAGTAGCACACAAACTAGTTGTGTCAATTGAAGAAGAAGCAATGACGGTATTCAAACGTTTGCAATATAACGCGTTTGACTAGAATTATTTTAAAATGTGGGTTTTACAACATCTGTTATAAGATAAGTACTAATTTTCATGTTTAATTAGATAAACAGTCTTTCAAGTATAAAAATATGATTTGGTTTAATTAATAGAGTATATTTTTAGATGTGAATTACACTTGCTGAGTTTCTCGTCGTCAGTAAATTACAAGACTTAAAATTCGCAGTCAGATTGCCGAATAAAATGATCCATTATGCAGATCGTTTTACTAGAATTTCTTTAGCTGAAAAAAAAAAAAAAAAAAAACTGTTCCGTGCTGTTTTGGGGCGCGTGAAGACTATTGGGCTAGGTCACACGTTCGGGAAATTTCGATTAGTAGGTCATTTTTGGGTCATTAGGAGTAATTCTTATTAATAAAAACTTTTATCTAAAAACGGCGCTAGCAATATCGACTAAATTTTGTATTCTACCGTTTTGGACTACAAGAAGATTAGTTGGGCTAACGATCACATGCACGAGAAATTTTAACAAAGAGGTAAGTTTAGTGTACAGGCAAGCTAATATTATTTTTAAATTTTTTAAAATAGTTTTGACTAAATTTCGTATCCAACCGTTATCGAGCACGAGCAGACCATTTGGCTTTCATTTTCAAGAAATTCCGTTTGTGGGTTATTTTGGGACGTTAAGGATCAGGATAAAGCTATACAAAGGATCTAGAGATTTTGAGTTGTATTTTGTAACTTTTGAGCACGGGAAGACCATTCAATCATATCACATATTTGAGAAACCTCGAATAATGAATCATTTTAAGGTAATTACAAGTCAGGCTAATTTTATCTAAATATATTTCTAATCGATTCTAACTAAATTTTATATCTTATCGTTTTAAAGTAGGTGAAGATCATTATGTCCATTTTCGGGAAAATTCGATTAGCAGGTCACTCTGGGATCACAACGGGCCCACCCATTTAAATGATAATGAAGGCTCAAACAGTTATTAAGTTGTTTAAACTTTAGCAGTAAACGAAGCCGTAAATTTAAGAACATTTCTGAAAAATTGGTGACAGTTGGAGAAATATTGGATGCATTTGGCTTGAAAATCACTTTTCAAGATTACCAAACACATAGTTGTCATCAAATGTAAGAATGTCGACAAAATTGGCGAAAAATTAGGATTTTAGCATGTGAAGGAGTTTTCTGGTGATTCCCAAAAGCAGCCAAGAGGCATATTTTAATCAATCCGAGTCCAACAAAAAATGTATTTCGGAATTAAGTCCGGACATTATAAATATATAGATAACAAAAAATTTTGAAATATGTATATAGTTTTCATATGGATTGTTTTTGTAAATACAGTGCCAGCAAAAAAAAAAAAAAAAAAAAAAAAAAAAAAAAAAAAAAAAGACACTTGGCGATTTTTGACGTTTTGTTAAATATCTAGAAATATACATTAGGAATTATTGTGAAACTCCAGATGTGTAAACAAATCCCCCATAATCCCATAGGGAAAATTGAAAAACAACGAAGATCTTTTGAATAACCCTGTGAAAATTAATTTAGCAAAAGCGTCCAAACTGCAGATTATGATTAAGTGGCTAATTGTAATAAACTGTGCTCATTTTTATGAATATAACATGCATAATTGAAGAACAATGAAGGTTTTTATAAAACGGTCCCAAATTTTGCCAAGTTTTTCTTATAAATTGCAGTTTTTAATAAAAAAACAATGTTCTTTTCAGAAAATATGACAACATGTACATATGAAATGTACATATGAAATTATGTACAAATAACATTGTACATAACACCTTGTATTCAAAATTAGAACATATTAATAATTGCATGCAAAATGAACAGGTTTAATAAATCAGGGTTCAGTGCGCATGCGTGAGCTCATTCAAAATATAATTTGCATAATGTGTTAGCTAAATGTATAGAGCAACTTTTTTGAAAGACTCAAAAACATAGGTTGAAAATTCTGAAAATTTTCATCGATAGAATAAGATCAAAGTCCGCTATTCCCAAAATAAAACAAAAAAATGAAGAGCTGTATCCAAATATAGTAGTCCGTGCAATGTTGTGTAGACACTAATCAACGCAATTTGAATACAGACCCTCATCTTTTTGCTTCATTTTGGGAATAACTAATTTTGATCTTATTGACAATGACAGGAAAAAATAAGTATTTTTCGTTATAGGAGTTGCCAAAAATTAAAAAAGAAACACAATAAAACTCTTACTACATCAATTACTTTACTATTGCAAGATTTGTACGTAAAAAATAAAAAAAAATAGTTTGGCGAATTAAAAAAAATTAAATATTACATAATAACTTTCCTCTGGCAAGATTTCTACATGAAAACGAAAAATGAAATAAATAGCTTGACGGATGTTTTTAAAAAAGGAAATGCTACATCATATTGGAAATATAAAGGACGAAAAGCAGTTCAATATATAACGTCATGTGGGTTTGTAAATACGTATTGAAACATGATAAAAACCAAACTATGAAAATATTGGCATATTTTAACAATCTGAAGTTCTTTGATTTTGTTTCGCCATTTTTAAATCTATTCCATATATACATGCATGTGTGTATGCATGTATATATTCGAATTTTCTCAAAAGGTTTAGGTCCCTAGAGCAAATTTTTTGTGATGAAACTGAGTTTATCTCTAATATTGATTTAGCTTGTGATGGTGAATTAGCACTTAATTTCGAAATCTACCTCCGCTTGTACGCCGTGCCGGCAAGGATTTTTTTTTTTTTTTTTTTTTTTTTTTTTTTTTTTTTTTTTTTTAAGAGAAATTTGAAATTTTTTCTATTTGCATAGAAATCGAATCATGGAACGTACAATTAAATCATAATTGAATGATTTCTAAATTAGAATGTCTTTTATCAAATGTTTAATAAGTATTGGCTTTATATAATTACTGTTTAGTAGAAGATCCTATTGAGACTAACCGATTTACAGAACATAGGTGAAAACCATTTTATTTATTGAAAGCTCTAGTAGATTATTTACTTTTAACATAAGGTACCCTGGGGTAATAACGCCACGTTAAGGTTCTACCAATTTTCACGGCTCAGTTTTAGTTGGTATTTTTCAAACAAATGTATGATTTGATACAGCAACTCATTGACTATCTATATATAAAAAATAATTTAACAGATATGTATTCATAAAATGTAATGGCGTGATTTCTTGACCAATGCTATTTGGCGTTATTACCCACCTATATGGGTAATAACGCCATGCAAACAAAACTGTGAAATAAGATGGAATAATTGCATGTAGATTGCCCAATTCTAAAAATACAAACTCTACAAACTTAGAAATTGACAAATTGCATTCTAAGCTATTGAAAATGTTCAATTTTTTGTGAAAGTGTAAGAAAAATAAAGGTGTGGTGTGTGGGGGGGGGGAGAGGATGAGGCAAAAGAATATCAGACCGTGAGCTTCTTTTTGCTTAAAAAGGACCGCTTAAATCGAATTATTAGAAACATTGCACAGTTTTAACTGCGTTTATTTGAATCAGTATTTAGGATGTAGATCGGCCACTGTAGGGAATCAACCGGGTATTAATGCCAAGGATTGGCGTTATTATCCCATTACAGTTATTGCGCTGTACATTTTAAATTACAAATTATCTCGAGAAGATATCCAAAATCTTTAACAACATTTTAATAGACTATGAAATATACTACAAATTTATGTAATTAACAAAGTATTTCCGGATAAAAAAAATAGTCTTCACATCACAAAACGTATCTCGCTAATTTTAGATCAGGCGCTAATTTTAGTTGCTTGTAAAAACAATAAGACCTAAAAATGAAACAAATTAACTTGAAGCTGTTTTTTGCGATTTATATGACTCAAAACCCTTCTGCGCGGAGCACATGGGCGTCATTTACCAGATTATTTCATAATTATGCAAAATATTAGCACTTGGCGTTATTACCCCGCCTGGCGTTATTACAAAAGACCACCTTATTTTTAAATTGACCACTAACAAGACATCTGAGAAATATCAATAATATATCCAAATAAGATTTTTTTAAATGATTAAAAGCGATACCTTTTGATTATTCTTATGTCAACCCGCCAAAGCTTTCGCTATTTACAGTAACCTTTTTCTAATTTTTTTCTAGCGTAGTTCGGTTTCATGTCTGTTTAATTTGAGTTTTATTTTTATTTTTATTTAATTTTTGGCGAAGTTTTTGTCATGGAGCATGAGCCGATAAAAATGCTGAACTGTTTGTATTGTTTTAGCTCAAAAAAGTTAATCTTTTGTAATCGGGATGCACTTGATAGAGATTGATTTTTTTTAAAAAAAATAAGCGCTTAAAAATAATATTAAAAACCATAAAAAATCAGGATACAAAGAGCGATTTTAAAATAATTGCATTTAAGAGCATTTTTTCTTTATATGATATCTTTATTTATTTACATATCGTTACTTTGTAGTGTAAAACATGAAATTGTGCGACGTTTAAAAGTTTAAAAAATCGTTATAAAAGACAGATTTATTTGTCAGGTGTTGTCACAATCGATATAATGTCAGTGTTATTCGTTGACATACTTTTTTCTATGTTACATAGATAAAGATTGTCACCATTTTCGTGTGAATAAAAAAATTTTCTAAAGGAATTAAACAAAACTCAATCTAAAAACTGTTTAAGTACCTATCTCTAAAATTTTTCTTTCTTAAAGAGTTTATTCTTTCTAAAACCATTTTGGAAAACTCATTAAAGAATACTATTTTTAGTAAATTATGTTCTGAGAAATTTATCTGTATACGCAATTGTTTTTTAATGCAGAAGTAGTGGAATACAGCATTGAGAATGGCAGGTAAAACATTTAGAATTGTTGAGTGCATAAAATTAAATCCCAACAGATTAGAAATTTCATTCAAGTAATATGCATACCTAAAATAGAAGTACCCTGCTATTTTGAGTCCTGTAGTTACGAAAAATTAATTAATTTTTTCAATGCTATTCATTAAAAGTAGCATTATGATTTATTTATAAGCTTACTTTACTAACACATAAATGGAGAAAGTACGAAAATAGAAGCATAGCATTTCACTATGAACGTGGTAATGGAATAAGCTTCCCGAATTAAACCAGTGTTAGTTATTTAAATATTTCTACAATCAAAAAAAGAACGTAGAATAATATTTTTTAATACTGGAGACAGATAAGATCAAATTTTGCTATTCATAATGTGTGTTTGTAAATGTTTATATTATATATACAGGGATGCCTCATATGGCTACATTTTATTATATTAGCTACCATTATTTTTAACTACCATTAGCTACTTATATTATCTACCATTATTTATTACTAATCGCCGTGGTAGATTAGTAATAAATATTCGAGGTATATTATTGTTACTTAGAAATAGACAATATATTTATAATAAGAAATAGTTACTAATGGCAGCTCTGCATACAGTGTACTAACTACCTTAATTTGATAATTTGTGCTAAGCATTTTTAACAATAAAGAGTATGCACTTTCCATACTTCACAAGTAGTTTTTCCTTCCAAACTTAACTAATAATAATTATTTATGTCAAGTTAGCGGGTATATTCCTACATTAAAAATGCCATGATTTTTTGTAAATGATAGTTAAGCAAAACTATTTTTGAAAATAGATTCACTTGAAAATAGAGCATTATAATTTATTTATAAGATTACTCTACCGAAATATAAAAATATAAGTGTATCACTTTATTATCAGCTTAATAATGGAATAAATTTCTGAATAACAATCTGTTTTGGATATTAAAATACTGTTAGTTATTTAAAAAATCCACAATTACAAAAGGTGGACAGATAAAGATACATTTAAGTGCCCGAGATTAAAAAATTCAATTTGGTGAATTTTGATATTTAAAATGTATTTTTGAAAATGTTTCATATAATATATTATTTGTCTAAATGCAATAAATTATACTAGACTAACAATAAATAGATTAACTGAGAAGGTTGTATTTTATGAAATCATGCAATATTTTTCTTGGAAATTTTCTTTTTAACAAATAATCTAATGCTTGCAAATGGTAAAATATCGTTTATATAGGCCTAATTTAGAAATATTGTAGGTTTGTGTATAGTTGTTAGGAAAAGTTATTTTCTTTTTGTGTGAATTAATTTGCAGGAAAGTTGCATTATGATTTATATATAAGCTTCGTTTACGAACTCATAAAGAGATAAATATGAAAATAAAGCATAATATTTCATTACAATAGTGATAATAAATACAATAAATAGACGGCTTTAGATATTAAAACTTTTCGAAGATATTACTTACTCGTGTTTATTTGAAAATACATTTATTCAACCTGTTACTGCTGTGAAACTTAGAGACGACTTACACATGAATTAATTAATTATGTTTCTACTGCCAAATTACATCAAAATACAAGCATGTCAAATTTCTGAAGAAGAAACAGCTTCAAAAAATAAGATTGTTACTTATTTAACTATCCACAATTTAAAACAAGGCATAGAAATGATAATTTTTAAGCTAGCGATTAATTTTTTTTTTTTCTAATGCTTATTTTTTGCTTAAATTTGGTGATATAATTCGAACATTTTTATCACACATATTTTATAATATGTAACATATCTAAACAGCACAAATGAATTTTTCGCGTAAACTTCGGTAAAATGAGAAGTGCACCTTACTGCAATAAGTAAAAATGAGGAAACTTTTTGAATTATGTGACTATCGATGCCATGAATGCTAAATGAGAATAAAGTGACTTAAAAATTAGCAAATATTATGTTCATGGTTAAACATTTTTTGATAATAAATATTTAACATGCATACCATCTCTACACACAAAAAAGACAAATCTAGGGAAATATAATACAACTATGAATGACAATATGCATTAGCTGCTTCGAGTAACCCCTGTTTCCGAAAATCGTTCTTTATCTTTACAAACCTCAAAAAGAATATAATTTTGATATTTAAAGAAATATTCATAGAAACGGAATTCCCTTTTCTGCCATGATTTTTAGAAACGTTTCCGAGTATTTTTTATATTATATTGATAAGTTCTCTGAAAACGAAATATTGATCTTTAGGATGCTATCTAATCTCAATTAGGCATTTTCAGCTGCATAATTGATTCCATAAATGAAAGAATAATAAATAGTATTAATTTAAATATTAATATAATGCTGTTTATTTATGACGTTTGCTTCTAAAAAAATGCTTGTTGAAAATGAAAATATTTACTTGAATGGATAGCATAAAAAAATCCCATATTTTGTGTTGAAAATATTGATTACTATACTATAAAATGAAATATTTCTGAAAATCTGTGGTAACAAAACAAATTTCTGTTTTTATAAATATTTCATAAGGGGGTCCGGGACACATTTTAAAGTAATATTTATTTATTAAACTAAAATTTTGAAATTTTTCGTGTTGGTTAACCATATTATTTGTAAGCAAAATCCCATTTAAACTTCCCCTAATCTTTTTTTAAAAATTTTAATTTAAAATTTATTAAAAAAGTGGGATTATTTAAAATCGTTATAATTCAAAATATTATCTGTAGAATTTTAATTTCTTTTCATTTAAATAAAGAAAAAGACACAAGCTTTAATTTTAATTCAGCATTTTAAAAAATATTAGTTTGAATAAAAATTAAGAATATTTGAAGTTAAAAAAATGATTTAGCTTTTTTAAAAAAAATCACATCTTCAAAAGTAGGTACTATATTTTAGTTTGCCGAATCAAAATTAATGTAAAACAATTGAAAAAGACATGTTCTAAGTTTGAACAAGTTATCTTTAACGGTTCTTTAGTTATAACAATTTAAACACAAAAAGTGAGGAAAAAATAAATATTGAAGAAAAACGCATTTTCACAGTAAGTCATTTTCTATGACAAACATTGCTTAAAATCTAGATTTTGAAAATAATCCAAAAAGAAAAAAAAAATCCTGTTCCAGTTAAGATAGAAATATGATTTAAACGTCATTTTAAGCAGAATAAAAAGATTTTAGAAAATTTGAAAACTTTTGTGTCCCGGACCCCTTAAATGTAGAAAATATATTGGTTTCTAAGGTTTCTTAAATAGGGAGATATTTTTCGTAATCTGGGTAATTCAGTAGAGTTTATTCTATATTTTAGTTCGTGGTTATATTATACTTTTTTACATTAAGCAATATTTGCTTTCTTCTCTTTATTAGTTTTTACAGAATATATTATTAAACATTTTCATTTTGATCATTTAAAAGACGCAATGTTTACATAACTAAAACATTTTTATCACAAGATGCGTATATTCTTTGGAATTTCCAAGCACTTTTCAGCTGTTATTTAGAATAAGGAAATTTCCGTTAAAATTCTTTGCATATGAAGCGTGCATTTTTTTTTTAAATTTAGAAATTCCAAATTTATACCAGAAATATTTGCTTTATTTAATGACAGACGTTTCGTGATTAAAATTCTTTGTTGAGAATTTCTAAATGAAAAGCAAATTCCTAAAATGGATGTATATAAGTGTTTATTATGCAAAAATGTTAATATTTAAATTGTGCAATTCACAATCACTACGCTTATTTACAGAATTTGAAAGATATTTTTTTATTACATTAATTCAACAATTTTATTAAATAATATACGTACATTGATAGTATCTACTGTTATTTATTTTTAATAAAGAATAAAATCATTTGTAAAAACATTTCCACGTACAAATTACCAGTTTGATTACACTCCAGGTCTGGCGACTGTTTTTATATTCAATCGTATAACAATTTACCAAATAAAAAGAAAAAGTTCTTTTTAAATTATCTTACGATAAATTCATGCTAAAGATCATTTCTCTAAAAGTAGTAGAATTTAAAAAACAGTCCACTAGGTCGAGTAAGTCCCACTGTTAATGGTTTAAATGATACCGTTTTAAGTGCTTGAAATTTTATCTGTATCATCACTTTGAAAGAAAAAAACAGATGTCTTTTAATTTACGAAAATGCACTAAAATTCCGATTGAATGAGTGCAACAACCTCTTCCGAGTCTACCAAGCTTCCGAAAAGCATTCCTTTACCTTTAGAAACTTGACAAAAGCAGGGGAGGTGCCCAAATATGAACCACTTTTTGTTGATGTAGTTTTTTTTATTATTTTCAAATGCTCTTTTTAAACAAACAAACAAACAAAAAAAAAACAGTTGTGGAGCCATTTCTTTCCTATAAGATTCTGGGGTTAAGTTTGTTCAAAAATTAATACAGCTTGAAAAAAAAAATGTGTGGTGTGTCATTTGCAGATTTCAGCGAAAGAAGTTCTTAATATGGAATACACTGGTACACTGTAAAAAAAAATCTGTAAAGTTAGTAAGATTTTTCTTGCAGACTTGTATTCCTAGAACTTTTCATGTAACTGTAACACCAAAACCTTATGTAACCTTCTTAGGTTGCATGAAATTTTGCTGTTATCGTTATATGAAAATTTCTTGGAATACAAGTCTACTAGAAAAATCTTGGTCACTTTACAGATTTTTTTCTTTTTTACAGTGTATGTCACTCATTGTTATATTCTGCATCCACACCAAGAATGTCAAAGAAAATCAAGATTCAGGATATTAAAATAAATCTTTCACATAAAATAAATTTATTAGACTAAAGTATTTAATCGAAAAAAAAAATCTAAAATATATAGTAAAACTGGTGCAAAGAATCGCTTAAAAAAATTCTTAACTTAAGGTTACGAGCTTGAGATAGCAAATCAAAAGTGTTCAAATGTTATGAAGAAGTATAAAATAGTTAAGAAAGTAGCAATAAAGAAATAAAAGTAAGCAGAAGAAAACAAATAATCAGTGGCGTAGCTAAGGGGATGGGGGGGGGAAGGGGAGCGTCCGCCCCGGGCGGCGAGGCCTTGGGGCGCCAAATTCAGAGAAGTTGAAACTGAAATTATCCACATATTTTGATAACACATAAAATTGTTGATTTTTTTTTTTAAATTGTCTTTTATCTGAATGTTTTTTAGTAATATATTTTGTTATATCCAAATAATGAAAAAAAATATACTTCTGTAATTGTTTTTAGGGATGGTTCAACACACTTAGTCCCGAAGATAATTATGTACCTAAACTGGAGAGCATTTTAGTTAAATAAGGGGCACTAAATTGAGAAGAGCTTTAAACCGAAACTATTTCCCATACTTTGAAAATAAATAGGAATTGTTGACCTTTCCTTTTGTGCGTATATGTTTGTGCGTGAGTATCTTGAAAAAATTCAATGAAGATGGCAGGAAAAGAAACATCTGTAATTGTCAATTCATCATGAAGGAGATTTCTAACTGTCTAGCCTCCAGTTCATAAATCAAATGGTTTATTGGCGATCTAGCTATGCATTTCTGGTATTAAAAGGACATTTTTCATTTGTACTATAGTTAACCCTCCCATAGATATTTCCAAACGAATCGCGAATGATTAAAACCTTTAATGTATTAAAATGGTTAAAAAAGAATAACGAATCTTCCAAAATGAGCCTCTGCGATGGGTTCCCCCTGTCTTCGGCAGTGTAGACTGGACCTCTACGCGCGCATCTCTAACCACTAAAAATTTCAATTCAAATTTCAATTTCCTTTCTCTAAATCTAAAGGAATCCCCTGTACGGGTCTAATCTTTCTGCACCCGTGTGTAAAAGGAGTACTCTGTCGGAAAATCTGAAGAGAATGTAATTAAATTTGATTTGAAAGAAAAAAATTCTGCAGTAAAGAAAAAAAAAGCAGGCCCATAAAGCTTTAAATAAAATCTGCTCCCCCCCCCCTCTCCCCCGGCTCGGCTGTGGAAAATAGAACTAAACGATGTAAAACAATCGAAAAACAAGTTAAATGAGCAAAACCTAA
This sequence comes from Maratus speculifer, assembly GCA_964019185.1. Lineage (NCBI taxonomy): Eukaryota > Metazoa > Arthropoda > Arachnida > Araneae > Salticidae > Maratus > Maratus speculifer. The sequence continues at coordinate 226,938,584 of OZ025299.1, forward strand.
TTGAAATGGCATCCATAGAGCCCGAGGTAAAAATGGGCACCCTGCGCCCGAAGGTGTATCTAAAAACTACAATAAAATCGTAAGCTAAATTGAATGAATCAATCCCCATCGAAATCAGGCCCATAGAATCCGACAAAAGGATGTGCCGTTAAGGTTCGATATTTGTGGTAAAAGATGTTTATCTTTTGGAAAGTATCCCTTTAAATGTAAATATAGAGTATTTGTAGACGAGCTCTTAACTCATATTGCGGGACTACTGCCATAGAATACATTAGTAATCTCCTTTTAAATTGATAAAATGCTTTTAAATTATATTTTTAGAGTTTGACAACGCTTAATATTTAAGGCAATTGTCTACATGCCATATTATCTCTGATTCATCGATTTTCAGAAATTAAATGGAAGGGGTGGTCGGAAAACAGATCTATTATTTGTTTGTTTTTAATGTATGCTCATCTCTGTATTATTATTTCAACAGTACCTTTTGTACTGTGGCCTTCATTAAACTAGTTGGATGTGCCATCTCAAAACTTTCTTCTATCACATACGTGTATTTTTATATTTCAAAATTTAGTTAGCTTTAGTAAACTTTAGTTTAATTTTAGAATGTAAATGGGTTAATATTATTAATTCAATGTTTTACCAACTATGATTTTGATCGTAAATTATTTCTGCTTCAGTCAATTAATCGAAGTAAAAACGAGTTTCCGGCTCTGCACGAGCCGATGAACGATAGAGGGATAGGCAGATTTTTTTTTCAAATTCAGGAAGGATCTACTCACCATATCCAAAAATAATAATACACATAAAATGAAGTTCAGTTATATGCATAACTTTCTACACTTTTTGATGGTAAAATAATGAAAATGGCACAGTTATCGCGATTATAGCGCCTCCTTCCGGCGGATTTTTTATTTTCAAAATCAGGGAGGGTCTGCTGACCATAATCAAACACTTGCAAAATATTTCATACAATTCTATGCATAACTTCATGCACTTGTCTGTGCTAGAATATTGAAAATGGCCCAAAAATCGCTATTGCAGCGCCCCCTTCCGGCGGATTTTTTTCAAATTCAGGGAGGACCAACTAGCCATAGCCATACACTTACACAAAAAGTTTGCTTCAATTCGATGCATAACTTCATACACTTTTAGTCAGTACAATGTTGAAAATGACACAAAAATCGCTATTGCAGTGGCCCCTTTCGGCAGAATATTTCAAAATTGAAGGAGGATCTGCTTGCCACTGCTAAAAACATTAACAAAAATTTGGTTCAGTTTTATGCATATCTTCATACTCTTTTCGATAGTAGAATGGCGACATACGGACACACAGACAGACACACACACAGACAAACGGACAGACAGACATTTTGTAAAAACATGTTTTTTGGAATCTCTGGCCCCTAAAAGTGTGAATCCGTCGAATACCGGAAATCTAAAAAAAATTTGATTACAATACTTTCTTCTATTAAAGATAGAAGAAAGTAAAAATAAAATAAATTACTGACCCAAAAATTTCATATATGAGTGTAAAACCTGCATGTGCTCTGAAAATTTCAAATCCAAATCTTAATTAGTTTTCTTAATTTTCGTTGATTAGTGAAAATTCTTAATTTATTTCGTTTCGGTTGAGGAATCTGGTTCAGAAATACGCGCAATTTCGCCATTTTGTGAAAGAAATCTATTTTTGATTAGTTTTGAATTATAATATTCTGGGTTAATTATCAAAAAATTAGAAATCTGAGGTTCGTGTGCATTAGGATCTGCCTCGGATTATCCTCACCCAAATTTTCGGACTTGCAACTGCGGTAGTCTCCGTCAGGCGCATAGATTGGTTTTCCCTCTCATTTTTGTGTTCTTAGCATTTCATATTATTATTTTCGTGTAATGGGAGGCGTTTGTGAACCAGTACAAAATAGATTTAGCTGGAAGAACAACATGTAAAGATATTATTTCTTCTTTACAGGGTAAATAAATATATATTTCCGTCGAATTGGCTTTGAGAAAAGCCATTGCCAGCACAGAATGCAGTTTTTGTCATTTTAAAAGTTAAATGTATTTTATACTTACTTAAATTCGGCGCATATGCATTAGAGAAAGCTATATCTATATTTGCTTATGTAAGAAGTAACTTGGAAATTAATGCAATAAAAGGATTTGACTCGGAAACTTCTTTGTAAACCGAACACATATTTTGATTTCTTCTCTGTATCTTGCAATCATCTTCGCAAGTTCGATCGGATGGTCCTCGAGCCATTCACATCAATTTCGGGACCCACATAGTCGTAGCCAGTGTTGAATTCAGACACTTCTGGGAGGAACCATTATAGCGTTCTGGGTGGGAGGGGGATTGTACTCTTTGAGTACTGAAAACACAAAAATTTCAACATTTTCGGGGGGGGGGGCATGCTTCACTTCTCGGGTGGAGGATTTCCTCCTTCTCGGCTCAACCCCTAAATTAAACACTGGTCGTAGCTTGTGCAGGCACCTCGAATGTGCAAAATCTTAATCTTTTTCGTGCGTGTTCTTGTTAATATTTTAGGAATTGTAATATTTTCCAGGAATAAACGAAGGTAAAAATTTTAAGGAACATTTAGTTTAATTGGTTAATTAGTTCTTCATTGACCACTGGCTTTAAGAACCTCTCAATTTCCGAGATCTGTGACGTACAAGGCTTTAAAGACAAACGAAGAATAGTCCAAACGTCGGCATTTCCTACCTTAAGTTACTCTCTGAATTTAATGGTGAACGTAATAAATGTTGTTCTATATAACAAAGTTACCAGGGGTAAAACGGATTTTAGATCAGAAGATTTAAAGTAAGGAAAAAGAATTTAAGGATTTTAAGTATTTGAAATTTAATTCTATTTTGGAATTTTAAAAGCATTTTAATTCATATCCTCTTCATATATAGAAGTGTGAAGTATTTATCTCTTTCTTCAGATATCTGATCATTGTCATGCGACCGTACTAATTTACAAACCGAGTTGGATGTAATGAGCATATGTTGAAGGTTTATTGAGATCTCGATCAAATTCTTTGAACATCTTGATCTGCCATCTTTTTGCAAAATGTTGGCCCTTTAAAGATTTAAAAAGTAGGGGGAACTGGGGGAAATTGATACAGCTTTTTTTCAAAAAAAATTTTTGGTGTCTAGAAAGCAGAAATTTCAAGTTACTTTTCTATGTGATGTCAGCAAAACTTATGTAGTGTGTTATAAAAATATACAATCGTTGTTTTATATATTATTTCTGCATGTAATTTTAAAAAAATCAAAAAAAGTAATTTATATCAATGTGCCCCATCCCCGGGGCAGATTGATACACTTTGACACCTCTGGGAAAAATGGAGACAAAATAACACCAATGCATATTTTTCATAGAAAAATAGTTAGCAAAACATTATATATATATTTATAGACATTAAAATCGCACACAATTTATTTGTAAGCGATATTAAAGCAATCAAAATGAAATGTATAATGACCTGATGTTCTGGCTGTTTCTTGTCTGTTTGTTGGCTGTGGTAACTTTGTCATATCTGGCACTTTAACCCCAGAATTATCTTCTTTCTTAGGAAAGGTGAAAGAATTACCAGGTTTCCTGTTTATAAATCGGTTTATTAACAGAAAATAAAGGATAATTATATTAAAAATTATGTTTATAATATAATTATCCTGTACTGTTCTGCAGCTTGTTTCTCTTACTTAACATTTAACATGTTGATAATACATTTTCTCTGGAAAATCGATATAAATTTGAGATTTGCCAGGCTGCCGTCCATTTCTTTTGTTAATTCTACTAGCCCTAGATATTGTGTAAGTTTGTACGTGTTCTGTTTGCAAAAATACTATAAAATGTTCTAATGTAAAGAAATTAGAGCTATTTCACTTCAATAAAAACTAATAGTAGAAATTTTTGACGAAAAATAGTTGTTTTAAGGAGTGTATGGTAAAAAAAATAAATAAAAGGCAATGAAAAAATGAACTAGAAAAGGATTTAGGTTGTATCAATGTGCCCCGACAAAGACTGTATCAATGTGCCCCATACAGCCATTTTGTATAAAAGGAGTCTCAAATACAACACTTCATAATTTATCTAACAATAAAGAATGAGGAACTGATAAACAGTAGCTTTACTTGCCAGGGAGGGTATTCTTTTCGGTTGAAAATACTGGAACAGTTGTATAATACCATTTCAATTGTACAACTCAAATTTACTTTTGATCTACAAAAACAATTAATCACCCATCCCATTTCATCAAACTATTGAATCATTCCAAAACTTTCTGTATGTAGTTAATTTCACTAGTATCACCTTTTGGAGCTGTTGTGAACTTCCTGTAATGACCCTGTGTGCTGTACAGGGGGTGTATCAATGTGCCCCAAGTATCAATGCGCCCCAGTTCCCCCTATATATACAAACTTGCTTCTTCCAGAATCGCTAGACCTTGATAGAAGTACTGAAAAATGTTTTTTAGTTTCTCCTCTATCTTAAAAATGAGTGAGTACTGGGATTTGAAATTTTTCTACGGCAGATGCCGTCTTGAAGTAGGAGATTATTTTTTCGCCATAAATGGGCTTTATGTAGAAGTTTTAGTAGTTTTTAATTTATTTACTCTGTTGTCACTCTCATACGTTTAAAACAACACTTATATCTGAGAACGTTGCGCTAAATTTTTAAAATTCCCATTCAAATTTAGTATTGACGAAAATTAAAAATCTTCTGTAATCGGCTTCTACGTATTTTAGTTCCTTGTGTTTGTATAAAATTAGCTGAATCCTTAAAATCAAGGAAGAGGGAAGTCGACTTTTCCTCCTGGTGCAAGAAAAATACACTTTTTTTTCATCTTGAAGAAAAATAATGTAGTTATTTTTTTTATTTGGGGGGGGGGGGGCAGGGGCGCAAAATTTCATCCTGCCCTGGGCGCCAAAAAACATAGCTACGCCACTGCAAATAATTGACATAAAAGTAAAAAAAAAATTAGATAAAAGAATGTTCAAAACATGGGATTCACAGAAATAAGTAAATATTCCTCTCCTCACAATCCTCGTGAGATCATTTAATATATTGTTTAAATCTAGCCCGCTTTTCGAGAACATTCTACGATTTTCTAATGCTAAATTTTTCTGGAATTCCCTTGAAAAACATGGAAGATCATTTAATGTATCTCCATAACCTATAATGATGATCACCATTGGGGGAAGTGCGTTCTCACATCAACTTAGTGAAATACCGCCAAATTTGGCGATCAAAATTTGTCGCTAAAACTTATGCCAACTTGGTAATATTTCTAATATTTCACCACATTCCGACAGACTTCCATTGTAATCCAACAGAGATTTTCTTGCTTTCAGAAAATTAACAAATTGGGATATTTAACGCAACGAAAACTAATATTAGCTTATGAATAGAGAGTAATCGAACTATTTACAATATTTTTAAGCACAAACACTAGCTATTTACAAAATCCGTAACAATATGCAAAGATAAATTAAAAACACGAAGAAAAAGGAGACCAAATATGAAACTGTACCCATACTTGAGAATCCTTGGGGTGTATATCCCATACTGGGAACTCCACGTGGATTGCTAATGCTAATTACTGACAAAAAGAAAATGAATTTCAACTCAAAGTAATAATTATCAAACATTAATATAGGTAAACTGAAATTACAGACATGTTTAAACATCTCAAAATCACTTACTTTCTTCATAAAACTTTTTTTTTTTAAATATTCAACACTTGGAAACATAACTGGTGGAGTATAAGTACTAAAATCTATAGAATGAACACGAACGCACTGTACCCTGTTGAGTAAACATAAATAACTATTGTTTGAGAATTTTCTTACTAGTGTACGATTTCTCCTTTTCCATGGCTGCCAACTACTACGCCTATTTCAAGTCAAATAAACATATTGAAATCAGAAATTTTACTTAATAATTAACAATATGTATTTTAATACATAACATTAAATGTATTTGGCATACATTTCACTCTAAAAATTTTGTGATTCGAAACATGCTAATATGATTTAAAAAGGCGTAGAAGTTGGCAGCTCTGCTTTTCAAGACGTAAGATAGTGTAGCATTTTTGGACACTTTATCCTATTTATCTTCGAAATTAAATTAGGATTTTATTAAAATAATATTTTATCAGCTGCCATTTTTCGGAACCTTTTTCAATTAGCCGTTGCAATGCATTAATCAGTTCTATTTACCAGGGAAATCGGTTTTCAGGATGCTATCAGACCTCAACTAAACACTTTCAGCTGCATAACTAAAATTAAATTATGCATCTAATTGTAACATAAAAATTTTAATTTTGTATTAATGTGAATGCTGTTAATTTTATGTGTTTGTTGAATATGAAAATATTTACTTGACACCTCATTGCATCCGAAAACGTGGTTTTCTTGATAGAGAGAACTTATTAAAGCACTTTGCTAGTACTGAGAAATGTTTTAGAAAAGTACTAGTAGCTAACAAAAATTTATTTTTATAAATTCTCCTTTAAATTAAAATATAAATAATCTTGTGAGGTTTCCAAAGATAAAGGATTGTTTTTCAGAATTTTAGGTGCGTAGTTTTAAGAGTTTATCGCATATTTTAGTTCGTAATTATAGAAATTTTTTGTAAATTAAGAAACATCTGTCTTTTTTTATAGTATACCCATTGCAAGAGCCCTTACACTGTAAAAAAGACAAATGTTTTTTTGACATAGAAAAATATATAAACAAAAAACAAATATTTAATAAGTACTTCAGCGTTACTTATAATTCCGAAAAGAGTTATTTATATTTAGAAACCTCAGAAACCTATATGTTTTTTAGATTTATAGAAGCGTTTATAGATACAAAATTTCTTTATCTGCCCTCGTTTTTTGTAAAAGATTCTGGGTAATTTTTATAATTAATTTTAGAAGATTAGTCTGTTCTGAAACATAGATTTTTCGGATCTATCTCAAGGAAACAAATTCATGTTCAACAATATGTGTTACAGACAAACATGATAAATCAACAGTCTTAGTATTAACATTAAAATTAATATTATTTTATTACTTTTCCATTTAAAAATTCAGTTACGCAGCTAAAAATGTTAAATTAGTGACGGATAGTATTCTAAAAACCGATATTCTTGTTTGATAAAACTGTTCAATATGCTATAAATACGCTCTGAAAAGTCTTCGAAAATCAGTGTCAGCAAAAGAAACTTTATTTTTATAAATTAATTCTTAAATATTAAAAATATATTGACTTTTGGGATTTCTAATGATAAACAACGCTTTTGGAAATCGTGAGTGATTAGGAAGAGGTTATTTTTCCTTTTCGATGGGGTTTTGTTGTATTTTCGTAGTTTAAATAATAGTTGTCTTTTAAACAGTATATGATAAAATGAGAACGGAATAACTTAGATATTAGCAAATTTTATTTTTATATTTATACTTAAAAAAAAAGATAACAAATACGTTATGCAAATACCTTTTATAAAAAAAAAAAGGTATTTTCTTTTAAAAGATTAAAACTAGTCGATACTTTTAAAAAAACTTGACCTAAATACTGTTTTAGTATCTATTTTTGAAATTTTAATTTTTTCAAACAATGAAATCAGATTTTGAAATTTGAATTAAAGTACGCTGCATTGTTAAACATTTCCAACAAACTGTCCAGTCATTTGACCGTTTTTATAGGAAACCAGAAATAATGTTTGGGAAAGAGTAAGTAAAAAAATACAGGCTTTGCTAGACAAACCTGCTAAATCATGAATCAATATTGTGTATCCGATATTTACAATTATCCAATAAATGAATGCCAACATCAATTTAGATTTGAAACTTCCCATCACTGATACTTCCAAAAGTTGTAATCTATGTGTGCAGTAAGGGGGGGGGGGGGGATTGCTAAAAGCATAAGTCCATGCACTTTGACATTCTTAATTAATCTCATTACACATAAGTTTTTTTTCCAAAAATAATAATATTTAGATTCATCAACAACTCTTCGCAGCATAGTTTTAAATTTTCTGTTCAAATGTTTTCAAGTACTATTTATCACCAGTTTATTCGGTGATTTTTCACTGTTCAATGGTGCCCCAAGTTTTCTGTTCAATGATGCCCCGTCACAGGGAGTTCAACATTACACCAGTGTACTAAATTCGGCTGAAGAATTTGAGTAAAACAAAGCTTATAAATATTGTTACTTAAGTATTGAATAATAAATTAGAATTTTAGGGACACAAAATTTTCAACAAAAGTCTTACAACTTTATTTCCTTAAGTTTAAATTCAAGAGGGAGAAAAATACGCACCTTCAATCTACCGGGTGATTCAGAAGTTCCGGGAGTTTTGAAATGTTAATAATTAGCAAACTATAAACATTGGAAGTATGCGGTTTTCACAGAAATGCTTAGAAACTTATGGGATTTGTTTTTTCGATGAAACAAACATATTATGTTCGTTACATTTTTTGCCAACAGGTGGCGCTAAAATTGATAGTATTATTTTTTATGGTATGATAAAGCTCACTAAAAAGAAAGAATTAGTGTCCAAAGGTTATAAATTTTCATTATAACGCCCATAGCTATTAAGTACCGCCGTGAGCCGATACAAAACAGCGTGCACAGCATCTTCAGAGCAGAAAGAAATTCCAGAAGAAATTTCAGTTCATCGTGATTTTACAATTGTACTGCATTCGCACTCACCATGAGCTGATGATTTCCATTGAGTATTGGCAACGAATTCTACCTCATTTACGATTGCAACTGACATTTGGGTACTCCTGCTTCGATTACGATCTTCCAATGAGCCCTTTTCTCAAACTTTGCTTACCATAGCATTTCAGATTTGTAATCGCCATCAAATTTTTTGCAGTTCTAACTTCACGTATTGTACAATCAGAAAACAACTCGACATGCAAAGAAAGCATGTCTAAACATAGCAATTACTCATCAAATTTTGTATCAAAATTTCCTTTCAATACAATTTCAACAACTTAAAAAAAGTGTTTGAACATAAACCACCCTTAAAACAAAAACTCATCAATATCCTAGAAAAGATGCTTAGAAATGAACTCATGTGTCTATATAACGCATGGTATAGGTACATTCAGTCTTGTACAGCAGCGCCACCTGCTGCTAAAAATTGTAACTATATATATTTTAAAAAAATTCATTCTAAACAAAAATCCCACGTGTTTCTGAGCATATATCTGAAAACCGGACCTTTATATTATGCATAGTTTCCTAATTATTAACATTTCAAAACTCCCGAAACTTCTGGATCACCCGGTACAATATTGTTCATACAAAATAGTGCAGCTTTGTATACTTATTGCATTGAAACAGTAATAATGTATTCCGTATATTTTTTTAGAAAATAATTTATTTCAAGGAAAATATTTAGAGTGTTCAAAGGTGCCCCCAGTTCAAACGTGACCCCCTCTCCCTTACACCTCTTAAAAATATTTCTAAAATGTTAGTCACTACTATATATATGTATACACACACACATAGTATTGTTATTATTATTATTATTATTATTATTATTATTATTATTATTATTATTATTATTATTATTATGTATACACATGTATAGATTTCCCCTATCTTTTTCTTAAACTTGAGGGCAATATTTAAACACTTTTTATAATATCAATAATTCAAGTAAATTAGGAGTTTTACGTCGAGATTACTTTGATTTTGATCGGATTTCAAGAAGCAAAAGATTATAGAAGATTACTCAGTATGTTCCGGGTAGCGTAGTGGGGTAACGCAGCTGTTTTAAGCTTTGAGTTTTTGTAGAGGATGCAGGTTCGAATCCAAGCCCGGCAAAATGATTTGTGTAGAATTTTTGTCGATAATTCAATTCAATAATAACGTAATTTTTTAGTAAAAAATGTTTTAGGATTTTTATTATTATTATTATTATTTGAATGCTTTATAATTGAACAAAATTTAACACTGAACAATGTCTTGAAAAAATAATTATTTTATATTTAAAATACTAAACCTAAAATATTTTACATGCAATTGTCAATTACGTAAATTGATCTGATCTACATTTTTCGTTAAATTTTTTCTACCGTTATCAAGAATATAAATGTCTGTAAGAAAGAAAAGTTTACCATTCATTAAAAAAAAGGAAAGAAATAAAAATATTAGTATAACAGCTATAAAATAAATTACATTGATACCCATGATTTAATATTTGAAAAGATGTATATGTTACAGGCCAAACCCGATTTTAGGCCAAACTAGATTGACCTAGGCCATACTAGTTTATCCTAACGCCCATCGGATAGACTAGTTTTTCCTAGGCCAAACCGGTCTATCCTAACGCCCATCGGATAAACTAGTTTGTCCTAGGCCAAACCGGTCTATCCTAACGCCCATCGGATAAACTAGTTTGTCCTAGGCCAAACCGGTCTATCCTAACGCCCATCGGACAAACTAGTTTTTCCTAGGCCAAACTAGTTTGGCCTAACTCTTACAGGATGAACTAGTTTAGCCTGCTGTTTATTGGTCTGAACTAGTTTCTCCTAGGCCGATCTAGTTCATCCTAGGCCAATTCAATTTGGCGTGATTTTATTGAATTCCATGACCGTCACAGCGCCAACATTCTGGTTTGTCCTAGGCTGATCTAGTTTATCCTAGGCCAATTTAATTTTACGCGTTTTTAGCTCACAGGCGTCAAAGCCTGAGAAATAATGGGCTCGCAAGTTCTGTATGTATGAAGTACGTATGTATGTACGAATGTACGTAACGCGATAACTCGTGATAGAAATATCCGATTTGCTTCAAATTTTGGATGCACGTTCATGGATATAAAGTACTTTTCTGATTAATTTTGGGAATTCATTGGATAAAAATAAAGGGGAGCGAACGGGAGGCTAGTCCCCCACCGTTAATTTAGAGAAATGGATTTTTGATGCAGAATTATAAGTTTTCATTTAAAATTTTAGATATAGGATCATTCAGACAAGGCGCCTCCATGATTAGTTGTGGATGTTTATTGTTTAAGTGTAAAAAAGCACAATGTAGGTTAATCCCCTCCTCCATAATTTAGATAAATGGTTTTTGACGCAGAATTTATGGATTTGCTTCATATTATTTGTATATAGGTTCTTTCTGAAAAGGCGATTCCCTGAATAGTTTTGGGGGTTTAATGGTTAAGTATGAAGGGAAAAATGGACGATTACATCTCTTACATAGAAAATCTAGGCCAAATGCCATAGGCCTAGGCCAAATGCTAGGCCATCCTATGGGCATTTAGATAAACAACTTTGGTGTAGATAAAACTAGTTTATCCAATTGGCATAAGGATAAAATAGTTTGGCCGAGGCTAATCTAATTTAGCTCGAAAACGGGTTTGGCCAGTAAAAAACATATCTTTCACTAGAAAAAGTATAAATGTATGTCAAGAGTCATTGCTTCTAACACCAATACAGAAATTTAACATGTTCACCTTAGAGACATGATGCATTGGACATGGTGTTTGCTTTTTTTTTTTTTTTTTTTTTTGCACGCTCGTGCCAACTGAGATCTGACTTTCATTTATTATTATTATTATTATGATTGCATATTCGAGCCAGATTGAAGCTGAACATAATTTGGAATCGAACAGCGTTTTCCATTCTTGAGAAATTAATTACCTGTCCACATATAAGCTATTCTTGTCACGGGGTCAATTTTTTTTTTTCGTGAAGTCGTAACCGGAAATTCGATTCAAAACGTAGCTTTATTATTTTCTCAAAGATACATCGCTTTTATGAGAAAATGGTTTACGCCATTCGATTACATATTATCTGAATCTGTCAACCTTATGCATTTTCGAAAAAAAAAAGTAGTTCATAAATGTGTTAGGGTGTAGCTCTTTAGAATTTGAGAAAAGCCTTAAGGAATGACAGAGAAATATATTCACAAGTCTACTTTTTACTGAACGGATTCAAAAGTTATGATGTTTATAACTCTCATATTTTTTTTTTCTTTTGTTCTCAACTACATTGATTATTTAATGAATCCGTATTTGAATATTGAAACTCTAAGAATCTAGATAATCATTAATACATTGTGTATTTTCCATTCTGTGAACACATCATAATTTAAAAATACATTGTAAATTTATCCAATAAGTATAAAAGCAGTATTTTTTAAAGGAATCTTATTTGTATGTAAAGTAAAACCTGAATTTTTTGCAGAAATTGAGTAGGGCCAGATTGAGCCGGACTGAGTCTTTTTTCACTGATTTTTGTACAGACAGAGCTCTGCCTGTACAAAAGTAAATAATATTAAAGTAGATAATAATATTTTGCTTGAATAAGCAAACACCATGTCCAATGCATCATGTCTCTAAGGTGAACATGTTAAATTTCTGTATTGGTGTCATAAGCAATGACTCTTGACACACATTTATACTTTTTCTAGTGAAAGATATGTTTTTTACTGGCCAAACCCGTTTTCGAGCTAAATTAGATTAGCCTCGGCCAAACTATTTTATCCTTATGCCAATTGGATAAACTAGTTTTTTCTACATTAAACTTGTTTATCTAAATGTCCACAGGATAAACTAGTTTTTTCTATGTAAGAGGGTAATCGTTCATTTTTCCCTTTATACTTAACCATTAACCCCCCAAAACTATTCAGGGAATCGCCTTATCAGTAAGAACCTATATACAAATGTGAAGCATATCCATAAATTCTGCGTCAAAAACCATTTATCTAAATTATGGGGGGGGTAACATACATTGCCCTTTTTTACACTTAAACAATAAATATCTACAACTAATCATGGAGGCGCCTTGTATGTTTGATCCTATATCTAAAATTTTAAATGAAAACTGATAATTAACATAAAAAATCCATTTCTCTAAATTAACGGTGGGGGATTAGCCCTCCGTTCGCTTCCCTTTATTCTTATCCAATAAATTCCCAAAATTAATCAGAAAAGTACCTTATATCAATGAACGTACATCCAAAATTTGAAGCAAATCGGATATTTCTATGACGAGTTATCGCGTTACGTACATATGCACGTACATACGTACGTACGTTCGAGAATACATACGTACATTCATGCATACAGAACCTGCGAGCCCTTTATTTCTCAGGCTTTGACGCCTGCAAGCTAAAAACACGTAAAATTAAATTGGCCTTGGATAAACTAGATCAGCCTAGGACAAACTAGAATGTTGGCGCTGTGGCGGTCATTGAATTCAATAAAATCACGCCAAATTGAATTGGCCTAGGATGAACTAGATCGGCCTAGGAGAAACTAGTTCAGACCAATAAACAGCAGGCTAAACTAATTTATCCTATAAGAGTTAGGCCAAACTAGTTTGGCCTAGGAAAAACTAGTTTGTCCGATGGGCGTTGGGATAGACCGGTTTGGCCTAGGACAAACTAGTTTATCCGATGGGCGTTAGGATAGACCGGTTTGGCCTAGGAAAAACTAGTTTATCCGATGGGCGTTAGGATAGACCGGTTTGGCCTAGGAAAAACTAGTCTATCCGATGGGCGTTAGGATAAACTAGTTTGGCCTAGGCCAATCTAGTTTGGCCTAAAATCGGGTTTGGCCTGTAACATATATAAATGAAAAAAAAATTCAAGTAATAAAAAAATTATATTATAAATAGTTAGATGCATCAAATTTCAAATTTAGGATTTTACAAAATGAGACAGATAAAAATAAAAGTCATGGCAACTTTGAATGGCCGCGCAAATATTGTTATTTGAGAGGGGAGGGGGCAGAAAGAAAATAGGCCGTAGCAAGCAAAAATAAATACCTTACACAATATTTTTAGTTAAATTTCTGATAAAATACAAACATAATTAGTTGTAAATTATAAACTTAAAACTATTTTACTTCATCGAATAGATTAGACCAAAATCGTCTTAAAAAAAATAGAAATTACTTATGTAATATAGTAATTCATCACAATTCGAATAGACAAATTTAAAAGCAACTAATTAAAAATTCAAGAATTTTTCTGATGAAGCTTTCAAGTTATTTATCGTCAAATCTTGACGAGCATTATCTAGTTCTGTATAATTACACTTAATTTTGATATGAAAATACTAACAATATCCAAGCTATTATTTTATATCAAAGCCATAAATTAAATTATATATATAATTAATTACAAATTATAAATTGCGTTACAATTATGAATAATTACAACTAAATTAAATTATAAAATTGCTAATTTTTTGAATAGAAAAAGATACACTCTTCATTTTTTTCCATTTCCAAAGTCTTTACCAGAGCCAGTAGGATAAATTTTCAAAAATGCTCATCTTTAATTTTACAGAATTTCTTTCTCCTTTTTTTTCAACTTTTGGTTTTTGAAAGTATTTCATAGATACTTAATAAGCTACATATTTTTTGACGCTTATTTAAAAGGGAAAACGTGTTTGAATGAGAGTTTTAGTTGATGGCCAAAGGTCAGTTTTTTATTTTACGGGAAATTTTTAATTTATACGAATCAGACCTTTTCAAAATTCATAACTTGACCAATTACATGTATTTCATTACTCATTCTTTTATTCAATACTTTGTAAAAGAAGAAACACATGGAATGTTCATATTTTGAAATAAAATGCTTATTTATATATTAAATATTAATTAATAGAACGATTCATTAAAAACTCACAAACATAAACACGTATTTTTTCGTCGCCTTAAATTACTCATAGATGAAGACTCCGTAAAAAAATTTCACTCATTTATAATATTAGTTATCGTATTATCAGCGACTATATAAAATCAAGACCTTTAAGGCGCTTTGCTTTAGATTAAATATGAAAATTTCTTTTCTGCGATTTCATACATGCTAAATATGGCAAACAAACGGTATATTTATGGATCTCCAAAAAAGTAATGGACTGTTAAAAACAAAAATGTTACAAATGTTACTTAATTGTCTAAAATATAACCAAGAATGAAAATATAAAATAGCCTCTCCCTAGTTACTCTCGATTTTAGGGTATTTTTTATAATTAAGGAAGAATTATACAATGTAAAATTATATTATGTTTCTTTAATAAAAGAAATGTAACACAACCAAGTACACAAATAAACAATAAGTTCATTAGCGTTACCCAAGATTTTCAAAAGTTTCTTTATCTCTAAGACCCACAGAAACCAATATATTTTCGAGTTTTAAAGAATCTTTCATTAAAACAAAATTTCTTTTGCTGCTTCTAATTTTTGGTGCTTTGAGTAGTTTTTACAGTGTATTAATCAGCTTTTCCAAACCAGAATAGCGGTTTTAAATTACCATCAGTTCTAAATTAAGCCTTTTCAGCTGTAAAATTGAATTGATACATCCAGGAGTAAAAAAAGTAATATTAATTTTATTGTTAATATTAATGCTCTGAATTCATCATGTTTTGCTAAAGTAAAAAAAATGTTCTCTGAACACGAAACTATTTACTTGAGATTTGTTAGTATCCTAAAAAATTACATTCCGAGTTGAAAATTCTAATTAACATATTTTAAAAACAACTTGGAAACTTTTTTTTTATATCAGTGCCAGCAATGAAAATTATGTGTTTATAAATGCTTCTTTTGATCACAAAAATATGTTAATTTCTGAGATATCTGCAGATAAAGAAATGTTTTCGAAATCGTGGCAATTCGGAACATGCTATTGTAAATTTTCATTCATGGTTGTATTTTCCTAGTTTGTAAATATGTCTTTTTTACAATGTGGTATTTCTAAAAAGTAATAAGTCTTAGTATAAAACTGTTTATTATTATTTTAAGTACTATTATTAGTACAATAGGGGTAACGTAGTGGAGAGAGGGGCACACGGAGAGTTCACGAAAAATTTCAAATAATGTAATTAATTTTTCGATCAAGATTAAAAATTCTTGTATTAAAAACCAGGGTCTTAATCCCCTTCTTCAACGAAAAATACACTCACTCCAAGACGTATGGAAATATTTATTCAGAACGCATGACTCGTAAGACGTTCTGCCATAAAATCGGTAACTTACTCATGGAAATGTATGGTAGAAATGTCATTGACACTTTCGATTCAACTATGTCGTCTACATGGATAGTGAAATCGCGATTTAGAGGTTAGCATTTTAAAAGGCGTCGTCCATCATTTTGAGAACGCATTTTAGTGATTGTTTTCATTTTTAAATTTATGGAATGTTTGGAGGATATCTATTAAAAATCAATCATTTACGCTCAACTAATGATATCAGTAAAAATGCATACAAATGTAATTTTTGTGTGACGTCAACATTCTGGATGTATAGTTCACTTTTTAAGAAATCTACACTTTGAGAAAGTGTTATGGATAGTTATTATTATCATATATGTGAAGTATAAGAATGTAGAAATATATTTGTTTCTTTCTGCCAGTGTCGGATTTGGTACCACGAGCATCCTATATACTAGAAGTCTTCTTTTAAGAGAAGGTCGCACTATTGCTTTTTGATTGTCTCAGACATTTTCCTACCTTTCGGCAGTTAAAAACACTCTCAGAGTAAAGCACTTTGCATCAATGAAGAAGGTAAGGGAGCCATTAAGCAGTTTGTTCTTAAATAACAACACATACAGTTTTTTCAATAGAAGATTTTAACCCATCGTAAGTATTATATAGATGTAGGTGTCTTTGGTGATTATTGGGGAAAACATTGTATTATTACTGTTTTATATTCGTAGTCTGTTAAATGAAACGTATCTGTATAACAGCTCACGAAATCTTATCTTTCGATTTCTCCGCATGCTTTTTTACTTGACTTATTTTGGCTTAAACATTTTGTAAAATGTTCAGTTAGATGTATATCTTACGAAATTTTACAGTTTATATTCTAATTTATGTATAATTCCAGGCTAAAATTTAAAGATAAGTTTTACGGGAAAATAAATTAATTAATCATTTTTGCATTTTTTGAACCTTTAATCTAAAATATGTCATCAAAACTGATTTCTGTTATATACAACATTTAAGTCCTGACGACGGTTAATGAATCGAATTTTACGTTTGACAAAAAAGCTGATCAAAATTTTAAACACGTTTTTTCTTAAAACAAGTCTTTTTTTAACCTTTTGAGTACCTTCTCGCCCTTAAATCGTTACAGTTATGTACTTTTTTTCTCGAATTGACCCAAGCTTTTCGAAATTGGGGGACAAACCTTTAAAATGTTAAATTGTTAATAAAATAAATATTTTGAAAAGTTTCAAAAATAAAAAATAGAGCCAAAAGGTTAATCTCAAACTATAAAGCATCAAAAATTTTATGATATTTTAATTTATCTTATAAAATTGATGTTTGGTACCGAATTATAATATTCTAGGCAATTCAAAATCAATAGTACGAAATGGTTTCATTCGGTATATTTTTAATTCTATTTGATTCACCCTGTATTTTAACAGTGCGCATCAACTTTTGTTTTACATGATTATTCAGAGCACAGTCATTTAAATTGCATCTCGAGATACATCTCATATTGCTCATGTCGAACTTTGTAAAATTCAAAAGTTATACCATTTAGTCATAAATACTATGAATATGTTTATAAATGGAAGGTAATCACATTAAGAATTCAATAAAAACAATAAATTAATATCAATAACAAATAATAATTGAGTAAAAATTAACTATAGGGTTAAAAGTGAAGTCAAGAAATACTCGAATAAAATTTATGGAATTAAAGATGGAATTTTTCGCTAAGTTTATACTAAAAAATATTGAGACGGCTGTGACCCATTATAAATGTGCAAACAAACTGCAATTTATTGTTATGAGAAAACTGTATGTTGTTGTTGTTGTATTTTGTGTCGGCCGATTATCTGCGCTATGGGATATAGGCCCTATGGGGAGGGATGCCCTTCGTGGGGGTCTTTCTAAGGGAACCTAACCCGTATTCACGCAAGGTTCGAAGAAAACCACGAAAACTCCGAACGGTTAGGCCGACGGCCGCGATTGGGTTCGAACCCAGCACCTGCCGTCTACCAGTTGAGAGGTCAGACCCTCTCGGCCACTGGTGGGGCGTTATGAGAAAACTAACTTTGGTATATTCAATATGCCAGCCAACGTCAACAATACACGCACGCTTGCATGCATATACATGCAATTTTAATGAAACAGTAACAATAAAATACTAATAATCTCCGTTTGTCGCATTTGCATTAATCCCCTGTTTTATCGCAACAATGTAGGGACATTTTCACTATTACAGAAATTCTATTAAAATTAAAAAAAACTAATTAAAATTTTGAAATTTCGAGAGTTATTATGACATTATTAGATCCATTTTTTTCGTGCATAAAAACGCTGAAATTTCATAAATTTCAAAGTATCATTATTGTGTAAAGATTTTTTTTCTAAAAAATCGATTTGTCTTGTAGCCAGCAGGGAGAAGATTTTTATAAATACAAAATACTCGTATAGGATCCAGGGGTTATATTAAAACTTAAATTTCATAACTTTTACAAAAATAAACTGTTTTGACGTAAATTGATAGTAAAATGAAGGAGAAGTGAATATTTTAAAAGTGAAACAATAATGTTAAAATTATCCCTTTAGGAATTATCTACTGCATAAAGTTAAGAAGGGATGTTCTGTATAAGATGCATAATTAACAAAAAATTAGAGCAAAACATTAAGCAATTGTTTACATATTTATTTCATGATTTTTTTACAGTGTTTATGTTTTGAATAGTTCATTAAGCACAATTATTAATTATTTAGCCTGTTGACCGCCGCCCGAGTCCCTGTGCTTTCATGCGAGACTTCCATTATGTGCACCGTGAGACTATACTGTCTGATGAGCAGATTATTATGGCTTAAGACACAACACTAGTCATTGAAAAAAGACCCGGATGATAATGTTAAGTCTATGGGGGCTTTATTTTATAATATCTCGCTCAAATTTTAATTTTTTTTTACACAATTTATTTGCATAGGATAGCTGAGGATGATTTACAACCGGGCTAGTTTTTACTTTTTCGATTTTGCTTATATATTTTTAATATTATGGTAGTTTCAATTTCAGAACCCATTCTAACCGGTTTCGAAAGTTAATGTAATTAATAAAAATCTGAAACCAAGATTGAAAAAATAAAAACTAGCCCTGTTGTATATCGTCCTCAGCTATCCTATGCAAAAAAATCATGTAAAAATATAAGAAATTTGGGCGAGATATTGAAACGAACACCCCCATAGACTTAAGATTATCACCCGGGTCTTTCTCAGTGACTAGTGTTGCGTCTTAAGATTAGTATCGCTAAATCCAGATATACTCGGGATATCTCAGTTTTCATTGGCTCTAAGACCTGTCTTACGTAACCATTGTGCGGGATGTCAATTATGCACATTAAAAAAAATCCATACCAATGTACCATACTGCTCGATAGTTTACATTCTGTTAATTTAATACAGTAAAACCCGTGAAGACAGAATCTTCCTATAACGGAAAATTTCGATTTAAAATCTGCCTTCTTGGACGAATACCTGCATAAAAAGCGGTTATTGCTGATTCTGTTTTCGCAAGTTTTCCTATCTTTTGGTCAGTAGATTTTGTGCAAATGGAACCTGTTGATAATGGAATTCTACTTTAAGAGTAAACATTCCGTTGTTATTAAAATAAGAATACTATACATACTATATAATAGGTATACTATCAATATTATAACTGCTAAATTGGAAATTTTTTTCAGTCCACAGGGATTTGGCTTTTAAATGTTTTACTGTATAATATTTACATTATATGTAGGGGAGAGTAAGGAAGGATGGGGGATAATTTTTATAAGAATTTTTTTATGAATTATGTTTCACTTGTACAAAGCGCAAATTTTCAGAATAGTAACTTAAATCACTTAAAAATTGTAAATTCCACTATAATAATTAAATTTTTAGATTGATAAACCAATTAATTTAACACGAAAAATGTCCCATCTCTCCCTCATGTGAGGAGGGATTGGACATGTTTTAAAAATTAAATTTCATATTTAATTTTCAAACATTTCGTTAAAAAAAAGTCAAAGACAGTATTCTTCTAGTGACATTGCTAATGTTTGTTATATATTAGAACATTTATTTTATGTTGTATTTTATACATTTCAAAATTCAAATCAAATCAATTTCTTGTGGAAGATGAAATTTCTTTTTTCGTTCCTCCTAACAAATAATATATAGCCATATATAAAGAATTGTTTGTAATTTATGTTCAATTAATTATTTCACAACAACAATATTTTATTTAAAATAATAAGTTTTACCTTGAAAATAATATTTTATTCAGAATAATAAGTTTTACCTTTAATTTTGAAAATGAGAAAAATTATGAAAATCTCTGCCAGAGAATGAGTGAATAGGTCACTTTGACTGAGAATGCCTTTAAACAAGGTGAGAACGTTTCCAAGTAGAAAAATGGGGAAGTATAATACGTTCAACTAAGAAGTAAATGAAAAGGTAATGCATTTTGTATGAATTATAATATATTCAATAATACTGGTAAACTGTTTGGAAGATTGTACTTAAAGTATAGTCAAGTTTTGAACTTTTGACTCAAAAGTTGAATGTGTCTTCAAATTGAAAGATGAATTTTTATGGACAAAGTAATATATTTTTGCTTTGAAGTATTGGAAGAATCATTATCATTTTAAAACTTTTAAATATTCCATACGATGTATGTGTTTTAACGAAGTAGTAATTAAGATTATCGTTTTTAATAAAAATTATACGGAACGCTATTTGAATTGCTGATTGCTATTTGAATGCTTGAAAGTTAAATGTGTCTTCAAGTTGAAAAATGAATCTTTATGGACAAAGTAATATATTTTTAATTTGAACTATTTCAAGAATCATCATAATTTTTAAACTCTTAAATATTCCATATGATGTATGTATTTTAACGAAATAGTAATTAAGATTATTGTTTTTCATAAAAGATATACGGATTGCTATATTTATGATTGAAGACTATAAATAAAAATTTTTAAAGCATCCAGAGTAAATGAAAAGGTAATGCATTTTGTATGAATTATAATATATTCAATAATACTGGTAAACTGTTTGGAAGATTGTACTTACTTAAAGTATAGTCATACTGTATATAACTCTGAATATTATAACTGGCCTGTATATAACTCTGGAATTTACATTACTACCATTAAATTTATAAAAATAAAAATAAATATTAGATTATAAAAATAATAAATTATAAAAATAAATATAAATATTTATACTAATGATTGATATTCATAATTAATGCGTAAGTAAGACCTGGCAATTCTGCTTAAGATTCCCGAATCCGTGTACAACTCATAGACCAAGTTTGCTGATAATGAGAAATCAAATACATAAGAAGATTTGTGATTTCATAAAATTAACTAATTTATGGCTGGACAGTCAACGTATCCACTAAATAGACATATTTATCAGGTGTAACTCTATTTATTTGAACTGAGACGGGCGCAGTTGTCTAGCACTTTATTTTTTTAAGTACTTCTTTAATATATCTTATCCAGTTTCCGAAACTAAATCATTTTCAATGTGAAATTATATTTTCTAATATTTTACCATGTTTTCAAGGAGTTTAGATCGATAAAAATATCAACAGTTTTATTTGAAAATGCTCATATACTTAAATGAAAGTACAGTAAATTCAATAATCAAAACGATTTTCTCTTATACGCATCATTTAAACAAGAAAAAAAAAATCCTGAATAAAATTAAGCCACGTCGCACAGTGGATCAAAGTACTGGTAGTGTTGAACATAAGATTATTACGATGATAAAAGCCTGTACATATGATATGTTTATTACATTTACTTTCAGATTAATATAAATGGTACTGAAAGTATCTCCATGGTCTTTTCGTACAATTTCAAATTTGTTTTGTTACAAATAGAAATTTAGAGATATCCAGGATAACTAAACTTGGAAAAAATAAATAATGAAAAGATAAAGCTATGCATACAATCATTTTGTTATCTATCTAGTTTTTACTGATATCTAAGTGATTTTTGGGAAACATTCAATTTTTTAATTTTTAATTGTCAATATATGTTATGTTCACACAACACTACAAAACTGCAACAAAGCCGCTGCAACTTTCTAAAACATATTTCAATGCATATTAATTAGACAGTTTTCAGTTTTTTATTTTATCTTGCAGCAATTAGTTTTAGCACATTTCTCTATTATTTGAAATAAAATACTTTTATTTACTTTTTGTTTTTAATTTCTTTTGAAATGAAATTCGAAACAGTGATCTGTTTGTTAAGATTAAAACAATGGTTTTATTTATGACAAATCAAGCAAATGATTTTGATTTTTCAGTGCGAAGTAGTGGCATCATCAATTGATGAACAAATTTTAACAGAGCATTTACTTATGTTTTCTGCAAATAAAATTAAAAAATATGCTGGCAGAAACTATTTGTGAAAATAAAACTCTATCCTCCAGCACAGCTTCTCGGCCCTTTAGATTCATATTGGTGAGTCAAAATGTACCACTGACTGGAAAAAGAAAGAACACATCTAAAGCCTACAGCTGATACAAATATGACCATTGATCAATAGATACATTTATTCATGATTGATTGAAAACTTAGTACTGAAATTTTAGACACAAAATTATGTTCAACATATTCTAATTATGGTACAAAATCTTAGCAAATTAATGACATTGATAAATTGATAAAAGTAGTGTAATTTCGCAAAGGAAACAATTAAACAATGTGATTAAAAATGAGGTGGGGGTATTACACGTCATCTCTCGTATATAAATTATAGATTCATGGAAAATATATAAATATTGCTGTTAAAATCAGGCAATTATCAGAAAAAAGCTAGCGAAGCTAAAAATAACAAGCTTCGAATGTATCGGAAGTCACATAGTTCAGTTCTATTTACAGCAACAAAAACTAAATTATGAGTAGACATAAATCCACTTTAACAATTTTATTTGGCCGCTTTTGACAATTTCCTAATTCCATTTTTATATAAGAGCTGGTTTTATTAGAATCATGTTAAGACAGTTTTCAAATAAATAAATAAATAAATAAAAATAAAATAATCATGCTCAACAACTTAAATTTTTTTATATTTTTTCAGTTTTATTTTTAAAGGATCAAACATGAAACTTGCTGACGGGATTTTTTTAAGAGATTTTTAAGCTACGCGTGTTTTTTTAATTAATTAGAAATTGATTTACAAACACTTTCTTTCTCGTTTCCAACACTATAGCTTCTGGAATTTCGGTACAAAATGATCACTTTGACATAATTTTTTTAATATATTTTGAATACATCAAAAAATCAACCATTATATGTTTCTCAATAAGAGAATCTGCTAATTGGATGCGTTAGGGCGCAAAAGTGAATTTAAAAATTAGTCAGAAAATAAGCAGTTTGGATTTGCGAACACCCTTAGTACGATAATTTTTTCTTCAACCGTAATGTATTTTTAATATGCTTTTGATGTAAGAACTGGTCCTTTCAAAAATTTGTTGTAAAATGTGTAAATAATATTAAGAAGATTTATAATAGATTCATGCGATTTTGGTGTCTTGTGAATTGACGAAGCTATAGATGATTTTCTTCTTTAATCCCCCCTTTTTGAAATGGGGGAAGAAGAAATTTATTATGATCTAATATCTTGAGAATGGAAGAGGTTACGATTTTTTTTCACCCTAAAAATCTCTTTTTTGCCCCATTTTTTTAGTTTTGTCAAAAGTTTGCCATGAATAAATTTTTGGCCCTTTTTTAGAAATAATATAATTTTAAAATGATTCAATGTGTATTATAATTAAAAAGTTTTTTTTTTTTTTTTTTTTTTTTTTTTTAAACAAAAGAACTATTTTTATTTCTATCTCTTTGGTGTGATTTTGCCCATTCACGAACTTTGCCGAGATTTTCTGTCCCTTGATATTATGTATCAGTTTTGAAGTGATTTGTCAGAATTATGGAAGCCATCTTGTCCATAAAAAAGTGATATAGTTATACAGACAGATAGATAGATAAAGTTTTTAATTAAGGATGGTTTTGGAATCTAGGGGTGATAACCGATGTAGATCTGCAAAGATTTCTTGGAAATTCGAACATACCAGTAAGAGAAAATGTAAAAAGTAGTATTTCTTACGAAAACTACTTAGAACAGAGTCGAAAGGCATGTAACGAAAACTTATTCCACCATTTGCTAATAATATAACGTTCTTAAAGACTTAACGCTTACAGCTCGTACGAACAAAATTTTAGGAATTTTTCTTGTGGAATACCTGTACCACATTGTTTTAATTAAGGATGGTTTTGGAATCTAGAGGTGATAACCGGTGTAGATCTGCAAAGCTATCGCGGAAATTTGAGCATACTAGTAGGAGAAAATGTAAAAGGTAGTATTTCTTACGAAAACTACTTAGAACAGAGTCGAAAGCTTATTCCACCATTTGCTAAAAACATAACGTTCTTAATGACTTAACGCTCACGGCTCGTACGACCGGAATTTTAGGAATTTTTTTAGCGAAACACCTGTACCACATTGTTAAAGATTCAAACATTGTACTACTAATAATAATGATTATAGTTTTTCGTAATTTTTAAACTTTCTGGTATCTTTAGCGTTCATTTTTTGCCCGAATTCTGAATTATTAACTACAAAAGTCCTGAGAAGTTGTTATATTTAGTTGATTTTTTAACGTAATTTATAATTAAACTTATAAATTAAGGATTAAAATTTATTCAAAAGGTTTTTTTGTAACTAAAGAAATCAATCTTTTAAATTCTTTTACTAAATCCTATAATTTATGGGGATACATGCTTAGCCTTTCTTCTCATGTTATTATAATTTTTCCCTTTTTTGAATATAAATTTTTACCTATTTCTTTATTTTAGTAGTGCTTGCAAATACGTTTAAGCTAAAGTTGAATAAGTGAAAGTTCGTCGTCAAGCTTATATATATCACACATACGCTATAGGTATATGCCATGTGCCATACGCCAAATATGTGCGCCAAATGCTCATTTATATGTCATATACGTCATAAAAAGGATTCATAAAAAGTATTTAGAGGGGGTAATTAAGAGAGGGTAAAGTATTCTACAACAAACAATTCTTGTATAGGAAACTGGGATCTACTCAGTCGAAAACATAAAACATTTCACTCCATTTGGAAAGCAAACATTGTTCATAATTTTATTAAAAATAAAGATATTTTTAAAAAAATTCATCAGAATCACTTTGCTTACAATGAAATAACATTACGAAAAGTGTCATAAATTCAAAATATTTCTAGTGTGACCATATATGAATATCAAATCAATTCGGAAATATGGAGCATTTACTCTAACACTATTTAGATGTAGATGATACCCACTTGTAACACTTTCCATGATATTGTTACAGTTCGTAACAAAAAAAAATTAACTTTCTTGAAATTTTCTTTGGTAAAATTATCTTGATTATTGTGAAAGATATGAACAAAATTCAAAGTTAGGAATGGAGGGAAACTCTGTGAGTTTGACTGAAGAAATGGATTACGATACTGGTTTTCTATACAAAATTCGTTTGTTGTAGTATGCTGTACCACTCCTTAAAGTTTGTCTAGAACCTTAACAGCCTCTATTGTGATGTGATATGTTTTAAGTTATATCCTTTTCCTTTGATCAAAAATCTCATCTTTCTAATTCATTGATTCATTCCGTTTAAATTTTATTTAAAAACAATGTCTTCACCTTCTAAGTAAATAAAAGAAGTAATGAAAATATTTTTATCTTTAAAAACTCTCTTTAAAATTTTAACCTTCTGTCATCACGTGAGATCAACCGCATAAAACTGAAGAAAAATAACCAAAATATATTGGATACACTTTGTGTCACTAATAATTTGTTCCATGCTATTAATTTTATAATTCATTTCTTATAAGCCGTACTCTATTAAATGCATTCGTTTTATTGCGTCAGTGGCAAAAAATGTTTTATTGGTTTCTATAATTGTCATCAAATATGTAGTTCATGGGTTACAGATTGCAAAATTTTAAACTCCTTCGTTCAAATTTCAAAATATTTTATTGTGAATTCACACAGGCTATCTTCTGATTTCTATGTTCTTGCCATATTATATATGTCCAAAACTCAAGTGAAGAGTTTCTGGCGCATGTGCTTCGTTATTCCTTATACAACGCACTATCTATTAACAAATACGGCTGAACATATATGAAATAACCTTGTTTGTTTACTTGCACGTAATGAGATGGTGCTGGAAAATTAAAGTATTCTCGTCTATTCATACTTGAGCAGAGCGAATAAAGCATATGTAGTACGCATTGAATTTGTTAACGCACACTTGCGATAATTTTCTCTTCTGTGGCTGGTAGTCAAAACCGAATTACAGATTGTATGGATACTATATGTAAGTTCTGTTCGTGTGAATAAGCGCCACTTAACTCTCCTAAGAAGAAAATCTCTGAATTAATTCTTGAGATAGAGATTTTGCAAAAATCGTGAAAAACGAAGCATAGATGCCACCTATTGAGCGATTTACACCAAAATGTAATCAAGGAAATGTCAAGGATTGTCCATGTCAAGGATTAACTAAATCTGAATTTTGAAGGAAATCGTTGAATTAGTCATTGAGATTCAGCTGTTGATCGTAAGGAATGCAGCATAGCAGCGCCACTGTTGATAGATTGATCGTCAATCTTGATAACTTCTGACACACGTACAATCGAATTCTTTCGGGAAATTATCATTAAGATATGTAATAGAAAATGTCTAGCATTGCTAAGCGTTGGACAAAAGTTTTGACAAAAATTTGAACAAAAACGTCTGTCGAAGAAGTGTCAGGGCATCCAATGTTGTCACTCTCACATAGAGCAGGCAGCTAAGTTTAGGTTATCAGTTTCCGATTCCTCAAACAATCATCACTGTTCCTTTCCCATGCTTTCATTGAAATTAGATTCTACTGTTTGTCTAATGAAGAATAGCGCAATTTTTCATATAATATTTCTTTTTGCCTTTTTTGAATGAAGGGTTAGTAATTTTGACTAAACTAGAAAAGCACTTTACTATGCATTGATATATGGAGTCATATTGCTGTGCTTATATATGTAAGCAAGCACTTTGTCGCTATCTGATGCATAAGGTCACTTTATTTGGTGGATTTTCAACTTTTCAATACCGTTTTCGGAGGTCCGTAAGAATCGATGTGGACTTTAAAATTCGATGAATGCGGTAGCTTTACGAAGAGCGAGATCTCATCTAAACAAGTTACCAGATCCTAAAAACATATAAATCCACAACGATACTAACCGACATTGTAAATTGCTCTCGAATAGCTGAAAATGAAATAGGAAATTGACCAGAAAATTGAATGCATCAAAGCCCAGGAACGTACATCAATTAGCAAATGCATTACAAAGAGACACCATATGTCAATACACATAATTGAGTATTACAGTACTAAAAAGTAGGAAATAAAATAATCTTTTTAAAAAATATATCAACCGACTTCAATAAAAGCGCTTAAATAATTCTTTAAAATTCTGTAATGACAAAACCTTATCCAATAAGCAGAAATCGGTTATCAGGTACCAGCATAAAAACAGTAAAATTTAATATATATATAATTCATTATCCACCGAACATAGATTTTAGAGAGAATATTTTTTACAAGAGATCAATTTACATATTTATGATTTAATTTGTGAATATATACATATAAAAAGTAATGAATTACGTTTTGAATTTGGTGCCAAACTGTCTTAAATATAATAAGAATTGTGAATATAATGTCGCTAGTACCATAACGAAAATGGTGATGATCATTATCAATTGTTACCGTGAGTGCAGTTGCACATAAAAAACATTTTTCAGCTTACCTTTTGTGTGTAACTTTTTTAGCACCGCTTAATTAGTATACAGTTACGATAACAATAGTCAATTTTATGTGTAACATTTCAACAATAATTTTTACAATGTAGGGTGGGGGGATGCGTACATAATGAAGCATAAACGTTAATAATACGAAATTTGCGTTTGTACTCCTAAATGTGACTTTAGCAATGTTTTATTTGAAAAGTTCGCCGCCCATTTTTAATTGTGGATGCTGTTTGAAAAAAGAAATTAAAAAAAGAAAAAAAAATTGGGTCATGGAATTTGATAATTTATTGTTGTTGTAAATTATGTATTGCAGTCTGATTGCATGTCATATTTTATCTCGAATAACGCACATATACTTCTATATTTTTCCATTTAATAAGAAAGATTTAAATTTATACAAGGACAAAGATGAAGACAATTTTTTCAATAAATCAACGTAGTACGAAAACAGATATTGAATACAATGAAACATTTTATATCTGCGTACCATTCGAAACATGTTTATTCCATAATAATATGCTTTAAAAGTTATTTGTATGTGCCTTCTTGTCTCGGGCGCACATACAGATGAGCTCGTTTCACATCATATCTTCACAAGTAAGCTACAACTTGCATTTCCCAAATTTATCCGTTTTAAGCCCTTTAAACCATTCGATAATGCGTCCGTAACTATATGGGATCTCAAATATCCAGGAGTAAACATATAATAAGTCTGCTGAATCTTCCAATGAAACTTATAAGACATCATAACTATCTTAGTGTTTACTAGGAGTATTACACAATACGACGAATGATAATATTACTTAAATGTGACTTTTTTAGGTGTTTGTAGACATGAGTCTTGGTGCATTCTCTCAGTAAGAAGATTTTGATAGGCAATGGATGAAAAATCTTCACTCCATTATTTATAACTATTAAGCTAAGAAAATTCTTTCTAACTGTGTATCTCTCCTGTTATACTAGTTTCTAAAAAATCCAATACAAGGATCGTTATTGTCTAAGAACATTACCTGTTTTACTCAGTATTGCGCGATGACTTCGGTGAAATTCACTCCTGCATCAGTTTTGGAGAAATCTTATGTGTGCGGGAGTAAATTCTCTGCTGGAGAGAATCGATTTAATAGCTGAACTGGGTCATGTTTTGGAGAGGACAAGGGCAGCAAAGCGTTGGCGCCAGCTACGGCTAAAGGATTTTGGAAAAAAAGTAACGTTTGTTATCTTTTCAGGGTGAACATTTGACAACTAGATGCCCTTTGATTCGTTTGTGCCTTTCCAAAATTTTAGAATACTCCGGATTCTATTTTTTTTGCTAACTTGTTTAGGGGATTTTAGTTTAACGTGATTTTTAAAATATATTTTTATTACCACGATTTTTTTCGACTTAACAGGATCTACAAAAGTTTCTTGAGAAAATCGTGTTTTACTTCTACTTTAAGCTTTTGTTTCGAACAATTTTAAACTAACTTCTACTAGAAACTATATTTAATCCTCTCATACACGAATTATTTTTATACAGATAAAAAAGCATTTCACACTTAAAACATATTTAAAAATGTTCATTAAGATCAAATATTGCTGAATGTTTAAAAATATTGCATTACAAAATTGGAAAAAAAAATAATTCATATGACGTTTACTAGCTCTACCCATTATCATCAATAATTAATTTAATCGATTTATGATAATTTTAACTTTGGGTACATTGACAAAAAGGAAAACACAAATAAAAATTTTATTTTAGATTTAAGAAAAGAAAATCTTGTCCCCTGCACAACAAAAGAGATGTATCAAATGATATCAAATGAGAATTTTTGAAAGGAATATCGTTCTTTTATCGTTGTATATCACAAGGATTACTGAACTTCATATGAGATGTGTATATAATGATGAAGTAAAAACTAAATGTAGACAGTTCTGTGAGTGCTATGATTTATGATAAAGGTTAATACTATTTTGACAGTTTCAAGATTTAATTTTTTTTATTAATTTTGTTAGGTAAGATTCTTATTTACATACGAAAATCATATTTTATTACTTATAAATTGATAAGGAAAGCGAAAGGTAATTTTTGCAGATATAGAAGTTTAAGCGTGATACAGAGACTAAAATAGTACCAAAAATTTTAAACACATTTTTTTAGGACACCATTTCTAAAATCGACGGACAGTACTCGTATACCGCCACTAATTCGACAAAATTGTTATTTTTGAAACTGAATTGACACACAATTTCTTTAATTAAATAAGTAAAATTATTTTGAAATATTGCTTTCTTGCTTTTCTTTTTAAAAGCAAAGAAATATTCTGTTGAAATTTTGTATTTTATTTTGAATTGATTCCGATTCACTATAAGTGCATAATTTTACAAACAGCTACGCATCTCATTAGGTTTTCTGTTAAAAATTCCATCATTTGTCTCACTGTAATGACGATGAGTTATCATATCAACGCTTGATCTCACCTTTTTTTTAGTACTTGACTATCATCTGTCAAACCGCTAATTTCTAGTATATGAACTAAAACAATGGTATTTTTTAATTTAACCATATGTAATAATTTAGCATAAATGGATCTTTATAAACACTTCGCAGTTCTTTAAAATAAATATCTCGAAAAAAGCTTTAACTTTTAGGGCGTAAATGTTATGATACCTCTTAAATGAGTATCTGGTATGATTATAACTCGATTTCATTGTACTTAACTACAGAGTTATGTAATTAATTAAGTTCCATTCACTCTAAAAAATAAAAGTGTAAATTAGACAAATTCACATATATATGTGTGTAAATTCCTAAAATTACACACCTGACATGAAAATTACCCACTTTTTGCAAAATTTTATCTGTTTTTATGTGTATTTTAGCTTACAAAACTAAGTATGTATTTTGTTATCACTTGGAAATCACAAATAAATGTGTAAATGGTAAAAAATGCCTGAATTTATACAAATTTGTACGTTATTGTAACTAACACTTAATGATATACACATAGGTAAGTGTGTAAATTTCTAAAATCATACACTTGTCATAAAAAAATACACATTTCCCACAAGAAATACCAATTTTACTGTTTGTTTAGTTCATGGCATTAAGTTTATTTGTTATCAGTTCATAAACTCAGAAAAATGTGTAAATGTGCATAACACCTGAAATTACTCTAATTAGTGTGTTACAAAAATTATAAATGCGTGAATTTTAAAGTAGACGTTACGAAAGGGATTGGAGGCTTACATATTATTCAGAGCTACACTTTTTATTTCAGTAATCCCATTCATAAATAACACGATGTCATTGCATTGCTGTAACAGCATTTTTAAATAATAAACTAAATATATTTATTTATTTTTACAGGATACTCTGACCACCTCTCTCACCCTTCCCCGTTTCAGCAGCACGTGAACATCCAATAGAAGTTAAAAAAATTTAATCTCGACAACATGTAATAATATTTCGTTACATGTAACGTAAAATTTTATTCATTTAATAAGTTAATTTTAATTTCGTTTTCCAAATTACCTTTTGAAATTTGTACACCAAATATAAGAATGCTTGATTTTATAATCCTACTTTTTAATTAAATCATAATTTCTTTAAGCCGTCTCGCAGACCACTGTTTTTTCACAATTTTACTTGTAATTTTCAGTAATAGTGTTAGCTATCATTCTTAAAGCGAAATTAGGAAGACTTCATAAAGAGGCTTTATAATAGAGATATAATCCCACTTTATATTTATTCACAAATTTAAATTATATTTTTTGCACTGTTGTTAATTTTTCTGCTGCCCTCCCCCTCCACTTAATTTAAAGAACAGTAGTTTCACCTTCAGTAGAATCTAAAAACTATTTTGAATTCATTTAATATGTAACATAAAATATAATTCATGTAATTAAGATAATTCTAAATTCGTATTCTGAGTTATTTTTGCATTTTGCACATCGAATATGACTTATTAAAATATGAGAATCATTTATGTTAATCGAACGAATTAAGTATGACGCGAATCTAGACATACTTAATCGAAACCTAAAATCGTAATCTTGGTTGACTTGGCTTCATCAGGTTTAAGTTGAAAACTAATGGTGGGTCCAGCTGAATGCTGGCGCTCGTGTTGAGAAAAATAATGAACTTATTCGCCTATAAAATATAAAGTATGCAATCTCATACGTTCGTATTACCTTCAATTCTTTTTATCTGATTTGTTTATATTTATGTATAAATGTATATGCTATATGTTGGATTGTTTTTTTACATATAATAATTTTTTACACGAATAATTTATTTGCCTTAAAAAATGCCAACATTACCTAACTCCTGATAAATGTCTATTAAAGTAACAACTGTTGTATCTAAGGTTATTTATTTCTTGAAAAGTTTTCATCTTAAAAGGAATTTATGAATGTATTTTAACAGTAGCAAATTAAACGTTAACATTTTTTTTTTTTTGGGGGGGGGGGGGTGAGGTTGTGTGAAAGATATTATAGTTTATTTATAAACTACTATACAAATGTATATCATATCTATAAATTATATATTCTGATTTATAAGTTAAACAGTTCATCTGGGTTTTATTTTATTTATTGAAATTTCTTTGTAAGTTTTTTTTTAATTATGAAACTTATAATGTTAACTAAGTTTATCATCGATTAAAACTATAGCGTTGTTTTTAGTTTCTACGCTACATTTCCCAATTTTGAGAAATTTGGAATATTTATTTATCCTAATTACATTTCATTTTCAGCTGTGTTTTAATTTGAAAATATTACATCAGAAGAACTATGTTCCACTAAAATAATCATAGTAAAGAACACATAATTTTTGCTTGTTAATTATAGATTTAATAAAAATACACAAGAGTAAATTGCAAAAGGACACAAATACGCTGATTTAAAATAACCTTAGACTAAAAATTCTGAAGAAAATTTATATTAAAGTTATTGCTTTTTATTCAAATAAACATCTTTCCATTGCAATTTTGCCTATTATTACAGAAATTATATGACCTAAAACATATGATCGTATGTATATAAAAAATATAACAGTTGTGTCATAATAAATATTCAAAATCGAACATATTAAACCCCCCTCTACATAAATATCCCACGCCGGGTGAATTTTATACGCTTAAGACACAAATGTAATTGCCAAATAAATTCTACGAGCATTAATTTCGAAAATTTATAAGAGTCATTTAATATTTGGATATAATCACAGTATTTCTTATTTTATTTTTTACTATGGCTGATAAATAAAAATACTCATTAGTTTGATATCTAAAATTTTAATTAGAATATCTGAAATTTTCATTTATGAAAACACGAGTTATTTCATTAATGTTAAAATATATTTGTATTTTTTAAAAAAAAGACACACATTTCTAAATATAATCTTAAATGCAAAAGATGTTATTTTAATGATTCAACAGCCTTTTTGATAATCTTGATAATTTTTTAAGGTAAATTTTTTGTAATGATGAATATTTTAAAAAAGAAAACAATTCAACATATAATATAGGTGATTTATGTATATATAAACAAATCAGCTAAAATTTTTGCAGGTTATATGTGTATGTGTGTGTGAGATGAAGATTGCATACCTTTTTCTATTTTCTATAGTATTTAAAATTTTACTTTTATAACTGTATGTAACACAGTACCTTGAGTATAATTGACTTTGTATCTTGAGTTTGAAATTTAAAAAATGAAAAATTGAGTCTGAACTCTGAAAATTAAAAGTGTGGAGATTGCAAGTTTACCAACTATAATTATTCCATCTGACTAGTCTAAAATCTGTCATTAATTAATTATTTCTTTTTCTTTATCTTAATTTTTAATTGCATGTACTGAATAATATCTAAATGAGGGGAAAATATAAAATTAAGAAGCAAGGAAGGATATAGAAAATAAAACAGCAATTTTTATGTGTACATTTAGAGGAGAGTGGGGAAGAATGGGACACTTTTTACAAAATTAATAAAATCAACTTTATTTGACACAAATAAAAAATTTTGATTTATAGAATACAAAATGAAACACTTTCTAATGTCCTTGAACAATATAGAAACATAATTTGAAGAATCAATTTTATAATTAAAGAAATTGTAAATTTCAAAATGTGTCCCATACTTCCCCATTAACAGAGAAGTAATATTTGTACTACGATGGTTGATGAGGAATATAAAAAACTAATGTCTTAAATGGCTATATGCTGAATTATAGATCCGTAGCTGCTATAGTAATATAGTTTTAAAAAGAGGAGTAAAGTTATAAAAACCTGTTTATAGGGAGTTTTTAAGAGGAGGGGGGGTGAGAGTGATAGGCTGATTTGGAGCTTATGAGGCACCACATGTGATAGTAGATGAGATGTGGGTACATCACTATGATCCCGAGTCCAAACAACAGTACTTTTATCTCATCCACTGTCACGAATCTAGCCCCATAAGCTAAAAATCAGGCTTTACACTACATCCTCCCCCATTTTACTCCTCCATACAAAACTATATGAATATTTCAGCTACGTTTCTGAAACTAAGAATAAAATCAACTAAGACTTCGATATTATACATCAACCCATTGCAGTACATATATTCTATATACACTAGACACAATAGTTATTGAGCCTCCATCGAATATGCGTATTTTACATATTACGCAAAAGTCCTTCCGGCAATGCCGGGAGGAAGAGGTAGCTTTCATATACTTATATATTTATTTATTTATTACTTTATT
Organism: Maratus speculifer; assembly: GCA_964019185.1. NCBI lineage: Eukaryota > Metazoa > Arthropoda > Arachnida > Araneae > Salticidae > Maratus > Maratus speculifer. The sequence continues at coordinate 226,973,144 of OZ025299.1, forward strand.
ATTTATTTATTTATTTATTTATTATTATTTATTAGATTGAATACTAGTTTTTGTCAAGACTGAATATTAATAGGAATTTTTAGAAATTAGTCATCTTTTATTCAACCTGGTTTTATTTTAAGCGATTTAGAGAGTCACCAAATTCCACGATATCATAAAGTGTATGCCATTTTAAAGCAACATTGTGGATCATTCAGATCAGACCGTTTCAAAATGTCAGCCATAAGCAAAATTCAAAGTGCTATAACTCAATCATTTTTTAAAATGTAGACAAAATAAAAAGTGTTCTGGAATCGTTGTTTTAAGTTCTAACACGTAAAAGAAAAATATTTTTCAATTTTTAAATTTTTGCATTTAATTTTAAATTTTAAAATTTTTTAAAAAATTAAAATGGCCACCATTTTGAAACAAAATGATGGATGATGCTGGCCAACGAACTCGGTCGAGACATTTGTATGTACTACGTACATACCAAGTTTCATTGTAATCGGTTTATAAATACACGTGTTATCACGTGACAAAAATCAGATCGTTTCAAAATGTCAGCCATAAGAAAAATTCAAAGTGCTATAACTCAATCATTTTGCAAGATATAGACAAAATAAAAAGTGTTCTGGAATTGTTGTTTTAAGTTCTAACACGTAAGAGAAAAATATTTTTCAAGTTTTGAATTTTTTGCATTTAATTTTAAATTTTAAATTTTTTTTTAATTTAAAATGGCCACCATTTTGAAAGAAAATGGCCGATGACGCTGGCCAACGAACTCGGTTGAGACATTTGAATGTACTATGTACATACCAAGTTTCATTGAAATCGGTTCATAAATACGCGTGTTATCACGGGACAAAATTCAGATCGTTTCAAATTGTCAGCCATAAGAAAAATTCAAAGTGCTTTAACTCAATCATTTTTTAAGATATAGACAAAATAAAAAGTGTTCTGGAATCTTAGTTTTAAGTTCTAATACGTAAAAGAAAAATATTTTTCAACTTTTAATTTTTTCGCATATAATTTTAAATTTTAAATTTCTTAAAAAATTTAAAATGGCAGCCATTTTGAAACAAAATGGCGGATGATGCTGACCAACGAACTCGGTCGAGACATTTGCATATACTATATACGTACCAAGTTTCATTCAAATCGGTTCATAAATACGTTAGTTATCGCATGACAAAAATCAGATATATATATATATATATATATATGGTTATATATATATATATATATATATATATATATATATATATATGTGTCAACATTTGAACGGAGGGTGGTTTTGGGGTCTGGGGATCATGATCGGTGAAAATATACCAAAATTTTTCGGAAGTGCTTTCCTCCGGACGGCTGCAATAGGTAGCTTTTTACTTTTTGTAATGAAAGCTACCTAAAAAACTGTGTAAATTACAATAACAGAATAATGTGTGTTTTTTGCATAATACACATTTATACATGTAATCATAGAAGATTACACAGATAAAGGAGTAAGAATATTTCACAGATATGTGTATTCTTGGCAATTTACACATTAATGTGGGTATTTCATGAGTTATCATTATAACTTTTACACACTTAGTGTTATCATCAAATTACACACTATTTTGAAATTTACACATTAGGCGTGTATTTTGACAATTTACACACAAATTTACATATATAAACAAATCGTTTTTGTATCATCGATTTACACATTTTTTTGTGTAAATTTACACTTTTATTTTTTAGAGTGTTAAAATTGTGCATAATAAAACTTGTCCGTGGAAAATAAATAATACAACAGCTAGAAATTATGCATAAATCATTATAATCTTGTATAATTGAAATTTGTTTGCAGATTTTTTGTGTGTCTTGAATTAGTGACATCTTATAGCGAATGAACAATTTATTAAACAGGATGTCGCAAAGTACATAGTTTTTAAACTCAGTAACAAGTAAAACGTGACAGCTATTAAAGATATTCTTGCATGAATATAACGTGTATTGTCAATATTTTTTTTCAGTATGATTCCTGGTTTTAATTCAAAATGTGAACCAGATAGGGCGCTAAGCTGTCGATAACTGTTAGATAGTTCAAACAAAAATTTAAGAATAGATTAATTTTCCCTCGATTTTAAATTTCTTTCTTTATATCTGTTGAAAGACAGAAAATCATGTTTTCGTTTTGGAATTGCATAATTACATTAAAGATTATAATAGTTTGAGAAAATGCAACGTCACTTTTGGCGATGCGAATTTGGCGATGTTTAAAATTCAAACCAAAAAAAGTCTGTAAAGAAATTTCAGCTTTAGCAGTTTACTTTCCTGCAAAAATAATTTCTAGAACTGTTTAGTTGTAACTGAATTTTTAAATAACCGGCTTTTTAGGATAAGTTGTTCGTGCAGCCTTTATAAAATGAATGTACAGCGCGCAAAAACGTTAAAAGCTCGAGATTATATCAAGAATCTCCATAAGGGTTTTTATATTACTGTTGCGATATTCTAGATTTAAAGTAAACCTTTTTCTCCATACATACAATGTATGTTTTATTCATTTCTTTTACATATAGTCTGTTGGAGCTTGTTAATTGCATAGAAAGTGAAATTTCTGAACATGTATTTATCTTATATGTGGGGCCTTCAGAAGTTAGTCCAACTAACTTCGCTTTTTTTAGAAATTCATGTAATAACATGGTTGTTTTGCACCAGTGAATACTTTTCAGCGGTCATGACGACTAATCCCATAGTTCACTTGTTTACCGCTAATGTGCTATCTGCTTCGGCAACTGAACATTTTACCAATTGTTTCGGTAGGCAATGTGATTAACTCCATGTTTCAATGATAGCTGATATTTATCGTAGAGCTGCATGTTGTCATTATTGAATTAACTTTATGAACTGACTTTATTGTGTTTGTGAGGGATGTTTATTTTGTTATATATAAATCAAGAAATAGTCTAAAATGTGGGGACGTAGCAGTGCAAACGACATTTAAGGGAACAACACGGACTCTGATCCAGACTACATACCCGGTTCAGATTTAGATTTTACGTACCTAATTCTTGGTTTATCCTCCATTTCGATTAAGTGAAGATTTTAACTCACTAAATAATTTACGATGTAATCATGTGGAACAACTTAATAATAAAAGTTTTAGTTGAGGAAATCAATGACTTTGGACTTTCATATTTTGGGTTAGACTGGATCCTAACAGAGACCGTACATACAAAAGAAACCCTCATATTTGAAAGAGGGCACACTTGTATTATAAAACCCTAACTGTTCAGGCTAATAATACCAACCATATTGTCATTTATTCTGACTCATGTGGCCTCCAAAACGGCAACGTAAAAAATGTTTTATTTCTTATGAAATACCTGCAAACTCAGAATGATAAGACTGAGACTATTGACTTAAATTTTCTTGTGCCAGGACTTAGTTACCTTCCGAACATTTCTGATTTTTTTTATTGAGAAAATAACAAAAACTAGTTTCAACATCTTTCTTTCAAAAAATTAGCAAGATATTATTCTCGACTATAGAAAAATAAACAAGTATTTTCTCAAGGAAATTAAACATGAAGGTTCAACAGAAATTCTTGAAAAAATCCGCCACAAATACGAAGAAAATGTCGAAGGTGAAGCATTTAAATGGTTGAATATGAAATGGAGAAGGAAAACCAAATCATTTGCTAACAAATGTAACATTAATTTCTTATCAGAGATGTCATTTAAAAAAATAAACATAACAAGTTCAATGTAGATTCTGCCACTACAGAATTCAATTTCGCCTCCGATTAGAAAAAAAAAATCTATAGATTTTTTTTAGAAGGGCGACCCCGTTTAGAATGAACTAACTTCATTTTTATTGTGTTTATCAATATAATGGCAAACAGAACGGCGTGAAATACCCAATTGATTAGCAATTTTTCTCTGAGAAATTGGAATTGCGGAATAATAAAGAGATACAATTCGACGTGCTACTTCTTCATTGACTAGATTTATCAAAAACGGATTTTTTCTTTAGTTTAATTGCTTTTTTATAGAATCTGAGAAAAGGGAAATGCATTTTAAGAGTAAAACGAGTGTGGAATCCCGTCGAATTCGACGAATGAAATGTTTAAAAGACCCGATCGATTTGGTTTTCAAAAAAGCAAAAGTAATTACATTATTGAATCAATATATAATAAATATATTTCCAAACTTAATGTCAATTTTGCCAGTTACAATATTCGCACATCTTCAGTTAAAATTGTAATCTCAGTTCCGGCGAAATCCAAAAATTTTGTTTTATATGCACTCACAGAAAAATAATTTTATTAAAAAAAAAACTAATTTCATTTTTACTGTGACATTATTTTAACTAACTGAAGTCATCTGAAAGTAAAATCTCAATCTCAGTGTCCATAATGAAAAGAAATATTGAAATGTAATATCGTTATGAGTAAAAATGCGATGTTTTAAATAGTGACGTCATTTTCTCTTCAAATGTTTTTTAAAAGTTACGGATGCCATTTTTATATTACTAATAACAGTAATAATATTGTGATTCCCATTTATTTGGTTGCTGAATGACATCATTTTCCTCATTTGAAATTTTTCTTATTTTGCTTTAAACATTAATTTTTTTCATAAATTATTTTCTGTTATTTTATTTACTTTTTTAATATTATTTCTCAGTAAATGTACCGTAATTTCGGGTGTATAAGCCGCGGATCAAACAATTCTTTTTGGACCCAGAAATTTTATTTAGTGATTGAAGATAAATATTTACGGCGATCTAACTAGTTACATTTGTTTCTTAAAAAATTCTGGGTAGAAAAAGAATTGTTTGAGCTGCGGCTTATACACCCGAAATTACGGTATTTTTTTTTTACCTCAATTCTCTTTCAAGTGCGTAATTATACGCAATCATTTTGGAAAATAAATTTTTATTATCGAGAGAAAAGCTAAACTGTGTTGCCACAATTTTGAAGAAATATCGTAAAAAGCATTTAAAATTAAAAATAAAATATAAAAATGGAAATAAATTAAAAAATAGCTAAAACGGGCACAACTACAAATACATAGCTTCTATTTTAAAAAATAGTTATCAAAAACGGTTCAGTTGAAAATTCAGGGCTGATGACACGACATTTTTTAGCTTGTCTGAAAAAAATAGCATGGGAGGCTAAAAAAAAAAAAAAAAAAAAAAAAAAAAAAAAAAAAAAAAAAAAAAAATTGATAGAGGTTTTTTAGAAAGGCGACCCCGTTTAGAATGCAATGAACTAACTTCATTTTTCTTGTGTTTATCAATATACTAAGAAACAGAACGGCGTGAAATACATAATTGATTAGCAATTTCTCTCTGAGACACTGGAATTGCGGAATAATAAAGAGATACAATTTGACGTGCTACTTCTTCATTGACTAGATTCATCAAAAACGGGTTTTTTTCTTTAGTTTAAACGCTTTTTTATAGACTCTGAGAAAAAGGAAATGCATTTTAACAATAAAACGAGTGGAATCCCATCGAATTCGACGAACGAAATGTTTAAAAGACCCGATCCATTTGGTTTAAAAAAAAAGCAAAAGTAATTGCATTATTGAATCAATATATAATAAATATATTTCCAAACTTAATGTCAAGTTTGCCAGTTACAATTTTGCATGCAAATATTCGCACATCTTCAGTTAAAATTGTAATCTGAGTGCCGGTGAAATTCAGAAATTTGATTTTACATGCACTCACAAAAAAATAATTTTATAAAAAAAAAAAAAAAAAAAAAAAAAAAAAAAAAAAAAACTAATTTCATTTTTACTATGACATTATTTTCACTCACTGAAGTCATCTGAAAGTAAAATCTCAATCTCAGTGTTCATAATGAAAAGAAATACTGAAATGTAATTTCGTTATGAGTAAAAATGCGATATTTTAAATAGTGACGTCATTTTCTCTTCAAATGTTTTTTAAAAGTTACTGTTATTAGTAATATAAAAAAGGCGTCCGTAATAATATTGTATTTGATTGATATTGTAATTTTATTATCGAGAGAAAAGCTAAACTGTGTTGCCACCATTTTGAAGAAATATCGTAAAAAAGCATTTAAAACTAAAACTAAAATATAAAAATGGAAATAAATTAAAAAATGGCTAAAATGGGCACAACTACAAATAAATAGCTTTCATTAAAAAAAATAATTATCAAAATCGGTTGGGTAGAAAATTCAGGGTTGATGACACGACATTTTTAGCGTGTCTGAAAGAAATAGCATCGGATGCTAAAAATTTAAATTTAAAATGAACAGCTTATAGAAAACCTTGCTAATGTTACACAAGATATTCTTTATCCAACATGAATAGCAATCACCATGATAAAAAAAACAAGTATATGATGGGTCCCTTAAAATATATATCTCCTGTTCAACATCAGAATTAAAAAGACTAAATAAGATATCCCACAAAAAAAAACTGACTGGATGACGGCTCCGTGATTTGCGCAGAATAGAGTAATTCGCATATTTGGACGTAATTTCGACATTTTTTCCAAAATCCAGGAAATCAATTTTATAACTTACAGAATTAGTAAATACTTTTTCATGTAAAAAACGTTATGTCCTGTGCGTGTTGTTTAATAAAATTACCTTTATGCAAACCACTCAGAATTTTTTGTAATATTTTTCTGTCGGCAAAGTGACTAACCCAATGCAAAGTGGTTTTTTTATTAAATAGAGGGACATTAAAATTTTTCTGTTTATTTATACAGAGCTCAAAAGTTACCCTTGATTATATAATAATTAATGATTTTAATCAAAATAGGCTGAAAATAATAGAGTTTTTTACGTATAAAGCAATTTAACTGTTTATACTCTACATTTTCATTTGATGGAGTTAGTTTGGTTGCCTTCAGAACGCCTCATGTAATAAGGCGTTCTATTGCTGTTATCACTTTGCTTTTAAAGTTTAGATTTTGTTTTTAACTACTGACTTTAATGACAGTGTTCAGTAATTTTATACACTTTTGTTACGAAGATGTAATTATACTTAAAATCTTATTAAAATAGAAATCGAAAACCAATTTTATTGCTAATAAAAGCGGTATTAGGCTGGTATAATACCAAAAGAAAGTATAATCTGACAAAAATGATAGTTTAGATCATGTAATCGAGTGATAAGCAATTTTTAACAGAATGCAGGTTTATAGTTACATGTTATAACATGACATGACGAACATTTTAAACAAGCTACTACACCATTTGCAACATTTACTTCAAAATATACCTGAAAATTATTTCACTTGCAAATTCAAACACAATGCTTTGATATTTAGATGAAAAACTAGTAAAATTATGAGAAATGCTGATAATTATAAATGAGTCCCTAAAATTTACCAAAAAGAAACATTTCTTGAGATTGTGAAATTCCATCCTTTAATGGATTTCCTAGACCTCATTTTTATTAAACATTCATGAGTAAAAATAACCTAACTTCAATCATAATTAAATCATAAATAACTTTAACAATAATTCAACCAATATTATGGAATGGAAATTTATTTTTGTGGATTTATGTGGAACTATGTCCTAGTAATGTTTAAAAACTTTTGTTTCATTGGTGTGAAAAAAGTATTACGAAAATGCACTCCTAGGAATAGCGAAAATTTCAAAGAATTAAACTATACATATATGTATATTGTAAATCAGAGTTTTTTGAGAAAAAAAATATAAGAATTATTACAATAAATGTTTTCCTAACATAGTTAAATTTATTTCTATTTTTTCAAATTTTTGTGCCCTGCTATACTGAAGTAATTTTTATTTCAGGGAGTATTTTCTACTCCTACTTTCGTAAACAAAAAAACTTAGTGACTTTTGTGCAAAAAGTATAAAATAGTTGTATTGCATGTACATGCAAAGTTCCAACCTGAAATATTATCAGTGTTGTATTTTGGAAGGCAAAGGTTATCCATTTTCTACTACAGAGAAAAATTTCTAGGCTAGGATTTCGAATAAAAACCTTAGCTATATAAGCATAAATGATCTAACTACTGAGCTACCCAGCTAATATATACACGGGTACGCTGTTTTAACATGAAATATTATATTTGTTATAGTCTGGGATCAAAGTTGCATCTTTCAACCTTTTCAGTTAATTTAACTTTAATCTCCGACTACAAAAACTATTGAATATGAAATCATTTCATATTATTAGAATGGAAATTTCTATCAACTATCGTATTTATTTCAAAATTTTATTTCAAAATTTACTTTAATATTAGATTCAAACTTCTCTTGTAAACATAAAAACTGCAGATTATTTTTCTGTATTTTTTCCATATTTACCCTAAAAGCACGTACGTGATCTAGAAGATGGCTATAAATTGAACATGAGTTGCAGAATGGAATTGTAGTTTCTGTCGAAAGCTGTGTGAATAATAAAGCCTTATACGGTGGCTTGGCTTTTTTATGTGTTCAAAATTTTTAAACTAATAACTAGTAAAAATTTATAATTTTGCTATAGATTTAAGAAAAAACATTCTTCTTTAACCCATTTATGACTAGAGACGTGCTGTTTTTCTAAATATATATATACATAGTTTTCTTTTTCAAATTTTTAAGATTACTTTACACAGTTTTCAGACAGGTTATTCTGATGCGTCTAATATAACAAAAGTTATACAGGGTGTTTCACTACCAGACCGAAAAACTTCCAGGAGGTGAAGGGGCACAGAGATATTTCAGAATAGCATAGGCATGCAAATCAAAATCCGTTCATTAGTTCTTGAGATATAGCTATTGTGGAAATCATGAAAAAGGCAGCATAGCAGCACCACCTGTTGGATGATATACACCAAAAACTAAACAGATCTAGTTTATATCAAGGACTAATTGAATCTGAAGTTTTGTGAAATTCCGTGCATTAGTTCTAGAGATAGAGCGCCCATAAAACTTATGTCACATACAGACAGACAGACAGACATTTTGTAAAAACATGTACTTTGGAATCTCTAACCCCTAAAACGTGTAAATCCGTCGAAAACTGTAATTCGAAAATTTTCCTAAATCCAATACTCTTTTCTTGTAAAAATAGAAAAAAGTAAAAAAAAAAATCGCGAAGACAGCTACTTTGGATTTTCTATTTTGATCAAATGCTGAAATATTTTATGGAAAATTGCATTTTCTTTTGACCTGTGATATAAATATAGTGTTGCATCATACATTTTGTAGCAAATACGATGAGTGTTAAAAACTGAAACATCAAATTTTGATGCCATTACAAAGGCTGAAGTAAATTTTTGAATGTTAAAAAGAGAAATTATATTACCATCTTTCCACGCTTTCCCAATCCCATCATACTAAAAATGTGAATTCGTAGTTTAATACTGCCCCGCACCGTAATACTCTCATTTAAAAATAACTTAAGATGATGCTTGGATTTCGGCATGCGGCATGTTTTTCCTAAGCACTCCATATTGCCACATGGATCTGGAGCCAGAAATAATATGTAATAATACAAGTCTGTGCAACATAATAATAAGGTTAAATAACAGATTTTTAAATTTAACCACTTCTTCAGCTCAAAATTTTCATATTGATGGACCCCGACGCTTCCTAATGAATGGTCGGCTGCAAACTGGTATGCACAAAGGTTTAGTCTAAATAAAAGGATTAAATGATCTAATTAAAATGATTTTCAATTGTCACGTAACGAAAGAATATTAGCGTCAATTTGACTGAGAATTACAGGTGTAAATTTTCCGTCCAGAGGGAAAAATCTATTAGCTAAAATGTAATTCTGGTCGGAAAGTACGACTAAAGTTAGCTAATTTTTTAATATTTTATATTAAGCATCTCAAAGAATTGTGACCACCACTCCCCAATGAGTTTCTGGTAGGTTTTTACAGGCAATGTATCTACAGACAAAATATTTAAACACAGGATTCTTCAAATGCGTAGATGAAGCAATGATGGATTGCGAAATAGTGGGCGGCGTCGCAAATTGTTTCAGAGATGTTCAACTGAATAAAAATCCTCCTGATTAGACGACTTAAGGAGGTAAAGGGAAATTGAATCATACCCTTGAAACCATATAAACACAAACTATAATAGGAAGTATTGTTTTATTGGAATAGTCTCTCACTGTTTGAGAAAACAAGTGTCATGAATGAGTATAACTGGTCCGAAATTATATTCAGGTTACCTTTAGATTTCATGTTAATGTCGATGACACCACAGTGTCTAGGGCTGACCACTTACATTTTTACCATAGCAAAATTGATCCTCTACTGACTCGAGCTGCATCCGCATACATTGGTGCATTACCCGTTTAATCGATGAATTTGGTTCCAGTCATATACATAATCATCGATTTACCTTTCATGTCATCAACATGAAAGACCAACCGGGATTTCTGTGACAAAGCAACAAGTATTTACAGGTTAAGTTCCCAGTGATGATACTCTCTTGTCTATTTCAAACATTAGCACGATGACGCGAGACTGAAAAGGACCTTTCGTAGGTCGTTGGTAGCGACATCCCACAACTAACAATGTTTGCTGAACTGTATTCTGCAAGAATTTTCTCCTTTGAACTTCATTAACCTTTAACTAATTTTAACTTCCTCACAGCAATTTTTTATTTCAGTTTTTATAGATTAATTTGTAACTTTCATTTTTACTACAATCACTACCGGAATTTTATTTCGTTCGGAAATGTAGTACTATCATCGGAGACTTTTGAATAGGTGAGTATTAATTATAACAATCGTTTGCAAAAAGTTTACTAAAAAATCTCTATCTTATGAACTAACGCGCCTTTTATTCATTTTTCAATGGAGTGGTCTCACGGAACACTTCACAGTAGTTGCATAACAATTTCTGTCAAATCAGTTAAAGGTTAGAATTTATGGCCAAGCCAGTTCTGGAATATCGTTAATCACCCTTTACCAAACATGACAGCCTATAATACACTGTGTGATATATAAAAATCAAGCGTCTTGTTGCTTGTTGCTCCGTTCACTATTATTAAATCACTGTCTATGTATACGAACTACTACGGAACACGAGCAGCTGACCAGCTTGAAATTCTTATTTAAAATGGTCAGTCTACTAAGATATGTTTTCTATTTGGCACATTTAGGTTGCAGAATTTATATCTGATTATAGCAAAAAAAGAGCATTGCAATTGATAGCTTTGAATTTCTTTTATTATTTTTATTTTTTCACATTTTTGTGATTTTTATAAATACTTTATATCAACAGACGGAATTTATGTCTCAAGGATTAGAGTGGTCATAATGTTTTAGTTTTTTAATGCGTAAGATTTTAAAAAAGGAAGCGTTTTTTTTTTTTATAAATCTTGAGCAATTTGATGTTTTAAATGGAACCAATATAGTCTATAAAATAAAAATATTATAGTAAATACTTTAATATAAACTATGCAAGTTTTTGATAATCTAGAATGAATTAAAGCCGGAACAAAAACTTCCATTTATACACTTATATAAAAATATATCAAATTAAATAAAACAAAGCATATAAATAAATGAAATAATATGGTTCTAATAACCTACCTAAGAAGCAGATAATTCTTAAACCGACGTTGTCTAATTGTTCGCTATCTGCTGTTCCACATTAGATATAGTAAGAAATGTCGGCCTTTATAATCAGTACCAAACGAAACATTTGCTGACACTGCTGGAAGAGTTAGATGCTGAGTTACTAACTACGCTCTAGATTAGAGGCTATCGATTAGAGGATATCTATTAGCTATCGATTTTTTTGTTATATTGTGTCTAAATGCTATATTTATAGAAATACATCCAATTTAATACCAATTCTGGTAAAATATTGGTGTTACACTAAAATATTTGCAATGCAATGCTATTTTTTGAACATATTAGTTTTTTATAACACTGTAAAAAAGAGAAATGTTTACAAAATTCTCACAAAACTTAATGCGGTTTATGAAAACAAAATGGAACACCTTCCGAGTTACAACGATTCTGAAAAGTATCCAGTTATCTTCAAGAACCTTAAAAACAAGTGGATTTCCGATAGTCCAAGTAAATTTCTAATTTTTTTTTTTTTTTTTTTTTTTTTTTTTTTTTTTTTTTTTTTGTAGACCTTAATATTCGGAAACTTTTTTGAGTAGTTTTTACAACAAACTAAAAATTTTCTCAATGTTGATGCATTCTTTTTTCGATGATACCTATATCCTCAAGTAAACATTTTCACGGTCATCAAACATATTTATAGGCAAACAAGTTAAATTAAGAACATCAACAATGATATAAAAATTTATATTATTTTATTACTCTTACATATATAAATTCCATATTACGCAGCCGAAAATACTTATTTAAGAGTTAATAGCATTCGAAAAATTGATATTTTGTGTTGAGAAAATTGATTAAAATTTGTAAAAACTAATCGAAAATGCTTTTGAAGATTATGTGCAGCAAAACAATCTTTTGTAACATAAGTAATTTTTTAATCTCCTTTATATATATTAGTTTCTGGGGTTTCATAAAACAAAAGAACGCTTTTTGGATTCCATGGTCTCTCAGAAAAGGCTACATTACATTTTCTTAAACCGTATTAAATTTTGTCATGTTTTCAAAAAAAATTATTTATATATTATAATGTAGGTACATTTACGATTAAACGGTAGTATTAGAAAAATGTTGGCTTTACAATAAAATATGGCTATGAAATGGAGAAATATGTCTTGTCCATATTGGTGCATAATTAGCAAAATGTAAATATCCCAAAGGTGTGACAATATTTCACACAAGATATAGCAAATATTAGCTGTGATTGAGAAATAAAAACAATATTGTCATAATATTAGTTTGCTAACATGGTAATGGTTTATTAAAATTTTCTTCCAATATGTATCGCTTCTTCATCAAAAAGTTTAATAAATCTGTTTAAACCTATTTTCTGTACTTTTCATTTATCCGAATAATAGTTAAAGCATTAATCTATGCTTTAGGAGTGAAAATTTGGAAATAATTTAAATAATTTTCAGCATCTTCTTTTTTATGATAACGCATTGGATAAACAAACTTTATGAGACAATGGCATATGAGACAAGTATAATTTAGTACAAGTATAATTAACGAGTTTTATAAATCAAAATATGACATTTGCAGGGCTCCCAAATGGTCTGCTAACATAACACCAATATTTTTAACAGAAAATTTCACAGTAGGTTTTAACAGCATTTCTTCTAAAACTAACCTCCGAAGGCGTTTTTTGCGCACTTTGCAAGAGAAATATAAAACAAAAATCTTTCTGAGAAACTATTGATATTCAGTTGGCGGACCATTTGGGAGTCTTGCATTTGGAACAAAAAAAAAAGGTTCAAAGTTTGTTTAGCTTAAATAAAGCTTTTCAAATTTAATAAACATTCCAAATAAAGTTTTAAATTAATTATTTAAACATTTCAGAAATCTCGTTAACTCACTTTTATTTCAAAGAACAATTAATTCTAATATACAGAAAATTTAAAGCTAATTATACTAAAGAAATGTAAAATGTACTGTTTAACAGCAAAATTTTAAATTACTCCACATTTCTTACTTTTCTTTCCCATAAATAAGTAATTTTGTCAGTTGTACAAAAATTTCTTCGTAAAGATTTTATATTCATATTATATTGAATATATATTTCACCTTTTTCTTCCATCACAACAAATACTCTTTTCTAAAGTTAAAACTTCATATTTAGTAAACACGCAAGTAAAGTTTTGACATATTTATAAATAAAAAAACCATTTACTCGCTTTCTGTGCAAAGTATAGTTGATTAATTCTAATTTACACAAATTTTAAAGTTGATTATATTTCTAAAAGCTTTTAAAAATACTTTTCAATGACAAAATTTTAAATCAAGAAAATTTTTAATTTGCTCCACATTTCTTAAAGTCCTTTCTCAGAGGCGAGTCAGTAAGCTATATATGAAATTTCTATGTAAAAGTTTTACCTTTAAATTAAAGTGAAAATATATCGAATCATATTCTTGTTTTCAAGAAGAAACACTCACTTTTCTAAAGGTAAAAGGAATCGTTGATCTTGTGGATAATTTAAGTCGTTATTAATAATCTACTGATGCATTTTAATGGGAAATTATGAGAACTTTCACCTTGACCAGACATAAATTAATCCGTTTCCTGAATTTCCCTTTGGGGAAAGTTGGAGGAAAATTTAAGCTTTCTAAACGTTTAAACTAATTCCAACTTCGATCTAAAAATCATAATGTATTCTGAAATATTTCGTGAAATATTTTATGCACGTCCGCTTTTAATCTCTGCATTCCCGAAGCTAAAATAATATTAGAGATACTCATTTTTGGTTTTAAGAAAACGAAATTACATCATAGATGGCAAAAAAAAAAATGCAGGGGAAATTGGTAGTTTAGGCGACTGTAATTTAGGTTCACAAATAGGGATCTAAAATTATAAATCCTATTAAATTGTGTATTTCATTAGCAATAACCTAAATTCACACAAACACAAATTTAAGGCCCTTAAACAAGTGGGTGATATAAAATTCCTCAAAACGTTTTATCTTAAAGGATTTAAATTAAATCAACCGAAAAATTCGGCCGTACAATGTTATTTCATGCCTACTTTTTTAAAATTCCTATTTCATCATTGGCACCACTTTTTTGAAATGGTAAAATTTTATTCTTTCAAAAAAGTGGTGCCAATGAAGTAATCTGAATTTTTAAAAAGTAGGCGTAAAATAAAATTGTACGACAAAACTTTTTGGTTGATCTAATAATTATGAAAATTTCCCAAATTCTTGCACACACTGTCTTGAAGGCATTTTGCAAACTCAGATGAAAATAACATTTAATTTTTGAGGCAATCAAGATATATGTTGCCATTTATTAGTTGACGCTTACAGCAAAAAACATTCATCTATTCTAAAACGAAGTCAAAATGTAAAAGAAAAAAAAAATAGTTTTTATGTGGAAAAGAATAGATGTTCATATATGTCGACCCAGGTAGCAAATAGGTTGTTAAGCTCTTAATTGAACTGTAATACACTGGAGTACTATATACCGTAAAGTGAGAAAATGAAGTCCCCTCTCCCTCCTTTAGCACCCAGGAAATTTTAATGATTTTAAAGTGGACTTATAATTGAAACTTTTCTGAAAAAGATAGGCAAATTGGGAGTGTATTTTGAAGGAGAGGGCTTATAAATGGCACTTTAATAATGCACATATATAATGAGAAAGGTTGTGTTCGGAGTGGCTTGCTCTTGGTACTTTACTATATATTTTTTTCAATTAAATCGCAATTCCTTTATTTTTATCAAAAAAAACAAAAAAGAAAGAAAAATCCGTCTCTATGAAATGAAATATTTTTTTCATTTTATTTATACATCACTGTCATAATAATCTTGAGTTTGAAAATTATTCTACATTATTCTTTATTAAATCGAATGAATTATGGATAAACAAGAAATGACATATCTTCATAATCATGATTTTTAAACTGTAACCGGTTCCGCAAACCAGATACCGCCAAGCAAACGTCCTTCAGCAAATTGAACATAAGCATTATTTAATCACTTAATTCATGCAAAACTTCTATCATAATTAAGGCAAAACTATGTATTGCTTTTTATTCGTGAAAATTTGCTTCACATATTTGGTGAATAGTGAAGAGTTTTGACGATCAAGTTGGACACAATTTTTGCATTGAAATTTAATTAGGTTTCATTGGTTTTTCGAATGTATCACTAAATAAATAATCAAGCAGTGATAAATATTTTTTTTAATTTAACAACACTATCTCAAAATAAAAATATAATGCATCACAAAAAATGCAAAAAACACACTTAATTCATTATTAAATAAAAAGCAATATAATGATCACGTCTAAGTTAACATTCATTTCTTTTTTTTTTTTTTTTTTTTTTCATTTTTGTCTATTGCTCGACAAATTTGTAAAGTCATCTTGAAAAATAAAAGACAAATAAAAAAAATAAAAGAAACAAGTTTTTTTGCGCGACCCTAAGAAATATAACCACATTATTTTCTTACACATTTTCATAGTGGTACCCATATTATTTTCAGTTGAAAAATTCCGTCTTGTAAATCAATAACTTATATAAAGTTTACTTAATTTGAAATAAAATTTCAACTTATAGGCAGTAAAGTATCCGAATTATTTGTGTAGCGCTCTTTAACCCATTAATGCCTAAATTATTTTCTTCGTTAAAATTCAAATTTTGCATTTTTCCACCATTTTTGAAGCAAGAATAACTTTTATCTTAATTTATCGAGGACATTGTCTCGAGCCCGAAAGTATTTATTTATTCTCCTTTTTTGTTGGTGTGAAATGCGCTTGCTCGAATATTTTAAAACTGTCCCAAAAATGGGACGCTAGGCACTAATGGGTTAAAAAGAATTAGAAAGATTAAAAAGAACTAAAACAGTTCTGTACATTACTTTAATTTAAAAAGATGCCGTTATGTATCTCAATAATCTATTTTGCTGAAACTGAATTAAAATTTCTTCTTATAAGCAACAATTTTTTCGCCTTTCTTTGTGTGCTCTTGTAAAAAATACATAATTGCAACGTTCCTCAAATTACAGCACAATTGAATTTTCATCGAAAATACACATGTAAGCAAAGCTTCAGTTGAATCAGAAAATTGAAAATAATTTAAAATTGACTTGCAAGATTTGAACTAATGTTTTGCGTGGCCCGGTAAAAAAAAGTAACTGCTTCGTTCCATAAATTATAATAATATTGCATTGTCATCAGAACTAAATATAA
Organism: Maratus speculifer; assembly: GCA_964019185.1. Lineage (NCBI taxonomy): Eukaryota > Metazoa > Arthropoda > Arachnida > Araneae > Salticidae > Maratus > Maratus speculifer. The sequence continues at coordinate 226,989,890 of OZ025299.1, forward strand.
AACAAAGTTTCAGATCAATCAGGTAATTGAAATTCGTTTAAAATTACTTTTCAAGTTATTAATTCTTTTGTGTAGCTCTGTAGAAACAGTACAAGTCTGCATTCAGTAACTTTTAATAATAGTGTATTATTATTGAAACTATAGATATATTCCAAGTTTCAGCTGAATCGAATAATAAAATGTGGTATAAATTTAACTTCGAAGTTCATACCTAAACATACATGCATAAACTGCTAGTTAACATTAGAACGTCCGAAAATTTTACCCAACCTTAATAAAAACATCTTAATGCCAGAATTTTTATTTAAAAGAATTTCACTTATTTGTTTAACCGATTTTTCTCTAGTTAAAATTGAACTAAGTTTACGAAAAAAAATTCTGGTTCAAATTGACATTTTGTCATTTGATCTGTGTCGAATCAACACCAGCTGAATGTTCTAGTGTTAATATTAAACATGTTTTTTAATAAAAACTTAATGATTTCCAAACTTTATAAGAGTACATTTTCGTTTACAATACTTTAGTAATTGCTCTTTGATTTAAAAAAAAATCTAGTGCTAAATAAGGCTGAATAATATGTTAAAAGTCGAAATGTATTTTGTAAACAACAACATGGATCCTCCAGAATCACAACTCTGAAAAAAGCGATTAATAACATTTATTTTCAGTTTTTTTTTTTTCGAACAATAATAGGATAATTCTTACTTTAACAAACCTGCGACATACGTCCAGTAAACTTGTGCTTTGAAAAAACAGAATAGTCACGACGTGCTTTCGAAGTTACAGGAAACTAATGCAACAATTCCAACTCACTCAAACCAACTGTGGAAATGATTTCTTTACGGTCGTAATTAATCAACAACTCGTGATTTTTGAAAACTTGTACGGATCTCGACAAAAAAGACATTTAGCTACCAGTATATGCGGTCTTGGAAAATTCGTCGAAAATCGGAAAAATAAATTTTGTCCAACTACACACCCCACTTTAAGGAGGTAATCAGGCTCTATGGTTCATTTGGATTCAATTTTAATTCTCGTGCCAATGCCAATGAATTTGCAAACTTCCAGTAAATTTTAATAGAAAATTTCGGCTTATTTAAATGTCTTATTCTTGCAGAATATAGTCAAACACTTCTATCCGTTTTCAGTGAAGTAAGTTTGCTCATGTATTAAACGTGCCGACATGTAGTGACTACATCCTCAGTTTTTCACTCAAAACTGGTAGACATTACACTATCTGTGTACCTATTCTTTATTCATCATTTTATTATTGAAGAAAAATTTAGATAAGATTTACATGATATTTTTCCTCCTTTTCATAAGTAACAAATTTTACTAGATAAAGCAATATTGTTTAAATATAATATTCTCTTCTTTATAAAATAAGCATCATCAAGCGGGGGAAAATGAAAAATTAAATATTCACTGAGGTGACAAAAGTCATGGGATAGCTATAAGCAAATATATAGATGGCATCAGTGTCGCTTAAAAATAAGATAAATGATCAGTGCCTGGGCAGGACTTTCATTCGTGTTCAAATGCTTCTTGTAAGAAGGTTGATTATGTGATTTTGGCCTCACATCGAGGATTAACTGATTTCGAACTCGGTATGTTAATAGAGCTGGACTCGTGGAACATTCCATTTCGGAAATCGTTACGGAATTTAACATTCCGAGGTCCACAGTGTGAAGAGTGTGCCGAGAATACTTAAATTCAGGCATAACCTTCTACCATGAGCAACGCAGTCGTCGACCGCTGTCACTTAATGACCGCGACCAGCGACGTCTGCGAAGACATGTCAATGTGAACAGAGAAACAATATTGCGTTAAATAAACGCAAGAATGAATGTGGGATGTCCGACGGACGTGTCCGTTAGGACAGTCCGGCAATATTTGGCTTTAATGGGCTTTAGCAGCAGAAGACCGTCTCGGGTGTCATTACTAACAGCACGATTTCGCCAACAGCGGCGCTCATAGTCTCGTGACTTTATCAGTTGGACCGTAGACGATTGGAAAAAAGTGGCTTAATCAGAGAGTCATGAATTCAATTAGTAAAAGCTGGTGGAAGGATACGAGTGTGGTGCAGACCACATAAAGCTATGGACCCAAGTTGTCAACAAGGCTCTGTGCAAGCTGTTACTGGTTCTATTAATGTGTGGGTTGTATTTATATGGAATGGACTGGGTCCGTTGGTCAAACCGAACCGTTCCTTAACGAGAAATGTTTAAGTTCAGCTACTGGGAGGCCACTTACAACCATTCATGGACTTCATGTACCCAAACAACGATGGAATTTTTCAGGCTGACAATGCGCCATGTCATCGGGCCATAACCGTTCTCAATGGGTTTGAAGAACATTCTAGACAATTCCAGCGAATGATTTGGCCACCGTGATCGCCCAACATGAATCCCATCGAACATTTATGGGGCATAATCGAGAGATCAGTTCGTGCACAAAATCTTCCACCGGCAACACTTTCGAAATTACGGACGTCTATGGAGGCTGAATGGCTCAATATTTCTCCAGAGGGCTTCCAACAACTCTTGGAGTCCATGCCACTTTGTGTTGCTGAACTTCGCCAGGTAAACGGAGGACCGATACGCTATTAGTAGGGTATCCCATGACTTTTGTCACTTCAGTGTATATTTCCTAATCTTGAGTAATTGTATACAAATAGTAATTTTTTTATAAATTTTATTAAGATTTTTTTATTAAATTTGAAAAAGAGGTAATATCTTCAGAACAGTATTTAAATTAAAAACCGGTATAACATAAACTATAAGGAAAAAATGCACTTAGCTCAAAGATATTTGAACTAGAACTTATAACTGGATGAAATCAAATTTATTTAAACTGTTTATTTTTACAAATTTTCGAAAAAAAAAGAAAGGTATTTTTTTTCAAATCTCTGAAAATTAAATTAAATAAGAGTTATTCTCTCTGCAATTTTGATCTTTTGTCAATTAAATCCACTTTTTAGCTATCGAGTTCAGCTATCCAACCTCGAGATATTGCTCTAGATTCTAAATTTTGATTTCTTTTCTAGGAGATGTTTCTTATAATAAAGATTAGCAATGCTTTCATGGAAGCATAGTTATTTATTTATCATACTACATAGAAATGCACTAACGCAGGTTTTACTGTTTAGGACAAATCTAGAAAGGAAAAATGCACTTAACTCCAAACCTCGAGATATGGTTTCAAACTCTAACATGTTATATATAAAGTCAAAATGACATCTGATTTCCTTTTTAGGGAGTGTTTTTTGTAATAAAGATTAATAACACTTCCATGGAGAGACAGTTGTTATTTATTTATTACTAGCTGACCCGCCCGGCGTTGCCCGGGTCCGTAATAATAATGTTAAACGAATTTGAAATTTTTATGATTTTATCTTTAACTCGAAATATGTGTAAATACACTGTTAAAAATTTGACCCTTTTGCTGCATCGTCACTCCACCGCTTTTATAGAAAATGACTACTTCAGCTTATTATGGAGCATTCTCATAGGTCAAAAGAGAGATATTCTATAAAAGCGGGGGAGTGATGATGCAGCAAAAGGGTCAAATTTTTTACAGTGTACATTATATTAAATACGTACCCCCTGACTGTGTCAAAAATTGGTTTAAAAAAAAACTAATATTTAGCTCCAAAAATACCCAAAATGACTGCAATAGGAAACGCAGGAGGGAATATGTGTCAAACGATTGCGTGAATTTCGTGTTAAAGTGTTGATATTTATCCTTAAAATTACTGTTAAGTGACTTAACTAAATATACTTTTTTCACACAGATATCCCAAGTGAAATATTTTGAATTTCAAACTAATTATATCACTCTTAAATCCGACTATACAGTGAATGAAATCGATTCTCGATGATTAGCTAAAATGTTAGTATATAGTATTATAATTTCAGAGCCATTTTACAAAAATAGAAGTATATTTTTTATCAAACATGCGTAATGTTCATTCTGTGAACAAAATCCTAACCGTAACCTAATTGTATTGTATCATAACTTGTCTGTAACCTAGCTGTATCTTGACAGTAACCTAAATGTAACTTAAATAGACCATAAATGTAACCTGCACGTCACCTTATCATAACCTACCCATAATCTAATCACAATCTAACCGCAACTTAACCTTAACCTAACTGGAACTTAACCATGATCTAACTGTAACCTAACCGGAAATTAAATATAACATAAGGCTCATCGAAATGTAACTACAACCTAACAGTTACCTAACCATAACCAAGTTATAATTTAACTCTAACTATAAACGAAATATCTTATCCATCTCGCGCTAAGTACTTAGTTTCACTTGCCACCGCTACGAAACGCATTATGTTTTGTAGAACATCCGAATTTTAGGTTCGGATTGGATTCATGTTAATGGAAATTATTTTGTCTTCTTCGGATACGGTTATGGTTGTTTGGAATATTTTTGTTCAGTTTAGATTCGGTTCAATTCAGATTTCGTGGAGTTTTTTCCTTCAAATGGGATTTTTAAGTTCGGGTCGGGTTGTACTTGCATGGAAATTATTTTACCTAGTTCCAATGAGGTTATACTTTACCGAAATATTTTTGTTAGGTTCAGATAAAGTTTGGTTCAAATTTCGGGATTTTTTTTTTTAATATTTTGGTTCGGATTGGGTTTATGTCATTGAAATTATATTGCCTTGTTCGTATCTGGTTATAGTTATTTGGAATATTTTCGTCAGATTCAGATTTGGTTCGATTCAGATTTCAGATTTTTCCAAATTGATTTTTAAGGTTCTGGTCGGATTCACGTCCATGGAAATTACTTTGGAAATTATTTTTATTCACGTCCATGGAAATAATTATCTCTGGAAGTGATGCTAAAAATGTAACCCTACATTAAGTCCAATTAAGTATCAACAAAGGCACGTGATTTGACACGCCTATCAATTAAAACAGGTTTAAACCCGTATTTTTTTTTCTCTTGTTTCTTAAAAAGAACCAATCTATAGCTTCACCGGTAAAAATAAATTAATTATTTTATCATATGTGTTTTAAATATCAATATAGAAAGTTATTTTAACGTTTTGCTTGAAAATATAACATTCTTTTGTTAGTACCCTAATTTCCTGCCTATAATCCGCGGATCAAACAATTCTTTTTCGACCCAGAAATTTTATTTTGTAAATGAAGGCAAATATTTACGGCGATCTGAAAAGTTATATTTTATTTAATAAAATTTCTGGGTCGAAAAATGATTGTTTGATCCGCGGATTATACGCAGGAAATTAGGGTACATAAAAATCGTTTGCAGTCAGAAATCTATATTTTGGATTAATATTTATTACTTAAGTTTTCATATACGATTTTAAAAGAATGTTTTCATCATTATATTTTAAATATTTATTTACATGCAATTATTCAGTTATAAACATTTTTCATCTACGTTATAAAGTATTTAAAATTACATTAATGAAGGAAACTTTTAGTAATACAATTTTTAGTTCGTATCAAATGTTTTCAATATCTTATTTAATTTTAATTTGATATTTAATTATTGCTAATTTTCCAATTTCCTTCATTTGAAAAACGAACATTTATTTTAATAAATAATTATAGAACAAAGACCATTTTAAAAATTTGATATTTCCTCTTAAAATATGCTTAAAATTGTAACTCATTTCTTTCAATTCGTCTTATAATACAAAATCCCTTCCACGTCCTTTTATTTGGCACATTAAAATTTGAGCGATAAATGGTTTCATATTGCAAACCATTTTTGAGGCTTACTTCACCTCCACTTATCTCATTCATCCATGGATTTCTTTAATTCTGTTTCAGCTTTCTTATTACGTTTGCGAAAATTTTTACACAACCAACCAACCGTAAACAAATGAAAGAGAAAAAAATGGGAAAACGATGATTTTTTTATGAGAGTGACCTCTCGATTTTAATTAATTACTCATTTAATAATTGGAATTTCGAAATTCTGAAACCCAGGTGCATCAGGAGAGATTTGTAGCTACTCTCAAAAAAATTTTGAGCTTCGTACGGGCTGTAGATTTTGCTAGCCATCGCAGACACACCCACCCACACACACACACACAGACAGAGCGTTTTGTTCTTTTATTAGTATAGATAGTAAGTACAAATATTCAGTAACAGGGATTATATTTTTAGGACAAATATTATAATAAATGCATGTCATTAAAAATAGATGCTTTAAGAGGCCACTCGATTATGGGAGCATTATTTTCAAATATCTCGCTCAAATTTTAATATTCTTACATGTTTTTTTTTGCATAGGATAGCTGAGGCTAATCTACAACCGGGCTAGTTTTTACTTTTTTGATTTAGGTTATACTTCCTTTATATTATGACCGTTTCAATTTTCAAGTATTTTTTTAAATAATTCTGAAACCAAATCAAAAAAAGTAAAAACCAGCTTTGTTGAAGATTGTCCTCAGTTATCCTATGGAAAAAAAATTATTAAAAAATATTAAAATTTGAGCGAGTTTTTGAAAATAACGCCCCCCATATATTTAACATTATCATCCGGGTCTTTTTGAATGAGTCGAGTGGCCTCATAAATAATCAGATCAGGTTTATTAAACTATTAAAAGGGGTAATTAAATTTAAATATGCAGATATTATGTGCTTTATAATGTTTAGGATTTCAGATAATTAACCCTTAAGCGGTAACCATGGGTCACTAGTGCCTCGGTCAAATTTTCTTTCCTTGCTAGCTTAGAGGAGAGAGTGGGGAGTGGGGCTAAACTACCCTGAAAAAAATAGTACACTAGTAGGCTATTAGCACCCGAAACGCCGATGTTTTAGTGCATTCACAGCCGACGTAAGAGCCAGTCAAAATTTCGAAAAGGCACAAGTGACCCAGGGTTACCATTTACGTTGACGAAAAGTGTAAGGTAAGAAAAAATTTCTTTGGAATGATGGGTTTTTTTTTCATAAAAAATCGATACATTACACTCACTTGGGTTTCCGAACCTTACTTTTTATGCAAACACGTGTTTATGAAATTGTTTGGTGTGATTGCAGTTTGCTCTTCTTCTTCGTTGTATTGTCAACAGCTGTATTTTGTGGAATCTACTTGCTGATCGTGAGATTTTAAATCGTAGAGCATTTCTGAAAAGTTTGGTCTGAAAAGTTTGCTTTGGTGAAGCCACATTTGCAAGATAGAATGAACATTTTATGTATACCGAGAAAAATAAGATTCAACATCAGGGAAATATTAGGTGAAAACGCGGATCAGCTTAATTTACAGTCCAATACAAAGGAAAAAAGAAAGCGATGTGCATTTTGTGACACAAAAAAGGACAAAAAAACCTTTATTTGCTGCAGCAAGTGTCACAGACCTGTGTGCGAGGAACAAAGACATCAAATCTGTTTCTATTGTTTATAAATGATGATATCAGTGTTGCTGTAATTTTTCATTATTATATTTTTTGTTTAATTAAATAAAGTTTGATAATTAACATCATTTTCATAAAAAATTGATTAAAAACTAATAAAATTTCTATTTCATTGTAAATTCAGGGTGGCGAGTGGTCAGGGAAAACCGGGAAAAACACAGTCAAGAAAAGAGAAAACTACCAGTATTTTCTTACTGAAAATACTTCAAATAATATAAAGAGATTACATAAGCTGAATTTATCTTTAAAAAAAGACTGGTATTTATCATCTATATTGAGTTTGTTTTCATCTAACCACTCGCCACCCTGAAATTGTACCTATTTATAAGTTAAAAAAAACGTCATTTTTATGCTCAAAACTTAAGCATTTTTTAAAATTTATACCGGCTATTTTTATTTTTTTGTGAAAGTACCATTCTTGATCTTTAATGTCCCGTTTGAAACAGCAAAAAATGTCAATTCTATCCAAAGTTATGATTTTTTAAAGAAAATATGCATTTTTCACATTTTTATTTGTTTATGTAAACATATTGTTTAAACAAATTAATAAATCAGCAATATTGTGACTGATTCTTGTTCAAGGATAGTTGATGTAATATCATGAATTTTTTTAGAATTTTTAAAGCACTTTAAATCACTTTTTATAACGCTAAGCACGAGTGACCCATGATTACCGTTTAAAGGTGCCGAAAAACACGTTACCGTTTAAGGGTTAAAGTTGCATTTATTGTCAATTGGATACCTGAACTCGATAACTGAAAAGTGGATTTAATTGACAAAAGTACAAAATTTAAGAGAATAAGTCTTATTTAATTTCATTTCAAAGATTTGAAAAAAGAAAAACCTTTTTTTCTTTAAAAAATTTGTGGAAATAAACGGTTTAAATAAATTTGGTTTCACCTAGTAATAACTTATAGCTCAGATATATTCGAAGTTTGTCTCATAGTAATGGCTCACCTAGTGTCTAGAGGTTAGGGCTTTGGCTACTGGACAAAAGGTGTTGCTTAAGAAAATAAACGGAAATGGATGATTGTAATGTGTTGGATTCCACTTTAAACGGAGGTCCCAGTCAGTTTAGACCAGGTTCTCGTTTGCAGAATATGACCATCATAATTCTTTAAAGCAAGGTATACTCTTGTTATTGATTTACTGTCCCGTGTGGGGTGACAAATCCTGGAAAGAAATAAGACTTCGTACCATAATTTGTGTCTCATGTCAGACAACAAGATGCTTATCTGTATTCACACCTTTTGACTGGTAATTCACGAAATGAAAATGTAACATGTGGTGGTCAACAAGATATTTATGGAATCTTGTCCATTTTTTAAATAAAATAAAAACCAATGTAATGCTGATGATTTTTTAAAAATATCATATAAAAAGATAATTTCATTTCCTAAATGAATTATTTTGATGCAATTTCTGTTTAGTTTAAAAACATTTGACAAAAAATAATATAATGTTTTTTATCTATCAAAAATGTGTCCAGCACATAAATAATGATATTTTTATTATATTAGATGCACAGTTACAATTACTATAAACGAAATGAACTATAATCTAAGACATAAACTATAGAAATCCAGAGATAGAATAGTTCAAATATCAATTTCATGATTTGTCTATATTTTATGTCTGTTAGCACTAGAACCGCCGGCTATTTTATAAAAATTTTATAAAAAGTGTTTGACACCAGAATTTTTATTGAAAACTATCTAACCTATTTAATTAGCTTAGTTTTGTATTTCACATATTTAACAAATCTCATGGAAAAATTTCTGGTTCGAATCGGCCGTTTTCAATTTGGCAGGGGGTCAAAATGACCCCTAATGGCGGTTCTAGTGTTAATCTAGAAAAATAGCTATAACATTTTGGAAAATTCTTACATTTTTTTCACCAATATTCGAATGCGCTCACGACAAAGATTGTAGGCATTAACTTTTATATAAATGTAACTGTAATTTTTGTAGTTTCACCTTTTTTGTAGTTGATCCCCGTAAAGATATCGCAAGTTTTTCTTTCTTCAAATATAATAGAAATATTCAAGAAAACTTCTACAACTCTCCATATTTGTATGCTGTACTTTTCTTTATCTCAATTTGAGAAGTTCTTCTTGCCTTCAGGCACTTTAAACTGAAACTTCTGATTTATTAACCCCTTGAAGGGCACCGGTATATAATATATACCACTTACTTTTAATTCCCTTATGCCACATTGGCACCGGAATTTTAGTATTAAGATTTGCTTTTTACAATATACACGAAAAATAGCTTTTACTTTCTATCATATAAATTTGTTTGTGAATCCCGGTGTCAATCAATCCTTTGAACATTTTAGGAACAGAAGTGCTTTGCCCCTCAAAGGGTTAAACGTACACTTAATATAATAGTTGAAAGAAAAACAACTATAAACTCCAATTATTCGTACGATAAAAATAAATACTGTTTTGATTAAAAAAAATATTGTTTTGATGTAATCATTTCATCAGACATAATCATTATGTCTTACTAATTGTATAGTTACAATATTTACCCAATAAAGGCTCTTTAAATGTAGTATCATTCTTTTATGCTCACCAAATAGTAACAACAAAAATATCAGTATTTGGCTGCGTCGAAGTTCAAACTTCCAAACATCCCACCTGCCTGCTGCTCTTTAAACAGAATTATCGCGGTTTTAGGAGTATAATTAAACGAAACATATAAAAATGTATTGAATGAACATTTATAAAAGTGAGATTTTCTTCTAGAACGGAAAATAAGAAATTTTCATAAAATTTAATTATTTTAACCTTTAACGAAATGCTCTTAATTTTTTTGTAAGAGCAGTTGCATGAGTATTTTTTTAACATAATGCTTTAAATCAGCACAATAATTGCACTGTTAAAAATGCAAGATTTTTAATAAGAGAAAGAAAAAATGTGTTAAAAGAGCAAATATACATACCAGTAGTTGATTTTGAAGCCATTTGGGAGAAAAGAGTATTGAGAAAAAACGCGTTTGTTGTAATATTTGTTTCAGAATACTCGCCGAAACATTAATTATGCATATTTACGTAGTACATGTATTAGTTCATGCATGTAAATTACGTTGAAAGGTAAATATAACAAAATTAAAATATTTTGAAATGCATATTAAATTATGACAAATGTGCAAATAATGAGCTTAGCATAAGTTTATTATAACATTATTCTTCTCGATATGTATTAATTAGTAAAATGAAATTTTTCATTATTATTTTCATTAATAGAATTTGACCCAAAATTTATAAGACATTTCTACAATTTAATGTATTCTTACATAGTTAATTTTTTTCTAGAATTCTGCAAGTACTACGAAAATTGCCCTCTTTTTCTTTAATTTTATTTATTGTCAGAGACTTATAAACACAAACGTTCACAATAAATGTAGTTAAGAGCCCACAGTAAACACTCAAAAAGACCCGGATGATAATGTTAAGTCTAAGGGGCGTTATTTTCAAATATCTCGCTCTAATTTTTATATTTCTGAACATTTTTTTGCATAGAATAGCTGAGGACGACTAGTTTTTAGGTTAGTTTTTTCTTTTTCGATTTTGGTTTCAGATTTTCTTTTAAAAGTTACTTTAACTTTCGGAACCGGTTTGAACTGGTTCTGAAATTGAAACTGTCCTAATAATATATATATATATATATATATATATATATATATATATATATAATCAAAATCGAAAAGTAAAAACCAGCCGTCCTCAGCTATCGTATACAAAAAAAATATGAAAAATATTAAAATTTGAGCGAGATATTTCAAAATAACATCCCCATAGACTTAACATTATCATCCGGGTCTTTTTGATGGACTTAAGTGGCGTCTTAAGGCCCCACACTAGTCACCGAAATAGACCGGGATGATAATGTAAAGTCTATGGGAGGGGCGTTCTTTTTAAATATTTAGTTCAAATTTTATTTTATTTTTTTACTTTTTTTTCCATAGGATAGCTGAGGACGATCTACAATCGGGCTAGTTTTTACTTTTTCAGTTTTGGTTTCAGATTTTTTTAAATTACTTTAGCTTTCGAAACTGGTTAGAACCAGTTCTGATATTGAATCTATCATAATATAAAAAATGTATATCTAAAATCGAAAAAGTGTAAACTTGCCCGTTTGTAAACCATTCTCAACTAGCCTATGCAAAATAAAATCATTTAAAACTATTAAAATTTGAGTGATATATTTGAAAAGAACTCCCACATAGACTTAACATTATCAACCGGGTCTTTTTCAGAGACTAGTGTTGCGTCTTAAGAGAAATGCATTAGTACTGGAGAATGCATGTTTCATAAAACATTCAGAAAAGAATAAACGATAATTTGGAAAATATGCTTTTGAAATTTGGTAAGATGTAGAATATAATGAAATTAGGAAATTAATCACCCATCTATCATTATGAATTACCATTCCATTTATTTTTCCCATTATCAATTACCCTTCTATTTATTTTATTGTTATTTCACTAGTCAGCTTTGCAGAAGTTCAGTAACTATGTTTTATAATTTCTCTTAAAAGTCGGACGAATCCTTGGTTATACTTTTAAAATATTTATTCTAAATAGAATAAAGATTTTATAGATTTTTATTATTATTTGAATCTTCAGTACATATCATTTAAAGATAATTTTCCCGATTTATTGTAATACTGCAGCAGTTCGATAATGTTTTTGTCATTTTTTTTTCAAAAATCAGATAGATTCATATCTAATTTGAAAGTGTTCTTTTTAAATAAAGAAAATATTTATATTTATTCTTACTGTTATTTAAATTTGTATTATTGAATTATTTATAATAATTATTGTTCGAATTTTTGTTAGAGATCATTTATAGAATTATTCAGAGATAATTTTCACTTCTGATAGTAGACAGTGTAACATTTTGTTTGATAATCGCTGAAAGAAATAGTTGTATTTAAAATGGAAACTATAGTTCATTCAAGGGTACACGTTTCTTTTTTTTTCTTTTAAAGATTATATTAACAATGAATAGGCTTCAATGATGCACATACCGTAATTTCGGGTGTATAAGCCGTAGATCAAACAATTCTCTTTCGACCCAGAATTTTTTAAGAAACAAATATAACTAGCTAGATCGCCGTAAATACTTGTCTTCAATCACTAAATAAGATTTCTGGGTCCAAAAAGAATTGTTTGATCCGCGGCTTATACACCCGAAATTACGGTATGTGTATACAAATTTATTTGCCCCTTTTTTATTGTCATATATAATGCAGAAATTTTTTAAGTCTAAATTTGTATGGTATTAAAAAATTACAATAGTGGAAAAAACATGCGATAATAATGATGCGAATGATTCAAAAGTCGTAAAAAGTTTAAAACCAATAATTCGAATATAGAGAATGCAGAGAGTAATTCGAATTAAGGAATACAGAGGGTATATTGGATACTTAAAAAAAAACACAGATGAGTATGACAAAGAAAGAATAGAAATAAGCAACATATTTTTGTTAAGATATAAAAATATATTGTAGAATAGTTTATATTTCCGACTATCAGCGGGGGATTCAATTTGCTAAGTCAAACGTAAATAAGATAAAATATTGGGAAGCCTATTTATAAGGTTCTTATAAGACCGCCTTTCGTTCTATAGTACAATTGTCAAAACATCTTCTTATTCCATACCATATTATGCAACATTTCTCTTCAAGAAAGGTTGCTACATTGCATATTCAAAACTAAAAAAAAAGTGCATAAATTCCTATCATATGTAGTAAGCGTGTTTATTAAAAAAGCATAACCTGAATATTAGAAATGTTAAAAAAAAATAATAAAAATCGCAATTTCTTGCCTGTTTGTTGAATTAATACGTATATTGTTTTAAATATTGTTTTGTGAATTGCAAAAATTAAATAATTGTATAGTCTCAAGTCTAAATTTTGTGCTAAAGGAAAATATCTTTTTAATTCCATTTAAAATAACATTAAACGGTTTTTTTTTCTGAAAGTGTATGCCGCATTGAAAACATGAAATTCAAAATAAAGATCACGAATTACGTGTCAACAAGATGAGTTGTATATGCGTTGTATAGATTTTTCGACTTCAGGGAAAAAATCAAATTTAAATTTGAATTTCGAAAAAGTTTACTCCAAAGTTTTAACGGAAAATCATGTGACTTGCTTAGGTACAGAAGTAAGTTTAATTAGAAACAATAATATTCTGAAAATCAGTAATATTCAGTTATATCCAATTCATTTAACATGAAATTTAGACAAAATAAAACTGAATGATGATAAAACAAATTTCAGATAACACGATTTTTTAACCAAAAGAGAAAAGAACAGCGCATTTCATATAAGAAAAAATAGAAATTATGTTTTTAAAGAATTAAAAATTAAATTCAAAGACACTTTGACGCTATAAAATATTTTGAATACATTGCTTAATCAATCACGCAATAAGGCTAAAGTTAAAAAATAAAATTGAGGACACAAAATTCTCTTCACAAAAATCGTTGGAAATTATAAATTGAAAATAAATCTAGAAAACTTAATCAAAATAACAAAAATGTGTACTCGGAATAGACATGAGATGATAAATAATGAGAAGTGAAAAATAACTTTAATATATATTATAATATTTAAGGCGATTTGCAAGAAATAGGGCAATCAAACATGTTTTTCGGACCCAGTGACTAAATAAATAAGGTGTACAATTTAAAAAAGAATAAATATCATTAAACTAACTCATTTCAAATAATATTAACTTTCAAGCAAATTTCGGATGATTTAAGCACTGTTGCATTAGTCATTTGATGCGCAGTGTTACTGAAAATGGTCGCGAAGAATGTTAAAATTTGGTGTGGTATATGCTTCATGTGTAACTAAAATGCGATTGTAAGGTATTGTGCATCTATTTGATTGGTGATAATCTCTCATGCATTTAATAATATGCTTTGAGAAAGTTGAATTTTTTTTAAGAACGTAAAAATTTCTCCTGGAAGGTTTGTGAATTTTGTTGATTAACACTAGAACCGACGGCTATTTTATAAAAATTTTATAAAAAAAGTGTTTGACACCAGAATTTTTATTGAAAACTATCTAACTTATTTAATTAACTTAGTTTTGTATTTCACATATTTAACAATCTCATGAAAAAATTTCTGGTTCGAATCGGCCGTTTTCAATTTGGCAGGGGATCAAAATGACCCCTAATGGCGGTTCTAGTGTTAAATATTTCAGCTATAGTATTCCTCGTTGTAACTCTATCAGACAAAGTTGGGGATGAGTTCAATATAGGCAAGCGCACGCTAGTTAAATGGAAATTATTGGAGTTTGTAGGAACAAGAGATTTATCATTAGGGAATTTCGCGTCAATAAAAGTTTTAAAAAGGGAGATTTCATGTATTCTTTTAGTAACGATCTCATTAATTGTTATAACTTTGTGTAATTAATAATTCAATATAAGTATCAAATCTATTGTCAAAAGCTTTTTCTGCCTCTTGAACCGTAAATGATAACACAGTAGATTCTTTTGCTAGTTATCTAAATTAATCCAAAAATTTTATGTAATGTAATGTGTTTTCTTCCAAAACATTGCTTTCTTTTGTGCCTGACTGTCATTTCTCTGTATTACTTTGACCAGTTGAAATCATAAAATACGTTTTACTGATTATATACTCCTAGCTACCCATCATGCCTCCTGATCCGAAAACATTTTAATCAGATGAGATCTCATCTTTGAATTTTTTCAACAAGTATATCATATGTTTTACAAAATTCCAACGTCTTTTCGATATAAAAAGGGTACGGTATAACTTTTTTCGAGATTGTATTAATTATTCTATTAGATTTAAAATGACTTTGTTGCCAATTTTACGATTTATATTTGATCTAGATAAAAGGTCAAATGTAATAAGATGTCAAAATTTGTTCATCAATAAAGCTTTATTGCTCATTACTTACTTTTGACTCATTACTGTGTACTATCATAATAACATTATTATACATTATTATACATTATTATACATTATTATGGCATTTTCTAATTGATGGCTTTCAATCCAGTTTCGTAAAACTTTTGCGTTTTGTTTCAGACAAATTACGCTGAAAATCTTTAAACCACATTTGATTGCTTGTCTTGTGAAACATTTTTTTTTTCTGGAATGATACTTGAAAATATTTATCATTTTTTGCGGACACACTTCATATCCGTAACTATTACTCTTTACTTAATTGCTTATGTTACATTTACCAGAATTTTATCACGAGACCATTCGACGAGATACATGTAACTTAACTAATGCGCTTGAACGAAGTACATTAGTAGCACTTACAATTTTATGACTGTGTCATAAGCGTAAATCGATATTCAGCTTAAACACGTTTAAAATATGACTTCTGACGAAAGATATGTTATACGAAGAAAATAAAACGTGAGCTATTGAAAAAAATAATGAAAAATTGCATCTTATTTTTTTTCGTTTATAATATGTTATTGAAAAAAATTATTTCTTCATGGAAATTTGAGCAGTTCTTCTAAGCATTTTAACTAGGACATAATAATTTTACTTACTAATACGGCATTTATCAACGATTTTTTCTACACAAAAAAGTGACAAGATTAATTGTTTTTACAACATACGTTAATCTTTCAATAATTTTAAAATCTCATCATATTAATTAACTTAACAAAATCTACAAATTTCAAGTAATTGCATCTATTTCTAGTATGGAACACTGGGTAAGATTGAAGCATTTTTTACAAATAATTTTATCAATATTTCATACATCATTTTTTTCCGTTATACAAACTATCAAAATCATTATAATAAAAATAGTTTATCAAAAAATAATTGTGACATATATGTACTAAAAAGAACTACAAAAATGAATCTTATTAAACATCAGGAAATCATGGATCAAGGCTCCAACCCACTTTATTTAATATTGAAATATATGTTCAGGGAAATAAAATTAATTTGAAAAAGGCAGAATAACTTTATGCGTCAAGGTCTAATTATTATTAAAAAATATTTGGAAAATGTGATATGTAAATAAACCTGCTTAAACGGAATATAAGGCACAGGAGAAAGATTCCGTTTTAAGCGCCCACTTTCTTGACACTCCTTTTGGCAACGCTAGCTGCCATGTAGTTTCGCTCTGGCTTATTGCGTTCATCTCGGGGAAATTTTTTACATACCTTCCAAAAGTGTTTTTATCAATGTTATACTGTTTCGCAGGAGAATGGATACCTAACATTTCTTAAGGTTGCTGCTTTCGTCCTTTTTAGAATTCTTCCATTATTTCTATTTAACTACTATTTGTAAAATTTAAATGATATAATAGTTCAACTTTCCTATTTATATTTCATAAAATTTTTCATTGCTTCTTATAACAATTTTTCTCATTTTCATTTAATCAGTTTTAAAGATTTTCCTTTCTATCACTCCTTTTTACTATAGTTTTACAGGATAAATTCACATTATTTTAGGAATGCAAACTTTAACCATTCATTATGTTTAGTGTGCAATAAAAATATTTACAAAACATTTTATTAAGGCGCATTCATCATCTAGTCAGCCCTTCTTACTTTCATTGGATTAAGCCTCTCCACATAACTACTTTTTTAAATACAGCACATAGTTATGTTTAGCCTAATTCCTTGTGCAATCTCTATCCTGGAATTTGAGATGAATATTTTTGCATTACTTAACGTACGCACATTTCTGTGGTATTATACTATGTACCACATAGTATAATACCACATACTAAATTTAATACTATGGTACGTAAATTTTCACCATTACGTAAATATATGTGGTATATTTTAAGTGAGAAAGTCTTACAATTTTTTCTAAACACGAAAAAATAACTGAACTTTTTTAAAACTAAAAACGCTTAACAAATGATTTTTCCACACTTGTTTCAATTATCTTCGTGAAACAATGATTATTGTTTGAGAATTTCAGTATCTTTGGTTGCCAAATCGACAAAAATCACAAACTCTTTTAAATATGAAAATTGAAGGGTAGATCAAGCCTCCTCTATGGTCAATCCTCCCAGCCTTTTTAAATGTAAAATATATTTTGGAAGTTCTTATGACTCTAATATTTGATAAAATAATACAGATAATAATCTGTTTGATGCAACATGCAAGAAAATTTTGAAAAATCAAACATTCATAATCTCATGATGATAGTATGATGCTGTTTGTGTAGAAAAGTAAGTAAATGGATCTATATTTTTTGTCGAAATAACAAACGTGAATAATATAATTTTATTTTTGTGACTACCACCTGGTAATTTTTGGATTACAGATTAGATTTCGAAAAACATATAAATAGCACTTAAAGCATCATTCTTGCCGCCTTGCCATAGACAGTGGATGTGTTTAATAGATGCAGTGTCACCAAACGTTTTTAAGCACGTGAAACGACTACAACGTTCAATATTCGAAGACAATCATTTTCTCAATCGATACTTTTCACATGTGTAGCAATCCAGATTTCCTGCCATTACACGTTGTAACTTTAGAAACGTTACAAGTATCCATACAATTAAAATTTTTCTTCAGTGCGAAAGTTATATCTCATGTACATACGTAAGTCAGATATTTAAGAAAAACTGTCTAAGTTAAATATATATATATATATATATATTTACGAAAACATTCTCGATTGCAATCTATGTCCCTTCTACACCATGTTGAAAAGTAATTTATTCGATAAGGTTCCAGAAAAATTGTTTTAAACCTGGTGATTATTTGGTTACTGCAATAAAGTACATTCCACATCGGCATATTTGTGTGTTGTATATTTTTTAAAGTAATTATTGTGTTCAATTGAGGATAAAACTTAACAAATATATTTTTTAGTCAACATTAATTTTGTTTTAGGCAGTAAAGAATTATGTAAACCCATATATTGCAGACCTTTATGCTTCAAAAATGCCAGGTAAACTAACGAAAAAAAAAGAAACACTTTTCCCAATGTTGAAAATACGTTTAACAAAAAACTGTGAAGCATTCTAAAAAATACTAATTTGAAATGCTCTAAATTGCTAATTTAACCCATTAATGCCTGAATTATTTTCTTCGTTAAAATTCAAACTTTACATTTTCCCACCACTTTTAAAATAAGAATAACTTTTATGTTAATTTATCGAGGACTTTGTCTCGAGAAAGAAAGTATTTATGTATCCTCCTTTTTTACTGGTGTGAAACGCGCTTGATTGAATATTTTAAAACTGTCCCAAAAATGGGACGCTAGGCACTAATGGGTTAAATATAAATGTGAAAGTTTAAGTATTATCACTTGTCGTGTTTCTGTGGTAATCAAATACAGGCCGGGCAAAAAGTCCGTAAGAACTTTAAAAATTCATAAAAAACGGAAATATAACCAAAATGAAAAACTGTTTACAGGTCTTGCATCGTTAGCAATTTGTTTAAGACATAAAAAGATATTTCAAAAAACAACCAACAGATGGCGCTGGTGGAGAGTGACTTCCGTGGAAATATGCAACTGAAATGATTATAAGAATTTTTGCTCCCAATCTAATACCAACTCACCATTGTAAACCGTGTATGTGAAAAAGGATGTTCATTGCGAAGGTGTAGTTGTTTTACATTAACCAGGATTCATCGACCATTGCCTTCCGTAAATTCCAAGTTCTGAAGAATGTCAGGACTGGAAAAGAGCCTTTAACAGCGACAGATTCATTATTCGGCGGTTTGAAGAATCTGAACGCTGATGGATAGTACATTCCCACTGCTTGTTAGGTTTTCAGATTAGATACCGGCAGATTTCTGGTTTATTTTAAGCTCTATTTGTATCAAACAATCCATTTAACCTGTCGGAACTGAAAGATATGATCCGCTAAGAGGTGTCATTTGTATCATGTGCACACCCAGACCTGCTACATTTTGTCGTTGCTGGATTTATGATTCGCCTGCAACGTGTTATTCCCTGTGGTGGTGATCATTTGAAACATATACAACTAACACAAACGATAGGAGGCATTCTCTACCTTATTTGCATATATTTTCTTTGATTTCTGTACGCCAGTGCCACCTATTGGTTGTTTTTTGAGTTACTTTTTTTTCCTGTCTTAAAAAAAATTCCCGTGACCTATCGATACTAAATCTGCAAACTGTTTTTTTATTTCGGTTAATTTCACGGTTTTTATAAATTTTTAAAGTTTCTATGTACTTTTTGCTTACCCGGTGAATAAAGGATGCGAAACGAGTGTATACAATAAATTGCATACTCTCGTGGTGCTTTAGTAATGCTTTCTATTTACCATATCAACAGATATCTTGTTTATATCGCGAATTGTTTGGCTGTTCTGCTGCTGAGTGACGACGATTTAAAGATATTGGGTAAGCTTTTGCTACTAATTACTTGCCACATTTCATTAAAATCAAACATAATATGATGCAACTTTTTTCCAAAATCTGCTTATTTACATTATATAATGGGTTACTTGGCGTTGTGCCAGAATGTTTGGGATTTTAAGTTTATGATTTCGTGACGTATACAATATTTTTATGATATTTATTTTAGTTACACTATAGTTTAGGATTGCATTTGAGAATATATGAATCTTAGTAATTTCCTAGACGGAGACTTAATATTCTTTTCTCTTTTATATATTCGTAACAGCTTTTTCTCTACGTCATTTGCAAATTTCCGTCTGTAATTTATTTTTGCATTAAATTTCTGAAATTAAATGAGAGAAAATTGCTATTCTAAATTACTGATCGAAACTTGCACATGTTGAACATGTTCAGCATACGGTGCTGCAAAGATATATATAGGAAAGAGGGAGATGGGGATTTAAAAATATAAGTAACATCATTTTTCTAAGGGTTGCTTTTCACAACGCATACTAAACTTTAGTGATGATTATTTCATTTTTTACAATCAGCATATTTATACCATATGATTATATGATTCGTTACGAATTGTTGCCTATTAACATCGTCCAAATTTTTATGGGATAAGTCCTACGAATTCTCATAACAAAAGTCAAAAAGGATTTTTTATTAGAAAGACAAAATATCATTATTATTTTGCTTACATTTGTGTAATTGTATGATAAGGCGAATCCTAAATGTGGTTGATAAAGTCATTGTAAATTTTCTAAGGGAGAAGAATATTTCGACTATTATTCACAGTTTTGAGCATATTTTGTAATGTTAAAGTCACATTTTTATTGGACCTGTATACTTTGTATAACAAATCTGTATTTAATTCACTACCAATTTTTCTCACCAAAAATGTGTAGTTCTAGTTGTAATTACGATGACTGTTAAATGCCAGTAACGTTTCATAAAAATTATGGAAGCTATCAAAGATGTTTCTTTCGCTTTTATCGTGCATGCAAAGATCCTAAATATAGCATAATTTAATTTTTTACACCATAGAATAAAAATATTTTACTTTTAAATTAAATTTCTTTGAAACCTATAGCTGAACTTATTGATTTTTAATTAATTTTCAAACATGAATCTATCCCATTTAATCTGTTCCAACAATGAACAATTGATTGGAATTTTTTAAACAATTAAAGCAAAGCCCAATTTACCCTATTAAAATCTCAACCAAAAGTCATATTTTCATTTCATCAGAAATGTTATAAGTGACTGGAGATAAGAACTATGCGGAACAATAATTTTTAACACTTTCTAACATATTTGAAAAGTGTTTGTGAATTTTGTTTGTCTGTCCATGCTCTAGCTCGTATAAATGTAGTCCGATTGCCATAAAAATGCATATATGTTAGAGTTTACTATGATATGTTTTGTATTGAAAATGAAGTGTGTAGCATTTACAGTACACTTACAGGGACACTAAAAAAATTTGTTACATTGCGATCTACGCGGTAAAATTGTTTACGGTGTATTTTAATGATATTAATTCATTGCATCGTTTTAAACATATTGAAGCAAATATATAACACTCAGTTGTACTACAAGGATCTTACTGTAGACTATAGTGTGCATATAATTTATCGTTCATTTCCAGGGACATACAAAAGAATTTGGCTGGAGAAGAAAATGAACAATAATTGAATTATTGAAAACTACAAACAATAATTATTGGAAATGAGCTTTAATGTTTGGTATGCGATTTTGAATTTAACTGTTATTTAAATATTATTTGATGTTAATAAATCTTATAGATCACATAAAAGACCGTTGAAAATTTCTTAAAAATATCCATTTATTTTTGCAAATTCCTGAAAGAAAATTTACAACTGTGCTATGCGATTAATTGAATTAACTTATAGCATACTATGCAGTATATATATATACCCGTAGATCATGTACAGAGCTTCACAAAAAAGTCATCTGTTTTCTCGACTATTTATATCAATGACAGAATTTTGGTTTTGCGATACGTTATGATTATGCTTTCCAAATTTTTTCACTTATACATATTTCACTTTAATGATCTGTGAAGTTTTGCTATAGTTTTGAGTATGTTTTGGGAAATGTTTCGTAATCGCATGATTTTTCGTTCTTGCTTTGATTATATTATGTTTAGAATATAATTGAAATTTTGAGAGCAATTAATTATCGGCTCTTTTCACCACGTGATAGGTAAAGAATAGCAGTTTACCCAGAAAGCAAGTTCTGTCAGGTTAACTACTTCTAATCACCTTGGAAAGAGAGACGATAACGAAACAATAATTGGGATCTCTACTCATTATAAGTTGAAAAAAACTCTTGTTATATATTTTCTAATTTATGCAAAACTCAATATTAATGTTTTTAAAATTGTTTAAATGATACGTTGAATCAGTATATGTTTGAATCGTTTTCTTTCATTAGTTCTATTATTATTATATGATTATTATAATACAAGTTACTTCTTTATATGTATCATAATTTGATACTTATGATGATAATCTATTATGGAAAAAGTAGTATAAAAAAGATACCGGGTGTCCCAAAAATGACTGGTGGATTTTAAAACTCAATAACTTGCAAACGGTGACAGCTATTTAAAAAATTTTTGCAGGAGGGTTACCGTAATTTTGGGTGTATAAGCTGCTGGTCAAACAATTCTTTTTCGACCCAGAATTTTTTAAGAAATAAGTGTAACTATTTAGATCGCCGTAAATATTTGTCTTCAACCACTAAATAAGATTTCTGGGTCCAAAAAGAATTGCTTGATCCGCGCCTTATACACCCGAAATTACGGTATGTATAATGTCAGGAGTTTTACCGTAATTTTTTATTTTAGTTCGAATTTCAAGCAATAGCTGGCGCTGACGGCGATTGAAGGCCAGGTGAACGCCTCACTCAGCACTGATCACCTGGCCTTCAATCGCCGTCAGCGCCACCTATTGTTTGAAATTCGAACTAAAATAAAAAATTACGCTAAAAAAACTCCTGACATTATCCATAACCCTCCTGCAAAAATTTTTTAAATAGCTGTCACCGTTTGCAAGTTATTGAATTTTAAAATCCATCAGTCATTTTTGGGACAAGCGGTATGTGGAATGTATTGATAAAAATTAATGATTTATTTATTTCTGTTTTATTTTATACGCATCCTTGACATTTACTATTTTGATTTTTAAAAAAGTTAACACGGAACATTCATTAACCATTTTGTGCTTCTTTGTTATTAATTATAGTTTCTGAATGGTAACATTTGAGATAAGAATTAAAACGAAACAGCAATGATTTGTCATTTATATACGATACCCCAAACTAATAAAACAGTACTTACTACCGTCCTAAAAATTTCGCGAAAACATACAAATAAATTCAATATGGTGAATTTTCATAAGCTGGAAAAGGCACATTTTTATAACCTTTCAGTTTCTAAAAGATAAAAGAAGCTTTATTACCATCCTCGTATTTTTAGAAAAGTTATACTTTTAATTTAGATACTCAAAATGTTAACGTATTTATAGTGACCTTTCAGAATAATATACTTTCTAAAAGCAACAAAATTAGCCTTCAAATTTGTTACTCATAGTGTGGGTTTTACCAAAGAAATTTCATACTTAAAAAGTTTGCATGACGTATTAACCTTTAATCTAACTTGCCTGTTTTATTAAAAATATGTAAAGGTGTTATAACCATGTAAAAATTATTTCAGTGTTTTTGATTAAGTACATCAAAAAGTCGGTGATATTTAAAAATTACCATGTAGTATTTAAAACTTAAAAGCACTAAAATATTTTAGTTATCAGTTTATTTAATTGTTTTTCTTTAACTTTACAGATACAGCTCTAAATGGAACTAAAGTGGAAGAGCCGGAAGTACCAGAAGTTAAAAATATTCGATACTGGGCAAATAAGAGTAAGCATACAATTTCTTACTATTTATTATTTTATTAATTTATGATATTTCATTAACTGCTGAAATTTCTGTTCTTGCTTGAGATACTAAACTTGTTTGTGAGATTGAACTATAAACTGCATGAATCTTAATAATTCCAGATTCAATTTTCTGTTCATAAAAATCAAATTAAGCGTATAAATGTGACTCCACCCTCAATTAATCATACCGAATCAAAAATGGTATTATATATTGCATCAAAAATTAGTCAAATATTTTGCAATTTCCACAAGAATAAGGCATGATTCAAAAGCAGGAAAACAGAGTTCCAAATTAATCCCTTCATTAAGAGCGTCATTTACAGAATTTTTAATATTTTATTACAAGTAATTCTGAAATTTAAAAAAAAATAATATGAATAATTTGAATAGAAATCTATTAAAATTTACCAATAAAAAAATTGCAGGTTTCTGAGAACCTAACGCGTCAAATATCGTAGCTTTCATCGTGTAAAAATTAATTAAGAGAAAGCGACACGGAACTCTGATAAAGCATAGGGGGGGGGATAAAAAAAATAACCGGAAATTCTCATTAATTAATTAGTCTTTTAATTAATTTTATTATTTTTCAAAACAAACTAAACACTTTTAATAAACTCCCAATTAAGTTTAACAATACTTGTTTACTGCAATCGCATGATTCTACTGTTGGAAACATTGTAGAACTCTATATGGCTATAAAATAATGTCTCGTCTTTTTAAAAACCAGATACACGTCGTTAAAACGATGTTTTTTTACACCCTACTCCATTTATAGAATTTTAAAAAAGCGCACGAGGCGTGAGGTAAAAGAATCATGTCAATTTTAACCAAGAACTTGCTTATTAATAAAGCTACGTGACCATCGTCTGCCACAAATGGAGAGAGATATCTCAGAACGAACATTCTGGACATTTTAGATGTTCTAGAAGTTGAAGGACTATGTTTGTAATTGATCAACATTTCAACTTTTTTGAAACGGAAAATCCTTTCATAATTTTTTCCATAGCGTCACCTTCTTAAACTGTTTGCAATATCGAAACATTTTTCTAAGGCATTTTTACCTAGCAGGTAGTAAAACTTTGAAGCCGCACATTAAGTTTGATAATTAAGTCCGACAAAACCCGAGAAGCAAGAGAAAAAGCTTTTCTAAGTATCCACTGTGACCAGACATAACCTTCCTCAATGACTGCACTTAAAAGTAAAGCACCAGTGACCATCGAGGCAAATTTAGATTTTTATAACTCGTTCGTCTTATTCTGCATAGTAAGATGATCCTTTCTGCTGTTGAGTTTTAAGAATGACAGAGGGTCGGGTAAAAGTATTTATTTTAAATAGTTGCCATTAAAATAGGTATGATTTATGTTTACTTAAGGTTCTTACACAGTCATGTATCGATAGTAACCAACTCTTTATACACTTGGAAGTACTGCTCCCAGCAAGCTATTCTCACCAACACCAGTCCAGACTTAGCAGCTTCTAGAAACATCATAATACACACATTTTAAAAAAATTACCCAGTGACCGAAAATCGAAAGATACTATCATAAATGGCGATGATTTTCTGTAATCGGGAGCAATTTCTGTAACTTTCCTAGGAAACACTACGTTCACAAAAAGACATTAGAGGCGATGGCGACTGCTGTCATTCTTAGATTTTAAAACGGGACTCTGCACGAGGCTTACGAAAAATGCGGGCTACCAAAGAGCACCCAACGTGGGGTTTTTTCAGATCACTATAGTGACCTAGACTCTGTAACGGTGAGGTAACATTCATCATCATTAATATAGCCTCCTTGAACACAAGGCTGAACTTAACTAATATAAACTAATAGTGTGCCAATGATTGAAGGTTTATGATGTTGTTATGATGTTATATACATGAGGTAAATACTTAATCCTTCATACTTAAAACTTATCCCTGATTTAATGAGTTCAATGAAATCGTTTGTCGTAATCAGGTTGCTTGCGGTGATTGCGACTTTCGACTCATGCTGAAATATCTGAAATAGAAATTGAGCGAAGAAGTTCTAATGATTGAACATGATGTTAACGTATGCCTCGAATTCCAAAACTTTATTTTTCAAAATTCAAGATACACAAAATTTATGAATATTCAGTTTAAAATTGAATTGTAACAGGAGTTGGTTGAAGAAAGTCAAACTCCGAACAGAGCAGTGTAAAACACAGTGGAGAAATTTATCAGCTGATTATTGTTATGTTTATGTCATGTAAAATACAGAGAGAAAACACTATTAAAAAGACGAAAGACTTTAATGACTAAACACTCCAGACATAACAAATAATACGACCAAGAATAACTTGGAACCACTTAAATACAAACCAATGCTAAACTCACATAAGATGACGTGAGCAACGATTACGATTAAAGCAATCATGAAGCATATGTTACATCGCCCCTGAATAATCAATAAAAAAACATAAAAACAATATCAAGCACATTTTAAAGTTCAATAGAAACAGTTTATGTTACAAAGTCTTTTAAACATTCTAGTTTCTTAACAGTTCGACCCGATCGAGTTTTTAACAGATTCTTCACCTGTTTAGAACCAGCAACCTTATCACTAGATATAAGCGAATCATTTTGCTCATTACTGGATATCGCTTCAGGGGTGGTTTCTGTTTCTACATCAATGAAATCATGATCATCCTTAACTTGAAAATTCATGTCATTTGCACCTCTTAAAATATCTTTCCGATTTCTCTCCACAACTCTTCCATCTTCTTTTAATAATCAGGGTGCGTAGTCTGGAAGCACCTTGTAAGGACCTTTTACCAGAATTTTTATAATGTAATATTTGTTTTATTTAACGAAAAAGAAATCCTTTTTCAGATGTAACAACCAGTACTTTAAAGAATTTCTGATGCTAAAAGAATTAAAATCCCCTGAGTTTCTTGATGACTACGCACCCTGATAATTTATAAGAATGGGGTCGATGAGCTGGACTCAATACAATTGCTTTTTCATATGGTTTCTTATCACTATGAATAAAAACTTTATCCTGATTTGATAACGGTTTAAATTTGTTGCGTTCCGGTCAAAATATTTTTTCTGTACCAGTGTGCCTTCTTCGTAACTGATCCTGTGTTTCTAAAAATCTCTCAGTGATATCATTTCTATGTGGTAAAATACCTCTGATTTTTCTACCAAATACTAGCTCAGCAGGTGATTTCAACTCATTAGAAATCGGTACGTTTTATATTCCAATAAGGTCAAATAAATATCCTTGTTATCATGTATGGCTTTTTTTAACATATTTTTCACTGTTTGAATATGTCTCTCCACCATTCCATTTGACTGAGGAAAATGGGGGCTAGATGTTTCATGTTTAAAACACCATTGCTTTGAAAATTTCTTGAATAACTGGCTAGTAAATTGCGGTCCATTATCAGAATATACAATTTCTGGTATTCCATATCTTGAAAGCATAGTTTTAACACTAGAACCGCGGGAAATTTTACTGTAGATTTAGAAAAATATTTTACATCAGAAATTTTATTTAAGACTATGGAATTTATTTACTTTAATTATGTTTGTGGAACACATACATAACTATTTTTATAAAGTCATTTCTGGTTCGAATTAGCATGTATTCATTTGATACGGGTCAAAATGACCCGTGACCGTGGTTCTAGTGTTAAGTGGAATTATTACATTATTACTGCATGTTTCTCTAAGTACTTCTATCTCAGCAAATTTACTAAAATAATCAACTACTAACAAGTATTCCTTTCCATGAAAATGAAATAAATCAACTCCCAAAACTTGCCAAGGACCACTTGGAACTTCTTTCGGTAAAAGTGGTTCTTTCGCATTTGCATTTTGGAAACTCAAGCAAGTTGTATAATTATTTATGAAGTTTTCTATATCTTTTAACATACCCGGCCAAAATAACAGTTCTCTAGCTCTATTTTTACATTTTTCAATACCAAGATGAGTGTAATGAATTTTATTCAACATTTCTTTTCTCAAACTTTCTGGAACTACTATACAGAAATTCTTAAATAAGATACCACCTGTTTCACTTAGTTCCTCTTTAAAATAAAAGTATGGTTTAGCTGTATCTGGAACATCTGATTTTAGAATGGGCCAACCATTCTTAATAAATTTCATAGCAAGCTGTAAGGTTTCATCTTTTTCAGTTTCAACTTTAAACTTTTTCATAATCTCACCAGTTACAGGAAGATTTTCAACAATCATGCCTACATGAGTTTCAATTTCACCTTTAAAAATATCATCAGAATCTTCTAAATATGTTCTTGATAAGGAATCAGCCAACAATAATTCTTTACCAGGTTTATAAACCAAATTAAAACAATAAGGTTGTAATCGAATTCTCATTCTTTGTAAACGTAAGGGAGATTTATTTAGAGGCTTTTTAAAAATAGCTTCAAGGGGTTTATGGTCACTTTCTACTGTAAATGATCTTCCGTATAAATATTGATGAAATTTTTCACATCCAAATACTATAGCTAACGTTTCTTTTTCAATTTGCGCATAATTTTTCTGAGTGCCAGTAAGAGCTCGAGAAGCATACGGTACAGGCAATCCATTTTGTAAAATAACCCCTCCTAAACCAGATTGTGAAGCATCAACAGACAAAGTCACATCACAATTCGAATCAAAATATTGTAAAACTGGTTTTTTTACTTAGAATTTGTTTTAACTCAATAAATGCTTTGTCATGTATAGCATTCCAGGACCATAAAGAATTTTTCCTTAACACTAGAACCGCCATTAGGGGTCAAAATGACCCCTGCCAGATTGATAATCTTTGATTCGAACCAGAATTT
Organism: Maratus speculifer; assembly: GCA_964019185.1. Classification (NCBI taxonomy): domain Eukaryota; kingdom Metazoa; phylum Arthropoda; class Arachnida; order Araneae; family Salticidae; genus Maratus; species Maratus speculifer. The sequence continues at coordinate 227,018,438 of OZ025299.1, forward strand.
TCTTCATAAGATATTTTAAATATGTGCAACAGAAAAATAGACTAATTAAATAAGTTAAATAGTTTAAAATTAAAATTCTGGTGAGAAACACTTTTTATGAAACTTGAGTAAAATTCCCGGCGGTTCTAGTGTTAACAAATCTCTCAGAACAGATGTTTTATCTGAAACATTAGGAATAAATCTAGAAACGTATGTGATCATACCCAGAAAAGTTTCCAACTCCTTAATATTTTTTGGTGGCTTCATTTCTACTACTGCCTTTACCTTATCTTCATCAGGTCTAATGCCATTACTAGAAAACTTATGACCCAAATAAGTAACTCCAGAAAGATTAATTTTGCATTTTTCTTTGTTAAACTTAATATTATACTCTCTTGCTTTATCCAAAACAAATTTTAATCTTAAATCATGCCCTTGTTGAGTTTCTCCCCATACTAGAATATCATCAATGTAGATTTCAACACCTTCAATATCTTTAAAAACATAAGAAAAAGATCGGTGAAAAACTTCGAGGGCAGAGCAGATACCATAAGGCATTCTCAAAAAGCAAAATCTACCAAAAGGGGTATTAAACGTAGTAAGTTTAGAGCTTTTTTCAGATAGCTTTATCTGCCAAAAGTTGCCATAGCTTTATCTGCCTTATTAGCATCTAATATACTAAATACTTTTGCTCTGGGCATTCTGGAAACGATTTCCTCAAAAGTTGGTAAATAAAAATATTCACGCAAAATTTGTTTGTTTAAATGTTGCGGGTCTAAGCAAGTTCTCAAACTGCCGTTACTCTTTCTCACGACCACTAAAGAACTAACGAATTCAGTAGGTTCTTCAATTTTTCTAATGACATTTATATCAACCATTCGGTCAAGTTCTTGTTTCAATGGATTCAATAAACTTAATGGAATTTTCCTGCAAGGCTCAATTTTGCCAACAGCATCATCTTTAAGTTTAATGTCGTAAATAAAGTTTTTTAAATTTCCAACACCCGTGAATACATCTTTATATTTATGAAAAACAGTCTGAGAAAAATTTCCCAAATAATTGGCTGCATTTACACGTTGAATTAAATTCAACGCAGTTAAAGTAGGTAAACCCAGTACAGAAGTAGTATTAGGGTTAATATCCACCACTTGAAACAAAATATTAGCTTTAATACCTTTTTCAGTTTGACATTTTAATATACATTTATCAATAACTTTCATTTTAGAACCATTAAAATTACATAAATTAACACTAGAACTTTCAAGGTGGCTTTGCTCTAAACCCAAAAGTTTAAATTCCTTTACAGGCAAAACATTATACTGTGCTCCAGTGTCTAATTTTGTCATCAAAATTTTAGAATTATTTATTACTAGTTTCTCATACCAGTCACTACAACCATTACTACTACATTTATACTCATAAATAGAACTTAAAATAAAATTATCATCATTTGAACTGTTATCGTCAACACTTGTTGTTAAAAAATCAGAGTTATGTTCTACAGTTTGTATATTCTTATTCAAACACATTTTAGCGAAATGATTTTTCTTCTTACAAAGATTGCAAATTTTATTATAAGCAGGACAATTAAATTTTTTATGAAACTTACCGCATCTTCCGCAGTGTTTTCTCCCCTAGTAATTTTCCTTTGCCTCTCTTTCCTGTCTACTGGAGTATCTTCTTTGAAAACCACTACCTCTTCTTTTTTCATGAAATTCATTTCTTAACGACGGCAATTTTGAGCTTGAGGACGTTTTTACTGAAAAATTATTTTATGTATTTTAACTGCTTCTATTTTTGTGTCCCCATTCAACGATTTTAGTTGTATTTCTGCGAGCTCGTTAGTTTTGCATATTTTTATGCATTTATCCAAAGTTAAGTCGCTTTCACTCAGTAGACGATCTTTCAGTTTTTTGTCGATGATGCCGCTAATTATTCTATCTCTAATTAAGCTATCTTTCAAGTCTCCAAATCCACACGTCGAACTCAGCTTCTTTAAGCTAGTAAAAAAATCATCACAGAATTCAGATGTTTGTTCGTTTCTTGTAAAAAAAATATGCCGGTCGACACTTTCATTAGACTTCTGTAAACAATAATTTTCAAATGCTTCGATAACCTTAGTCGAATTTCCTTTATCCTCTTCTGATAAATCAAAAGTATTGTATTTCTCAAGTGCCTCTTCACCAATTTAAAAATATCGCCACTTGTACATTCGCAACTTTTTTATCATTTCCAGATGCAATGTGAAAGATTCTAAATTGTTGTATCCATTTTTTCCAGTTTTCTGAAATATTTCCATCAAAGCTAAGACATTTCGGGGCTTCAATCCTTCCATGCCAGTATTCAATCAACAAAAATAATTTTCAATACTTCTTTATCAAACGAATATCAATCATAGTTCAATAACCCTAAAAATTTATTCACAGACTCCGACTGCGCCACGTTATGTTTATGTCATGCAAAATACAGAGAGAAAACACTATTAAAAAGACGAAAGACTTTAATGACTAAACACTCCAGACATAACAAATAGTACGACCAAGAACAACTTGGAACCACTTAAATACAAAACAATGCGGGACTCACATAAGATGACGTCAGCAACGATTACGATTAAAGCAATCATGGAGCATATGTTACAATTATAATCCTCGAAATTTAAAATCAACACAGACATGATTTCTTCAGAGTCCTAGCGTAGAGTATAAAGAGCAATATACGAAAAATATTATGATCTAAATTAGTAATATCATTTTGCAAGAGAAACTGCAGGTTTTAGAAATAAAGTAGAATAATAAAATCACATAACACTTTCTGTCACATTATATTTCAACACACTAAAAGAAATTGCTGATCCGTTACGTTCTCCACACATTTACCGTAAAACTTGAATAATGCAAGTTGACAAAAATTAAAAAGTAGCAGGAAACCTTTTCGTATGCAGCCGTACGCAGAACTTTCGTACAGTGTGATAAGTCTGAAAACGTTGTGAGAAAAACGAACAGTCAACTTGTGAAACCAAGGGATTTTTCTCGTAACTTGGGAAAAGATGATTTAGAAACAAGATGGTGTACAGGATGAACAATGTTAGACTGGGACTTCATAATTTGCATAAACCTACCTCTCAAATGACGTAGCAACAATTTATCTGTAGCTATAATATCGTATAATAACCATAATAATATAACCATATAGTAATTATCCCTAATATATAGCAGTGCAAGAAGCATAAGTAAACATAAGTCATGCTTACTTCTTTCACAGAAATTGCTGAACAAAAATTTGAAATTAGTCTCTATCCCTTATCATTATTAAAACTCAATAGCAGGTATGCGACATATAACATTACTAAAGTCAACGTGAGTACTCGAGTGAGTTGTAAAAAATCTAAATTCGTTACTAAGGACTCTCATACCTTTACTTGAGAGTACACTGAAATCAACGGGTCGTGTGCGGGTAGTGAACAGGTTGTGTGACACGCACCTAGAAGGAAAAATACATGCTTCACAATCGCCACTTACAGCTATGCTATTCAGGTTCTTTTTGTTGGTCCCTCTTCGCATATGAAAACTGTTGCATTAAAAAAGAGGTATCTTGCTTACAAAAGATTTATTACAACAATCCCAAACAACCAAAGGCAAGGGTATCTCCAGGTGAGCCAGATCCATCAATGCAAAAGCAGATCATTCATGGCAATGGCACAGCATATTCCTAATATGATTTAGCGCCAATAAACCCTATACAACCAACTAACCAACTATTCATGGTAATAAAAATACATTTTACATCTTGTAGGACTAAATAGGCATAGTTTATTAAGAGTTATTGCACTTCCGTTAGATAATCACTAGTGAATGTTACAAACAACATTTAGTCAATGGTAAAAGTATATTGAAGAAAATAACGGAGTTAAGAATAAAGAAGAGGAGATAAATAGTCTAGTGTCCACCAGTTGCTAGTAAGTAGCTGAGGATGCGTTAACAATATGGTGGTTGTTCTTTGTTTAGAAGGGATCAGGGCTGGATTAACTCCGGGAACAAACTTCCACCAGAAAAACTGATTGATTTTTTTCTTAATTATGAGAAAAACTTTGCATGAATAAAGGTAATACAAAAAAGTGAAATTCTATTCATATTTACTGGTGGAAAATTGTTCCTATGACAATCAGGCCCTGCGGAATCGATTGAAGTTTCACCATTATGAGGATATTCAGTTTCTCTTTATTCATATTTGCATGTAATAAATACGTCCCGAATACACCGAAAGTCAAGACAAGATTACATTCCATCATGTCATTCGCCGCCTTTGAGTTGCAAAAACCTGTCAAGGAAATTCTTCACGTGGATGTATTGTCCCACTCGTCGTACTTACCAGATGTTGCTTCTTTAGATAATACGTTGTTTCGCTCCATGCTGAGTTTCCTTCATAGTGAATAATTTAGTTCACATTCAGAAATAAAAAAAATGGCTTGATGTATTGCCTCAAAAAAACTGATTCTTTCTATTGCAGAATGTTTTTCTTGTCTTAGAGAGAGGGAAATGTTGTAGCTTAAGACAGAAAATACTTTGAATATATCTTTCTTTTATTTCGACTATAAACAAGTGTATTTTCGTTACTCGAGTAAGGTGGAGTCATATTAATACACCTAATATTTTTCTTTAAACATTTCACTCAATTATATAAAATACACTCGCTTCTAAAAGTTAAGCACAGAAAGGAAAATGCTAATTTCTTGAAGCCAATCAGAATTGAAGAAGATGCAAATCGCTGGAAGTATGCAAATATGTTAGGTAACAGCCAATCGCGCTTTCATGTCAAGAAATATACAAAAAGGGCTGTCTTATAAGAAGCCAGCTTTATGAAGGGCTACAGAAGTTGATTGTAAGTGCTGATAGAAGGTGTTTAAAACTTTTGTACAATTTGTTTTGAAGTCATATCTGTTTCTATGACTTCCAGAAGACGAGTGGAAGATTCTGAGAGTTGGCGTGCTGTGAGGCGCATTGAAGCAGGACAGTCGATCACAGATGTTGCTCTTTTCTTCGGCGTTCATCATTCTGTAATTTCACGTTTATGGAAACAATTCCAAACCACACAGACAGTTGTCCGAAGGCCCATAGTCGGCCGCCCAAGGGTTACAGCCCCCGAGGAAGATCGATATATTGCTATTGTAGCCAAGCGGAATCGCAGAGCGACCTCCACACGTGTGACATCTATGGTTACAGCGTCCATTGGTAAGGCGATATCTGCAGCTACTGTACGCCGAAGATTACATATGAGTGGACGTACGCCCGGGTACGTCGGGTTTGTGTTCCTCTATTCGTCCAATCAAGAGGGGCACGATTGAAGTGGTACCTGGAACATGTCAATTGGACTGTGTCTGACTGGGGCAATGACATGTTTACTGATGAGTCAAGGTTTGCTCTGAAGCCAGATGACAAGCGTATAAGGATATGTCGTGAACAAGGAACACACAATAAGCCCCAAAACATCACCGAACATCACGCATTCAGAGGCGGAAGCATTATGGTGTGGGCAAGGATTTCATTAGGATGCCGCACCGACCTGCACATCTTTAAACTGGGTTCTGTGACGGCTGTCCGGTATCTATATGAAGTCCTAGAACCCATTGTGAGAGTATACGCAGCAGCAGTTAGTCCTACTTTTGTTTTAATGGACGATAACGCACGTCCCCATATAGATGGCATCTTCAATGACTACCTGGACAGTAAAGGGATTGCGCGTATGGCGTGATCAGCATATTCGCTCGACCTTAATCCCATTGAAAATTTTTGGGATGCTCTCGGCCGTGCGGCATTTTTACGTTTTTCACCTCTAGCCGCTCTTATTGAGCTGGAAATAGCTCTACAAGAAGAATGGCGCTTGTTTAATTCTGCGATGCTTGACCACCTAATTGAAATCATGGTCACAAGGTGCAAACTTTGTATACAGATGAGGAGGAATCACATACTCTATTAATTATTTTTTTATTTTATGATGTTTATTTTCGCTTTATACATAATTCTGTTTAAGTCTCCAGTATGTAATTATCTGATAACTTATAAAAAATTAATATTGTTTTTATTTCTGTTGATAATTATTGATTTTGTTTTATGCATAAATATATATGCTACTTTTCTGCCAAATTTTGTGTCAATCAAAGCAGTAGTTGTTGATTTTTTTGCATTTTAAGTCTTCGTGCTTAACTTTTGGAAGTGAGTGTATAACAGAAAAATGATTTTAAAAAAGATTCATACAACATAAGGTTATTCTTATATTATCTATTCATAATATAAGATTATTCTTATATTTTCGTTTATTAAATACACATGTTGTATTTTTAGTAGTTAAATAGTACTTTTGATTTTAATTTGGTATAATAAATGTTGTAAATCTTTTATTGAAAAAAAGAAAAAGGGAAACATGAATAAATTTACAAAAGAAGCACTAATATCTATACATTTAAAGAAAAAATATTACATCAATTTTATGAAAGTTTAGGTTCCAATACTTTAGGACAGGTTTTTACAATCCGGAAAATAAAATATTAAAAATCATTCTCTTTAACCCTTTCCGGAGCAAGCAAATTCTATTAGTAAAATGAGAAATTGTCGATTGACGCCGGAATTTATAAAGGACTTGTCTAGATATTACGAATTCCTTAATTTAAGCTTTCATTGTAAAAGCAAAATTATATTAAAATATTACTGGTTCCGTTTGCAGGTTTGGAATTAAAATTAGGTGTTGCCGGCCCGGCAATACTGCGCAAGAAAGGGTTAAAGCAAATTCCAAAAGTTTGAACACTGAAATAATTTTTTAATAGTTCATACGTGGTAGATTTTTTTTAATACAACCTACAAGTTTGACTAAACCCTTTCTTGAACTTAATGCCTAGTTACATAAGACTGTTACGTAATAATGCAGTAAATAAAAATATAATTTACTCAACATATTGTTTAATTACTTATTAACCCATTCTTTGCTGCAATAACTTTTAGTAAAATTTTTGATTCGTATTAATATCTTGTGATAAATAGGAGGAAAATCTATTTAGAAAATTGAAAAGAAAAAAATTAGATGTATTAATTTAGGTATTATAAAACGGTTCAAAAACACAACGTTACGCGAAATAACAAAGTTAAATGTCAGAAATTTTTTTTAAAAAAATACATGGAAAATCCAAACTAATTATTTATTAAATATTTTTAAAGTGTAGCATTTATATTCACAATGCCCTTTATACAAAGATTAAAAAATTAATGTCATATTTTTTAATATAAAATATTGTGACTGTTAATGAAGAAAAATTAAACATTTTAAAGAGATACGGGTAACTAAAAAAATTCCATTTTTCCTTGTTTTAAGAATTTAATTTCATTAAATATAATTGTTTCTGGGTTATGTGTATACAACTTATATAAAAACAGTTCCAGCTAGAAATATTTATAGTTAGTATAAAAATACAATTGCCTGAAAATGTCTTAAAGATAAATATTGTAACCTTTGTTACTAAACAACATTCACTCAATTTGCAGCATTTATATTCCTATCAAAATATTATTTCTAGTGTATTATATCATCATTAGTGTACACGACTTAAATATGTAATTCTATATTAAAAAACAATAATAAAAATTAATTTATATAACAATGTGTAACCTCTGTTACTTGTATTTCAAAAAGCCATTACTTGAAAAGCCAAAATTTTCAGTTTCTTGTACTAGTGAATATGTGTAGTACTTGTAAAATATGTGTAGTACTTGTAAAATATGTGTAGTACTACTATACATATTTTTAAATGGTCAAATAATATTTTAGAACATATAAAGAACAGATACCCTTTTTATGTTTTGGGAACATTTTTTATGATCTACTTACATATAAGAAAAATATAGAGAAAAAAAAAGTAACAGAAATAATATATCGTAACAGAGGTTAAAGTTTTGCAAAAGAAGTTACACTGAGCAACACGAATTAGACATTTGAAGTGTATTTACATAAAACAATGATACCATTGAAAAACTTTGATGAATATTTATTATGTATGTGTATTTCAAAAGGGCACAGTACCTTTAAAAATGATAAAAATCTGTTTATGTTTCAATTTATTCTTACTTTTTAATAATTTCTGAATACTGTTAAAAACTGCATTTAAACTGTGCTTTTCTGTATTTTCTTCTCCAGAACTCGGCTATTAATTGAAATATTTCCAAAGTATCCTGATTAAATTTAAAATTTATTATAAAATTTACACAAAATTTAAAAAATCTTGAATGCATTTGCATATTCTTTGAATGCATTTTTTCTAAATTTGACTTTATTTCCTGTATGTAGACTATCCGAAAATGCATACATTGTTATAATTTCATAAAATTCCGTTAAACAGTTTTAGAGTGATTGTTTGCGCAAAATAAAAGCTTATTCTTAAAGAAAAATCACTTTAAAATTTAAAAAATCAGTGGGTTTCAATGACATAGTTTTCATGAAACAGTCTATAATTCGAGAAATAAGTACATATGCAGATTTTCGCAGAGTGTTCAGGAATTAAAAAAAATGAAAATACATTCGGATTCATAAGTAATGAGCCTTTGTTCAAAGGGATAGATTTATTGAGCGAACTGGTAGAATTGCCCAGCATTCTTCAAAATAGGTACCTCCTGCATCAGTACGCGGCATTTCCATGACTTGAAGGCGTCCAAGTAGAGTTGCGAAAAACCCACAGTTTTTGAGGGACGGGAATAAACCCGGGAATTTTGGGGAATAAACCCGGAATTTTAGGGAATATTGGAAATTTTGAAGAAGTTTTGAAAGTAAACAAAACCAGTCATTTTTCAACTTGAAATTTTCATTTTAAGACATCATTTTTCATTGTTCTGAGAAATTTAAATGGATTTTTTATTAATTAAGAAGACTTATTATTTTAACACTTTGCAACTTTTTAAATTACTAAAATTCAAAAACTTTACAACAATGGTGACTGAATTAATGAAGATTTCAATTCTTCTCTTAAAAAATTAAAATTGTTTACTTTCTGTTATCTGGCATATCCAACGTATATTCTTTATTTAATTTTTCTGTTTACGTTGAATCTGAGAACAAGGGTGAGGTTTACATTTATAAATAAATCTGTAATTTCCCTTTCTTGCCTTGTCTTTATAATATAAAATTGGACAGAATCAGGACGGAATCAGAGAAAAGCAAAGAAAACGTGCTCTGATGTTGATTATCTTCGCTTGGCTCGCTCAGAACAAGAGTTGAGTTGTTCTTGCAATTACAGTTAAGAATAAAATAATTGAAATCATTACGAAAATATTAAATAATAAGTTAAATATTACAATTTTTTGAAACGTTCTAGAAACACCCGGAAATTTTCAAAATTTCCTTCCCAAAAAACCCGGTTATTTCCAGCCTTTGAAACTCTACGTCCAAGTAGGCCTGTTCCGGATGGCTTCAAGCGTTGTCTTGACATTTTCTTGGATGTCCTCGATCGAGTTGAAGTGTTTACCTTTCAGCGCTAATTTTAAGTGCGAAAACAAGAAGTCAGGGGGCGACAAGTCCGGACTATAGGAACGATGTGGGACAATTAGAACGTTCAGACGAGACAAGTAAGCTCTCACTATGAAGGAGGTGTGGCTGGGCGCGTTATCGTGGTGAATCTTCCAGATATCCTTGATGTCCCTTCGCTTGCTTATGACGTTTTTTTTTAGTTTTTATATGTCAATGTATAAATCAGCGCCTACCACCATCGTCCCTAGCAACAGGTGTGCGTGCCGATGTATGGTAACTTCCAAATAAAGTGAGGCTCATTACTTACGAATCCAACAATGTAAAATGAAAATAGAAAATTGTTTTTTCGGCAAATTTAAAGGTAATGGTCTCCCTTTAGTTATTTGTGTTAATATTCATATTAATTCACCCAATTAAACTGGTATTTTTTTCTTTATATAGTCAGTCATGTATTTAAAAAAGTTAGACATCCAAAGAAGAGAAGAAGGAGCAGCTTTGGTTCCCTCTTTTCTTCGATTGGTAAGTATCATTGTTGTTTAATATTTAACATCAGCTTGTAATATTCATATCTGAACAAAGATAACTTTAATGAGAAGTTTATTGTGTGATAGGGTGTCCCAGAAAATGACACCCAAACTGTAGAGTCAAATAACTAATGAATGATTAATTATATGATATCTATAAAAAAGAAATATGTGTTTATTTATTTAGGACATTTTTTAATTGTAAATATTCATCAGGCTTGTTAGCTCCACAACTGCATATTTGCCAATATTCCGATTTTTTAATGACAGTATTTTTATTCTAATATACTTAATTTATAAAACCGCATAATTTCTGTGATTAAAAAAGGCGAATATATTAGTATGAATTTGCTGGTATTTAAAAAATTTAGAAGCTGGCAACTATGCAACTACAATACCTGCTTATAAACCTTCGTTGAGATGAGAACTGAAAAGACACAAGGATTAATCATCCCTCAATATTACTTCATAAGGAGTGTATAATGTCGTCACTGGTAGTAGAACCCAGCATAATAACCATGCAAAAGAGCGTCATCTCATCTTATATGTTTATTTATTTAGGACATTTTTTTAAGTGTAAATATGCATCAGACTTGTTAGCTCCACAACTGCATATTTTCCAATATTCCGATTTTTTTAATGCCAGTATTTTTATTCTAATATACTTAATTTATAAAACCGCATAATTTCTACGATTAAATAAGGCGAATATATTTGTATGAATTTTCTGATATTTAAAATATTTAGAGGCTACAACTATGCAAGTACAATACCTGCTTATCGTTGAGATGAGAACTAAAAAGACACAAGGATTAATCATCCCTCAATATCACTTCATAAGGAGTGTATAATCCACGAAGTTTTGAATGCGAGGATTGTAAAAGTAATAGCACTGCCCTATCTAACCCTGTAAGAATGCTCAAATTAGCTTCACAATTTCAAAACACTATTTTTTTTCGCGTTTCAGTATTTAAACAGAATGATGAATAAAAATTGTAAAGGGATAGTTTCCAAATTACAAGATGAACAAAGTTTAAAATCTTCATTATTAATCTTTAATTTTGAAAACAGAATGTGAACCTTGATATTTAATATAGAAATTTTTTTAGGGTGATCTTCATATAGAAAACCCATTACTGTTTATGTTTAATACACAAATATCAATTCCTTGCAGTAGAAGTCATAAATTAGTACAAGAATATGATAAATAAGTCATGTAACATTCCATATAATAATTGAGAATTGTATTTTATTTATTAATGGATTTTATGTACTAAATATTTTTTCAATTATTATAAGACTATAACTACTTAAACTATAGCTACATTTTTTTACAAACATAATTCAAAAATTATATAGAGGAATGTTTTTAAGTTTGCATTTGCATTTTTATCATTTACCAAAGTCCATCGTCAGACATACAAGCGTGTCTATATACAGGATAGTCACAAAAAAAAACTTCCCCGATATGTGAATTAAAAATTTAAATGTACGTACATGAAGGTATGCGTTCGAGATCGTGATCAGCAGAACATTCACGGTTATGGTTACAGCGAAAATATTTCGAAATTTTCGAATATTGTAGTCTGTCTCAAAAGTTTAAGCACAAGCATAAAATATCGATTTTTAATGAATTATAAAAAGTTAGAATTAATAACATTTTTTTATTTACATATTTCGCAATATTATTTAAATAAACGATATAAAAAATAGAAAAAAATAAATTACATAATTTAAAAAAATACAATTAAAAAAAAGTTATAAAAAAACTGTCTCAAAGGTTTATGCACAATGTCAAAAACAACCATATTTATAATTTTTACAGAACTTTTAGTAAATTTTTTTTCCATGTTTTCGGATTAGTTCAAATAAACGTGCTTTCGTCGAAATTATTAGTTTTTGTGGGGTTTCTGGTGGCAAAGAATACCATGCTTTCTCAATAGCCTCTTGGAGTTCCTCAATAGAGTCATACTGCTTTCCATTGTCTAAACTTGGTGGGTTAAAGTATTCCAGACATTCTCAATCGGGTTTAAGTCTGGACTTAAAGCTGGCTAGTCAAGTACTTTATCATTTTTCTGAAAAATCCAAAGTTTTGTAGAATGGGATACGTAGATTGAGGCATTGTCTTGCAGAAAAGTTCATCCAAAACCCCCCAAAATGTCACCGAATGGAAGCAAATGGTGGTTTAGGGTCTCTTGAAACTTTTTTCACTCTTCTCTTCCTTTTAGAAAAGCTAGTGAGGGCTGGCAAATGTCCCAAATGCCCCCTAAACCATAACGGATTTACCGCCTTGCTGCCTGCTGAAAAATGTCCTTCGGTTCTTGCGTAACTCATGCGAATACGCCTTCCAACCATCAGGGCCATCTAAGTTCCACTTTTTCTCATCGCTGAATAAAACAGTAAGCCATTTGTCCCCGTAGGTCATGTGTTTTTTAGCCCAGTTCATTCTTACATGTTTGTGATGTAATTTAAGAGACGGTTTGCGAGCCAATTTCTTTTACATGATGTAATCACACGCTTTAATACGCCTATTTACAGTGTCTTTGGACATCTGTACTCTGAAATTATTTTTAATTTGCCGTATGGGGACATATTTTGTCTAAATACCAATCTCCGTATTTTCCGATCAATCTGAACAGTCGTCATACGTGGTCGTCTGCATCTTGGTTTCCGCTTAAAATTATCATTTCTAGAAAGTACTTCATATATATATAGCTTTGATCAATTTAAAACTTTTGCAGTTTCAGAAACAGTTTTATTTTGAGATTTCAATTTAAAATGTTTCAAAATCTCACATTTTGTGAATTCTTTACCCTTTGTCATGTTTAAAACATTAGGAAATAATTTCTACACCTTTTATACTTGTATAAAAGTGCAATATGATGTCGTACAACGTCATTACACAATACCAATCCCGTGTTTCTAAAAAAATTTGCATAAAGTGCTTAAACTTTTGAGACAGCGTTTCTTCAAGAAAAAAAGAAAAAATAAATAAAAATAAATATATTTTTTATTTTAACTACCCAAAATGGCTTATTTTATTTTATTTTGATCAAATGTTGAGTATTATTGTAAATTAGCATAAAATATTTTCTTCTTCGATTATTTTAAATGAGATTTGCAGAGTGCTTAAACTTTTGAGACAGACTATAACACCCATTTTTTTATGCGCAAATTCATCAGTGCATTGAAAAACCATAATTGGCGTTAAAATGACACACTTGCGATAAAAATGGCCGGCGTAAAACACTCGCAAAAAAGACAATTGTAAAGGATCAATGACAATGTTTTTCAGTAATCTTTTTTTCACTTGTGATTTGTTTTAAAATGTGTTTTGGAATTGTACACATAGTTAAAATAAAAATGTAATCATTTGTGAGTGCCTTATATTACATTATATAGGAACTGATTAGAATTGAGTGCCATGATATTGCGATTTATTTTAGTCATACGTTAATCGTTCCAGCGCCATTTATGGTTTTTCAATGTGCTCATGAATTTGCGGAGGAAAAAATGGGTGTTGCATTTGAAAATTTCAAAACAATTCCACTGTAACCGTAACCGTGATAGTTCTATTGTTTCATATCATCACGATCTCGAGCGTATACCTTCTACTCTAACTAAATCTGAAATTTCCTTTTGATCGGTTGAGCGTTTCCGTCGCTAGAAGTACATACATCGGGAAATTTTTTTATGACGACCCTGTATATATTTCAAAATTTTACTCCTCGGCTAGGGATGACATCTGCGTTTCTGCACACCAGTGTTTTGTTAGAGAAAATATTATTTCATTTAATTGAGACATTTTTGCAACTTAACAGAACAACATTTTCTCTAACAAAATACTGGTGTGCAAAAACGCAGAAATTTTATTCCTATCTGGTGTCCTATTTCATTTAATTGAGACATTTTTGCTACTTAACAGAACAACATTTTCTCTAACAAAATACTGGTGTGCAAAAACGCAGAAATTTTATTCCTATCTGGTGTCCTTTTTCCTGCATTCACAAGTTTCTAGTGAAAAATTCCATATTTACTAAATAATTCAAAATATTTTTATGCAAATCATGCTTTCAAATTTCAGAAAAAATCACAATGTTAAAATTTATAATCAAAAATTGAATCTTTCAGACATTAAAGTAAATATAAAACGAGTCAGTTCAATAGTTTAAGCATCTAGATATCAATTTCTTGTTACATTTTTACATTTTTTTATAATGTTATGGGTAACAGCGACAATATAGAGAATAAAAAGAATCGGCCTTCTTGTTTTACTTTTTAGCCGAATGTACCTACTACACTGTAAAAAAAAAGGGTCGATCTACTAAAAAAACTTTAGTGATCCTTGTAATTACTAAAAAATTTTTAGTAATCTTAGTCGGTTACAAAAAGAATTCTGTAAGAATTACTAGAAAAAAGTTAGCAACGAATGGAGTTAATAGTTTTATATTTTTAATAGCTCTTACTAAAACTCAGTTGGTGTGGCATTGATGGCATAGTGGTCATAGTAACGGACTCCAGGCTAAAAGGTCCCGGGTTCGAAACTTGCCACCGCCAAATACGCCCCGAATGTATGTAGTGTCTCGTTAATAAAGGGATTATGAAAATCCTGTCGAAGCAGATAGGGATGTTTGGTGCTGCCATCTATTGCGGTTTTGCCGAAAATCTTCCGCTTCAGAAGTCTGGATGCAGCTCGAAGGAAGCTCCTACCCATCGGGAGCACATAATGGTTATTAAAAATAACTTTGGAGCTATTACTAAAATTTTCTTTGTGGCTCATACTAAAAATTTTTAAGTTAGTTATACAAAAAATTTTTTGTTCAGTTTACAAAGGAAATGCTTGTTTCACTTGCAAACAAAAGTTTGCAATGGTTACTATAAAATTCTGTGGAATACAAATTTATTAAGAAATTTTTAGTAACCTCTTGATTTTTTTTACAGTGTACTAAATAAAGATACAAACACTTAAAAATTTCCAAGATTCCTAAAATTAGCAATGACGGAGGATTAGGCACTTGAAGTATACGAGAAGTACATGAATTACTTAAATTTATGAGCAGAGCAAAAGATCAGAATAAGCATGAAGCAGTCTGGCAAGCAAACGCGAAATTATTATGATTCGTGGTGTAACAATGGTGTGACATGACAAATAATATAGACACAGTACAGTTAGGGGGATCTAGACCTTTCTATTTTTATCTATGTTTGCAGTCAAAAATAGAGTAAGAGAGTCAAGAACGCTGTTTAACCACAGGACCCATTAACTAAATAAGATCCATGGAAAACAGAATACATACCTTCTTCATTCTCTTTCTCTGTTTATATTTCCAGTTATCGATTTTTTTAAATTTAGTATTCTATTTTTTAAAGTAGAACGCCGGAAGGAGTCGATTAGACTCCGACAACGTGATTAATTTCAATTCGAATCAGAAATTTTTTCTTGGACTAAGTTAATTTTAAACCACATAGATTTATGTTAAAAAAAATCAATTAAATAATTTTGAATAAAAATTCTGGTATGAAATACTATTGTCAACCTTGAGTTAAATTTCCGGGAGTTGTAGTGTTAAGACATTTATTCTTTGCAGCTTTAATGGAGAATCATCTCAAAATGCCTATTATTTTGCACATTGGTTCTTGTTTTACACTAAACTACATAAAGCAGCTAACAGTTTCAAGTTACAGGCATTTAAAGATGCAAGTCTCACATAACCCCCACCTTAGAAACCGTGTTGCTTCTAAACTAGGGGTGCGCAACCTGGGGCCTGCGGGCTCCAATAATACCACTATTTTTGTGCAGAATAATTTTGCTTATAAAAATGACAGAAACTTTGCTATAAAATAAAACAAACGTTTTTTTACAAATATTATGGTGGCAAACAATTTTCTGTCAAAAAGGTTGTGCATCACTATTGGCTAATTCCATGGAAATATACCATGTCTGTCACATACACCGATTTTTGGCTACCAGTATTTTAGAACGACTCATTTTATCGGCGATATCTCATCAGTTGAATAGGGCAAAGCAAACTTTTCGAAAATAACGGTGGCCAACAAGCATAGCGATTTTCAACTGTGTGACAGACATGACAAATTTTCATGGAAATGACCTATTCTAAACAATATTTGTAAATGAAAGATTTAAAAAATAATAGTAATAAAAGTATCACATGTATTTGTTTTCAAACAGAATGTAAACTTTCCAATTTATGCTGATTATAACGCTTCCTTTGATGTGGTTATGAACTATATTTGTTTCTATTTAATAAATGTTATAAAGCAAAATTTATTTTTTGCAGATACTGAAGCTGCAAAAGTAGAACAGTTATGCTTTTTATTTAAAAGAGCAGGTCTCATAGATAACAAAAAGATATTTAATAATTTTATATACAATTAAACTGCGATTCGAAAGGAGCTTTTGTAATATTTTGATACTGAAAGTTTTAAGAAAGGTTTTCTTTTCCTTTTGAAGGCGAATTGGTATTAAATCAAATATCGCTGCCCTGTAAGAGATCATGCATTTCTTTAAAAACCTTCACTAATATAATAGAAACACACTTGAAAATAAATGTTAATTTAATGTGACCTTTATTTTCACATTTCTAGTTCACATTTAAATATTTTTAAATTACTTGTTTTGCGTAAGATAACTGAGATCACTATTCTGAAGACACTATTTTTTTAAAACTGGTTGAAAAACTGAAGTGTCCAGTGTGCAAATAAGTGGGTAAGTGTGATCGAGATTGCACAGAGGGTTTCGTTTAATATTTCTCTTAAAATAACTTATCATTTAATTAATAAATGCAAATTGTTAATTAATAATAATTAACATTTTACATCGATGATAGCATCAATAAATTTAATTTTAAAATAATTATAAAAGTAAGGTATTTATTTTAATCAAATTAAAAATATTCAAATCAAATTTTATAAATGAAATCCGTAATTAAAAAAATTTAGCGGAGTTGTAAATATTTTTTTTATTTCTAAAAATGAGAAAAAATAAATATGTTTAAACAAAATTTACAATGCTGAATCATTAATAAATCGCAATAATTTTTAAAATAGGAAGAACATTGAATTCCAAAAAATGTCAGTGACAAAAAAGTATAATAAACCCTTAAATTAGCAAGAAATACGAAATTTATTTTAATTAATACCACATGAGTGTGAAAACTTCAAGTTAAGTACCGGGGCTCAATCTCAGGACTTTTTTTTACTACCGAGGCTTTTTACCTCCAAGCTATGATGTCTACACGCGAAATGTTAAAATTAAGGTTTTCTTTTAAAATTTAAATCGCAAAACTGAATGGATGACATTGACAAAATTTATTTAATCAATATAATAGACTTTTTCAAAATTTTATGATTTGTCGTATGATACGAGGTATTCAGCTGTAAGCACACAAAATTTGAAGTCTCTGACTTATGCAGTTTTGTCTACGGACTCTGTGACGGACGGACAGACAGAGAACAGAGACGAATGAGGTTTTGTCAGATTTACGAAACCCTAAAAAAAGAACTCCAACTAAAATTGAAGACCTATTACTGCATTGGGTAAGTCATCGATTTAAGAGATCCTGTTCGAAAACTATTATTTAAAAATATTAAAACGAAAGGTTTTGTAAATGCGCTACCTTGGTTTAATACTAGCTGAGAGCTTCCTCGTGCTGTTAGTAAAAGAGCTGTTACATTGAAAGAAAATTTTTGCTTTTTTTTACCTTTTAAAGGGAATTTTTCAGACAGTTAAAATTTAAGAAACAAGAGTAATAAAAAATATTTAATTATTTTTGATGTGCATAAATAATGTACTTCTGGAAAATACTCAGAAGAAATTTCAACTTATCTCTTACACGTATCTCCTACCGTCTGTAAAAAGTATAATATACAGGTGTACAAATGTTAAACAACAAACACAAAATGCGTATTTTGTTAATTACGAGCACTTAAAAAAAATGATGTAAACATCAAGGTGAAGCAAAATGGTACTATCCCTACATCACAGCCCGTCGATGAGAATTCTCATAAGTGTCACTGTTACTATGGCTAATCAAAATAGGATATCTTTCATTCGTCTCATTATTAATCTCATGTAAACGTCATTTGATGACTCCGCTGAGAATTATGGCTTTTGCTTTATGAAGAATCGTCAAGTGGCGTTGCAATGAAGTCAGGGTGTGTTTCGCCATCATAAATTATAATCAACTGGACCAGACAGGTCTACACACCTTTTTTTTTAGTATAGTGTATCATTCCTGTTTTAAAAAGTGTAAATAACTTTTAAAAAATTAAACCAAGTGGATCATTTAAATTATATGTCAAGTAAAGAGCGTAGTAAGGGAAACTTTTGCTAGCAAGGTTTGTAAAAGAAGCATCAAACTTAAAATTATTAGATTTATTTATATAAAAAATAAAATTAAGTAAGTACACCTGTACTTTAGTATAGGTAATAAATATAAAAGTTATTAGAAGGGTATTTTAAGAAAAAAATAAACAAGATAAAACTATGAACAAACGGCTACATAAGTACTTAGTATCTCATTATCCTTTTTATTTACTTCAATGGATGCTCGATATAAGTCCAATGGTGAATGTAACTATGTAACTAAGATATGTACCCTAATTCGTTAATAATAACATAAATGATCTAATACAGAGTCATTTCAGTAAGAAAAAAACATTTTTGAAATGCGTTTTATTTCTGCGTAAAATTAAAATTAAAATTAACTGAATGATTGCACATAAATTCTCGTTAAGGACAGGTTTTCCAACTCGCTTTATTTTTTAAATGGGCCGCTAGATGATGTCAACGGGTGAACTGGCTTAAGTGGCAACATTGTACACACTATTAAATGTACACAAAATTGATAAATTGTACACAAAATTAATAGTTTGGTAATTGCTGTCATTTAGTCAGGAGAGCTGGGGTTTTTTTTCAACGCTGAGTAAAATTTCCCTTGTAAAAAAAAATACTAACATTTAACTTATTGTTCTGACATAGTTGGCACTGAAAGAGGGTTTCTTTCTTCAACTATGCGTTTGTTTTGCATATAACTTACATCATTATTTATTCAGGTAGTGTAAAGTTTCAAATTTGGCGACCGGACAGATTTTCCAACAGCATAAGGGTATGTTTTCCAACATATTTCTCGTTAGAAAACGTGCTCTCTCCTAAATTAGCTAGTGTCATTGTATAAAAAAAATGTATGGAATTGAGTCTCCTCCCCCCCCCCCCTTCTCGAGATTGCACTTATAACCTAACGCGAAAGCTGGGTTCTCGGGGTGATCATCCCTGTATAAAAAATGTATTTATTGTGTAATAAAATCTGGCAAATAATCATATATGCTACGAAGCCGTTTGATCATATAGTTATTTAAGTAAAAATATCAATACAAAGTAAACTTAAAAATATAATAAAATATAAATTACTTTTTAAAATGGGTTCATTCAATTAATCCATTTTAAGTTAATTATGCCTTTGTAGTCATAAGCTAAATCATTCAGATCGCAAAGTGCATGGACACCTCAAGAAGCAAGTTTACAATGCTTAGAGCTTCTCGATTTGCGTTAACAACAGTCAATATTATGGCGGTTTTTAAACATTAAAAAATGTTCCCACTGAATCCTCAAATATTTACAGACTCTGATTTTATGCCATCCTACTACAGGCCAGCTCCAGCCACACAACTATCTTGAAAAGATTTCAAACTTTATTCGATAAACGATTACCCCCCCCCCCTCCTTAAAAAAAGAAAAAACACTGAAAGCATTATTCTACACCATATCAGCCTAGTACTTCCAAAAAGGCTTTCTTTAAGTTCTGAAGATAAGTCTATACTCAAACTTTTCTTGTTGCTTATAAAGAAGACGTTCCTTTAATATTCTAGCTAACTTTATGTACATCAGAAGTGAGACCTTTTGAGAAGGTAGCACTGAAGAGGCAAAAACGGGTGGAAAAAAAATTGAAAGCCATCTGTACTCATTAATTTTCCTGTAAAAAATCAACTAAAATTAGTAAAAAAAAAGTTTCATTTAAAAGAAAGGGAAACTTCAAAAGGAATCAGATAAAAGAGACGAGGAAATCTTAATCCAGCCAGAAAAGATTTTGGACCTTCGTCCGAAAATTTAAAATGTAAAATGCATTAAAACTCCTTTTTATGTTACAGTGCATTTAGTTACTGCGCAATAAAAATACGTGTTAATGAGCAATCAGATTTATTTCCTGTGTTTTACCATTTAAATCACAGTTAAAAATTTTGCCTCTACACATTTCTAATGCGTTGGAAAACTTGGCCTGCATACAGGGTACATTTTCCAACGACTTAACTGTTTTCTATTAAAAATTGTATTTAGCTATTTGAAAAATAATTGTGTCAGTTTGTAGAGAAAGGTCTAGGGAATACAATGGTATCCTGTAGATCGCAAAATAGATAAAAATGAAAAATACGAAAATGAAATCGGAAAAAGTTGGAAATAGGACGCGCCCCAATTTACTATATCACAATGAAAAGGTGACTTTTGTAAAATATTGTCCTTAACTCAAATATGAATAAAATTTAGAGAATACTTTAGCTATTCAACTACATTTGTTCTGTTCTTCTGTAGATATTTTCTAAAGCAAAACATTTTATAGTTAAAGCATTCTAAAAAGACCATCCATTATGCTCTGAAATATATTTTGACTGATTTTGAATGTAAGCTTGCCTTCAACTGAATGCTCATTTTTAAAAATTTATGAGCGAAACAGCACCCATGAATAATTGTTTCAGAGATAGTTTTATCTTTCTGTGTGGAAGAAAATAAATCAATATGCGAAAAGAACTTCCAGTGAACTCTAAACATCCATCAATATAATTTTTCTAACATTTTATACATTCAATACAGCTCATCCAAATCTCTTTGTAAAATATTAGGAAAATAAGGTTTGTAGTATGCAAAGTAAAATGCTTTATAGAAAAACAAATGTAAAAACTGTGAGAAAGTTTTTAACGAAAGGCTTATTTAAAATGAAACTTGGAAATATATCGTCTAGAGTATAGAAAACGTGTCATTGATGCATAATTTTCAAAATAGTGAATAAAAGAATTATTTTCTTAACTTAGCAGTTTGCACTCTTAAATGCTTTGTACTTAAATATAACTGGTGTATTTTTGGAACAAAGTAGTTGCTGTATTACAACTGCAAAATATCTGATATCAGTAATCAGAAATATGTTGGAATAGTAATAATAAACATCAGTTTAAAAATATATATTTTCGGTTTCTTTGGTGAAAACAAACATTCGGAGGCATAACGCTTGC
Organism: Maratus speculifer; assembly: GCA_964019185.1. Taxonomy (NCBI): domain Eukaryota; kingdom Metazoa; phylum Arthropoda; class Arachnida; order Araneae; family Salticidae; genus Maratus; species Maratus speculifer. The sequence continues at coordinate 227,039,746 of OZ025299.1, forward strand.
CGAAAAAATTTGCGACAACCTGCACGACATAATCGTGAAATATATTTAAATCGTCATCCTTAGAAATTAAATAATTGTTATTATGAAATTGATAGGACATTTGAAATTTTATTATTGTACCATAAGCATTTTATGTTTTTAACATTTTGTGCAATTTTTTAATGAGACATTTTGCCTGGAAATCGATGAATCAGGCATCAGAATGAATCAGATGATTGTATAATTTAATCTAAAGGACTTGCTTATCATAAAATTAAACTTTTCAATACTTTAATATTATAGTTTTTTATAATATTACATTTTTTAACCATAATCGATTTATGCTTAACCGATATAATGATTCATTATTTGTTTATTTTCCAATAATATAATTTCATATTTAAAGTTCTATGTTTCTGAATATCCAATACTGATTGCGAGAATATGAACATTATAATGTGCATTTAAATTACAACTAAATTTTACATAGGTAATTTAAATTTCAATGCTGGTTAATAATTTACCAGTGGAACACAAAATTTTAGAAAATAAAAGACTAATGCAGGGCTATTGTGATTTTGGTTGGAATAAAATGCATATACAGGGTGTTTCGCTACCAGACCGACAAACTTTGAGGAATGATAGTAGACATGAAGACAAACATTATTAAATAGCAAACCATGGGGCGCAAATGTCTTCTGTAGGAGCTAGGAGCCATTAAAGTTTAAGGTCCAAAATTTCAAACGATGATAAAAAACGGAAAAAAGGTTCGATTCATTTGCGGTTTTCACTAAAATGATTCTTTATATCACGGATTTTTTCAGAAAATTTTTTTAAAGATTACGTTCAAAAATTGTCGATAGAGGGCGCTTTAGACTTTAGAGTAATGAACAACTACTTTTTACCGTTATTTTGCACATGGGGTTGAAATTATTATAAAGTTTAGACTTTAACTCAAATTTTAAGCCACAAATCGGAAACATTGGGATCGGGTAACCAGCGAAAATTTAACTGTGAACAGAGGGGTGTGATTTTAAACGCTCATAGATATTGGACAAAGAAAACGATTTTGTTGCGGTTTGCGTGTAAGTCATTCCCTTGGTAATTACTTTATTCAAAATGACGTACAGCATTGGTGTCCTCATTTTTTTATAGAGGGCGCTTCTGTTACATCTCCGACATTTCAATGGCATTACTCCTGGGTGTTTTTCTACCAGAGCAACAAACATTCAGGAAGTGTTAGCGATGCAAAGACGACTCGGGATTACGTATTAATGTAACGTTGGAAATGCCTTTTTTGAGAGTTACGGTTAAAGAAATCAAAGAAAAAAAACAGAAATAGCATAAAAAGAACAACACGTTAATGTGACAAAAAACAGATTATTTAAATGTTTTACTACAAAAAGAGTTTGAAATTACGACCAGAAGTAGTCCGGCATGTTTGACAGCGGCATCGCGTGGAAATCCTCACGCATTGAAAGATTCCTGGCATCTCTGATTGCTTTCTGGCAGCTACAGAAATACCAGCTGAGAGGTCTTCAACTGATGGTACGGGAGTCACATACTCCCAATTTTTCATTTGACCCCAGTAGAAGAAGTCCATACATGATAGGTCCGGCGGTCTGGCAGGCCAATGAATCGGGCCACCACGACCTATCCACCACTGTCCATATGTTACTTTAAAGTGTCGGAAAACGTCATTGGTAAAATGTGGAGGAGCCCTATCGTGCTGTTCATCGTTCAAATACTTCATTCTGCTACCTTTGGAACCGGTTTACGAATGATCACTTGAAACTGATCGTCGCTCAGGCTCGTTACCGTTTAGCGCCATCTACCGCAAGGAAACCGCAGCGCCATCTACCGTCGCTATCAAACTTGCCATACTACTTCTGGTCGTAATTTTGAACACCTTTTCTAGTAAAACCTTTAAATAAACTGCTTTCTGTCACATTAACGTGTCGCTCTTTCTCTGCTGTTTCTGTTGCTTTTTTCTCTGCTTCCTTTAACCGTAACTTTCAAAAAAGGCATTTCCAACGTTACATTTTTTATGTGATTCCGAGTCGTCTTTGTATCCCTGACACTTCCTGGAAGTATGTTGGTCTGGTAGTAAAACACCCAGGAGTAATGCCATTGAAATGTCACAGATGTGCCGGAAGCGCCCTCTATCAAAAAATGAGGATACCGAAGCTGTACGTCATTTTGAATAAAATACTTACCAAGGGAATGACTTACAAGCAAACCGCAACAAAATCGATTTGTTTGACCAATATGTATGAGCATTTAAAATCCCCCCCCCCTCTGTTCACAGTTCAATTTTCGCTAGTTACCGATCCCAATGTTTCCATTTTGTCTCTTAAAATTTAAGTTAAAGTCTAAACTTTAGAATAATTTCAACGCCATGCACAAAATAACGGTAAAAAGTAGTTGTTCGTTACTCTAAATTCTAAAGCGCCCTCTATCGACAATTTTTGAACGTAACTTTTAATTTTTTTTCTAAAAAAAATCGTGATATAACGAATGATTTTAGTGAAAACCGCAAACGAATCGACCCTTTTTTCCATTTTTCATCACCGTTTGAAATTTTGGACCTTAAACTTTAATGGCCCCTAGCTCTTACAGAAGACGTTTGCGCCCCATGGTTTCCATGTCTACTATCATCCCTCAAAGTTTGTCGGTCTGGTAGCGAAACACCCTGTATACATCATCTACCAATCGAAACTGGTCAATTACTGGTGCACTTACCGTAATTGTGAAAAAACTGTAACTACATCATAATGGATGGAGAAAGTAGGCTTATGTAATTATACGATGAACATGTTGATGCTGCGTCAAAGAAATTGATTTCTTTACTGTGTTCATTCAATTTTTTTCTCAAAAGAAATCTTGTGTTTATTCATGGAATCCTAAAGTTTTGTGACTACTATTATATTCCCCTTCCTGAACGAGAGCAGAACGTACTGTATGCTGGAAGTTCAATCATTCTCAACGACTTTTTGAAATCTAAAATAGCAAATTTAACAAACAAGTGAAGCGAAACTTTGAAAGGTTGAGGACGATACGGAATATGCTGTCCTAAAATTCTGGCAAAGTTGTCGGAATACGTTGTCACAACTTCAGCCTTAAATTGAAAAAATTCACTCTGGGAAACAGACAGGCCAAACATAACGAAGGTTGTAATGAAGACGCGGTCTTCTGAAAATTTTCTTCTGGGTAACATCTTAATGCAAGTGACAATGTGTACAACTTGCTGGAAATTGAATGAAACTATCAGAACGATTTTTTTTTATCTCAGCTGTCATTATTTTGCATATTCACCGAATCATATGGATAAAACTTTCCACGTTCGTAGACTGTTTCACAGCCGAACCATATAGACCTAACAGCTTCCGGTAAGAATGTTGAACGTACAAGATAATTCTCAAGTAACAACTGCTAAAAAAGTAAAACTTAAAAGGGGTAATATCGCAGAATTTACGAAATAATCTTATGAAAAATAGCGCTTTTGTGTCTAAAGCTATTGCAATGTGACGAACATTTGTGATAACTACAAAGTTTTGCGGTCCTCTTTTCATTCATCTCTACTAAAGCTTGTTTTTTTTTTCAACACGAATACACACTTATCTGTTTTTTCCAATTTATTAATCATTTCTTATTACCTTTCAAGGTTTTTGAATTCGGAAAAATTCTTTTGAATCTATAAACCTTTTGATAAGAGTTATAAGACATTTAATAAGACGTTTAATAATAGTTTTCCTAGCAAAAAGTAATGTAAAATTAGCATTTATTTTTAAAAGGCTTCAAAATTAAAATTTTCAATGGAACTTTAGGTATTTCAATTGTACGCAATCAGATACTTACGCTGTTACTAAAATTTGCTTGTATTCAAATGTTTTCCTACCTTTTATCAACTACTTTTTAAGCTAAATATCTTTCCGGTCCTATCATCACTCTAAGTTTCATAGTATTGTGATTAATAGTAACAACTGTCAACAACTCTGAATAGATGAATTCTAATTATATACAGCCAGAGTTTTCAACTTTTAACAATTTCCAATGTAGTTGGAAAGTTTTTATGATTACGCTTTGTCACTGTGTCGGTGCTCTAATTCTCTTAAGTGTATTAAAATTTCCAACTGATATATATTATTAAAGTTTACTGTGGTATAATCTTGGAAATGAAATGTGTGTTCGTTTATAGAAACACTCAAAAGAATTCCTATTACGGTTATGGGAAAAATCGGTTGTGGTATTTTTGATGGTGTTACACTATTTCAAACAGAATGATATTAACATATATTATTTTCATATAAATTTTAACGTTTCACTTAGTTGTTCCCCGCTTAAAAAAGTACAGCTTGATCGATGGAAGACTTATGCATGCATAATTATACGATAAAAAGGTTAATATTGCTTAAATCATGGAATAATTTTATTATATAAACTCAATTATTTCTCAAGTTATTTCTGATTATTTAAGGAAGTCTAAATTTTGTGCCCGCTATAATTCTGTGTAAACAAGGCAGAATTTTCAATATGCTGGTCATTTTTAACTACTCTATAAAATCTAAAAATGGCATGTTTAACAAACAAACAAAGCTAATACGTAAAATATTGAACATGGCGCAGTATACTGTTATAAAGTTTTAGCAAAGATCATGCGTTTCCACAGCTGATGAGATCATTTTTGTGTCCCTTAAACCTTCAATTATGAGAGGGATTACCAATTTTAACATTTGAAAATCGGAGAGACCAGATACAACTGATGTTCTGTTGGTGATACGTTCCATAGAAGAAAACCTGTGAACATCTGATCAAGGCAGACGGCAATGCTTGTACCTTTTTAAAAGTATCATAGAACTTCCAGATTGTATTCATCTGGATGTGCGTGAAAATGCCCCACGTCTACAGAACATTTCAAAACCAATCCATATATACCTCACAGCGATCAATATATTCCAGTTTAAAAAAAAATAGATGAGCAAGTTTCTCTACTAGCAACTGCTAAAAAAGAACATTTTAAATGGGCGATTTTCAGCATTTGTTTTTTTAAAAAATCTTATAAAAGTGGCATCTAGCTGATCTAACGCTGTTGCGCTGCGGCAAATGTTTGTGTTGATCGTGAAATCTTGAATTCTAGTGTTCAATTACCTGTGGTGAAATTGGATTTTTATCTCTTCCTGGGCGAATACTCAATGATGCGTTTTCCCGAATTTCTTGATTATTTTTCTTATCATGTGTGAAGATGAAAGCAAAGATGAGCTTTCGTGAAGCAAAGTTCTTTTCGAATCTCGAATCATTTTAATAAGAATTGTGAAGGCATCATTTTATAAGATTTTTTTACAGCTTAATTTTTTTCATGAGAACAAGCACGTTACTACTTCTCTCAGATGTTAGTTACAGATGCAATATTAGTTCATGATAGTAATAAGAGTCATGTTAAAAAAAAGCAATTAATGAAGGAATTTTGATTTTTATGATGTTTGTGAGAAGAAAATTTTTGAAAAATCATGATTACCTTTAAAATTGCTACAGTGTATTCACTAAAACTTTAATTTAATATATTATTTCATGATATTTTAGAAAAGACACCACTGAAACATTAAAATGTATTAGAACTTCAGGAAATTGATTTTTTGGTTAATTTTTCGTAATATTTTGTGGAAATATAATATATTATCAAGAATACCAACTTTTCTGTTTTCTTTTTTTATTTAACACTAGAACCGCGGGAAAATTCATTCATGTTTTATAAAAATATTTCTCACCGGAATTTTCATTCAAAATTGTTTGAGTTATATATTGAAATTATTTTTGCCCACCTTCTATTTAGCTAATTTTATGAAGAATTTTCTGATTCGAATCAACATTTCTGCATATGATACGGGTCAAAATGACCCGACGCCGCGGTTCTAGTGTTAAAATACTGGGTTAGTAAGAAATAAATTATGCTATAAAAATACTAAAGTAATATAACTTTTTGTTTTTGCGAGAAAAACCTGCCATGATACAGACCTCATATTTTAGGGATTATTCCGGGAATCGCTGCTGTAGGATTTGCCCGCTAGATATTTTTTAGAGCATAGCAATATGTTGGATATGTCTTACAAAGTACATTTATAAGAGGCATGTACTGCGCTCTACAGCTCCGACTGAGATGAGAATAAATTTATCGAAAATATAAATGATGCATTTGTCATTCATTAATTTTCAATACAAAAAGCTTTCTGAAGGTGGTGTAATAAAATAAATGTTCAATAGAACTACACATTTCAATAGCGAATATGCCTTTATATAATTGTTTAATGTGCTCCATTAAATCCGCAGTATACTCCCTTTGTTGTCAACAGCGTATTATAATTGAAAAATCTCATATTAGACCTTTGCGTGCATATGTGTCTAACCGAATATCTCGAAAATAGAAACAAACGATTTCGTTCAGAGCTGTAATAAATACTAAAATATGGCATTGCAATCATATCACATGTTACATCTATGCCAACTCTGATAATTAAAAAAATTGTTCTTGGTGCTCGAGATATTCAGATAGATTTACTGCATTTCGCTATCGACAGTAGAGTATTGCAAATACGATACGGTTTAAAAAAAATAAAAAATAAAATAGGTCATATGAAGTATTTATTTTAGCATATTAAATAATTATCGAAATTAAACTATACAATTTTACTAAACATTTATTTGAGTGCTACGATTCCAACTTCCATAGAATCTTCACTTTAACACTTTGTATTTAATAAATGGCAAACTTGAATTATTTAATGTTTTAATTTCCTCTGAATCGGAGAAGTGAAATATGTTCCAGAGTTCTTTTAATTAGTTAATGCATTTCTTGCTAATCTCGTACTTGTATCTTTATTCATTTTAATATTTACTTCCATTTTCGTACTACTTCTTTTAAAGGTAAAAACATACAACCTATAAATTCTAATAATATTTCTAGTATTCGTAGTTAGTTCTAGTTTCTGCAGGAAAAATACATGAAGTTTGTTAAAGTCAAACAGGTGACAAGTCTTATGTGACTTACACTGTTTCTGAATAGTATATTTAAACTGATATATTTGAAAATTTCTTTAATTTATTCTAAATTAGTCGTATTCAAAAAATATAAATGTTAGAAGTGCGTACAACTGCACACGTGTGAGTTAAATTAAGTCTAAAATTCGAGAACGTAATAAATAAAATGGTGAATATTACCTTGGGTGAAAATGGGAAAAAAAGCGAAAATAATTATTTTGTGAAAAAAAACATGTGATACAGACATTCTTTTTCCCCTTCTTTTTTTTTTTTTTTTTTTTTTTTTTTGTAAAAAAGAAAGCATACATAAAATATCTTTTAAATTTAAAGATATACTTTAAAATTAAAGTCAAAATTTATAACTACAACTCAAAGAAATTTTCTTTTCTATTGGCATTGCATTCGCAGGGTTCCCAAATGGTCCGCGAACTGAACATCAGTATATTTTAACAGAAAATTTCATAATAGGTTTCTACAGATTTGTGCTAGAATGAACTTCCAAGGCTGGTTTATCGTCAATTTGCTAGAAAAATCTAAAAAAAATTCTGTATGAAAATTCTGATGTTCAGTTGGCGGACCATTTGGGCATTCGTAAAATATTCCATCATTATACAATTTACCTTTATACCGAGACTATACGAAGTGTCCACTCTCAACGATGGCCAATGGCTTATTCTTAAAACATTATCTTATGCATATAGTTCCAAATACAAAAATGTTGTAAATGACATAAATAAATATTTTAAAAGCGATTTTGGTCAGTAAAAATATTCTTTTTAATTGCTAAATTAAAATTTTTATAGGGTTCCCCGGCCCTATAAGGTATATTTAGTAAAACTTTCCTGTTACACTGGCAAGTCAGACAAAAATAAATTCCATTACTCTACGATTAAAATTAAGCGAGTAATAGCTGTTTAAAGTTGGAGATATTTTTTGATGCAGATTAGAGGTCATTCAAAATTTTAGTAGACATATAATTTTGTCAGATATATTAACCCATTAGTGCCTGAATTATTTTCATCTTAAAAATTCGAATTTTGCATTTTCCCACCACTTTTAAAGTAAGGAAAACTTTTATCTTAATTTATCGAGGACTTCGTCTCGAGAAAGAAAGTATTTATTTATCCTCCTTTTTACTGGTGTGAAAGGCGCTTACTTCAATTTTTTGAAACTGTCCCAAAAATGGGACGCTAGGCACTAATGGGTTAAAAAAATGATGGGGGATGAAATTAAACTGCAGTATAAATTTGAAATATTTAACCATTCTAAAATATTAATTCAAAATATATACTTTTTAAAAAGCATCAAAAAAGATTTTTTGTTAACTAAAACGCTGAAAGGATAAAAATTAACAATCTCAATTAAAAAAAAATAAAAGTCATATTTTAAAATGTTAGATTACACTAGACTACAAAAAATGGGTTAAGTCATGTTTTTTAGCTTTTGATATCTGATTCTCGTGTATTCAGTACCACTAAATCCAAAATTAATGTTCATTTTTTACTATTACATAAATAGCCCAGTCATTTTAGCAAAAATAGGGGGAAAAATTAGAACAAAGCTGGATTTTTGCGTAGGTACTAGTTAGGCTATGTAGTTAAACATACTAAAAGTCCCCATCGATCCGATGTGAGCTTTCGCCGCCAGGGGGACCTAAAGAGCTTGAAAATCGGTTTTTGTGAATATCTCACGAACAATGGCATTTAGAAAAAAAAGTTCAATTACAAAGTTGTAGATAATTTAATTTCTTATAAAAAGTGTCATTAACATTTGTTTGTCACACAAACGCTTCCCTGTTAAAAATGTAAAAAAGTGAACATATTTGAAAGTAAAATTATAAAAATTCGAAAAATCTGCTGCTACTTAAAAAAAAAATATGTAAACAGATCTAAAACTCTCACCTTTGAATGAAGAAAGTGAATATATAATACACATTTATGCTTATTTTCACATTACTCTTGAGGAAAAGCATTTAGCGCGTTTTCTTTATTGTGGTTTCCCCCGTAGGCATATTCCTCTTATAGTGACTGGCTTAATCCAATTTCAGTCGTTTAACTGCTTTAGTAGCTTTTTGAACAACTTCAATTTCTACACATGATTCAGATTCGTCACTAACTGTATTTCTTTCTTTCGTTTTTGTGCTGCTTTCAGTATTTTTTGTTTGCCTTTCGCTATCATCACTGAATTCAGATGTAGCGCTTCCCTCCTTTCCTGCAATGGGCAGGATGCATGTCAATATCTTCCTGGTCTTCAAATTCAATTTTACTTGTATTATAACACGAAACTCCGCAGCAATTTATGCAAATATCAGAACATTTCAATCCAAATTATCGGCATCCACATGCTTTTCCCCATCCTTTGGAGCAAGTACAAAAAATTGATTCAATAATATTTTTTGGTGCGGGCTGTAAGGTAGCTGGAATTGGAGACAAATTGGGTGCATTTTGCCAGCACCAGTTCTCAGGATGTAGTTTATTGCCCAACCGGTATTGTGCGAGTGTGATACTCGTGTTTATCATGTACTATTATGATACACACGTAAACTGTGCAATCTAGCTGCATTTTCGGTAGACGGCAACGATAAAAGGCTTTTTTACCAACAGCTACTTCTTTCTTGAAACATACATAACGGTGCTTGTTCAGAGAAATTTTATGCTTTACCACCGTATAAAGCAAGAAAAATAGTTTTTCCTGCCTCGGAAACTTCAAATTGGGATACTTGATCACTTTTTAAAGTGCTGACAGCTTGTATGTTATGATCTTCTTCCTTTTTCAAAAAATTTGCTAACGACATTTTACTTTTCCCAAACATTGCTGATGTCGAGTTACAATCTGAAAAAGGGTGAAGGAAAATATATGATCTTTCAGAACAGCATCATTGTTAAGACTGTACGACTGTACTGCAATTTGTCTTCTTCCTGGCTTAATAAAAAAATATCGCTATCTCTGGAAGTGCTAAAGCAGTCAACATCATCATCGCCAACAACAGCAGTAAGCGCACCAGACTTTGCTATTTCAATAACTGTTTTAACAATTAGTGTGTATGCATCATCTTCTGCTTGTTTCGCTTTAAAACCATTCTCTATAAATTTCTCCATAAGCATAGATATGAGACGTGCCTTATTTTAATGATTAGTTTTAAAAAAATTTCTTTTTTGCGATACTTAGAGCTTTTTTTTCCTTCTATATAAAAGTTTCGTCTAAAGTATCAGAACATAACAAACATTTTTCCTTAAATTCAAACAACGGACTGTCATTTCTCAATTTTTCTTCAATGGAGTAATTTGTGCGTACATTGATGGTTTTTCTGCAATAGATTTATTGTATGATTCAATAGAATTCTTTCCTGTATAATTTTTCTACACTTTGGGTGAACTGTACATTCACAATTGTTTTTAGCCATTTCTTCTGATATTTTCTGCTTATGGTCACCTCTTTTCGAACTTGCTGTCTCAAGGAACTTCAGTCCCTTTTTTTTCCTATTTTTATATAATCTTTCGAAACGCATACAAGACATACTATTTTAAACTATCATAACTATTTAACAATTTCTATAACATGCGTTGAAAATAAAATTATTCCCTTGCTAAAATCTCACACAGGGGCATGCGAAGAGAAAACTGCGCCCGGGGCAAAGCTTCAATTAGGCGCCCCCAACTTTTTTATGTGACAAGCCAAAAATTAGTTGGTAGTATAAATTTGGGCCACCGCCCCCTTGGCCCCCTCTTTCGTACGGCGCTGATCTCTTAAAGAATACTTCGTTCAGTAAATTAGGATGATTTCAAACGAGCGAAATGAGCACCAAATGAAAATTTAATATTCACATTTCCAATAAGCACGTGATACATTTCCACAAATGCAAAGACAGATAGGGTATTGGGCAATTACTATTGCACAAGTGCGCAAAAACAGCATACAGACAATGGGGGAGAGTTGGGGGGGAGAATCCAAAGTTGTTCTGTATTTGTTCTGCCTCTTCGCCCCGTTATGACTGTCCTTCCGCATTTTTTTTCAATAACGTTTACTTTATTTTAATTTTTGGCAGGGAAGGGTTGGTGTGACAAAAAAATGTTAATGACACTTTTTGTAGGAAATTAAATTATCTAGATCTTTGTAATTGAACTTTTTTTCTAAATGCCATTGTTCGTGAGATATTCACAAAAAACCGATTTTCAAGCTCATTAGTGCCCCCTGGCGGTGAAAGCTCACATCGGATGGATGGGGACTTTTAGTATGTTAAACTACATACCCTAACTAGCACCTATGCAAAAATCCAGCTTTGTTCTAATTTTTTCCGCTATTTGTAAAAAAAGGTGCTTAAATGACTGGACTAAAAGATTTTTTGCAAATCGTAGATTTTAAACTAAAAAAAAAAAGAAAGAATAGTGAAAATTTTGTTACTATAAAATACATGTGATAGTTGTATTTTTAACTTTTGATAATTGATTTTTATGTATATTTTTACTACTGAAACCGAAAATGACCTTCATTTTTAATCATCAGATGGGGATTTTTCGTAAATTATAAAGTTAAAAAGTTCAAAGTTAAAATTGAGCCTTTTAACCCTCCTGATCGGATCTCTCAGCTGTTTAGTTATAAGAATCCCAGTATAATCCAAAAAATTAAATAAGTTATATTGAATTAAATAAAATTTAATTTAATTAAAAACGTTTTACATCAGTTTTATAGTATCAGATTTTCATACATTTTAACTTTCACATTTACCATTTGCAAAACAATTCTATCTTGATGGTTAAAAATGAAGGTCATTTTCACAATGCTAAAAAGTCCGTAAAGATCAATTATCAAAAGATAAAAAACAAAATTTCTATTTTACAGTACCAGATTTCTGCTATTTTTTAACTTTGACAATTTATCATTTGCGAAAGTTACTTATATGCTGGCTAAAAATTAAGGTAATTTTCGGATTCAGAGATAAAAATTACATAAAAGTAAAAAACACATCCATCGAGTTCTTGTGTTATCTAATCCAAAATTTTCTTACACTTCTTGGCGGCAATCTGTCAAAACATTTATTTTTGTTATCCTGTAAAATAAGTATAGATGCATAGTAACCAAGTATAAATGCATAGTAACCACCGAAAATTATAACAATATTAGATTGTCATCGAATTTACGTCAGTATAAAATTTAATAGCATAATAGAAAGGAATAATAGATATAATTTTAATAGAAAGAGAGTTCGAGTACAAAAACAAATTTTGAATTCCAAAACATACATACGACCGTTAAAGTTAAATAAAAGTTTATAAAACTAACATAATTTTTGCTAAAATAATTTTTAAAAAGAAACACCCCAAATCCTTACAAAATAAAACATGTTAAAATACAATTATTTTAGCCAATGTAAAACTTATTAAAAGTTAACTCAATCGTAAAACTTGTACGACTTTTTTAAAGCGTAGATACGCACAAAAAATAGTCTTCAAGTACTTCAAGCATTTGGTAGAGGACCCCTCAAAGCAGACTGAAGCCATTTGTGTTCACTTCCAAAAAAATGTTATAAGTAATGCATTTTTAAAGTTTCATAGCTCGGTCAATTTTAGAGTTATATGAACGGGATTTTCTTTGCGTTATTTGTAAATATACTGGGAAAATTTTCCTAAATAAAACTTATAGGATCTGGGGATCGCATAAAAAATTTTAATTTCGTATTTTTTTAATAAATATTTTCATTAACCCAGATCGCTTTTAATCTATTTCTCTAATACCTCATTTAAAACATTTTTTTAACTGTAAATATATGTCTATGACTAACGGTTTAGGAATTAGCTGTTAACCACCCTAGAATAGACACCGTCTATGAACATATTTAAAATATCACACTTTCTTATAGAATATAAGAAATTATTGTGCTTTGCATGTAAATAAAATCCTGATTTTTTTCCTTTACAAGTATCGTAATCGTAAATTGTTTCTAGAAACTGATAAGTTGCGATTAAGTGCTACAAATTCATATTATAATATGTCATACAGTATTCCCTTAACATGCGCGTGATTTGGGTTTTGTGAATCTCAAAAAGCGCAACCGAAAAATTGCTATTTTTACATTCTGTTCGCACCACTATTTAAAACAAGAATAATAATAATAATAATAATAATAATATTTGTATTATACTTTTCTTGCATATGTTGTCTATGCGTATGTAAGAGATTTTTCTTTTTATTAATAAATGGTGCGAGTGTTGAAATGTTCTGCATTTTCTATTTCGCGAATAATCAAAACTCGCGAATGTTAAGGGATTACTCTATAATGCTGATTTTAACTATATTTAATTTGGAATTATTCTAGTAAACCAAGAGATAATTCTTTTTAAATCCAGACAGTTTGGAGAAATTAAAAGAATATAGTAATATAGTATTTTTTATTTATTTTACATTTATTTTTCAGCAACCTATTTAATTCCTAAGTATAGTTAAAACTTGTTTTAGACACAGGAAAGAAAATCGATCAATGAGCCCTTTCCAGACAAGCAGAAATAAAGTCCATGTACTGAGCTATAATTCTGGCTCCCCTCATTATCAACGACTGGTTATAACGATGAAATCATATTTTTGTTAGCCAAGTGCAGTATGTCTGGACAAATATCTCCAACAAATCAACAAATGCTTTTCTTCAGAGTTGGAATAGATACTATAATAGGATTTGGCGCTTCTAACACGTACTAAATCTATACTATCTTTGAAAGTAAGAATTTATCATTGTGTTCGAAATATTTTGCCAGATTTATTCCACTCAGCTTTCGAAAGTAAGGTTTTGCAATTACAGCTCATTGCTTACAATGTAGTAGGACATATAGAGTATTTGTTGTAGCATATAAATATTTATCGAAAGGCTTATTGAAATAAAACATAAATTTATTAAACATTTATTTGAATCTCATAGATTAAAGTTTTGGAAAATTTTTGTATTAAAATATTTTTTATAAATGGCGAGACCATCGTTTGAACTACCTCTGGTTTTAATTTCATATGAATTGGGGGAGCGAAGGTCCAAGTACTGCAGTAATATTTTTTAAATTATTTCACTTATATTGAATTATTCCATCTCAAAGTTATATAACCAACATTTTCCAGCATTTTTCATTCATTGTTAGGATAAGTTCTCAATTAGAATAAGTTCGTTCTTAGGCTGTCAAGATAAGTTATCAAAACACTGGACAGGATTTAAATTAAAAACCTTTGCAGTAAGGTATAGTAACTGCGGTTCAATTTTTTTTTAGATATTCACAATGAAATACCAATCTTTCTAGAATACTAGAATAGGTATATTTTAAGTCGTTCAAAATCGCTTTAAATTCAAGTCGCTTTAAAATCTAAGAAAACACAATAATTTACATACCTTGCTTCTCTGCAACGGCTTAGGTATTGTAATTTCAGTGCGCAATATCTAAGAAGCAGTTTTTATATCATAGCTTGCTAAAGGAGATGAAAATTTAGGAAAACTTCCAAACAGGAGATTAACGTTAAATATTCAAAAGTGAGAGTAAATTCTTAATTTACTTTTCAATTATCAAAATCCATAGAAATTTTGTTAGATAACATTTTGAATCATGACAAAATAAAATAGAAACACACATTAATACAAGCTATAAACAAATCTCTAGAATAGTCAAAAAAATTTGTACAAAATATGGATTAGGGATTAATCCAAAATGTAAAATAATCTAAAACAATATGTACAGAATAGTTAAAAAAGTGTTTTGTTATTCTTAATTCTTTAAATAACTTGTATAAGGAAAAGTACCAGCTTATTTAACAAATGAATAGCAGATTCGGCTTCAGAGCTTTCATACTAGCTTCAGAAAAACGAAAGTGCTCTTAATATGTTAATAAATATGATCATTTTACTGATAATGCAAACCTAAATAATTTCTTCAGAAACTGACCCATTACAAATAATAACCTATTATTTAAAGAATTACCAAATGCTTCTATACACTGTAGTTTCTCTTTTTATGTACATTTTGGAGAAATTAAAGAAAAATTATGTGATTTTTTTTCTTTGGTGAATCAAATAAATGGGAATTCCATTTTGAAGAAGGCTTTTTGTAGCTACATTTCTAAATTGATTTCTCAAACGATTTTTATTAATGACGAGCTGATGTACTTTAACAATTCATTTTAAATTTTTGTATTTTCGCATGTTACTTTGCTTTATTATGATTCAAATAAAACATTACATTAATGCATAGCAGTTTGAAAGCATTTTGCTGTAAATGGCAATACAGATTTTAACATCTTTTACACGTTGCATAAACTATAGTTATTATTTGTTGAGGCAGCCAGACATTGTATAGATTTCTAAAATTTATCAGTTAATCGATATTGTCCAATTAGTAGAAATATTTTTAATAAAGATCGATTTTATAAAATGAGTAGCATATTAATTTTTATCATTCTTATCCTCTTCAAATCCCAGGGTTCATTTATGTACTTTCATTAATTTTACTTATGGATTTACATTGACAAACTGACAGCTAAGAAAGATTGAACAGCAAACAAAATTAAATTTTAGTTTTTTTACATAAAATTTGATGACAGATGAGAGCTCAAAAAGTGCATTTTTTTACCATTTCTTAATTTTTTTTTATTTTATTGCACTTTTCTGCGTTGCAAAAAAAGGTTTAAAAACATAAAATAAATGCATATTTAATATTTTTTTATTACTAATAGACTCTAATAATGGTATCTTAACGCACAGTATAATTATTTACGTTTTTATTTTTACATTGATGCTGCAAGCCTTTTTTATATAACACGAAAATCGCTAAAAAAAAGCGCTATAAAGAGAAATTGCTATTTTGTTTAGTTCCGCAATCGTGTAGGCTCCATTCGCACCAATTTTTTTTTCAACATTGTTGATATATGTGAAAAACATTCTAAATATTCGTATCCTATGCCATACATCAGGTCTAAAGGGGTTAAATTACCCAGTTAGTCAGTGATAGCAAAATTTTATAAATTGTGCAAAATGAAATCGGAATACAAGTTGTAAAATTTTACATTTAATCAAGGAGATAATGATTCATGTGAATGCTACATAAATTCATGGTATTGTGTAAGCATTTCATTATGAATTCTATAAATTTATGAGAGCAAGAATTTCAGACTTTTAATGCTTTTACTCTTTTTTTTTTAAATGTTGCTGTTATATTTTATGTTGTATTTGTACGTTGATTTCAAACTAGCATTAAAACTATAATAGTAAAGATAAGTTTTGAATGTGTGAGAGGAAGAAAGTTGTGGTCTGCAATTATGCTTCTCGAATTCAATTTTTAGAATTTTTATTACATTTTCTGAAATTTTACTTTATATGCGATTTTAAGTATTTTTTGTGGTGGTTATTTATTTATTTATTTTTTATTTTTTTATTTTATTTATTTATTACATTTCGCAACAATCTTTGCCCTTTAATAAAGAAATCCGGTTCCAATCTTTTATTACAATATAGTAAATCTTCATCTATTTAAAGAAAAAAAAATGGAATTTATAACTTTTGAAGTTTTCACAATTTTTTTTTTTTTTTTTTTTTTTTTTTTTAGTTTAGTGCAGATTTTTTGACAATCGTAACACAAAACAATTTCCGACCTTTTTGCCCAATATAATAAATTTTGACCTGGTTATTTTTTATAGCTTTTTTTTAATGTTGTATCCAGTTTTTACAGTTTTTTCGAGTTTCAGGGCAATTATTTATTTCTTCTTTAACGAAAAGAATGTGTATGGTAAATTTTACTGCTGCCGTAATTAAATTCGAGTTGGAAGAAGACCAAACAGGTTCTTATAGTGTTCTGAAACGACTCTGCTGAAAATTTGAATTTAGTCTGTGTCGAAATATAGGTTTAACTTGGTTCCAGGGAATTGCGAGCAAATCCCAATTAGATATACTCTACAGAAAGCAATTGGAGCTCTACCCCAGTTTCTTTTAAATGACGATTCGTTTTTGAAGAACGAAGCAGTAAAGCTTTACAATTTATGACTATTTTCATTTCAAAGCCAATAAATACCATCCTATCATAATACTTTCTAAATCTTATCTCATGCTACAAAATAATCACATTGTCTTTCTTTCAAAAATGCTAGTCATTTCCAGATTATGATACGATTAAAAGTTGACGGCTTTAATAATATAAGCAATATGTTCTATGAAAGATGCTATTTTTTCATCTTTTGGTATTAATATCTAAATACATCAACAAAATGTGTTCAAAAATGTCTTATCAACTCAGATATGTTACATAACTTAGAGGCTATGTTTTCAAATACTGTAAGTTATTGTTCTTTGTGATATTGATTAAGTAATATAACAAAATAAAATGTATACTAAAATTAAGTTTCTTCTCTTTTGTGTTAGATAGTCATTTAGATGATATGGATGCAGATCATTCTCATTATAAACCAGAAGCAATCGATACTCTGTGCCAGTTAACTAAATTTAATAAAAGGGAACTGCAGTTAATGTATAGAGGTTTCAAACAGGTAAGAAGTTTACATAAATTAATGTTAAAATGCATTATACATAACCAACCTTGTTTCTCTGTATCAGTATTCTGATCATCATGGTGCAGTTAGATGTATAATTTTTATAAATCATTCATCACTACCTGAAATAATCTATCGTAACTATTAATACCTTGTTCATTCCAGCTAAAATATAATACTAAACTTAAAAAAAATAAGCACTTAAAAACAAATTTTTGAGAATTCTTTGAGACATAATATTTTATATTAATACATTTTTAGATCTATTTGATGCCTCCACTTTTATGTATCATGTTAATTGTTGCTCCAGGATAATTCACGAAATCCAAATTTGCTTAAAAACACTAGACTAAACTTAAAACATGTAAAATTAATGATTTTTTCCGCTAAATATATTTACCCTTTTTATCTCAATTTATATATTTAATTTGTTTTTTTAATTATGTAGAAAAACAATTACAAAATAACAAACAAAGGTTATACTATCATCATGCAGTTGATTTCTTCTTATTTATTTTCATATTTTCATTTCCTACTTATTTCAAAATTGTTTAAATTGCTTTTAAAAGTCATCGTTTATTATCAACAGCAAACTTTTCAGCTCAAGCAGCCCGTTTCTTAATTTTACATTTTGTGAAAACTAGTTACTTAAAATAAAATTTCAACCATACAGTCTATGGAAGATAATGATAAATTAATAGCATTATCTTAAATAAAAATTACATCGGATGCAATGTTTACTTTTCATAGAGTACTTTCAATATAACAGATCCCTTGTAACAAAAGTTAATATTTCCATTTCATGGGCAATATTTAACTACCAATATTGACTAAATATACACTGTACATTGAAATTATTTCCCATAAAGCTCGAATAATGAAAAAATATTGACATTACATTGGAAATACTTTTTAAAAAACACCGTCATTACTCCAATATTTCCTTCATTCACTTTAAAAATTTTTGGAAATATTAGTCAAATATTGGCAAAATGCATACGCCACATTTCAGCGGCAATATTTCATACCAATATTTAGCCAAAGTTAGAACCTAAAATTAGTCCTAGAAAAAGAGGTGTGTAGATTAGCATTGGTTTTGCAACACTCCTCCACCCCCAATATTATTTATTAAACAATTTACACGATGTTTTTACTGTTTTTATTTAATTTGGGATTATTTTACCTTCGATGGAAGATTGGGATAAATGTGCTACGTATTATCCAAAACATAGGTTTATTACACAAATTTTAATTGTTTTTATTACATTAATATGTATCGTTTTTAATGACTGTCGATTACCAACACGGGGGATATAAGCCCTAAGGAGGGGAGAGTGCCCTCCGAGAGATTCTTTCTAAGGGAACCTAACCCGTGTTTAGGCCAGGAGAGCCAAGGCTTGAAGAAAACCACGGAAAACTCCTGACGGTTAGGCCGACTGGCGCGATTGAGTTCGATTCCAGCCTCTCCAGTCGACCAGCTTCGAGAGCAGAGCCTCTTGGTCATTGGTGGGGATTACATTATTCTGATTTTATTCGACATTTGGAACATTCATAACTCCATCGTATATTTTTTGTATGTTGCAATGTGTCTAGTAAAGTAAAATATATATGATAAACTCTGATGGGGTTAAGAGAGCTTCATATCGAAAAAAATATGGGTTACAGTTGAAATGCATTAAAATAGGATAAATAAATTTTCATTTCTGATCTTATTCAACAACTTTAAGCAATCTTCAAACAAAAATATATCAGAAAGGCAGTAAACATGCAGCCTAAAGTAACTTAAAATATTCAAAACACTTTAAAAATTAAACAAATTGGCCTTATAGAAAGAGGGAGGAGCGAAAATCAATCCTAAACTGTAATCATTTTTTTGTTTTACCATTAGAGATTAATTCAGTATTTTACATTTTATTACTTGTTTTTCTTGTATTAAATATACAAATTATTATTTACAAAACTTTTTGAGTACAAAATATCCCATCATAAAAGTATTTAAATCAATTTTAGACGCCTTCTAAATTTAATCGTTATTGTATTATTCACACAAATGTATATTTAAATATTATTCTAATTCTTCTATAGTTCAATTTATTATACAAATATTCAAATAGCTCAAAAAAACTTCGTACTAAATTTCAAATTAAAATTCATTTTTATAATTCTTATTATTTAAAAAATCTAAAGAATTTGTGGTATGCTTGTGCATACCACACAGAGCACTATTTTAGTATTAAACTGGTACAAATATGAGATACTCAAATAATTTTATTCTTGTCCTTTTGATATTTTACAAGTGCCTTATTCGTATTAATTATTTACTAGCATACGCAGCCCGCTTCGCCGGGCTTAATTTGAAAGTTTATTTAATAATTTATGTGTATGGTACGCTTCTCTCTCAGCTGGCGACGGATCCCCCGGTGACTCTACGCTTCTCTCTCAGCTGGCGACGGATCCCCCGGTGACTCTCCCCGGACCATCGGCACTCCACGTGCGTCGGGTGAGCGTCAGAACAAACTTTCAGCATATACATATGGGTGGTTGTACTTGAATGCACAGACCTGCGCGTTTTTTTCTATCTTGCTTTTATACCTCTGGACCGAGTTGGCGCATTGCCAAGATTTGCTTCCTCTGGACCGAGTTGGCGCATTGCCAAGATTTGCTTCCTCTGGACCGAGTTGGCGCATTGCCAAGATTTGCTTTCCCCTGTGCCTCAATTAATTAATTATCCTCAGAATTCCTTTTATTTATAGAGATTAAGGATTTATTTTTACAATTTTGATTATAAAAGCTTTATGGCAATACTTAAAAGCTTTTTGCCAATTTATGCAACACAAAACTCAAATGGTACTTTAACAATACAAATATGCTGTCCTGAAATCCTTTAAAGCTCTGCAACAACATTAATTTTATATAAAAAAAAAAATTATATTTAAGTTTCAGTTTCAGTTGATTTTGATAATGATGTTTTATTTGATGTCGGTATATTAGTCGATATATCTGTCTAATTAGTAAAAAATTATAAAAAAATCTCCGAATTAAACATTTCTCAACTCAAAATTTTTAAAGTAGATTTATGTAAAATAGAAAATAAAGTCATTATTTTACTCATATATATTGGTAATTTTCAGATATGCACGGTTCAAAAAAATTAGGGGAGCAAGCAAAAAAGTTAAGAAAACCGTGCGAGACAGCCATATATTGGCATAAAATGGATAGTACATGCGTATCAAAGCGCAATACAGAGAAAAAAAGGCGCGAAAAATTTTAAATTAAGCTTTAATTTTTTGTAAAGGTGGAAAAAATATGTAAAGATGATTTAGGGCAACAATTTGATTACATGCAATTGATAAAAAAAAAGTATTGTTTAAAAATGATGCAAGATTTTAGTATGGTGTATGGTCTCCTTGAACAGGTTAGACTGCTGCACACGTGTTTTTCATGGATGCGATGATGCTATCGATAAGATTTGGGGGAATACTGTTCCACTCCTCAAGAAGTGCATTCTCCAAGTCTCGGACAATAAAAGGAGACCTTGCTCTCGCAGCAGTGCATCGTCCGAGCATACCTCAAACGTGCTCGATCGGATTCACGTCAGAAAAGCACGCTGGCCATTCCATGCGATGTATTATTTCAGTTTCAAGCATGTTCTCCACAAGAGAAATTGTATACGGTCTGGCATTATCATGCTGGAAAACAAAGGAATATCTTATGACTAAAGCGTAAAGTATGACGTGAGGTTTCAGTATCTAGTCTGCGTATTTTTGAGCCGTCAAAGAACCATACTGAATAATTTGCAGGTCTGTACGTCCACCTATGCTGATTCCAACCCATACCATCAAACCACCTCGTCTGCATTGTGGCCTATCACGAATGAATGTGGGGTTATTTTGAGTGCCCTTTCCCTACATACCAAAACACGTCGGGTGTCACATTCCAGGCTGAATCGGGACTCGTCTGCAAACAGAACTTGGATCCAATCATGTTTCTTACAATTTCGATGTTCAGGAACCCACCTTCTTCGGGCCTCATGGTGGTTTGAGGTCGACGGAATGCAGACCATTGGCCTAAGAGCATAGAAACCTCTCTGGTGAATCCTATTCTGTACCGTTTGGCTGCACACCCTTCGTCCTGTTACCAAGCGCAACTGTCTTTGCAGATGAGTAACATTGTTGTGTTTCGACGGGCCGTTAACAGTATATACTGGTCATGAGTTGCTTCGGGGCTGACCTTGCCCTGGTGAATGTCTGACGTTCCCTGTTTCTTGAAATTGATTCCACAGCTCTGCTTCGACACTTCTGGCGACTCTAACAGTGTCCGCGACACTTTGTTGTGTTTGCCCGGATTTAAGTCCACCTATAATACGTCATATCATGGATTCTGGTAAATTACGTTGTTGAGACTCTTTCGAGTCGCCCCTTTCTCAAAAAATAAAATAAAATAAAATAAGCTGAGCAATTGAATTTCACAGTTAAGGCAGTGAAACAGACATTTCTACAACATCCCGATTTCTGGCCTTATGTTCTTTTTCTGGTTTTTGACGTCATGAAATTTCATTTGTATATGAAGTTTTCTTCTTGTGTTTCCTGTTGGGCTTTAAATTATAGATGATTTATTTTATGTTACTTATCGGTGTATTTGCGTAATTTCGTTAAAACCACGTGCTCCTCTAACTGTTTTGTGCAGTGTATTATATCTGATTTTTATGCGGTCTTTCAACATTACTGTCCGAATATGTTAATTTTATATTAATTTTTCAATTCACTTATTTTTAAACTTATGTTATTAAAATTTCATCTTAAAAAAATTTAAAACTGGTTTATGCTCCGGAAAGTTGTTGCTGTTGACTATATTAAATTTCTAACCCACATCTTTCTTTTTTTCTTTTTTTTTATTTAATTAATCATTTCTTTATAATTAATTACCTCCCTCTTTTTGTTTTGAATTTATTTTTATTTTATTTGTATTTATAAATTATTTTTTCAACCAAATTTTTAATAATAATTTCATTATTAAAATTCACTTGTTCTTCTTGTTTCCTTTCTTTAGCTTCTTTTAAACCTACACCCCTTATCCCTCCTTTATTTTGTGCTTTATCTAGTGCTCCCTCTTCCCTTTCCCCTTCCTTTTTCCCAGATTTCCTCTCCATAATTCCCTCTCTCTCCTCTATCTTTTCCTCAGCTTTGCTTCCATTAAATTCGTCCTTCTCTCGCCTTTGTCTTTTCCCCATATTTTCTCCCAATAAATTCTTCCTTCCCTCTCCTCTGTCTTTGCCCCAGATTTCCCACCAATAAATTTTTCCTTCCCGCTCGTCTTTCTTTGCCCCAGATTTCCCCCCAATAATTTCTTCTTTTCTTTTCCCCTCTTATCCGATATTTTCCGTGGCCTTGTGCGTTCGGCTTTACATCTATGTGAAATATTTTATATGATCCAATATGGTTCCGTAGTGGTTATTGCATTAATTTTATGCTTTTCTTACATAAATTTAATTATGCGACTTATACTAATTTATCTGTGCTCTTTTACCAATCAGCACCTTACTGATAGAAACATCTGATCCTGAAAACATTTAAAGTTTTGCAATATTTGTTCGGTCAAACTATGATTTCGTATATTTATTTTCTATTTAAGATTTGCTCTTCTAACTTTAATCATTGAAACATCTTTCACCATAATTTTGTATAAAACAGATTTGTGTACTACACAAATTATGTCAGTACTTGCTCATGTAAGAATGTAATACCCAAATGTATTAATTCTGAATTTTCTTAAGCTTTTCGAAATCTTCTTACAAAACAGTATAATCTTACAAAATGGTATTTACATATTAATTTTTCAATTAATAATAAGATTTAATTTTATAACTTTGTTATTCAAAAGTGCATCATAAGTTATCTTTAAATCAGATTTGTACACTACAAAAAATTAACTCTTGCATTAATTATGTAAGCATGTAAGAATGAAATATATTCATTCTGTATTTTTTTAAAGATTTGGAAAAACACTGATTTTATAAATAGAGCCCCTTAATAAATTATCTGTTAATTTTGTACACTGCAAAAAATTAGCCCATACATTTATCGTACAAGCACGTAATACTAAATATATGTCGATTCTGGATTTTTTTTAAGTTTTAAACCAATAGTAAGTTTATAAAACAGTGCTCCCTAATAAAATACTTATTAATTTTCCAATGAAGATTTATTTTTATAACTTTTGTTATTAAAAAGTACATCTTAAAAAATTAAGACAAATTTGTGCACCACACAAAACTCACTCAGTACTTTACTCCTACAAACATGTGATCCTGAAATCTTTGGTTCTGAATCCTTTAAGGTATCGTCAGGTCTTTGAAACAGGAGGAAGAAACTTGGTTGCAGATGACGGTAAGATTCTATTGTGGAAAATAAATAATAAGTTATTTCATCCCAAATCAGAATCTGTAGATGCCTGGAGCAATTAGTCCTGTACATCATTCACTCTTCATTCAGAATGTTTCAAAGCATGAAATATTTTTTGAACATTAGTCTGATACGTGAATTTCTTATATTGAATGTGAATATGTCTCAATTTTCATTCTGAAATTAAACTGTTTGCATAGTAAAATCACATTAGGATTAAAATATCCTTAGGTATACTTTCTTTCATTTGCAAAATAGTTAAAATCATCTGCACGAATAACAGTACATCTTTATGAATATGCAGGCTTTCCTATAAGCTCTTTTACACTACTAAAATTCATTAATAAAATGAACCAATTATCGTACCACAGTATGATTTATTAATTTTTAATAGGCTTATAATTAATTTTATAATTAATTATATACATAAGAATAATTAGATTTATAATTAATTATACACATAAGAATATATTTCTATGACTATACGGGGTTTCTATATACTCATTCAAACTTCAAAAGGTCGTGAAATACCAAGAAAAAGATAATGTATTATAGGGCTAATTAATAAATTTTAATCGATTTTAAACTAAGTGTACGGATGAGAGCAAGTTTTTATGAACATACAGAGTTTTTCAAAAAAAAATTTCATATTTCAAAAAATCTTTCAAAATTAAAGAATTGACAACTGTCATATCAGAGTACAATTTTCCCCGATAAGCTTACGAAAGATATGGCATATTTGTGGAATTATTAGATTTTATTTTAAACTAATTTAAAAATGTATTTAAATTATAACCCCTTTAAGGAACAGATCACTTCCATTGCTAAACTGTTGAATTGAATGAATGACACTGGAATTTGCGTAAAAATTTATTCGAAAATAAGAAAAAACTATTCTTCTCACAAAATAAACGGAACATATTTATAGCCGAATTCTGGTGGCATTGTGGCATTTCGGAATTAAGTTGGGTGCTCCATGTAGTGGAACACTGAGCCACAAAGAATTAAATGTATGTAAATTTTATTTTATTAAAAAATTTTATTTTTTTTAACTTAAAAAATGTTTTGAAAATTTTTCTGGTAGAAAAAAAATTTTAATTTAATTTCTATTACAAATCAAAAATTTCAAATCATTTACCAATTTACCACAACTTATTAAATTGAAACGAAATTATGAAACCTGGGCTTAATAATGGGTCTTTATGAAAAAAAAAATTCTCTATTACCGCAAAAATCTGTCTCTTTGACGAATCTTGAGGTGCAAGCCTTACTTCAACATTTCAAAAATTTACAATGATTTCTTTTATTCTTATATGTACGCACTCATGGTAAATCCTATAAATTATGCATTCATAAATATGCAAAATTAATTTTTAACTTCTTAACACTATAAGGATAAGGTATAGCGTAATGTGCAGAACATTCTATTTATAGTTGTTACTCTTACATGTTACGTTACTCAACAAAATATGCCCTTTAATTTGTATTTATACATAAATTTATTAATATAATACCGCATAATCATTTTAATTGTTTCAATCATATGTATAAATTGCTTAACTTTTTCTTTCAATTTAGAGAAAAACCTCTTGAAAATTTTCTACTGCACCTATTGCAGTATCTTTGTCACAGTACTTGCTGAGTCATTCATTGAACATAATGAGATAATTCTTATTGCTGCAACATATTTCCATAACCAGATGTGTAATTTCGATATGTAAAGTAATACAATTTTAGCAACTCATTTTTCCAATTCCAGATATTACTTAAAGATTACAAAGTATTAAAATAAATCTATCTTAAAGTGTGAAAAAAAGTTTTATTTACATGTCTGGTTGGTTTGGAACGATTGGTTTATCGTTGTTGTATGCAATAGACTAAGTTTAACAGACCATTTCTTTTCATGAAATGAAGTATAAGGAAACAAAATAACATATTTAACATTTTGAAAGTTGAGACATGTTCATTTACATCTCTGAATATGACTCTTAGTTGGCAATATGCTTGCAACTTTTCTCATTGTAGTGTAAAACATTTCAATGCGTAGATCTTTAGTAAAATAGTCCTGTATGCATATATGTATTTGTGTACTTGTGTGTGTGTATATTTGTGAGTATATTTATGTTTACACAAGTAGACTGATACCATTTTAGTAGGCTTAGTAAAAGACTTAGTGTTTGCATTTAAAAAATTAATAAATTATGTATCACAGAATTTTATAAATTGTTAAATAGGTTATGAAATGTACTTCATGTCAAATTTCATAATTAAGATATTTACGTTTTATTATTTCCAATTGATAATTATATCTTATGGATAGTATCATATGTAGTACTCTAGCACTTTTATTCTGGAATTTTTTTATTACATTAAGTGAACCATTTTTGTAAATTATTTTGTTTCTACATTTTATTATTCTTTTATACAATGTTCTGAATATAAGTTGTAATTCAGTTGTTAGTATCCCAAGGTATTTCAATTGAAATCTTATGAGAATACAGTGTATTAATTTCTATCAAAATTCACTTGAAAATTAAATGCCAATGAACATGCAAATTAATTCTAAATTATTTCTTTTTAAATAATTCTTTTTAATAACAATATATTCTCCTTCAAAATTGATATATAGATATATATTTTTAGTTTATTACTTTTTTCTGTTTATCCTGTATTGCTTCTAGGCAATGAATCAAAGGCTAAAAATTTAATGAAAGTAACGCAGTTCTTTAGACTTCAATGGCGAATATGAAACAGCGACACCTTATAAAATCTCAGAACATCAACTTAATAAGTTCTAGAGTACCAGGTGGCACTCCAAAAACACTAAATATCTCAACAAATATTAAATTTATTAACTCAGAATTGCTTACAGAGTTGCTTATGAAGATTAAATCGCTCGCATATAACAATCGCCCGTAAAGTGCCTGTATAGTCCTGAATGCTTAAGCCGATCCATATAACTATGGATTAGTGTCAATATCGCATACACAATATTGCACGTGCTACTATATTTGTATATAGCTTCTCATCTTTTTGCTCCTTTTGGGGAACAACCGATTTTGAGCTTATTCTATCGATGATAATTTTCAGAATTTTGAAGCTAAGTTTCTGAAATTTTCACAGAAGTTGCTCTATAGATTTAGATAACAAATAATGTAAATTATTGTTTGATTGAGTTTACGATTGCTCAGTAAATTTGCTTATTTTTCATCTAATTTTATTATTTTTTAATTCTGATTACAGAGTATTATGCACAATTTTGTTTGTCATATTTTCTGAAAAGAATTTTTTATTATGAATTCTGCAAATTATAAGCAAAAAACTTCGAAAAATTAGCGCCTGTTTTTATAAAAACCTCAATTTTTCTACGAGTATACATAATCCACATAAAAATGAACCTAGTTTATTACAATAAGCCACTTAATCATAATCTATAGTTTGAACGCTTTTGTTACATTAGTTTTTACAGGGTTATCTAAAAGATCTTCGTTCATTTTCAATTTGTTGATTCCCCACGATGGAGTTTCGTGGAAAAAAAATCTTCGCGGAAATGTATGATCCGTACTACTTTGTTTACACACCTGAAGTTTCAAAGAAATTCATCATTTATTTTTCTAAATATTTAACAAAGCGTCTAAAATCACAAGGTGCCAGTCACCTTTGGCCATATAGTGTATGCCTGCCAAGTAGGATTTTTTATAATTGGAGGGTCACAGGAAACCAAAATATTTGTCTTGAGCAGAGATATAATGTGTGTTAAAAATGACCAACACTGGAAAAAATTAATGATTAGTTATTTAGAATTAAATGTAAAAAAACCTAATTTTCTTTTACTTTTATTATTAAAATTACTCATAATATCTAAAAATATTTCTTGGTGAACAAAATTAGTCAGTTATTTAATGATTCTATAAGGTCTACTGCTTTAGTCAAAATTCCTTGAAATTCTATCCCGACATTTCTTGGCTATCCATGCTCACAAGAATCAAAACCTCCGGTTTAAGAAAATTGACTTTCAAGATAAAACTACTCCTCTGATCATATACAGGCTCAGCAGGAAATAAGTTCCTCTCTTCAGAGGGCTCTAGAATGGGATCTATTGGTCCAAATGAGATGAAATTTGAACTACAGGTAATTCAAATGATGTACTTGACATTTATTTAGAAAATTAAAAAAATAAATAAATAAAAGATACAAAAATCCACGGATAGGGGGCGATGCAATACACATAAAGCACTTAATTTACTTCATAAATAATAAATAATATTTAAAAAGTGAAACTGGTCAATAAAATGCAAAATCTGGGATACGATTCTTCGTACAATGAAATATGGCATAATTAGTTACTCAAGAAACAACTGGCACACTCACATTACCATACAAAGATTGGTTACCAAAATCTATCTAGGCGTCTGAAGAAGTGGGATTCTTATTTCTAGCCGTCTTCGCATGGTCGTATGCGTGTGCCCGTAGTTTCCCGAGTATCAGATGTGCCGTATTCCATTGTACGAAATTCTTACGGTGGATATCGCCATTTTTTTCACCAGTTTCACTTTTTTAATATTATTAATTACATATAAAGCGAATTAAATATTTTATGTATATTACAAAAACCCCTACTATAAACTAAACTATACAGCGAATTTTTGTATTTTTAATTTTTGTAATTTTTTAATAAATGTTTAGCGCATCATTTGAATTATCTGTAGTTCATATATTATCTCATTTGGACCAATAGAACTCATACTAACACCCTCTGAATTGGGCAACTTATTGCTTGCCCAACCCTGTATAAAGGGCTCAAACTATTTTGGACATACCTTCATTTCTAAAGTGAATTTTTAAATGGAGTGTCTTACGAAATAGTACCTGGCCTTTTAAAATTACTTTTGCTTTCAACATTGAATATTTTTGGATCACGATAAAGTAAATTACCTATATAGCCCATTCTAAACTGTATAACTGCCAATCAACGTGTTAAATGAATTTTATAAACAATTGTTTTGAAATGGTATTTTTCAATACAGTCTGGCATTAAGGTTTAAGATGGTCCAAGACACAAGACTTTATTCTTTTTTTTTTCATTTTTATTATTTTGCATTTCGTCTTCTTTATGAATGCAAAATTTTAAAAGTAAAGTACAGAGGCCAAAAAGAAATGTTCAATGAAAAGAATTTTTCGTGAATCCGAGAAGGAAAATTTCAAGTTCATAGAAAATCTTATGTAATTTGCTTCTAGTTACAGCCTCTTAAATCACGTTCTTTCACTTAATAACTAGGCCAAGGTAACAGTGATTTAAGGAAAAGATAGCTATTCTGATATCCTCTGATACTCTTAACTTTATAATTATTATGGAAAGTCTTTTTTTTAATTGCTTTTCTTTATGGGTATTATTTTTAATTTGCGATATTTAAAGTGCACCGGCAAAAAAACTTTATTTTTCTTATTTATAAATAATATAAATGCTTATATATAAATTTATATATAAATGTTTCATTCATTTTTTTCTTGAAATGTACCTATATATATATATATATATATATATATACATTTATTTCGTGTGTAAAGACTTTTTAATTAATTTATTTATTTAAAAAAGGCATTTTGAAAGTTTTATATATATTCCGATAGAATAACTATTTTAGCATATTCTTTCTTTTCTACATTTGAGTACAGAAAAGAAAAATATTAATTTTGTCATTTGATTTCACACAAATATTTATTTATTTTTTTAATTTTACATTTTTAAAAGAAAAAAAAATATGAGTACTATTTACTACAAGAATTATATTTTGAAAGTGAAATTTGGGATAAGGCTATTTTAAGACATGAGGTGAAGAATCACGTCGAAAACAAGAATCAAGCTCTCGCGATTACGGTTGCAATGGCAAAATTTCAAAAAACAACATCACTTTTTATAATGCAAATTGATCTCTCCAGTGATAAATCTTAAATGATGTTGGAACAACACTAGTAGCATAAAACAGGATGTCATAAAATAAACGCAAAAAAAGTCCATTTATTGCTCTTCGTGCGCTCCAAAAACAATTTAGCGACATTTTCTCAAGTGCGAATTTGTGTTTTCGTGGTTTACTACATCAACTAAAATATAGTATACTACAAAACTTCTACAAAATATGAACACGATCATGGGCATTTTGTAAATCACTACAGAGCTGTGCAGGCCTCAAGAATATCAATGTATCGAATAATTAATCCTTTGTTACCTTTAAAATCAGGCGAAATTAAAAGAAAATTTTTGTTTTATTTCTTGATCAATTGGCATCAGAAACTATCTTGTTTTTAAAATGAAAAAAAAATACTTAAGGCAATTTAATGAATCTATGACTGAAAAATATTCTTGAAAATTTCCTATTATAGAACTTTACGTACATCAATTTAAATATAGCGAATGTTAAAAAAAAATACTTTTTGATATAAATACATTTAAATTTTGGTAGAAAGTATGGCAACCACAAGCTAATACAAAATTAAAGCGTTATATTATTTCACCTAATTATCGTATTTGCATGCGATTTCATTTTATTCAAAGATATCTTACGTATTTGTAAGCCTAAATTTATTTTTCATTGAATATGCATATGTATCTTGTGGTAGGTCTATGGGATTTTTTTTTCAAAATTTTTCCTTGCCGGATAAACTTTAAAAAATTTTAGGGTTTTTTTTTTCAGAAAAAGTTTTTACTTTGTGAATTCTAATTTTATTTTAATTTCTTAAAAATCCAAATATTGTTATTTCGACAAATACAACTGAAAATCATTTCACAGCGGACGTAAAACTTGAAAGAAAAAACACTATGATTGTCATTTAATAGTGTGAAGAGTCTGATCAACAAAGAAAGTTTGACGTTTTGTCATTTCAGTTATGATGCGAAAAGTACTCTGTATAAATATCTACATATTTTTAAACAGAATATTCACTTGTATACTTTTTTCGATATTTGTCGTGAGAGATTAAATTCTTCACACTGTACACTGTAAAAAAGTTCAATAATTTTTTGGAAAATAATTGACGGCTTGTTGGCCAGTAACAGATTTTGGACAAGTTCTTGCTTTATACTCTGAAACATTCCTGATCAAAGTTTAAAACGATAAAATGTGAATGTGGAATGTTAGATTTTTTACATTTTTAAGGACAGATCTTTGAAATATTTTGTGTAACTAGAAGCCCGTTATTTCTCAAAAACTTTCCTGAAACTTTTACATTGTAATTATACCATATGAACACATAGATACTATTATTATTAACACTATATAAGTTAGACAAATTGTACTAAAATGTTACTATAAATCTTTTCAAGTTTGTGTGTAACATTGTAGTTTATTGCTGATTTGCGATTTTTCTGCAAATTCTGCCCTCTGCTACTTTAAGTTCTAGGTTGATTGTATTGGAACAAAGACACTAACAAGAACGGTGCTTTATCAGATATATAATATCATTCATGATTTTAAAACATTTTATTTATAATTTTAAAACATTTTGTTAAAACTCCTACAGGGGAATCCTAAAAAGATTATATTGATATACTCACCGCTGGCGACCGTATAATAAAAAAGATACGGAATGCCGATTGATATATGCAGGTATGAGCTTAAGAATCAGATCGAGAACCACAATCAAGCTTTTGCAGTAACGGTTACAGTGACAAAATTTCAAAACGCAACACCACTTTTTCATTTCAGATTGATTTTCCAGCGAAAAATCATAAATGATGGTAAAACAGCACCAGTAGCATAAGACACGATGACATGAATAACGCAAAAAATTCCATTTATTGTTTCTCGCGCGCTCCAAGAGCAATTTGATGACATTATCATCAACCGCTAATTCGTGGTTTCGTGATTTACTAATAACTAAAATGTAGCATGCTACGGAACATCTAGAAAATGTTAACACAATCATGAATGTTCTGGTAAATCGCTAAAGAACTTCCAAAGCCAACAAGAGTTAACTTTGGATCGAATAATAAACCCTTTATTGCTTATTAATATCATATAAAATTAAAAGAAAACTTTTGATTTATTTCTTGATTAAAAATAGGGCTAGAAACTACCTTTAAAAAATACGACAGTTTCTCACCTAAAATGCGTGTAGTGCATTTTAAATTTCAAAAATTGAAATTTAATACATACTATTTTTCGCCACGTCAATTATAAATTAAAACAAAATCAGAAAACAAACATGAGATCAATATGTAAAAAAGATTAACAAGGTAATTAGTGTATTTTCAAGTACGATCAGGGTTCTCGCTCCGCTCACCATTGCGCCAAATTGCGACAAAATTGTTCATTTGGCGAGTTAATTAACAACCAGACCCGCCAAACTGCGAGTGCTCATTTTCTACTCTTTTTTTAAGTAGTTACAGTTGAGATTCTTATCCATGTTACAATACGACTAATGTCCCTTGTCATCTTCAAACCTGCCGCAATACTTACATTGATATTTATAGATATACAGACTCAACACCAATTCAATTTAGCACAAGCTAAAGACGCAGAAAGGATTGTATGATAGTATTGCTCTGTTGTCGGTTTATCAGTATCTATGCACCGGTAAAATCACAAACAAAATTAATCCCATCAACCCCCAAATCGAGAAAGATTTTGCTGAAATTCGGCTTGAATTTGTCATTTATCGTATATTTTATTAGTTGTATGCAAAATATCATTGGTCAAATATGATTTTTTTTATCGATTACAGTCAAAATCTCATAACAATTTACCGTTTAAAACATGTTTGAAACATTTGCACATTTAGGAGACATTAAAAATGTTTTTATTTTTTATGGTTTCTGTAGCTTATAGTAGAATTTCTACTTTCTAAGCTAAGACAAAATATTATGTTATTTTAAAACACATTGAGAAAAAAAATGGATACAATAAAGGGTTAAAGGTAGATTTTTGAATGTTTCACACCGAATCTATTTTACTAACATTTTTTGATTTGGCTACTGCTTTTTATTTCTTATTCGCTAAATGTTGACCAAAAGCCAGCGAGAACCCTGGTTACGATGTTTCTATTTCATATCTTTGGCAATAAGTATACACCTCTGGGAAGGAATTGATATTAATTTCACTTATAGCTTTAAAAACTGAAGTTGTTTAGAAGCGTTTAACTCCATAATAGTGTTGGTAATATTTTCAAGTACAGACATATTCTGGACTTGTTACAACTAACTCTAATTCGGTAAAATTTCTCGAAGGTTATTTAGAGGCGGATTTTCCTAAATACCTTTTATATCCAGTATTCCTAGTAATAGAGTGATATTTCTAAATACCGTCTATGTATTTTCCCCCAATTTTGAAAATTTTTGACTTATACAAAGTATATTTTTGGAATATGAATCTATAAAAGCATTGCACAGTTGAAAAATAATATTTATCTTTTGCTGGATATAGTGAACGTGCTTTAAAAAGACTCGTATGCAAGAATTAAATATTTAAACTTTAAATGATTAGTAAGCTATCATTCGTGGAAAGGCAGAAATAAATATATCTTTACTTTTTTTCTACTAGTCATGGATTGCTCAATTCATTTAACACTTATCATTTACCTTTCCCTCTTTTTTGTACAATAAAATAATTTGTGAAACAAATTAATTATATTTTTTTCACTTTTTAAAAACTTTTGAGAACAAAAATCCATTGTTCACAAATATTGTGCATTAGTTCTGTGATGTACAAGTACAAATTTTGCTGTGAATATCAACAGGATTTTCAAATGCTATTTCTGCTTTAAAAATGAAAATGATTCACAATTAACCCCTTGAGCTCTGCTGGTAGAATTTTCTACCACATAATTTTAATTCCAAAATGTCACAATGACACCAGAAAATTTGACCAAATATACTTCAAAAAGGTTAAATGCATTTTTTCGTGTTTATCGTTAACCGGTTTTTTCTTTGCAAAATACTGGTGCCAATGTGACATTTGGAATTTTGAAGAAATTTACACCCCAGAGCTCAAAGGGTTAAGTAACAGACTGAATTTACTTTTGCAAACTCTATATGACTTTATCTATCCTTATAAATTGATACATGCAAATTTTAGCATAATTCAAGAAACGTATGCGCACATACTTATAATTTTCTAAGTATTTTACTATAAAATTTAAAAAATCCAAAAACCCATTGTGATCATCACTGCACTTGTATTATAGTAAAACTAATCCAAGTTATTAGTAAAATTCTCAAAAGATGGTGCTGTTTTTCACAGAAAAAATTATAAATGTGTCTTTAGTGTAATGTGTTTGAAAGATGTTCTTTTTTCTTACAGCAATGTGTTCATTTCCAAAGTATATATCTGTATCTGATAGAATAGTGTATCCCAAATTTAAGTTTTCAAAGCTAAAGCCCTCAAAATTAAGTGTCCTTTAAAATGAACATATTTGGTTATCTTTAATGAGTATTTGCAAGGCAAAGTTTCTGAAACTATATTATTTGTCTTTAGATGCTTTAAAAGTAGAAGTATCCGATATTAGATATAGGTAAAGGTTAAACTTTGTGGTGCTACACTATATTAATAATCATGGCCGGAGTGTTCCAACTCCACTTTCCTGACTATGGTGGCTGAATGTCAAACCCTCACTGTTCCATTCTCAAGCAACCTTTGATATTCATTTTATCGAACTTGAAGGGTTAAAATGTTGATTGAAACTTACCAAAATGCGGAGGTGAACCTCGGAGCTGTAGTGTGGCAGCACAACAGACTGATTACAGAGTGCCAGATATTTAACAATAATATAGTATACACTCTCAAAAAATCTTCCGTCTTTTCACAGAAAATGCACTGCTGCCAGTAATTGTCTGTAGATTGACGAATATCCGTTTATTTTTTTCTCCGTCAAAAGAGGTAAAATATCCGTCATTTGAAAAAAGTTCGGAAAAAACAAACGCAGCCGGCGTGAGGATCGAACTCAAGTACCCAGCATTGGAAGACGAAAGTTCTTCCTCAGCGCCACGGTTGTACAGGAGAAAATGCTTTGAAATAAAAGTGTTTATTTCATATGAGTGTGGTTTGGTCTATTTCGTTAAAAAGTTTTTTATTTTGAAGTTAATTTCGGGAAGATTCCATCTTTAATTAAACTGTGGCTGTTGTTTTTATACGTTTATATTAATATAGTATAAAAATGTGAATTTTAAATATATTTACGTAGATTACTAGAGGAAAAAAATAGATGTTCTATTTTTATTCGATAAGATTTTTTCGAATAATATCTTTTTTTCTTATTTTATTTTTTAGTTAAAATATCTTTAAATGTGTTCACTTAAAGTATATTTTAAATGCGAATATTTATTATATAAATAACTTAGTAAATTCAACTTTATTAAACTTATCCAACTTTGAATAACAAATTGTGAGAATTATTGAATGAATGAAGAAAGTAATTGTTATTTATTTTTAAATTCGAAAACATTTTTGTCTTTTTAAACTAAATTAAACATTTTAATCTATAGAATATTTTTGTTTTTCATTTTAAAAATAAATTCGAATTTACTACTAACAGACCCAATACGCATGCGTGCTAGATATAAACGGAATCTCTTCCTCATTTTTCGACGTTCGGAATGAATTCACAGATCAAATACGTTTTCTGGGAGAACAGAAGTTATTTGTGAAAATATAACGATAACTTGGTGTATATTGACGAATTTTTCTGACAGTGTAGATTATTCACATAATGTAATTTCAACCTACTTGTGTATTTGAATATGCATGAAAAATTTATTTACACGAAAAATTTAATTTCAGTAAATTATTCTGATCACATTTTAATCAGTGACTGTTATTTTTTTTAATCTAATTTATGTGTGTTTAAAAAGAAATGCTTCTCACATTCAGTTAAATTATTTCTGAAATATTTGGAATATAAAGGGTTAATTATGTTAAGCTTACATGGTTTCAAAGTCCACTCTACTGCAAGTTCCTCAACTGAAAATATTTATTCAGTCAAGACGTTTTTAAAGTTTCAGTTATATTCTTGAAATCTTAAAAATAGAGTCTAACACTTTAAATATTTTGATACAATGCCTATTTTTATTAGGAATGCCCAAATGGTATGGTGAAAGAAGAAACTTTTAAAGGCATATATGCTCAATACTTTCCTAAAGGAGCAGAAACTGCACAATATGCACATTACGTTTTCAATTCTTTTGATCATGACAACACTGGTGCAATAACATTTACCGTAAGTATCTAACGTACGGTAAGTACAAAAGAATTAATCTTGAAATTGTCTTATTTTGGATTAAATAATCTATACACTGTAAAAAAATCTGCAAAGTTACTAAAAGTTTTCTAGGAAACTGGGATTTTTAGAACATTTTATATAACGAAAACAGCAAAAATTCATGTAACAGATACAGATATCCACTGAAAATCAAAAAATCTGCAAGGTTACTAAGAATATATTAGGAAACTAGGGTGCTTAGAATTTTTTATGTAACTGCAACCTAGGTTACAAATAAAATTTAAGTGAGATAACTGTAATTTTGGTAGATCCGTTTGTAAAATTACAGATTTCTGTAGCTTTACAAAAATTAGCTTTGTAGATTTACATATTTTCTTGTACAGTGCACTGATAAAATATTTGTAAATATGAATAGATTAATAGTAAAATAGATTTGAAAATTTTATACGTGTAGGATTACAGTTTTTTTACAGTGTATATGTTTTTTTAATGAAGTTATTCGTGATATGTCTTATTAATAAATAATGCATGTTTGAGAAATTTTAATTTATTTAGCTTATTACAGCATTAAATACATAAAGTGAAGCATTTATAGAATATTTAAATTGCTATACCTTTTGCTTAATTTGTCTAAAATATGGATATAATAATTGCCGGATATCTGAATTACGCTGTAAAAAAATCTGTAAAGTTTCTAAACTCTTTCTAGAAAACTGGTATTCCTAGAAATGTTTATTTAACGGTAACAGCAAAATTTTATGTAATCGATTCTGTTACATGAATTTTTGCTGTTGCCATTACAGTAAAAATTCTAGGAATCCCAGTTTCCTAGAAAACGTTTAAAAACTACACATTTATTTATTTATTTATTTTATAATGTACATGTATGAATATGATGGAGAACTTAATTTAGGCTAAACTAATGAAGATTTTTAAAAGTGTTATTTTGAATTCAAAGAATGGAAAAGTATTGCGACTGTAATTTAAATTTTATTTACTATTATTTTATTGATAATTTCTATTAGTAATTGAATTGATTAATCATTGAATTGTAGAAGTTGGACCTATTGCTGTGATAGGGGATATTAATAGGACTTTCATTTAACAGAAGTATTTTTAAAAAGCAATATAATAGAAAATATTAATCTATTAAGAGACTTACACAATTTCTTAAATCATAAAAAGTATGCTATAATCACTCAAGTAACAGGATTAACCCTTTGAGCCCTGGGGTGTAAATTTCTTCAAAATTCCAAATGTCACATTGGCGCCAGTATTTTGCAAAGAAAAAAAAACCGGTTAACGGTAAACACGAAAAAAATGCATTAAACCTTTTTCTAATAAATTTGGTCGAATTTTCTGATGCCATTGTGACATTTCGGAATTAAAATTATGTGGTAGAAAATTCTACCATTAGAGCTCAAGGGGTTAAAGTGTTTTGGAAAGCAGTTGTAATAGTGAATCAAAATACTGACTCTAACACAATTCTATACTGTAAAAAAATCTGTAAAGTTAATGTAATTTTTATAGAAAACTGGGATTATTAGAATTTCTTATATAATGGCAACAACGAAAATTCATATAACAGATACACGTTTGCACTGCAAATCAAGAATCTGTAAGCTTACTAAGAATTTTTTAGGAAACTGGGATACCTAGAAATTTTTATACAACTGTAGCCTGGGTCAAAGATAAAAATTTAGTAAGATTTCTGTAGTTATAGTAGATTAATATGTAAAGTTACATAAATCTGTAGCTTTACAAAAACTAGTTTTGTAGATTTGCGACAATTTTTGTACAGTGTTCAGATAAAATTTTAATAAGCATTTTGTCATTTCTATTGATAATGTTGAAAAGACAATCTCATATAGCAGTTAGCGTGATAATCCAATGATTAAATGATAATCTTTGGCCGATGAGAACACTAAATTGCTGAATAGTGATCAATTGCAACTGATCTAAGGTGTGTAGATAAATCAATATGACTTTTGCATTTGCAAACCCCCATATACATTTATTAATTTAATAAATGACTTACTGAAAAATAATTCATAATTCAAAAATTAGCATCTATAAGTAATTATACATATGAGACAATCTTTAAGAAGTACTAACGAACTCTACATTTTTGTACAATAAACCAATCAATTTATTAAAAATACAAGGTTTCTGATCCCAAGCCTAAGCAGGATTTTAATTTACAGCTTAAAAAGTAATAAAGTTATTGCAACGATATTTTGAACAGATGTAGTTGGCGTTTTCTGGCATGAAGTGTTATAAGTGATGGAAATGACTACATGTGCATTCAAACAACTCTGAATTAGAGGTTTCAAACTCGGAATGTATGGAATGACAGTACATAGGTGTCACTAATGCACTTACAATTAACTTTCCGCGCAATTTAGATACTATCACATTTCACACAAAGCAAATTTTTTTTGTTGAAAGTTTCTGAAAACTGGCTGTACATTTGTTTAATGATTAAAAAAATTTCATTTGGAATAGGAATGAGACTCTCTTTATTTTGGACTATACTGTAAAGAAAAAAAAAACGTTAGATTTACGGCAAAAATTGCTGGCTGCAATGTTGCCAGCAGTTTTTGCCATAAAAATTGCAGTAAAATTAGATGTAAATTTTTTATTACAAGTAATTTTACTGCAATTTTTAAGACAAAAACTGCTGGCAACATTGGTGCGCCGTAAATTTAACAGATTTTTTTTTAAATGTAAGTAAATGGATTGTGTCTCTGGTGTCCTGGGCACGTATGAATTTTAAGCATCAATTTGTGATTTAGCGTGTCTACAAATTTGTCTTTATTTATTAAAACATGAGAATAAAAGTATTAGTATTCGCATTTTTTTGAGTTAAATATTTAATGTTTTACATTCTGAAGCCAATATTTATTAAGGTATGCCTGAATCTAAAGTTTAATGAAAATTCTTGATTAGTTCTAGATATACTCCTATTGCGAATACCGTGAAAAATGCAGCATAGCAGCGCCATTTGTTGAACGATTTGCATCAATCAGCATTAGCTCATATCAAGGAATAACTGAATCAAATTTGATGAAAATCCGTGAATTAGTTCTTGAGATAGAGCTACAGCAGAAATAGTGAAAAATGCACTATATCAGCATCACTTGCTGAGCAACATGCACCAAAACCTAACAGCACCAGTTTATATCAAGTTCTAACTGAATATTAAGTTCTAACTCAATATAAGATTTTCTGAAATTCTGTGCATTAGTTGTTGAGATAGAACAACAATTTTTTGTCACATACAGGCAGACTCACAAACAGTGTAACAGACAGGCGTTTTCTATGAAACATCAAATTATGTTCAGAACCTTCTGAAACGTATAAATCCATCGAAAACCGGAAGTCGAAAATTTTTCACGAATCCAATAATTTATTTTTGTAAAAATAGAAAAAGTAAAAATACACTTTTCATATCGGCAAGCAACTTGACTAACCTGCTTCTCAGTTTCAGAGATAATACATTCCTTCATAAAAATTTTCATCATTTTCATCATTTTTCTTCATAAACACTGCAGTTATTCTATGCTATGAAACTGGATATTTTACATTCTACTGTTCGAAGATTTTTTTTAAATGTAAACGCTTTTTCAATAGCTGACGTGTGCCGACTAAAATTTGCACTCATAGTCCAAGAGCCGACAGCATAAAAACCTAAGGTATCGAGCACAAGAAAAAAAAAACTTTATTTTATGGAAGAGTAGTATCACGGGAATCTAATGATTCATGTCTGCTGGAACCAAATTGGTGCATAAGCCAAAAATTAATACCCCTAGTGGTTTACTCGTAGGCTTATCATTCTGTTTGCCGTACAATCATTTCATACCTTTGATTATACGGCAAACACAATAATAAATTTAATATGCATTAAATTTTGGTAATTTTTCAAAATGCTTAATTATAATTAATACAAAATTTTTTATTTTCATTCTTTATTAATAACGATATTAATCAATACATCAAAATGTTTATGAATCGTCATTTAACACTTAAATATATCCAGAGCACATGTCGCGTTACAATTTAAGAGGTCAGTGCTCTTAAATCAATCAAAAATGCGACTTTTTTCTTCACATTAAAATTTAGTTACTATTTAATACAGAGTGAATCAAAACTAGAAATCACAATAACTTCGTGATAAACAGTGATTGGAGCTTTACACAACATAGAAGGAATTTAAAAGTTTTTTTTTTTCGCACTTCATTTTTATTCGATGTGGTTCTTTTTAGTCATACAGAAAATATTCATTAGATCGTGCATTTCCCAGGAAATATTAGAAAGAATATTCGTGTAAACACTTTTGTCAGTGCGTTTTCTCTGTTTGCACCTTCAACTCTTTCACTGCTATATGCAAAAATGTCATGTCTTTATTTAAAAAAAACAGTTACAAGAAGTCATCCACAGTGCATTCGCCATGTCTTGCCTAAAATAGACTACTGCTCGGATTTTTTTATTGGGTCTAATAGCTGCAACATAGAATAGTTCTGAAGTTCTTGTAAATTGGGATCAGGCGCAATCATTTTGGCCTCGCTGTGTTTGAAATACAGGTTGGTTATAATATAAGTATCTCTATTTGGAGCTGTCTGTAACTTGAAGGAGTAACTCGAATGAAACCAAAATCAGTGCACTTGCTATTTGAGAAAGGGGGGTAAGAATGGAACAATAAAAAAGATAGTGTCAATAACTACCAGCAGATGGCTCTACGGGACCTGTCGGTGCAAACGCTACTGCAATCATCAAAAATTAAACTTTCTTTGTTTCTTTCATTACGTAGAATAGTTTTAAAATTAATGCGTAATGTGGCAAACTGGGAGGCATTTCGCATAACGTCACTGGTAGAAATTACCTTTTCTTGATACTGCTGTTGATTACAAGAGCTTTTGCATCGCAGGAACATAGTGCCATCTGTTTGAGGTTATTGCTACTATTTTCTTACGGTTCCATTGTTCTTCTCTCCTTTGTATAGTAATAGTAAGTACACCTATTTTGATTTCATTCGGGTTATTTCTTCAATTTACAGTCAGCTTCAAATAAAGGTGCTTATATTATAACCATCCAGGGATAGAAAAAAAGGTTTTACTGGGCAGTCGTTATTATCCAGATTGCGCGCATTATTTTATTTGAAAAACTGCTAAAAAAACATTTTCATATAGAAATTTTAACAAATTTTTCATATTAACTAAAATTTTAATGCTAACACCTCATGTATTCATCATATTTGGATTCTTTGTTAACACTTAACTTTGGACGCTAAACGAGAGATCAGTGAATCAAGTATTTTATGAATCATACAGGCCCAATGTTTGGAACTTCCAATGTTAAGGGTCCTGTCCTGCCCACGAAGATTCTCGCGAGCTAATGCTATTCCAATGGGAGGCATTTTTCTAATGACTCTTTTGCATTTTGATATTTTTAAATAATTGTTTTTGCATTGGATATCTTTAGGTCCCCCTAAAGATCGCACCTTGATTACTTTTTCGATTTTTGGTTGGAGATATTTTTATAAAGTTACTTTCACTTTCAGAACCGGTTCAGAATTGCACTGTTATTCAAAAAATATGAAAACAAAATTTATTTTCATTATACAGGGTGTCCCAGAACTTCGTGTACAAACTTTGAGGGGTGGTAGAGAACATCGTTTGGTATCACAATTAC
This sequence comes from Maratus speculifer, assembly GCA_964019185.1. Lineage (NCBI taxonomy): Eukaryota > Metazoa > Arthropoda > Arachnida > Araneae > Salticidae > Maratus > Maratus speculifer. The sequence goes on from OZ025299.1 coordinate 227,081,562, forward strand.
ATAGGAAAGCATGGGCGGAAATGTCTGTTAACCCTTTCACAGACAGTGGTTTGTATATGAAATTACGAATTTTTTATTACAAAATGAACATTGACACAAGAAATTTAATATGATTTTTCCATTTATTATGTATATGAAATGGCTGGCTTTTCTTCTTTGCAAATACATTTTTTCTCAATTCTGGTGTCATTCATATTTTCCACATTTTAACAATGGAAGTGCTTATTCCGTGAAAAGCTCAAAGAAACACGAAGACACAGTTATGACACAATGCGGAAAACAGTGTAGAACGCTTTATTACAATGAAAAAAGTACAAGAAATGATTTAATTTTAAATTAAATTAAAATTATGCTTCTTTAAAATCAAATATCTTTGTAGCTATTAGAAATTGCTAAAATGTAGAAAAATATAATTAACATCAGAAATCGCAGAAAAACGTATTTGCAAAGAAGAAAAAAATGCATTTCATATACATAATAACTGCAAAAAATCATATTAAAATTCGGGTGCCAATGTTCATTTTGTATTAAAAAATTTTGTAGTTTCATAGACATACCGTTATCTGTGAAAGGGTTAACAAGTGAGGATGACGTTTCCGCCCATGTGTTCCTATGTAATTGTGGTTCCAAACGATGTTCTCTATCACTCCTCAAAGTTTGTACACGAAGTTCTGGGACACCCTGTATATATTAAATTCAATAATAGGGAAATAATATGACTCCATCTTCATGAGATATCATTGAATCAATTACGTATGATAGGATTACAAGGAAAAAAACTTTTATTAATACAGCCGAGCCTCTATATAACGAAATCCACCGTTTCAGTAAAAAATTCGTTATATAGAGAACGTATATTCGATGTATAGAGAATGATGTTAAAAATCGTTTTTAATGTGTGAAATTTGAGCAAATGTTATTTTCGATCTTTTGAATTAAGAATTTGAAGTGTTTAAACGTAAATATTAACCTAACATTTTATTTCTTAATTATTTAAGCTGTTTCAAAAAAGAGAACAGACATTTATTTGAAAGCTTAATGAAAATCAAATAAGGAAGACTTGCATTAATTTCAATCTGTAATTTTTTGTTTTCTTTTTATTTTAAAATTGTTACGCTCTCAAAAAAATACTCAAATTTTACCAAGGAATGAAAAATTGTAGTTAACATTTTCCTCCATTTGAAGGCCTCTCTTATGCGCATCTCATTAATTTCTCTCTTACATGTGTATCAATCCAATTGATACTGTTTTGAGAAAGATGTAGAAAGGTGTGTGGGAGGTGGGATGAATTCGTTGGATTTAAAGAACAACGAGAGAAGTAATAATAATAATAATAATAATAATAATAATAATAATAATAATAATAATAATAATAATAATAATAATAATAATAATAATAAACTCAACACTGACGATAAATCAAAAATAAGTGATGGAAAATTGATTCGATATGATTTCGAAGCTTTTAAAATTGTTTCTCATGACCAATTTATGAAAAAAATTCGTTATATGGAGATAGATATTTCGCTATATAGAGACTATTTTTAATGTAATCATGCGAAAAGGAGACTGTTCCTACTAAAAATTCGCTATATAGAGAAATTCGATGTATGGAGTTTCGATGTAGAGAGACTCGACTGAATCTTTTTTAATTTTGATTCAATTTTCATAAAATTTGAAATGACTTAACAAAATTCTGCAACGATTATAGTAGATATATTAAATGTCAAACCATTCGAATGGTTTTTTTTTTGCGTTGTTATATGCTGACAGACGAACAGACACGGACGGACCAGGCGACGACTATAGATGCTATGTATTTATATAATTACTAACGCACCTTAAAAATGTCACAGTGATCTTATAGTTACAAGGATATTATCCAAATGTTGACCTCTTCAACCTGAGGTACACAGATGTGTACCTTCATTATTTTCCTCATAAAAATTAAACTGTCCGAATTTTTTGCATTTTTATTTTACTTCTATAGAGCTGGATGTTTTTTTGTTTTAAAACAAAACCAATAAATGTCAGCATTGATGAATATTACATCATAAAATAAATATTATTCTCATATGAGTTTCGAAAATACCTTCAAGACATTGTGGCCAAGAAAGTAAGAAATATTCATGATTATTTAGCTTAAATGCTTTACAATTAAAATATTTTGAGGATTTGTTGATCATTTACTTGTTTAAAGACCTTAATTTTGTTATTGCGTAAATTTATATTACTGATAGTTAAACTAATGTTTTAAGGGGATTAGTACTTTTATATCCATATTTCTAAACCTAAATTAGCAGTCCCCTAAAGTACTGATTTCATAAAAGTGACTCTTTCTGTCATCTATGGTGTCATTTCGATTATTAAAAAGAAATAAATATTAAATTTTACAATTGTTTTATGCTCAGGTCTGAAGAGATTAAGAGATGAACACTAAAACGTTCAGCTGGAGTCGACTCAAACTAGAAATTCCTTCATAAAATAAGCTCACTACAACCCATAGAAAACTAAATTAAATAAATATATTAAAAAGTTTCAAATAAAAATTCTGGTGTAAAATATTTTATTACCGTTGCGTAAAATTTCCGAAATTTTAGTATTAAAAATAGCAAATCTACAAATCTACCGTATGTGTTTAGTTAAGGTCAAAATGTGGTTGAATTGTTAATAATATGTGTACGTGAAAATTTTGAAAATTTCTTTGCATTTTTAATATTGCTCTATCAATACTATTTGAGCCCAAAAATTTTTAATTCCAAGTGATAACCACGTATTTAGGCAGTAGTTAAGACATTATTACACTGATTAAAGATATGTATAGAGTGTAAAAATATATGCTCTATGAAAATATATTCTTTGTCTCACTGTATACCACAATTGGAACAGATAAAGAAAATTTCCGATACACTGTTATCATGCTTTTATTCTCTTATAAATGACTTTCTTAAAACATTTTATATATTAATGTGTAACGCGTTTATGTTGCTTTAAGATGTAGCAAAATTTTTTTCAAAAGAATAAAAGTTATGTTAAGAAATAATATTTTTCGTCACACGGTGTACTACCCTTCCCTAGTCATTTAATTTTCTTAAGACGTGGATCTAATAATTTTATTACATCAAACTGAAAAATTTCCACTAACGCAAAAGTACCTAAATCCTTTATGCGTTAAATGTATATTTCCATAAATGTATTACCGTAATTTCGGGTGTATAAGCCGCAGCTCAAACAATTCTTTTTCGACCCAGAATTTTTTAAGAAACAAATATAACTAGTCAGATCGCCGTAAATATTTGTCTTCAATCACTAAATAAGATTTCTGGGTCCAAAAAGAATTCTTTGATCCGCGGCTTATACACCCAAAATTACGGTATGTTTAATTAAAGTTATTTCGATTTTCTCCGAAACAAACATCAGAACTTTTCCACTAACCTTGTCATACTTATAATATTAAGTAAATTTATATTATAGTACCTTATTTTTTTTTTTCAGGACTTTGTAATTGGCCTTTCCGTATTGGCTAGAGGATCGCTACAAGAAAAATTACGTTGGGCTTTCAGTTTATATGATATTAACGGAGATGGTTATATTACAAAAGACGAGGTGTCTAGAATTGTACAATCAATCTACGAACTGATGGGTAAAGCGGTTGAACCAATGATTGAAGACCATACGACAAGAGATCACGTCGATAGGGTCTTTCAAGTAAGCATAAAGGATCATACGACTATACGCAAAATGTGCATATTTTTTTTATTTTATGTCTTAGAAAGTATATGTTTTTAAACCAAACATTTTAATGAATAAACTATCTATAATTAATAAACACATGAGACTGCAATCTACAAGTATATATCTATGAAAACATGTCATTATGTTTTTAAAAACTGATATTTCACGTCCAACTCCAGGGTTCGTACGCTTCAAGGATCTTTTACTAGAATGTTTGCAAAGTAATAGTTGCGTTATTTAATGGAGAAATTTATATTTTTAGATATATCAACCAGTACTTAGCAAATTTTCTGGTGCAAAACCACCTAAAATCCCAGGAATCTCCTGATGCGTACGAACCTTAAACCCTTATACTATAATCCTGCATTTCTTAAACTCTAAAACCCTAAATTAATTAAAAGAACCTTATATTACCTAAAAAAATAGAGATAAATTTAGATACAACTCTACATTAACTAAAGAAAACCCTATATTATTTAAATAGAGATAGTATTAGAAACAATCTTACATTAACTAAAGAAAACGCTTTTTAATTTTAATCACGATTCCCATTCAAATAACAAAATTATAAGAAAGCTATGAAATATTAAAGATTTTCATTTTTTATCTCTTAAATTTAGAATTACTCGCTTTTTTTTTACTATCCAAATTTTGAAAAGTGTTAATCCAAATTTTGCAGTTAAGTAAGATTTCTAATCAGAAATAGTAGTGATCTTCGAAATTCTAAAGAATGTACGCAACTTCAATAACTATTTGAATTTTGTGTTGTATTGTATTACACTGCATTTTTTCGTAAAGTTCTAATTTGTTGTAAAGAACTGTCAAAGTGTTTTATTGTTTAAATTACTAGTTTTGTAAATAAATATGAATATTATTGATTGTGTTGCATAGTATCATGCTATCTTATGTTTATATAACAAGTAATGTGGATCCATATCGATCGTAGGTAATGTTTTGTAATAGCAAATGTACACTGGTGTGCAAAATTTAAGGACGAGTCCCAAAATGCCAATTTTCAAGGGATTTTCAAGCGATAATTTTCAAGCGAATATTCAAAAGGAAGGAATATAATTCAAATAACTACTATTCCTGCATTACAGCGAGTCCATATAACATCTCATTCAGGTCAAACATGGTCACAAGAGTCACAGTCACTATGGCGAAAAAAAATAGCAAATTCCATACGTTTCTTTTATGAGTCTCAAATTGCTACTATATGTGACTCCACTGACAGGTCAATGCGACCGCTGCTTTGTATCGAGTCACCAGGTGACTTTACAATGTCATTTTATTGAGACTCTCATGTGACTGTCATTTGGAGACTCAATTTCAAACTCATTGTGAATGTTGCATTATGATAAATCCACAACTAATGTCACATTAAAGTCACATGGTGTTTTTCTGTCACAAGACTTCGTCAAATGGTGACCAGAGATCCTACTGTGTAATAACCACTGTGGAAAGTGGTGAAAAGTCACCACGAGAGTCTCAGTCAAACGATATTGTAAAGTCACCCGGTGACTCGACAAAGCAGCAGCCACAATGACATGTCAGTGGAGTCACATATAGTAGTCATATGAGACTCATAAAATAGACGTATGGAATTTCCTATTTTTTGTTTTGCCGTAGTGACTGTGACTCATGTGACCTGAATGAGATGTTATATGGACTAACTGTTATTCAGGGATAGTAATTATTAGAATTATAATACTTCCTTTTGAATATTCACGTGAAAATTATCGCTTGAAAATCCCTTGAAAATTGGCATTTTGGGACTCGTCCTTAAATTTTGCACACCACTGTACTTCCTATTAACTTTCGGGCTACTCATCCGGGTCGCTATTTTTTCTGTTGATAAAAGTTGTATCAAGCCATGTTTTTGTGATTGCATAAAATATCTTACATTTAACAGAAAGATCCCGTTTTATAAACATCCTTCAGATGCTCTTGCACATTCAGAATCAAAAGTTGTACAATTTTAGAAATAATTTTCCTTCTCAAATAACGATGACGATGTTGCGCATGTTTCCCAAAATTATTTCAAGTTTATCTATTATAATTTTTGTGAGTGTAATAGTAAACGATTATATATTTAAACATAAAATATACGGGCTATTTTTTAAATGCCATTTTTTAATATATTAATACATTTTTTACATAATACATTATACCTCTCTTATTAGTACCTCTCTTATTATAATATTTCTGGTTTTTCAGCCTGTTAAAAAATATTGTCATCTAGATTTGTAAAAAGATGTGTATTCAATAATTTCTCATGTACGAGAAGTTTAGTTTTAATCTACGACCAAGTGGATGTTGTAATGGAGTTAACAGCAATCCAGAAATAGATGTATTTCTATGTGGGCCATTTCCAAATTTCGCTTACATATGCTGTCCAAGTGTAAAAAGAAGAAAATTAAAACACAAATTAATATTTAAAGTTTGATTTCAGCTATGCATTAGCTAAAGAAGATTATGTTGAACATTTCTAACATTAAAAATTTTAAAAATCAATAAAAGTTTTAGAGATATAAATCTTTAAAATTGTGATTCTATGCAAAAATTCCTGTCCCATTCCAAGTTTTATGTAATTAACTGTTATTTTTTTAAACCTAATTTAACTTTTTTTAAGTAAAGAGATTTAATTATTTTAAATATGAACTGTTAGTGTTCTATAATAATGAAAAAAAAATTACAAGAGATATTTTCTTTAAGAAATTCAGAGAAATTTTTTGTTCCTCACTTTTCGTCAAGTCCGTTACCTTGTAATTATTTTAGTCAAAATAGGTTTCTAATTCTGCCTGAAGTTAGCAGCTAATATTCGGCGATATAGTTAAACCATTCACGCAACTACTACTTGCCATTTTTTTACTCTTCAATTTTGAAGTAATGTAATAGTGGCAAGAATAAGCTTTCATCAAAGTTGGTATTTTTTCTCACTGTCAAGACTGTTACCGTAAATTTTAATATTAAAATAATGATTTTTGCACTTTTGTAATTAAATATTGTTTACTAAATAGTTTCAGAAGGTATGTGCATTATTACCTAAGATAGAAATTATACAAGCTAGTTCATTTCTAATAGTTTTATTTGAAATGTCAAGTCCGTTACATGTCATGTCTGTCACCATATTTGTAAGTTATGAAATATTCGCTGCTAAGTAAGTTTATTAATTAGTTTTAAAAGGTATGTAAATTATTATCTAAGTTAGAAAACGTACAAGCTAGTTAATTTCAATAGTTTTATTTGAAATATTAGTCCGTTACTTGTCAAGTCCGTTACCATGAAATGTAAGCAAATGGTGAAAATGGCCCATATTTCGATTATTCTCAATCCACTCTTTGTCACCCTCAGTAGCCTTTTTCAATATTACCTCTACATTCCTAACAGCAACCTGTGTTAACCACTTACTTTTAGAATATCTTGAGCTTAAAATGATACACTCAAAATCCCTTTCTTTGGTAAAGACCATAAACCTAAAGCGGTTTAAAGGTACAGCATTATTTACATTTTCATTGGGAACTCCACAGCATGAAAAACAAAATTTCAATCAGTTATTAATTTCTGCAACTGTCTTGTTATTTAGCCTTTATATCACAGTCCACTCTGAGAAATAATATATAATAACCAAGTAATTAACATTTCTATGTCTCATAATATCAATTCCTATCTTTTCAAAAGGTCTTTTTGTAATTTCATGAATATCAGTGGCTCTTTAACATTACTCTCTTTGAAACTTCTGACATACATCACACTAAGATACTATTTTCACAATAATTTTATACATTCCTGGCCAAAACATTATCTCTCTAACTCTATTTTTACTTTACCAAAATAACGATCATGAATTAATAAAAACATATCATTTTCAAGAGAAGAAGCAATACCTATTTTAGAGTCTTTAAGTAATAAACGAAGCTCAATACATGTCATTTTTAAACTTAAAGTAGTATTTTTTGTTAACAAGTATATCTTGAATATGATTAGGACATTTTTTTGCAATACTTATAGGCTAGCTTTAGTTCCGCGTCTAAGTGAATGGAATTCTTAAACTCAGCTAATCTCCGTTGACGCATAGGAAATTGTTTTACAGAATTAAATGACACTTAACATGTCATAGTCATCACATGCCTTATCTTTAAGATATGTTCTAGAAACAACATCTGCTAGAAGCATTTCAGTACATTTTAAATATATAATTTCGGATTGCCATTTCAGTAATTTTAACAAACTTTTTTGCAAATTGGTATAAATATTACATATTGTTTATTTAAAATGCTAATAAGAAGCTTATGATCAATTTGAATAATAATTTTTTCGCATACACAAAGTTATGATACTTTTGCATTGAAAAAACTATTTCAATCACCTCTTTTTGTATTTGAGCATAATTTTCCCCTGATTCAGTAAGTCTTCTGGAGGCATGGTATACTGGGTGATGAGAAGCCCCAAGCTATCCTTAGAATTATTACACTGAATAATAGATTTCTTTTGAAGAACTCAGTAAATCTTTTATTGGCCTGGAAGCATTTTTATGCCCAGCAAATATGTTAAATTCTACCTTGTCTTTTGTAAGGTTTTTTTAATGAAGAAGTTATGCAGAAACACTCGACATAAATTTAGGCACTTAACTATGTCTTTGAATTTTCTGGCACCCCCTTATCAGCAGGATTATCCATGCAAATAAATACTTTTATTTGCTGTATAATTATATTTAATTCTTTCTTTTTATATTATTTGCCTTACATCTTTAATTTCGTGGCCATTGAACTTCAATTTGTCTTTATTAAATTTAACATCAATGTTTTTACTCTCTCCAAGACTTTTTCTAACTTTATATCATGATAGTACTCATTTCTCCCAGCAATTATTACATCATCAAAATTAATTTCTGCATTTTCTATGTAATCAAACAATTTTAAATTTCCTGTTTTAAATACATGAAGGTCTGATGTATTTACAGCCATGCATATAAATTTATACAAGAAAATGGAGTATTAAAATACATAGATCTGCAATTTGCTTATCTAAAAGCACTAGTTAAAATCCACCCTTTAAGAGAAAAGAGGAAAAAGAAATCTGAACCGTAGATCCAAGCTGTATGTTTGTTGAATTGTTTTCCTACGGATGGCCAAAACCCATCTGGTATTCAATCCTTTTGTAGCAGCTTCCCATTATTTTTAATTTTACAAGGATAATGGTTATTTCTATGTTTCACATTTAAGTTGCTTTATTGACTTTAAATAAAAAAAAATCAGCAAGATTCTAAATAGTCGCTCAAGAACAGAAAATACCTCTTTCAAATCTAATTTATTAACTAACACAACTAACTCTTCTGCTGTAGGGACAATTTGGATGTGCCTATTTATTGCCGTATTCAAATTTCTGTAGTTTAAACAAATTTGCAAACTCATATCAGATTTCTCAACAATCAGTAGTCTGTCAGGAGTCAGGAGTCTAAGTCTGTAGATTTGTTTATTTTTCCTAAAACACTCTTAGACTCCAAGTTATCCAAAGTATATTTGAAGTTTTTTGTACGTGAAAGAGAACCAACTTAGAAAGGTCTATTATTGATTAACATTAGAGCTTAGCTCAGTATGGAATGGATCTTCAAGAAATTTACTTATCCCTTAAATATTTCGCTATTGTTATTATCACTTGATATTTAGACTTTAACTTAATCTGATGTACCTTTTTTATTTACTTGAGCTTCTGGGGTGCTTCTAAACCTAGAATTGGCTTAGATGATAAATTAATAATTATAAAATTTAATTAAGTATCATTGTAATTATTCACAGATCATTTCAAAATTAACTTACTTTAAGATCTTAGTTTAAAATTACGAGATGAAACTAATATTATATTAAATTACTTAACTTTTTAGTAATATTCAAATGCATATTTTTATAGACTGGCAAGGGCAACATTTGTTTCTTCTCCTGTGACAAGTTTAAGCTCAGTTTCATTTTCTCTATTAGATTTTTTTACCACATATTATCAAATGAATCTACAGTATTCACACTATCAATATATTATTTCAGGTTTTTAGTTGAATTTTCTAATAGATTTCCCTTTTTTTTATTTAATTTGATCTGTAATTTTACATACTGCTACGAGTAGCCTTTTAGTTTTGCATTTAGTACACAGTTTCTAAATGCTGGAGAGTTTTGTTATAATTGATCGCTACCACATTTCCGGCACTTCGAAATGTTACTGTTTTGATTTTGTTTTATTTTAGATTATTTTATTCTATACTTCTATACTGCATAGACCTTTGCTACGGCTGGATTCACAGTCTGTAACTGTTTTTTGTTGATTTCTGCTACAATGAGAAAACCTACTACCTTCATCAGTGTTAAAATAGCTTCCCGTAACAATATATCTGAAAGCAATATATACATCTTTATTCTAAATAATATATTCTATTCATGCAGTTCTACGAATATTTTGATGGACAGTTGTATACAGCTTATTTTCTTCTGTAATGTACCTAAAGCTCTCTGAAACCTCTGTTGTGATATCTTGTTGCATATAGTTATATATTGTAATTTTTGTTTTTCATCCATCACGTATTTTCTTTGTTTATCTTCTTCTGACATCATTTCTACACATCACTGATTTTAACACTTTCTAACATATTTAAACAGTGTTTACGACTTCATTCTCTCTGTTCTGTATCTTCAGATCCACTTCCGTCTGGCAACGCTCAAACTTTCTAAAACATATATCCAATGCCCTGAAATTGATATACAGGGTAAGTGCTGAGTAAAAAAAATGCACTGATTACAAATAACAATAATTTCGTTGTAAATAATTATCGAAAGAAGCGGTTTAAATGCAGTACAGAAACTAAAAAACTTATTCCCATGATTCATACTGGATATTTTAGTTCATTTTTATCATACAACAAGTAAGAAAAATCCTGCATTAAATGTAGATTATGAAACACTTTCTACTCTTCCTGAAATATTTAACAAAACTTTGTTATTAGGGAAATGATGTGTTACCGTCCACAGCAAATATGTCTTCCAATACTTTTGAGTAGTTCTGTAATTGATCTGTAAGTTCATATATATACTATATAACGGAAAAATTAACTTTAGCAAGAAAATGCTTAACAGGTTAAAGTTTATCGTTCATCAATTTATGCTAATTGATGGAAACAAACTTGAATACTTTTTTTCAATCCTGCAGTTTATATAGTACCTTATTTACACGCCACTATTTAGCAAAGATTTAATTCAAACTAAAACACTCTTAAAACTAATGAAATCACATTTCTAGAAATTATCAATCATAGACGATCATGTATATATTTCTGTGCGTGGTATATCATTTTATCGATATTATACAAACATTATTTAGCAATCTGAATGAAGTTCAACGTAAAAATGCATAACTTATTTAAAACCCACATTTAAGTAACTTACGCTCGTACTCAGTAACCCATGTGAATTTTTTTGTGTAGCCCTGTATATCAACTATACTATTTATACACATCATAAACTATGCATAAATATACACTGATGTCCAAAATTTAAGCATAATTGGTAATTAAGTAATTATTTTTAAGTAATGAAAGAAATATGAATCAGAATGTGCTGAAACTCCAGGTGTGTAAACAAAATAGTACGCGTCACATATTTTCGCCAAGAGTTTTCCCCGAAATCGAACAGGGGACCGTCAACAAATTGAAAAAGAACGAAGATCTTTTGGATAACCCTGTCAAAACTAATGTAGCAAAAGCGTTCAAACTGCACATTATGATTAATTGGCTTATTGTAATGTACTGTGTTAATTTTTTCAAGGATAGCATGTATACTCGTAGAGAAATTAAGGTTTTTATAAAAACAGTCCTAAGTTTTTTTGCTTATAATTTGCAGAGTTCTTAATATAAAATAGTGTCCTTTTTTGAAAAAATGACAAACATCATTGTACACAATACCCTGTCATCAGAATTAAAAAATAATAAAAATTGTATGACAAATGAGCAGGTTTATTAAATAATTTTTTACTGCGCATGCATGAACGCTATTAAAATTTCCTTTGCATATTATGTTAGTTAAATGTATAGAGCAACTTTTGTGAAAGTCTCAAAAACATAACTTAAAAATTCTGAAAATTATCGTTGATAGAATGAGATTAAAATCCTTTATTCCCTAAATGAAGCAAAAAGATGAGGGGCTGTATCCATATTCCATTGTTTAGTGCCTACACAATATTGCACGTACAACTATATTTAGGTAAAACCCCTGATTTTTTTGCTTCCTTTAGGAATAACGGATTTTGAGTTGATTCTATAGGCTCCCATTTTCAGAATTTTCAAGCTATGTTTTTGAAACTTTTACAGAAGTTGCTCTATACATTTAGCTAACACAATATGCAAATGACATTTTGATATCGTTGACGCATGCGCAATGAAAAATTATTTACTAAACATACTCATTTTTCATACAATATTTATTATTTTTAAATTCTGATGACAGGGTATTGTGTACAATATTGTTTGTCATATTTTCAGAAAAGAACATTATTTTATAATAAGAACTCTGCAAATTATAAGCAAAAAAACCTGGAAAAATTTAGGACTGTTTTTATAAAAACCTTAATTTCTCTACGAGTATACATGCTATCCTTGTAAAAATTAACACAGTACATTACAATAAGCCAATTAATCATAATGTGCAGTTTGAACGTATTTGCTACATTAGTTTTGACAGGGTTATCCAAAAGATCTTCGTTCTTTTTCAATTTGTTGACGGTCCCCTGTTCGATTTCGAGGAAAACTCTTCGCGAAAATATGTGACGCGTACTATTTTGTATACACACCTGGAGTTTCAGCACATTCCGATTCATATTGCTTTCATTACTTAAAAATAATTACTTAATTACCAATTATGCTTAAATTTTGGACACCAGTGTAGTGAAACTTAAAATCGCATATCATAATTAAAAACGCATTTAATGCCATCGTCACTAATATACATTACTTCGGATAGAGTATACTATTTCAAATATTTTGTGTGTCCATGTAAATGCTATGCACTTCGTATTATACATGAAATAACTTATAGTAAGTCACAGCGACATATACCAATTTTATTATACATGAAATAGCTTAATATAATTAAAATATGCTGCAAACAAATCCCCCCCCCATACACTGTAAAAAAACGACGTTCCTTAACACTAGAACAGCCGGGTATTTCACTCAAACTTTATAAAAAGTGTTTCTCACCAGAATTTTAATTTTAAAGCATTTAACTTATACAATTAGTCTATTTTTCTGCTGCTTACATTTAACAAAACTTACGAAGAAAATTCTGATTCGAATCGAGTATTATCAACCTGACAGGGGTCATTTTAACCCCTAATGGCGGTTCTAGTGTTAATCCACAAAAAAGTACTATAATCAAGAACAAAATTATACAATAACCTCCTCCGACTCACCGAAGATTCCGAAAGGCGTTCTTTTTCCTTTAAAAGCCTCAGAAAGCTATTTCTTAATAAAATACAACTGAAAATGTTTACTTGAGAATTTATAGAATCCGAAAACCAATTTTCCAACTAAAAAAACTGATTTATGTATTGTAAAAGCTACTAAAAAACAGTTTTGAATATTATGGACAGTTAATAAAAAATTAAATTTGTAAATTCTTTTTTAAATTTCAAAAATAAATTGTTATCTTACGTTTCTAAAGATATAGGAACACGTTTTGCAATTTTTGATGTCTCGGAAGAGGTTATTATATATTTGCGTTTTTGATTATAGTACAATTTTATATATTATGAAACATTTGAATTTTTTACAGTGTATCATTATGTAACGGAATTCCTTTGTATGGTCCTGTAAATGAATAATGACTATTTTTTTCACCGCATACTGTACAGAATACATATTTTAGTGTGCTTCGTAAATGAATATCAATTTTATTATGTTTGAAACGGTGTAACATTTTTAAAATTACTTTGAAACTATTTTTTTTTCATTGGCCATAATGTAAAGGAATACTTTTGACTGTCCTGAAAATAAACGAAATACAGTAGAAACTTCAGTCGAAATTGAGTTCGTGTTAGAGTAAACTCAATATCTTCCAAAAGTTTCAGGCCGATCCGAGTATATTTACAAGAGTTAGAACGCAGATAGACAAATATACAGACAGACGGACAGACAAACCTAAGTCATAAACACTTTTGAACTTTGCTGAAACGAATGACTCTTTGAGAGTACTTTATATTAGAATACGCGCTTTTAGACCCCAACTATGCGTGAACTGAAGTTAACCTGACATAATCCATGCACTGATATTAGCCTATCTACAAATGGTTTTAAGAAACTCAACCATGGTCCGCAGAGCTACTACAGTTTCGGAATAATAATCGTCATTTTATTTATTGTTAGTATTTCTTTCACTAAATGTATCGAATACCGCTATTCGAAAATAGTAGTTGCTAATCTGAGTACCTAGTTGAGTACTTCGAAATCACCGGTCTAAAAGAATATTATTTAGAATATCTAATTTTAAATGTACAACCTGAAGAAATTATCAGTGCGACTAAAAGGATGCATGACTAAATTGATGTGTATGCATTTTCATCAATGGATAATAATTACTTGATAAGCGTTTTCAGTTTTGTTGTGAATTTTCCTACAGAGTTGGAATTTAGTACACTGTCTGATGCGTATAAAAATCTACAGTGCATGTAAAGAGCACGGCAAAAGAATTGTTAATAAATTGTAAGTCAATAATTGTTCAAGATCAATGGTAAATAGGGTTTCTTTTTTTAACTTGTTTATTTGGATATTTCATTTCATTGTATTTTTCTAATTACCGAAGGCGAAAATTTCCACCACTTTTCCACAAAGTATTTTTGCATTTAGATCGAAAAGATGCATCACAGACAATCACCTCATCGAGTTCACGGCTGAAATTCCAGAATCAGTTAGATCTTGGCGAAAAAAATCTTATAAACTGATTTTAGCATTAACTCGTAAATTTATATTTGTGTTTTCCTGCACCTAAAAGTATAGAAACATGGAGAAATGGGAGCAGAAAAACAAAATGGTAAACCTATGAATCTAACGCTTTAACCCTTTATCTACCGACGGTACTTATAAGTACCATTAAAATAACTTATTATAAAATTCTTTTAATACGTCAGTTAATTGTAATACTGTTTAGAATGAGTTACAGATGCATTACTTTATCTTGTTCCAAAAGCATGATTGGTAACACAAAACAAATACAGGGTGTATCTAAACTACTGGGCAAAATTTTAAGGGGTGATAGTACACATCAAGGCAAATAACATTAAATAGGAAACTAAGGGTCCCAAACGTCTTCCGAAGGAGATAGGGTCCATTAAAGTTTAGGGTCCAAAGTTTGAAATGATTATAAAAAACGGAAAAATTGGTCGATTCGTTTGCGGTTTTCACGAAAACTATTCTTTATGACAGTATTGTCTTGAAAATAAATTATAAAGATAAATTTCAAAAAATGCCGATAGAGGGCGCTTTAGACTTTGGAGAAACGAACAAGTATTTTTAACCGTTATTTTTTGCATCTCATTAATTTTTTTTTTTTTGGAAGTTTATACATAAACTTAAATTTTGAGCTCAAAATCTGTGGTTAAGTAGCACAAACTGAACTGTGTTCAATAGGAGTGGGTAGGTTCAAATTTCAAATGATTATAAAAAACAGAATAATTGGTCAATTGATTTGCGGTTTTCACTAAAACTATTCTTCATGTCAGTATTATCTTGAAAATAAATTATAAACATAAATTTTAAAAAATGTCGATAGAGGGCGCTTTAGACTTTGGAGTAACGTACAACTATTTTTTACCATTATTTTTTGCATATCATTAAATTTTTTTGTAGCTTAGACATAAACTTAAATTTTGTGCTGAAAATCTGAATCGTTGAGAGTCGTTAAGTAGCACTAACTGCACTGTGTTCAATGGGGGTGGGAAGGTTCAAATTTCAAATGATTATACAAAACGGAAAAATTCGTCGATTCGTTTGCGGTTTTCTCTAACACCATTCTTTATGTCAGTATTTCCAGGAAAATAAATTTTAAAGATAAATTTCAAAAAAGTCCGTTAGAGGGCGCCTTAAGCTTTAGATTAACCAACAACAATTTTTAACTATTATTTTTTGTATCTAATTAAATACTTGCAAAAGCTTAAACTTAAATTTTGAGCTCAAATTCTGAATCGTTGGCAGGGGTTAAGAAGCGCAAACTGAACTGTGTTCAGGAGTTGAAATGTTACCCTACCCACCCTACGAACATAGTTCAATTTTTCGCTACTTAATTACACACAACGATTCAGATTTTGAGCTCAAATATTAAGGGTAAGCTTTTAAAACATTTATTTTGATAAAAATAGTTGTTGGTTACTCTAAGGTTTAAGCCGCCCTCTAATGGAATTTTTTGAAATTTATCTTTAAAAATTTTTTTTCAAGGAAATAATGGCATACAGAATGGTTTTAGAGAAAACCGCAACCAATTTTTCCGTTTTTTATAATCATTTGAAATTTGAACCTCTCCACCCCCATTGAACACAAGTCAGTTTGCGCTACTTAACCACTCTCAATGATTCAGATTTTGAGCTCAAAATTTAAGTTTATGTCTAAACTTCTAAAAAAATTAATGAGACGCAAAAAATAACGGTAAAAAATAGTTGCTCATTACTCCAAAGTCTAAAGCTCCCTCTATCGGCATATTTTGAAATTTATCTTTATAATTTATTTTCAAGACAATACTGACATAAAGAATAGTTTTTGTGAAAACTGCAAACGAATAGACCAATTTTTCCGTTTTTTATAATCATTTCAAATTTTGGACCCTAAACATTGATGGCACCTATCTCATTTGGAAGACGTTTGTGACCCTTAGTTTGCCATTTAATATTATTTGTCTTGATGTGTACTATCACCCCTTAAAGTTTTGCCCAGTAGTTTAGATACACCCTGTATATTTTTAAAATGGTGATTTCTTTTGCTTTTGTATCTTTTCAGCTTTCTTGGCGCTGAGAAAGGGGAATTATTGATTTTTCAATGCGGAAATATTTCTATATTTATATTGTAAGAACATCATATTTGTACATTTTATAATTCTACAAAATACTAAGAAAATGATTAAAAATAAAAGATTTGAGTGGGGTTATAAAAATTGCACAAAATCCCTGTAAATTCAAATTTAATTAATCCTTCTAAAATCCTTTAAATATTTATTAAATGATTATGTAAATCTTTTAATTTAATTTAAACAACTTACGTAAAATGCTTTAGAATGTAAAATTTTCATGAATTCATAATGTGGTAGATCAGATAGATAGGTTAATGTGATAGATAGGTTTCATGGTTTTCGGCTGTTTTACCACAAGATATGACTTGCCAAACCGATTGCCTTTTAATATGCGAATCAAGTTTTAATTGATTCTGAAATATTAGTCGTGAACCCAAAGAGTTGACTGTCTGTCCTGCCCCCTCCCGGTCTAATTACTTATTACAGATATTCTTCATTTTAACAAGATGACAATAGATATTTAGAAAATTTACTAGAAAGTAAAATAATAGTAAGTACCCTTGAAGTAATTAAGTTATGTTTATCACATGAACAAATGAAGCTTTCAAACTTTATTCCGATAGTGTTGAAAACCGTTTCATAATTTATACATGAAGCATAATTTTTATTCTACTTCTCTCATTCTTTGAAAGGAATTCTTGGAAGGTATGATTCTTGGAAGGCATATTGCAATACTACTACTATCTTCAGCATGTGTCTGTGAGATACAAAACGTTTTAACTTCTTTTGCTCTATGACATACGCAGCGTATATCATGGTATTTTAGTCAATTTTAACAATGACGTAAGCAGCGTACGTTCAAAAGTTCAGATTATCACAAAACCTTGTGGTTCGTGGCATACTAGGGCAGTATGATAAGTACCTGGTCTCGGCCAGAGGTGGTGATACTAGAATTTTAAAAAATATTTATTTCGTAAAGCTGACCTTTCATATCAAATATAGCAATTTGCCAAGTCACTAAATGGTTTATAACAGATGTAAATTTTCCAAATGGGTGAAAAAAGTCCGGGCCAGGATTCGAACCAGGGTTATACTGACTGAAACCGCCAATGCTCTTTCAACTGAGCCATCCTGGAAAAATACTGGAGGATTATTTCACCCAAATAACCTTAACGATCACATAATCTGGTCTGATATTTTGGAACAGCTCAATAGAATAAATCAAAGGTCAACATCTGGAACTGAAAAAACGCTGAATACGAAATTATATCAGATTATTCTATAACACGAATAATTATACGACACGAATAATAATTCCTGTTATAAATTAATTTGACTAAGTTGTTTAGTTTGTGAATGGAAGCTATTTGAATAGAGCAACTTTAGTAACATTTCAAAAATGGGGAAAATTGAATATTGAGGCACTGATGAAAAACGTGTAAAACCTGTTTTGAAAAAGAAAACAATCTATGAAATTAAAGGGAAAGTCAAAAAAGTTTATGGGGACTCTGCATCTTCATTATCAACCGCAAAATATTGGATAGCTGAATTAAAACGAGGCCGTACAAAGTCTTTTGGATGAAGAACGTTAAAGTTGTTCATTTGAGGTTACGACATCAGAACTTATTGATAAAATCCACGATATTTTGATAAACGATTGGAGAGTTAAAGTGAAAGACATTGCTGAGACTGTGGGCATCTCATTTAAATGGGTATAAAATATTTTAACAACTTATTTGGATATGGAAAAGCTTTCTGCAAATGCTCCCTATTGACATTAAACACACTCATGTGTCGATTTCAAATAAATGTTTAGAGAAGTTAAAGCGAAATCCAAATGATTTTTGGTACCGATTATTAACATGAATTCATCATTCCGGGTGTCCCAAAAATGACTGATGGATTTTAAAATTCAATAACTTGCAAACGGTGACAGCTATTTAAAATATTTTTGCAGAAAGGTTATGTATAATGTCAGGAGTTTTTTTTACCGTAATTTTTTATTTTAATTCGAATTTCAAACAATAGGTGGCGCTGACGGCGATTGAAGGCCATGTGATTAGTGCTGAATGAAGCGTCGACTTGGCCTTCAATCGCCGTCAGCGCCACCTATTGTTTGAAATTCGAACTAAAATAAAAAATTACGGTAAAAAAAACTCCTGACATTATACATAACTCTTCTGCAATTTTTTTTTAAACAGCTGTCACCGTTTGCAAGTTATTGAATTTTAAAATCCATCAATCATTTTTGGGACACCCGGTAGTATACCAGAAATTAAAGAAAAGTTGAAGCAGTGAGTTTCTGCCAATCTGTGCCAAAAATGCTAAGACGACGTCATCTACAAATAAAGTAATGGCTACAGTGTTTTGGGATGCATTCAACATAATCCTCGTCCATTACTTTGAAAAAGGCATAATTATCAATGAAGAATATTCTCAACTTACTGGATCGTTTCAACGATTTTGTGAAAGAAAAACGTACGCATCTGGTGAAGAAAGAAATTCTCTTTCATCAGGACAATGCTCGCATGAACAGTGTTATCGCTTTGGCAAAATTCTATGAATTAGGATATGAACTGCTTCTGCATTTATTATATTAGCAAGATTTAGTCTTTTGCAATTATTTTATGTTTCAAAATTTGAAAAAAATAGCTCTGCAGAAAAAAAAATTGGCTTTAACGATGAGGCTATTGCTGAAACATCCACCTATTTTGAAGGGTTGGCGAAATCGTATTTTTAAAGGAGATTTAAAAAATAGATAAACGTTGGGTTGAGAGAATCGAACTGAAAAAGGATTATGTTGAGCAATAACGCAAATTTTTGACACAAAAATGCGTTTTTCTTGTCATGGCCAGGTACTTATCATACAGCCCTCGTACATCTGCTAAAAGCGCTTGAACGTAAGATGTTGAGATTGTACTGGAAATTTTTAGTTTATGAATTTCATTAGTTTTCATGATGACAAGAAATGATGGCACTCTTATTTAGAATAGATTTACATCTCTTAATTATCCTTCTTGTTTTACCAATGATGGAAATCACATTTTTGTAGGTTATGTTTTGATCACTTAAAATCATAATGTTTATTATGAATCTGGTTTTGTGGATTTAAGTTTTACTATACGTATTTATTAAATTACACATTAGTAAAAATAATCAGTTTGAAAATATTTTTACATATATCAGCTACGCATGACTTTTTGAATATGAGTGTATTACTTAGAAAATGCAGATATGGGAAATTGTACACAGCAATTAAAAAATGAATTATTTTCAAAGTTTAAAAATATCTTTTACTGCAATTTTTTTACATAATAGTTAATAAAGAATGAATATATTTATTTATCAATCATGAAATTGTTTTAATAATTTTATTGTGTTTTTTTTTTCAGAAATTAGATCTTAATAAAGACGGGGTGGTTACGATTGAAGAATTCTTGGATTCTTGTCAAAGAGTAAGTCTTTACAACGATTTAATTCATCTCACTTCAACTACATAAAATGACTATATACGTTACCATTTAAAGCTTAGTTGATACAACTATTAGCCTTATTTCAAGATGTATTTTTTTCTGAGGTTTCATTGCAAAATTTTACAGACAACTCAAACTAATGTTCTGATCTACATGACTATAACAGTAAGATTCACCTTGTTATCTTCAGTAATATTTTTTCAAGAGCAGAATATGGTTCTAATTAATTAAAATTTATTAATAAAATAAGCTTTTTAAGAAAAAAATATCAACCGACTTCAAAAAAGCGCTAAAAAGAATTAAATAATTCTTTAAAATTCTCTAATGAAAAAACGTTATCCAATAAGCACACATCGGATATCAGGTACCGGCATAAAAAACGGTTAAATTTAATATGTATAATTTAATATCCACCAAACATAGATTTTAGAGATAATATTATTTTACAAGAGATGAATTGACATATTTATGATTTATTTTATGAATATATACATATAAAAAGTAATGAATTACTTTTTGAAGTTGGTGCCAAACAATCACAATCGATAATGATTATCCCCATTTTAATTATGGTTCTAGGCATAATTTAGCTACAATTCTTAATATACATCAAATAGTTTGGCACCAACTTCAAAAAGTAATTCATTACTTTTTATATGTATATATTCATAAAATAAATCATAAATATGTCAATTCATCTCTTGTAAAATAATATTATCTCTAAAATCTATGTTTGGTGGATATTAAATTATACATATTAAATTTAACCGTTTTTTATGCCGGTACCTGATATCCGATGTGTGCTTATTGGATAACGTTTTTTCATTAGAGAATTTTAAAGAATTATTTAATTCTTTTTAGCGCTTTTTTGAAGTCGGTTGATATTTTTTTCTTAAAAAGCTTATTTTATTTCCTACTTTTTAGTTACGCATACCGTAATATATAATTATGTGTACTGGCACACGATAGCTCTTTGCAATGCATTACTAATGTACGCACTTTGCTAAGTTCTGATGTATTCAGTTTACTTGTCACTGTTTGATTGTCAACTTTTCTGAAACCACTTACAATATCGGTTAGTATCGTTGTGAATCTTAAGAATTTCTTTGTATGGTAACTTTTTCAGACGAGATCTTCCACTTCGAAAAGCTACCGCATTTATGAAATTTTAGTCTGCATCGAATCCTACGGTCATCGAAAGTGGGTATCAAAAGGTGACAATCCATCAAGTAAAGTTCCTTACACATAAGAGCGCGACATAGTGCTTCCATATATGAGCACGCAGCAAAATGACTTCATATATTAATGTATAGTAAAATGCTTTTCTAGTGTAGTCAGTCAAAAGTACTCCCCCTTCACTCAGAAAAAGTAAAAAGAAAGATTTTAGCAAAAATCGCACTATGCTTCAATCGATAAACAGCAACAATCTAATACATATACAGGCAGTAATGGCTCGGAAATGAGCAGTGGCGATTCGACGAGGAATCTGAAACTCATAACCAATACCTGGCTGCCTCTATAAGAGAGTGACAGCATTTAATTCCCAAATATTTCTTTTACAGACGCTTTTGTCCGAACTACACTGTTAAAAATTTGAAACTTTTGCTGTACACTTTTAAAAATCTGCTGCATTTTTTTGCTACGCACTCCAGCGCTTGTATAGAAAACGGTTACTTGACTGTATTAAGGAGCATTCTCATAGGTCGCAGTAGAGACATTATATACAAGCGGCGGAGTGCGTTGCAACAAAATGCAGCAGATTTTTAAAAGTGTATTATCACTTCACCGCTTATATAGAAAACGATTAGTTAAATGCATTATGAAGAATTCTCATTGATAAAAATAAAGATATTCTATAAAAGCGATGGAGTGACGATGCAGCAAAAGTTGCAAATTTTTAACAGTGCATTGCATTGCCAGGCATTTTTTATTATGGAATTTGATGATGATTTCCTGGAAGAATTCGATTGTACTCGTATGAGAAGTTAACAAGATTGACGAAAATTGCCCGCTCAACAAGATGCTTGGTGACTCGTTTTTGTCCAGAATCGTTTCAACCAATTATATACTGTGCTACATGTGTCGTCATATTCATATCGAGGAATCCTACACTGTAAAAAATTTGCCACTTTTGCTATATCATCACTCTATTGCTTTTATAGAAAACAATTACTTCACCCAATTACGAAGCATTCTCATGGGTCAAAAGAGAGATATTCTACAAAAGCAGGGGAGTGACGATGCAGCAAAAGGGTCACATTTTTTACAGTGACACTGTAATCAGAAATGAGCGGTGGCGTATTCGAGGAGGAATCAAACTCATTACCTATACCTGGCTGCCTCTATAAGAGAGTGACAGCATTTTATTCCCAAATATTTCTTTTACAGACGCTTTTGTCCCCATTACACCACAAAAACTTTGAGCCTTTTGCTGCATCATCAGTCCACCGCTTTTATAGAAAACGATTACTTTACTGTGTTATGGAGCATTCTTATTGGTCATAAAAGACATATTCTATAAAAGCTGTGGTGTGACGCTGCAGCAAATGGGTCAAATTTTTAACAATGTATCACGGAGCATTCTCATGGGTCAAAGGAGAGATATTCTATAAAAGCGGGGGAGTGACGATACAACAAAAGGATCAAAATTTTTACAGTGTACACTGTAAAAAAAATTGGCCCTTTTGCTGCATCGTCAATCCACCGCTTTTATAGAATACGATTACTTCAGCCTATCGTGGAGAATTCTCATGGGTCAAGAGAGAGATATTCTATAAAAACGGGGGAGTGATTATGCAGCAAAAGGGTCAATTTTTTTTATAGTGTACACTGTTAATAAATGTGAACCTTGTCCAGTTAGGATTTCACACTTTGAAAAGATCGTGTGTCTATGTAAGTGTAATTTAAAAACATGAAAAATGAACGTTTCTAATTGGTCGATTGGTTCGAAAGGATATTGAATTTTAATGTTTTAATTTTTTAAAAAGTTCTAATCAACAGATTTTTATGAAATTTGAATGGGACCACATGGGCCCCATACGCTTTCAAACAAAAAAAGAATTATCAAAATCGGTTCATATTTACGAAAATTATGCGTGAACAACAAATACATACAGGTCGAAATCATAACCTCCTCCTTGAAGTCGGTTAAAAATGTATTTCACTTTCACTGTGGCTTTAAAACATTTTGGTAATTACATTGATACTTTTAGAGAATTTTTAAGTTTTTGAAAATTTGTTTTCCTTGTTCATGACTTGTAAACCCAACATCAATCGTTTAAATAATAAACTAACCTGCACGAAATGTGCAAGACACATTTAAAATTTAATTGTGTCAGAAATACTACATGGGTCATTCCACATCAAATCAGGCAGTAAAATATCAATATGTAACCCACCATCACAGATTTTAATGAAACTGCGTATGTTTTTTTTATTATTCAGATACGATCACCAGCATTTTTTTTTACTCATTGGCAGAATTGCTTCCGAGAAAAAAATTATCAAAATTTTGAAAAACTACTCGGTTTTCAAATGTAGCATCTCATAATTATATTGCAATATCTATTTCACAAATTACCTTCCAATAATTCATGCATAATAAATAGGGTATGCAGCTTATGAAAAAAACTACTGTTATGCTTATAACATTTTAAGTTTATCTTAAAAATTTTTGAAAATTTGAAATCGCGAATTTTTTATGAAAAATGGTGAATTAACAAAAAAAGCATTATCACAAAACGTGCAATTTCTATTAAATTTATTTTTGCTGGGAATTATACTTAAAAGTGTCCTTTACTTGATTATGAAATCAAAATAGTGAGAGTTTGGATGTTTTTAGCAATATTTCTTATTTAAGAATATTTTGAGAGACATTCCAAATCAAATCAAATGAAATCATTGCATGCTATTTCTCTTAAACCACTGTCAGAGACTGAATATTTTTTTTTACTTAAAATTGTACATGATACTATATTATCATGAATTTTTGTGATGAATGAATGAAGATTTGAAATGAAAATTGGGGAATTTTGGTTAGTTTTAGTAATGTTTATATCATAGTTAAAATTATCAATATTTTCAGATTAAAAATATATTGAAAGCAAGATCGCTGGAAAAATTTTATTTATACGTTTATTTTATTCTTCCTTTTGTCTTTTTTGTTCGTTTCTTATGCAAAAAATAGAACAAATAGTGTTTTTAGTAAGACTACGGCTATTTTCTAGAAAACAGCATTTATCCCTTTCCAAAGAAAGGGATAAATCATTTGCTCCTCAACGTTCAATAGAAATTTTCAAAATGACTCTCCTAATCTTTAAACATATCTTTGCATTACTTTAAGCTGCTGGTTAAAAGAAATACCAGTTTTCATTCTTTTGAACAATGTTATGAGATATTGTGCTTCAAAAATATGAAAAATTCCTACAATTGATTATATTTACACCCTATAAATAACTCATATCTAAAAAACTCTTTTAAACTAAATAAGATGTAGTTTTGTCATTTTATTTTGTTTTAATGTTATTTAATTGGATTTATTGCATCTGAATGCTGATAGATGAATTTCTAATATATATTTATATATAACCCGATACCAAACAAATTATCTAAAAGCTATTTATTTATATATAATAAAGCATATTTATTGTTTAGACACAGAATATATTTGCTAAACTTTATGTTGTTATGTCAACAAAATCTAAAAACTAAGAAAATTATCTGACAGTGTGCTGGGAAAATTTCACATGATAGCAGTGATAATGATAATGGTAACAAATTGTTGTAACAGTTTTACTTAATTGCGTACATGCTTATATTTTAATATAAAAAAAACCCTTTTAAACTAAATAAGATGTAGTTTTGTCATTTGTTTTAATGTTATTTAATTTGCATCTTAATGCTGATAGATGAATTTGTAATACATATTTATGTGTAACCCGATTCCAAATAAATTATTTGAAAGCTATTTATTTATGTTTAATAAAGTATATACAGTAGACTCCCTCAAATCCGCACTCCTAAAATCCGCAACTCTCTAAAATCCGCACTTAATTTACAGATGTAAACAATTAAACATTCAGTTCAGATGTAGGTGCAAAATTTGACTTTTTTAGTTTTATATCAATTCCATAAATTTTTTAACTTGTAATTTTTGCTAAAGTTATTGAATTCATGTTTTTACATGAAGAAAAAATAATTTATTTCTGAAAAAATCAAGATATTGCTGATATCATTGGTAATCGCAATCTTATCAAATATATTTATGTATTAATCAAGCATTTTTAGTTATTAAGTCTGTCTAAACCTGAAATAAAGCTTCGATATTTTATGATCCTAAGGTGAATTAGTAATGTACCTTCATGAGGCAAGTTTCATGGAATAATTTAGGAAAAATATATTTCATCTTTATAATGAATATTTAATTATACATTATTGATTATTAACTTGACCTTTACTTTTAGTATTTTAATCATTTTAAAAATTATCTAAATTTTTATTATTTTAATTTATTCCTTCATTTTAATATTTTAGTATATTGCAAGCATTCATTATACTTTTGATTTAATTTTTAATTACATTCACATTACTTTAAAAAATCTAAACAAAGCAATGACCAGAAATCCGCAAAATTCTAAAATCCGCACAACCTCTGGTCCCAAGCTGTGCGGATTTAAGGGAGTCTACTGTATATTGTTTATACACTTACGCACAATATATTTGCTAAGTTTTATGTTGTTGTGTCAACAAAATCTAAAAACTAAGAAACTTATCTGACAGTGTGTTGGGAAATTTTCATAATGGTAATTGTAACAAATTTCTATAACAGTTTTACTTAATTGCGTACATGTTTATATTTTACTAGAGTACCGTAATTTCCGGCGTATAATCCGCGGATTAAACAATCATTTTTCGTCCCAGAAATTTCTGAAAAAGAAATGTAACTTCTTAGATCGCCGTAAATATTTTTCTTCAATCACTAAATAAGATTTCTGGGTCCAAAAAGAATTGTTTGATCCGCGGATTATACGCCGGAAATTACGGTACAGGTGAAAATTTCATAAAGGCATGCCTATCTCAACAACATCTCAGTAAATCACTACAGCTGATTTTATTCTTATTGAACTTTCAGTTTTGATGGCGGGTGGTCATGAACTAATAGTTTTATTAGAAGTGCCATTTCAGCCAGCATATTAAATGCACTGTTTTTTATTTCGTTTCATTGACTTGACGAGTAACCCACTTTTAAAATGACCATTAAATATAATATGAATTAAAAGTTGATTTTTAAAATCATTACGTTGTTCAATTATTTTTATGGTCTTAAGGTAATAGATTGTTATTAAGATACCGGGTATCCCAAAAATGACTGATGGATTTTAAAATTCAATAACTTGCAAACGGTGACAGCTATTTAAAAATTTTTTGCAGGAGGGTTATGTATAATGTCAGAAGTTTTTTTACCGTAATTTTTTATTTTAGTTCGTATCTCAAACAATAGGTGGCGCTGACGCCGCTTGAAGGCCAGGTGATTAGTACTGAGTGAAGCGTCGACCTCATCTACAAATCAAGTTTATTACAAACTTTTTCATGCTTCGAAATAATATGATTTTTCCATTACTCAAACTAATAGATAGTTAATAAAAATTTTAATTTTCGCAAATGTAAGATCTTGTACATCGAAAATAAAATAATAGTTTACCAAGTAGGCTTTAAAAATCAAAGATTTATTCAAAGTAATTGAAAAATTTATAAAGGTTTTAAATATTTTTGCATATGCTTAAAAAATAAATTAATAATAATAAATAAATAATTGTCAAATAAATTGATTTAATATAGCTATTCTCTGTGATGAAAATCCCTAAACATCAAATATATAAAAAATATTCTTGTAGTTATGTTATAAAAATCATTTTTGCAAGTATTCAGACACTAAAATGCCTTTCGAGGACTTTCTGATTAAAACTAACTATTAGTTATTTATACAAATTCATTTTTTAGCAAGAGTAGTATTAAACTATATCTTAATCACTACAGTATATCTTACCATGAAAAGCTTCAATATTTATGGTTAAAACATTTATTTTATCATCATTTTGTTAAAATAACTCAAATTTCACACTTTTTTTATTTTATAATAATTTAAAAGATAATTTTAAAAATAAGTAATAGCACCCTGCCCTCAGTTAATGACAACTTTTAGTTAACATGTTATTTTTCACAAAATTCTTGATTTTAAAAAAATAACAAAATTATAGATATACTTAATGCTTTAAACGTAACAAAAAACATGAACTAATAATAAGCATACATTTTTTGTCAAGCATAAATTATTTTAAACTTTTTTAGTGATTTCATATTGAAATTAATTCTTTTAACCCTTTCCGGCACGGGTGAAATTTGTTATTAAAATAAGAGATTATCGACTGACACCGGAATTCACAAACGAATTTTTTAGATATTTTGAAATCTTTAATTTAAGTTTTTATTGTAAAAACAACATTTTACTAAAATATTATTGGTGTCTATTGCAAGTTTGGAATTAAAATTAGGTATCCCAGACCGGGCACAGTGTGCCGAAAAAGGTTAATGGACTTTCTCTGAATATAGAATAGTCATTAAAAATTATTTAAGACAATTTTCCAAAATTTTTATATTATTTTTATCTTAAAAAATATTTTAGTCAGGTTCAAGATATTTAATGGTGATTATGTCTTCAAATCAGTAAAGAACATACTCAGTTTCGTTGAAATCTGTGACAGTAGCTTAGGGGAAACGGCATTCAATGACTCTGCTTGATTTGATTTGGAATGTCTCTCATTATATTTTTAAATACGAAATATTTAAAAATATATAATGTTATAAAAAGAACCCATCTCACTATTTTTTTTTCATAATCAAATAAAGTGCACTTTTAAGTATAATTTCCAGTCACCAAACATGTCACAGTAAATCTCAATGACACTTATTAATTACAGAGCAATCCAAATATATTAATGCAAGTTAGAAGTAGGACAGATAAACAGGCAAGAGGATAGACCGACAGACAAACAGAGTTCATAAACACTTCAACTATATGAAAAATGTTTAAAACGCATAATAGACTTTCAGAGACGGAAGCATGCGTGAACAGATTTGTACATCCCTGTATTTTACCTACTATTTTTATATACAAGTCACTATTTAGCTAAAATTTAATTAAGACAAAATCTTACTCACAACTAGTGAAACCACGCTTTTCTAGTTCTTTGCACGGCCTTGTGTATCATTTTTCAAACAAATCTTAGTATACTAAATATATTTAAGCGTAAAAATTTGCATAACGCATTTAAAAGCCACTTTTAAGCTATTTTCATTCTTACTCACTAAAACTTACGAATTCTTTTGAGAAGTTTTGTATTTATACTACAGCATTTTTACACACAATATACTATGCGAAAATTTAGTTCAACTTAAAATCTCATATCACAACTAAAAATGAACTGTAAATTTTATACTCTTTATTATAGAGGATTGAACTTGTTGTAAACCTCAGCAAGGTATATCAATTTCATTATATGTGAAATAATTTAACATTTGTCACAAAAAATGTTTTCCCCTATACCATTACGTAAGAAATTCCTTTGTGTGACTCTGTAACTGAATAATAAATATACACTTCATGGCTATTAATAGCCGGATGTTTTCAATATTACACATTTTGTCGAATATTTAAAGATATATTTGCCGGACTAGTGTGAAACTTCAGAAATATGAAGAATATATTCTACTTCATATTTATCAAAGGAAATTTGATCAAAAGGACGATTAGGATGTCAACAAAAAAATCAAAGAAAAATAGTAGTACTTGGATCACCCTGAAAAACAAAATGCATGAAATGATCAATGGCTATAGAGTACAAGTATATTGATATTGTATATGCATTCATTTGTGGAAAAATAGAACGTATATTCATAGAGATATATCATTTTTTCTGGAAAGATTTAAAAAAATATATTGCCTTTTTTTGTTTATATCTTACAGGGATTTTTACTAAGTTTAATGCCAATTTCAGAAAATTTGACAAAATGTAGTAGAAATAATATTGTGCAATTGGAATATAAATATATTAGATTTTTGATGAAACATGAGCAATTGTATGAAATATTTTTATCTATGCATGCGTGTTTTTCATGCGTGACAAACTTTTTTTCATGATTTGATCATCAACTCTATGGAGTAACTCATAATAACAAGCTAGTCAAACATTTCAGAAAGATATCAGCAAAATAGTTAGCGAAGTTTTAGTTGCTCTCTAAAAGCTGCTGAAAGATAAAGGATTTTCCACAAATGATCATTTTTTATTATTTGGCTTTAAGCAAGGGAATTGACTTTTACCGAATGTCAACAAATAGATTAAGAAGAAATGCTTAAATTTCAATAATTCTTTTTTCTTCTTGAATAGGCTCATTCTGTTGATTTCCCGACAAGAACTAAAGCATCAATTAAAAAATTAATGTTTAAAAAAATTTTAAACAGCAATTAATGGAAAACCCCTTACCATTTAGCTGTTTTTAGAGAACAACTAAAAATCAGCTCAGTCTATCACCGATTACTTTCTGAATTTTCACGATATTTGACAGGCTTTTTTTAGTCGTACCATAGAGTAGATTATTAAATCATAAAAAAAGGTATTTTTTATCATGTGCGCATGCGCAGATACAAATAAATATTTCATACAATTGCTCATATTTCATCAAATATTTGATAGATTTACATTCTAATTGCATTATATTATTTCTACTATATTTTGTTAAATTTTACGAAAATAGCATTAAATTTAGTAAAAAGCCCAGCATCATATAAATAAAAATATGCAAGAATTTCTTGAACTTTTCAAAAAATCGATGTCTTTATGAATATACTTTCTACTTCCACAAATGATACATCTTTGTACTCGTAATCTACAGCCATAGATTATTTCGCACATTTTACTTTACAGGGTGATCCCAAACATTATTATTATTATTATTATTATTATTATTATTATTTGGTTTGCCCCCTAATTGCCTTTCTGATCAAATCGCCGTAGATTAGATATGAAGTGGGACATATTCTTCATATTTCTGAGGTTCGAGATTAATCTAAACAAATATAGCTTTAAACATTCGACAAAATGTCTAATATTGAAAGTTTGCAGTTATTAATGGCCATATTTTACACCGAATATTATACAAATTATATATTTTAATGCACTTCATAAAAGCATATCAATATCATTAAGTTCGAAAGGGGGTAACATCATTACAATGCGCTTAAAACATTTTTTCCTACTGGCCATAATGTTACGTAATATTTTTTACTGTGACTGTAATTTAACTGTACATCCGACTTTCTTAAAATTTGAAATGACTTGTCAAAATTTTACAATTAAATGTTTAAAATTCCAAACCATTCAGTTGGGTAGTTTATGCTTTTTTTATAAGCGGATAGACAGACGGACGGACCAAGCGATGACTATAGGTGCTAAATATTCCTATAATTACAAACGCACCTGTAAGAATAAGACAATGGTCCGATCCCGATGTAAAAGGAAATATGCGCAAATATTTTCCTCGTGAAACTTCATCACTGCACACACTTGAGATATTGTCCGATATGGACCAATATAAGTTTTTCCCCCATAGATTTACAGAATATGAAATATTGATAAAATTATTGCATGTCTTCTGTTTTTCTAAAAAATGTAAATTCAAACACTAAATGCCGATTTTTTCAGAAATTCTAGAATCAAACACATAACATTGATCAACAACGGACAATATTGGCAATTTCGGTAACAAAATGTTTGTTTTTCGCCGATACACGCTGTTTTAAGTTAATATTGGGTTTTATTGGACCCCTATAGCTCTGCTACATTAAATCGTACGCAATCATTTTTTTTAATCTTAAAACGATTTATCTTCTATTTGTGCAGTGCAGTATTATAAAGAAGTAGGAATTTACGTACTAAAACACCACACTCAATAATGAAGTATTGAATCATGGAATGAAACATTGTATTTCAACATTCATATCTTACATTTTAACAGCATTTTACGTATGTATGCTTCAATTTTTAACGTTCTGTGTAGGAAACGCATGTATTTGCCTGCATTTTCTTGAAGTTATAATTCCATTCCACCCTAATTTTTTTATTTGTAAAAATTCTTTTAAGATTTTCTCTATATGTTAAACTTGTATTAAAAATTCATTACTCATCTCTACTACAAATTGTTCTAAAAGAAAGCAGTTTTGAAGCCTGTTAAGATGAGAAAATTATAATTATCAACTACTTCATTGATTGCTCAAGTAAACATATTATATAATTTCGTTAATTATAGAAAGTGACAATTCATATCTTACTGTTTTGTCGTTTTATTTAGTCAAATTAACAATACACGTTTAATGTAGAATAAAACGCTATCATCGTATATATATATATATATATATATATATATATATATATATATATAAGCTAGAATGTTTTCAATTGTCAATTTACATTGACTTTCTAGTTCTTGGTAAGAACAACAGAGGGAACCTGTCAGACACATTCCTCTCGGCTCATGAGCGTACTAAACAAAAATCCTGCTTTGATTAAAAGCCATGCTGCAGGGCGGATGGCATGTTAATAATGATAAATTACTGTGTTCTGCTGAAGCATCATATATAAGCTATCTTCACGGACATTGTTTGAAATGGAACTCTATGTTCACTAAAGATATGATATCAAAACAGCTCCAACTATGAGTAAATGAAATAAATTTTTTTTGCATAGTACTTTGATATAAACAAAATAATGAAAGATGGCAATTTAAAGAATATGCCAATTACCTGAATTAATCAAAAAGTAAATACAATTACAGTATCATGATTGTTGAATCCATAAAACTTTTCGAGTTAAAATCTATTTTCATGTATACAATATTTCATATCAGTATAAAATCTCTTTATTGCTTTGGTTGTTAAAAATAAATCGTAGTACACAATAAATTAAGATTCAAATTAATGTGTTGTTTTGTTATAGTATATTTAAGTATGTTAAAAGTTTTTTCCTGTTATTTTTCAGGATGAAAATATTACAAGAAACATGCAGGTATTCAACACTATTTTGTGATCCTTCAAAAACTCGAGATGTCGTTATCCAAAGAGTACTGCCATTACCTGAGAAGAACGAGGTGTTCCACAAGCTCTTTCTCAGCAAACATATGTGTACCACTGGGATCAACAAGTGACATCAAACTTGCATTCTTCCTCTGCGAGTCTATTTTTTTGCACATTCTGCAGTATTAGTTGCTGGGAAGATTATTTGGTTATACTTCAGGGATAACTCCCCTGCTTCAGACTTGTCTTGACCTCAATCCTATAGGAAGACTGCCGTGTGATAACAGTGTTCTATTAAAACCTAGGATTTGCGCAGAAATGAACAAAGTGCCAACTCTGGATGTTACTGGAAATGCTTGCACTGACATTTACTGTTATGCTATATAAATCGAAGTGCGAGGTTGAGAAATGTCACACACAATGGCTCTAAATTTATTTTACTTGCGATTCTTTCTCTAATTTGAGGTAAAGTGAATGTATGAGTGTGTTTCCATCTCGAAAAATGAGTTACTTTTTTGACATTTCGCATCCTCTATTCCTTGTCCTACAAGTTCTTCTAGAGGTGAATTCGTAAGCATATGAGGATACAGTTAACGCATGTGCCTAAATCTGTATTGGTGCAATGCATTATTATTTTGAATGCCTTTTTATAGAAAGGGAAATGAAATTATTAGCAGCCATGGTGACACATTTCTTTACATAGTCACAATCAATGATAAGCTTTAGGCCATAAAAATAACAAAAGGGATGATGCGTTTTTGTTTGAATAATAAAAAGCAAATTTTGCTTAATACTTTAGGTGCCTTACAGTGAAGCACATGAGACTATGAAGTGTTTGATTTATTAATTAACTGATGAAATTTTTCCTCGATGCGAAACGAAACACTTTCAGGTTATTTTTTTAACTCCTCGTTTAATTTCTTCAAACATCAGGAAATCGGAAAGGATCGTATCACAATTTTTTGCAGTTCAAGTGTACATTATACTAACTTACATTTTTTATTTAACTTGTCATTTTTCACTTTGAGTCAGATAACTTTTGAATGAAGACACTGATTCATCAAACTTAGCAAAAAGAATCATATTTTTATATAGAAGAAAATGTCAGTTTCCGGATCAGTCAATGAATCTTAGGGCAGGAGTTTAAAGTACTTTTCTCGTATATAAATGAATTTGTTCGAATTAAAAGAAGCTAGAAACATTGCTTACTCATTAAACTTCTCATGAAATGATTACACAGGGGGAGGTAAGGGGAGGTAAATTTATCTATTGTAGTCACATAATTTCATAATAAGTAAAAAACATATACATTACGTTACAGGCGTGCGGATTTTCTACGCCTGATCAAAATTATTATCCCCAATTATTTTCGATTTAGATGAAAATAAATAATACTTTAGAGGTTATTACTAAGTTATTTTGATTATTTTCTTGAAAATTTTACATTTAAAAAGCAAATTGTAGATTATTTTTATGTTTTTAGTAATGGTAAAAACTGTTTGTAAATTACAAACGTTCAAAATTAAACACTGTTTTGCAATTTCACTAAAAAAAATTAATTTTTTCATTAATATTGATTCTTAATGAAAACGTTTAAGCAAAAATATAATGCATTTTACATTTTGTTACATCTTACCACTTTATAAAAAAGAGGAGTGCAAGTGTCAAAGCAAAGTTATCTGACGTTTTAAAACTAATTATAATTTTATTTTAAGATTGAGGGACTAAGAGCAAGCAGTTCTACAGCAGGGAAACAGGTCTTATTTTTTGCGCCATGACCTTTCAATAAACTCCATTGAAATTCTTATCAAAAATTACAGGCAATGTAATACTCATGTTTATAGAAATTTCTAAGCAAAACATTTGCTTATTTTCCCATCTATTGCAATGAAACAGCGCCAAAAGTTAGCAAAAATAGCAAAATCTTCCTAACGAATTTTTACTGAGTTAATGTTGTTACGAAAGTCAATAACAGTTTAATAAATTTAAAAGTAGGTTCCTAATAATTTTTTTAAGAAATAGAAATTTGCTTTTCGTCTAACCTATAGATACAGAATGTTAAAGGCGAGAAAGTGGTGAACAACACAGGAAAAGTATTCTGGTATCTTCATTAAGCAAAATAGTAAGCATTTCACGCAGAAAAAATAAAGAGGTAATACAAAGAAAAATTACTTCAGTGAACACCTCTGAATTGTCAGTGAGATAAACTTAAGAAGTTTTAACTTATTCTTATATCAAAGCAATTCAAGCCACGATTGTCATTGATGAATTATTCAATTATATTAATCGTCAACTATAAAAACATTAGTAATGAAATTTCAAAAATAAAGCCTGATGTATTATGAAATATCTGTAATGAAAAAGAATTTTCCTGTTTAAGTCAATAAAAACTGAAAATTTTGTTTGAAGGAACGCTAGAATATAAATTGTTTTAGTACCTCTCTAATATAAATAAGAATAAATAAAAGCAACATAAGAAATCATACGTAATTATTTAACATAGAAATACATAAAAAAGTTACAAATGCCGTAAAATGCCATTTTCACAGCTGCTAAATTTTACGCTTTTATCCAACCACTAATTTTGAACAGAAACTTTTGGCTTTTTAAACGTAAAAAAAAATAGGTTTAAATAAGGCAATTTTTTCTGTTCAAAAATAGGATAGGAGAAAAGCTTAAAAGTTGGAAGTTATGAATTTATTTTTCGAAATTTATAAGCATTTAAGAAACTTTTTTAAGCTTTTTTGAGACAAAAACTGCATCTTTCTGTTTGATAAGGATATCAAATTGCTTCAATGTACAAAATTTTATATTTTAAATTGTTTATCGTAATTATGAAAAAGGCTTCTACATTGTATTCAGCAGACATTAACTATAGGAATGATGCAATATTTAAATACTTCAATTCTTTATTATTTTATCTTTGAGATATTTTATGAAAATAATTACATATGAATCACCAATTTTGTATTTTTTTTCAATTTCAATTTAATGAATGTGTGCTAGTTACTATAAATATTTTGCTTAGAAATTTTTAGTGCCATCTTGCTCACCAATTATTGTCTAGAATCGCACTAAAACGCACAAAAAATTTTAACTCGAAATTTATCAATCGTGATACAAAAATTAACTGCTTTAAAGAAAGAGATTAACGATATAAATTGAACAGTATTTGCCTTTATTCCTTCCTTTTCTCCAATGTCATTGGTCTTCCAAAAGAGCCTTTGTCCGTTTATGTCTCTCACTACTAATGTTGTCATCAATTTTGTATAATGTATAGCGTGATTTCTTATTAACTAGGAATATTTAATTTATTGACTTTTTAAACATAATATTATGCATATATAATGTTCAACACCTTAATTTTTTTCTACTTTATCATTGCATTATTTTTCTGTTTTTCATTTAAACTTATTTTAAATTATTCTCATCCTTTAGTCAAACTAAAAATACTGGAAAAATATTAAAATAAAATGCACAGTTTTTTTTTATTATTTAAAACTATTTGTCGCATCTTATTTTTTCCTGTAAATCCCGAACCACTGTTCTCTTTCATAGAGAAGTCTTTTTACTATAAGTCAAGAACTGTATTTCATACCATTCTTTTCTATCGTGAAACATTACTTAGAATATGCTAAATAACGATAATTTGCACCTTATAATTTTTTCGAACTTTTGCTGTTAAAATTATTTACTTACCTGATTCCTTAATTATCATTTAACAATTGCATCCGGGCTTCAGAGGTAAAGGCGTTGCACATCCAATCATATAAGAATGCTAGTAGCAACAAACTTCGGTTCGGAGCCATTTCTCCGACATCGAGAGAACCATCTGGTCTGTGTTTCACTTTAAAATGTACAGTCAAGAGTAAGATTTTATAATAACAGATGTCTAAAAGTCCAAGTAGATGGACATGAAAATGCTTTTTTTCTTTAACATAACTTATCTATCGCACACAAATGCAATTGTTCACAAATCTTTCCTTATAGAACATTTATTTTATTTTAGAGCTTTTAGTTAGTTTGAAGAGACATGGCTCAGATTTAGATAACTTTCCTTGCTGCACAAACTAGTGATCAGAGAAAATCTATTTCTCACGGTTCTTGAAGGATTAAAAAAACTCACATTTATAGGCCTTCTCTCGTTACAGAAGGCGTTTAGTATAATATTTGTTAAGATAGGGTGACCAGATGAGGAATTCCGTAGAAAGGTGATCAATTATCCCTCTTATATCGTGTTATGTCTATTCGTACATTGCTACATATTATGCATTTTAGAGAAAGTATCTGATTTCTGTATTTCTTAATTTATGAAGAATTATGAAAGTTTATAATAATGTGGACCTAATAACAATTTTAAATTACATAGCACTTTGTTAAGGTTTCATTTAAGCGATTTGTGAATTTTGTTATTTGTTTACATGAATTCAACTCATTCAAGCTTAATTTGAATGTTATAATTTTATGAATTAAATGTAATAATAATTATATGATTCATTTGACTGTCATTTATCAATTTTTCATAAAATATCTGTATAAATATGAAATTCTTTCGCCATAAGTATATATTTAATTTCAATACTTAAGGGGAAAGTATGTTTCACAGAAATGATTATTTTTTTTTTATTAATATTATAATCAAAATAGCTCTGGTAGATAGTAACAACTAACTTCAATTAAATTAAATTAATATTTCCATTTAAGACTTAAATTAAACAGTTAAAATTTCTATAAATTTTCATATAGATTAAATTTATAGTGAGTTTATTCAATATATTAATAGTATTTTAAATCGTTTTAAGATTTTTTTTTATTTATACTAAGAAAGGAAAATTTATCTTAAAAAAAGCTTCTGTAATTTACACTTACATTTCATGTGTTTTGTTATTATATTCAATATAGTTTTCTGTATTTTGAGTAACATTCGCGTAAACTGTTTCTAGATACTCTCCGGTCACTCTACGTTATTATTACATTATTATTGTTGTTGTTATTGCATAAAACTTAGATATTGTTAAAGTACTTTAACCTGCTGTAGGAAATGTAGAAATTGGTCAAATTTTTCATTCCAGCTTTACAGTTTTTGACAATTCTCTCTTCTCATTGGATTAGTGCAATTCCATTAGAAAATTTCCTTGCTCTAATTCGCTCTTTCTAATGACGCGTTCAATCGTAGTACACATCGTAGCGAGAGCGCAACAGCAGCGTTTTGTACGAGAATAAATGATTATCTCTAATGTGCATGTTAGCCTTATTCAAAGATCCTCTTTTTAAAGAATACATTAAAGCTGAACCATCGAATGAACAAAGTTGTTGTTCCAAAGCTTAATTTCTACCTTAGCTATAACAAATGCCCGAAAATGTTACTAAACAAACTTCAGTTAAATTGAGCTGATTTTAAAATAAATTAGTAAAACTAAAATGTTAAAACACTGTTACCTGTTATTCGAAGCCATATTTTATTTTAATTAGTGTTGATATAACTCATTTACCCAGGGCTACCGAAGGCGCCATCTTTATCAATATACAAATCATGACTTCAATTAAATACTAATTCTTTCTGAATTATGAAGTATGTTAAATGCAGATCATAACCGTCTAAATAAAAAATATACATATGATGATATAAATGTCTGAAATTTGGTAATATTTGACCAATAAAGTATAATTCGGTGAAAGTATTAATTGTTTTGCTGTTATCATTTTTTGTAAATATTAAATTCCATTTCTGATTGCTCTGATACATGTCAACATATTAATCTCTAACTGTTCTATATCTGCAGAAGCTATGCTGTTTTAGTTTTACGAGTGGCCTTTATGTGAAAAAAAATGAATGATAGCTATTAAAGGTCAGATTTTGAACTAACGACAGTGCAGATATGAAATCGGCTACTAGTGAGATTATTTGGCATAAGATTCTTTTTAGTACTTAAAATCAAAAATTATAAATAAATAAATAAAATGCATTTCCACGAAGTTTAAATATGTTTAACAAGTTCTTCTTTTAAAATTTAGGTCATTAAAAGTTGCAAAAGTTGGAATCAACTAAAAATTTTACAAAGAAATAAAGATTAATCGATTTACTAAATTATAAAGTTTCAATACGTTTAAGGATACCATGGGTTATGCATGGTCCTTTTTAGCTTGATATCAACGCATTTTTCTGAAGTTTATCGGTTAAATTATTTTTAATGATTTTGAGTTTAAACATTTTTGCAAACTGTTCTCTCAAAAAAAATTTCTTAGACATTTTAAAAGCATCTTAACACTCTAGTGCCCATAGTAGAATGTGTTCTACTACAACTGTTTCTATTTAAGTGTTTTTTTTATTGAGATATTTTAAATTGTCACCTAAAATTTAAAATAGTAATATTTGCTTAACTTACAGTGCTTGTATACCTTTAGAAGTGATTTTTTAATTTGAAAAATTGCCTACTGATGTGCGTTATATTGTAGAATAACGTGTAAAAATATGTATACTTTCAAATATTTTGATTTCAATTTCAAAACATACAAAAAAATTGCTATTATAGGATTTTTGCGAAACAACAAAATTCAAATTTAAAGGAAGATATTTTTATTCTGTACATTTTATTATGATTAATTAATATTTCTTAAGGTATTTAACCGTTTTCATAATTATAACTTTGTTATTAACAAAATTATGGAAGCTAATGTTTTTGCGCACAGAAAAATCCAGAAAATATATGTTAATTCATAACTTGTATCAACTAAAATATGAAAAAATAATTACCTACAACCATAGTAGAGGCATATTACCTAAATAAGCTCCTTTAGCGTATTTTTGCAAAGTTTCATAAAGTTACAATTATGGTTTTTCCAGTTATGATATTTTGCGATAAAGCAAAATTTTAAAAACCTCATTTTGAGAAAAGCAGAAATTATACTTAAAAAACAAATTTTGTCCATTAAATTAACAATATTAAAATGCTTGTAACTCAAGTTTTGAGCAAGATAAAAATGAAATTCAAACTAATTTAGAAAGCTAAAATGTCAGACTTTATTATTAAGCCAAATATAGAAAATCGGATTTTTGACCGAAAATTGAATTTTAAAGACAGGCAGGCATTCTAATAACAGGCATTCCGTTCTTGAACAAAGCTAAATTTGTTATTGAAATGTTCCTGTATGAATTTAAATTCTCTGAATTAAGGAATCTACCATGGGAATTAGAGGGTTAATAAACCTTTAACTCGCAATCAATGCAAGTGACAATGCATTTTAATCGTAGGCAAGCACTTTAATAATAGGTATTCGTCATTAAATAAAACAAAATGTCTTGCTGAAATATTTCTGTATGAATTCAGATTCTCTGAATGAAGGAATCTATGATGGGAATTAGAGGGTTAATAAAGTGTTAAATCGCAATCAATGTAAGTGACATTGCATTTTAAAGGTAGGAAGGTACTTTAATAATAGGTATTTGTAGTTAAATAAAACAAAATTTATTTCTGAAATATCCCTATGAGAATTCAGATTCCCTGAATGAAGGAATATACGATGGGAATTAGAGGGTTAATAAAATGTTAACTCGCAATGAATGTAAAAGAGCATGCCGGGCACATCCAATGTACAACTTGATTTACATAAGCTGGTTTCCACCCATTATCGAAGTACTTTTCAGCCAACCATGATCATGTAACATTCAAATATCACGGCCTGCCTATCTCGTTAATTTGCATCTAAACTCCTTACTTTAAAAGAGATACTTTCACTTTTAAATAAAAAAAATAAATTGTACAGAAACAATTCTTAGAATCTTTAGAATTTATTATCCTTTGTGTGCCGCAAATAAAGATATTGCGTACTATTTTTGTCATTCAAGGTCTATGTAAAGCTTTTCGAATTCTATTGAAAAACTTTGAACTAAATTTTACTAATTTTATGATAGGGGTTTCCAACAACTGGACATGTCGCAGAATTACCACATTTTATATATACCGTAATTTCGGGTGTATAAGCCGCAGATCAAACAATTCTTTTTCGACACAGAATTTTTAAAGAAACAAATATAACTAGTTAGATCGCCGTAAATATTTGTCTTCAATCACTAAATAAGATTTCTGGGTCCAAAAAGAATTGTTTGATCCGCGGCTTATACACCCGAAATTACGGTAGTATTATTTTTCTTATTTAATTGGTGAAATTTCATACAATTTTTGCGATTAAATTAGGTAATTATTATTCTAAAAATTACTGATAATTCTGTGGCGACTCGCGTTTCAGCTGTTGGAGACTTTCGTTATAAGCTATCGTGGAAATGTATTTTTGATTGCAATAAATTAACTCATAAAATCATTAATCAACGAATATCTTTAAAACTATACAAATAGCAAACTAAACTTTAAAAATTTTTGTGCATGAAGCTTAAATTAGTGCTTGTTACTGAAACATTTCAGATAATGAATATACAGAAAAATAATTTATTGTTATTTGAAAATTTTTAAATATTTTTTTTAATTAATGCGTCAGTTTTTCAGCATAATTTCTAATATTTTATTTCGAATAAAGGATGTCTGTAATAGGTATCATTATTTTTTTCTGTCCTTCCAAAACTAAAATACACAAAGTTAATAACGCTTGTTAAAAGTTTTAAATCACTTTAATGAAATGCCTTTGTGCACTCCAACATTATTCCTTCTAAATAACGTTTCAAAGCACAAATTCTCGTTAAATTGTTCAGAAATTTAAGAAAGTATAAGTAATTTAACCAACTTAATTTTAATTAGCTTGTTCCAGCTATAGATTAGATGACTCTAAGTGTTTTGAGCATCACTTAAAACTATGCAAATTTTAAAAAACATATTAGTATGTTTTTGAAATCATTAGATTGTGCTTTTCCTTCTGATATGCTTCTAATTGGAAATAATGTTGCCTAAATAGAGAATAAATCATTAATTAATGCTTCCAAAGTTCTTCAGAAAATATTTTTTATTATTTATAGCTCAAACTTACTTCATAATCTTCACATAAGAAGCACATAGAAAGCGTTCGACAGCTTTTCTTCTTGTCCATACCATATGTCATAAATTTACCAAAATGTTGCCTAGACTTTAGTACATGACGAAATATCGCCTCTTGTTTGTTATTATTCTAAACTGATTTATACACGATTTTAGATTTATATAATATTATTCAAACTACATTGGATCATTTCTTTTTCAGTATATATGAAAAACTAGCATTTTTTTATTTCCAGGACTAATACATATACTAACGTATGAATCGACTCCTAAAGTCGAGAGAAAACATGTTAAATCCCATTATTTCCGAATATATATTTTATCAAAAAATTTGTAATAAGTTTCTGTGATTAAATATGGCAAAAATAACAACTTGGAAATACTAGTATCCTACCTGTTATTTCTATCGAATGCGGAAATCGACAGGCAAACTAGTATATGCGGTAACTTTTTTTTTTCTTAAATGTTACACAAAAATATAAGAATTTTTAGGAAAAACTTTCATCGACTAACTTGAGAGATATTAATTTTAATTTAGTTAACATATTAAGCGTAAAATTTACATACATTGTTTTCGAATTATTCGATCATTGGAAATATCTGTCTGATGATTATTTTTTTTAATGTATTTTTCATTTTTATGTTCAAAAATCCGATTTTTATCTATTTAGTATTTTAAATATCATGAAACCACAAAATATCCGCAGTTGTAAATTAAATAATCCATGTTTCATTCTCCACTAAACTTTTCAATACACAATTAAAAAAGCGTAAACATTTGTGAAAGGATTCTTGAACTCACGAAAAATGATTTAAATATAACTTGCGTTGTTATTTTAAAGTTCACTGATAGGCATAAATTAAATCTTTACCCAAAATTCATATGTAGAACGCATAGAAATGTAGCAGCAAGGTGTAGTTGTGGGTACTTATCTGGTTTTAAGATGTAAAGCTTTTAGGGAATTTTTCCGATTTCTCAATATAACTTCACCTACCATTAACTTCAAAATTTTTAAGTGTAATGTTTAATAAGAACTATGTGAATTATGCAGATCATTAATGTAATATTTTCTATAATATTTATTTTCTTAATATAACGCTCAATAATCTTTTTTCCTAACGTATATTTTTTTTTAGTTAATCGTGTTATGCGAACCTTGAAATAAAACCATTGTTTTGATAAAACGTTATTGTTGACATCGAAATCTGTAAAAATATTGTTAAGATTTTATATTATCTATGTTCATGGTTGAAATCATAAATGACGATGATGTCTTTTAAAAAGTCTTTCATTGACTCCTTGTATTATTTTATGGTAATTTACGGTAAGTCTCCAGAATCTACGGATGTTACCCTAAAGATTTCTTGAGAAATCAAAACTCTGAGAATAACAAGAATTCTCTGTAACTAACGAATCTCATTTATATTGATGAAAACACGTGTAGTAAAAAATAAAATATTCAAATAAATGTGTTAATTATATGATTAAATTGTCATCTTCATTATTATTTTAATAGCAAAGTTTACAGTACAGGCGAGATGCCTTTATCATATTCTCCTTTATGCACTTACTCCAGGATGCCTTTATTCGTACTTATGTTTCAGACACTAGTTAACTCGGGAACACACCCACAGGATAGGACTTTCAGTGGGATTTCTTCGTGCAGTTTTTTCAATGGACTTTACCCACAAATGGTAACAGCTACGACTCTGTAGGTATGTATCCTCCAGAAAAGACTGTTTATTGGACGAAGAGGAAGCAGCGTTAAAATATTCTGCAAGCTTATTGGTGTTTTCCTTTTATATACCTACATTGATTTCACATGAGTAAAGTGCATTGTCACTATTGTTTAACGAAATCTTCGCCATATTTTATATCGCAGGATTTGTGACAATTATCTCCAATTAAAGAAAATAAGTATTGAAAAGTATTTGTGAAAAATTAAAATCACCCTGAGTATATCATACTCTCTACGTGTGATCCCGGGTTAATAAAATATGGAAGTTGTTCTAAAGGCACCTCGTCGCTATTGTGTTTCAGATACTTCAGATAATTTTAAGACATCTTAAATTCACGTATCTAATTCCGTATCAGGACAAG
Organism: Maratus speculifer; assembly: GCA_964019185.1. NCBI lineage: Eukaryota > Metazoa > Arthropoda > Arachnida > Araneae > Salticidae > Maratus > Maratus speculifer. The sequence goes on from OZ025299.1 coordinate 227,125,010, forward strand.
AAGCATTTGCACTAGTTAAATTACCACGGATGATAGATCCTCAGATAGAGGAGACTTACTGTAATGAAGAATTTTTATCAAGCATTTCATACACTTGAAATGGTGTTTGTTATTTGATGTTTCTGAAAATTGTTTCGTCAGTAAGTAACATGTGGGTGATTTATTTTCGTTATTCTTGAAGCAAACTACTGTAACATAAAGACAAACTCAACATTCTGTCCAAAATAATCATAAACTATGCAAAATAATACCAGTTTAAACAATTTATACTGATTATTGAATTTCCTAATTTAATGCATATCCTTATTTTTTAAAGCCTTAACTGATGGTAATCTTAGCGAAATAACATAATTTATAACATTTCATATTAATAATTGGTTTCATATTAATTGTTGAATTTCCTAATTTAATGAATATTCTAATTTTCTATTAGTTTAACTGGTCATAATCTATGCAAAATAATGTAATTTCAAGCAACTCATATTAGTTATTGAATTTGACGATTTAATGAATTTTCTTCATTTTCTGTACACTTAACTGATCATAATCTATGCAAAATAATGTAATTTTAAAGAATTCATGTTAATTACTACGTTTCCTAATTTAATGAATTTTCTTAATATTTTTTAACTTTAAATGAATACTTTAGAATTAGTGTTGGACAGTTGTCGCATTTGCCATGGAAAAAAATGACGCTTTTCTATTACCACTGTATCCAAATATTAGTCTTCAAAGTTGATTTCGGTTGCAAATTAAAAGTCTACAAGAAAATCATTCTTTGAATTTAGTGGTATCATAATTCTAATCGTTGGCGCTCTAGTCATTTTTTTCCGCGACAAATGTTCAAACCTACATTCGAAATATTGTAATTATTGTAAGAAAATTTACATTATACACTCTTCTTGAACACTTACATGAAAAACCTTTTCAATATTCCAAGTTTTATCAATATTTAGAAATATTCGCAATAGTTATGCTAATTCTATTAAATTAATCATTCTTCTGTGAAATTTTCCACTCATAAGATATGTAGGAAATTTTAATTTTAATATTCTGATTACAAAATATTCAAAATCTCCTAACGCTTAAAAACTACACAGATAAAACTTGCATTTATAATTTCGACACAGCATGATACTCCAACAGTTGAGAATATGATATAGTGAAATCATTCACCGCTGACGAAGGGCTTTGATTGGGTCAAGGCATCAAAGACGGATATTTTAATCAAAAGATTAGACATATTAGAAAGCTAATAATATCACCATTTTATACTTCCAACATTCACAAAAGCGGAAATATGACATTTTTAATTTTTAACACTGTTTTCTCAATGTAATATCATTTTGTGTTTATAAAGTTATGGAACTGTTTTATTAAATGATAGAGTAGCTACTAAATATGAAATGAAAATTTCTGACTCTTATTATTATCAAAACATCATAAGAAGCAATAGCTCAGAAACTCTATTGTTAATTTAACTCGAATAAAAAATATAAAAACTGGGAACATACATTTGTTACAATTGTTAATTGATTATTTAATTACAATTACAATTATTTAATTACAATTATTTAATTACAAATTAATTAATTACAACTGAACAAATTGTTAATAAAAATTCAATTAACTAATCATTGTGAACTCGTACGAAAAAATTATATTTTAATGTGAATGTCGAAGATTTTCATGTAAGTGATCGAAATTTTTTCTCCTTGGTACACATAATGGTTCTAAAATCACAAATAGATATGTATGTCTTTATAGAAGCTAAGTTATTAACAACTTCTTATGTTTGCAACTTTAAATGTTAATTATTACATATGATTTCGTAGTGGGCAATTTTTAGATTTTTTCTCAGACAATTTACAGTGAAATTGACAAAAATTATATAGAGTATAATGTAATTGAAAAATTATGATTGCATTTATGTATTCATTAGATTTTTGTAAAACAAATTGTGTATATTTTATTGCTGGTTTATTAATGAGCTATGCTGGTGCATATGCTATCATAATGGCTTGTGTATGCAAATATATTTCTTAATTTCCTTTCCTCAATGTGTAATTGACTCTTAATTTTTTTTACAGAATTTATTTATAATCTCCAAATTAAAATCGCCAAACAAGTTTATGAAACATATTTTATTACAAGTAGTTAGCAAGTTTATGATTTACTGTGAAATTGCCATTGTTTACTACTAATATCCGTTTTATTCTGATAACCTTGACATTTGTGCAGTTTAATTATAATGCCTACCCTTAAATAAGACAAAGTTTTAAATATTAGAATCACGTTGCCTGGCATGTATAAAATAAATATATGTAACATATGAATTTTCAAAATGTGTTTCTCTCAGAACGTGTTTATTTTTCAACACTAATTCGTTGAAGCTTATTATTGCATGATTTGTACATGTATAATATAATAACCAAGATGGATTTAGTACGTTTTACTCTTTTAGTCTTATTATGGAAATAGGAATCCATTTATGTTATATAGCTGAATATTACTAAACCGCTAGCATTATTATGTTTAATACAGCTTGAGCAAGGTCTTTTAAAATCTTGGTTATTGTATCAAATGTAAAATATGTGTGTGTTCAAGAAGTTCTCCGGGACCACTAGCACCTTCACCTCCACCTTCACTACCACTCTTTGCTATAGAAACATATATGTAAAAATAAATAATTACATGCATATATAAAAATATATTACATAAAAATAAATAATTACTCATATATGCAGAATAACTATGAACACTCTATACATTTTTGAGAAATAGTTCTCAATCTAGTTTTTTTGCAAGTGATCTATTTGATTGCCTACATGAACAAACATACGAAAAAAAAGGCAGGATGTCTTCTCTTATAAATTCAGAAAATCATCCCCTACGAGAAAAAGCGATTAATTTTTTTGTAAAAAAAAAAATGTAATAAAACTCGCAGTCTTAAAGATGAAGTTTGATTAGTACAGACCTCCGATAACACTAGATGTTGCGCAATTAGTGTAAGAGACGGTTACGCGCAGGTCCAAATCATGTAAGGGAAACAGCCATGTGCTCGATATTCCACATTCAGGTTGCTTGAAAACTCTACTGTATAATCCGCATATGATATTCAAAATGTGTGCAAGCTTAAAGATGAGGACTAAATCAACTTAACAACCTAATCATAGCTTGTTAGGTTGATTTAGTCTTAACAAGCTATGATTAACAAGCTAAGAACTTAACAAGCTATGATTAGCTTGTTAGAATTTGCTGGAAACTTTGCAAAATTAGAAAATGCAAGTGAAGTGCTGCTGTACCTTTTCATACATTCCACCTTCATGTAATCCACGTAGACAAGGACAAATAATGGCTATTGTTTAGTTGTTGTTTGATTCTTTTGAAAGCATTCTGTTAGATCACCTGCAAAGGAATTGGATTTAGGACACATTTCTCCTCAAAAGTTTGTGGGTTTTTATAGGCAACTATTTACCCTGTATATACATATATAGTCGACTATTCAAAATCATTTAACCTCATACTAATATTCTTCATTATTTAATGTTGAAATATTTTGATAATCAATTGGTTATTACCCACTTTACATTTTTCTGCAAATTTATGAAAATGCTGAAGCGTGTTACTCGTTTTTGCTGTAATTAATTTGAGTGACTGTTTTAAAATTTCAAAACCTGAATTTTTATGCTGTTCCTTTATTATAAATAAAAAAATATATCCTGGTTCAGAAAGAAATTTCACAGAAATTACAATCTGCCGAATTTGTGTTACTTGAAAACCATTGAAATAACTGCCAATACGCTAATGTGAAAGAGAAGAGGCTTTAGAAAATTTTTGTAAGCCTCCTTCATTTCGTAACGTTTGCTCTTTAATTGCTTAGATATATTTTCATCTTTTTACAACCGCAAACATCAAAGATTTCTTGAATCCAATGCAAAATTTCTTACATATTGAAGATATTTACAAATATCTATATTATACAGCAAAAATATGTTCATCATTAATGCTGACATCATAAATATAGTGGCAACGACTTCCGCTATTTCTTTAACTTTTATAGTTCCTAGATATTTGCTTTTAGTTAATGTATAGTTTTAATTTTTGCATCACTAATCAGAGCAAAAATTGTTGTTTCAAATAAAATTTGCTTAAAAACTATAATTTAATCTACTGATTTTTTTGAAGAATATCGAGCATTACTTTTTATTAAAGCTGTATTAAAAATAAACGTTTGTTTGTTGCAATAATGCAGAAAAACATTTTCAGCAATATAAAAAAATATTCAGAAATAAGGAAATTATACCACGTTTATGAATTTATCGCTGATCGAAAGCTATTGTTTGGCCTTTCTCACATAACCAAAAAAAATGTTTACTTTCGGAAAATGAAACCAATGGCTCAATTACTTCCTTTCATTTTTTTATAAAACGAGATTAAGGACACAGGCTGATTATTTCATTTAAACAGGACTTTTTAATAAATTTTAAAAGTTATTAGTACAATACATAATAGAAATCTTACATATACAATTTTTTTTAGTATAGTTGTTTCAAATATAAAAAAATATATTAAGTAGAAGAACTCTATAAGACATTTCAGTCTGTAAGTTGTGTACCTTAAATGTCCCACGATGATCATATGAAGTGCATATTTGATACCATATAACGTACATTTTTATGATAAAAACTATGAAATTTTCTATGCAAATTAAACTTTCGACATTGTTTAACTTAAATTGCAAAACAATGACCTCTGTCAATGATGTTTACTAGGATAAATCCGCGAGTTGGTCAACTTGTGATCAATTAACATCATTTTAATGCAATGAACTTTTAAAAATGAACTTCATTTTCTGATAGATTAGAGTAATCACTTTCTATTTAGTTCATCTTTATAAGGAGATTGGGATGGTATAATACCTGCAACTACTTTTTTAATGTAAAACAAATTATAAAATCAAAATACTGCATTAATAACTTATTTGTTAGTTTTACTACTTTGCAAATGCAGGACTTTTACGAGTCCGTTTTTAATAGCACTGTTTTCAAACAAAAATATTTGAGATTGGTTTTTAGAAACTTTGAAATAGATATATAGCACGAAGATTTATTTTGGGGAATACTGATATTCAAAAGAGATATCAGTTGCACCCATGCAACTAATGCATCAAATAAAACTACTTTAATTATAAAATAAAATTTTATAATACAAGTAGCCAAAAGTGTCAAAATTTATAATAAATTGCATTTAAAATATTGTAAAACTCTTTAAAATTTTTATTAAAAAAATCAATAAAATTAAATGTCTACATTCAAACCATTGTTTTTATTTGATGAAATCCCGTATTTGGTTTCATATCATTTAATGATAAAATATATTTAAAATTAAACAGTTCAATATATCAAACAGAAATCAACATCAATATCGTTTTACAAACTGATAGGAATGATCACTTAAATACTAAATAACAAACAGGATTTTATTAATCTTCATGTAAACCAGTAAATTAGTTTTATCAACCTAAATAGGCAATACAACTATAAGAGAAAAGCGTGTAAAAACAATCTTTATTATTAAAATAAATTTAATGATCGTTGGATATGCAATAGGAGTAAAATGATAAGAACGCAACTAATTTTTCTAAATTGTAGAACTCTTACATATCAGACGTGCTTCCATTGTGTTTAATAATTTCAATGTAACATTGTGGCATGCAGTTTGCAAGGTTCCGGAGCTTATCGAGATGACAGAACATGCTATGCCTCACAAATAACAGAATTCTATTCTGATTTTGGGTTATTCTGAACAATTTTATCACTTTTTTGGTAGATATTACGTATAATAATACCTGAAACGCTCCTCATTAGATTTAGGTCCGGACTATTTGCCGGTCAATCGAGTGAGGAATTATTATTATCGTCAAACCACATTTTTCTATCCTTTGCAGAATGAATTAGTGCATTGTCTTGTTAAGTGATATAATTAACACACGTAATTATTTCACCCTGGCTCATCATATGGCATTATAACACGTGAATATACATATGCCTATTTTGTCATCCTTCTAGAAAAGCAATTCTCGTGTTGCCTGAGGAAAAAGCGTTCAAAATCATTAGCAAACTCCACCTTGTAGACGCATGGAAAATATGTCCTTTTTATTTTGACGGTCATGCCAGTATTCATTAACACTGACACACTGTAAGAAAAGTCCGTTAAATTTACGGGGCAGCAATGTTGCCAGCAGTTTTTGCCGTAAAAATTGCAGTAAAATTAGATGTAATAAAACAATGTACATCTAACTTTACTGCAATTTTTATAGCAAAAGCTGCTGACAACATTGCTGCCAGCAGATTTTGCCATAAATTTAACGAGTTTATTTTTCTTGCAGTGCATATTACCATCAAAATTAAACTCTTTTTCATCAATGAAAGTAATTTAAAAATAATTTGTTAATTCTAAGATGGTCCTCTTCCAACTGAATGCAGGGATTTTTATGGACAGTCGTTGAACACGGTGACACACGTAATTTTACATGTTTAAGGGTTTCCAGACTTTTAATTTCTCTTCTTACAGTCCATATTGATGCTGGCATCATAATTTGTTTTCTAATTTTCTTTCCTAGCTTTCTTTTACTTTCGAATATTCAAATATTCGGATCGTTCAAGTCAAATTTTCAGGCTTCAGTTGATTTTGAAATACCATAAGAAATCCGATTATATACGAAAGTAAAAATGACTGTCTTAATTTCTCCAGCAATTCTTTGAAGGAACTATTCAATCTCATTATTAACTAGGTTTTGGTCTCTTTCGAAGTCAGAAATCATTTTCCTCTATCCATCTTCAAAAAGTTTTGAAGAAGGAATGAAAATGAACAGAATATCTTTTAAATGACTTATAAAAAGGACATGTGAAAATAGCCAACAATCAAGGGACGTAATTTTGAAATAATTACGAAGCTCTTTATGATTTTGCCTCAGCGTAAATTTAACAAAACGCGTATTTTAAAATATACGTACAATTCTTGTAAACGCTCGGTTTAAGAATATCTTGTATTTAATTTTAATGCAAAAATTTGAATATTTGCATAGCAAACGTGAACTGATCTCATTATTTCTGTGTCATTCCTATCAGTCTGTACCCTAGTTTATTTACAAAATATATATTATCTATAAAAAGCAGCGTAAAAATCATTTTGATTTTAATTCCCATACCCATCTATAGTACATTTTTTTTAATTCTTTAAATAATGGCCGTGTGTAAATTTCAACTCTAGATTTTAAAGGAACAGTTTGGAAATGAATGTTTTTGAAACTCCTAGTAAATTGTTAATAAAAAATCTTATTTTTTGATCCATCAATTTTCAGTACTATATTTTCCTATCTAACATACAATGCTACTTTCTGCTGAGTGGTAAATTTATCAGTGATTTTCTTTTCTTTTACCTTGTTGCAGTAAATCTATCTTACAATGTTAGATCAAACAAAATGTATCACAAGTAAAGGGAGAATATCATGCTTACGAACTTATTATCTCAAAAAAATTCTAATTAAAAACACTTTCAAAACATATCAACTGAAAACTATCTATGCAAATTTCACATTTATCACGACCTATCTTTATGAAAGAAAAATCTATTTAATACTTGGAAATTTGTAAAATAATCATATATAAAAAGTTTCAAGAATTCTTGTAATATAAAATAACAAGTTTGTTAATCCTATAAATCCACAGAGGAACATGTATTTTGAAACTAGCTTATATAATCTCAAATAAGTATTAAAAAGTAAGACGTTAAAGTTTTAAAACTGTTGTATAAATACAAAGAAAACTTTCAAATTTTAAATCTGAGTGATCGAATGTAAATGTTTTTTTTATATTATTTTTTCTTCCGAGCATGTAACTTTAAAATTCAATTTCTCTAAAAAAAACTTGTGTCAGCTTACATTTTTTCATTGATGTGTGTCATGTACAAATAAAAAGTACTCTTTTTTTCTGTTCTTCGTGTGTACTAGAAATTCAAAAAATGTGTGAAATTACTTCAGATGATATGTATAATAAAACCATAGAAATCAAAACTGCATATATTTTCTCTTAGCTTTAGAGCATAATGTTTTACATTTTCGAATAAAAAATCACTCACTAAAAAGGCCATTCTTCTTATATAGACAGGTTTATAAAATATCTATGTATCAAAATTAATCTTACAAGTTATATATACATGTAAACAGACCGAATTAATCAACAACATTTCTTAACATACTCAAGTGTTTCTGTTAAAGGTCTTTAAAGCTTTTTTTCTCTGAATTTCGTCAGTCACCACAAATTCCTCATGAGAACTTTTGCCTAATTTAATCGCACAGCTATTGTCAATAACCTATGAACTCCACACTGGTGCGATTTCACTCCGACCAAAATTTCAACTGTCGGCGTTTTATTTATTTACTTTTTAAATTTTTTTTTCACGCGTTCATTAATTTGCCTCTTTCGTTAAAAAATATTTTTTTTTATAAAAATTATTTTTTTTTTATAAAAATTACTATCACATTTCAATTTATCATTAAATTTCGCATAGGAATCCTGTTATTACTATTTTGTCTACAAAATTGTTCTCAGTTAAATTTGCAGAATGTCAAATCGCATTAGTGTGGAGCGCATGAATGTTGAATCAAAGTGTGGAGTACACTTGATTAAGTATTTGTTAATTAAAGAAATTTTTTTATACAGTCAAAGATCTATAATCCGCACACCCATAATCCACTGTTTTCTATAATTCACGTTATTTTACTAATGTAAAAAAATGAAATAAACGGTTAAAAAATTTACAAATTAGTGATCCAAAAATGATTTTTTTTTTTAAAGTTTAAAAACGAGAAAACAATGAGAAAACAGTGGATTTTGGGTGTGCGGATTATAGAACTTTGACTGTACACTGATCTCCCACGAACCACATGTTCAAGTCATCCAGATGTCATCCAGAGAGTTATCATCTATACTTTAATTTTAATGGTAAAAAATGAGTTAATTTAATAGAAGTTAACGCTATGTCACCTTGAGTTATTACTATATGAATTACCATTTTCATATGTTAAAAAGCAGTTGTAACTCAAATATTTTTTAAATATAAATTTAGTTTTCCTTATATTATATCAAGACCTCAGAAGCCAAGGGATACAAGTGACAAAATGTCGATTTGGAGTAAATTGAGTTTAAAGATAATTAATGTTATATTGGATCATCAATAACAATTGACTAAATTGAAATAGGAAACATCTGCTTGTTGCATTCTAATCTTTGAACTCTCATTTCAATAACTGTTAAAAAAATAGAGTACACTTTTCTTTAAATGTATAGTTAAACAATATTTTTTGTTTTTCGAAAAAAGTGGTTTATCTCTATAACTCCCCAAATAATAAGAAAATGACCTATATTTCTTTACCTGAAATGAAAAAAGCATATTTCCAGATACCCTATGCACTTAACTCAATTTTTTCAATTTTGTCACTTATACCCCTTGGCTTCTGGGGTCCTCATATTTCAACCTTAAATATCGCATATAACCTTTGTATGCGTATAACATCTAAATGCTATATGTTCATTAACTACAAGTACTTATACTTTAATTTTTTACTTAAAAAGCATACATGATCATTTTAAAAATAGACACAGAGGCATCTAACTCAAGTCGCATCTAACTCATGCCTGTAACAACTACAATTTGAGCAGTTTTTTTAATAGGAATTTAAAAATCTGTTTCGCAAACTTTAGAAAAAATTAACTGCATCTACTGTTATCAAGATTTTAGAGATGAAATATTTGCACAACTAGAATGAATTTTCATTTGTGATACCCAAATGCTATTGTTTGAAGCATCAATATAATCAAAGACATATTATATCAAGCAAATGGCCGAATATTTTTTACAAAAAACAATTGATATATTACAAAGATTACAATATTGACGCCAGTTTTAAGCCCAAGATGTCCAGATTACGACAGACAAGGGCTTGTTGACCATTATTTCTTCACTTTTTCACCAGTTTGTACAATTAGTTCATCTTAAATATCAGATGTGAAAAAAATTGAAATTTTTAGTTATGGTTACTTTATCAGCTCAAAAAGACATCAAGTCACTAGACCAACCTGCCCCACCGAACGCGATACCTTGGACCTCTATATTTTTGGATTACTAACCGAAATGAAAAAAAAAACAGATAAAATACCAAATGTAATTTCATTTACTGCATAAAAGATGAAAAGTATAAGAAAAGAAATTATTTTAAATTTAACTACTGTCTTCATTGAAATCTTTTTCAGCATCACAATGACAGCAAAAATAAAATATCCTGTCCCAAATGATTCATGATTCGTATGCCCAACGATTGCACCTCGAACATTGAATCCACTCTTGCTTATTTGCATTTTAGTTAATACCGTCCTGACCATTTAATCCCATTGTTGTTGTTACTCGCATACATAAGCATAAACAATATTTAGCAATTAATTACCTTGGCTCAGATTAGGAAAATAAATTATTAATTTATAATTAAATTTCCACAATGTAAAAATGGTATATTTTCATCTAAAACACACCTGTATGTATAATTTTTATAACCTTAGCTTATCAGGAAGTAAAAAAGAGTAAAAAAATCGGTTACAAAATTTCATCTTTAACTTTATTTCATCGCACACGAAACAAAGAGAATAAAAATCTTGGCCACTGGCTTATATTTTTTTAACTCTTTTCTTTTTTCTTTTAACTCTTTTCTTTTTCTTTTATTTCTTTCTCTCGAGAGGTGACTCTCACTCCCCATTAGTGTTGATTGGTGTCCCTTGTAAATCAGGAAGCCAAATGCTTTGGACACTACTAATATTTTACTGTCTATTTCGCCATCTCTCATCACAGATTATTCGACGATTACTTAAGGAGAAAAAATTAGTTTAAAATACTGGTGTCCAGAGCGTTTGGAACACCGATTTACACGGGACACTAGTGATCAGTGAGAATCACCTCTCGAGTGCAAAGGGTTAATATCAATATCCACGGCCAAAGTCGATTCTTTCCCTTCCTTATATAAGGGGGATTGAGTTTGGCCGTGCATTAACATAGAAAACTGACAGACAGTAGAGAACTTTAAAAGTCAGTGGTTATGATGAGCACTGTTAGTGAAACAAAAAAAAATAAGATAAAATAAGATTGCAGTTACGCTTATAATAAAATATAGCGGAAAAAATGAATTAAAACGTAATTATCACACAATGGAATTGCAATAATTCAAAAATCAGCTATATCAAAATTACAAACAATTTTAATATTTACATTATCTCCGCAGATATATATATATATATATATTGTTGTCTTACTCCTTTTCGCATATTTAGAGTATAGAGAGGAGTTAGCTTTCCACTGTACACTCATGCGTAGGATTGGAAAATATAGTCTTTATATAAATACCACCAGATTTATAATGATAAATCTACGATAATATGAGATAGCATAACGATTTCTTTATGTAAAGCAGATTAGTAAAATTTAAAATAACACTTTATTACACTAAATCTAAATAAATACCAGATTTAATTTTTAAAAAGTAAAAAAATTTTCATAAAGATTTTTCTTACATAATTTGAACTTTTAATGTTAATGGACAGCGTACCATAAACAAAATAACTTTACGACATATTATTGCAAAAGTATTTTTATAATTTTTGTGTTGTTGTTGTTGTTATTGTTATTGCTATTCTGTTTATTCTTCGTGTTTAAAATTGGCTTAAAAAGAGAAATCATTTTTTTTATTATTTTCATAAATGTTTTTGGAAGTTTTTTAGTATACTGAGATAATTAATAATTTTTTTCTAGAGCAATGAGTGAATTTTCGTCTTATTTTCAACTTTAATTGTAACAGAAAAGGAAAAAAACCAAATTTAATTTTTAGTTTTCATTAACTAAAAATGTACTTGCAATATCTATTAATATTCTTTATAGCTTAAAATCAAAATACTTCACCACTCACATTTCATAAAAATTTGTCAAACTATTTTGAACTAATTTCGATAGTTTATTTTGAATGAAAACGGAATACAACAATCGCTTCAAAATCGCCGACATGAATTTTTCTCGAAAAAAAGAATAGGGGAAACTGGAGCACATTGATGCGTTTTTTTTTTCTAAGAATTTTTCCTGTGTTCAGAAAACAGAAATTTAAAGTTATTTTTCCATGTGGTGTCAGCAAAACTTGTGTAGTGAGCTATTAAAATGCAAAATTTTTGTTTTACATAGTATTTTTGCATGTAATTTTTAGAAAATCTAAAAATGTCATTTGTATCAATGTGCCCCATCCCCGGGGCAGATTGATACACCTTATTGGGCATTTTGATACATTTGAAAAAAATGGAGACAAAATAACACCAATGCATGTTTTTCATAGAAAATGAGTTAGAAAACCATTTTATATTTATTTATAGAAATCCAAATTACCCACAATTTATTTGTAAGCAATATTAAAACAATCAAAATTAAATGTGTAATGAACTGATGTTCTAGTTGTTCCTTGTCTGATTGTTAGTAGAGGTAACTTTGTCATATCATGCATTTCAACCCGTCATTATCTTCTTCCTTAGGAAAGATGAAAAAATTACCAGGTTTTCTGATTAATAATCGATTTATAAACAAAAAATAAAGGATAATCACATTTAAAATTCTGATTGTAATATAATTATCCTTTGTTGTGCTGCAGCGTGTTTCTCTTACTTAACATGTCGAAAATACCTTTTTCTCTGGAGAATCGATAGAAATTCGAGATTTGAAAGGTTGATGTCCTTTTTCTTTTGTTAGTTCTACTATCACTAGCTTTTAGGTAAGTTCTTACGCCTTCTGTTTGCAAAAATACTATAAAAATTTCTAATTTAAAAACTTGGAGCTATTTCACTTCAATAGAAACTAAAATTAGAAATTTTTGGCGAGAAAAGGTTGGATTAGGAGTGTATGGAAAAAGAAAATAATAAAAGGTAATAAAAAATAAACTAGAAAAGATTTAGGTTGTCTGTAGCTATAATGAGGCACATTGGTGCGTATCAATGTGCCCCGACATAGACTGTATCAATGTGCCCCATGCAGCCATTTTGAATAACATGAGTCTCAAATTGAACACTTCATGATTTACCTAACAATAAAGAATGAGGAACTGATAAACAGTAACTTTACTTACCAGGGAGAGTATTCTTTTGGGTTTAAATTACTGGAATAGTTGTACAATACCATTGCAATTGTACAACTCAAATTTACTTTTGACCTATATTCCCTTTTGGAGCTGTTGTGAAACTTCCTGTTATGACCTTGTGAGCAGTAGAGGGGGTGTATCAATGTGCCCCAGTTCCCTTTAGGTGACGTTTTACCTATCGCGAAGAGATTGCTCTCTGAAAAGGTAATGACTATGACCAAAGAGGTTTTTGGATTTCACCTAACTGCGATTTTTGCTCACCATTTTAGAATTTCGCTCACTGATCACTTTCATTAGGGGCTATTTCAATCACGCGAAGACACTTGCAAGATAATTTTAAATTCATGGGAGGGAATAAAAATGTGAAAACATTTTAAAAATGCTTCAATAAAACACATTACTAAATAAGTATCATAAAATATACAGATGGTTTTCAAAATTAAAAATACTGGATGTTAAAAATACAAAAAACACTCCAAGTGCTTTCAGCTAATCCTAAGCCATTGCAATGGAGAAAAACTCGACATTGACTAATATAATGCCCACAGGTATTACAAGCCATTAATAATATGAGGAGAGGAGGCGGATTTGTCACTTTGAAACATTTGATACTAAAAGTTTACCTATTATGAATCAAAATACAAGTTTACTTTTAAGTCTGTTTTCAAATGCACTACTTACTTTCTAACATATTTTTTAATTCATTTTACTTGCAAAAATTGTTAAAACTTGCAAAAACTGTGCAATCGAACAATTTGTTCATTTTTTTATGGACAGAAGATTTTTCAGAAAATGCTGTGCAATTTGGTGATTTGAAAAGCATTTCCAGTTGGTGAATGTGATAATGTAATCAGTTTAATTTTTTAGCGTATTTTATAATAAACTAATTTTTAAACTGTACATTACTTACACCAAAGAGCCATGTGACGCGTCAGCAAATGCGTCAAATTTTTAACAGAGTAAGGTCAGTCACACCCATGGCTTCTGTGAACAAACATAAACCCTAAATCAGAATCCTTCATAATAAAAAAGTAAACAAACACATACCGCTATATCGTAGAAGGAATTTAATACTTTCACGGTCACCAGAGAAAAGCGAGAAACCTTCATTTATGGCACCCATTCTGTCAAAACGACTAAAATAAATATTCATTTAAACAATATTACGTAAATTAACACATATTTGACTCATCTGTTCGAGATTTTATAGTTTTCAAGAAAAAGGTAAAAAAATAATAATTGGGCAAAACGATTCAAAATTTATTAAAAGAAAAGGGGGAAAATGCAAAGTTTATCAATGCTTTGCACTGAACCGGAAGTAATTTCTAGCTTCTCCGGTTAGGCGGGTTTTGTTTATGTTTACGCTGAGAATTCGGTCGCGAAATTCTAAAATAGAGGGCCAAAATCACAGTCAAGCGAAATTCAGACACCTCATTGGTCATGTCAGAAGGGTGAGAATCGTCAACTTGTTTATCCATTTGAAAGGGAAGGAGGGGAAAAACGAATTTTGACGCGATTGTTACCGTCTGGTCTTATTTACGACAAACCATCGAAATTAATTCAATTAGGATATTTTGATGACATTTTATAAAATGAGAGAGAAAAGTTTACATTATAATTTGTTACAATTCATAATAGTTTTGATATGACAAATGCTCTTTTAATAAAAATTTATTTTTCGTCGAAAAATGTCTGTAGTATTTAAGAATTATCTATAAACTCCGTCTAGTAAAGATCTCAATAAATTATCTCATCTTTCAGCCTACCCTCCATAACCATTTAAATCAATAAAATTACGAAAAATTAATATTATTCCAGGAAAACTCAACTACTATAAAAAGAGAAAAACTTTTTCTAATAAAAATATATCAGCATAAATATAAAAAAAAAATTAATTTTTATAAATCACATGTAACAAAAAAAAATGCATAAAAATTTTTTTAGGACGCTACAGGTCCAATGCCATAAAATAAATATAAAAATTAAAAAATTTTCTGTGTTTAACATTTTAAGCCTCGAACGTTAAAGCATCATTAAAATGAATTGTTATAAAACTCGTTTAATACATCGATTAGTAATTATACCGTTTAGAATAAGTTACAGATATTTTACCTTATCTTGTTCTAAAAACACTATTGGTTGCACAGAAAAAAAAATATTTTTAAAGAGATAATTTATTTTGCCTTTGCATCTTTCTAACTTTGAAAGATTAGGTGTGTGTGTGGGGGGGGGGGGTTGACGAAAGTTTCAGCTCGGTAATATTTCTATATTTCTAATGTAAGAACTTATATTTGCACATTTTCTAATTCTACAAATTACTAAAAAAAAAAAAAAAAAAATACGTGTGGCACTCGGGGACTGCCGCGGAAAAGCTATTGCATAGCATTTTTTATCAACTTATGCAATTATAATTATTTATTTATTTTTTATTTATGCAGTTTTTTTTTTGTCTTTGATATTAATTCAAGTTAAACATTTTGAGCGTGATGACCGATAACAATTTTTTTTGTTCTTGTATTGAACAAATGAGAAGTTAATATCGTTTAAAATATTTTTATTATCCTACAATACATGTAGGTTAATCAGGAATTTTTATCATTGAAACTATACGTTGATGGTAGCTGAAATAAAAAACATAAGTTTAAGACTTGATATTCTCAAAATATCAATATATTTTGATATTATATTGATATATCAAATATATCAATATAAAAATACCGCGTCAATGTCTGCCGAAGTCTACGGAAGGATACCGTGCCGAAGTCTGCCAAACTGAAGCGACGTTAGACGGAGTGTTAGGTTTTTTTCTCGTCACAGAATTTCTAGATTCTTTCGCCGCGCTCAAAGCCCGCGATAAAAGTTATGCAATACCTTAATAAATTACAAACAAAATTTGGCCGCGCTACGAAAATTAGATCGCGAGTTATAAGCATTTTAAATTTTCCGTGGGGGTCTCCTGTCACCAAAAATTAACACTGTCTCATAATAAATTACCAAACAAAATTTGGCCGCACTACGAAAATTAGATCGCGAGTTAAAGGCATTTTAAATTTTTCGACCCTCACCATGGGGGATCTTCTGTCACCAAAAATTAACACTGTCTCATAATAAATTACCAAACAAAATTTGGCCGCGCTACGAAAATTGATCGCGAGATATAAACATTTTAAATTTTTCGACCCTCACCGTGGGGGGTCTTCTGTCACCAAAAATGAACACTCTCTCATAATAAAATACCAAACAAAATTTGGCCGCGCTACGAAAATTAGATCGCGAGTTATAAGCATTTTAAATTTTTCGACCCTCACCGTGGGGGGGGGTCTCCTGTCACCAAAAGTAACGCTGTCTCATAATAAATTACCAAACAAAATTTGGCCGCGCTACGAAAATTAGATCGCGAGTTATAAGCATTTTAAATTTTTCGACCCTCACAGTGGGGGGTCTCCTGTCACCAAAAGTAACACTGTCTTATAGTAAATTACCAAACAAAATTTGGCCGCGCTACGAAAATTAGATCGCGAGTTATAAGTATTTTAAAATTTTCGACCCTCTCCATGGGGGGTCTCCTTTCACCAAAAGTTAACACTGTCTCATAATAAATTACCAAACAAAATTTGGCCGCACTACGAAAATTAGATCGCGAGTTATAGGCATTTTAAATTTTTCGACCCTCACCATGGGAGTCTCCATGGGATCTCCTGTCACTAAATATTAACACAGTCTCATAATAAATTACCAAACAAAATTTGGCCGCGCTACGAAAATTAGATCGCGAGTTATAAGCATTTTAAATTTTTGACCCTCACCATGGGGGGTCTCCTTTCACCAAAAGTTAACACTGTCTCATAATAAATTACCAAACAAAATTTGGCCGCACTACGAAAATTAGATCGCGAGTTATAGGCATTTTAAATTTTTCGACCCTCACCATGGGGGATCTCCTGTCACCAAAAATTAATACTGTCTCATAATAAATTACCAAACAAAATTTGGCCGCGCTACGAAAATTGATCGCGAGATATAAACATTTTAATTTTTTTTACCCTCACCGTGGGGGGGGGGGGTCTTCTGTCACCAAAAATGAACACTCTCTCATAATAAATTACCAAACAAAATTTGGCCGTGCTACGAAAATTAGATCGCGAGTTATAAGCATTTTAAATTTTTCGACCCTCACCGTGGGGGGTCTCCTGTCACCAAAAGTAACACTGTCTCATAATAAAATACCAAACAAAATTTGGCCGCACTACGAAAATTAGATCGCGAGTTATAAGCATTTAAATTTTTCGATCCTCATCATTGGGCGGGTCTCCACTCACCAAAAGCTACATTATCCTACCTTGTTTTATCTTAAGACGATTCTTTTCTATACATATTCTATCAGGAATTTTTATTATTGAAACTATAGATTTATAGTAACTGAAATAAGATATATAAGTTTGAGACTTGATATCCTCTAAATATCTGAAAAATACCGCGTCAATGTCTGCCGAAGTCTACCGAAGGATACCATGCCGAAGTCTGCCGAAGAGAAACGACAGACTGGAGATCTGCACGGGCCGAAATTTCCAGGCCCGAATCCGGCCCGAACGAAAAAAATATTGGCCCGGCCCGACCCGGGAAAAAGTTAAAAATTTTGGCCCGAACCCGCTCGGCTCTAGTGAATTTCTACAAAACATTGATCTGTACTCTTATGGAAGAGTTCGTACCAAAAAAACTTATCTTAGTCTTTTTTCTTTTTCGGTTTTTTTTTTTTTTTTTTTTTTTTTCATGTTTATAATCTCCATTTATGCAGAAATGCCGTAGACAGCTATATTTAATTTTTTAATGAACCTATGTTTGCTGTATGTAAATGTTTCAGTTATCATTAGTATTATTAATCCATATTCCATGTAATGAAGACAAAAAAAATCTAAAAAATGGTATATGGTAAAAGTAAAATCTTCTAAGACGGAATCGAATTGGAAAGAAAAAAATACTTTCCTTTCTTAGCAGATGTAAATGTTTAATATTTTTTTTCTAGCGGATTGTTGTATTAATTTTGCATGGATGGACAGTTTAAAAGAAATAATTTTGTAATAATAAATGTTTAATTTTATTTTAAAACGCCTAGTAATCTACGATTCTTTAAAAAGAATAAATTCTAATGTTTAGTTGTAGAATAATGACGACTTAAAAGTATATGCCAATTTTGCAAAAAAATTTGGACCAAGCCAAATTTTACTGATTTATGAAGAGACTTGGTCACGTCACGAAAAGGATTTTGATACGGGAAGATTCAACAGGAACTGATTATTTTAAACTGTGAAGACTAGGAAGAATGAAATCAGTCTCGGCTTCGTACGGAAAAAATACGTTAGGCCCGGCCAGGAAAAAAATTAAGGCCCGAGCCCTGCCCGGCCCGTTTGCCGTTAATGGAAATCGGCCCGAATCTGGCCCGTGCAGATCTCTTGAGTGGACCCGATTATGGAAATTGCCTTCGTTTGATTTACGATTAGGAAAACATGAATTAGAACATTTATTTTAAAAATTCCAATTTTATCTCTGTTTCTTTTTAAACAAGTGCAACAGGGGAAAACAGCACAATTTAAACTATCTGACCAAGATTTCTAAATTATTCTTTGAAATGTATAACCATAAAGTAATTATTTTAATAATTATTGATAAAAGTGCATTTAAAGGAATGTATATTACATTCTTTATATTTTACTTGCATTTTCTTATTTACATTTTAATATTTAAAATATTTCATTGTTGCAGTTTCACAGCTAACTGGCTTATTTAGTGTGCATGATTTGGCACATAATTCCATTCTTGTTATAACTCTTATGCAATTATAACCATAAACAATATTTAGAAATTTATCATCTGGATCCACCTTAGGGAAAGAAATTATTTATTTATAATTAAATTCTTAAAATATTAAAGTGTTTTATTATCATCGAAAACGCAATTGTTTGCATAATAACCTTAGCTTATCAGGAAGTGAGTGAAAAATCAATTTAAAAATTCGACTTTAAATATATGAAACAAGTTACAAAGAGTAAAAATCCCAATTACTGAGCTTTTTATATAACTTTTTTTTTATAGTTTAATATCATTAACATAGAAAACCGAAAGATGGTAGAAAATTTGTGGTTAATGAGAATCCGTGGTTATGAGAAGTAGTGATTATGAAAACAAAAGGGCAAGCTAAAATAAGATTACACTTACGACACTTAATGAAATATAATGATTTTTAAAAAATAATAATTAAAACAAAACCAACATGCAATGAAATTGCAATTATGCAAGTAACCAGTCATATCACAATTACAAACTGGATTTAATATTTATATTTATTCTAATCTTTCTCCAAAATATTTAGAGAGGAGATTTTTAGCTTTTCTTGTTTGGAAAATATAGTCATTATGGAAATACCATCAGATTCATAATAATAAGCTGCTATTTATAAGATGGCGTAATGATTTATTTATTTAAAGCAGATTAGTAAAAATTAACATAATGTGTTATTAGACTCCATCTAAATAAAAAACTGGATTTAATAATAATAATAAACTTTTTTTTTAAATTTTCTTATGTAATATTAATTTTTTATTTTTGATAGACAGCGTAGCGTAAACAAAATAGTTTATTCTAAGTTCTGTTTATTCCTGATATTGATTTTTCAATTTATTTTATATTATACAAAACTTTTTAAAAGTTTTTAGTATTCTAACAAAATTGTCAAATTTGTCTAGAGCAGTTTGTGAATATTTGTTTTATTTTATATTTTAAAAGTAAAACCCTGTTCGCACTGAGAAAGTTAAGTCACTTAATTTGAAGTTTTTTGAGGCGGTTGTACCCGGAATCAAGATTCTCACTTGAGCAAGTTTCTGAAACTCACTTAAACCTTTGATACTCTCTTAACAATGAGTTGATTAGAAATCTGCATTCTGAATATTTAATTATTATTTCTGGATTTTAGAATATTTAATTCTGATTATTAAATTATTGCAGTTGAGTACTACAAATAATTATAAACTATTTCAAGTTATTATTTGTTTACCTCAGTTGCTTAACACGTGTGTTTGTGGGGGGTTTTGTAATCGAAGGCCGAAAATGGAAAACGTTGAACCTGTTATTTCCTCCCGCAAAAGAAGTTAATAGCATGACGAAATAAATTTTTTAATTGAAATAGGGCAGCATAAGTATTGTGTAAACAAAAAAGAAGTTAAAAGTTGCAGTTACAAATTTCAGACCTCATGCGCATGTCCAGATGTCAGTTTGGCCAACTTCAGTTACTTACAATGTTTAGTTAATGCGAACAGGTGAAGCCTAATTCCGGGTATCCCGCTTCAAAAAATTTAAGTGACTTAATGTTGAGTGACTCAACTATCCCAGTGCGAACAGAGTATAACACAAGGGAAGTCCGTGGCTGAGTGTCAAAGCACCACGCCGCTAATCGCCTTCGAGCGTAGGAGGTTGTGAGTTCAAATCCCACTGGCTTCATTGCATGCACACTTTGTGTGAAGTTCCTGGTTGTATATCTCTTGTGTTGTAAAATTTCCTTGTGCTATCTCGTCCCTGTATATTGACGATGACTTACAAGCAGGCTTCATGCCGAACAGACGAGTCACATGTATGTTGTTCAATAAATAAATAAATTAGGAAAAAAATACAAATTTCATTTTTAATTTCCATTAACTAAAAATGCACTTGCCATATTATTTAAAATTTTTTACAACCTAACTTCGAAATCTTTCTTTAACATTTTATAAAAAATCATCAAAATATCTTGAGTTAATTTCGATGGCTTTTTTAAAATGAAAACAGAATAACATTCACTTCAAAACTTCCGCTACGATTTTTTTCTCGGAAAAAGAAGTAAGACAACATTTCCCTACCCCTAAGAGATTTCTCTCTGAAAAGGATGCGACTCAGTGACCAATGAGGGGCTTGCATTTCACCGGAATGTGATTTTGGCCCTCCATTTTAGAATTTCGCAAATTGGTCTATGCATTAATTCATTACACTCTTAAAACTAAAGAGTGGATTTGGCTTCTCAGGAAAGAGCTGTAATTTATTGAATCGTGAATGAGTTGTTTTTTAAATTACTCATCTTGACATTCATCTCATACTTGCTCATCTCATACTTGCTTTACTCATCTTGATTTAAAATGTTTAAAAACAACTCACTCACTTGAGTTGTTTCAACTCTTTATGAGAAGCTGCCTTTCAAAACGAGAGTTGTACGAATTTCGGCTCAATTTGAGTTATTTTTTGGCTGGCATTTTAAGAGAATAGTTCAATATATTTAGTATAATACAAGAAACTAACTCCCAAATTCTATCTATACACTCTCAAAAAAAACTTCCGTCTTTTCACAGAAAAAGTACTGGCAGCACTGCTGCCAGAAATTGTCTGTACATTGACGATTTTCCGTTTATATTTTTCTCCGTCAAAAGAGGAATAATATCCGTCACTTGAAAAAAATCAACGCGGAAGAGGTGGGGATCGAACTGAGGACCCCAGGATTACAAGGCCAACACTCATCCACAGCGCCACGCTTGCTCATGAAGATTTGCTTTAAAATAGAAGCGTTGATTTCATATGGGTGTGGTTTGGTGTATTTCGTTAAAAAGCTTTTAATTTTGCAGTTAATCTCCGCAAGTTTTCATCTTTAATGAAACTGTGGCTGGTTTTTTTTCTTTACGTTTAGTATTAATATAGTATAAAAATGCGAATTTTAAATATATTACGTAGATTGTCAGAGAAAAAACATGGATGTTTTATTTTTATTCGATAAGATTTTTTTAATAATATCAATTTTTTCTTTTGCATTTTATTTTTTAATTAAAATATTTTTTAAATGTCTTCACTTAAAGTATATTTTATATGCGAATATTTATAATAGAAATAACTTAGTATATTGAACTTTATTCAACTTATCCAACTTTGAATAACAGATTGTGAGAATTTTTGAACGAATAAAGAAAGTAATTGTTATTTATTTTTAAATTCGAAAATATTTTTGTCTTTTCAAACTAAATTAGACATTTTAATCGATAGAATATTTTTGTTTTTCATTTTAAAAATAAATTCGAATTTATTACTAACAGACCCAATGCGCATGCGTGCTAGATATAAACGGAATCGTTTCCTCATTTTTCGACTTTCGGAATAAACTCACAGAACAAATACGTTTTCTGGGAGAACAGAAGTTATTTGTGAAAAAATAACGATAACTTAGTGTATATTGACGAATTTTTCTGACAGTGTATGGTTTCATTTCATACTGATAGATGACAGAAGCAGCAAACTATCTTCAGCCTTGCCTAAGTTCCTTTCATTTAAAATGCCTCCACTAAGATATTGCACTCTTTCACAAGACACACCTTGTTTTAAAACCTTCTATACAATTTCATTAGTGTAATTTAAATTGATTACATTTTTTAAATAACGATTAGTCAATAAAAGTAATAATTTTCTTTACACTAACATGCTTTTCACAGCTACGAAGAAAGGGAGCGGAGATTTGAATACGTCAAATTACAGTTTAGCTAATAGCAAAGCTCCAATTTTGTCTATATATGAATTCAAATATGTTTTGCTAATATACCTACAATAGATATAGGCATGAACAATGGATATAAGAATACAGTCTCTCTTCTTTCATTACATCTGCCATGCGGTTGTAATTTTTCGTGAATAATAATATTGTTAAGTTTTTAGAAGACTAGAATTTATTTTCTTCCAATAGAATAGCATGGCGTAGATACTTTCAAATTTAATTTCTTTTAAAATTATAACGAAGTTGTTTTAATTTTCACTGATGTACATTTTTTAAATAAAAATCTATTTATTTTATTTAGAAAATTTTCCAAACTTTTAATATGATTAGTTAAAAATAAAATTTTAGTTAAATTCAACAAAAAATAATGAAATATTATGTCCATTAATAGGCTTTTGAGTGTTTTAATGGATTACTATTATTTAAAATTAAATTTCTGAGAATTGAGGTTATAAGAATGATTAAATAATGTTGATTCATCAATATAACATTGAAAAAAGTAGAATATAATAATTATAACAATAAAAAAATAATTTTAAAAGATATTTCTTAAGGGTGTCATCTACAAAGTAAGCACATCTACCCTACATCTATATACGTTATGCTGGTATGAAAGCATCACTAATCAATTTAAAGAAACATAAAAAAAGTTTATGGATTAACCAAACGACAGAGTTTTTTGAAAATTTGAGATTATTTTTTATGTAAATTAAAATGTGATAAGAGTGTACTGTAAAAAATTAAATCTTATAAGAGGTTTTTTTTTCTTTTAATAACAATTTTATGTAAGCCAAGCGATGAAACATTTATTTCCAGTGGGATATTTATACAAGGGAAATGCACCAACGACAATATATATATATCTGTATCGGAACACATTAGCTATTTACATTATAAAAAAATTATGTTTTTTAAAAATAGAAATAATTTTAGTACATGCATGATAAATTACTACTTTTACAAACATCTAAAATTTTCTTCATAAAGTTATAGAGAAAATATGTTAAAGAAAAATATTTCTTTTATTATGTACATGTTATGGTTTCTTTTTTCTAGGTAATGCAAAATAATAAGAGGAAAATACTCACTTAATAATAATAGAGAAAAAAATAAAGAACAAAATTCTAAATCTTACAACAAAACAAAAGATTAATTCAGATTTCATATAACGATGACACAGCTGAATTTGACAGCTCAGTTTTTACGAAAACGTACGGCATTATCTATCTAGGTAGGTAGATAGTGGGGGGGGGGGACCTATGACCAGCTAGGCTGTTATCCCGAGTGATCCAATAAAGCAGAATCCAACACTATACAAAAGCGCAAAACATCGAACTAGAAATAATCAATGCAGTGGATAAAACGTAGAGTCGAATTACGAAACCCACTCGACAAACAAAACTTCTTGATAAAACTACCGAAGGAACGAAAGCACTCATCGTTCACATCTCAATCCGCCCAGCAACTTCTGCGCTGAGCGGGATACTTGGCACAAGAAAACAAAATATGCTCAAAGAAATTCAAAACGCCGCAGACACGGCAACTGCCGTCAGCAACGACGTTAAAACGAGCTAAAATCTCCGGGGTTATAAGCATCCTGCAGAGGAACCGGAAAACAAGCACATCATCTCTTCTATTAAGAGTCCAACGGCGGGAAAGACTGACAGTGGGGATGTCCACATGAGATAAATAGTACAGCTCATATTCAAAATATTAGAATAATTGAGAAAAAGTAATAAGAAAAAATTATTTGTCATTTATTTATTTTTTATACTAAGTAAATGCAATTAAATTTCTTATAAATTAAATCTGGAATGTTTAGATAAGATTTTAACATTTATAAAATATAAAATACAGCACAATAAATTAGGTATACAGCTTCCTTAAACACACCAGAATATTAGAATAAAATTTAGATTGGTTCAAAATATTAGAATATTTTATTTTACGCAACAATATTACCTTATGAATATGAAGTAAATGGTAGTTAATATTTTGTAGCATCCCCTTTAGCTTTCATAACAGCGTACAATCGATCTTGCATACTATATACAAGGTGTTTACAAACATTTCTATCAATATTAGCCCAAATAGACTTTATACGTGCCACTAACTCAGTTTTACTTGAAGGAGGATTTTCTGGAAGTTTTTTCTTCATTATACACCATAAGTTTTCGATGGGATTAAGATCTGGTGAATTTGGTGGCCAAGGAAGTACCTTAATGTTGCGTTGGCGGAACCAATTCTTAGTTGACACCGAGGTATGCGGGGACGCTAAATCTTGTTGAAAGATGAAATCATCTTCAAATAAATCTTCTGATGATGGAATCATGTAATATTCTAAAATTTCTTGATATATCAGAGAGTTAACCTTTTCGTAGACGATGCATAACTTTCCAGGTCCTTCTGCACTCATACAACCCCAAATCATGACACTAGCAGCAAATTTTACGGAACGTTTAAGGCATTCTTTATCAAATGCTTCTTGCTTCATTCTCCAAACTCGAATACCTTGATTACCATATGAAACACAAAACATACTTTCATCACTAAATAATATATTTTTCCAATCTTCATTGCTCCATAAACGTCTTGATTTACACCATTTCAATCTTATACGCTTTTGTCTTGCAGTCATGAGAGGTTTTGTTTTCGGTACACGAGATTCAAATTTAAATTTATGGAGACGTCTTAATGTTGTCGATGTAGAAACTTCAACTCCTTCTTCTTTCCATTTTCGGTGCAAGAATCGCACACTTTTAAAAAGGTTTTTCTTAACTATACGCTTCAGTTTCCTGTCATCTCTAGCAGATGTTTTTGGTTTTCGGCCACCATTTCGGCGATTATTTTGAAATTTTCCAATTTTTGAATATTGTGGTAGTATTTTACTAACGCTCAATTGCGAACTATGTAAATAATTCGCTATAAAACATTGATTTTTACCGTGCCGATACAAATCAACCATACGGAGTTTAGTAGATTCAGGAATATCACTCACACGGCCCATTTTAAGACGAAAAAGAAACAAACTGCAAAAAAGAATACTGATTTTAAATAAAATAGTCTGAATTTAATCAATGATGCCACCAGTTAAGAATTGGTAATAATTAAAGGAGAATTAATGTGAAATATTCTAATATTTTGAACCACTTGAATAAATATTCTAATATTTTGACTTTTCAAAATAATTTTTTTTGCAATTAATCTTTTCAAAAATGATATTAAATTTAAGATAACAAGTAAGTTTAATCAACAATAAGTTCTTAATAAAAATATCGTTTGCATATTTTCATTAAAAGACATTAAATTACCAAACGATATTTTCAATTTCTAAAAAAAAGGTAATTATTCTAATATTTTGAATATGAGCTGTACTTGCAAGACCGATAGAATCGGTCGCCCTGCAACTGAACGTCGTGAGAATACATACGGATAGTATCTTCCGGGGAAATCCACTCAATTAAAGGGTCAGAAGCAGACACACTTTTAGCGAAAAATCAGCCATCTCGTTGAGGGGGATACCACAGTGTCCCGGAACCCAACAAAAAGAAATCTGTATCGAGAAACTTCGCAATCGAACAATTTTATTATGAAGCCAGAGGATAACTCTAAGAGACTTTAGAGTTATAGCCTGAGGAGCCAGAAGAACCGATAAGCTATCAGTGAATAGTAAAACAGGCCGAGACAGCAAAAACAATTCATCCAGAGCCACACCAATCGTAAGAGCCTCCGCCGTAAAAATAGAATTGATCTGTTGCACCCTGTATCCGAAGTGGTGAGTGGCAGTACAGCTAGCAATCGAAGGGAGGGAATCAGTTTTAGAAGCGTCCGTGGCAATAATATCCCAAGAGTCAGTGTAGTTCTGGACGTCGTCGGCAAACAACGGAAAGATCACGCTAGCATCCAGATCCGTACGCTGGAAAGGAAGGCCAGAGGTGAAATATTGCACAGCGTCCTAATCAAGAGGAAGAGAGACTTGGAAACTGATGAGGAAATCTGGATCATATCCCAGATCAGCAAAGATCGCAGAAACATAAGAGACGTGGTTTTCTGACGAGACTAGACCATCCTTGCAAGAATCCAAGACAGGGGACCAGCTACCCAGGGCGAGATGCTTCACCCAAAAGTTAAAACCCAAGACTTTGATCCAGTCAGCCAGATGACTAGCCCCAGCATGCTTCAGAAGTAGAATATTAGGCGTCCATTTCGGGAGTCCCAGGGAGGCCCGTAACGCACACGTCTGAATAACTTCAAGCTTCTGCATCAAAGAAGTACTAGCGATTGTGAGAAAAGCAGCTTCATACTCGATGATGCTACGGATAGAAGAGAAGGCAAGCGTGAAAAGATGGTGCGAGCGAGCCTCACATTTTTTATGGGCCAGCGCTTTCAAAATGTTGATTCTTTTAAAAATTTTCATTCGGGGATAATCCAAGTGCTTCCGGAAACCTCCCCGATGAGCCAAGTAGTAGTCAAGAAACTTTAACTCAGAGCACTACTCAATGAGCCCCCATCCACGCTGAAGTGAAAATCACGATCCGCCGCTCGTCTCGAAAGGTCAATAGCACGGCATTTATCCGACCGGATGGAGAGCTTCCAGTGTGTGCATCACAACAGAATAAGACGGAGAGCCTCTTGAAATTTAACTCTACAGGTATCTAGGGTTTCGTTCACACAGTATATAAAGATGTCATCAGCATATATGAGAAATTTAATACCCAGACCCTTCAGGACGTCATAAAATCTGCCATAAAAATAGTAAAAAGGATGGGACTCAATACAGCCCACTGGGGGACACCCCTATCAATATTCCGGGAAAAAGACACGAGACCCCTCCAGGCCACCTTAATAACTCTAGTAGAGAGGAAACGATGTATCCACCGGAGCATCCGTCCCGTGATGCTTACCTGAGCACATTTGTAAATAAGCCCATCGATGTAGACAGACTCATAGGCAGAATGCAAATCCAGAGAAATTCCCAGAATATATTTCTTCGCCTTCTTGGCGTTCGTGATGTCGTGATGAAGAATGGTGAGAGCAGCATGGCAGTCCCGAAAAGGTAGAAATCCTAGAGATCAGTTGACAATAGTTTTATTCCAGAGGAGATGGTGCATGATTCTACTCTCTATCATCCGCTCACAGATCTTCCCCGTTACGGAGGTAAGAGCGATCGGACGGTAGGAAGATACCTCGTGTTTTTGCTTGTCGGGCTTCAAAATCGGTAGGCTAGTGGCCGACGTCCAGCTTGGGGGGATGTCGCCAGAGCACCAGATAATATTATACATACTCAACAAACATTCCAGAGAGTGGTCACTGAGTCCTTTAAACAGAGCCGCACTGATCCTGTCTTCCCTAGGGGTGGAAACCCTCGTTCTACCAATAGCCGCCTTTAGCTCCGAGATTGTAAACAGACAGTTGAGGGAAGCGTTACCGTCATCACCGTATGTGAAAGGAATTGGCTCATGACTGCTGCCTTCGCTGAAATGATCTGCAAAGGCCTTTGCTTGGGCAACTGCATCAGAAGAGAAGGTGTCGGGTAGCTGCAAATAGAGATGGGAATCAGGAGAAGAGCAGGATCGAGATTTTAGGTTGCGAAAATTTCTATATAGGAGTTGAGGGTCTTTTGCATTATAGCAATTGGTATCCCAGTGCCTACGATTGGCTTCCCTGATCACTTGGCGCAACTTCGCAGAGAGTCTTTTATATTTGAGCCAATGCTCCTCAGGGGCCAACTTACGCGCTCTTCTCAAATGTAATCTCTTCTGCTTGCTAAGACTTCTACAACGCGCCGTCCACCACACCGGGAGGCATTTCGAGGATATAGCACGGGCAGTACTCATTTCGAGGATATGGCACGGGCAGTACTATGATTCGACATGGAACAAGAAACCAAAGACTGAAAGGAGGAAGGGTGTAACTCCGAAACAAGGAGGAGCTTGGAGTCGACTTCTTGAGAGATACGGGACCAGTTATAAAGGACAGGGCTATACTGTAAAGGAGGGTGAAGCTCCACAGAAATAACAATGAGAAAATGGTCGCTATCGAATAGATCTTCCTCCACGTTGATGGAAGAGCAGTGCCTGAGGTCTGAGGAACTCATCGACAAATCAATTAGAGACCTACTCCCACTAGGACCACATGGGTCGGGACAGTAGTATTCAAGATACAGGAGAGGCTATCAGAAAGCCACTCCACAAAACTCTCGCTGGCCTTCGAGGACACCGAGGCTCCCCACAGTGGATGGTGAAGATTGAAATCACCCAAGATGAGAGAGGTACTAGACAGATCTCTGCAGACCTTCGAAAGGTCATTCACCACTAAACCAGACGGGGAATAGACATTAACAATGTTAAGAGTATAGGACTCCAAAAAGACGCGGACGCCAATTCACCCATTCGCCAAGACAAAATTACTAAAGCACAACCGAGTGGACGACCAGGTAGCATTCACGGCCATAGCCAGATCACCACCGGGCCTACCAACCCTGCCCTCATGGTAAACCACCTTGCCAGACACCGAAAAGGGCCTAACCAGAGAAAGTAAAGTCTCTTGGATGACCAAGATATCCATCGACACAAAAAGCTCAAGCTGAAGGAGAGGGAGCTTGTTAGAGGTGCCACGAGCACTCCACTGAAAAACTTTAATATCCATAGGAGATCAATAAAGAATTACAAACAAAAACGAAACACCAACACAACCCAGTCAAAAACCGGGACCCTGACCCCAGCAGGAGCACTTGCCCAATACAAAAATTGTACCTGAAAAAGAAACAAAATACTAAAAAACAACATTTTTTTTAAATTGTTATCCTTTTCCATGCAAATTAGCCCGTTTTCGCTCCAGGGACTTATCACTGAAATTTGCCAGACAGTTCATAATTAGATTGCTGAGCGCAGTAATGGTTTCTAACACTTTCTCTGATTGCTTCTCAGCATGGTCAACTAGAATTTTTAACATTGTTGTTCCTGAGTTCTATCATTTTCTGCAATTCGTCAATGTCCGGTTTTTTTACACTGGTTTTTTGCGCATATGATTCAAAGTTCAATTTTGACGAGAACTTACGACGAGCGTGTATAAATGACAGGAAGTTTTTACTTTTAAAACGTAGACAATTCACTTCTCTCACACGTGTTCACTTCTCTCACACGTAAATAATCCGCTCTATGGCTCTCCTCACAATTCGCACATTTAACTTCGGAAGTGCAAGCCCCAGTATGTTTAAGGCCACACGTCGCACAAAGTTGCTCGGACTAGCATTTTCCAGACGTATGATTGAATTTAAAACAACGAGCACATTGTCTCGGTCTATCCACGAACTGGTGGATCCTTTGCAGTGTGAACCAAAGCTTAATTTCTTTCGGAATGATAGTGCCCAATGTGGTGATCAACACCGGAGACACAGCACTCGAGGGATTTTTCTTGATAAACCTTCGCATTTCAAATATCTGAATTTTATTTGTAGCCATTATTTCTTGTTCCACCTCATCCAGGGAGATAATGACAGGAATGTTAAAAATCTGAAACATGTTTGTTATATTTTCCCAAATAACCCTATGTTTCACCGCCACCCCCAAAAACTCAGTGACATGACAAACTTCCGTAGCAGAACCGACATCATTGGTACTAATAAGTAAATAACCATTTCTAGTATATCTAATATTGTCAATGTTATTGGCATGAGGAATTTTGTTTTTTATTTCAATTTGTACAGCTCTAGGATTTTTATTTAGAATGGATTTTGTTTCAGTACTCTGCAAGAATATATTAAAGCACTTGCCGCGATTCTCGGCAGCCATAAGAAGCAGCGACTCTGTCGAAGAAGCCGACCTCGCAGTATTTTTATTATCGCTATCACACGTCAAGTTATTTTCTTCATACTCAGCCATCTATACATTGACGGTCGAAGAGTCAACTGGTAATCCACCATAAACGATATTAAATTCAGAACTCGCCATAAAATTTTCCAGTGGCAATACTGACATACAGTAAAGGTAAACAAGCAAAATAACACCGCTAATACAAAACCAAACTACTACCTAAACAACAGTAGAGAAAAACACTAAATAAAACCACAGAAAAATACAAAAACACCTTATTTCAAACCACACCAACCGCAAAATAACACTTTACACAAAAATAACCACGAAAACAGCCGGCTGCTTAAGCGGTCACCGCCCGCCACATGTACAAGGAGGGAGCACCGCGCACACCCGACCTCTCAAGTCCGCATTATCTATCGTCAAAAATTATTTCTTAAAAGAAACAGTAACCATAAATATGTCGTCATGATACATTCCTGCAATGATTCTTCAGCCGGAAAAATGATTGGTAAATTGATTGACGGAAGATCTTGTTTGTAAATATGCCCTTTCCTTATTACTCATAAGATTCCTTATTACTCCGTGGCCGAGTGGTCAAAGCACCACGCCGCTAATCGCCTTCGAGAGTAGGAGATTCGGGGTTCGAATCCCACTGCCTCCATTGCACGCACTCTTTGTGTGGAGCTCCCGGATGTATATCTCATTTGTTGTGAAATTTCTTTGTGATATCTCGTCCCTGTAATATTGACGATGATTTATAAGCAGGCTTCATGTCGAGCACACAAATCAGATGTATCTTGTTCAATAAACAATCATTACTCATAAAAATATTTAAAAAGTGTAGAACTAACTAAAGTTGATAAAAAAAAAGTGCGAAAAAAATTGGTTGGTTGGTTGGTTATATGAGGTTTTATGGCGCAAGGTCCCTTTGGGGACATGCTGCGCCAAGACAAAGACGGAAAGAAAACACAATGTAATTTAAATATAAAAATCAAACAAAGGTATGTATAATAAAAATCCAATTAAACGATGACAAAAACCATAGAAAACACAAAGTGACTTAAAATCTGTAGAAGTTGGTTTAAATGATAAAATACAAACAATGAGCAAGATGAGTGAATATTACATAAAGAAAAGATTAAGGAATAAAAGAATGCAATGTCATGATATAATTAAAATCAGTCAATGAGGGTAAACTAGACAACTTAAAGGAGATTTAACAAGTTAAAAACTGTATGATCAAAACAGTCCTCAGAACCTACATTAAGAAATGTTAAAAAATTTAGTTAAAATAAAGTGTTTAGATATAAACAATGCACAAAAAATATATTAAAACAATTAAAACTGGTAAAATCACTTAGGCGTATATTCTTCGTAAACGATATTTTCTTCCTCTTCACTCGAGTCGTAAGAGGCTGACTCCATAGCCTCTTCCACACAGTGATTCATTTGTTTGGGATTTTTCAAATTGTTAGCAGATGAACTATGGCAAGATTTCCTTTCTTTAGTCTTCACAGTTTGCCACCGTGAAGAGCCTCGAATTGTCTTATTTTCTTTAGTTTTTTGTTTTAGTTTTACTGTTTTACTATTATCAGGTTTCTGGGAGTTTGATGCAGATGAAACAGGAGAAAAATTGCCCGGCCTGGGCAATTTTTCGCTCAGTTGGAAATTATTCAATTCGTATGATTGCTTTACCAATCAGTTAGATTGTGTTGAAAATAATAGTATATCTACGTATCCATCGTCATATGGAGGTCCATTACCTGCGGTCTATTCTGTTGAACTGTCTAAATGACAGACCAGATGCTATGACCAATAAGGTTATCTGAGCGAAAAATCCCAGCCGGTTGTCGCCCCGGTAGCTTAACAGGTAAAGCACTGGCCTTGTAAGCCAAGTATCCGGGTTCGACTCCCGGCCTGGGCAATTTTTCGCTCAGTTGGAAATTATTCAATTCGTAGGAGTTTTTCCTGTTTCTTGTTTGGTTAAATTTTTTGATTGACTTGATTTCTGCGCTTGACTAGTCCAATATTCTATTTTTACAGGCTCTGATGAAGGTTTCCAAAGCGTTAATTTTGGCAAAACTCTGGTAACAGCAGTAGCGTGGGCATCACGGGTCTTTTTCTTTATAGGACTAGATGTATTTTCAGGAGAACAGTTCTTAAAGGGGGCTTTAGTCTGGATAACAATGTGCCTTACAGGTTTTGTTTGTGGCTTGAGTAGGCTTGAGTAAGAAACTCCAACAGATGGCGTTCTCGATTCGACAATTCTGCGGGCTTCAGGGTAAGGAAGTTTCTGGGTTAATTTAATAGTAATTATCTCTTTTTCACGGGTCCAAATAGGACAGGAGCGAGAATATGAAGTATGATCACCTTTGCAATTGGCACAGCGTTCAGGTTTTTCACAAGTTTTACTGTCGTGGCCAACTTCTGCACAACGTGCGCAGGTGACGGTGCCACGACATTGGCCATTAGTATTGGTATGGCCATAACGCTGGCATTTAAAACATCGGATGGGATTAGGGATGTAAGGTCGGACTGCACAGTTTAAATAGCCGGCTTTAATTCTAGTAGGTAAAATATGGCTATTGAAAGTTAGTATTATATGTTTAGTAGGAAGTATCTGCCTATTTCTACGGATAGTGATACGGCGGACATCTATGATATTTTGATCCTTTAAGTTAGTTAGAAGTTCTTCTTTTGTGGAAAATAACAGATCTGGTTCAGATATTACACCACGACAAGAATTTAAAGTTTCATGTGCTTTAACAGATACAGAAAAGGTGCCTATTGTATCACTATTGGACAGATATTGAGACTGGTTAGCTGTAGAAACTTCAACAATCAACAAGTAAATCCCCAGACTGTAATTTTTTGAGGGAGTGGCCATCACCAAGAACAGATTGGAAGGTTTTAGCAACAAGAAATGGTGAAGTTTTTTTGAAAGAACTATCAGAGAGGCTATCATTGCGTTTAATTACAAAAAATCGAGTAAAAGAGGAATTTTGTGACATTTGTTGCTCTCCACGAGGGAGAGAAATAGATGAAATAGAAGTTTTTCCATCCATATTAGTTCAAAAAGTAATTCGGACCCCGGCCGCACCACCCACTCCCGAGCCCAACAAGGGGATGCACATTCGTGCACCAGTGCTAACCAGGGTCTATACGGTCACAAGACAATCCTATGTCAGTCTCCACCCTTAACGAGATGACTAGTAATTGCTCGCTCGCTTGATCCCTAAAGCCAGTGACCAAAGTCAGCTGACCAGCCGATTGATGCATACGGGACCAATATGCACCGCCCGTCTACCTGAAGCAGAGGCCAAAGCAGTGTGTTGGTTTCCCTCAACTGCCAGGATCCCCCTTTCCAGGGACACGGGTCGCCACGCACGGCCAACACGTGGGTGGTTTACAATTCTCCATGAGTCGATATACAGGATGATATCGGCTCATACAGAATTGCCCTCACCTCCGAAAAGGAAACCACAATGAGAGTGAAACAAAGATGAAAGGAAGACAAGAGGAGTAAGAGGAAATAGAAAAGAGAAAGATCACTCGGGTGCCCCGGGGTTGTGAAGCCCGTGAATACCTAAAGAAGGTATCCCCCTGGGGGGGCGAGAAAAAATTGGAAAAGTGCTTGTAATATAGTACAAAAAAACTGGAGGACTCTTTATTACTTCCGCGCATTGAAAGTGTATTTCGATGTTGGCAAAAAGTGGATCGGCGAGTTAAGTGTCTGTATTATTGGGGAGCTAATACCCTACTCACACTATAGATAATTAAGGGAGACCCGTAAGAAAAAAACCCAAAATTTTTATTATTGATTTTAAAGTAATGAATTTTGGTGTATTATTTAAGAATATTTTTGTAAGAAATAATTAGCAAAAAAATTCACTTTTTATTAAAAAGTATATTTTTTATGGGGATTTTTATGATTTTTTTTGTCGAAAAATACACTTTTTTAAATTACTACTCCTCATTCAATTTTCAATATTTTGGTATTACTAAAATTTCTTTAATAGTATTATAGTATATAGAAAAGACGGAGGATATTTTTAATTTTCTATTTTAATCAGCTAAAAAAAAGAAATTACGTATGGTAAATTTCCTTAAATTCGTTATAATTTTCATGCTTACCAATTTATGTAAAATTTTCAGAAATTGTTTTAAAAAATATCTCTCCTTACTTTTGTTGCAAATTTTTTTAAGATTCTAAAAATATAAACACATTGTTTCTAAATCATTTTACCACTGAGCCTTAGTACTTTGATCTTAGGCAAAATATGAAAAATGTCATTTTCAGGAAAACACATTTAAAGTATAAAATACAAAAGAAAGTATTAAAAAATTCTTATTTCATGTTGAAACTATTTTTTATATTAATTTCTAATATATCAAGACTATTTTTTAAGAAAAACTTTTTATATTGAACACAATAGAAAAAAATTGTAGCCAGTTTTGTCTTCGAAGAAAATTCCTCGATTTTCAGCGACAAAAATTCATCGAGCTGTCAAAATATATACTTTTTTAAAATACTACTTCTCTGTCGGACGTTCCTCTTAGCCCGCACAACTTTGAAGAAAGTCCGTAGTAGTTATAGCTGCCACCGCAGATATTATTAGGTGATATCGGTCACCCACTGTGAGGATTGTGTAAATGAACACCAACGCTGTCAATTAACTAAATTATCAGTTTATTTATATTCTATGTACACACTATAATACATTATATACAGTTACAACTCGGACATAGGTGATCCGGTTCAACATTAAATTAAATACAGTAAAAGGTTGGCTGTGTACTGTTCAAATTACACCATCTCCCCCTCACTCTACACTCGTTAGATTCACTTTACCGGAGATCAATTCCGAATCTCCCGACACATGGGTTCTCAGCCTACGCTATTCGGCCGAGAGCACTACAGACCGGGACGTCTGTATCCCTTGCTCTCAAGGTCCGAACTCCCGATACGAACCGCCAAAATCTCAGACAAAACCTGCCCTTCTCAAATCCCTGCTTTTCCCCAAGGTAAACCCCCCTGCAGAGTTCCTCCATTGCACGCATTCCATGTTGTTTTCTTGATCCGTGGAATGTTCTTTATTTGCTCATCATTCACGTACATCACTGACGGATGAACACGCCTCTCAGCAATCTTCCTTTCTCTCACCTCACCACCTGCACATGTTCACCTGTCTATTCCCGCTTCAACAAAGAAAGAATGTCACCTTGAAAATTCAGTACACAGCCCATACAATACATAAAATATTAAGATAAAGAATAACATAAATTCCAGTTCTATAGTGGATATTTCCTCAGAACCTGACATTCTCATTCAGTTTTCAATATTTTAATATTACTAAAATTTCTTAAATAGTGTTATGGTATACGGAAAAGACCAGAAGAGAGATATTTTTAATTTTATTTTATAATGATCTTCAAAAAAAAAAAGAAAAGAAAAGAAAAAAAGTTACGTATGATATTTTTTTTAAATCGTTATAATTTTCATGTTTACCAATTTATGTAAAATTTTCAGAAACATTTAAAAAATGTATCTTTCCTACATTTTCTGCAAAAATTTTTAAAGATTTTAAACACATAAACACTTTGTTTCTAAATTATTTTACCACTCAGCCAGTACTTTGAACTTAGGCAAAATATGAAAAAAAGTCATTTACAGGAAAATGCATAAAGTACAAAATACAAAAGAAATTAGTAAAATAAAACTTACCTTGTGTTGAAACTATTTTTTATATTAAACACAATAAAAATTTTTGCTACCAATATCGTTTTCGAAGAAAATTCTTCGCTTTTACAAAAAAATTATAAAAATTTGTATTATTTTGCTTTATTCAACAAAAAAATATATTTTACATTTTTTTTTAAAGCACCGGCACAATAAGAGGAACCTTCCCTCTTTTCTACATTTTTTTTTTTTTTTTTTTTTTTTTTTTTTTTGCAAACTAACCTTTTTTAAACTTTGGCGCATACGTTGAAATTTAGGATTGTTTCTTTTTTTAACCCCACTTATTCGTTTCTGATGCATATGCGACGTGTGTTGTCTCCTACAGTATTTAAAGTTAAAGCTGCCATCATTGTATCCCCAATATTATAATGACAGACAGAATTCATCACTGCGACTTGAATGCGCATCTTCGATACAAATGCAGTTTTTGGACATCTCATCCAAATCAAATTATGAAGACATTTTGCATTTGCATTTTGGGTGAGGCGGCTCACACAACGTTTTAAAAGAGTGTCATCAGCAAGGCGTTGGTAAACAGGAAGCAATTTTTGTAGAAATTCTTCTTTTAATGGTGTTCCCACATGTTTCAAATGTGAACCAGGTTTTTGCTTCTTAGCTTTTCCAGCCTGATAAAAACACCACGAATTTCTACCTTCGGGATACTTAAAATATTTTGGACTATTATTGGTTGATATGCTGTGATATAATGTTGGATATATAGCTGTTTTCATGGCTGATATGTCCCCCTTGTTGCTTAAAATAGCTTTTTGATAATAATTTTCAATTTTTAGATTTTAGATTCTTTTAGGCTTCCGTGACTATGCTCACCCAATGTTATGCTCCGTGCTTTAGACGTTTTCACAACATTTCGAAGAACTGTACCTAACCTTCTTAGAAACATGGTTGACACACTCTTCTTTTTCAATTTTTATCTTAGAGCCATACACTTTTTTGTCTGAAAGAAAATGTATGTTTTTGCATCACCATCGGACAAAATCGTTGTGTATCTGGATCCTTTTTCTTCGGATCGTTTCCAAAGTTTCAGCGCTGCTTCCATTTCCATCGAATTAGAAGACCCACAGTGATTTTTAAAACACTCATTTTTGTGATCTTCAATAAATATTTGAAACTCAGGCGAACTTTCACCTAAAACGCGTTTAGCATTATCACAAGTATAACAGAATTTGGACATCACTTCAAAGTCGATGACATAATCTGTAAGTACATCAATAACACAGCCAACTGCATGGTTAGAATTATGGTCGCGTGTATGCCAAGTGCCATCAAAACTTACAGCAATATTAATAATAGGACGTTCAACAGTAATAGGTGTATCTATGTCGCCATACGCTTTTCTAACATTTGAATGGACTATTTCAAACATTTTGTTTGTAGATTTTTTACAATCCTGATATACTTCTTTCATCTATCTTTTATCAAATGTTTTATCAGACATTACAGACATATTCATCACAAAACCAAACTGATCAACTGTTGAGTGACCTCATCCAATTTCTTTAAAAACTTTTATCACTTTATAATTCACGTCATACCCCTCAGTTGTTGGAGCTGATGTAAATTTGGAACCTTTTATTTCATCACATGCTGTACAAAACATTTCTAATTTATGGGCAAATCCACTCGTCTTTTCATAAGAATTTTCATTTGTTTTGAAAAGCAATCTGGGCATGCAGTAAATGTAAAAAGTTCAGAAATTGAATTAATATCAACAATAATATAATGAGGAGTATGATTAGATGCTAAATTTTTATTTTGTCCTGTAGTACTTGCAATTTCTGTATCAGATTCAAGACTATGTAATCTTACGTTTTGTTTCATACTATTATCAGTATTAACCCATTAATGCCTGAATTATTTTCATCGTTAAAATTCAAATTTTGCATTTTCCCACCACTTTTAAAGCAAGAATAACTTTTATCTTAATTTATCAAGGACTTTGTCTCGAGAAAGAAAGTATTTGTTTATCCTTCTTTTTTACTGGTGTGAAATGCGTTTACTTGAATATTTTAAAACTGTCCCAAAAATGGGACGCTAGGCACTAATGGGTTAACAGATAAGTTAGAAACACTGGATATACATTTTTCAGGGACTTGAGTAATCACACTTTCTGCTTTCCATCTTTTAGAAGCCATCACGTTCATATGTTGTTTACGTTTCTTCGAACGAGGCATTTCAGTATATTATTTTAAAATAAACTTGTAGAATATTAAACTTGAATTAATAATACAAAATATTCACGTGCAAACACTAATTTAAACGAAAGAATGCGATGTATACAAACAAAAACAGAAGAGTTTATCACGAGAATCGAATCAAAAGGCGTAAAATGTAAACAAACACGATAGCGTTCGATTTAACAGTTAACAGTTATGGATAATTCAGAACAGAATAATGTATACTTCTTTGATTAATCATACTAAAATTAAAATGTTATTAACTGTACCTAACTTCGTTTAATAGTGTAATATAAAAACAAACAAAGATGTGTAAGCTTTTTAAATGTCCGCTAGTCCTTTAAACTCTAGTGAATACAATTAAAAAAGCTCATTTGCTACCTCTTCCAAGTGTCCCCGAGTTCTGAAATTTTGCATTGATATTCGCAAATATGTATATTATCGTTTTCTGAGATAAAATGTTTTTTGAACTTTTGATGATTTTTGGCCGAAAATGGGGTTCGGGTCTCCCGTAAGATATTTCCTTAGATCAGGAATGACTAGATAACGGATCCCTTTGTCATCTTCGGGATTCTTGAAACATGAACTTCCGATATTTGGCGAGATTTTCCTCACTCTCGTTGGCTATAAAGCTTCTCTTTTACTGATTGGCTGTTGCGGCTGTCTCTATTTTAAGCGCATGCGCATGTTACATTTGTTCAGATCATAGATAAAGTGACATTCGCCGAGATATATTAGGGCGTGTTCAGCACAGCTTATCGGTCACTTACCGGTTACTTACCGATTGTAGACAAGTACGAAATGAAAATCAAAGCGAAGTGTGACGTCAGCTACAATTCAACAGGATAGTTTTCATTGGTGCCACAATTCGCTTTCGTACTGCCCTACAATCGGTCGGTAACAGTGGTTACTTTGGTAAGTTGCGCTGAACACGCCCTTAGGTACGTTTTTCAATGTGAACAGGCATCCAATTCCGAGAGGGTACCACTTAAAAAATGGCGATCTAAGATGTCTTATGTTCTTAGTGTGAGTAGGGTATTAGTGAGTAAATCTGGTGGATGATTAAATTATTTTCCATTCGGGTGTATTTATTTGCATGACAGAGATGGAACGACAAATGGTGCTTAATATTGTCATGACTCAGTGGTCCTCGCCTGACGATTTCTGATATAAGTAAATATTTTGTGGTGTCTGTAATTGTCAAACAGCGTAGCCCTCCTCCTTAAATAACTCTAAGCAGATTTTTTTCAATATAAAGTTTATTTACAAAAAGCTCCTGTTTATCAAAATGTAAGTTTATTTTATTAACCTTTCGCCGGGCGCGCAAATTTTCATCACATGGACAGGCGCGCGTTGTAAATTCTACAACAGGAGGAAAACATTCAATTATTGCTGTTTTGTTTTAATTTCACAAATAATTTAACATACAAATATCATACAAGTTTTCTCTACTCACAATTTATAAAAGTATTCCGCAATACACTTAGGTTTATTAACCGACTTCAAAGAGGAGGTTATGATTTCGACCTGTATGTATTTGTTGTTCACGCATAACTTTTGCAAATATGAACCGATTTTGATAATTCTTTTTTTGTTTGAAAGCGTATGAGGCCCATGTGGTCCCATTCGAATTTCATAAAAATCTGATGATTAGAACTTTTTTAAAAATAAAATCTTTAAATTTCAAATTCATTTTGAAGCAATCGACCAATTAGAAGTGCTCTTTTTGCATGCTTTTATGTTACACTTACATAGACATACGATCTTTTCACTGTTAAAAGTTTGAAGTTTTTGCTGCATCGTCACTCCTCCGCTTTTATGGAATATCTCTATTTTGACCAATGAGAATTCACCATAATACAATGAAGTAATCATTTTCTATAAAAGCGATGGATAGACGATAAAGTAAAAGTTTCAAAATTTTAACAGTGTTCAAAGTGCAAAATCCTAACTGGACGAGGGCCAGGATTCACATAAATTTTGCGCTGTTTACGAAACGAGATTTATTAACAAGAAAATTTATTTTAAACATTGAAAAAATTACTAAAATTCAGGCTTCTGATTTGTTAATCTGGTTTCGCTAACAGCGCAAATTCTACCTGGATTCCGGAGAAGTTCTCTTATGCAAGAAACTGGAAATATAGCATTTAGGGGATATAGTGTGGAAATCGGCTATCTCAGGGCGTGTTCAGAGCAACTTACAAAAGTAACCAATTTTACCGACCGATTGTAGGGCAGTACGAAAGCAAATTGTGGCATCAATGAAAACTATTCTGTTGAACTGTATCTGACGTCACACTTCGCTTTGATTTTCATTTCGTACTTGTCCACAATCGGTAAGTGGTCGGTAACTAACCGGTAAGTTGTGCTGAACACGCCCTCTGTAACACTTAAAAAAAGCGCTATAATGTTCTATTCTTTAAATGTGCAACAATGTTAATGGAATTTAAAGATAGAAGCGGCATCTGCAAGACATTTTCTAAAAATGCAATAATTATTGCTAGTCTAGATAATGTATCACGAAAATGCCGCAGATGTCGCTGTGATCGGCACTTTGGAATTCAGTAGCATCGTAGCAGATTTAAAGGATACAAATTTTTAGCACTGCTTGCATTGTAAAAAATTGAACCCTTTTGCTGCATCGTCACTCCATCGTTTTTATAGGAAAGGATTACTTTGCTCTATTATGGAGCATTCTCATTGGTCAAAACAAAGAAATTCTATAAAAGCGATGGAGTAACGATGCAGCAAAAGGGTCAATTTTTTTACAGTGTCGATAGCAGATTTTCACTCCATATATTCCAGACTCTCTCCTTCGAACAATGAAATGTTCTCAAAAATGAAGGCTTATGATTGGTCAATCTTGTTTTGCGTAGCAGCGAATAATCCTTCTGGATCGTAACCACTGTTGCAGAGATGCTAGTTTTTTTTTTTTTTTTTTCAAAGTACGAAATCTTAGCTGGAGGTATTCTCATATCCTCCAAACTGAAAGATCCACATCGATCCAGACATGAGAATTGATATCGAACAGCTGAAAATTCATCTCTAAAGAGCCTTACACGTTAAAGCAAGAGTGTCTGTGTATCAGGGTGCTTGTTATGCCGGATTCACAAAGTGATTAAAATACATTGCTATGTGCTAGATTTACATTTGATTTGGACAAATATAAATGTCGAAAAATTTTGATAAGCTTACCATTAAAGTTAAGCTAGTTAACTTCTTTCACCTATAAAACAAACTCGTTCAGGCGACTACCGCCAAGTTCAGGAATAAAAATTTTTAAATTTTCTGTACTTTGGAAAACCGCGTTTATCAAAGAACATTAACTTCAAATATTGCTACTTTCATATAGACGCATGTTGAATCATGGTGTGATTTTGATAATATCTTCCTTTTTAGTTTTTATGACTGAAAGTTGTATTTTAATACATACGAACATTTAGAATTACTTTGCTATGCATTGAATCATAGAAGCAACTTGACGCGCTCTGATTGTGTACTCGTACTTTAAACTGTAAAAAATCTGACCCTTTTGCTGCATCGTCACTACCCCGCTTTTATAGAATATCTCACTTTTGATCCATGAGAATGCTCCATAATAGGCTGAAGTAATCGTTTTGTATATTAGCGGTGGAATACATATTTCTATATTAGCTGTTTAAAATATCTTGAAAAATTACCTCTGTTTTTAAAGACTATCTATTTTTTGACCAATGAAAACGCTCCATAGACGTTTTTAGATCGCTCTCATTAGTCAGAAAATAGATAGTCTTTAAAAACAAAGGTAATTTTTCACAATAATTTTAACGTGTACTGATGGATTGTCAGCTTTTCAATGCCCATTTACGAAGTCTGTAGACTTCAATGTGGACCTTAAGGCACTACACTAGTCTCAGAAAAAGACCCGGATGTTAGTGTAAAGACTATGGGTGTGTTCTTTTCAAATATCTCGCTCAAATTTTAATATATTTACATGATTTTTTTTTGCATAGGATAGCCGAGGATGATCTACAACGGCCTAGTTTTTACTTCTTCGATTTTGCTTATGTATGTTTTATATAATGATAGTTTCAATTTCAGAGCCGTTTAAACCGGTTTTGAAATTTAAAATAGTTTTTTTTTTAAATCTGTAACCAAAATTGAAAAAGTAAAACCTAGGTCGGTTGCGGAATATCCTCAGCTATCCTATGCAAAAAAACACTTAAAAATTTTTAAATTTGAGCGAGATATTTGAAAAGAACGCCCCCATAGACTTCACATTATCATCCGGGTCTTTTTCTGTGCCTAGTGTGCGGCCTTAAAGTTTGCTGGATGCGATAAATTTCCGAAATGTTAAAGCTTAAATGGGAAAATTCTCGCATCCACTAAAGCGGAAATAGACATCGATACCAATCGACATCCTAAAGTTGTTGAAAAGATGAAAATCCTTTAGTATATATTTTGCTCCGGATTAAAAAATTATCTCTACATATCAATGCAAAATAAAGTGCATAGATATGTGTAGCAAAATTATCTTTAGATTCAGATTTGGTTACCGGATTAGACACCAGAAT
This sequence comes from Maratus speculifer, assembly GCA_964019185.1. Classification (NCBI taxonomy): domain Eukaryota; kingdom Metazoa; phylum Arthropoda; class Arachnida; order Araneae; family Salticidae; genus Maratus; species Maratus speculifer. Next base: position 227,168,087 of record OZ025299.1, read on the forward strand.
GATTTCAGATTTTGCTCATGTAGGATTCCTCGACGTGAATATGGCGACACATGGAGCACAGTATCACTGCCTCCTCTACAATGCCTTCTCGCTTGTGACGTAGTGGAGGCGGTTTCCCTGACAACTGTTTTTCAACAAGCTTCGTGGCGATTGTGGAACCAGTAGGGTTAGTGATTTCGCCTCCACTTCATGACGTTTCACACTTGTCGTCTGCTCAGTGAATAGGCATTCTAGAGGGGGCAGTGACAGTATACGAATGATTGAAAAGATTCTGGACAAAAATGAGTCATCAAGGTGGTCCTTGTGGCCGAATGGTTAAGACACCACGCTGCTAATCTCTTGAGAGCGTAGGAGATTGTGGGTTCGAATCCCACTGGCTCCGTTCCACACACTCTTTATGTGTAGCTCCCGGTTGTATTTTTCTTGTGTCGTAATATTTCCTTGTGTTATCTTGTCCCTGTATGTCCACGAATTTGTAAAATAATATGGATTATGTATTTATGTCTGTGTAGAAATAAAGGATCATTCGGCGTACAATCGAATTCTACCAGGAAATCATCATCAAATTTTATAATAAAAAATGCCTAGCATTGCGATACATTGTTAAAAATTTAACTTTTGCTGCATCGTCACTCCATCCCTTTTATGGAATATCTCATACATACGCTGTAAAAAATTTTGCCCTTTTGCTGCATCGTCACTCCTCCGCTTTTATGAAATATTTGTCTTTTGACCCATGAGAATGCTCCATGATAGGCTGAAATAATCGTTTTCCATAAAAGCGGTGGATTTAGTTTCAAATTTTTAGTTGGTCCAAAAGTGAAAAAAGTATTTGGGCATCAAATGCTGTTACTCTCTTATAGATGCAGCCAAGTACAGGTTATGATTTTCGGATTCCTCGTCGAATCATTTCCGATGCCTTTACTGCATTTATAGGAATTAGATTGTTGTTGTTTATCTATTGAATCATAGAGCGATTTTTTTTAAATCTTTCTTTTTGCTTTTTTTGACTGAAGGGGGAGTACTTTTGACTACACTAGAAAAGCATTTTACTATTCATTGATACATGGAGTCATTTTGCTCTTTACTCATATATGGAAGCGCTTTGCCACGCGCTTATGTGTAAGGACACTTTACTTAAGGCATTGTCCCCTTTTGATAACCACTTCCGATGTCCGTACGATTAGATGTTGACTTTAAGATTTCATGAATGTGGTAGCTTTTCATCGTGCCAGATCTGAAGAAGTTACCACATCTAGAAAACCCAAGGATTCACAACGATACTAACCGATATTGTAAGTGTCTTTTGAAAAGTTGACAATCAAACAGCTACAAGTAAAGCGAATACATCAGAACTCAGCAAAGTGCGTTCATTAGTAATGCGATGCAAAGAGCCATCATATGTCAGTACACATAATTATGTATTACGGTATAAATAACTAAAAAGTAGGAAATAAATTTAACTTTTTCAAAAAAATGTATAACCGACTCCAAAAGAAAAGCGCTAAAAAGAATTAAATAATTCTATAAAAGTCTCTAATGACAAATTGTTATCCAATAACCACACATTCACTATCATGTACCGGTATAAAACGGTTAAATTTAATATATAGAATTTAATATCCACCAAACATAGGTTTTCCAGAGAATATTTTTTACAAGAGATTAATTTACATATTTTTGATTTAATTTTTGAATATATACATATAAAAAGTAAGGAATTACTTTTTGAAGTTGGTGCCAAACTATCTTAAGTATAGTAAGAATTGTGGATATATTATGTCTAGTACCATAAATAAAATGGGGAAATCATTATCAATTATGATTGTTTGGCACCAACTTCAAAAAGTAATTCCTTACTTTTTATATGTATATATTCAAAAATTAAATCAAAAATATGTAAATTAATCTCTTGTAAAAAATATTCTCTGGAAAACCTATGTTTGGTGGATATTAAATTCTATATATTAAATTTAACCGTTTTATACCGGTACATGATAGTCAATGTGTGGTTATTGGATAACAATTTGTCATTAGAGACTTTTATAGAATTATTTAATTCTTTTTAGCGCTTTTCTTTTGGAGTCGGTTATACATTTTTTTGAAAAAGTTAAATTTATTTTATTATAACACATTAAAGCAAGCGTGATTTTTGTTTTAAAGAAAAAAGACAGCGAATGTTGTACTTTTTACAACGCCCGCCGGAAGATTAAATATTACGTAAAATTATTTTTTAAAGTAACATTTTAATATCATTAAAGTTTGAAATATCAGGGCTCCCAAATGGTCCGCGAACTGAACATCAGAATTTTCTTTTTAGATTTTTCGAGCACATTTCCGATAAATCAGCCTTGGAACTTCATTCTTGCGCAAATTCTGCATAAAACCTATCTTGAAATTTTCTGTTAAAAAATTCTGATGTTCAGTTCGCGGGCCATTTGGGAGCCCTGAAATATAAAAAGTATTTGGACTGTCGAATATTCTATATTCGGCTGGCCGAGTATTCGGTATTCGGTTCACCTCTGTGCCGAATCATAATGGCGGGAAGCATATAAGCAAACTATACTTGAATTCATGTATAGGGGGAAATAAAGCTCTGCTATTGGCTAATCTGTAGTCTGGTTATTAGAATCTCCTCCCCTTCTTTCGTAGCCATGAAAGACATGTTAACCGGGAATAAAAATCATTACTTTTGTTGACAAATCGTTTTTTTCCCTCCAGGCACTGTTAACTGTAACTTATAACTGTAAACTGTTACTGTAACTTAATTATTCAAATTTAAATTTTATCAATTGATACAAGTAAAAGAGCTAGTAAGATAGTGTAATAAGTTTTAGCAAGACTTTGCTTTTTGCTTTCAACCAGCAGAAGTTGTGTTGCTGCTTCTACCATCTATCGACAGCAAGTAGAATCACATATTAAGTTACAGAATTAAATTTCTCCTGCTATATTGATTGCATAAAATCAATTCATTAATTTGATGGGTTTGTGAAAGAGATTGTAAATAAAAAATTAGATTTTTTTAAATGTACTTAAAATATATAATACCTCATTATTTTTTTTTAATTCAAATGCAGCTGTTATATATATTTTTTGTTAATACCGTAATTTTGGGTGTATAAGCCGCGGCTCAAACAATTCTTTTTAGACCCAGAAATCTTATTTAGTGATTGAAGACAAATATTTATGGCGATCTAACTAGTTATATTTGTTTCTTAAAAAATTCTGGGTCGAAAAAGAATTGATTGATCTGCGGCTTACACACCCGAAATTACGGTATATAATGTACACATTTAGTTGATTATTTATTAGAGTTAATTTTAAAATATGCCTTTTTTATGCTTTTTACATAAAAAAACATTTATTTTCTTAATTAAATTATTTAAAAATGATGGATGACTAAAACAATTGTTCTGAATTAACTGTATTATTTTTACAAATATCTTTCATACTTTCAAGTAAGATTATCTAAAATTACTGGAAATTATTATTGTTATTATTATTATTTTATTGAGTATAAATTCAGAATCTTATTGAAAAAATCAAGATCCTCGATGTTTTTTTTTAATTAAACTTTTCTTATTTCTGTATTTTTCAACAATAATTAATTAAAAAATCTTCATTGTATTCTTAGTAGTAATAATCATATTTATTATGTTCCTTCTATGATTACCCTTAAAGTTTTAGTTTTATTACTTGATATCATAAGCTAGTAAATCTGATTTTTATTTTTAAAGAAATATGTTTCATAACTGATTATTTAAGTTATGATATGCTTAGAAGTGTATTTCAGTATAATGCAAAATGTTTTCTTCTCAGATTATTTATTTAATAATAATTTTTAAGAAATTAACACGTTCTTTCTTACTTCATATTATTATTATTGGTAGTAGTAGTAGTAGTAGTAGTAGTGGTATTTTTGTAGTCACAGAAAAAACATTATAATAATACTTATCATTATTTGTTTATTTATATTTTAAGAACACTGTGATTTTCATTACTATTTCTTAAATTTATTAGTTAAAAAAAAGGGGGGGCGGAAAGTTTAATGTAAAAACACATCACAAATTTTATTTTTGATGATAATATTCTGAATTTATACATAATAAAAGATTAAGAGAGATAAAAAGTAAAATATTATATTTTTCGTAAAAACACAATTTATCCAAAATAATTCTAGCCGTTCAGTTGTTTTTATGTAAAAAGTAACTGGAACAACAAAGAAACACACTATTTATTTAAATTAATTCTGATAAATAATCAACTAACTGGTTATTTATAAAAAAAATTTCTTTCTTGAAAAGAAAAAGAGAGAGAGAGCTAAACATACGGATTTAAAAATAATGTAGGGTAGATGTGCCAGTAATGGACCACCTTCCAGTAATGGGCCGCCTCGCAGTTTATGGTTTATAAAAAAAATAATAAATGATAGTTAAGCTTTTATTATTTTTTTCTTAGCTCCCCCTTGCATGCTTTATAATCTGGATTATTTATTTACATCTTTCATCAAAGCAATTAGGAAGCAGGAAATAAAGTTTCTCAGTTTTACTGTTTTTCATCGAAAATCTTAATGAAAATGCTAAGAGCTAACTTTACTTACTTAATTTATATCTTCTTTATTTTCTTGTAAAATTTGAATGTTTTTATTTCATTAGTAATATAAAACTTTGAATTTCATATGTCAATGGTAATTTACAAAATTTTATTTATTTTTAAGATTTTAGAAGGCGTGGCCATTACTGGAACACTTAATTCGTGATTTTCCAGTAATGGACCCCCAAGTGACCAATACTAACAGTTTAATTTCAGAAGTGCATAAAATATTTTGATTTAATTAAAAAGCTAAACAATCAAATTTAATCCTTAAATTTTACTTACTAGAATTTAATAAAGGCAATTTCTTTATAAAAGTCCTTTTTAAGAAGACATCCAAAATTGTTACAAAAAACAAGCAGAACATTTGACAAAATCTAGAAGTGCCGTTACACAAGATGCTTTAAAGTTGGTTCAAAGATAATGTAAAATCATATTTGGAAGAAGATATTACTCATAGCTTCTTCCAAATTCTAAAGCATCCAGAGAGAATTTTCAATGCAGATGAAACTGATTTTCTGTTGTACTCTAAAACAGGGAAAATTTTGGGACCAAAATCTATTAAAGATGGGTATTATATAGTACCGAATAACGATTTAGTTTCAGTTAGGTGGGGAGGCCTACCATATGGCTGGAGAGTACCGAATAACGAAAAAGAACAAATCACTGTTATGGGATGTTTTTCAGCAAATAGTGAAACTGTTCCATCGATGATAATATATCCATATAAGCGTCTCCCAAAGGAAGTTGTGGAATCTGTGCAAAATTGAAGGGCTGTAGGATTATCTGAAAATGGTTGGATAGTGCAAAAACACTTATTTTAAATACATTCTAAAATTCCGTACTGAATAGTTTGGACTATCAGAAAGTGATGATAAAATTGAAGATTTGTTATTTATCTTTCATATTTGTACAGCACATCATTTAGATGAAGATATGAATGAAGATTGGTGACTTTTTTTATTGTCTTATTTTATCTAAACTTTATTTTAGTAAAACATTGTCATTTATCTTATGAATCCTTTAAGTTTAAATAATGTTTATTTATTTATTTATTTATTTGAATAACATACATCTGGCTTGTATGCTCGACATGAAAGCCTGCTTATAAGTCATCGTCAATATACAAGGACGAGATAGTAGGGAAAATTTACAATTACATTTACAGGAAATTTACAATACAAGAGAAATACAACCAAGAACTCCACACAAAGGGCGTGTGCAATGGAGCCAGCGGGAATCGAACCCACAACCTCCAGGTTCGCAGAGCGGCGTCTTAACCACTCTGTCACGGAGGGCGAAATTTTAAAATGGAGGGCCAAAATCACAGTCCGATGAAATCCAAACACCTAATTGGTCATTGAGACGCGTCCTTTTCAGAGAACAATCTCTTAACGGTAGGCGAAACGTCGCCTTACTCCTTTTTTCGAAACAAAATCGTAGCGTCAATTTTAAAGTAAATCTTATCGGTTTTCATTTATAATCTATTTTTCACTCTCCTTTTATGTAATGTCATCAAAATATCTTAATTGAGTTAATTTCGATGGTTTATCTATATTAATAAAATAACAAATCGCTCTGTGTGTGTGTGTGTGTCTGCGATAGTTAGCAAAAACTACGGTACGTACGAAGCTCAAAATTTTTCTGAAGCCCAATATCTCTCCTGATGCACCTGACGCTCAGAATTTCAAAATTCTATTTATTAACTGAGTAATTAATTAAATTTCAAACCTCACTCTCATAAAAAATCGCTTTTTTCACTTTCATTTCTTATGGTTGGTTGGTTGCATAAAAGTTTCGCAGAAATAATTTAAAAAGCTGGGACTGGCCTTTAAAATTCATAGACTGGCAAACTGTCGGTTTAAATAAGGATTTTTTTTTATTTTTCATCACAGCTGCTGTACGCCATGGAGGAAAAAGATAGGTGGTGGCGAAGTAAACCGAAAAAAAAAGGTTTGCAATATGAAACCATTTATAGCTGAAATTTTAATGTCTCAAACAAAAGCAAAAGGAAGGAATTTTGTATTAATAAGACGGATTGGAAGAAATGAATTACAGCTGAAGCATATTTTAAGAAGAAATAGTAATTTTTTTAAAATGAAATGTTTTTTCTATTATATTATTTATTAAAATAAATGTTTGCTTTTAAAATAATTGAAATTGGAAAATTAAAAATAATTAAATGCCAAAATAAAATTAAATAAAATATTGAAAACATATGATTTGAAGTAAAAAATTGTATTACTAAAAGTTTTTTCTTTTTTTCAGAAATTTTTAATACTTTATAACGTAGATGAAAATTGTTTATGATTTAACAACATATTAATAATTCCATGTCAATATATAAAATATAGTGATGAAAAGATTCTTTTAAAATCATGCATGAACACTTAAATAATAATATTTATCTAAAATCTAGATTTCAGAGTGCAGACGATTTTAAGACATTAACGAAAGAATGTTGATTTTTCAAGCAAAATCTTAAATGATGCTTCTATATTGATATTTTTAAAGGCATATGATAAAAATAATCAAATAATTCTTGCCTATGATTGATCTATTTGTATCTTTCATGCATTCTGATCGTGTATTACAGGCAATAATGGCACAAAACGTTATTTTTAAACGAAATTTTAGTCATCTATTCAATAACAGTTTAAAAGATATAAAACAAAAACAAAGAAATACTGGTTTAAACCAGTTTGAATTGATCGGAGTTTCAAAGCACATGGTTTTGTTGGTGCTTATTTGGACTTAATGAAGCGGATATTAGAGTTACATTTTTTCCGTCACCCCAAGATATTATACGGCCATTCTATTAATTTCTTTTTACTGTATGGTTGTACGCATATTTTTGGCGTTTCGAACATTAGAATGTATGAGTCATTAGCTGTGTTGCAGTAAAAAAAATACACAACACTTTTCTATGAGTTTATTTTTTTAATCATTGATAAAATTTAAATGTGTTCTATTCAATTTAAAATTATAATATGGCTTTAATTTGTTTTTAAATCAAAAATAAAATAGCTGTTTGGCGTACAATTGTTTGTATCCGCAAATGATTCATTCACCATAATAAATTATCAAATAGCAAAGTAAATTATCTATCAGAAATAGCCATAAAAAGAATAGTAGCAAAACTGATTATAACCTTAAGGTTTAGACTAATTTAAACATAACCCGATCCCAACCAGAAAAAAAAAACAGACCCCCCTCCGATTGGAAAAAACTACGGATTTGATAACTGACCCGAACCAAACATGAATTCCGCAAACATGTTCAAGTGAAGCATAACCCGATCCAAACAAGGAAAAATAATTTTCGTGGGCATGAAACCTGACCCGAACCTAAATATTTTTTTTAAAAACCCGAAATATGACTCGAAGGAAATCTGAAACCGATAAAAATATTCCAGAGAACTATAACCCGATTCCAGCAAGACAAAATACTTTTCGTGGTCATAAACCCGAATCAAACCTAAAAAACTCCGTGTGAAAAATCCTGAACTTTGACCCTAACCACATCTAAATCTGACCAAAGTATTCGAAAGGACCATAACCGGATTCGAGTAAGATAAAATAATTTCCGTGGACATGAACCCGAAACGAACCTAAAACTTCCATTCGAAAAAATGCCTGAAATTTGAATCGAACCAAATCTGAATCTGACAAAACTATTTCAAAGAAACGCAACCAGATCCAAACAAGACAAAATATTTCCATGGACATGAACACAATCCGAACCCAAAAAATTTCTTTGAAAAAATCGCGAACTGAATGAAATCTGAACTTGGCAAAAATATTCCAGTGAAGCATGTCCTTATTCAAACATGACAGAATATATTCCGTGAACATGCAAGAAGACCCGAACCCAACAGTTATATTTGAAGAAAAACCCGAAATCTGAATTGAACCAAATCTGGACCCGACAAAAATATTCCAAAGAACTATAACCCAATCCAAGCAAGACGAAATAATTTCTATGGACATAAACCCGACTCGAACCTAAAAAATTCGATTTCAAAAAACCTGAAATTTGACCCAAACCACATCTAAATTCGACCAAAATATTCGAAAGAATCCTAACTGGATTCGAGTATGACAAAATAATTTCCGCTTTCATGAACGAGATCCGAACCTAAAAATTCTATTTGAAAAAACACCTGAAATTTGAATCGAACCAAATCGGAATCTGATAAAAAATATTCCAAAGAATCGTAATCGGATCTGAATAAGACAAAAAAAATTCCATTCACATGAACCGAATCTGAACCTAAAAAATTTCATTGAAAAAGTCACGAAATCTGAACTGAACCAAATCTGAACTTGAAAAAATATATTCCAGTGAAGCATGTTCTTATTCAAACAAGGCAGCATAATTTCCGTGAACACGCAAGAAAACCCGAACCCAAAAATTCCATTTGAAGAAAATGCCGAAATCTGAACTGAACCAAATCTGTTCCCGACAAAAATATTCCAAAGAACCATAACTGTATCCGAACAAGACAAAAAAATTTCCATGGACATGAAACCAAAGTGTGGTTTGGTAAAATTTAGGTTGCAATTACATTACGGTAAGTCTTTGATTATATTTAATTTCCCGATAGGTTATAGTTAGGTCACGGTTAAATTAAAGTTAGGTTAAAGTTAATGTTATGGTTAGAATAAGGATATGTTACAATAAAGTGAAGGCTAGGTTACATTTATGTTATATTTAATTTACGGTAAGGTACTGTTAAGTCGAAGTTAGGTTGCAGGCAGGTTATGGTTACGGTACAAAAGTTTACGGTTAGGAATTTACCCACAGAGTGAACATTACGCATGATTTGATTAAAAATAACACTTACTTTTGTTAAATGGCTCTGAAATTATAACACTATGTACCAACCTTTTAGATACCAGCGAGTATCGATTTCATTCATGCTATAGTCGGATTTAAGAGTGATATAATTAGTTTGAAATTCAAAATATTTCACTTGGGATTTCTATGTGAAAAAAAATAATTAGTTACGTGTCTTAACAGTGATTTTTGGTAAATATCAACACTTTAACACGAAAATCACGCAGTCGTTGGATACATATTCCCTCCCGCGTTTCTCATCACTCATTTTTAGTATTTTTAGAGCTTAAGATTAGTTGTTTTTTAAACCGATTTTTCGCACAGTCAGTGGCCACGTATTTCAGACAATGCATTTTTGCATGTTTCGAGTTAATGATAAAATCATACAAATTTCAAATTCGTTTAATATTGTTAATACGGACCCGGGCAACGCCGGGCAGGTCAGCTAGTCGTAAATAAAAACAGATGGTAAATTATTACAAAATTACTTTACCCCTTACTCTTTTTCAAATGGAGAAACACGTTCGTGATTTTCACCTATACCACACGACCAATGAGGTCGCTGGATCACACTTGACTGCGATTTTGGCCCTCCATTTTAAAATTTCGCTCACGGAGGCCAGTAATTTGTTTTATGTATTTACATTATAAATCCCACGAATGTAATAAACTTCAAATGCTATCACTAATATTTTGTTTTATATCAACATTATAAATTCTTGATTATAATAAATTCATAACTTAAGTTTAAATATTTTGTTTTATGGATTTTCATTATAAAAGCTTTAATGTAATTAATTTCTAACTTAAGTTTTAATATTTTGTTTTATTAGCATGCTTTCATTAAGTTCTGGACCAAAATGCAATTGAAAACACAATTATCTGTAATTTTTTGTAGGGTGGCCCATTACTGGAACACAGGATGTCCATTACTAGAACATTGGCGGTCCATTACTGGACTTTAGGGTATTTTGACGTATTTCTATTTTTTTAATTAAATTTTTATTTCTGTTGGGAAATGTAACTATGGGATTAGTTAAATATTGTTGAAAGATTAATATAATATGAAAAAAAATTGGAATATAATAATTATAACTATTAATAAAAAAAAATTTTAAAGAAATTCCTTAAGGGGATCCATTACTGGCACATCTACCCTATATATTTTTTAAAGTTTTGCAATTATGTGATAAATGATAAATTTTAAAACAGACTTTTCAAAAGTAAAAATGTAGATCTCTGATTTTTTAATATAAATTTTGCATTCCTAAATTTATGTATATATGGTTTCATTTCGTACCGATAGATGACAGAAGCAATGAACTATTTTCCTCATTTGGCTAAGTTCCCTTCATTTAAAAGACCTCCACTAAGATATTATAGATATTGTACTCTTTCACTAGACACACTTTGCATCAATACTGTCGGACGCTCCTCTCAGTCCACAAAACTTTGAAGAATGTCCTAGGTAGTTTTAGCTGCCACCACCGATATTAATGGGTGATATCGGTCACCTGCTGTGAGGATTGGGTAAACTAACACTGACACTGTTAATGAACTGAACTAACAGTTTATTTAAGATATAGATATGTACACAAGAAATAATATTTACAACTATTTACAATTACAACTCGGATATAGATGATCCGGTTCAACATTAAATTAACTACAATAAACGTTGGTTGTGTACCGTTCAACTTACACTTTCTTCCTCACACTCAACGCACGTTAGATACGCTTTATCAGAGATTACTGCAGAATCTCAATACACAAGGGTACTAGGCCTCACTTCTCGGCCTATAACACTATCCACAGGGACGCCTTGTCCCACGCTCAAAATATACACTATCCAACAGGACCACAAATCCTGAGCGACCTATCGGTCTCAACGCCAAGCGAGAACTGTCCAACCTCTCAGTCCAGAGTTGACCTTGTCAGAGATCTTCCTTCCCCCAGCAGGGCTTCTTAGAGTTCCTCCATTGGTTCAAATCCGCATACCGACCTTGAGTCATGACATCTACTGTTTACACATCACTCCAATAGCTAGATGACAGCTGAGGCACGCCCCGCGGCCATCACTTTCATTCATCAACGAGTGCGTCATTTGCACACCTGTGTCAACATCTGTCATTCGTTATTATAGAAAAGAAAGAAAGGTATTTCGAGCTTCACGGATACACAACCCACAATACATAAAATATTCAGATAAGGAGATGCCATTCCTTTCTAATTCCGGGCAGATGTCTTCTAGGAACCTGACAAATACCTTCCATACAATTTAATTTGTACATTTTAAAATAATGATTAGTCAAAAAAGTAATAATTTCCTTTACGATAACATACCTTTTCACTGTTACCAGGGCTACACTAGATACCGGGCTCGATCATTCCTTATCGCAACGTCACAAAAAGTGGCTGGCCGCTATCAGCGATTGGTACAAATAGGGCTCAAAGTGACACACCATCATTTTGTACTAATCGCTTGATGTCGTTGATACCAAGCAGCCACCTTTTGTGACATCATGATAAGGAATGAGCAAGCCCGGTATCTAGTGTTGCCCTGCGGCTACGTAGGAAGGGGGCGGAGATTTGAATACATCAGATTACAGTTTAGCTAATAGCAAAGCTCTAATTTTGTCCATACATGAATTCAAGTATGGTTTGCTAATATGCTGGCGGGAATGTGGAGAGGAGATTTTGGCTTGAGGAAAACCGGTTTAGCGCGCTAAATCTGCCTTCCGCGCTTTCCGTCACGTGACGGAAGGCAAATATCCCGGCGGCTTCACAAAAAGGTTTACAATTGGGAGTCTACATGTATGAGAAGTCTGTGGTTGAACTCATTGAAAATAAACATACAGATGGATTTCAAAATGAAAACAAATAAATATACGTAAAACACAAATTGAAAGCAATTACCTTCTAAATACTGCAATCCTCATCTTTAATTTCGCCCTACAAATACTTTCTAAAATAAGAGCGGTCCTTCGCCTCCGGCGAGATTCTAATAAGGAAAGGGCAGCTGACGTCACTGTGGACGAATTACTGTGGATAAGCGAGAAAAACCTGTCCGTTCTTTAACGACTGATACTGCACGGATGAGCTCCGGGAATTTGATTGGCCTAAGTTTGCCAATGTATAAGTAAGTGCGATATGATTGGGCTACGTCGTCAAGATGATTCCTACAATGATTGCTATGACAAAAAAAGGTAGCGGTAGATTGGTTGACACACGTGTTTGTTTGTAAACATGCCCTTTCCTTATAGGTAGTCACGTTTTAGCATTATTGGCTTTAGCTGCTTCCCATTGGCTGTTATCAGTCACGAGTTATAGAAGCTGTTGTCGTCTAGGTGCTTTAGCTAATGCGCATTTCTAGAGATCTCGTAAATTTTCAAAAAAGTGAACAATTTACAATATAAATGTGGTTTCTATTTCATTTTTATAATGGATCTTAATATTGAAAATGTAAATATTTAAATGTTACATCCCAGTTGGTGCCCTATTTTCCTCTCTTAAATGTAAATAATCGAAAAACAAACAAACATCGACTAAAAGTAAATGTTTATTAGTAATGTTAATTTTAATATTAAATTATGTTTTTGTTTTTAATAGAAATTAACCTAATTTAATAAACATTTTTATATAAACTATTACGATTGTTTGGTATTTCCAATTCTATTATATATGTTTTTAATACTAAATCATTGTTAAAAAGATAATAACAAATGAATAATGCTTCTTTTTCATGTCATATTGTAAAATGTGTGCACCATAATAATTTAAAAGAAATAATATTTTACTTGTTATATGTTATATTATATTATATTTGCTTGTATATTGGTATGTTATTCATATTTATACAACAATATTTATAGGGTGAAAGTATCCGTAATGAACACCCTTAAGAAATTTCTTTAAAAACTATTTTTATTAACAGTTATAATTATTATATTCCAGTTTTTTTAATTAAGTATTAATCCGTTAACAATATTTAAACTAGTTACACAAAACAGATTTCCGAACACTGAGACTGAATAAAAAGTGCACCTATTCTGAACACGCCAAGACGACAACAACACGAGGCTAACGACAAAGATGTGCATTCCAAGTGTCTTTTTTTACAGACTGCTGGAGTCACGTGATACTCAAATACACCAATGCGAGTGCATGAATAAAGCACTACGTCATTCTAGCGGTCTCGAGGCTAACGACCGCTAACTCGGTGCATCCTCGGTGCATAGACAGGCTACCTCGGTGCATCCCAAATATCTTTTTTTATTGACCGCTAGAAAGACGTAGTGCTCTATTCGTGCATGGTGTATTCGAGCATCACGTGACTCCAGCGGTCTGTAAAAAAAAGATACGTAGAATACACCGCGGTAGCCTGTCTTTCTCGTTAAGGTACGTTTTCACGGGCCGTTCTAACTACCTAAAAAACCTTAGCTTACCCAAAACCTAACCTAAGAGCGTTTTCACTGGTTACAAATAAATCCTTATGCCAACCAATCAAAGGCAAGTCTTCACTGCGCAAGCGTCTACTTTAGGGCTTTAACAGTCTACAGACCGATCAGCTGATATAAAATTATAAACATATAACTTTTGTTTACGTTCATAATGATAATCGTAAATATTTCGTATAAAAAATAATAGAAAGTTTTGACTGTTTTTTCTTACTAAAACAGCTTTAAATAATGCTACAAAAATCATTTTTTATCCAAGTTTCAAAATGAAAATACATAAAAGCACAGTTACTATGATTAATGTATTAAAAACACATAAGTAAATTTTCACTTATGGAAAAGTGATAAGTTACACACTTTGATCAGGTTATTTCAAGTGCGCAAATGACATACATTTGTCGAAAATTTTGGGAAAATTGTTCAATTTGTACAAATGGCATAATAATGCTAACAATAATTAATATATCTCTATCCATAACATGTCAATAAAACACTGTGTTTGGTATTTCTTTTCGATTAGTTTAAAAATTAAACGTTATTACTAAATAAGTATAAAAGTTTGAAAAAAAATATTTTTTAAACATTCTTATATAAACTTAAAATATTTATAAACTAGCTGACCCACCCGGCGTTGCCCGGGTCCGTATTAACAATATTAAACGAACTTGAAATTTGTATGATTTTATCATTAACTCGTTACATGCAGAAATGCATTGTCTGAAATACGTAGCCACTGACTGTGTGAAAAATCGGTTTTAAAAACAACAACTAATATTAAGCTCTAAAAATACTCAAAATGAGCAATGAAAAACGCGGGAGGGAATATGTATCCAACGATTGCATGATTTTCGTGTTAAAAAGTTGATATTTACCCGTAAAAATCACTGTTAAGTCACGTAACTAATTATTATTTTCACATACAAATCCCAAGTGAAATATTTTGAATTTCAAACTAATTATATCACACTTAAATCCGACTATACCATGAATGAAATCGATACACAATGGTAGTTAAAAGATTGGTATATAGTATTATAATTTCAGAGCTATTTAACAAAAGTAAGTGTTATTTTTAATCAAATCTTGCGTAATGTTCACTCTGTGTATAAATTCCTAACCTTAAACTTTTGTACCGTAACCAGAACCTCTCTGTAACCTAACAGCGACTTAACAGTACCCTACCGTAAATTAAATATAACAGAAATGAAACATAGCCTTCACTTTATTGTTACATATCCTTATTCTAACCATAACATAAATACAATTTAACCTAAATTTAACCTAAATAATATAATAGAAAAAAACCATTTTAAAAAATTACTATTTCTTCGTAAAATATGCTTCAGCTGTAATTCATTTCTTTCAATTCGTTTTATTAATACAAAATTCCTTCCTCGTGCTTTTGTTTGAGACATTAAAATTTCAGCGATAAATGGTTTAATATTGCAAACCTTTTTTCGGTTTACTTCGCCTCCACCTCTCTTTTTCTCCATGGTGTACAGCAGCTGAGATAAAAAAAAAATATATCCTCATTTAAACTGACAGTTTGATAGTCTATGAATTTTAAAGGTCTGTCCCAGCTTTTTTATTTATTTCTGCGAAAATTTTAAGCAACCAATCAACCATAAGAAAATGAAAGGGGGGAAAAAAGCGAAAAAAGGCGATTTTTTATGAGAGTGAGCTTTGGAATTTAATTAATTACTCAGTTAATAAATAGAATTTTGAAATTCTGAGCTTCAGGTGCATCAGGAGAGACATTGGGCTACTCTCAAAAAAATTTTGAGCTTCGTACGTGCTGTAGATTTCGCTAGGCATCGCAGACACACAGACACACACACACACACAGACAGAGCGTTTTGTTCTTTTATTCGTATAGATATCATGACCAATTACAAGACGGCAATTCATGATGGATCAAAAAACTTCTCTTCACTATTTGGCATGACTCTAATTATGGAAAATTCACCACTATAACTTGGTAGAAAGCATGAACTGCTGAATTTATTAAAGGAGTTATTTTTTCTTTCTTTTTTTCTGATATGACAACAGAAAAGGTAAATTAAAACTATTTCTTAAACTATGAATTGAGAATTTTTAAACTATTTTTTTAAGTTTAACTATAATTTACTTAATGCTAAATTATTAATTGATAAAAACAGATACAAAAATTATTTCTTTATTTTTGTAAATAAAAATTATCTCATTATTTTTGTTTATGTTTCATTTCTTGCCTTCAAATTATTTAAAATATTTTGTTGTTACAGTTTTACTGCCAGTTGGCATATTTTAATGGCACGGTTTGATGCATAATTAACTCTGCTTGTTGTTATTGTAACCTTAAAAAATATTTGGCTCTTTATAACAAGTGGTTAACAGAAAAATGTTTTAAAATTCACTTATTACTTTATATTAAATTCCTAGAAAAAAAAATTGCCGAGAGAAACACACGGGTATAGATATTTTTAGACGTGTTCCTAGAACAGCCAAGACACTTAATTTTGGCGATTTTTTAACATGTACCAAGCACCCACGAGCGGCAACTGAGATTTCAGCAACTCTGAAATTCTCCCCAATCACAATGCACATATTTTGGCTGACAATTAGCGATTTGCACAGTTTCAGTGATGACTCCTTTAATAAAATAAACATTTTACAAACAATTTACAACTAGTTAACTTCTTTTACCACAAATTTTCACTATGCAAACATTCTTCTTGATATTTTTCTATCTTTAACATTTTGCAGCTCCCCATTTTCTGATTTTAAGAAATTTTTTTTCATGTTAAATGTACAGAATTTTATATGCACCAGTTTCTAAAACAAAAAAATACAATAACCATCAAATAAAATTCACTTAGCTCGCACTCTGATTGGTTGTTGTTCTCGGCACTCTTTTCACGTAACTTGGCGATGACCATACTTTGCGAAAAATACTTCGCTCGTAAGTGAACAAGTAAACCTAAAACCTAACCTACTCATTCTTATTCTTCCTTCATTCTTATCCTCGTGGTCTTGTGCTCTTGTGTATTATTATCTTGAGTTATTTTATAAAATGGCTAATGCTTTACTTATTAATAAACGGGAAAAGTTACTTTGCACTCGGTTCGGAAGGAAATCAAACTCCTCGACGGAAGCATGAAGGAAGCCTCGACGGCAGAGACTACGCCAAGTATGATTATCGCCAAGTTACATTAAAACAGTGCCGAGAGCAACAACCAATCAGAGTGCGACTAGGAATAACTTTAAAATTAGGTACTTTTTATCTACATTTGGCTTTGAATAAGTTTAATTATTACGCCATGTTGAACTTATATTTTTAATAATTTTTTTGTGTGTGTGAATTGCTACTAAAATTACAGAAAATAATTCTAAATGTAACGTAAGTTAGGCAGGCATTCAGATGTCCGATAAGGAACACTAAATGATAAGGATTCCTTAAATCCGAGTGAAATCTCAAAATCGGTATTCAAATGTCCTTCAGTGTTCTCGAAATAAGAAATCGCCTGTCAACAGCGCTGAGATTTAAAGAAAGCTGAAATGCTGGCTTTATTTAAGGAAAGTCAGTTTTTATCGCCCTTATTTTTATAGCGTGCTTTTCAAAACTGTTACTTTGACTTTGATATTCAACAGAAATACGATAAAAGTATTATTAGCAATAAATTGATGAATAAATTATTTGAAGCAATTTATTTTTCATTTATGCAGTCGTTAAAAATAGCGTAAAAGTGGTTGTCATCATACATATTGTTTCAACATTGTTTTCTTCGTCATTTTTCCCCTCGCACAATTTGTAGCAGGTAAGATCGGTGATTTTAATATTTGTAATAATTACTATTAAAAATGCTCTGTTAAATTTTTAGTATATTAATTTTATTTTGTGTTTATTTTGTTTGAATTTCTATAACATAGTTGATCATGTTATTGTATCATCACATTGTTGATCATCTTCATGTATAGTGTAGTTAGGTTTCAAGAAATACTCAGACAACATATTTATAGTTGAAAAACCTGGTTAATTATTAATAATAAGACATATCAGCAAAGTACAGCATTCATTACTGTTTCAAGCACAACAATCCAGAATACATCAGATACGGTTACAGTTATTACAGTTACAGGCAAATATAAGTATAAACAGTTATTTACACAGTTACACAAATAATATTTACAATAATATGACATCCCCCCTTTAAGTTATTTTATCATACAACATAATCTTTTAAGTAGTTAGGCATTTTACGTATACGACTACTACATCTTAGATTGCTATTTACAATAGTATTCTGTGGAGAATCTAATGATACATTGGACTCGGGTTTAGTTTCACTTATTATTTCATCATTTGGGTCTATTGTTTTTAATAAACAAGGTTTTCGTATGTGTTTCCTATTACGCTTCAGAATTTTTCCAGATTGATCCCTTACGTAATATGATCTTGGATGGAATTTATCTATTTTCACAATTTCAGCAGGTTCCCATGTTTTGTTTTTGAAATTTAATATCCTAACACTCTCTTTTTCTCTAAGCGGAGGTAATGGATGTGCTGCTTTGTCATACTGGTTCTTTTGTATCGCTTGTCTTTCAACTAATTTCTCTCTAATATTGGTAAACAATTCTGAATTTAATAATTTATTTGTGATTGGCAATTTAGTTTTTAATGTACGATTAAAAATCATCTGAGCTGGAGATAAATCAAGGCCTGAAATGGGAGAGTTTCTATATTCCATTAGTCCCACAAAATAGTCTTTATTACTTTCCTTCGCTTTTCGCATGATGCATTTTACTATTCCCACAGCTCTTTCAACCATGCCATTACTCTGTGAATAATGAGGATTACTAAATTCATAGTTAAAATCCCAATCTTTTGTGAATTTAATATAATTGGAACCGTTAAATGGGACATTATCAGATATTACAGTGTTTGGGACACCAAACCTAGAAAAGATAGATTTAAGTTTACCAATTACATCATCAACTGATTTATTTTCAAGCTCGCAAACTTCTATCCATTTTGAGTAATAGTCCATCAGAATTAAATAATTAACATTACCAAACTCCATTAAATCAACTCCTACCTTTTCGAATGGTCTATATGGAACTGTATGGGGTTTCATAGGTTCTTTGGTATTTGCCCTCTTAAATTTTTCACATATTTCGCAATTTAAAACAACCTTCTCTATATCAGAGTTCATTCCTGGCCAATACATTAAATCCCTAGCCCTTTTCTTGCATTTTTCTATCCCAAAGTGTGCTTCATGAATTAAATCTAACATACTTTTTCTCAAACTATGGGGAACAACTATATTTTCATTAAGAAATAACAACCCGTCACTACTATGAAGATCATATTTAATTTTATAATAAGTTTTGACTGAATTACCGACATTCTTGTAAGATTTAGGCCAGCCTTCCTTAATGTAATTCAGGACAATTTTCAATTCTGGGTCTGATTCAGTTTCTCTCTTAAATTGGGCAATTCTCCTTTCACTCATAGGCAAGTATTTAGAAATAGTGTGTACAATGTTTAGCATTTCAGGATCATCTTTAACAGTTACATTTTTAGGGTATGCACGTGATAAAGTATCAGCTAGAAACATTTGTTTACCTGGTACATATTTTATTTCAAAATCATATTTGAGTAATTTTAGAAGCATTCTTTGCATTTTAGAGGATATTTTATGCATAGGTTTCTTAACAATTGACATTAAAGGTCTGTGATCACTTTGAACTGTGACTTTTAGACCATAAACAAAATTATGATATTTTTCAAAAGAAAACACTATGGCCAACAATTCTTTTTCTATTTGCGCATAATTCTTTTCACTGTTTGTTAAACTACGTGACACAAAAGATACAGGTTGGTCTTTTTGAATTAAATATGATCCCAAACCATCTTTTGAACTGTCACACTGGATAACTATTCCATCTTTTGAACTGAAAACTTTTAAAACTGGGGCTCTGGTTAACAATTCTTTAATTTTACTAAATGATTCTTCTTGTTCCTTTCCCCAATTAAATTCTACATTTTCATGAATTGTCTCTCTTAATGGGGCAGTAATTTTCGAAACATTGGGTATAAATTTTGATAAGAAATTTATCATACCTAACAGTCTCCTAACTTCAGTTTTAGATGTTGGTGTTGGCATATCAACAATTCCTCTTATGTGATTTGGATCGGCTTTAATACCAGATTCAGATATAATTTGGCCTACATATTTTACTTCTGGTACTCTATACTGAAATTTATCAGGGTTAAATTTTATATTCAATGATCTAGCTCTTTCCAGAACCTTTGATAAAATTAAATCATGTGTGGCCTCGTCACATCCTGCAATTATGATATCGTCAAAGTAAACCTCAACACCGTCAATATCCACAAAAAGCTTTTGATTTATTTTCTGAAATATTTCAGGTGCTGATGAAATTCCGAATGGCATTTTGTTAAATTTGTATCTGCCAAATGGTGTATTAAATGTACAACTTTCACAACTAACCTCATCTAATGGAACATGCCAAAATCCATCTTTTAAATCAACTACAGAAAATATTTTTTTACCTTCCAGTCTACTTATAATATCATCTGCAGAAGGAATTTGGCAATGTTCCCTTTTTATTACTTTGTTGAGGTTCCTTGGATCCAAACACAACCTGAGGCTCCCATTTGGTTTTTCAACAATAACTAAACTTTGAACCCAATCAATTGGTTTGTTTACTTTGGATACAATTCCCTCTCTCTCTAATTTGATTAATGTTTCCTTCAATTTTGGCTGTAATGCCTGGGGAACACGCCTAGGAGGGTGAATAACTGGTATCGCATTATCTTTCAATGTGATATGGTATGGTTCATCTGGAAATTCTCCCGTACCAGTGAACACATCTTTGTATTGGGTTACCAATTCATCTTTACTTAAATTTTTACCCCCCACTTCACTTATCTGCCGTAATAAGTTCAGCTGAGAACAAACTTTTAACCCTAATATTGGTTTACATGATATATTTACAATATAAAATAACAGTGGCACATTATTTAGCTTCCCAGTAGAACATTTTAACATTAAAGTGCCTTTTAGCCTAATTTTAAAATTTCCAAATGACATCAAAGTTACTTTTGTTTCATTAAGCTTTGGTTTAACATTAGCCAGTAGCGGCTCTTCAGGGAGTGCTGCATCAGATTTTTCACACCACTAAAATTTAACAGAATCTTCCATATTATTTATTCGACAAATTTTGTTGATTTAATAAAGCTGAAATTACCATACAATTTTAGTGGTGTGAATAAAATGATGCAGCACCCCCTGACGAGCCGCTACTGACATTAGCATTAGTTAATATATGCAATGGTAAAATATTTACTTCAGCGCCAGTATCTAATTTAAATTCAACACTGAAATACTTAT
This sequence comes from Maratus speculifer, assembly GCA_964019185.1. Lineage (NCBI taxonomy): Eukaryota > Metazoa > Arthropoda > Arachnida > Araneae > Salticidae > Maratus > Maratus speculifer. Next base: position 227,189,373 of record OZ025299.1, read on the forward strand.
TGTCTACAAACATTTTAACACTTTTATACCAAGTTTCACTTACCGTCTCAACACGTCTTATTTCTACAGTATTAACTTCGTTTTTAAGTTCATATTGTTCATTTTTTAATGTTCTCATTGTTACAGTTTCATCAAAATTATAAAGTTCATTTTCAGGTTTAAAAACAGTCACTGAGTCAACAAAAATATTCGATTCACTTAATAGTTCATTTTCAACAACACTTACTTTCAACAACACTTACACTTACTTCTTTGGATTCTGGGCACATCTTAGCGCAAAATGATTCTTTTGTTTACATCTAGCGCAAATTTTTCCGAACGCTGGGCATTCCCGAGGTTTATGCCTTCTTCCGCACTTCTTGCACTCATATTCTAACGAACTTTTTGCACTCATATTCTGTTTTGGTTTGGTCTTCTTACAGTGTTTCCTCACACTGTGAACTTCGCTCTCGTCATTCATACTTCTAATTTGTTCACGACTAGATTCCGCTGCACGTACAATTTCGACAGCTTTTTCTAATGTCAGAGACGATCCACGAAGTAGACGTTTCTTTAATCCGTTGTCGCGCATTCCAAGAACAATCCTATCACGAATTAGTCCCTCTTCTTGTTCAGTAAAATCGCAGGTGGAGGCGAGCGTTTTCAACTGAGTCACGTAGCTTTCAATGTTTTGGCCTTCCTGTTGTACGCTTGAAAAAAAATTTATATCTTTCATAAACGATGTTTTGACATGGCAGGCAGTATTCCTCAAATTTCTTCAACACTTCAGTGTATTTTTATTTATTTTCTGGTGTTTCGAACTTAAATGTGTTGAAAATTTTCTAATCCTTCGCTGCCAAGCAGATTCAACAATATGGCTATTTTCACCTTGTCTGGACGTCCATCTTTCTCGGTGGCTAGCATATAATTTTCTAATACTTGCTGCCATTTCCTCCATTTTTCCTTCACATTTCCAGTCGAAAACTCCAATGGGCCTGGCGGTCTGAAAGCATCCATTTCCTGCCGATCACGTAACTCGATTTCAAAACGTGGTTCTAGTCCGCGCAACGATAATCTTATATCATCGCTGAATTTCCTGACACCATGTCAGTAACTCTTCATGTATAGAGTAGTTAGGTTTCAAGAAATACACAGACAACATATTTATAGTTGAAAAACCTGGTTAATTATTAATAATAAGACATATCAGCTCGATATCACCAAAGTACAGCATTCATTACTGTTTCAAGCACAACAATCCAGAATACATCAGATACGGTTACAGTTATTACAGTTACAGGCAAATATAAGTATAAACAGTTATTTACACAGTTACACAAATAATATTTACAATAATATGACAATGCTACTATCTTTTAACTCAATTTTGCTTATTTAATGGATATTAACAATATTCGTATAAATGTGTGTTTCCCAGTAGTTATAAGCAAAAGGCAAATTTTACAATATTACAAAATCAAGTTTAAATTTTTTATTAAATGGTTTATTCATATATATTTTAAATCCTTCCTTTCCACTTAAAAAATGGTAATTTTTAAGAATTCAATTTGCTAATTTTATTCGTTATGAAACTAATATAATTTTTCATTTTCATATGATTAACAATCACTGCTTTTTTTTTTTCATATGCTGAATTATAGAAAATTAAATTTCCTAAATCGAACACTTGGTAAAACTGATTTTATTTAATTGAATGCTTTTAGAAGCTAATATTTTTATGTTTTCTATTATGCATGTAGTATTGCAAATTTCTTACGTTATAAAAAAAAAAAAAAAAACCTATTTAATAAAAAGTATCTATTTTGGGGTCGATGCAAGGTTTTTCTCTTAAGGCCTGTTTTATCAAGCGATATTTTATGATTAGATTTGTTTTATTAAATGTACTTTTCTGAAGAGGCCCCAAATTTTGCCTAAATTTTCCATTGGTATTACAAATAATCTGTTGAATTGTTCCTGAATACAGCATGTATTTTAGATTTATTTATCACCATTAAATTAATACAATTTATTTAAAGTGGGTTCTTTTAAAGAAAAAAAGAATATGGGTTTTCTTAATAAGATTTTAATCGCCCCTTCCGCTTAAAAAAGCATCCTAATATAACTTTTAAGAATAGTAAGCTAATTAACTATAAGTGTGCACAAAAGAAAATATTTTCACTTTTCCAAGTCTTTGAAAATAGATATAGTTTGAAATTTACTGAGACATAGTTGTCGATAGAAATAAATTAAGGAGAAAATGTGCCTGTAATCCAAACCTCAATAGTTTTTTTTTTTATGAAGAATATAAACATATAAAATAAGATGAATTAAGATTAAAAGAAACTGCAAGACAATTTTTAAACAAATCACCATTATGAGCAATGCAGGAATTTAACAAATAATTAATAATAAACATTCAAAATTTTCTTTTATCGGATGTTCAAGAATCAATTTCATTCCTTCCCCTGGCAAACATTCTTAGCTTTCATTTCTTTTATAAATATTCCGATTAGTCCTTTTTTTTCTAAGTTTTATCCTATTTTTTTTAAATAATCAGAGATAAAACAAAATTAGGTAAATAAAATTCAAAACTTTGTGATGTGTAATGGCTCTCCACTGCCCCTCTTACAGACACTTTTGCCAAGAAGAATGAATGAACAATGCCCCCCCCCCCCCGCATCCTCAATAAATGTGTATGCCCAGGTTCGTATATATATATATATATATATATATATATATATATTTTAACCAGGGCTAAAATTTTTTGCTTAAAAATTTTGAACTCGTCAAATAATTAAAAATGAACATCTTAAAAATATGTTTCAAGAAATAAAACTAAAATAGAATATGTAAAAAATAAATTATTTCCATTATTTATATTTAAAAAATAAACAAAATGTTTTAATCTTAACTATTTGTAATTCAGAAATTACAGGAATTCGTAAAATCTGCACAATTTCTTCTCTTTATCAATATTATTATTATTATTATTTATTTTTTATTTTATTTTATTTTTTTGCATGTAGCTAAATTCGGTTTCAAAAAGCGTGCAAAATGTAAAACGGCAAATAATGTGCATAATTGATAGAGCACGCGCACGGTTGCAAGTAAACTGTCATTTTCACTGTTTGGGTGGCAGAAAAATTCGCCGTTCCTTGTTTGTCGTCGTTTAAATCCAAAGCAATCGTCCGATATAATGACTTTTTGTCAAATCACAATTATTTTTGGAAACATATAGTCTTGTCTGGTTATGCTTAATCTTTTTCTAATGTTTCTCTCTCCCTCTGCCCCCCCCCCAATATATAAAAAGAATAAACATTTGTTGTTGTTTTCTATAGTTTAAAAATTCTGTTCCGTTTGTGGCTTTCTACTGATAATAAATCAATAATGAATAAAGCAAATTAAGTTCCTCCCGTCAATGTAATCCATCCTTCTCTCCCCCCTCCGCCTCTAATCATATACAGTTTCATCTTTTTAAAACTCTTTATTTTATTTAAATAAAATTTGCCGCATTTATTTTCGACTTATCTCAATAAATAAATAATAATCTAGATTATCTTCAATTTATCCTAAATATGTACTCTTCCATCCTTAGTCCCCCTCCCTTTCCAGCATGCAAAAAAAATTAATTCTTTTTTATATATAAAAAAAAATTTATACAATTTTTCTCTCTCCAATGACAAAAAATAATAAAAAATATCAATACAAATATTTATATATTTTTATCATCCCCTTTATTCCAAAAATTTTTCTTCTCCCTTGCACCCCCCCCCCCCACACACACACACAGCAAAATGAGTTTTAAAACTTTAAAATTCTTTATTTGAAAAGAAAACTGAAATATTTGTTGCTCACTAATAAGAATAAATAAATAATGATTAAAATTGCTTCCTAACATTCCAAAATTAAGTTTCCCCCTGTAGCTCCTCCCTTACGGAATACAAAGGAATTTACTTTTTTTTTAAATCTTTATTTTACATAAAAAATATGTTCAATTTATTGTTCCGTAGTCGCAAAAATAATTAATCATATAACTTATACCCTATTCCTGAATTTCTCATCCTTTACTCTCTTTGAATTACCCCCTCTCCCCCCCCCCCGCGCTTGCTGATTGTTAAATATTTAAAAATATTTATTTTAAAAAACTAATTATTTAAAAAAATATTTATTTAAAAAAATAATCATTTAAAAAAATGCCAGACCCGTTGGTCATTAATACATGAAAAATAATCTAAATTATCCTTAACGTACAATCATTTATGCTCCCCCCCCCTCCTCCTTTCATACAAATATAGTTGTATGCGAGTAGGAAAGGGTGAGAAGCATAAATTGTAATTTGTTAAAATTTAAAGTTAAAATCTTTTTTTTTCTAAAATTTTTCTTACTGTGTAAAAATAAATAAATAAATAAAAACTATTGCTTTTTTTTTGTTGTTGTTCTGTAGCGACAATAAAGATGTAATTAGTAATATAAATAATCCCCATTAGTGAAATTTCCGTTTCCCTTTTTTCCTATATCCCCGATATAAAATTCAAAATTTCAAAGAAATACGCATTCGTTGATATTTAATAATAATAAATAGCTCCTTTCTCTCCCTCCCCCACCCAAAAATAATAATTCTGCCCCCTTTTTGTGTTTTGCCACAGCACACTACAAGAAAAGTGCACTAATAACTCTAATGAAGTTTGTAAATACCTCAAAGTAAATATTCTTATACGAGAAATCTGTGGTAATTACAGTGGGAAAGGAATCGTTTTTGCCACCCAAACAAGTGAGCAGCTGAAGCGTGACGTCACATGCGCGTACTCTATTGATCTGCAGCGAAGCGTTTCTGTCTGCTGATTGGTTTATCGTCACGATTCCCGAAACCAGACCGGAGATAAGGAAGGCCGAAGATTCCTTAAATAGAGAACGCTAAATTTAAGTTAAGAATCGCTATTTAGTTAATCTAAATAAGCGGACACCTGAATGCCTGCCATGAAATGGAATGACCCTAGTCATCAAAATTCGAACCTTTGATTTATTTAGTACTAGGGGGCGCTACTCCAACCGGATCCATCCAAGGCCGTGTTCAAAAGACGCTTTTTTTGTGCGCGCGCGCTCAGAAGATTCTGCTTGGAGTAGGTCCTGTCGAAGAAGAGAATTTTAAAGTTATTCAATTATTGTATTATTTTTATGGTTCAGAATTGGTAAATACAAATACCATATCCCTTTATCCTTTCAAAACATGATTTTCGTAACAGAAATACATACCTGTGACCACTCAAATAAAATTAAAAGTATTCCGGAAAAGTATCACGTGACCTATTTCATGTAATTAAGCCCGATCAGCATTTAAAATAAGACATCCAACCCTGCTAAAAGCTGACGCGCGTTACGCACGTAAAACTGCTGGGCGATTTGATCACGTGATTGTGCATTTTGTGCTTATCTGTTATTGGTTGCACTTTGTAAACAAAGTTGACTGTAAACAAGGTTGACTGATACAATTTAAATTTTTTAATAATTTTCTTTTTATTTATTTAAAAATCATTTATCAGTTGCTTTATACTTTTCGTATTAAATAGAATGCTGTTGATAAACCAAGTTTGAGATATCCTCACGGGGGACTAGCTAAGGGGGGGACAGGGGGAAGCCTCCCCTCCCAAAACATTCACAAATGTTGTTACACTTTGCAAATTTAAAACTTTTATGTCAAATTTAATTAAAATTTTAATAAAAACTGCAATACATTTTCTATTTTTGATGGAATTTGCAAAAGTTACAACTCTAATTGGGAATATTATTATTTTTTTTACAAATAAGAACTGTATTACATTTTCAAAGTGCGTTAACTTGGCAAAATTATAAAACGAGTTGGCGAATATAAAAATCTGACTTGACAATATTAAGGTTTTCTGCCCCACCAATAAAAAGTCTTAGCGATGACCCTGTATCCACATATTACAAGATTGATTTGTAATCTACAATACTGGATTGATTTCAATGGAATTTGCATTGTTAGTTAGATAATTTTTCAGAAGAAGTTTTAGTATGCATATATTTCTTATTTAATGATTGTATATTTTAATACCGTGTGGATAACAGGCCAAAATATGTCATAAAATATGAGAAACAAACGACATCCGAAACTATGTTAGTATAAGCAAAACACTTATTTATACTTTCAATAGAAAAATTATAAACATTCTAATCATACTTTATTCATTACAAAACTATAAGGCAAACTCCAAATATTTCACCTCTTTAAAATATATGTATGCAGATATTTTTAATTTTAAAAAATGTATATCTTTTACATTTTGCTTTTATAATATTTTCCATTTTGATTTTAACACCGTAAAATATCCACGCATGCATTATATTTGCATCCTAATCTCAATAAAAACTTACTTCTAAAATTTAAAAAAAAAAAAAAAAAAAAAAAAAAAGGAAGAAGAAGAAGAACATTAATAATTATTTTATGCGTATACGGATATTTTCGCAGAAAACTTTTTTTTTCATTTGCTTAATATATATATAAATCACTTTGGAACGATATTAATATTGTTCTAATTATCCTTTTAATATTCTAAATTTAGAATATTAAAACTTTCTCCGCAAAAATCTCATTTTCTCATATTTAAATAAGTATTTTATTATTATAATAGAAATACATGTGCTTCTGTATTATTAATATAAAATTTACCTTTAATAAAAATGTCTTATCCTTACTAATATTATAAATCGGAAAGTGAGTTTGTTTGTTTGTTTGTTTGTTTGTTTGTTTGTTTGTTCCGCTTTCACGCCGTAACTACTGAACCGATTGCTTTGAAATTTTGCAGACGTAAAGTTAGAAGTCCGGATTAAATAATAGGGTAATTTTTATTTATTTTATTCAAATATTTTCCTTAATTATTCAAAATTTAATTATTTTTCATACAAAATCAATAGGCATTTTTCAGATAAAATTTAACCATTTTCCTTTCCTGTTGCCAAGAAAATAAAAAATTGGAATAATAATTTCTCAACGGCAATGAATTTTTAATAGAAAACTTCCACGCGAAAAACTATAATAAAATAATTTAAAAGAAAATAAATATGACGTCATGTTTGAAATAAAAATAAAAGGTGTATTTTTTATAATACATTTAACAAGGATATTTGTTCAGTTAATGGGAATTTTTGTGTAAAATATGGTGACATAAATTAAAAGTAAAAAGAATTATATTTTTAATAAAATGGTTCACTCATGAAAAAGTGACGTCATAGTTGAAATAAAACAGGTACTTTATAGCAGTCGTTAAAAATACAAGGGGTATGAATATCAGTAGCTAATGGAGCGAGATAAATAATGACGTCATATTTAAAATGAATCAGAAATACTTTTTACTTATACTAATTAATAAGTTATAAGTTACATACAAATGAATATTTTTATTCAAAACTCATAATTATCAATGGAAGAAATTTTTTGTGGGGAAAAGGTGGAAAATAAAATCACTGATTAATATATTTTTCGCTCGATTTTTTAACACTTTCGAACAAAGTTGAAAAGTTATTATGCTTTCGGTTTGTCTGTCTGTCTGGTCGCTTTCTAACTTTCGTAAATATAGTCCGATTTCCATGAATTTTTTGGACGTTCTTAACGTTTACCTAGCACGAATACCTATTGAAAATAAAGTTTCTACCATGATTAGTTTATTTACAGGGATAGTAAAAAAATTTCCTTATATTACGGCATTATGGGGATAAATCGTTTTAATTAAATTTAACGATGTTACAGCCTGTAGAACATATTCAAATTTATATGCATTTACAAAGTGCACTAAAATATGCATTTTGTAAAGTATGTAGTGAAAAGGGCACTTACTATTCATTTACAGGGTCAGACAGAATAATTCCATTGCATAGGAATAAAGGGAGGAACAGTTTCCGACATATTTTAATTATGGTAAACGATTTCATGTATAATCAAATTGATATATGTTGCTGAGGCTTAATGTAAGTTATTTCATGCATAATACGAAGTGCATAGCATTTACAGGGACACACAAAAGATTTCAAATATTATATATTCTATCCGAAGTACTGTATATCATGGATGATGACTGTTGCATGGATGAAATGCATTTTGAATTATGATATGTGCTTTTAAGTTTCGCTAAATGTATGCATATTAAATGGAGAATATAAATGGTAATAGTATAAATAGTTAAATTTAGATATACAGGATTACACAAAAGATCTCGGAAAGGTTACTGAATATGAGCGTAATTTACTTAAAGGTGGTTTTTAAATAAAATATGCATTTTTATTTTGAACTGCATTTAGTAAACTAAAAAATGTTTGTAGTATATATATAAAATGATAAACAGGGTCCCGCAAAGAACTGGATACAAGGTTGTCTTCGGATGATAATTTCTGAAAATGTAATTTAGGTAGTAATAAGAAATATTTTTGTTTGAAATAAATTTTAGAAAGATACTTTCGTGTATTAAAGGCACTTGGAAAACTAAAGGGCTGAACAAAAGAATTCAAGAATGTTTCTATCTATTAGTATTAACCGCTGAAAGGAAAATTTTGACCAGCAAACAAATTAGCAAATAGGGGTTATAAAAAGTTTTTTTTTACCATAAATTCGCGATAAAAATTTAATTACACATGCTTTTCATCATCGAAATTTTTTGCTTGATTGATCAATTATTTCTTTTTTAAATGTTATGTGAACGAAGTCACGGGTAACTGCTAGTTTATTAATAAAAAGCAACCAAAAAAAAAAAAAAAACATAAACCAACTTTTGGCCCGCGCAGGTTTCGAACCCGTATCGTCTGGGTACAAGCTCAGCATTCATTTGTAACAGATTATCTTTATAATTAGCATCACAAGTAATTACATCCGTGATCTGTTCTCCATCTGTTATTGAGCGCACAGTTGCAGTAACCGGTGGCACAGTAGCGAGTACTGAACGCACATCCCGTCCACTATAGTTACCCACTCCATGTCCGTGGCTACTGAGTGCGCGCGTACAGCTGAACACGGCCCAAGAAAAGGCGACGCATGCGCATTAGGTGAATTATCGTTGTTTTGTTATGTTTTTAACCAGCGTTATTTTTAATAAAAACTGACAAGAAATCTGTGGAAATAACGAATTTACCTTTTAATCTGTTTGCCGGCTTATAAGTCGAAATTTTTGCTCATTTCGAATTGATTATTTTGTCTTTGACAACTGTTTGCAATTTTAATTTGTTCGATCACAACTATTCCTGTTTTGATTTCGTTTTCAATTTCATTCTCTGCAAACATCGATTGTTACACCTGACGGAGCCAAATATCGTTAAGTGATGGCTATATTACAAAGATGTTGGACTCCTTTCATGGTTTATTCCTATACAACTGTCAAATTTGGATGTTATTATGCAGCGATGTACTCCGCTGTAAGTTTATATATGTGTTTCATTAGATTCATGTGAGATGTAAAAAGTCAGTAATTTATGAAAAATAAGTAAATGTTTTTATTTTTTTCATATATGGGAATCAAAAGTAATGTATGTACATCTGAAAGTGAGAATGGGACGACAATTTTTACAAAGATAAGAAAATCAACTTTGTCACAAAATAATAATAATAATAATGATATTACAATAAAACTCCTATAATTCGGATTAATTGTGACCAGACCCTATCCGGAAAATGAGAACAAATGAAATAAAATAAAACATGCTAACAGAAAATCATTTTTATATTAAACATATTCAGTATTTATGGACAATAAAAATGTCATATTAATTTGAAATTATAAAGTTTGTTATCTTCTGCTGTGCCAATTTTGCGGGCCGCATGGTCACACATGCACGTGAGCATAAGTTGTTTGTTGCATGTAGTCTCCACATGACACTCAAAAAAAACCATTAATTATTCTAAAAGGTACGTTGTTTCATTATGGTTAATAGAAAGCTGTGAAAATTGGAATAATTGCCAAACTGAAATGATACATAGTTATTTCTTTGATAGATAACATCAAAGAGTTTAGATTAATTTTAAACACGATTATTCAATCGGTAAATTAATTATAACAGATATAAATTTTCCATTTTTTATTTTTGGGTGAAAAAAGTCCGGACCAGGATTCGAACCAGGGATGTATTGGCTGAAGCCGCCAATGCTCTTCCAAATAATTAATTTACAGATTGAATAATTGTGTTTAAAATTAATCTAATGTGATTTCGTATGCAGTGATTTTCTGCAGTTCCATATATTGACCTTTGATTTATTCTGTTGAGCTGACCCAGAGTATCAGACCAGATAAAGTGATCGTTGAGGTTAATTGGGTGAAATAGTCCTCCGGTCATCGTGTGTGGGAATGGCTCAGTTGGAAGAGCATTGGCGGCTTCAGCCAGTACATCCCTGGTTCAAATCCTATCCTGGTACAGACTTTTTCTCCCAAAAATGAAAAATTGAAAATTTACATCTCTTATCCAAAAGTTTAATTAAGAAAGCTTAAGGTATTCTTCTGAAAAGATTTCACAAAAGACTCTTTTATTCAGAATACGAGGATGAAATAAATTTGTTATGGAAATTTGCCGATTGCTTCTCAAATGTGAAAAAAAAAAAAAAAAAAATGACCATACTGATCCGGATTATCCGATTAATGAAGTCCGAATTGTCGGGGTTCTACTGTAATAATAAATAATAAAATTTAACGCATACACTACAATATGAAACACTTTCTTATATCCATAAACAATGCAGAAATATAACATGCAATAGACAATTTTAGAATTAAAGAAATTATAACTTTCAAATTGTGTCTTGTACCTCTCTACTTGTAACTGGGAAGTTTGAAACAGCTTTGAAAAAAAGTGTAATATATTGTTATTTATAAATATTGTATTTCTCATGATTTCAAGATGATGATGATTTAAAAAAATCTAGAAAGCATGCCAAACACCAATACATTGTGAATACACGTATCAGTTCCGCTGTTGCATGGCATCCTGCTTTTTTTTTTTTTTTTTTTTTGTCAATTTTGCTTTGCTATTAAATAAGTATAGGTGAAAACTGGAAAATTTGATTAGTAGCCAGTGGCCGGTAGACCCAGTTTCATTAGTGGCCACTTTTTAAAAGTTAGTAGCCACTTTTTAAAAATAGGTCAAAATGGCTTTTTTTTTATTTATTTAGTGGCTAGTGAGTTACAAAGTTACACATATTTGGTTAAAAATAAAACTGTCATTCCACTGAATGGAAAAATATGAATTGGTGATTAATATTGCATATAAAATTATAAGTGATAAACTATATTTAAATATATATTAATACATTGTATAAAACAAACAAGGAAATTGTATTTTTAAATTTTAAATTTAAAAATAATTTCACATCTTTCTTGGATATTTTATTCTTTCTTAAAATTGGTGGTAATTATTAAATTTGGTGAGTGTACAGATAAATATAAATATTCTTTGCTTTGGCTGAGATTTCAAACCTCCGGATGTCTTATTAAGGCAAAATCAGAGAGTTCCAATGTGTTGGTGAGGTGGAAGGAGTCTGCTTGGTAGCAGTAAAGTCAGATGCTAAATTTGCAGTATTACTCGTCTAAGTGGCGAGTGCTAATTTTGTCCTATATTTTTTAAGTAATTGGCTATAATGTTTCAATATTTCTTGACACCTACATAAACTTTAATCATAAATTAAAAAAAAAAAAAAAATGTACCAGCCAATTATTACTGGTACAATTAGTGAGCATATAGCAAAAGTGAAAGATTTAAGATACAGCAATGTCCTTAACATTTCTTTGCATCCAGAGGTAAAAATGGTATAATTTATTTGAAATGCATGTGGAATTGAATTTGATGACTATATTTTGTAGGAAAAAAGGTATTTCTTGAAAACATAATCCAAATAAAGAGTTCATAGTAAAAAGCCAAAATATAGAAAATACAACAAAGTTACTAAATATGCTTGCATCTGATAGAAAGAAAGAATTAATCAATTCACTAATTAGATGCAAACAAAGAAGAGATGCATATATTCATGACAAAAGCTGTATTTCACAAAGCAAATTAATAAGATTTTTTAATCGCCGAGTGGCGACTAGGGTGGCGATCGATGGCCGATTTTTAATTTAAAGAATTAACCAAGTCACTAATTAGATGCAAACAAAGTAGAGATGAATGTATCCATGAAAAAATCTGTATTTCACAAAGCAAATTAAAAAGATTTTTCAATCGCCGAGTGGCGACTAGGGTGGCGATCGATGGTCGATTTTTAATTTAAAGAATTAACCAATTCACTTATTAAATGCTAACAAAGTAGACATGCATATATCCATGAAAAAAGTTGTATTTCACAAAGCAAATTAATAAGATTTTTTAATCGCCGAGTGGCGACTAAGGTGGCGATCGATGGCCGATTTTTAATCGCCACTTTTACAACTTTAATCGCCACGTGGCGAGTGGCGACCGTTAATTTACACCTATATAAATAAGGCCTAATATTCAATTTTCCCTAGGAGGGGAGGTAAACGTAAAAAAAGTGACATGGAATTTATAAATTTTGAACTTATCAATAAATAAGCATAGCACAAAATTAGCACTCGCAACTCGCCAATCGTCGAGTAACTTTTAAAACATGGCGATTAACTTTATTGTCGTCACTCGCCAAATGCGATGGTTAAATGATGTATCAATGCCAGTGAGACACGCTCAGGGATGCCGCAGACGTGCTATAGTGCATAAAATACGTAAAACATCGGTGATGGGACGCAAAAAAAAAAAAGCTTATGCATCCAGCAGGATGCGCAATTTTCGTCAAAAACTTGCAAAAAAGGCAAATTTTATTAAAAAATCATGAAATAACGAATAATTTTCGGCAAATTCCGTCAAGAAATTCGCGAAAAAAAGGCTAAATTTGTTACAAAATCCCAAAAAAAAGCCGATTTTTCTCAAAAAATTGCGAAAAACGACAAATTTTGTCCACAAATCGCAAGAAAACGGCAATTTTTATCAAAAACTCGTGATAAAACATTAACTTTTGTCAAAAGATCGCAAAAAACTGGCACATTTCATCAAAAAATCGCAAAAAAGGCACATTTCGTTAAAAAAAATCATGAAATGATGAATAATTTCCGTCAAATTTCATCAAAAGATTCACGAAAAAATCAGGGCTGGGTTTTTCCCGGCAGAAAATAGTTTCTGCCTTGCCAGTGGCAGAAAGTGGTTATAACCGGCAGAAACTGGGATAAACTCATTTCATGACATAATTTGATATTTTTTTAGTTGTATTAAATTGCTCAAATACATTTTATTAATAAATAAGATGGGATAAATAACAAAATATTTTGAATAGTTTTAATTAAAAAATAAATTTATTTTAGAATTTGATAGTTTTGAATCTTTCACGAAGTATCAGCCATATCATTTGCAGGTAATTGAAAATCATGAAAATGATATTGAAAACATTCCAATTGTTAAAATTGTAAATAAATATCATGATTTATAAAAAAGTTAAATACTTGTTACAAATGTTAAAATTTATTGCTGTTGCTTTAGATAAAAATAAAAAATATGATTGCTCTATTGCAGCTGCTCATAAAATTTGCTTAACTTTATTTAATGATGGAAATATCATGGGAAGCCTTTAAAAACAAATACCGGTGAAAATGAGAATTTTTTTAAATTTTACATCTTTAATAATAACATTTGAAGCAAATAATGCTGATGTTGAAAGATTTTCGAATTTTTCTTTCATTTGGAATAAATTAAAAAGCAGTCTAGGTTATGAAAGGCTAGCAAAATTAATCCCATAGTATGGAATTCTCTTAGTATATTATTACTTAAAAAAAAAAAAAATTCTTTTAATATTGTAAAATAACTGTACACGATATTTCATTATTTTTTTCTGTTATTTTTGTGTTATAATTATTCACGAAAACATTTTCTTTTGGTATGCAGTAGTAGATAATTTTTAAGTTATTGCAGTGCATTTTTTATTTAAAAATACTCTGAAAAGTAATGTTAAAATATCATAGAATTTTTTGTAAATTTCTTGTCTTTAAACTTTTAAATAAAAATTCAACTCCAAACAATAATATCAATAGTTAAGCTTGTACACCATCAGATTACTTTTATGAAATTTTCTATTTCTTAAGTGACAGAAAATTATTATATAAACAAAGTATATTTTATGACCATTTTGGAACTTTTTGCTACTTTGAATAACATTCATAATCTTTATTTTAATTTTTTAACTAAATTATTTATATATTAAATGCATGTATGAATTGTGAATCTTTGCAAATTAAAATTCTTATTAGTATTATTTTTTAATTTCTGCCAGTTTTTGCAACTTACTGGCAGAAACTAGTTTCTGCCATGCCAGTTTTAACCAGTTATAACCGCTGGTTTCAACCACCCCAGCTTAAACTTGCCAGCCCTGGAAAAAATGGCTGATATTGTTACAAAATCCTAATAAAAAGGCAATTTCCTCAAAATATCGCGAAAAAAGACAAATTTGGTCTAAAAATTGTGATAAAGCGGCAATTTTCATCAAAAGAATCGTGATAAAGCGGTAACTTTTGACAAAGTATGAAGAAATCTCGACACATTTCGTCAAAAGATCGGGGAAAACTAGAATATTTTGTCAAAGAATCGCAAAAAAAGGCAAATTTTGTTAAAAAATCGCGAAATAACAAATAAATTCCTGCAAATTTCATCAAAAGATTCGCAAAAATGGCTAATTTTGTTATAAAATCCCAGAAAAATGGCAGATTTCCTGAAAAAAAAAATCGCAAAAAACCGACAAACTTCATCCAAAAATCGATAAAAAAAGTCAAATTTTGTCAAAAGATTCGCGAAAAAAACGACAATTTTCATCAAAAAATCATGATAAAACAGTAATTTTTGTCAAAAAATCACAGAAAGCGACAAATTTTGGCAAAAAAAAAAAAAAAAAAATTGTGAAAAAAAAAAATCGTTTAAAAAAAGAAATTTCGTCAAAAAATCACTTTAAAACGTAATTTTCGTCAAAAGGGCACAAAAAAAAAAAAAAAAAAAAGTTAATGCCAGGATAGAATTTTTCTGTTCCAAAAGTTAAATTTCCTGATTCCAATTTTTTTTTTTTTTTTTTTCTTTGCTGCTCTAAAAACAGATTTTCCTGCTTCACAATCTGTTTTTGATTGTTCCAAATCTTTCTGAGTGAATGTAACTTCTGAAAACACCCCTTCATTAAACAAAAAATACCCCTTTACTCAACAAAAGTTTTTTTTTTTTTCAGGAAAAATGTCTTTTTCAATAAATCAGTTTTGCTCCTTTTTAAAAGAAATGCGAACAATAGTGATACTTGTTATCTTCTACAATCAAATAAGCATTATTTTATAATTCAATTTGTATCTTGCACATTTATTTTTTTTAAAAGTAAAGAAAATTTCTCTTAATAGTTTTTAAAAACAATTAATATCTGGCTTTAATTATTTGCACATTATTATTAAAACAATAATTATTGCATTTAATTTTTCTTTTGCAAATGAACAAGTTCAATTTTTGCATCTAAAAATATTACTTATTATTAGTGGGGACCTGCTTTTGTAAAAAAAAGACCCAGGATTTTTCAAGTCCAGCGGCATCACTGCATGCTGCATAATCGTCTAATGGTGAAATAATCTAAAATTCGATTAAATGATTATGATCCTGATGCAGCAATAAAACTTTGGTGGGAAGATTCTGTTAGGTCACAGAGACCTAATGTGAATGATAAACACTAGTGTCAAAAATAACTTAATTTCCTTATTTCTTTTATACATTGTATTAAGTACGTCTAAATATCATTAAATACATGTTTGACTTTTATTTTGACTGCAGTAATTTGTTATATTTTTCTGTTAGATGTAATGCCAGTTTTTATTTAATCGAATGGCAAGTAAAAGATATTAATAAATTACAATGTTGATAGTTAAAAAAACACAATTTTGTATGAAATGCTATGAATTTTACTGGCCAGTGAAAAAAAAAAAAACTGTGTACTGGCCAGTGGCCACTGGGTAAAAATGTTAATTTTGATCTATATAAATAAGTTATATTTAAATTAAACTGGTGACAAAAAAGTGTGTTTTTTATGTTGTAATGAAAACATTATTATCTTCAGATATTGATAGAATAAATAATGTCAAAAGCCAAAATATTATTACATTAAAGTATATATTTCATTTTAATTATTAAAATGTAACCTTTGGGTGGCATTAAATATTAAACTTAATTTCATTAAGAGGAATGTATTTTAAAAATGGAAACATGTTTTATTAACTGATAGTAGATTAATAAAAATAATTGTAAAAATAAAATTAACTATAAAACTAGTTTCATTAGCAAGAACTAAAAGTAAATGTATAAATAAGTAAAATTAAATAACTATAAGTAATAATAATGAATAAATAATATATTAATTAATATAATGTATAATAATTATATACAGGGTGTCCCTAAACAAATGGTCTATACGCTAGGGGGTGATAGGACACATCGAGAGGAGTAATAGTAAATAGGAAACCAAGGGTCCCAAATGTTTTCCAAAGGAGATAGTCAACATTAAAGCTTGGGGTCCAAAATTTCAAATACACAAATAAAACGGAAAAATTGGTCGATTGATTTGCGGTTTTCACTAAAATTATTCTTTATGTCGGTATTTTCTTGAAAATAAATTATAAAGTTAAATTTTGAAAAATGCCAATAGAGGGCGCTTTAGATTTTGAGGTAATGAAAAACTAATTTTTGCAGTGATTTTTTGCATCTCATTAAATGGTTTCGTAAGCTTAGACTTAAACTTAAATTTTGAGCTTAAAATCTGAATAGTTGGAAGCTGTTAAGTAGCACAAACTTAACTGTGTTCAGAGGGTTTAAATTTCAAATGATTATAAAAAACGGAAAAATTGGTCGATTGATTTGCGGTTTTCACTAAAACTATTCTTTATGTCGGTATTTTATTGAAAATGAATTTTAAAGATAAATTTCAAAAAATGCTGATAGAGGGCGCCTTAGACATTGGAATAACGTACAACTATTTTTAACCGTTATTTTTTAAATCCCATTAAATGCTTTCAAATGCTTAGATTTAAATTTTGAGATCAAATTCTGAGTCGTTGTGAGTGTTTAAGTAGCACAAAAGTGAACTGTGTTCGAGGAGGGGGGGGGGTTAAATTTCAACTCCTGAACACACTTCAGTTTGCGCTTCTTAACCCCTCCCAACGATTCAGAATTTGAGTTCAAAATTTAAGTTTAAATCTAAGATTTCGAAAACATTTAACAAGTTTTGGAAAGCATTTAATTAGATACAAAAAATAACGGTTAAAATTTGTTGTTGGTTACTCTCAAGTTTAAGGCACCCTCTAACAGAATTTTTTGAAATTTATCTTTAAAATTCATTTTTAAGAAGATACTGACTTAAAGAATATTTTTATTTTAAACCACAAACGAATCGACCAATTTTTCCGTTTTTTATTATCATTTGAAATTTGAACCCTCTGAACACAATTCTGTTTGTGCTACTTAACCACTCCCAACTATTCAGATTTTGAGCTCAAAATTTAAGTTTATGTCTAAGTTTACGAAAACATTTAATCAGATGCAAAAAATAACGTAAAAAGTAGTTGTTCGCTACTCCAAAGTTTAAAGCGTCCTCTATCGGCATTTTTTTAAATTTATCTTTATAATTCATTTTCGATAAAATACTGACATAAAGAATAATTTTAGTGAAAACCGCAAATCATTCAACCAATTTTTCCGTTTGTTATTATCATTTGAAATTTAAACCCTCTGATAACTGTTAAGTTTGTGCTACTTAACCGCTTCCAACTATTCAGATTTTGAGCTCAAAATTTAAGTGTAAGTCTAAGCTTATGAAACCATTTAATGAGATGCAAAAAATCACAGCAAAAATTAGTTTTTCATTACTTCAAAGTCTAAAGCGCCCTCTATCGGCATTTTTTGAAATATATCTTTATAATTTATTTTCCAGAAAATACCAACATAAAGAATAATTTTATTGAAAACCACAAATCAATTGACCAATTTTTCCGTTTTTTATGTGTATTTGAAATTTTGGACCCCAAACTTTAATGGCGGCTATCTCCTTTGGAAAACGTTTGGGACCCTTGGTTTCCTATTTACTATTACTCGTCTTGATGTGTTCTATCACCCCCTAGCATATATACCATTTGTTTAGGGACACCCTGTATAATAATTTATATATTATATAAATATATTTACATAATATATTTATTATAATTATATTATATATTTTATATTCAATATATTTTATTATATATTAAATTATTATTATTATTAAATGAAATATTAATATTTTATTATATTTTGTATTTACTTTAATTTTTATATATTTTATATTATTTTTATATATTTATATAATATACACTGGTGAAATAAATTAAGAGAATTTCCATGTTTTATTGAATTGCATAAAAAGAACTGAACTGAAGGAAAAACCACAGCTTCTAGATAAAAATGCAAATCTTGTGCGGCAAATATGTAAACGTACATGAGCATGTCGGTGGAGCGAGCAGAAAAACAGACTTTATAAGCCCGTGGAGGGTAAGACAGTTTGCATTTGCTTGTACACCTCGGTGTATTTCTTGGTGTTATCTTGCAGCAATACGTTAAATTCACATCGCAACAGTAACATTGAGTAACCACTAGAGATGGGAATGCTCAGAAAAAACCCAGAAAAATTGGGGAAAAAACCAGTTTTTTTAGTTTTTTTTTTTTTCCGAAGTCATATTTTTCAATTTTTCCGAACTGGAAAAATTGAAATTTCATTTATGAAATAATATAGTGAAAATTTTGTAATAGCTACATTCTGATACTTTTTATTTTATTTATTTTTATGTTGAGTGTCCCATATGAAATCTTTAATGTGGGTAATCTAATTTCTGAGCAGAAATCTGTTTGAGAAGACTTGAAAGGATCCTTCACATTTTTTTTCTTGTTTGAAACACAAGACCCTTTGCAAAATTTCCCTTGAAAATAGACATTTCAGAAAAAAGTGCAATCTACAAATTGAATCTTTTGCTAATGCAGTGATTGAAGAAAAAAAAATCTCATGCCATATAGCAGCTGAATCTTATCAAGTTGTATATAGGCATAAATAACCTTATTAAAAATGTCTAAATAGGACTCTAAAAATAGCAATAATTTCTTATTCACAAATTCTGAATATATTTTGTATAAGTATATATACAAGAAATTCACAATTTCACAAAAACAGGATTACATGAAAAAAATCTAGATATATAATTAAATGCAACTTCTCTTTTTAAAAATTAATTCATGTGCAAAATTATTTCAATAAAATGCCGATTAATAGAAATGGTAAAATTAAAATTTCAAGCATGCATTTATTACTTTTTTCTATCTTTTCAAGAAGTAAGTATTGAATTCATGAAAATTTTGACTTCCAGTTTTTGGTGTATTTAAACGTTTTAGAAGGTCCTGAACATGATTTGATAGTTTTTGGAAAATATCTGTCACTCCGTGAGTCTGTATGGGACAAAAATTTTATGGGCACTCGATTTCAAGAAGTGATGCACATAATTTCACAAAACTGTAGATTCAGTTACACCTTGATATAAACTCAAGATGTTTAGTTATTAGTGTATATCGCCCAACTGATGGCGCTGCTATGCTGCATTATTCATAATTTCCACAATAATTCTATCTCAAGAATTAATGTATGTATTTTCATAAAACTTCAGATTAAGTTAATCTTTGATATAACTTTGTGCACATTACTTTTTGGTGTAAATCGCTCAACAGATGGTGCTGCTATGCTGCATTATTCATGATTATCGCAATAATTCTATCTCAAGGACTAAAGGATGATTTTTTATCAAACTACAGATTCAGACAATTTCTGATATATATTAATGTTGTTTAGTTTTTGGTGTAAATTGCCCTTAGGTGGCAACCACTATGCTGCATTTGTCAAGATTTCGTTATAGCTCATTAATTGAATGTTTTTTTCAAGGTATTGAATCTAAAATTGGCCTCCATTTTACCTCCATAATGTACAGTAATGTTGCAAAAACATGGGCAGTTTGCATTAGAAAAGTACAACTGCAATGAAAAAAAAACCCCATATTTTATTGCAAGTAACTATGTTCCAAATTATACATTCCCTCTTGATTAAACTTTGAATTTTTGTAGTTTTCTAAAGCACAGTAGAAGATTATCTCTGTACATGTAACTGCTTTTGTTAATTCCTCAAATAGCGGGCATTTTCTATTTGTTGTGTTCTGTTTTTATAACTTTTGAGTCCACTCTTAGAAATATGAAGTTACCCTATGGAAACATTATTGAATATGGTTTCTTACTCAAGAATAGAATACCAGATTTCAGGCTAAAAAGAAAAAAATTACGTTTAGTTAAACTTAAAAAAAATATATATTTTTCTGGTTTCAGTGAGTAAAAATCTAACAGTCAATAAATCCTATGCTATTTTTTAGTTGCAGACCTGAGTAAGCCAAACTAAAACTTAGTATTGTCTGAATTTAGATTATAAAACTAAATCAAAACTTTGAGTTGAGATTGGAAAGCTATACCAAAACTAAACATTTTTTAAAGGAAATAAAATTATAATTGTAAGAAAAAAGTGTAATAATGTAAAAATATACATTTTTTTAAACAAACAATGGAATTTTTTGAATACTGATATTGATAATAATGACAAAACTGCAACAATTTCTTTAAACTAGTGTCATTTACTTAAAAACTATACTTATGTAAATGGAATGCATAATTTATTTCATTCCAAACTGGAGACATATTGGCTCAGGTTCTTACATTAGGTCAATTGGTAGTTAAACATGTAACTGAAAAATTATTTCAACAGAGATATGATATAACAAACAATAGTGTTTTAAAAATTCTTAGTCTGTGGAAAAAAAAACTTTTAAAAGCAGGCTTTGCTACTTTCTTTTTATTTTGTAATATAAAGTGAAAATAATTTTCATTTAATACAAATAAATGGGAAAAACAGTTTATTATTTAATATTCTCTAAGAAAATATAATTTATTTGGGAGAAACAGTCATGAAAAATCAATTTTTCCATTTTTTTCCGAAAAAAACCAGTTTTTTTTTCCGCCACTTATATTTTTCCGGAAAATTTACATCTCTAGTAACCACCAACTTTTAGATTATAGAATGAGGTGGTGAATTGTGGGGAGGCTAGATGCACACCATTCACAAGTCCAGACATGCAGAAAGTTTAATTTAACGCCCAGCGTTGTGTGTAACCTATGGAAACAGTTCCAGCATACTGGATCCATCAAGAGAAAGTCTGTGCAAGGTTGTCCAAGAGCCACAACGGCCAGAGAAGGTCGTTATTTGTCCATTTTAGCGAGGCATAACTGAGAGGCTATAGCTTCTCAGGTCACTCGGGGATTGAATGCAGCCACAGGAACCCATATAACAAGAGTAATTGTTTCCAAAAGACTGAATGAGAGATGGTTGTTAGCCAGAAGACTGGCTGTTTATGTCTTGCTCACGTCTATGAAGAGCACTGTCCAATTAGCATGGTGCAGGCAGCATAGTGATTAAAGTATTGAGCAATAGGTGACATTTCTGTTCACTGACGAGTTCTATTTTATCCTAAACACAGATTCCTGCCATACTTTCATATGGAGAGAACCAGGGACATGTTGCCTACCCTCCAATGTCCACAAAATCAACAATTAAGGCGGTGACAGTGTAATGGTCTGATCAGGAATCATGTTGGACAGTTGCACGCCTCTCTACGTCTTTGACAGATGCTCTGTGACTGGTTTGAAGTACAGGTAGCAGATCTTGGAGCCTTATGTTCTACTTTTCCGAGGTGCACATCTTTTAGCACGATAATACGAGGCCACATAGAGCTCTTCTGATTGACAAATTGAGGATATTTGCACGATGAATTTGCCAGCCAGGTCTCCAAACTAAGACGCTCTAGGGAGGGCAATTGCAACTCGCAAACCCCCTCCGAGAACTATCAAGGAACTGAAAACTGTGTTGCTGAATGAACGGGACCAATTTTCACAGGCACGGATAAACTGCCTTATTTTCAGTATATCATGTTGCGTGGCATGTATACCTGTTAGAGGGGACCATACTCCCTATTGATCCATTTCTTTTGGGTACTCTGCAACTGCTGTTTCAGACCTTGAGATCACCCATGTGTGTTATGCATGAACATGTGTGTCCATTATAACTGTTGAATGTTTATTTTATGGTCATTCCATGTCAAATCAACCAAAAAAATTCAATATTCAACCTGACCATTTCTGATTTCAATGAAACTGCCAGGGATCATTCTCTATGATGATATAAATTAGAGCATATTTTTATTTTTTGTTTATCGCTTTAAATTTTCATACAATTAATTATTTAAATTTTGAAAATTCATCATTTTTTGACTTGCATAGATATTTTCAATTTTGAATTTCTCAAGTTCTATCAAACGCAGAAAAATTTTTGACCACTTATTTTAAAGTGGAGTTTATAAGGTTTAATTTGATATGCAAATTCACTATGTATAGTTAAAATAAATAAAATATTTTTTTTTTAATTTTAAATTTGAAAATTTTTTAGATAGTCATTTTTAAAATTTTTGAAAATTTTTTATGTTTGTTGTAATATTATAAGCTTAACATTCTGAAATTTTTAGAGTGGGATCTCAATGGGATCAGGAGTTATTAAATAAAAGCAAAAATTACCATTAAAATAGCAATTTATTTCTATCTATTTTGTTATTTATTTATGATTTGTATGGTAATTTTCAGCTTTTATTTCATAACTCCTGATCCCATTGAGATCCCACTCTAAAAATTTCAGAATTTTAAGCTTATAATATTACAACAAATGTACAATTTTTTCAAAATTTTAAAAAATGACTATCTAATTTTTTTTTTTTTATTTTAACTATAAGTAGTCAACTTGCATATCAAATTAAACTTTATAAACTCCTCTTTGAAATGAGTGGTGATAAAATTTTCTACATTTGATAGAACCTGAGAAATTCAAAATTTAAAAAATGTAAGTAAGCCAAAAAATGACGATTTTTCAAAATTTAAGTAATTAACTATATGAAATTTTGATGTGAAAAAAAAAAATTATAACCATATATTCTCATTTATATCATCAGGCAGAACGATTCCTGAGAATTTCATCAAAATCTGAAAGGGTCAGGTTGAGTCACTGGTTGATTTGGCATGGGATGACCTTGTGTTCACACCAAATTTTATTAAAACCTGTCCAGTAATTCTAGAGATTGTACACCAAATATGAAAATTCTCTTAATTTCATACACCAGTGTATTTATATATTATAATGCATATAATATGTAATACAGTATACTCCCTCAAATCCACAAACCAGAAATCTGCAACTCTCTAAAATCTGCACATATTTTATGGATGTAAACAATGCAACTTTCAGTTCGGATATTGCTACAAAATTTGATTTTTTTTTAGTTTTGTATCAATTCCATATATTTTTTAATTTGTAATTTTCTTAATAATTTTTTTTCTTTTAATTTGTAATAATACTCCATGTTTTTTCATAAGAATAATTTTTTGGGAAAAAATTTAAGATATTGCTGATATCACTGGTAATCACAATCTTCTTTCTAAATATATTTATGCATTAATCAAGATTTTTTGGTTATTAAGCCTGATTAAACTTGAAAAAAAAATCCTTATTTTATGATTTTGATGTGAATTAGTAATGTACTTTTATGAGGCAAGCTTTGTTGAATAATTTTGGAAAAATACATTTAATCTTTATAATGAATATTTAATCATACACTATTGATTATTAATTTGACCTTTACTATTAGTACTTTGATCATTTTAAAAAATATCTAAATTTTTATTATTTTAGTTTATAATTTATTTTAATATTTTATTATATTGTAAGCATTCATTATAGTACCGAATGCACTATTAATTGCACTCAAATTACTGTTTAAAAAATGTAAACAAAGCAATGATCAGAAATACGCAAAATTCTAAAATCTGCAAAACCTCTGGTCCCAAGCTGTGCGGATTTGAGGGAGTCTACTGTATATATAATTATTAATATTTTATTATAGCATAGTAATGCAATAAAAGTATATAATAATGTATAGTAATAATAATGTGTAAATAAAATTAAATATTAAAAACTATACTCACTAACGAGAATTTATTTAAAAATTATATTTTATTAACTTATAGTAAATCAATAAAAATATATAAATAAATAAAATTAAATATTAAAAACTTGTTTCATTAATAAAAATAGTTTTATAAATAAATAAAATTAAATATTAAAAATTATACCCATTAATAAGAATTTATTTTTAAAATGATAATATTATTTTATTATCCGGCATTACTGACATTATTGTCACATACGCTCAGCAGACCCACTATGTATCCCCAAGGGTATGCTATCCCTGGTTGGGAACCACTGGCCTATTATAATGATATAAATCAGACTTTTCTTGCCACTTTAGTTTGTCACTTATTTATCGGCAAGTTTAATATTTAATCAATTATTTATCAGATTTGTCATCTTTCTTCTGTGTCACTTTTACTTCATAAAAATTCAAAGTAATTGGGGTTAACACTACCTTGGATTACTGAAAATTCAGATTTTCCATAAAAAAAGAAAATTCTTACCAATTATAATTTTATTCAGTTAGGATGACATATAATGTACCTACCTTTACTCCTTTTGTAATGATTATACAGCATATTATACAATTAAAAAAACAATTTAAAATTTTTAACAATCATTCTGATTTAACATTCTTTTTAAATGCAATATCTAACCAATGCTTAAAAAGCATAATATCAGCAGGGTTGCCTTCATTTTGCTATTCTAGATATTTTAAAGCCAGTTCTAAAGATGCAGAGCATTCACTATGACCAATTTTTTTTTATTTTATTGTTATTTTTTTTAGTGGCAAAGTGAAATTAAATAAAAAAATTATCTGCAGTTTTTGGACTTTTTTTACCACTGAAAATCTCATAACTTTCGACAAATGATCTCGTACAAAATGTGATATTCGTCGATGAATCTCAAAATATGCACGAATTTTGTCAAAAGATTGTGAAAAAAACAGCAAATTTCATTAAAATATTGCGAAAAACAGTAAATTTTGACAAAAGATTGCAGAAAAGCAACATATTTTGACAAAATTTCACAAAAAAGGCAAATTTCGTCAAAACACAAAAAAATGTTGGATTTTGTCAAAAAGTCGCAAAAAAGCATTAAATTTCGTCAAATGTTTGTGGAAAAAATCCTTCTAATTTTCCATCAAGATTTGCAAAAATAAAAAATTTGGAACAGATGCTGTATCTTCCCGCGAGGCACCATTTTGTTTCCCTATTATTTTTCACGAATTGTTATTATTATTTAGCGATTATTGTTTTGAGGAAACGTAAAATAAATATTTTTAAGACTTATGCACACTAAAAAATGTGTTTTCACTTTATCTGAATGTTTACAAAATAAAGGAATAAGTAAATCAAACAAATTTTATTATTAAAAATTTGCTTTTTCAATCTTTGAATTTCAACAGTAGATTGTCTTGTTTAATTTAATATCATTTTTTTTAAATGTATGATCCAACCATTAAATAATCATTTCAGTTTTATTTTGTAGTTTAAGGTTAAATTACAACGTATAAGAAATAACAGGGAAACAAAAGGGCGGCTCGCGGGAAGATATGGCATCTAAGCCAAAAATTCTAATTTTTCATCAAAAGGTTTTTTAAAAAAATCTGCTCATTTTGTGTGTAATACAATGAAAGTTGAGCTTTTTTTCTTTTTGGCTGAGTTTGTAGTATGTCTGAAGGTGGTATGTGTGATTGTGCAATGGTAAAAAAAAAGAAAAAAACACACACACACACATACATTTTCAAGTTTTCTACCCTGAACAAAATATTAATTAGAAATTACCCTGATGGAAATTTAAGAAAATATATTTAAAAAAGCTAAACATTTCCTATTCCAAGAAAACTTCAAAGCTTTTTTTAAAAGCATCCCTCTTATCTATGTATGATTCTGCTTATCTTCCTATTTTAGAAATCTTACAAGAAGTAAAGATCATGAAAAGTTATCAGCAAAGTTAACAAGGATGCATTATGCTTACCATGTTTTAAATAAAATGATAAAAAATTCTTAGTTTAATGTCTTATTTATTATTTATTCACTTAAATTGCATGCAAAATTCGCAGACAGATTATGGAATTTTAAGAGTTTTTCCACAGACATCTACAACACTTTTTGCCACTGGAGTCCTTAATAATGGGCTTGTTAAATATATTTCTGAGATAAGATTTTATTTGATTTTAAGCCCTGAATCCTCTTTCGCAAAGTAAACTTTTTGCAGACAGCACAAGCACAGCATTTGTAACTTCGGAAATTATTGAAAATGTATGGTTACGCTCTCTTAAAATTTTTCCAGAAAACTTTGCAATATATCTGATATGTCTTCATTTTTAACCTCATCTGAATTACTGAAAATCTAGATTTTCCTAAAACGGAGAAAATTCTTACCAATTATAATTTTACTCAGTATGACATATAATGTACCTACCTTTAATCATTTTCTAATGATTATGCAGGATATTATACAATTAAAAAACAATTTAAAATTTTTAGCACATTCATTCTGATTTAATGCATTCCTTTTAGATGGAATATCTAACCACTGCTTAGAAAGTACCATATCAGCAGGGTTGCCTTTATTTTGCTATTGTACATATTTTAAGTCAGTTCCAAAGACGCAGAGCATTCACTGAGACAGATTTTTTTTTTTTTTTTAAATGGTAGAGTGAAGTCAATTTTTAAAATTATCTGCAACTTTCAGACATTTTTTACCATGGAAAAAAAAGCATGAATTTCAGCAAAGGATTGCTTACTAAATGTGATATTCATCAAAGAATCTCAAAATATGTGCAAAATTTGTCAAAAGATTGTGAAAAAACAGCAAATTTCATCAAAAGTTAACTATGGAAATCTGTCTCAAATTACAATTTTTTGAAAAAACACAAACTCTTTTTATTCGATTTGTGATTTTTTGTTTGCACAGCATATTTTCCATGTTTAATTCTGTTTCATAATTTCTTAAATTTTGAAGTATTCGATTTCAAAAGTTTAAAAAAATTAGCCATTAGTCCAAAAATTCAGACACTAAAAAATTTTTTAAAAACCTTCTTAATAGATATTGACCATGAGTGAATTGTGTGTCTGTAAATATTTATACATAAATTTCCTTCCCTAGAAACAGCAAGACCATTTAAGATTGCAAGGTCATCACAAAGATAAAAAAAATTAGTAGACTGACATTAAAAAGGGAAAATTAAAAAGCTCTGCATTCCAAATTGATCAATCCACAAAGGGTCGTATCTCTCCTAAGATGCTCTAAGACTGTGGCCCATTGAAAGGATTAATCAATTTCTAAGTACCAAATTAAGAAAAAAGCAGAAACATATTGGTCCAACCATTCCTGTAATAGTTGTTTGTGTCTTGTTAGCTCACCTGCTTTGAGCACATCTACCTGCTTCCAATTATCCAAGAAGCCCACCAGCCTTCTTTACTTCACAGGGTTCAGAATCCTGGCAGCCCTTTGTCTTCCTCCTAGCGGAGAAAAGATCACAACTAGTCAAGTCGGTTATATCTCGGCACACGTTACACATTATGACAGGACAAACAGTTAGGATCTGTTATTAAGTTTTGTATAACAAATAAATAGTTTATTACAATAAGTATATGTTGAAAATAGATGTTATGTGAAAAATGCACAGTATTGTCAGTATTCCTGTTAGAGGTTTTATAAAAGTTGCATTTTTCCCTTATTTATTTATTTTTTTAAGTGCTGATGCAATTTGCCCTTTTTCCAACATAAACTTTTCAGTTTCCATCCTTTAGTTTTTCAAAGTTTTGTCTATTTTAATATCTAGGATCTAGTTTATGTGGAATAAAGATAAATATGAACAATTAGAAAACATACGAATTGAATATTTCCAGCTGAGTGAAAAATTGCCCAGGCCGGGAATCGAACCCAGATACTTGGCTTACAAGGCCAATGCTTTACCTGTTAAGCTATCTGGGCGATAGCCAGCTGGGATTCTTCGCTCAGATAATCTTATTGGTTATAACATCTGGTCTGCCATTTGAGACAGCTTGGCAGAATAAACCGCAGGCTTTTCGCTCAATCAATTTTTCGCTCAGCTGGAAATATTCAATTCGTATGATAACTTTACCAATCAGTTTGATTGTGTTAAAAATAATAGTAATTAGAAAACATATAGTTTCAATTTATTTCTTTTTAAGTTGTCTATTTTACAATTCACTTTGTAATTTACAATGTAAATGTAAGTAATCCTGTAAGAGTTTAAGGAAAGTGTCTTTTTGATTAACTTACCCTGTCTTTTTAAAAAGAATTGTGTACACTACAAATGCATGTCTTTCATAATATCATAATGTATATTCTTTCTACCTAGGTTGTGCATATTTTGCTGATCTGCTATGCTCTTTATGTGATTGATGGGGGACAATCATCTGAATTCTACAGCCCTTATTTTGAGCTCAACAAATCTGGAGCTGTTACTGCTGGATCAATCACCATAGTATTCAGTTTCATATTCTTAATCGTTTGCATTATGGTTGTCTATGGAGTGAAAAAGGTTAGAAATTATTTTTTAGTTATTTTCTAAGTATGTTACACCTTGAACATTCATTGCATTTTGATTAAATGTGTATGTATACATTTTTAGAAATTCAAACTATCTGTTAAAAAATTTCTTTTACAAATATAAAAATTTACATTTTTATTATTTTTAAGAAACTAAGAACTCATTTGAGAAGTAATCTGAATTCTAAAACACTCCTCTAAGTTTCACATGGAAGATTTTAAAATTATAACCTTAAAGTCCAAAGCCAATGTTTTATATTTAGGTTATTTGATAAGTAAGTTCTGTAATGTTATAACTTCTGCTCCCAATAGATTAGTGCTAATCTGTATATGATGTTGTGGTGAAAAAGAAAATAAAGTAAAACAATTTATTCAGTAACAAGTAATGATGACTTAGTTGTCATTTAACCTTGTTTTGAAAAGATGATAGGATCCTGACTCAGTGTCTATAAAATATACAGAGATTTAAAGGTAATGACATTTGATAAGTATTTCATGGCGTCAAGATTAATGGCTACAAACAAAATACTTATTATCAAAGCATAATCAAAAAATACAAAAAGGTAAAATTTGAAATGTGTTTTTTAATAGAAGTTGCCAAAAATAAAACATCTAGAAATTGATATGATTGATTTGAAAGTTTCTAGGTACAAATAATTAGTTTTATTTTTTAGAACTAAAATTTGTGCATGTGAATAATTGTAATAAAAAGTACCTCCCACTAATGTCTTTTATTAAAAATATCTGTCATATGTAGAATGTTTAAAAATCCTTTCCAAATGAAATTGCATTTTATTTCCAGCACAGGTACTAAAAATTGGAAGATGATCCTAGGCATTGATTAAATAAAAAAAAAAAAAAAAAAAAAAAAAAAAAGAATGACAATATAAATATATAAGGAAGAAAATCTCTTAAATGTGTGATTATTATCCATAATTTATAAAATATTTCTCTATGTTCATATTAATTGTTATGTATGAATAATTTTTTTATTTTATTTTAGGATAATAGATGTCTTCTGTTTCCATGGATGCTGGGCATGTCATTTGAGATATTGTTAATGGTTTTGATTGGTATATGGTTTATATTTCGCTACTACCACAATGTAAGTCTATGAAATTTTTTTTTGTGATTAAATTTAATATAGAATTGACTCTATGAAAATCTGCACACTTAGAGAAGAAGGTTTTGTGGATTATATATTTTTTGCAGGTTATAGATATTCTCATTGTTTACATTTTATATTTTTAAATCGATCTTAAATTATTAACAACTGCACCAAAATTACAATAAAGAAGAGAAATATAGTGTAACATTGGTTTAATATATTTAATAACTAAGTTAATTTAATGCTATTTCTATTAAGAGGTGTCAAAAGACACCTTTCAGAAAGTTACTCTAAGTTTAATCATTTCTTCACAATTAATTTTTTTTTACTTTTCGCACAATATCCTCTTGAGACCCAATCTCATATTTTTTGAGCAAATTAAAAAATTTTTGAGCTTTTCGTTTGAGTCTAGAAAGCAATACAATTTTCATTTATTTAAAAAAATTAAAAATACTTTGTTTTTTAACTTGTCCAATAACATTGATATTGGCTCTTAGTCCTGTAAAAAAATTGCTATTGAATTACATGAATCCAAATGTAAAATTCTGAATATTCGTCAAAAATTAATGATAGAAAATTGAATTCTACTTAAAATAATGATACAAAATCTAACATCAAATAATAATAATAAGAATTTCTAAAAGTTCATTACCTGAGGGAAAAAAAAAAAAAGTAGATGAACCTGAAATTTAGTAGTGTATGAATGTGCTTCTGCAAGTCAATTATTAATTATAGTTAAATGAATATACAAATACAAGTTGCATTTCATGCACACAATCTTTTTTATATTATAGTACTTATTAAGATAAGATCAATATATATTCACAGAAAAAAAAGATTTTTAGATACATGTATCACCCAAAAAATATTTTCTCTTTTTTGCAAGTTGCAAATAACTCTAAGTTATAGACTACTCACATTTGATTTTTAATTATTTAATTTGTTTATTTACTTATGCATTAATTACATTTGCAGCAATAATAATTTATTCTATAAAGTAATAAATGTAATCCCCCCCCTTTTCTTTTCTTTTCATTATCCATTTGAGTGAAATTTTGCCATTGCTTTATCCTCTAATCCAAGATTTTAAAAAAATTTTAAATAGCTGTTCTAAAATAAAGTCCACATGAAACAGTCTTCCATTATACATTTCCATAACAATGGATTTGTTGTTTCCATAGCCACAAAATCAAATCATCAGTGCTCAATCGACTTATTTCTGATCTTGAAAAATTTAAATTAATTTAAATTTTGTTTTGAATCATAAAATATGATACTTAAATTTCATTATAAATGCATACATGAATGTATGACAAAATGATAGGTAAAACAAACTGAAAATGATAAAATTAAAATTATTTAAATTAAACTAATTTAAGTAAATTCAACATAAAAAGTTTTTTCCTTGAAGAATTTTTGACAAAGGTGTATTTTTTGAAATTTTATTTCATCACCAACCAATGATAAATCACCAAATAAACAAATTTTTCATTATTTTTTTTTATGAACGCTCTATCCAGGTTGCGCTGAAATTTCTTTTGTAAACATATCCACATGAAAGGAACATCCCATAATTTTTTCAGATTTTTTTTTTTTTTTTTTTTGAGTACGGACATATGGAGACCTGTCTTGTTTATTTTTTTTTTAACTCAGTTAATTTTCAATCTTTAATTAAATTTATTTTTTTATATGCTCTTTTATATAACACAATAAATAAGGGATCCAGCACTCAGTGGTGCAGCCAGAATTTGGTTCTAAGGGGGGGGGGGGGTTGAGTTTCTGATAAAGATGAATGCCGGTTAATAGAATCATTACTAATTAGAATATTCACTGTATTATACTTAAACTCAAAGAGTATCTGTGTAGCAGAAAATCATCACTTTTTTTGCAGAATGAGTCGCAGAAAAGTAATTTAGTTTAAATAATTTTTACTTAACTAATACATGTAATATGCACTTTCACAATTTTAAGTAGAATTTTCGCCATTTAATTGAATCACTTTATTAAATGAAATCCGATTCAGTAAAACGGCGGATTCTGAAATCCACCAAAACATTTAAGTATTAAGTTTGGTTTTGATTCATATAAGTGGCAATTATAGTGACCTTTCTTAGCTCTGGGAGGGGTTTTAACCCCAAAACCACCCCTTTGTCTTGCCACTGCCAGCACTGTTGGAGCTCAACATTAATGAAACAATCTTACTGAAGGTTTTCTCACTATATTTTAGCATTCATGCTGTGTCTCGACAGATCAAAATTTTTAATCCTGTGGTGCAGGAAATTAAAGTAAAACTATCACATGCTATATAATATTCTGCAGTTCTCAATTATAAATACCAATTATTAGTATGTACTTTCGCAGATTATATTTTCCTGAAAACAGAGCACAAAAGGAAAAAAACTTTTAATTACAAAGAATACTCTCAAAAAACACTTTGAACAATTCCAAAAAGAAGAGTATCTTCTTTAATACACAGGTTAGTGAAAACTACAAAATTTTTACATTTTGTTTCACCTGCATAATGACAGCTCTTGTAAGTATAATAGGACTTCAAATACATATATTTAGTGAAACAACCTGTATTGCTAATTAATGAAATTACTCATTTACAGTTTCATTATTTATATAATTGTTTTATTAATGAAAGTATTGACATGTAGATTATAATACTTATTAGTACAGTGGATTTCCTCAAATCTGCCGCTCTAAAATCTGCACATAATTTACAGATGTAAACAATGAAAAACCCAGTTCAGATATAAAGACAAAATTTTATTTTTTTAATTTTATATCAATTCCATGTATGTTTTAATTTGTAATTTTTGTTTATAGTAGTGAATTCATGTTTTTTCATGAAAGTAGAATAAATTTATTTTTGAAAAAACTCAAGATATTGGTAATCACAATCTCTTTACCAAATATATTTATGTATTAATCCAAGCTTTTTTGGTTATTAAGTAAACCTGAAATAAAACTTTCAATGTCCCTTTATGAGGCAAGTATCATTGAATAATATAGGGGAAAATACACCTTACTCTTTATAATGAATATTTTATCATACATTATTAGTTATTAACTTGAACTTTGCTTTTAATGTTTTAATCATTTTAAAAATTATCAAAATTTTTATTATTTTAGTTTATTACTTATTTTATTATATTGTAAGCATTCATTATAGTTCGATTACATTATTAATTACATTGAAATTACTCTTTTAAAAATGTAAACAAAGCAATGACCTGAAATCCTTAAAATTCTAATAATATCCGCACAACCTCTGGTCCTAAGCCGTGTGGATTTGAGGAAGTCTACTCTATTGTCTAATTTAGAGGTTTAATTTTTAGAACCTACCATTTTTAGACATTGGATTAGTTTAATGTAGGAAAAGAAATAAAATTCTGATTGAATTTAAAAAACATAATTTTTTTGAATCAAAAATAGACCCTTTTTTTTATGCCATACTGTACATTAAAGAGTGAGAGTTATAGGATGTTGCATTCATCTCACTTGTATGGTGTGATATCAGTGTTATTGGTAATATTTTTCAACTAAAAAGTGAAAAAAAAAAAGAAAAAGACTATCTTTAAAGAATATGTGCCATAGCTGAAGAAAAAATAAAGGACCTCCCCTACTCTTCTTTTTTTGCATTCCTAGGTATTTATTTGTTATCTTAATGAAATATTAGTGACTAAAAATATATTTATATTTTCTTTTCTTTGCAATTTTTGGAATTGTTGAAAATTTTCCTCTTTTAGTATGCTTTCTGTTTTCATCCATGACAGTTGGAAGTATCTTTCTAAAGTTCAATCACATATTCACTACAATTTCGAATATACAATGTTCATTATAATTTTGAATATCTCATGTTTTGAAGCATTGACAATATTTATTAATAAAATAAAAATTTACAGTGCAATAATTTCTCAATAACTTCTGTAATTCAAATCTAATATCATAAAAAGTGACATTCTGTAGTAACTGGCAATGCCTTTTGCACAGTGTTATTATTTTAGTAAGATTTTGTGTGACACATATGGTAGTGTTCTCCATCACTATTTTGTTAAAAATTGAAATTGCATTGAGTATCTTTCTTGACATCTAAAAGGTTATAAGAACAAAATTTAAGATTGTTGTGATAATATCCCAGATATATATTAAATTTATTTCTTGATGAAATATGAATTTTTTCTTTTTTCAGTCTTACTCTTTCTTGGCTACATTCATTCTGTGGTGTTTTGATGGATTGCATGTAGGTATTCTTTTTAAGTATTTCATTTATATATATATATATATGTGTGTGTGTATTAAAAAAATACAGAATAGAACCATTTATCCAGAATGGTTGGGATCAGATTATTCCAAACAAGTTTTTCAAGAAAATTCGCATATTTTCGACTATCTTTCGAGAAAATTCGTTTATTTCCCTTGATTTTTCGAGAAAATTTGTTTATTTCCCTTGATTTTTCGAGAAAATTCCATATTTTCCGTGATTTTTTGACAAAATTTGCGTATTTTCTGCGATTTTTCGACAAATTTCGTGTATTTTCCCCGATTTTTCGACAAAATTCTCGTATTTTCTGCGATTTTTTGACAGAATTCGCGTATTTTCCTTGATCTTTCGTCAAAATTCTCGTATTTCTCACGATCTTTTGTTAAGATTCGCCTATTTTCCGCTATTTTTTGACAAAATGTGCGTATTTTCCCCGATTTTTCTACAAAATTTTGATATTTTCCCGGATCTTTCTTCAATATTCGCGTATTTTCGGAAGGTTTTTTCTGCAAAATTTGAGTATATTACACCATTTTTCGATAAAATTCGAGTATTTTTCGAGTATTGCCATCTCGATTTTCTTTCGCGAGCTAATCGCCGTATACATTCAATCGGCGTTTCGTTATTTTCATCAGGCATTGCTAAAATTATCGTTAAATTACAGAAACAACGATTTACTTGGAAATATATATAAATCATTGACTTTCTCATATATGTAGTATTATAGGTCATTGATATAAACCTACCGCGTGTTCAAAAAGATCAACAAACACACGTGCGTTCTCAAGTACAAATAATTTTGATTGAACGATTCTCAAACGTGATTGATTCACTACATTTTTTGCGAGAAGAATACCACGATCCAGGCTACTTTCGCTGATAGCGAAACGTGACTAACCAATCAGAATTCTGCATTTTAAGAAACAGTGAAAAGTTCTTAAAAATGCATGCTTCTGATTTAGGTCTCTATTAATTATTAGCAAAGTGAAATGTAATTTCCGAAAATATCACATTAACTTTTTGATATGTTTATTACAAAGTTCGATTCTTTATATTATTTGCCAATAGATGATTGCAAAAAGTTTTTGACAGTTTTAAACAAAATCAAATTATTTAAAGAGTTTAATATGATTTTATAAATATTTTAAGAACAGAATTAGATAATTGACGTGTATTCTTTTTTTTTTTTAATAATGCGTTCAAAGAGTCATTCATTTGTTTCAAGATTTGGAAAATCTGAATGGCAACAGAGTTCGTTTGTTTATATCGTAATCTGATGTTTACAATTACTTATTTTTAATTTGGAGCCTAATACATTATAATTGGATATGATATACATGTTTTATAGAAAAATATGCTGTTTAAACGTTATTTTAAGTAAAAGAAATTATCTTTTAGCTGTCATATGTCTGCATTTGTTTTCCATTAAGCCTAACGTGGCGTATTGCTAGGGTCCATTCACAGATAGGAGTGGCGAATCCTGGAACCGTTCCATACACCTCTCCAGAATGCATTTTATTATAAGTAGATAGCTGTTTTTTTCTGAATAATTGGATGCAGGCATTAAAACATCATCCATTTAAACACCATAAGTTTCATTGAATGGAATATATGCAGCGTTGACATTATTTCTGATTTCAAATGAATTAATTATTAGATTACTGTGATTAAGAATCAAATCCAAACAAGATCGAATATTAATTAGTTTTAAAGAAGGTAACTTATAAGAACCCTTTGGAAATAAAAATACTGTTTCCCCTGCATAAAAATCAATGTGTCTAATGTGTAACTGAATATGTTTTTATGTCAAATTCTAGATGTTAGCATCAAGTTATACCATACATTTTGTGATGTTTCAAGCAATATCTGTGTAAAATTCACAGAGTATGGCACTTATTTCTGCAAAGATTCTGAAATCAGTCTATTGGAAATATTCTGGATAACAAGTTAACTGATTTCTGGATAAACGGTTCCATACTGTATTTTAAATGTTTTCATTCTTGTCAATTTGACCTTAAAAACTTAATGAAATATTAACTTCATAATTCTGGGTGAAACAAATCTATACCAATATGCATTTAGTTAACAAGGTGACGAGATAGCCTGGAAATTTGTGGAAAGTCAGGAAATTTTATTTGTAATGTTATATATAGATTTTGCAAAAGTTATATAATGCCTTAAAAAAATGTTTGATTTTTAATCAACGTTACATTTTCAGAACAAATGTAACTTCATTTGTTAATGTTATTTTATTTTTTTGCTTTCAAAGCTTCAGCAAATTTTGTAAAAGGCATATTTTTTTTCCTTGACCCATGATGCACAGTAACACTTTTCCTCATTCAAACTTAAATCAGGAAAAATCAGTGAATCATGATAAGTTATATATTGGTTTTCAAACTTTTAGTTGGATTTTAGTATCTCATTAACTCATTATTAGAGACAGGAAGGAAATAACTCTAACAATGTAATGCCTTTGTAATTGTATTCTCCAATTAATATTTATATCAAGTGAAAGATATAAACCGGGATAAATTTAAAATTGCTTTTCAAAGTTTCCATACAATTTTTCAAATGTTGTAATTTGAAAAATTGTTACATATTTTACCTCTATCACTGTAATGCTGCAATAGCTCTTTTCTCATATTAAAATTTAAAACAGAAGAAAAAGGTGTATCATAATAAATTGTGCTTAGGCTTTCAAAGTTTCCTGTAAAGTTTTTCAAATTGTGCAAGAAACATTTATTACTTCTAACAATGCATTATCACAGTAACTTTTTTTCTCCCATTGATGTTAAAATCAGGGGAATGTTATTCAATATAAATTATGAATTACTTTCAAACTTTCACTAGAATTTTGCTAATTGTGTATTGCCTGCATTTGTGTAAGGGGATTTTACTATCTCTATCAATGTAACTCTGCCTGAACTCTTTTCTCTTAATAAAATTTAAATCAGAATAAGAAGAAAAAAAGATGATAAATTATATGCATAGACTATCAAAACCCCAGTAGAATTTTGCGAATTGTGTGTACAACATTTATTACTTTTAAAAAATGTAATGCTGTACAAATATATTAGTTTTAAAAATGCAAATGCCTTTTTTTTTTCTATTGATATTTAAATCAGAAAGAGATTAAATATGATTTGTGTTATTTATTATTTCTAACAATGTAATGCTGCATTAATTCTTTTCTCTTACTGATACAGTGAAACTTGGATAATTCAAACTTATTTAATTCGAAATTCTGGCTAACTCAAATTTTTTGCTTGGTCCCTAGAATTCCGTATTAAAATAATGTAAAAAAAAAAATGTGGATATTTCGAATTTTAATTTGGATAATTCGAATTTTTCATAATATTGCCTTTCAAAATTTCTGGTAAATATTGAGACAGGTTCAAAATAATAAAATGGTTTATTTTAATTGTCTTTCTACTTGGAAAAATTCATAATTGGGAAGATTTAAAATCTGATCCATCAATCTTGTATGAAGACTACATCAACATGGACCAAAATGTGGCTGTGTGTGGCAAGTTAACTGATATGAACATTGTTGCTCAACTGGCAGAGAATAAGCAAGCTGAGGACAGATTATCTGAAGATGAACAGAACAAGGAAATACAAGAGAAGTCCTTACCTAGTTCCTTAGAAACTATGGTGCATATACATGAACTTCGATGCTTTTTTGAAGGTCAGTCCAATGTAAAAGATTCTATTTTTGTGTCAATTGATAAGTTGGAATCATATGCTATGACTCATATTGCATTCGAAAAAGCAATCTAAACTATTCGATTTTTTTTTTTAGGGTGATGAATAATTAAATTAGAAAAAAATGTTTGATTAAATGAAAAAAAAAAAAGTAGCAGTATCCTTAGATAAAGTTTATGTGTTAAATATTTCATTGCAGAGTTAATCTTTTTTTATTTATATCTTCTTTTTGAGCGAATATATGTCATTCGAGTTTTTGGATATTTTAAACTTTTCTTTCGGTCCCTTGAACTTCGAATCATTAAAGTTTGACTGTATTGAAATCAGGAGGGGTTAACTATGATGAATTATGTTGTTCTTAAAAGATCCTGTGGAATTTTCAAATTGTTGAAGAGACATTTATTACCCCTAACAATGTAATGACATGATGATAAATGTATGATGCTTGTTAAAGTTGCATTAGAATTTTGAAGTTTTTGCAAGGGGATTTTATTATTTTTATCAATGCAACTCTGCCTTGAATTTTTTCTCTTATTAAGATTTAAACAGAGGAAGAAGCATGATACAGTCTGCATTGCTTTTTAAAGCTTCAGTAGAATTTTATAAGTTATGTATAGGAAATTGATTATCTCTAAAAATGTATTGTCGCATTACCTCTTTTCTCCTGCTAATATTTATATCAGCACATGAATCAAGATATTTGATGACGAAAATCATAGTAAAATATGCATAGGCAGAGCTGCCAACCATTACAGATTTTGTGGAATTATTCTGCATTTTAACTTAAGATTATGGAATTATGGATGTCTGTATAAAAATTACGGAAATGATAGAAAGTTCAGGAAAAAAAAAATCAATTAATTTAGATTATGATAATTTTAAAAATTGAAACAATTGTTTATTTCAATAGCGTATTATGGGCAAAAAATCAAATTAAAGTTGTAAGCGAAGCGTTAAAAAAAGAAATTTGTTGTATAGGAAAACACATAATGAAAATGCAAGAATAATAACACTATCTTTATTCCCATACTCAGTGTAGATAGTGAGCTAACAGTTTATTGGGCAAAGCTAACAGCAGAAGGCATGGCTTATGATGCTGCTTATCTGAGGGAGGAATGCAAAAGGTAGGAAAGCAAGTGCAACACTGATCAAGATAGTTCAAAATTAGCTTTTCTAAATTGGCAGTAGCTGTATATTCTGTCTGCGCACGTGCGCATCGGTTGTTATGATAGTTGATGCACAGTTGAATTTTGCTCAAGTTTTGTCACTGATCGTAGAATTTTAGCTACGGCTCCGAAACCAAAGAAAGCAAAAGTTATGCAAAGATATCGTGTTGAATATGCTAAGGAGTGGCCGTGAATACAAAAATCAGAAGAATCTGAACATTATGTATTTTGCACGGTTTGCTCGAGTGATTTCATGATACTACACAATGGTTATGATGACGTTCGTTGTCACATGGAATCAAACAAGCACAAGCAAAACGAAGCTAGGGAAAAATATAAGCCACTCACTAAATTTTTTCCTGAAAATAGTGATGAAAATGCTATAATAAAAGCAGAAATACTGTTCAAACGTTTTGTAATTGAACATAACATACCTATCGCTAGCACTGACTATGCTGGTGAGTTATTCCAGATTCTAAGATGGCCAAAAAATACAGGTGTGCGTGGACTAAAACATCTGCAATCATACAAGATACGGCAAAGTCGACACAGTCCGAAATTGTGAACTAGGGTAGATGTGCCAGTAATGGACCCCCTTAAGGAATTTCTCTAAAAAATAATTTTTTATTAATAGTTAGAATTATTGTATACAAATTTTTTTCATATTATATTAATCTTTCAACAATATTTAACTAATCCCATAGTTACATTTCCCAATAGAAATAAAAATTTAATTTTAAATAATAGAAATATGTCTAAACACCCAAAATCCCAGTAATGGACCACCTATGTTCCAGTAATGGGCCACCCTAGAGGTCTGCACGGGCCGGGCTCGGGCCGATTTCCAATAATGGCATTCGGGCCGGGCCGGGCCTTACTTCTGAAGACTCGGGCCTTCATTTTTTTGCTGGACGGGCCGGGCCTAACTTTTTTTTTCCGTACGAAACCGAGACTGATTCCATTCTTCCTAGTTTTCGTGGACCAAAATAATCAGTTCCTATTTAATCTTCCTACATGAAAATCCTTTTCTCGACTTTTTATAAATCAGTAATATTTGGCTTTGTCCAAAAATGTTTGCAAAAAAGGCATATACTTTTAAGCCTTCATTATTCTACAATTAAACATTAGAATTTATTCCTTTTAAAAAATCGTAGATTACTAGGCGTTTTAAAATAGAATTAAACACACACACACAAACATGATTATGACGGAATTTTCTTTTAAACTGAAAACTGAAAGTTTCTTTTAAAATGTTCATCCATGCAAAATGAATACAACAATACGGGAGAAAAAAATACATTAAACATTTACATCTATTAAAAAAGGATTTTTTTTTTTTTTTTTTCGTTCCAAAGCGATTTTGTCTTTGGAAATTTTACCATATACCGCTTTTTCGACTTTTTGTCTCCATTACAGGGAATATGGATTAATAATACTAGTGATAACTGAAACATTTACAGACAACAAACAAAGATTCATTTAAAAGCGTAAATATCGCAGCCTACGGCACTTCTGCATAATTGGAGATTATAAACATGAAAAAAAAAAAAAAAAAGACTAATATAATTTTTTTTGGTCAGAACTTTTCCATAAGATTAAAGATCAATGTTCTGTAGAAATTCACTTGAGCCGAGCCGGGTTCGGGCCGAATTTTAAACTTTTTTCCGGACCGGGCCGAAATTTTAACTTTCGGGCCGGGTCGGGCCAATATTTTTTTCGTTCGGGCCGGGCCGGGCTCGGGCCAAAATTTTAACTTTCGGGCCGGGCCGGGTCGGGCCAATATTTCTTTCGTTCGGGCCGGGCCGGGGCTGAAATTTTAACTTTCGGGCCAGGCTCGGGCCTGGAAATTTCGGCCCGTGCAGACCTCTAGGCCACCCTACAAAAAATAACAGATAATTGCTTATAGGTGCATTTGTAATTATGTAAATACGTAGCACCTATAGTTGTCGTTCAGTCCGTCCGTCTATCTGTCTGTCCGCATATAACAACGCAAAAACTATCCAACCGAATCGGTTGAAATTTAAAATATATAATTATTACATAATTTTGTCGAGTCATTTCAAATTTCATGAAAATCGGATGAATAGATCAATTACAGGGAAAATCAAAAGTATTCCGTTACATTACGGTCAATGGGGAAAAAAGTTTGAAATGCATTTTAATCGTTTGAAATTTAAAACATATAAATATTACATAATTTTGTCGAGTCATTTCAGATCTTATGATAATCAGATGCATAGATCAATTACAGGGACTATCAAAAGTATTCCGTTACATTACAGTCAAACGGGAAAAAAGTTGCAAATGCATTTTAATGGTGTTACACTCATTCGAACATAATAAAATTGACATGAATCTATGACGTATATATATACTAAAATATAAATTCTGTACAATCTGAGATGCAAAGAATATTTATTATTAAATTACAGGACCACACAAAAGTATTCCACTACATAATGGTATATGGGGAAACATTGTTTGGGACATGTTTTAATTATATTAAACTGTGCCACATTTTATGAATATGCTATACATTGCTGAGGTGTAATGAAAATTACTTCCTGTGTATTTATAGGAACACAAAGAGTTCAACCACTGTACTGTATCCGAAGTATTGTCTACTATATCAGGAAGATCTGTATGTTTTTAAAACTTCGTTGTCGTATGAACGAACCTCATTTGCTACGCTTCACGTGCAATTTCCAACTGGTTTCAATTGTATTTTGCTCCAAAACTTAATGAAAGCATAATAATAAAAAAAAAATATTAAAACTTAAGTTAGAAATTCATTACATTAAAGGATTTATAATGAAAAAACATAAAACAAAATATTTAAATTTAAGTTATGAATTTATTATAATCAAGGATTTATAATGTGGATATAAAACAAAATATTAATGATATTATTAACTGTTTATTATTAACTAACATTAAAGGATTTATATTGTAAAGATATAAACAAAATATTTAAATTTAAAGGATTTACAAGATAAAAACAATGTTTTACTGAAATCAAGTTTAGATATAATAAGGCATTAAAAAAAAGTCTCCAATGTTCATTCATATCATTATCTAAGTGATGTGCTTTGCAACTGTGAAATATAAATAACAGATCTTCAATTTTATCTTCCCTTTCTGATAGTCCAAACTGCTCAATATGGAATTTTAGAATGCATTTAAAATGATAAATGTTCTTGCACTATCCGACCATTTTCAGATAATCATATAGCCCACCAATTTGGTACAGATTGATTCCACTATTTCCCTTCAGAGATGCTTATATGGATATATTATCACCAATGGAACAATCTCATTATTTGCTGAAAAACATCCCATAACAGTGATTTGTTCTTTTTCATTATTTGGTACTACATAATACACATCTTTAACTGATTTTGGTCCCAAAATTTTCCTTGTTTTAAGAGCACAAAAGAAACCTTATTTTAATCTTATTGAAA
This sequence comes from Maratus speculifer, assembly GCA_964019185.1. Classification (NCBI taxonomy): domain Eukaryota; kingdom Metazoa; phylum Arthropoda; class Arachnida; order Araneae; family Salticidae; genus Maratus; species Maratus speculifer. The sequence goes on from OZ025299.1 coordinate 227,231,767, forward strand.
ATTCTCTCTGTATGCTTTAGAATTCAGAAGAAAATATTAATAATATCTTCTTCCAAATATGATTTTACATTTCTGAACCAACTTCTTTTGTAACGGCACATCTAGATTTTGTCAAATGTTCTGCTTGTGTTTTATACCAATTTTGGATGACTTTTTAAAAACAACTATTTATAAAGAAATTGCCTTTATTAAATTCTAATAGGTAAAATTTAAGTATTAAATTTGATTATTTAGCTTTTCAGTTAAATCAAAATATTTTATCTCTACTGAAATAACACTTTTTGTACTGGTCACTTGGGTAGTCCATTACTGGAAAATTGAGAAATAAGCAATCCAGTAATGGACCACCCCTCTTAAAATCTTAAAAATAAAATTTTGTTAATGGCCATTGGTACATTAAATTCAATGTTTTATACTGCTATCCAAACAAAAACATTCCATTTTTACAGAAAAAAAAAAGTTATAAACTAAGTAAGTAAAGTCTGCTCTTAGCATGTTCATTAAGATTTTCAGTGAAAAACAGAAAAACTGTGAAACTTTATTTTCTGCTTCCTAATCGTTTTGACGAAAAGTGTAAAAAATGAATCCAGCTTATAAAGCATGCAAGGTGGAGTTCAGAAAAAAATAATAAAAGCTAAACTATTATTTATTATTTTTTTATAAACAAAAAAGTGCGAGGTGGCCCATTACTGGAAGGTGGTCCATTACTGGCACATCGACCCTATATGAAAAATCACCCCCACTCCATTGCTACCGATGGTAGTAATGACAATGATGATAACAAACTGTAACCTATCGTAGTGTCACATTTCGACGAATCTGCTGGTAAAATCGATAAGTTTTATTGCAGGGTTGGCAAGTTTTTGACAGTGTACGGTTTTATCCGGTTAAAACCGTGGTTTAAACCGTCATGATGGCTAAAACCTCTTGTCAAAAACCTCGTCAGAAACCTCAAATACTACACTGATCTGTAAAATTTCACATTAAAAATCTGTCACAAATATACAATATTCGATGTAATATTAAAAATTCACTTTTACTGTATTGTATATTATCATTTCCGGAAAAAAAAGGGAAAAAAAAATTGCCATAAATCTGAAAATTTGGCCTGCCTCCAAACTTGCTCAACTAGCAATGCTTCTGCTATCAAGCCCTACTAGCTTAGCACCAATTGAGAGAGTATTTTGTAACTTTGGCTTCATACACTCTAAACTCATAAACCATTTGGGTGTAAATAAATGTGCTAAATTGGTTAAGTGCTATAGGATGCTGTGGGGTAAAATTGATCCAGATTATTTACTCTACAAAATCATTTTCTACTGTTTGAACATTCTAAAAAACAATGTTTTATTTCAATTAAAGTAATTTAATTTTTTTGTAATTATTAAATTACAGTATAATTAATTTTAAATAAAAAATTACTCAATGTTTCTCTCTTGTTTTTAAAATGTTTAAAGCGCATTACATGTTTTTGACGGTTTAAGCCAGTTTTTGACGGTTTAAACCAGTTTTTGACGGTTTAAACCAGTTTTTGACACTTGTCATGTCAAAAAACAGTTTCTGACGTCAGAAACCCAACCCTGTTTTATTGTCTTTGTGCCAAACAAATATTAACACTGGTGGAGGAATTTTTAATATTTTGAATGAGGAACTGACAAAGAAAGAAATATCATGGACCAATTGTTTGTCATTCTCATCAGACAATGCATATATGATGACAGGGCAGTTCAAGGGTGTTGTTGCTTTCTTCACAAAATACAGCCTTCTGTAATCAATATTGGCTGCCCCTGTCATCTTCTACACCTAGCTGCAAAAACAGCTACTGCTGAACTGAAATTGGTAGATGTAGAAGAATTCTTGTAGTTGTATAATTATTTGGATAAAAGCTTCAAGTGAAAAAATAATTTCAAATTGTGCCAAGAACTATGTGGCTTGAAGCCACACAAGATTTTGAAATACGTTAGCACAAGATGGCTTTCCTTGTGCTTGATTCCATCAATTGTGTTCTTGAATAGTGGGATGCACTCTACGAATATTTTTGTGTAGAGAATGTTGATAATCACCATATAAACTTATATTTTCAAAACCCTATGTCAAAATTGTACTGCTTATTCTTAAGTTCTATTTTACTGATCTTTACAAGGAGAAGCACCTTTAATACACTTATTACAGAGAAAATTAATGGAGTTTTTCAAAGATTTGATTGTTAGGTTTGTGAAACCTATTGCGTTGGCAGCTATTTTGGAAATTAATTTTCATAAGAAAAAATATCAGAAAATTGATGAAGAACTGGTTATTGGGGCAAAGGCATGAGCTTATATCGTGGATAAGAAATTGTCAAATGAACAATTGACAGAATTTTATACAGATGTCCAAAACTTTTTCTGCAGTGCTTGTAATTATATATTGAAAAAGTTTCCGTTACAAAGTGATGTTTTAAAATATGCAGAAATTGCTGACATTTCTTTAAGGAAAACTGTGCTTTATGAATCCATTGATTTTTTTCATCAAACAATTTCCTAGTTTGTTAAATAATGAGGAATTAGAAAGAATCCAGGCAGAAGTTTCATCTTATCAATTTGAAAATTTTGATGAAATATCTTATGATAGGATGGATTCTGCCTGGTTTCCAATTTCTCAGATAACTAATATATCTGGCCAAAAAAATGTTTCATTACCAAAATTAATGCTAGCTGTATTAATAATTCCACACAGGAATGCTGTTACTGAAAGGGTGTTTTCGTTCATTTGAAAATAAACAGATTTCAGGTCTAGTTTGGGTATTAATATCCTAAATGCATTGTTATCAGAAAAAATAAAATCTTTATCTTGTAAGAAGGAAGCATGTTATCAAACGACTTTCACTGAAAAACAATGTAATTCTGCCAAAAAAGCTACTAAGTTGGCCCGTATGGGTACTGGAAATTGATAAATTTTAATAAAAATATTTTAGAAAGAAATTTCTTTCATTTTTATTTTGTATCATTTTTATTGTCATATATTGTGTTAGAGCATTCATGTACAAATCAGTATTTTTATGGTAAGTTCAGGATTTTTGTTATATCTTGAAAAAGTTTAGTCAGAGGTGAGAAGAGTTTTTCTCAATTTCTATTGTTTTAAATTTGAATTATGTTTGTTATTTGTTTATTACTTATTTTTAATTAATGTTGTTAATTATTAGACTAAAAGTTATGTATAATCTCATTATTTCAATTTTAAATACATTAAGTTATGGTACCTTGTACCAGGTGGGTTAGATTGATTACTGATGGCTTCAGTTAAAAGTTGGCACCTCTGCATAGGTTTTCAAAGCTTCAATAGAATTTTGAAAATTCTGTAAGGAGAATTTATTATTTCTAACAATGTATTGCAGCAGAAACTCTTTTCTCCTATTGGTATTTAAGTTAGGAGAAGGTATGCAATATAAATTATGCATTGTTTTTCAAAGCTTCAGTAGAATTTTGCAAATTATGTGTGGGACATTTACAGGATGTCCAGCAAATAACACCCTGATTTCAAATTTAAATTTCTCAAAAACAAAAATCGATAGAACTATGCAGTAAGTGGTTTCTTTATTAGGTAAGCTGTAAAAATGTTATACTAAAGTTTCGAACGGTGAATATTTTGAAAAGATTGTGTTCTGATTGTAAAGAATGCTCGACTTGACATTTTTCTTGCTTTAGATTGCTTGTAGAGAACGAGGTTTTCGGGGTACTTAGCCATATTTTTAGAACTAAGTTTTTTAAATTTCTGAAATTCCAAAAATTTTGCTCCAGAAAACTTTAAAATATGGCGTTGTCCGCCCAAAATCTCATTCAAACAAAGCGATTTAAAGCAAGAAAAATGTTAAGTCAAGCATTCTTTGCAATCAGAACATAATCTTTTCAAAATATCCACCCTTTGAAACTTCTGTATAACATTTTTACAGATTACCTAATAAAGAAACCGTTTACCGCATAGTTCTATTGATTTTTGTTTTTGAGAAATTTAAATTTGAAATCAGGGTGTTATTTGCTGGACACCCTGTATCAACTTTAGTAATGCAATGCTACGATAGTTATTTTCTCCTACTGATATTTAAATCAGAAAAAGGAAGTTATCTATCATACATTATGTAGTTGCTTTTCAGAGTTTTAGAAGAATTTTGCAAATTTTGTAATAAACATTTATTAACTCTAAAACTGTATTGCCATGATAACTCATTTTTGTTAAAATTTTAATCAGAAAACAGATCATGATATTGTGAATCCTTTTTTTATGCCTTTCAAAGCTTTAGCAAAATATTGCAGTTTGTATAAGAGGATTTTGTTACCTCTAACAACGTAACTCTGCCTTATTTCTTTCTCCTATTAAAATTTAAAGCTTACAAAATTGTACTTTCTTTTAAAATTTGTTTATTTATTTGAATGTTAAAAAACTAAGATAAAAATCACATAAAATTTTACTTGCTATTGACAAACTCCTTTTAAGATTTGTTTGTGAGTTGAATTCCGTAGAAACAAAACTGTTGTCAAAATCCTTTTATTTTTGGTGTAAAATTTGCATTTCTATGAAAGTTTGTAAAAGTAAAAAAATGAAGGAGTTACTTACAAATTGTAATTAGTTTAAAGAAAATATATTTTGAAATTAATTTTTGAAAAGGAATATGAATTGGGAAAATGTAAAATTTAACAAAGGGTCATGGAAAATATGCAAATTTTATGAAAAGACTGCAGAAAAATGTAAATTTCATCAAAGAACTGTTGAAAAAATGTGTATTTAATCAAAGGATCACTGAAAAAAAAAAACAAATTTTATGAATCGATCGCAGAAAAACATGGAGTCTGAAAAGGATCTTATGAAAAGAAAGTATCTTGTATAAAGATCGAGAAAAAAATAAAGTACTTCATCAAAGGATCATGGAAAAAAAACATCGTCAAAAGACTGAGGGTTGAGGATATTAAAATGTGATTAAAAAAAGCCAAAATTCACAAAAAAATTTGGGAATTGCAGAGAACATTATTACTGTACACTAAACTAATATTTTAAGCAGAATTTTTGTTTGAATTTTAAAAAAATCTCCATGAAACAGGGGAAAAACTATAAAAATCATAAGAAACATTCATAAAAAATAAAATCACTGCTTGAATTCAGATTAAATATAATTGTAAAAAAGGACAAAACATACTATATTGTACTAACAGTTTGAAATTGGATTCCTTTTACAAATGTTAAAAAATTGCCAAAATATGTGATTAATTATGTAATTTTTAATATTTTGATGTTTTTTCGTAAATGTGCACTTTTGATGAATATATTTTTTTTATTTTAATGTTTTTTCTGGGGTTTGGTGCTTACAGTGGTGCGGCGTTTCTGACAAATATATATATATATTTTTAATGTTTTTTTGGAGGTGCAGCACATATTCTTGAAAATACGGTACTTGTGAATTTCATCATACAATCTCAATATCTATCCACTATTTTCAACCTATTACATATCCTAAATATGGTACTTGTGAATACTTGTGAAAATACGGTGCTTGTGAATTTCATCAAACAATCTCAATATCTATCCACTATTTCCAGCTTATTACCTATCCTAAATAAGTTAGAAATTACACATAAAACATGGTAAATGAGGTGCATTCATACTATAACTAGTTTTATAAATATTTAGATCTTGGTGCAATAAGTTTTACGCAATTGGAAAAACAGTCATGAATACAAAATTTATTATGTTTCTATTTATTAAATTCAGTAATATGGAAGTAATATGAATCCATCTTAAAAAGAATAATCACCAGGGCAAACAAGAATTATTACCTACTATTGGATATCATTTAATTATGTATGATAGAATTTAATAAAAGGCAGAAATCATTTATTAATATAGTGATGGGCTACCTATATTGCACGAACTTTGAACAACAAGAAAGAAGAAATTTCATTTGTCCAACCAAGATCTCTGAAACAGCAGCAAAATATTCATATTTACAATTTATAAAAAGGAATGTTTGTGGCATATGTATATGACTGACGGATGGATTGCAGAGGTCATAGATATCAGTTGTGAGTTAAATGAAATTGGTTTGAACTTTATGCTCTCATATGGATCGACTGTTGTATGTAGATTTCCACCTACAAGATAGTAACACCACAAGTGTTCACCACAATGTTATAAAGTTTGTGGAAGCCCCAGTCCCTATTGGTTAAATAGGAAGGCATCACTCAATATTAAAGGAAGATACTGATGCAGTTCAACAAATTATTAGTTCATTAAATTCCTAATTTCAGTGCTAAACAGAGTATGCATTAAGCAATATATTTTGAAACTTACACATGCATTTTATGAGCTTTAGTATGTGCTTTAAGTTGTTTTTAAAGCTGGCTGTTTCTTATATTTATTAAGAAATAAAATGCTATGTCAAAGAAGATTAGATTTTGATTTTATGAGACCAATATGTGACTGTCATACAGGAAACTGGTAAAATGTATGGCTAAATTTTGCATTTGTTTCTATAACTTGTCAAAGTCAAAACTGGAAGTTCTCCTGTATAAATAAGGCAGTAAATACTCGGTGGTATTAATCAACAGCATACAAATAAATTTTAGGATTGGCATTTTTAAATTAAAAACAAAAAAACAAAAAAAAAAAAATCAGAAGGCTAGTACAAAAAAATATGAATACATTTTTCAAAATTGAGTATATCATTTGGAACAGAAAAATGTTACCCTTAAAATGAAACAGAAATGCAACAAATGTTATGAAAATCAAATTAAAACTTAAAATGATATTAAGAAATGTTTTATTCATTCTATTAAATCCTATTATGCATAATTAATTCAATGATATCCCACAATAGGTAATGATTTTATGTTGCCCTGGTCATTATGTTCTTTTTAAGATGGTTTAATATTACTTATGTATTACTGAATTTAATATATAGAAATATCATAAATTTTATATTCATGCCTATTTGCCCAAGAATGTAACACTTATTGCACCAAGATCTAAAAATTTATAAAACTAGTTATAGTATGAATACACCTCTTTTGCCACATTTGATGTACAATTTGTAACTTGTTTAGAATATGTAATAGGCTGCATATTATACAAATAAACAAAAATTCAGAGACTTTTACTAAAACTGTTAATAAACACTTCCTGTAAAATTCTCTGAATTTTTGAAAGGTTTCTAAAACTTGTTAAACTCAAAAGTGGAAGTTCTTGACAGTGAAGGTAACTCAATGGTATTGATTAACAGTAAAAAAAACTGAGAAAAAAAGTAGTTTTTATCAAAAAATTTTGTTTTAGAAAGCTGCTGCTGCTGCAAAAAAAAAAAAAATAAATAAATAAATAAAAAATATAAATAAATAAATACATATTTCAAAATGGAGTATATTTTTTAAGCAGAATAATATTATCTTAAAATATATATATTGCAGATATAGAGCACTTTAAAATTTTTATCAAAAATTGTGAATGGGAAATGGTGCCCAGGATGCCATTTTTGACTCTCTGTATCTCAAGCCAAGAATTTTTTGGGCAAAACAAATATATACAAGTATCTCTTTTTTTCTGAATTTCAACACATGTTCAATTCAAAAACTTCTGAGACTATGAAGGTAAGATTTTTTTCTTTCGCTGACTGAATTGACATGGACTATACCAATTAGAGAAAAGAAATACCATGGTATTAAATTGTTAGCTGTAATAAAACCTTCTTATATAAACTGCATCCACTGAAACTTTGAAAAGCAAGGTGTAAATTATCATGATTCACTTATTCCTTCTGATTAAATATCAAAAGGTGAATAGATTTATTGCAGCATTACATTCTTAGAGTTACTCCCTTCACTAACCCTACACAAACTGCAAAATTCCACTATAGGTTCTGTAAAGTATTTGAAAACAGTTGCCAGTCACTATTGTAGTGATATAATACATTTGCATTTCGAACCTCATAAATCATAGTTGCCAATGTTAAGCATTTTTCTATACCACTGTGGATCATACTGTTAGACCAAAGTATAATAAACATGTTTTCAGCCAGAATTTTTGCTTAATCAAATAAGTCTCACATAAAAACAAGACACATGGTATTAAAAAATATTTCTGGTTCAAAACATTTTTTTTTTCTTATTTGGATCAAATTAAGACAGTATTATAAGAATACTCTTTGTTTGGCACTAACTGAGATGCACAAATCTGCCTACTTAAAGTTAGACAAGACTGGCATAAAATACAAAAGTGCAAAATAATTAGTGCAATTTGTTAGCAAAACCCTTTTAAATTGCTTTAATACAGAAATTGAAGTCTGCCATTTGTATATGATGTGTTTTCTTTTGTACTGTTTTGGATATTTTTAAATTCTCAGTCAGGGATAGCTAAGCTATCTTGAGAGTCCTGACTTAAATTTCAGTATCTTTTGTTTTACTTGTTTTGAGGTTAATAAATGAGGTTTTTTTGTATCAGATTTCAAATATTCTGTTTTTCTACACCCTAATGATTTTTTGTACACCCTGTTAGAAAATATCATTGATAATTTTCTAACAGGTGTCTGCCATGCACACTAGAGTGTCCCAGGAGAGGCAGGAAAAATAAAAAGTTTGAAAATGCCTAGTCTCACCTTTTTTAAAATGTTCTTTCTATCATAATACGAAATCAAAAAGAAATAAGTCATTTCACAAATGTTTAGGGGTGCCTTAAGCTAACAGAAAACAAGGGATTTATGGAAAATGTGGATCTCTAATTAATATGCAGGATTGCAAAATTCTACCACACTTCTCTTATGAACTTTTCTAACCTAAAGCTTGTTTAAGAATACTTTATCATGTTTAATAATAATTTCATCTGATGTTATAATTTTTATTATTTTTTTAATAAAAATTTATAATTATACAAATCTATCCAAGTGCTCTTTAACCTGTTCGCAATGGTGCGTGCATTTCAAAGTGCGCATCTGAGGACGGAGCGGGGAAATTTGATTTCATCTTCAGGGCCAAAGGATTTTGCATAGTTAAGCCTAACTCTTCTATTGTGTTCTTTAAAAAATTGTAAAAAATTCATTTTTCCATGTAAACTTTTGAAATTTACATGCATGCAGTAGGTTATTATGTATATTCACACAAAAAAATTAGTTATTTTCTTCGATATTTTTATGTAAAAATGAATTTTTAAATGTATTTAATGCACATTTTAACCAATTATTTAGCCCGCAAAATAGTACAATATGATCACAGAGCACTTGTGTAATTTTAATATAGCAACAAACAAAATATTTTCTTAATTAAAAAAAATATTTTGTTAAAACAGCAATAGTTTCGCTTCTAAATAATTCTTAACACATTCCTTAAACAAGATAAGCATTTTAATGAAGATGTTTTATTAACAAATAAGACTAATTAAATAAAAGATGTGAACAACTTCTGTATGTTAGTTTTTATTGCTTATTATAGAAGCATACATAAAAAATAATTTTTAAATGTTTCTTTAAAGGTATTTCTGAAAATTCAAAAATTAGATAAAAATCATAAAATATTTATCAAATAAAAATTATTGCATAATAATAAGTAAAAAGTGAAAAAACTATGCTTTAAAATAAAATATGCATTTCTATAAAGTTTTTAAATATAGATAGATATATGTAACGTCTTCAGGTTTTGTAGTGGTGGCATAAGAACTTGGACTCGGGAGCCTCTTGTTGGTTCGAACTCTTTTTATTTGGTCGCTCAGCTTACAGATGGAATCGCGAGTCCGATCGGAAGTCGCCCGAGCCGTTTACGTGTATTATGGAGATTTACATTGCCGTAGGTTCTTCAGTCATCTCAAATCTGCAAAGTCTCTCGTTTTTCGCGCGTGTTCTTGCTAATATGTTAGGGATTGTCATATTTTCCAGCAGAGGGCACAGTTGTGAATTAGGGAGGAACATTTAATTTAATTGGTTCTTTAGCTTTTGATTGATATGTGGTAAAGGCCCGCACAATTCCTGGGTTTGTGACGTAAGAAGCCCTCACCACAAATGGCTGCAAAAATCCCTTAGATCATCAATTTTAATCTTAAGGAACGTCCAAAATTGATTTCTGAAAGTAATAAATGTTAGGTTGGGAAAGAAAGTTACCAGGGGCAAAATAGCTTTTAAGCATCAGAATTAAAGTTAAAAATATTAATTGGAACTTGAAAGTTTAAACTTTTAAATTTTAAGTTTAAGTTTTTAAAAAGGCTTTAATTTTTATCCTTTCATATCCCCCCCTCCAAGTTGAGGTCCACCAGATTTGCCTGCAAATCTGGGGGGACTCCCTAGGAAAATGGAGAAGACAAAATTGGATCAGAATTTAACTATGCAAGGCTAGAGATTAAGGTTAATATTAAAGTTAAATCTAAAGTAAATGTAATGTTAAAGGAAAGTTTTCTAACATGTGAGGACTGAATTTCGCTGCTGGAAAACATATTTAAAATTTAAATTTGAAGTTTTAAACAAAGGAAAAATTTGAAGATTTTAAGTTTTTATGCTAAAAATTTGGGTTATGGCTCTCGAGACGACCTGACCGAACCTTACATAGGAATTAGAAGCATATTATATAACAGAAAATATAAACATGATGAAAAGCTGAAAGAATATAGGTAATATATGGAAAAACATAATAAAATAATTTGTAATAGTGACCATGTTCTTATTTGGAAGTCCTTTGGTCAACAGGTTTGTGCTGCTTTAGTTAAAGTCTTTAAGCACATATTTCACATTTTATACGAAGTTAAACTGTCAAAATATAAATTTATGCACAGCAATAGTACAGAAAATTACACATAAACATGGGAAAACTTAAAAAAATTTCTTTTCCATAATATTTTAAAATTATTTTAAAAGGACATTGATACAGGTAATATAAAAAATTACTAAATATAAAAATACACTCGTATATGATTACTGGTAAAAATATTTTTTATGTTCACTGATATATGGTTACTGGGGACAATGTATGGTCTATGTAAAAAATATTCAAATTATAGCAATATTGGTAAATATGAAAAATTTGAAAGGTTCCTTCACTTATTTTGGAAATGTGAAAAATATACTGGCATGTAAAATTGATGAAAATAAAAGAAGTAAATATTAAATATAATAAAAATATTGGAATAAGTATGAAAATAAAGAAAAATAATATATTAAAGTCTATTTACATGTAAGACTACTTGCAAGGTAAGTAGAATGTATCCTAAACCATTGTAGGTTTTAGCATATCCTAAACCAATAAAGGTTTTAGCAAATCCTAAACCTCAGTGAGGTTTTAGCAAAAATTAAAAAAAAAAGTAAAATGAGCTTGGGCTAAGTTTTCTTGTGAAGATGCAAATGCAGTTTATCTATAAGTAAATGTATTTACTATTTTGCAGACTGAGATATGTTTTTCTCAGTGGCATTAATAAATCCAAGTCAGAATGTAAACCACATCTACATCTCACTGTTAGCTCATAAAAATTTCCTGAATAAAAAAAAAATTTCTAAGAGCATTTTTCCTTACAAAGGCCAGAATGCTCTTAGTTTTCCTTACAAAGGCCAGAATGCTCTTAGTTTTCCTTACGAATTTTTATGCAAATAGCAAAAATCTTTAATTTTTAAGGTTTTTACTACTGCAAATGGGACAAAAGAAAAAAAAATAATGAAATAAAAAATAAAGAAAAATAACATAATAGACCCTGATTCGAAACAAATAGGCCAATGATTCAGCATTTAAAGCACATGGGCAACTTATTGACATTTTTGTTGTTGTTGTTAATGGATCCTTTTATTTTCATTGTTTGCCCGAGTATATCATATCAACAGTTGCCACATTTGCTGAGATGGTAAGTCATTGAATCCCTTTTGTCAGCAGAGGGTTATTTTCTGGTTGAACTTAATAAATATAAAAAAAAAAAATGTTTTAAAGACTTAATGGGCTGGAACCATGGTCATCTTTAAAAACTTAATGTGTGGATTTAGACACTATTGGATTTACCACGGCTGAAGTGCGGTTACCAAGGTCATGTCTAAATCATTGACTTAATTGTTTGAAAATATTTTTAACGTATTTTTAAAAATTGACAGGGGTGAAATACCTGTTCTATAACGATTATTTCGTTATATATTGGTTATTTTCTTAAATTATTCCTTTACCCCCCCGTCTCTGTTCAATTCAAAATTAGTTTTAAGTTGTCCTTCATTCCTTTTCCATTTTCTTTGCTTATTAATTCTCTAACCGAAAATCGGCAGCTGCTTAACTTTATCTGTGAGAAATACACTCACATATTAATCAACCGTTTAAAACTATTTCCAGATGTCTGCTATTTCCGATCGAAGCAATTCTGCATTACCTTATAAGGAGATCATCTCTGTTTCACAGTTAAAATTTATGCTTACGCTTCTTTTTCCTTTCTCGACAAAACCCTAAAAAGAATTTAACATCTGCGCAGTAAAATCTGATGTCCCTTCGGTGTGCCTCTGTGTTTAGACAAAACAACACGTGTAACATTTTATCGTTTGGCAACCTTTTCCTTTCTCATCCCAGCTGGGAAACTAAATTGAATTCTGATCTTGCTGGCTGCATTTTAACTGTTATTTGGCGTATACTATCCATTGTGCATGGGCGAACTTGTGTATGTTGGCGATTTTCTATCATGCCAAAAGTGGCGGTTTGTTGCTATGTATGATGTCACTTGACTCTCTGCTCTGGTCTAGTGAAGTTGCTGAAAACTGTTTGGAGATTTTCTCCGAGTACTGTAAGTGTACCCCCTCCTAGTAATACATGTCTGAATAAAGAATAACTTAGCAATCATTGTGGGGTTTTTTCGTACATCCGAATCTGGACTATTATATATGATCACGCTTCTTCTAAGTATGCTAATACAATAGCAGCTGCTACCAAACTACGCTACAAGAATCTCCATTACAAAAATAACTGGTACCGTTTGACTCTTTCGTTTTTCCCCACATAAAAAAAAAAAAAATATATGGAGGGGGGTACAATCAACTGCGACTTTCCCGTGGATGTGATGCATTTCGGTTCTTCTTTTTCTTCTCTGCATCCCCCGGTAGAAAATGCTATTAGTCTTGCCTGCTAAGTGTCAACCGAAAAAGTACAGAGCTGTTCTCGTCCTGAAATTCCTTTGCTGGACACCCCCTTTTCCTCCCCTGTGTGCTCCATCTCAACTGCTTCGGAGGGTCTCCCCTCGAGATTCCATATCCTAAAAGAAATCTGCGGCTGATTGTCACCTGAGCGCTGGGTGCCCCTTTTTTCATCTCCTCGCATCGTCTGTGTCTCGGTCTGTGTGATTGACGTGTTCATCGCAGCCAGATATCATCGAGGGCTGCATGTGCTCATGTTGTGCTTCTATACCAGTGTGTTTTGTGTCTTTAGTGAACGTAATCTACAGAAAGTTCATATAGCCTCATAGAAAATTTAGTGAATAACAGTATTCCTGTGGTGTGATGCATCGTAAAATCGTTCATCGTGCAAAAAAAATAGTGATTATCTTCAATTCTGAGAAAATCCATCAGAAATAATTCATCGTTTATATCAGTTAACAGTGCACAAAATAAATAAATAAATAAATAAGAGAATTACAAAATTCTCTAAATGAGGTGTCACCACCTTTGATAAGTGCATATTCAATTACCTGATTACAATATAAAATTTCTGCTAGTCGTCAGTGATAAAAAAAAAAAAAAAAAAAAAAAAAAAAAAAAGTGCACAACAACGAAAATTAACGCCGAAATAATCTACAGTTTGAACGTGAGAGCAGATCTTGCCCCATTTCCCTAAGTTTTTGTGTTGTAAATTAGTAATCATTTAATTATTTTTTAAAACTAAATCAGTAAGTCAACCCACCTACTTTGTTTATTTCATGTTCTGCTTTCACATTCAGGACTCGACGGTCAACATTTATGTTCTGTATAGAGCATTAATTTAATCCTGTTATTGTGTTTTTGCAAAGATTTTTAATTTGCGAAAGCACGGTAACTGTTGTCATTTCTATTTATTATTTTTGCTGACATTTTATGCAGTTTTTATCAGTTATTTGCATTTATGTGCTATTGTTTCATATTTTACGTCCCACCCCTTTTTTTGTTTTTTTAATTGGTATTTAGATTCTCTAATATGCTTAAATGTGTTTAACCAGTTTTGAACTTTAATTACAAGGTTAAAATAAGAACATTCTTTTTCATCCAAAAAATATAAATAAATCAGAAGGTTTTAAGTTACAAAAAAAGGAATTTTTTTCCTTGAGTAAAGAAGTTAAAGGATTTTTTTTCTTGCTTGCTAACAGTTTTTGCGGTTTTCTATAGAGTTTTCTTTGCTTTATTATCTAAAGTAAGTACTTTGTTAAAGTGAAGGAATATATAGATATATGTTTCAAAGTGTAATTATTTTGCCATTTTATTTAATTTATTTTCTAAATGTGTTAATTTTGTATGTGCTTCCTTGCTTTACTGTCATAAAAGGTTCAAATAAGATATCTTTAAAGTGAGGTATATTTTTTTAAGATCTATTTATTTTGCTAGTTTACGTAGTTTACTTGCTAGGAAATGTACTTGTTTTCAATGTGCTTTAGGGTATAAGTCCGGTCTGTGTAACAATTTCTCTAAAACTTGTGAGCGTAAACAAACAAAAAAACAAAAAAACTGTAATTATGGCGGCAAAGCAAATTCCGATAAATATCATTCAATTTGATGGAGATCCAGATTTACTTAAATTTTTCTTTGATCAAGTTAGAGTCTCTGCGGAAATTAATAAGTATAACCCACAAACAACAATTGCAATCTTAAACGGAAAGTTAGTTGGGCCTGCACAAAAATTTCTAGCACAGAACCCCGACCTGCAAAAGATAACAGACCTCGATTTGCTGGAAAAAGAATTTGCGTCATTCTTCGCCCCCCCTAGTAAATGTGTTGCCTCTGTTGAGTTGTCCAGTTTAGCACTTATGCCTTCTGAGACGATAAAAAATTTAGCCCATAGACTAAATGTTCTTGCGGCTACAGTGTATGCAGATATTAACGACGAAAATGCACGCAACACTATCAAACTTATGAAATTTCTTGAGGCCCTTCCTTCAAATATTAGAATAAAATTACAGGAAGAAGGCATTAATGATTATAAAACAGCAGTTGAAAGAGCGCAAACCCTTCATGAAATTTTAAGGAATGAAAAAATTTTACATTCCTTACCTTCGGTACACAGACCAGAAAATCTCATCGAATCGCAATTAAAAGAAATCTCTGAGAAAATAAATGCATTATCTTTTGCCCCTCCTGATACTAAAACCGAAACTGAGCAAAAAAATCTCCAGACTAGACCAAAACATTCCGCAAGTGTTTCACGCTTCAAAAAAAATTACAAAAATCGAAACTACACTAGACGTTATTCCCCACACAAGTTTTCACAAAAAAAACCAGTTGTTTGTCAGTTATGTGGACGAAACAATCATGACGCTCTCTCTTGTTTTAAATGGAAAAGAGCAAATACTCAAAGGAAAAACAATTACACAAACTCCACGCCCCAATTTCAGGAAAACTGAAACAGAGATACAATTTTTATGCTGATGGTGTTGTGTCTCAGTCTAATACTTCTACATCAGCAACTTTTGTTTTTGACCCTGTTTTACCTAAAATTTCAAGTTCGAGACTAGTTAATTCAGTAGGTTCCCAAACTTTTGACTCCATTAAAATAGCAAATAACATCAGTACACAAACAGAAAGTGATAATGTTCAGATAATTTGTAGTGTAAACACTATGTCACCATCCCTCCCTCTTGTTGAAGCCACTATAGCAAACCATGATATTACTTTGTTGGCTGATTCTGGTAGTAGTATATCTTTACTTTCACAAAAATTATTTAATCAACTTAAACCTGTCTTAAAATATAAAAGACTGTCCACTGACGTCAATATTAAAACTGTCAATTCTGATGTCTCATTTTCCGCCTGCATCAGAACATCCATTAAGCTAAAACAAAAAGCGTTTTCACACCACTTTTATATTGTTGACATACCCGAGTCTTCCAGTTTTGAAGGCATTTTAGGTTTTGATTTCATAACTAGATACAATGTTGTCATTGATACTTTTAACATGTGTCTCCATGTCAACAATAATTTCTCTGTTCCTTTAAAAACCAGTAAAGAATCTTCTGAAGAGAAACAATCAAAATCATGCAATTCTTTGAGTGATGTTGTAATGAATCAAGCGGTGTTCTTAACTCGAAAAATTATATTAGAAACCCAACAACAAATATGGTCCTCTGTTTACACCTCCAATAACATCTACAATGACAGAAACTATCTATTTGAATATTTGGCACAAACAAAAGAATTAATAGGAAATGATGCCATTATTCAAATGAACAAATTATCCACTAAAAGAAAGAAAACTTCACAAATACATCATTTCTTTTCAATAACACTTAAAAACACTTCTGAAAAAACCATTCATCTCCCTAAACACACAAAAATAGGTCAATTATCTGAGATTGAGGAAATTCGCGACTATACTTCTGAAATGTCTGACAAGCAAAATAACTCAGAACAGCACTTTGTAAATTTTATTCAGGCGTCTAATGAGATCTTACAAAAAAGAAAGCAGGAGTTATCGGCTAATGATTTTAAACTTTCTCACTTAAAATCTGACGAAGCAAAGAACCTAACTAAATTGCTACTTAATTATTATCCTGCCTTTTCCAAATCATTAGACACACTTGGTCATACTGATAAAATTGTACCTGATTTGAAATTCATTAATGACTACCCCATAAAGACACTCCCTTTCCCTCTTCCCCAAGCTGTGCAAAAGGATGTTTTAAATCAAATCAAACAGTTGCTTGATGCCAAAATCATTGAACGTCATTGTTCCGAATGGGCCTGCCCCATGCTCCTTGTTAAAAAGAAACCAGACGGTACAGGTATACAGAAATATAGACTCGCATTAGATCTCAGAATGGTTAATACTATAATTCAAGGTTCGTCCTATCCACTTCCAAAAATTCAAACTATTATTTCAAATCTTTCACAATATCGTTTTTTCTCTTCTCTCGACTTTCATCAGGCATATCATCAGATTGATTTGCCTGCAAAATTTCAAAATCAGCTCACATTCACTACAATGTTCGGTTCTTTTCGGTATAAGAGATTAGTATTCGGCTTAAAAACAAGCGCCTCAATTTATCAAGCTTTAATGGACTCGTTACTTGATGAATTACAGTTAGAAGGTGTCTATACCTACCAAGATGATCTTATTGTTGGTGCCAATTCATATCAAGAAATGTGTGATAAGTTGGATAAAATTCTTGCAATACTAGTAAAATATAATTTAACGCTGTCCCCTAACAAATGCACTTTTCACAAAACCAGTTTAGATTATCTTGGATTTCACATAGAAAATCAAACTATTTCTCCTGTTCAGTCGAACATTGTAAAAATAACATCTTTTCCAACACCTACAACTAAACGTCAATTAAAAGCACTCATAGGTGTCATTACATTTTACAAATCTCTTGTTCCATCCTTTTCTGAACTTGTGCAGCCTCTCATAAACTTAACTACTCCAAAAGCCAAATTTAAGTGGACAAGCAAACATAAAAAAATTATGGACACCATACAGAAGATATTCTTTAATCCACCCATGGTTAGATTACCTGACTGGAACAAAAAGTTCTATTTAAATACTGATGCGTCAAATATTGCTATTTCTGGTGTCTTACTACAAGAACATGATAAACAACTATTACCTGTTGCATACTTTTCAAAATCTTTAAAAGCATCAGAAAAAAAATATCCTGCACTTAAACTAGAACTCATGGCGATTCATAAATCAGTTACTGCTTTCAAATATTATTTATACAACAGAGAATTTGTAATCCTTTCAGATAGTAAACCCCTGGAAAAGTACAACAAAACTACAAATCCGGCTGATATTATCTCTCGTTGGCTCATGGATCTCTCAGAATACACATACAAATTTCAACATATTCCAGGTAAAAAGAATGTACTCGCTGACTATTTATCTCGCTGTAACTTTGAAAATAATCAACAGACTTTAGCTACCCTGAACTTATTCATGATACTCAACCCTTACCTATTGTAGAATGTGATACTCCACACTCCAGCTCGAGTGATTCTAATATGCATGTTAACTGCCTTATTTCTGGTACACAAACAAATCCTGACCCTTTATTAGAAATTTCGAATGAAACATTTGCTACTGAACAACAAAATGACCCTACTTTGTCTGTTGTTTATAAAGAAATCTTAAAGAAAGGATCTTCTCAAAAATTTCCTAACTACTTCATTCATCCTGATTCGAAAGTATTAATGTTAAAGAAGGAAAATATTTTTAATAACACTTTTTCGTATCACATTATTGTTCCAAATTCACTTAAAAGCAAAGTCTTAACAATTTCACATTTATCTCACTTTGGCTTTAATAAAACTTATGAATTCTTGTCAGGTAGATATTTTTGGAAGGGTATGTATGTAGACACTTTAAACTTTGTTGCATCCTGTATCAAATGTCTTCAAACTAAACATCACCAAACTCCACCCGCACCTTTGCAGCCCACATACACTCCCAGGTACCCTGGTCACACTATTAGTACAGATCTCCTTGGACCGTTTGCTAATGGAAAATATGTTTTAACTATCACTGATCATTTTTCGAGACATATTGAACTCTTTCCACTTAATGACATATCTGCGAGTAAGGTTGTTAAATGCTTATTCTCTTACATAACCACCTTTGGGAGACCTTCGGTTGTCTTATCAGACTTAGGACCCCAGTACACGTCTCAGGTATATAACATTTTTAATGATACAATGGGCATTAAGGTATTACACAGTTCTGCCTCGAGACCACAATCAAATGCGATTGCAGAGCGAATCAATAAGTCAATCAAATATTCAGTTAATATTCTTTTACAAGAAGGTCATTCATTCGAAAATGCTGTATTTATACACAAGTCACTTTATAACGGCTCCAAACATGCAACTACATTGTACTCTCCTAATTTTCTTCATTTTGGACGCGAACTTTCTCTAATTTTTGACACTTTTGATCAGTCGTGCAACCAACCCTTTCTTGATAAACATATTGAAGTACACAAATTACTTGATGATTTGAGTAAGATATATCACAAAGCTTATAACAACATTAAATCTGCTCAAGATAAAAGATATAAATATTACGGTCAGAAAGCTAAATTAAGATCCATTTTCTTAAAAGATATTGTATATCTAAAATCAAATGACAAGTTTAAAACAAAGTATACTGGTCCATATATTGTCACTTGTAAACATTCCCCTGTGTCATTCTCAATTAAAAGGTTGTATACTCCTGATAACACAGCATTTCGGGTACATATTGATAGACTTTTACTAGCACCTCCTCGTTATGGACATTTATTTGATGCGTCAAGTCATATAAACAACACTAACTTTAATACGTTTTATCAACCTCACACATACAATCTAAGAAACAGAAGCTAATGTAAAAAACACTATTTATTATTTTTATGTCTTGTTTTATGATACCACATATCCAACCAAAGAGCTCATGGTTGTGTGTATGTTGTTTTTGACTGATCTTTAACAATATCATGGCTGGTCCATCACTGTTGCTCTGAAGATCTCTTAGGAACAATATTAGGTATCATTGTTATCCTTTAACACTTAGATATGTCTTCATACTCACTTAAATTTTATTTACCTTTTATTTTGTTTCTTTTTGCAGTACACTTAAAATTTCTTTGACAATATTCATTAATTCAGTATTTTTTTCCACTAGCTAACCTCCCACTTAACAATTCCTGTACTATAAGTCAAACATATTATAGTTAGATAAACAGGTACTGTAGTCTAGAAATGTAAACAAATGATTCATGTAATTAAATAAAACACAGTTTTCATATATGACTTGTTCATCACCCCACTCGATTGTGACACATTTTTCGTCTCTCTTCACTCTAGGATTGTCTCCCCATATTAGTTGTTAGATGATATACATTTTTTTGTTTTTTTTTCTTTTTGAATTCTTCCCTTTGAAGTCTTGTTCCCGTTCAAAATTAAGGCCCTAAGGGTTCAAGCTTCATTGTGTTGAGAGACAAAGTTTTGGAATTGGAGTTTCGGTTCAAATTTTTGAATTGTGATTCCAATTCACAACAATTCAAATTTTTTTTCATGTAATTCGACGTGGGCTCCTTCAGAAGACCGCTAGTGCCTTCGGGGGAGCATCACAATTCCCTCCTCATCTAAGGCTAGGCCCTAAGCCGATGCCATAATACTTGTGTTGTACACAAGATTCAGGGTGACGCATATTTTTATGGGCGTGCTTGGAGCACCTCTTTTTTTTGTCATCCTATGCTTCGGCATGAAACATTTTTTACAAAAACATTTTTATTTTAATATACATCATATTACTCTTTTTTAATTTTTTTTGAAAAATATAGTGCTATTATGTTATTTTTGTGTATTGCCATTTTACATTCATTTAGTATTAGTTTCATGTTTTGTATATATGTTTCAAAATTTTTACTTGTGTCATGATAACAATCAAAGCTGCAGTAATATTTTTGTACTGTCTGAGTCGACTCAACTTCTACATATAAAAATACAGTACTAGCGTGGATCCATATACAGAAATAGTAAAAAAAAAATATAGAAACTTTAGAACTGCTGACTGTTTTTGAATACAAAAGTCTCCATTATCATGACGTCAAATTTCTACAGATACATATAAAAAAAAAACTTTTGCATTTATGTATGTTTTTATGTTATAATATTGTATGCTAGCCTATGCACATTGGACAGCAAAAGTTTTTTTTTGTGGTGCACCGGGTGATATATATAACGATTATTTCGTTATATATTGGTTATTTTCTTAAATTATTCCTTTACCCCCCCGTCTCTGTTCAATTCAAAATTAGTTTTAAGTTGTCCTTCATTCCTTTTCCATTTTCTTTGCTTATTAATTCTCTAACCGAAAATCGGCAGCTGCTTAACTTTATCTGTGAGAAATACACTCACATATTAATCAACCGTTTAAAACTATTTCCAGATGTCTGCTATTTCCGATCGAAGCAATTCTGCATTACCTTATAAGGAGATCATCTCTGTTTCACAGTTAAAATTTATGCTTACGCTTCTTTTTCCTTTCTCGACAAAACCCTAAAAAGAATTTAACATCTGCGCAGTAAAATCTAATGTCCCTTCGGTGTGCCTCTGTGTTTAGACAAAACAACACGTGTAACATTTTATCGTTTGGCAACCTTTTCCTTTCTCATCCCAGCTGGGAAACTAAATTGAATTCTGATCTTGCTGGCTGCATTTTAACTGTTATTTGGCGTATACTATCCATTGTGCATGGGCGAACTTGTGTATGTTGGCGATTTTCTATCATGCCAAAAGTGGCGGTTTGTTGCTATGTATGATGTCACTTGACTCTCTGCTCTGGTCTAGTGAAGTTGCTGAAAACTGTTTGGAGATTTTCTCCGAGTACTGTAAGTGTACCCCCTCCTAGTAATACATGTCTGAATAAAGAATAACTTAGCAATCATTGTGGGGTTTTTTCGTACATCCGAATCTGGACTACTATATATGATCACGCTTCTTCTAAGTATGCTAATACAATAGCAGCTGCTACCAAACTACGCTACAAGAATCTCCATTACATGTTCAAATATTTATTTTAATGAAATGGGAAATGTTAAAAATGGAATAATAAAGCATGGTTGGGGCGGCCAACTCACTGGGTAATGTAATAAGGAAGGAACATAATATAATTTTTAAAACAATACTAGGTAAAAGTACTAAATTAAAAACTCAAATAATAGAATTTATCATAATATAAAATATAATATTTGGCTATAGAAAAAATCTAAAAGGAGTAATAAATTGTATAAATTTCTATATGTAGATTGAAATATTTGGAAAAAATGGATTGAACTTTTCTCATTATGTACAAATAAAACACTTATCAACACAAATGAGATTAAAATGTGGAATAAAATAATACACAAACTGACAAATTACTATTTACAAAAATGTAGAAATTTAAATGTGCTCATCTGAATTTATAAAAAATGGAATTAATAAAATAGAACACTAAATATTTGCAAGAATAAAATTGCACATGTATTATTGATAATATTTAGTTCAAAAACATAAAAAACAATTGTTTTTATTTTTTGGTGATCGCACTTATGCTTCACCGGATGAACTAGAAAACAAAAATACTGTCTCTTTAATTTATCACAATTTTAACGCGTATGTAAAATATCAATCACAAAATTTTCTAAAAATGTTAATAATAAACCTTAAATCCCACAAGAAATATTAAATAAAGCTAATAAAAATCTTAAAATAATAAATATGAATTTTGTTAAAATCTTTAAAATCCCTTTAAAACAGTAACATAATTTTAAATAAACTACTTTAAAATTCCATGAACGCTGTCAAAATCTAAAAATTTTCACTCTGATAACAGTATTTTTTTTTTTTTTTTTGTTCCCTTTTTCATTATTAACTACTTTTCATTCACACAAACACTTCCATACTTTGATACTTTCGGCAATAACAAATTCAATAGTAGTCATTTCAAGTAATTAAATAAAAACATGTTTTAATAAAACACCGCTCTGTAATTAAAATATTTCATAATGCAAAAAAGGGTAACACACTGAAATGATAAAATAAAGATAAAATGAAAACACGTATTTCTTTTTTTTTTTTTCCAATGAGTAATTGTAAATAAAAATAACACCAATGTCAAAGAAAAACAAATAAAAAGCATATCTGTAAATTAAATTATCCAAAAATGATTTTTTTTTTTTTTTTTTAACGAGAATATTTTATAAAATAAATGATGGAAATGAGAAATCTGCATTTTTACTAATGTTAGTAAAAAAAAGTTTAAAGGACAAATAAACACATAACCTGCTCAATAAAACTGTTTTTTACAAAATTATCTATACTTTTAACCTGAAAAAACATCAATCTGAACTAAAAATAAATAAAAAGAAACATACCTGCAAATTAGATTATCCATTTTAAGAAAGAAAAATTAATATTTACAACCTACTGAATTGCTACCTTTTTTTTTTTTTTTTTTTTTTTTTTCATTTCAAATATGTTTTAACGATAAATAATCAAATAAAACATTCTAGTTTTTCATCATCATTTGTCCGCTAAAAAAGTAAAAATAAATAAAATATGCATTTCTATAAAGTTTTTAAATATAGATAGATATAGATATAGACTATATTGCCATTGATTATGGGACACTTGCGATTTTAGACATTTTACTAAATATCTAGAAAAATATATGAGGAATCATCTCGAAACTCTTAGTGTATAAATATAATAGTATACGTCATACATCTCCGTGAAGATTTTTTACCGAAACTCCATAGGGGACCGTCAACAAATTAAAAAAGAATGAATATCTTTTGAATAACCCTGTCAAAACTAATGTAGCAAAAGCGCTCAAACTCTAGATTATGATTGAATGCCTTATTGCAATACACTGTGTTCATTTTCATGCAAATAGCATGTATACTCACAGAGTAATTAAGGTTTTTATAAAAATGGCCCCAAATTTTTCCAAGTTTTTTCCTTATAATTTTCAGAGTTCTGAATATAAAATAATATTTTTTTCAGAAAATATGACAAACAACATTGCACACAGTACCCTGTAATTAGAATTAAAAAATAATAAAAATTGTATGAAAAATGAGTAGGTTTACTAAATAATTTTTTACTGCGCATGCGTCAAAGATATCAAAATTTCATTTGCATATTATGTTAGCTAAATGTATAGAGTAACTTTTGTAAAAGTCTCAAAATTATAGCTTGAAAATTCTGAAAGTAATCGTCTACAGAAAAAGGACAAAATCCGTTGTTTCCAAAATGAAGCAAAAAAATGAGGGATTTTATCAAAAAGTAGTTGTAACATACCGTATTGTGTATTCTATATTGAAACTAAACAATGAATATATGGATACAACCCCTCTTGTTTTTGCTTCATTTTGAGAATAACGGATTTTCAACTTATTCAATTGACGATTATTTTCAGAATCTTCACGTTATGATTTTGTGACTTTCACAAAAGTTGCTCTATACATTTAGCTAACATAATATGCAAATGAAATTTTGATATCGTTGACGCATGCGCAGTAAAAAATTATTTAGTAAACCAACTCATTTTGTATACAATTTTCATTATTTTTTAATTCTGATTACAGGGTACTGTGTGCAATGTTGTTTTTCAAATTTTCTGAAAAAAATATTTTATATTAAGAACTCTGAAAATTATAAGGAAAAAACTTGGAAAAATTTGGGACCATTTTTATAAAAACCTTAATTACTCTGCGAGTGTGCATGCTATTTGCATATAAATGAACACAGCGTATTACAATAAGGCATTCAATCATAATCTAGAGTTTGAGCGCTTTTGCTGCATTAGTTTTGACAGGGTTATACAAAAGATATTCATTCTTTTTTAATTTGTTGACGGTCCCCGATGGAGTTTCGGTAAAAAATCTTCACGGAGATGTATGATGTATACTATTATATTTATACACTAAGAGTTTCGAGATGATTCCTCATATATTTTTCTAGATATTTAGTAAAATGTCTAAAATCGCAAGTGTCCCATAATCAATGGCAATATAGTGTATACAGTAAAATATGGTAAAACGAAATATTAAATAAAGATTATATATAATATGAATCATCACTTTAAAATATCAAATTACTTATGTTATGCTATAAATAATACATTAAAATAAAAGGTATTTTTAGCCATTTTATTTTAATATATCACTTATTGCATAACATAATAAATTAGATAAATAAAGATTATTTGATAATAAATGATAAGCTTGGTTAATAAATTAAAATACATTCATTAAAGAATTTGTTGATGTTAAAATATCTTTAGTTACATCTTATGTAACAAAAAATATTTAAAACTATAAATAAAGTTAATAATGTAATTAATAATTAATGAAATTAAATAGTAATTTTAAATATACTGATCAAAAATGCCATTGATGTTAAAAGTAGTTTTGAAATTGAAAATATATGTATATTCGAAAATCAAATAATGCATCGAATGTATTCAATTATAACAGCCAAAACATATTAATTCAAAATATGCATGCTAATGTATGAGCTTATTCTTCAAAATAGTCAGAATTTAAGGATCACTAACTTTCAAAAATTTAACTTTCTAAAAAGTTTTTTTTTTTTTAAACATTTTTAAGAGTTTGAGAAACATGATACTTAAATATAGATAAATCAATTGAAAATGAATTGGTTTTAAACGATATATAACATTATTGAAGGTTAAAAAAAAGAAAAGTAATCACATATCTCACAATCAAAAACTTTCTTTTCTTTGTGCATTATCTTTTTTTATTACTTCTCAGCAGAAATTATCGCAGCAAAGTACAGCTGAAAATGAAGTCACTGTTTTATTCTCAAACAAAGAATCCCAAAATATATTTTAATCAAAACGACACATGTAGAGGTAAGCAATTTCCAAACGGAAATAAAAGAAAAAAAAAGAACTAATTAAGAATGCGTATCCATCGATCATACACACTAAGATAAGAGTAGAAAAAAGCAATAAAAAACTCTCATTTTGTTAGTCAGACGTACTCATATAAGCGACAGATTTATTATTGTATTTAAAGCTCAAACGCACTTTCACCCTTCTAAATACTTAATAAAAATTTGTGATAAATAAAAATTACTGTTTTGTTAAGCAGGCAAAAGGTTTATGATAGAAAAAAAATCATATTTTAGATATCGCCAATCAGAAATATTAATTGATGAAGAAGTAAACACATTTTTTTCATTACAGTATTTTTTTGAAAAACTAAAATCTTATGGATGAAAAAAATATCAACTGATTCCATTTGCTTTCCAAGTAATAAAAGTATGTGTTCTTCTCTAATATAAATTCATACATGATCAATATGAAATAGTATAACGTATAAGTAAAATTAAAAAAAACGTTCCAGTCTGATGGCACAAATACTAGTCACTCGTGATGTAAGTGCAAATGATGCCGGCATGTATACTGGTCGTTCATCCCGAAGGGGTTAATCTTTATTAATCTGCTGAATTTCATTAAATTAATATCATATTCTACAATGTTTTTTAATTTCTAATATTAATAATAAATGGTAGCTTCAGCATGTGTTAACCTTTGAGCTCTGTGCATAAATTTCTTCAAAATTCCAAGTGGCACTAATGTTTTGCAAAAAAAAAAAAAAAAAAAAAAAAAAAAAATTGGTTTACAATATACATGAAAAAATGCATTAAATCTGTTTCAAATAAATTTGGTCGAATATTCTGGTGGTGTTGTGGCATTTTGGAAGTTAAGTGGTAGAAAATTCAACCATCAGAGCTCAAAAGGTTTTAAAGGAGAAATTTAATTGGTTATTTATCAGTCTATGGTTTTGCATATTGATGAAGCCAATAAATCTTCTAAAGTAACCTTTAAAAAATTTATAGTAAAAATATATTCAGATTATAATACAAAACCCAAAGGTAATATATCTGACAAGGAGAGGATACGAGGCTTGTGTCGCCGAATTGGATGAACGTTTGTGTATCGATAGAGTATAGTTAGTATATAAATATATGACAGCCATAAAGCACAATACCCAGGGGGTCTCGAGAAAATAACCCTTAAAGTTCATGCTATAGTTTATAATCGGATAAATTTCCACCATCAGCAAGCGCCTCCGTGGCTTGATCGGTAGAGCACTGGACTTGAGTTTTTTCCACCTGGGATCTAATCCCGCTCCAACCTTTTTTCGGAACGAAAATTCACAGTGATTATCTTTGAACCGCAATTGAAAAAATATGCATGACAATTGAAATTTACGAAAAATATAAATTAAATGGACTTTTTTGCGAGATATAAATGCATTTTTAACTGCGAAATTTCGCATATTTAAATGTGTACTCATGGTTTTTTCTTAAGTAAGCATATTTATTTTATATATATGTATAGACTTGAAATTTTTTGTTGTTATTTAAAATCATTTAATTTTTTTCTGTAATTTGCTACTATTTTTAATAGAGAAATAAATTAAAATATGTAAACAAATATGTTGTTTTAATTTTTTTTCTGTGCAAATACTTGAAATACTTCCAGGTTTATTTGAAATATGATTTTTATATTTTAAAATGATTTTTTTTTTTAAATCTTGGATTCTGGATTTTTAATTAGAATAAGCATCTATGTAGTATTTTTTTCGGAATTTTTTCTTGTTTAATATGTTTATATAATACCGTTTTATTATATTTCTATAATGAAAAAAATTAAAATATTATTATTCATGCATTTATTTCACGAATTTAATTTATTTGTCTGTAAACAATTTTAAATAACAAAATAAAAATTGTGGTCTATAGTCAAATAAATTAAATTACTTTTTTTTTACATAAAATATTTAAACATGCAAAATTTCGCCATTAAAAATGCATTTATGTCTCACAAAAAAGTCAATTTAATTTATATTTTTCGTAAATTTCAATTGTCATGCATATTTTTTCAATTGCGGTTCAAAGATAATCACTGTGAATTTTCGTTCCGAAAAAAGGTTGGAGCAGGATTAGATCCCAGGTGGAAAAAACTCGAGTCCAGCACTCTACCGATCAAGCCACGGAGGTGCTTGCTGATGGTGGAAATTTAATCCGATTATAAACTATAGCATGAACTTTAAGGGTTATTTTCTCGAGACCTCCTGGGTATTGCGCTTTATGGCTGTCATTTATTTATATACTAACTATACTCTGTCAATACACAAACGTTCATCCAATTCGGTGACACAAGCCTCGTATCCTCCCCTTGTAAGCTCTGTAATCACAGATCCATTATTTTTCCTAGAGTTGCTATTGTTTTAGATTGAACTAACACTAGCATTAGAAGCTCCACAATGATAATAGCATCTGTAATAAACAAAGAAGGTTTGCTCTTCTTCTACCATGACATCTGACCCACTTGTAAAAATTCATAGTATTTTTAAAAAGTACTGTTAATCAAGAATGCCACTATATTCATCAAGAAGAACACCATTCACCCATTCAGAAACTAAAAACGCAGTTTGAAGCATCAAGTTAGTTGTTCATTGGGGTGTAAAACTGTTAACAATTTGTCATCAAAAAGCACAGGAGGTACTAGTTTTTTCTTTGCAAAATAAAAGCCTCTTGAAGTTTCAAAGTTATTATCTGGAACTGGCAAAGCAGCAGCTGATGCTTTTTTTCGAGATAAAAATTTTGTTATTTTCTGAGTGGCATCCCTGTGTTTAACAATTCATAATAACTATTAATTTTATGATTGTTTACAATTATGTCATTATTAGTTTTTCGGAAAGAGTTATTAGAAGAAATACTGGAAGTAAGTAGTTGATGATAATCTGATTTACATATAATTGTATAATTATTTGGAGATTTGTCCACATAAGTAATTGCAAAGTTTTTTTGCATTTTAGTGATTTGCTGGAAAAATGCTTTGTATTAATAGTAACCAGATGTGAAATATTATATTTTAAAGCCTTAATTTATCAGTAACCAATATTTTCCAATGATTAAAATATTCAATGGGCTTATTGTAAGTGCTTACAGTTTTATAAATAAATATATCCATCTATATAATACATTAGCAGTGATAATATTTTAAGTTTTTATTTGCCACAATTTATTATTTCCAGTTAAATCTTAAACTTAAAATAAAAAAGTTAAACATTGACTGGTAAATCTTTTTAAATTTTATATTAATTTTTTAAAAGGTTGCTTCAAAAATGCTTTGTAAAGAATAATTTCTGCGATCTCATAAATTTTGTTACAATTTGTGACTATTTGTGTTATACTTGTTGTTTGAAAAGGCAAAAAAATATAGAAGTTACAGCTAAATCCAAAATCGGACAATTCACAAACTGGCCAAATGCAATTAGCCAGTTTGAAAAGTGGCCAGAAGTGATTGATCAGTTTGCAAAGTGGGTATAAGCATTCAAGCTGTTTTATTTTTAATTTTTTTATTTTGTTTTAAATTTTAATGTTTTGAAAGAAATTTCTTTATACGATTGTAATTGTTCAAAACCAAATAAAATAATGGGTAATTATATAATGACTAGGGGTAATCTGATGAAGTCGAAAGAAAAAAATTATGAAAAGATTTTGAGGGTCTGTATGGTTTCATGTTGTCATTTTTAGGTGTGTTCGTAATTATGTAAATATGTAGCACCTATTGTTGTCGCTCAGTCCGTCCATCTGTCTGTCTGTCCGTCTGTCTGTCTCTCCGTCCGCATATAACAACGCAAAAACTACCCAACCGAATCGTTTGAAATTTAAAATACATAATTATTACATAATTTTGTCAAGTCATTTCAAATTTTATGAAAATCGGATGGATAGATCAATTACAGAGACAATCAAAAGGATTTCGTTACAATACGGTCAATGAGGAAAAAAGTTTCAAATACATTTTAATCGTTTGAAATTTAAAAGGTATATTTATTACATAATTTTGTCGAGTCATTTCAAATTTTATGAAAATCGTATGGATAGATCAATTACAGGGACAATCAAAAGGATTCCGTTACATTACGGTCAATGGGGAAAAAAGTTTCAAATGCATTTTAATCGTTTGAAATTTAAAACGTATATTCATTACATAATTTTGTCGAGTCATTTCAAATGTTATGAAAATCGGATGCATTGATCAATTACAGGGACAATCAAAAGTATTCTGTTACATTACGGTCAATAGGGAAAAAAGTTTCAAATACATTTTAATGGTGTTACACTCATTTGAATATAACAGAATTGACATGAATCTATGAAATATGTACTAAAAAATACATTTTGTACAATCTGTGATGCAAAGAATATTTATTATTAAATTACAGGGCCACACAAATGTATTCCACTAAATAATGTTATACAGGGAAACATTGTTTGGGGGATGTTTTAATTATATTAAACTACTTCACATTTTATGAATAAGATATACGTTAATGAAGTATAATAAAAATTACTCCCTGCATATTTACAGGAACACAAAGCTTTCAACCACTATACTGTATCCAAAGTACGCTCTACTATATCAGCAAGATCTGAATATTTTAAAACTTCGTTATCAACGAACGCACCTCATTTGCTACGCTTTACGTGCAATTTCCAACTTGTTTCTTTTTTATAAATTCAGGCTTTAACTCAAGTGAAGACTTGGAATGACTTTAACTTTTATATTGTTGAAGTTCATCTATTAATTTCATCTTTGAAAGCAAAATGTGTATTATTTTTAGTTATTTTACAGACACAAAAATGTATTTTGTTACATTATATTCAAATTTTATGGTGCATTTTGATCTTGTTATATTATCTCAATTATGATGAAATTGGCATGAGTTGTTAAGATAGAGGACAAAATGTTATTTATAGTGTATGGAATGAGTAGCAGTCATAGTTTGTTTACAGAGACATTCAAAAATATTTTGTTACATTGCATTTAGTGGTGGAACATAGTTTTTAGTGCTCTTGATGATGTTACACTAGTTCAAACATAATGAAATCTTATCCTCATGAGGAAAGCAGTATATTATTGTAGATTTTTGATTAATTAACCATTATAGTTAATTTTTATAGAGCCGTTAAAAAATTCCAATAAAAGTATTATGATATATGTGAAAAAATCGCTTGCTGGGAATTTGAATGATGTTGCGCTGCTTCAAACATAATAAAATTGCTATATGTAACTGAGATGTTGTACTACTGTTTCTTGTAGCCTTTTAACTTGATAAAATGTGTTATTTTTCTTTTCATTGTTGCCCAAATAATTCAGGTTTTGGATCAGCTGTGAGCCATTATTGCTTGATGTGTGTTTTCAAATGTGATACACTTTTAAAGTTTAATTTATTTGTAGTGTATTATGAGGTTTGTAGTTCACATGCAGGATTGTGGACACCCATCCATGAAATACAATTTTACTACTTTTTATGTTTATTTGAATAAGGGAATTTCCACATTAGCATTCTGATGGAGTTGGAAGATTTTTCATAATCTATTTAGTGATTCATTTTCATTCTTTTTTAAAGTTAAAATTGTTTATTTGTCAATGAACCAGATTTATTATTTAAAAAAAATTCATTTCAATTTTATTTTTCTTTTAAAATATTTTTAAGGAATTTTCTACAAAATGATGTTAATCAGGTTCTAATGAAAATGAAATAATGAGGAATATTATAACTTTATCAATGCCATTTCTTTATGCAATATCAAACAAAAAAAATCTCTATTTGAAAAAAATGATATTTTAGACCACTATAGGAGAAAGACATAACACAACTGCCATAATTTATTAAAAAAAGACATGTTTTCAAAAAGATGAGATTTCACATTTTCATTGATAAAATGGCGATATTTCACATCAAATATGTCTAAGTAAGGTAACTTTCTGGTTTTTCACTCTACTCATAATGAAATTTGAGCAGAAAAGCCAAGTTGATAATGGTGAGCAAATATCTGGTTTGCTAAGCTCTCCCTAGTAAATATGGCATGTATAAATGAAGTATGAGTTCAAAATACCTTGTTTTATGAAAGGTCTAGTCACTTGTGTATTAATAATTTTCTTAAAATGATGATATGTTTCTGTCGCATGTTCAGATAAGTGTTACCTACCTGGCAGCCTTGAATACCCACTTCATATATTGTCTAAGCCTTTCTGGCTACTTCATGAATTGGCCAGCAAAAACTTGAAATAAGTACTTCATTTCATGTATTTTGGGGTTTGGCCAGTTTGAAAATTAACCAAGTTCAAAGTTTTAGCTGTAACATATATAACCTTTGCCACTAAGATTTTCAGAAAGTTTCTCACTCCTGTGTATAAATATGCATTTTGTGTATTTGATGTCATCGGTTAATGTCACAGTTTCACTGTCCTGGTGAAATTTTTATAAAATACTAATTTAAAAATGTTTTCATTTTCAGCTCTACTGTCTACTCTGTGTGATTTCACAATACCAAGTTTTAAAGGAAATTCAAGAACCCCGCTTTATCATTTTACATCATTGATGGCTTCATATTCGTGCTTTTATTATTTTTTTTTAAACAATGTTTTACTTGATGGAAGTAATATAAAATACTTATTTATGAACATACATGAATTTTATACTTTTTTGTTATCTTTTAATGACATTTTAAGGTGTTGGATTTTATCTTTTATATTAATATACCGAATTTATTATGCATTTATTTACATATCAGACTTGATGTTGGATTTCATATTTGGTTTATAATCTGTTCAACTAAAGATTGTTTTCATTTTGTTTTTATATTTTTTTAATTATTATTATGAAAAATATTTTGTATATTCAAGGATGTCACTTTTCTGTCAAATAGTAGATTTCTATTTTTTTTTAAAGAATCCATGATTTTGTCAAATGATCTCGAAATAAAACAGCGATTTCCGTCACACGATCGCTAAATAAAGCAGTGATATTAGTGAAACGATCGTGAAATAAAACTACGATTTTCATGAAACAATCTCAAAATAAAATAGCAATTTTTGTCAAATGATCGTGAAATAAAATAGTGAGTATTGTAAAATGATAACAAAAAAGGCTATTTTCGTCAAATGATTGCAAAAAAAAAAAAAAAAAAAAAAAAAACGGCGATTTTTATCAAATGATTGCAAAAAAAAAGGCAACTTTCATCAAACGATTGCGAAAAAATGTCGATTTTCATCAGATTGCAAAAAACAGTGATTTTCATCCAACAATTGCCAAAAAATCCGGTGATTTTCATCACACAGTTGCAAAAAAAGTGATTTTCATCAAACAATTGCCAAAAAATCCAGTGATTTCCATTAAACGGTTGCAAAAAAACAGCAATTTTCATCAAACCATTGCAATAAAGGGCAATTTCCATCAAACAATTGGTAAATAAAGTGGCGATTTTCATCAAACAATCACAAAATAAAACTACGATTTTTGTCAAACGATTGCAAAATAAACTGACAATTGCTAAATAAAGCGGCAATTTTTGTCAAACAATTCCAAAAATAAATCATTAATTTCCATCATGTGATCCCGAAATAAAATCTTGATTTCTTCAAATAATTGTGAAAAGAACCCAACAAATTTTTGCTATTTACTCATGGAATAATTATAGAATCTATTGGTGGTGTACCTCAATAGATTTAAAATGATGCAAAATAAAATTCCTCACTGTGTTCACTGCATCTGTTGCTGGGTTACCTTAATTGATATAAAATGTACTGTTTACTAAAGAAAAATAATTTTTATTTATTCATAGAAGTTTTAATAAATGATGAATTTGCATATTTCAAACTGTATGAGAGATGTGCGTTTACAAAAGTGTTAAAAATTTACGAAAAAAAAAAGTTTGGTTTTCTTTTTTTTACGATAGCTGTAAATAGTTTGTTATAAATTTTATTCTATAATTAGTTTATTATAAACATTCAGTGCACAAAATTCATGCATAAATCTCATGAAAGATGTTGTAATTTTTACTTAAGAAGTAATTTCCTCTTTTTTGTTATTTTCGGAGTGGCATCCTTGTATATTGTTTAGCATTAGTTAACTCTTCAATTTCTCTCTCCTCTCCCCTCCTTGACATTCCTTAAAATGTGTTTGTTAAATAATTGATGAGCAGATTTTTTTTTTGTGTGTAAAATATATATATTTTAATTTTAATTTTTCTATTTATCTGCCACTGTCACAATATCTTTCGATCTCACTTGATTGTTTTGTTTTATTCTGCTGCAAGTAATTTTTTTTTCAAGGAAAAATCTATTTTATTTTCAAATGAATGCTAAATTTTATTGTTGATAAATTAAAGTACCAAATCATAACAATTATTTTTTTTAAAGCAAATTCTTATAAACTATGCCAGTAACAATACTATATAAGTATTCTTGTAATTCAGATTGTGTTCTAAGATAATTTTCTATTATTAAGATATATCTGGTAATACTTCTTTTTTATTCAAAATCATGATGGCAGATCCTTTCTCTGTTGATTCCTCTTTTTATTGAGTTTTGTTAGTCTGTTTAGCCGACCTATTTAAAAATAATCAATAGCTTTTGTAAAATCCTTTTTAATAAAAATATCTTTTTAGTTTTAAAATTTGATTACTCTAGATCAGGGTTGTCCAACCTTATGCTTACAGGTAACATTGTGCC
Organism: Maratus speculifer; assembly: GCA_964019185.1. NCBI lineage: Eukaryota > Metazoa > Arthropoda > Arachnida > Araneae > Salticidae > Maratus > Maratus speculifer. Next base: position 227,265,984 of record OZ025299.1, read on the forward strand.
CTTTCAAATGTTTCCTGTCGCTAGCTTTTAAAAAATACAAAATCTATTTTAAAATGTTTCACATAATTAATTTTTGCATGTTTTTTATATTGTAGTCAACATAAAAGTTTTTGGCTCTTTACCTTACCAATGTTTTTCACACGAATCCCATTCTGAGAAATATAATTGGAAATTTACTATGATTTATATTTTTTTTGTGGGGTCATTCCAAGTCGAATCAACCCAGCCATGTAACCCACCATCTTCGATTTGTTTGAAATTTTCTGAAAACATCATATGAATAAAGTTAGAAAAGCACATGAAATTTTAAATTGATGTGACTTTTACATTTTTTAAAACATGACCTTGAATCTGTGTGTGCAGCAAAAAAATGCATTGCTTTGTAGTAGAAGTTATGGGTGTGCTTTGAGCTACAAAATTTTACTTCTCGGCTGCTGCTTAAGATAGAAAGTTGAAAATTTGCCTGTTATATTTCTTTCTATGCAGAATTTAAAAAAAATACTGTTTTAATGCTGGATCTTTGTATATAGTTAAAAAAATGTATTTTTATTGGCAGTTACCATATTCTGTATAAAATTTTTCAAAAATTAATTCTATAAAAGTGTATTCTCCAACCTGAACTTAATATGTATTTAAATACTCTATATATACCCTGTCCAAAAAGTTAAGGCAATCAATAAAATTTGCATTAACATAAAAAGTAATAAAGTATAATTAAATTTTGTGAGATAGGTAATAAATACAAGCAGTTTTTTTAAAATATACACATATAAATTATGATCAAAGGTTTGGAATCATAAAATGTATATTAAATTATATAACAATGTTCTGTCCCAAAAGTATAGACACCTGTAATTTTCTTTTGGTTTTACATTTATAAAATTAACTAAAAACATACTTTTAATACTGAATTTAATTGCCATGACACTTTATATCATCAAATGCACGTTGTTCCATTGAGTTAACTAAGCATTGCATTACAGAAGGAGAAATCTCACAACACCCTTTGTCAATTACAGTTTTTAAGTCATTTACACATGTATATTGTTTTCCATTTTCATATATTTTACAGTATAAAATCCTCCATATGTTTTTCATTCAAATCTGGACTGAATACTGGTCAGTCTATTAGTGTGATATTGTTTTGCCTAAACAATGTTTTCATTGATGTGGAAGTATGGATGGATGCCCCAATCGGGTCCTGCTAATAAATCCATAAATAGCAGTAATTTGTTACAGAAATTAGCCTGATAATCCTATGATTTCATTTTTCTGTCCGTAAATCCTAGAAATGTTTGGCCGTTGAAAGAAAACCCTCTCCTGGTCATTACGCATCCTCCACCTTGTTGCCTGCTGAAACTGTTCTTGGATTATTTTCTTAGGTCATGCTATTAAAATTGATAACCATCAAGGCCATCTAAATCCCATTTCTTTTAATCACTGAAGATGACAGAACATTTTCACCATATGGCACATGCTTTTTTACCCACTTTAGACATGCATCTTTATGCCTCTGCTTTATGCAAGGTTTTGCTTTCATTCTCTTGTAAACAATATTTGTTAATGCTTTAATTCTTCTGTATCACTGCATTTTGAAATTCTGGAAATTGATGCAATTTCATTCACAAATAAATTATCAATTGAAGACATTTTTAATAGCATTCTATGATCACACCACTTGATCTCAAAAACTGTATAAATATTGCTCAAGGATCTCTTTATTCTTCCCGATATTTGTATAGGATTTTGTTCTTGTGCTTTTAAATGTAAAATCTGAATAATTTCATCTTTAGAAGCTTCTTTAGAATGAGGCATTTTTATCAAAATATGCAGGAAATGTCTTTTCTGAATCACCAACAAAACAATACATTGAACTAATTTGATTCCTCAAAATTTAAATAAATTATTATTCTTAAAATACAGCAGACGGTATTTCAATTAAAGGGAAAAATTATTCTGCATTTACAGGAGCACCCAAAAATAAAAATATTTTATTTTGTGAACAGAACTGTAAAAGAAAACATGTAATGCTATATTGTGTCTGTACTTTTGGGACAGCATTATGTTGCATAATCTAATGTTTATAATTTCAAACCTTTAATCATAATTTATAAGTGTATATCAGAAAAACTGATTTTATTTATTACCCATCTCATGAATTTTAATTGTACTTTATTATTTTCTATGTTAATACAAATTTTATTGATTGCCTAAACTTTTGGAACAGGGTGTACCATGTTCTTTCAAATGAAGAAAAAAAATATCAGTGGTTGCTGTAGTAATTTTTTGGGGAAAAAAAAACTTATGGGCATTGCAATTGATATAATGTTATAAACATTTTTTAAAAAATGCTATATTAATTTAGCTAAATTAGCTTTATTAAAACCTGTTTATTAATTTTTTGTTTGCATAGTTACTAAAATTTACTGTTATTGGTAAAAAAAAAGAAAAAAAAATTAAATGATGAAGTGCAAGTAATACACTCACAGGGTTCCATACAATAAACATATGTATTATTAACCCCTCGAAAACAAACAACTGGTATGTGTCATTTAAAATTCTCAGAATTTTTCATTATTCCTACCAATTATTTTTTATTCTAAAGTTTATCCTCTTTAATTGGAACATTTTCACAGAAAATTTTCTGCTTTGAAAAACCAGTGATTAAAGATTAAAAATTAAACAAAAGCTCTCAATGTAATGGTGTTAACTGTATTATTAAAAGAAAATTGTTGTTGGAAGAATAATGACTTATTAAAAACTGTACAAAGTAGGGTTGGTTATAGCTGAATATACTAGAAAACTATAAATGGGTATGCCATAAAAGTTCAAAGAGAGATAAAGCCTAAATAATATCAAATATTGCTATTCTGTTTGACTCTTAAAAAAAAAAAAAACTTATTCTTATTTATTTATACAGAACTTGGTACTAAGAATAAAATATAGTAGATATTTAAACTTCATTTGGCATTCCATAAAACTAAACTCAAGGTAGTAATAACCTTTTCTTTTTCCAGTATAGCCAACACAAAATCCTTGTTCAATGTTTCAACTTTGCATTGTGTTAAAGGAACTCGCTTTTCAAAGCTGCTTTGGTCTGTGGCATGTTTTTCCAGATAGGTTTGTAATTAACTTTTAAGTACACAAGGGTCGTAATGAGTGACCTACTCAATTCAAACTAGTCACAAATCCCATCATATTTATATAGGGTTTGCATACATAAGTAATTTAAGAAAAAATTAGACAATTTAATACGAAAATTTTCATATCATGGTGGCCGCTATATCCAAAGTAAGGAACGTATCACATTAAATAAGGTAAATAATACTTTAATCCTGTTACTAAAATGGATGTATATATATTTTTATTTCTTATGCATACAAACACTTTTCTATGTGATTAATAATTAAATTAGTATGTTTGCTACAGTATAAAGTTTATAGCTTTTATATTTCTACTGTGTATTGCATTACACAAATATATTATTAAAAGTTCTTATCTAGGCTTTAAAAGCTGATGGTATGTAGGGTACGCTGCCCCTGTCATTATTTATGTCTAAACCGTTCCTGTCTTTAAATCTTGGTTAATTACTGATGAATTACATTAAAAATTTTTGGGGGCGATTTGGCATGACTATCCCTTTTATATGTATGTGTTTAAGAATTAAGATAAGTGTGTGCCTCCAAAAGATTTCATGTTTCTAAACTTTTTTAAAGCTAAAAATTCATTATTATTATTTTTTTTTTAATCTATATTAATCATAACATGCTTTTCTGTTGCAGGCAGGATTAAGGTTTTGAGTGATTGCTTTACAAATGTACATAAGATAAACTTCTTTGAGAGAAATATAATTATAAATTTACTATGATTTATATTTTTGCTGCAGTTTTTTTTATATGTACATAGTTATTACTGTGAGATTGTATATGCATTGCAAAAGATGAGTATGCATCAATAATACTACTGAAGTGATACACCATATGTATCTAGCTATGTTAATAATTGTGCCCTTCATTGTTTGCAAGCAGCTCAGGTGTAGCCATGATAAATGAAAGGTTGGACAAGACTGCTCTAGATTACAGCTCTGATGTATAATTTTTATTGGGAATTTATATTGTTTGTTCTGTGTTAAACACAAATCGAATTAATTGAAAAAATAATTCCTGCTGAGAGTTTTTCTTTCAGTTTCCATCAGATTTCAACCTTATCTGCTTCACTGAATTCTATATTAATAAAGCTATCCAATGTTTCTTCCTTGAAACTTATTTTTTTATATTTTTAATGGTTAACTACTACATCAAGTCTGTTTTATTCTAAAATAAAAATTTTAATTACATTTTTTATATCTGAAAGTATTTGCATTAAAAAAATTGATCAGGAAAGTTAATGTTAAACCTGCCATTTTAAATGTTTTAATAAGGAAGTTTTCTACTGAACTTATATTGCTTTATATATCATTGCAATAATTGAAATCTTTGATGTCATATCTATAAATTGCTTCCAGTTGACTATAAACTAGATTCCAATATCAAGTTATGCAGCCTGATTTTTCCCAAATCACAGTTTAGCTGACATTTTCTTCAGATTTAACTCAAATTATTATATTTGTTTCTGGTTGGAGCTTTGATTCTTGCAGGTCGAGTTCAAGCATATCTGATTTCCTAAAGAAAACCAGAATATAATATAAGATGAAAATTTGAGATATTTCAACATAAATGTGTATTCATTTTTCTATAGAAAAAATAAAAATATTAGTGAGACATAATTATAGTGTATTTTTCAATATATATATATATATTTCCCCCATTTTGATTAACATCTTTTTACATGTTCAAATTACTCATTACATTTAGTCAAACTTTTTGTACTAAAGCAGTTTGGAGATTTTATTATTTTATGAATATATATCTGTCACTGTTTTAATCAGTTTCTAATATCTGCCAGTCACTAGAAATAGTATGTGTATAAAAATTCATTATAAATCATTTCAGTTGTAGCTGACAAACACATCAGAGGAAATGAACTGTTCATGGAATATTTTACAATTTGTAGTGTACAAGTTGATAAATTTGTAATTCCAAACATTTTGTAAAAGAGCTATATTTGTCATGGAATTTTAAATTTTAATCTTGATTTGTATCTGTGCAATACAAATTCCTTTGCTAAAATATGATCTACAACATAGCTTGCCAACATTTGTTTATAGTCACTTTCTATCTATTGTCACTTATCTGTAATTCTGATGATCTTGTAACAGATGGAAAAACTTGTACTGTAGCTTAAAATTCTAGAAAAGACAGTTTTTTTAAACACATCTGTTAGGCTCTAAATTATGATAAAAGCAGTTTTCCTACATGTAGTGTTTTATTAAACTTATTTTTGTGAAGGACCAAAATAATTCATTGGTTGCTTGATTCTCTTTGATTTCTAGCAGTATTAAGTTTATTGACTCAGTTATAAAAATATTTTACTTTTGAGCTTTTACTGCAGTATTTTTTGCATTAATAACATTAAGAAAATTTCCCTTGCTTATGTTTTCCTCTTAATAAAATTTATTTGAAAGTAAATTTAATTTAAAAAAGAAAGTTTGTTTAAAAATTTTATTCCTTTCTAGTTTTTATTATTGTAAATTTGTTCCTATTTGCAAAAAATGTTCCAAGAAAGTTTTTAAACTTTTTTCAGTAGATAAAAACGAGAAATATTATTCAGATTCTATTCTTTTGTCATAAAAAGAACTCCTGAATGTATCATCAAATTCACGCTAAAAAAAAATGATAAGCAAAGCATGCTTTTTTCTTCTTATTAAAGAAATAATCCCTGTCTTCTCACTCTAATAATTTGCCGATTTTCTTGAAATTTTCACCAAGTTGCAATAATAGTAAATTAGACTGTGTAGCAATTTTTTTTTTTTTTTTTTTTGAAATATAAAAAATTATTAAAAAGTTACAGCACCCTACAAAAAGGTCTACTATAGAACAACTTCAAAGAGAACTTATCTGAGATCTGTTTATTTAACTTTCATGAACTCAGAAGTAAATGTTATTAGAATTGATCATCAGCATGTTTGGTTACACTAAAAACAATTGCATGAATTTTATTATTATTGTTAAAGAAAAAAGACTTTTGGTGGCAAACTTAAATTGATTTTTTATTTTTGAGAAAGGAAATTTGTTCAAAGTTTATAGCAGTGATATTTTTGGGATTTTATGGTATGTATATGTAAAAAGATAAAATATGAAAAAGTTTCAAGAAAAAAGTCCAGAATTGGAAGTTTCAGAAAATCAGTTTTAAAGTATAAATATTTTAATCCTACATATTTTTAGTAATTAATTATTTTAATAATTTGATTATTTTCATAATTCAGTTTTTTGCCATATTTATGCAATATTTTGGGTATGTTATTGTTTCCTTAATAGGGCAAAATAATTTCTTTTGACTGCAGTGTTTATGATGAGTTCAGCGATTATGCCAATTGTCTTCAAAATGATGTTAATTTTGGAGGGTGCTGCATTTCTTCCCTAAATTACAGTAATAGAAGCATTGCTGTCAGCTTTTAGTTTTTTCCTATCACTATTTTCAAAAATAAATTTGCCTTATTTACCATAGAAAATACAAAATTAAACAAGTCAAATAATGCTATTTAAATTTATAGTGATAGCAAAAATTACCAATAGTTGGGAGCTATGGAGAAACCGATTGAACTATTGAGAGTGTTCAGAATCTAGTCCTAAATCTCCTCTTCCCTGTAGAGTATAGAGGGTTGATATACATATTTTTATTTTCAATACATATTCTGTATTTCATACTTTTTAAGATAAATTTTAAATGTTCATATTTTAAGCATAAGGTTTATGATATGATAAAATGTTCATTAATTTACTAAATTCTTTACATGAACTAAATTTGCATTAACCAAATGTTTTTTTGGAATTGGAGAAATTTTTCTGTATTTCTGTGATAGTACTGGGAATAATACTAAATGATAGCACTATGAAAATATATTTAAGAATAGAGATTAGTGATACTTTATAAGCAGCACATCTCACCATCTTCTCCGATTTTAAGAATTTCTGGAAACAGTATTTTGACAGTTGAAGATATTGGAACCTACCATTTTAATAGAATCTTTTCAGAAATTTATTTTTTGATTTTGCTATCAAATTCCAAATATTGTTGGAAGAGTTGTCAATGTTTTATGATTAGTAAATAATGGTATTCTATATCTTATTAGGTATGACTAGATTATTCAAGCCACCTTATTTATTGCATGTACTGACTAAACCGGTGTTTTTCTGCTAAGCTAGTTGTCTTTCATTTAAAAGATTGTTCTTTTATAATTGTTTAACATGTTTAACAGATTTTAGTAGTATCTGTGTTAAACTACTAAAGAATTTTTAAGTATCTGCTCAAAAGTATTAATGTATTTACCCAATGAATGTTTGTCTGTTGTTTTTACATCTACAAAGAACATAGTAATTGTTGACAATTTAATGTGCAATTAACTTTTGACTGTTTATAAGGCTACAAAAAATATATGTTTAGGGTGAGTCAGAGTGATTCTACTTCTTAAAAATGATAATAACTCAGTTTTAAATGATTAAAAAATAAATAAAACACATTGAGCATAATTTCAAATAAATTTCAGATTTTTCTTTGCATTTAGTAGTTCTATGTGATTCCATACTGTATTGTACTGTCTCCCAAAAATGTTCTCTTTCGCATATCAAAAGCAAAGGTGCATGATTTTTATTTTCTTCGCTAGATGCAGCTGTTGATTGGATATGTTAAAATATGGTTTGTGCCACAATTTGATACTGGTATCAGTCATTAGTTAAACTGCAAGCAAATCTTTGAACTATATATTGTTCAATTTGTTTCTTCAAATTGTTATTTACAACAAAGTTATTGTCATTTATAATCAAGACAATCAGTTTGACTCTCTCTGTATATTAAGGTATGCCAATAACCAATCCCATATGAGATTGTTTTAAATGTGTTTACCTATATTATGCCATTGCATATATATTTTTTTTCTTTGAGATGCAAAGAAAAGTATATGTCATATTTGTAAATTTTAGACTTTTGAATTTGTGTGGTGTTGGGCATTGATGTAATGTATATTTGTAATTAAAGTTATATCTTGTTGATGATGTTTCCTTTTGATTGATTTATTAATACAGATATTACGTATTTATATGTTTGTTTGAGGGTTAAAAATTGAATGTTGATTTCTTGATAGAGTTCTATTGCTTATTTAAAAAGCAAGCCATAAAACAAATTTTACTTAATAATTTAATTTTCAGTTGCAAAAACATTATCCAATTCATAAATTTTTTTTTAAGTTTAGATGAAAAGTCTAGGAAATAAATAGTCAAATCTTCAGATTATTTCCCCTGGATCAATTAAGTACTTATGTTTCACAAACAAGACAAAAGCCAAATTAGCCTGCTGGTCCTAAACCTTTTCCATGAAGTATAGCTTGGTTATTATGTCCATAACCTCCTGCTCCAAGACCAGAAGCAGTAAATAAGCCTTGGTTGCCATAACCACCTTGACCAATGGAACCTAATCCACCATATCCTCCAAAAGCACCTTGATTATGATGGCCTCCTTGCACACCATATCCGATTCCAAATCCCCCTTTTAAACCACTGCCAAAGTTTTTGTTTTGAGAAAAGACTTTTTCTTTAGCAAATGTATTACTATTTCCTCCAATGAATTGGTCTCCATAACCTCCTTTGCTTCCAAATAATCCACCAAATCCATTGTTTATGCCATAAGAACCTCCACCACCTCCTTTTGCAAAACCATGTTTATTAAAAGCATTATTGCCGTGAAAGCCCAGTGCACCTAAGCCATTAAATCCTCCAACTGTATTACCTGCCGAGTGTAATCCATTTAAGCCATGCAATTCAAATCCTTGTAAGCCATTTCCATAAGGTATGCCATATCCAAAACTTGGGTATAAATAAGGGAGAATTTTTGTTGATGATGAGTGTAGATCTGATGAATCTTGTGTAAGAATTTCTTCAGCCGCTGTCAATGAAGCGACTAATAGTAGTGCGATCTGAAACAAATACATATATATATTTATTTACTCTTTATAATGTTAAACATATTGTTAACATAATTTGTGGAATTAAACTTTTGGAATTTCGAAATAAAAAAAAATAATTCCAAAAATCATTAAATTATGGCACTGTATGCAGAAAAACTTATTCCCTGCAAGCAATCTAAAGCCAAAAAAAAATGTCAAGTCAGGCATTCTTTTCAATCAGAACACAATCTTTTCAAAATATTCACCATTTGAAACTTCTGAAAAACATTTTTATAGCTTACCTTATAAACAAACCGTTTATTGCATAATTCTATTGATCTTTGTTTTTTAGAAATTTAATTTTGAAATCAGGGTCTTATTTGCTGGACACCCTGTAAATGCTTTACATTTTGAATTATAATGTTTTATTGCTTCGTGAAGACCTTACCAGAGCTGTTGAATCACAAAAATTGGCTTTAAATGTTTAATTTCACATCACTTTCTGAAAAGTCATTTGCCTTTATAGGGTCATTCTATGAGAAATAAGACATTTCTTGGCACAGAAAAATATTGTAAAAAAAAACATAAGTTTCTAAAGTTATTTTTCAAATTTGTTCAATATTTTACGCTTAGCAAGTGGCAACAGTGCTTCAAAGACGGTTGCCATCAGCTGAAGGGCATGTGACTAAAATGCATTGATTTCAAAATAACCTAATTTTGTTTTCTTTTTTACTTTGATATTTTTGCTGTTACAGAAATTCCTTTTCCATTTAAAGCATTGTTTTAGGAAATTTATGGCAATATCTTTTATTTCATTACAAAATAAATTTTCTGTAAATTTATGTCCCACATGTGATGGAGTAACTCCAGTTTTTCAAATTAGTACTGAACCAAGATTTAATTTTTAAATGGTTGTGGTTTATAAGGAATTTTATTATGTATAAACATTTCCTATGCATAATTTTTAAAATAAATTTGTCAATTTATAAATTAAGAAGTTACTTCAGTTACCTGGAAAGATTTGCTCACTAATGCTAATGCTATGAAAGAATTTTTTTGAGATATCTGATTTGCACTTCAATGTTTTCAAATGATTTTATTTTCAGTGGATAGCTGAGATTGATCTCTACTGTTTTACTTTTTCAATTTTGTTTGCAGATTTTTTTTCTTCAAAAATATGTTTTTACTTTTGTAACCAGTTTCAAAAAGGAAAATGTTCTAGTTAAAAAAATATCTGTAGGTCGAGTGCAAATGTACTTCTGTTCACTGTTGAAACTTTATTTCATTGCTAATTATCAGACTTATCCCATATGTTCCACTCCCACAGTTATTTGTAGACAAAAATACTATTTTTGCTTTTGTTGAATATCTTTAAAGAAAAGTTTCAGTTGGACAAAAAGCATCCACAGAAAGAAATTATATAGAACAATCTACTAAGTTTAAACATAAATTGATGGTAAAACTCCTTTTCAGAGAAAAGTATTGAGGAAAATAATTCACATGGGTAAAAGAGTAGATGGTGGGCAGGTAACATAAAACACATGTGTACTAAAATATGATGAATAAGAGAAAATGCATGCAATTCAACCTGTAAAAGATTTTTCTGATTCAGCAGGCCAACTTTCACAGAGTATGAAAATAATTAACACAGAATATGTATATTATAATAGCTTTTTAGATTCCATAATGTCTTCCTGACATAGTTGGGCTTAAAATAATATTTTGTCTTATGTTGAGTTAAAAATAGCATATTAATTTTGGTTTTATTAATGTTATTAAAAAACAGTTTCTTTATTTGTTCAATTTACAAGTAGATTCAGGAGCATAGAATTCTTGAAAACTTAAGTTTGAGCTAGAATGCACTTGAACCTGAAAAACCGATGTAAATAATAACTGTATAAATTAACAACTTAGAATTGTGAAAGTATGAAAACAATTAATCCGTAACCGGCAGAAACAGATTAACTACTACCCGGGCCCCTAGGCTTGACATTTTGAGGGCCCCCTTTTACTCCTTCAAAGAGGTATATTACTGGAAAAATTAAATCACATACTTGTTTCTTTAACCCAAATCATTGGCGATAAAAATATAAATGATTACGACAAAGAATTTCGCACATATTTAGTCTTTTGTATTAAATATTAATGTCCGACCAGTGTAAAAGAATATTTTCTTGTTCTTTATATTAGGAAAATTTTAGCACCGGGCCCCTAGGCTTCAGCCTACTAAGCCTAATGGGTAATCCGCCTCTGTTAACCGGTGTTAAACCATAATCAGTGAGTTTACAGAATTTCACAATCTGACAGACTGCTACTTACTATATGCATTAAATAAACTCACATGCTTCCCAAAACATGGCATATACTTAAAGCAAATACCAACTCAATAATTGTAACTTTTTGTAAAAAACAAATTTTTAATTTGATTTTTATACATGACAATGGCAAAATCTATGAAAAATACACTTTCAAGTATAGGTTTGAAAAGTATGTTTTCAAAAAGTCTGTAAAATGAAAATACCTGCTAACAAACATAAGTGCATAGTGCACATGATGAATGCAAAATATATTTAGTAATTAAGTAATTTTAGAAAAATCGAATTATATTTGAATTTAAAGGTTTTGAATCTCATTTCTTACATTCTTGGCAAAGCTTGTAGGAACATTTGAGACATTAGGAATTTTCCATAGTCTACAAAAATATAGTGTTTTTCTTTTCAATTTGCATGATAAGAGTAAAATGTTTTGGGACACTCAGGTGTTCTTTAGAGGATTTTTTGTTCATGTATATTCAAAATATTATCTGTATTTCAGTTTCAGAGTCACTATTGTGTTTGATCATAATACCCAATTTCTTGTCGCAATCACCAATAACATCTCTACTTCGTTCCTCATTTTCCGTAATGTTTCTTCAAAATCAGGATTGCCATATACTTATTTATTTTTTACCAGGACCCTGATAACAAGATTTTTTTTTCTCAAATACCAAAACATTCACACAACCAGAGTGAGAGGTCTGGTAGACCATGCTGAAATTTTCACGCTCTATAATTAATTGGGGAAAAATCCAAGAGTCCAAACAACATTTAAGGTTATTTGAAAGTGCTGAAAGCCATCTGCTCTTAAAGTACGGGGTTTGCACAGTATTTAAGATAGTAAATTAAAGGGTGTCTCACAGACTGCATAACTCTGATTACAGGTTAAATTTGTTCAATGGTTTTATCATTGATGATAAGCATGGAATTATGAAAAACTAGTTCCATTAAGGGTAACCATGAGTATTATCTTCTCATACACTGCTTATGATACATTCTAAAAAACACTAGCGCATTTGCTATTGCAGAGATTTATAAAATTTTTTTTGGCGAAAGATAAAACTTGTGTATTTAAAGTGGTATAATTTTTTGGATGAAATACATCACCCTTTTTTTAAATTTTAATTTAAATTTTTTTTCCATGTTTCCAATAGACACCAACAGATGGAGATACAGATTTTACTGATTTTCCGTATGGATTAAAAATGGATTGTTTTTATCGTATGTATATGTTTACTTTTTTATATGTCATCATTACTTCTCTAATAAATTCAATAAGGGATAGATTTTAGACCGTATTACATAAAATATCCTTCAACAAGTCTTTTTATTTGAAAGAAATGCTATTTTATTTGGACAGGCCATGGAAGAAATATGGCAAAAGGTAGTATATTTCCAGGAACCCCATGACTTCACTTGTTGCACGGCAAGGATAGAGATGCCCCCTATACTTCCCATCAGGGGGAGATAACTTGGAGGGACCTAGCGCATAGAATAGTTCTCTCCATGTGTGGTTCCTTCAGTGTAATTCTAGAAACTCCTGAAAGAAACCCTGATAAGAAAAATCGTGGTTTTCAATATATTTATTTAAGGGTGTATTCGAAAAAACACTTTTCCATCTTCAACAGCTCAAAATTTTCCAATACAATTTCAGACACATTTTTAAAAGTAGAAACATGAAGCTTGCCGAGGGGATTTTTGAAGAGATGTATAAGGTGCCGTGTGATGTCTTTTTATGCTCAATTAATTAAAATTTGATTTATAAACAACAACCTTCTCAGTATGATACTTTTTTTTCGTTCGCAGACCTCCCGCTTCAGAAAATTCGGTTCGAAATGCATTTTTTTAATTGCTTTTTTTGCAATATTTTCTGCATTTATCAGAATCGATAATTACGGCACCTTGTGTGCTTTCTAAATAAGAGAATTTGAAAGTTTGGTGCATCTGAGAGCAAATATTAATTTAAAAATAAATCGGAAAATAAGCAATTTGAATCAAAATACACCCTTAATCGTATTTTTCATTTCAATACATCAAATTTAGTATGGAAAATTAAACTTTTAAAAAGGATTAATAAGTTAATAGGAATTGAATGATTGATTTTGTATTTTGAATCGATGAATAGCATTGCAAAAATTGAATTGATTGCATTATGAAATCATCTTAAATAGATTTAGTTTATTTATCGTTAGTATTACAATAAGCTAACAAGAAATGCATGGAAAGCGATTTTTGACTTTGGTTTAATTTTGCGGTGGAAATTCAGCATTCGACTAAACATTAATGTTTATTTAGGATGCAAGCGCATTAAAAATAAAATTGGCATGTACCCAATATAAAAAAAAGAGAGGGGAAAAGAAAAAAGGAGAGAGAAATTTCATTATCAAAATTAAGTATATAAAAATAAAATACAGGTTGTTTCAAAATAAATTTTACACTCTAGATAGAAATACATTAATTTATTTCTAAACATTGAACTTAAAAAATATATTGAAGTCTTTGCAAGTACAAATTTAAAAGAAAGAATATTTTTTCTTGATTTTGATTATATTATTATTATTGTTATTTTTTAGGCTTTGTAAACAACTTTTTTTAATTCTGTAGACAAGTGTGAAACGACTACATAGCAAAACAACTAATGCACGCTGACATTTATGTCATAAAATTTCTCCTGAAAAAGATGAATAATAGTAGATATTAAATCGTAAGATAATTGCAACAGTTCTAGCATAAAAAATGATAAATTTTCCCTTTTGAATTGTAAATGACTTTTTAAAACTAAATTTAAATTCAATGAGTGAAAAATATACTTGCTATAAGTTAATTTCATAATATAAAGTATATGAAATAAGCAACAATATATTGCTGCGTACTATTATTATTATTATTACTTTCTTCTATCTTCAATAGAAGAAAGTATTGTAATTGACATTTTTTTCGACTTCCGTTTTTCGACGGATTTATACGTTTTAGGGGTCAGAGATTCCAAAAAACCTGTTTTTACAAAATGTCTGTCTGTGTGTATGTCGCCATTCTACCATCAAAAAGTATGAAGTTATGCATAGAAATGAACCAAATTTTTTGTGAATGTTTCGGGCTGTGGCAAGCAGGTCCTCCTTCAGTTTTGAAATATTCCGCTAGAAGGGGGCGCTGCAATCGCGATTTTTGTGCCATTTTCAATATTGTACCGTCCAAAAGTATATGAAGTTATGCATCGAATTGAACCAAATGTTTTTTGTAAGTGTATGACTATGGCTAATTGGTCCTCCCTGAATTTGAAAGAAATCTGCCGGTTGGGGGCGCTGCAATCGCGATTTCTGTGCCATTTTCAATATTGTACCGGCCAACAGTACATGAAGTTATGTATCGAATTGAACCAAATTTTTTGTGTAAGTGTATGGCTATGGCTAGTTGGTCCTCCCTGAATTTGAAAAAAATTCGCCGGATGGGGGCACTGCAATCACGATTTTTGTGTCATTTTCAATATTGTACCGACGAAAAGTATATGAATTTATACAACAAATTGAACCAAATTTTTTGTGTAAGTGTATGGCTATGGCTAGTTGGTCCACCCTGAATTTGAAAAAAATCCGCCGGAAGGGGGCGCTGCAATAGCCAATTTTATGCCATTTTCAATATTGCACAACCTAAAAGTGTATGAAGTTAGTCCTTGAACTGAACTAAAATTTTTTTATATAATTATTTTTTGGTAAGGAAAATAGGTCCTCCCTGAATTAAAAATAAATCTGCCTATCATTCTATTGTACATCGGCTCGTGTAGAGACGGAAATTCGTGACGAAAATCCGTTTTTACTCCGATTAATTGATTGAAGCAGAAATTTAAGATGAATACCAAAGTTCGTATGGTATTGAATTAAAATTATTAAAACATTAAAATGAGTAACTATTTTTTAAAAATATTAAAATGTACGTATGAGATTGGGATTGGCACATCCAACTAGTTATTGTTGTTGTTAATATTTAGGCTTTGTAAACAACCTTTTTTAATTCTGTAGACAAATATAAAATTCATTGTTCTATGTTTTAGCAAAACGACCAATGCACTTTTGAAAAACTGTTTAGAACTTTTTCTAAAATTTAAAATATCCTCATTTAAAAAAAAAAAAAAAAAAAAAAAAAAAAAAAAAAGGAACAAAATTCGAAAAATTAAAAAAAAGCACAACGTTAGAAATCGACCTTATGTATCATATGAAAAATAAATAAATATTACAATTCAAGCATGAACTCTGAAAAGAATGCTTCCATAGTTTTAACATTAGCATGCAAATGCTTTCGCGTGAGCCTAGGTAGTCACGTGAAGAATCTAGAACGCTAATCTTAAACCTATTTTTTTTGTACAATACTAAATAAATTGTTATTTGAGTTGATAAATGGTATCCCTGAAATCACTGGGCACGACTACCAGGCCAGTGCTTCTTTTAAGCCAAGTATCTGGGTTCTATTCCCGGCCTGGACAATTTTTCGCTCACTTGGAAATATTTAATTAGTATGATAATTTTACCAATCAGTTTGCGTTAAAAATACAGTTTATCTACGTATCCATCGTTCTATGGTGTTCCTTTACCTGCGGTCTATTTTGTTGAGCTGTGTAAATGACAAACCAGGTGTTATGACTTACAAGGTTATCTGAGCGGAAAATGTTCACCTGTTGTCGTGCCCATTTAGCTTAAACGGTAAAGCATTGGCCTTGTAAGCCAAGTATCTGGGTTCGATTCAGGCCCGTAACCGGATGGGGGGCACATGCGGTTGAGCCCCCCCCCCCCCCCTATCATCCTCTAGAGCTCCCTCTAACAATTTCTTTATTTTCTATTTTTTTTTTAACAAAATGCATATTTCTTTCATAACTTTCCAAAAAAAAAGGCAAGAAATTTTTTTTAATTTTTTTAACTGCTTTGAATAAAATGGTAATACGCCAAAAATTTTGTATTCGGAATTTTATTAGATTAGTTGTTTTCTGTTATCTTGCTAGTGGTACAATACAATTCTTGAAACGTATTTTATAGGAACATTTCTTTCTCCTGAAAAAAAAATTAAGTCCCACATGTGTCACTACATGTTTCCAAACATCGTTATATTTTCAAAGCAACCATCTTACACAGGATAATTGGAAATGGACACCTGTTACTCAAGTTGAGTCAATAATTAGTCAAGCAATGGTCAAAGTCTTGACTAAAAAGTAACATTCAGAAACATAGACTTAAAAGTCTATGTTTCTGAATTTTAATGGTTTACCTGTTGACAATACGTACTTGTCAATAGATTTAGTTAATGATGAAATATCACTTGGAAACTAGAATGTTTGAAAATTAGAAAGATAAAAAATGTAAATTTTTGCAAAAAGTATAATTTTTTCCATTTTATTCGTCAAACGTGCCACAACTTTCAAAAAATTGATCGTATCGACTTGCTCGGTGTCATTCGATTTAGAAGAAAAAAATCCACATGAAACGATACACCATTTGACAAAATGTTTATTCCCCTCCTCCCAAGGTTAAAAAAAAACCTCCTTTTGCTTCTTGAAATATGATAAACTTTATTAGGGGGGGGGGGGATTTCTTGTAATTTCATTTCTAGTTTCCAAATAAAGTTCTTTCCAAATTTTGGTAACTGGCCATCAGTTGCTTAACAAAAAAAAAAAAAAAAAAAAAAAAAAAAAAACTCTTTTACCTGAAATATATACTGAACATACTTTTTTTTTTTTTTTTTTTTTTTTTTTTTTAAACGATATTTAGTGAGTTTTTTAATACTATTTTTAGTGGATTTTTTCTATTCTGCTGCAGTTTTTAATATTCGAAATAAATGTTTTAAACTTTTAGTCGAATATAGTACATTTTGTACATCACGATTTTAGAAATTTTTGCAATTTTTTGTTCTTTTTTGTGTTTTGTGGTGCATTTTGACATTCACAAAGGTATTCTGTTTCAGACTAATATATTAAATTTTTGTCTCCGCGGTTTTTAAAGCAAAATTTTGCATAATTTCGTTTTTAGTGCCGATTTTATATGTATACACATTCGGCAGTGAATTTTTGTTAGAATGCTATACGTGTCATTGTAATAAATTTTGTCCACTGGGATTTTTGGAAGGTTTTTTTATTTCCTTTCTCGATTTTTCGACATTAGTAAAAGGAAATGTATTCTAACGTTTAAGATTAATATAATTTTTTTTTCAATAAAGTTTAATTACATAGATCAATTTTTGGAATTTTTCTGTAATTTCGCCTCTTTTTTTTTTTCGTTTGTAAGATTAGCTTGGTTCCAAACTTTTATCCTAATATAGTGAATTTTATCTGATGCTATTTAAAAAAAATTTAAAGATTTTTTATTAGCATTTTTTTCGCGTTTTTTTCGGAGCGATTTTTTGACATGAGGAAGAATTCCGGTTACTGTCTTCTAGGAAAATATATTCAATTTTGTTCTGTATTTTTTTTAAACTATTTTTAAATGATCTTTATCGTTTTTCCGAATTTTTCGGCGATTTTTAGGGTTTCGTTCATCTGACGAAACCCTATTCGTCCCTGTCCTCTGTCTGTCTGTCACAGAGTCCGTACACAAATTCTATACAAGTCAGAGCATTCAAATTTTGTGTACTTACCGCTGAATAGTTCTTGTAACACAACTAATCATAAAAGTTTGAAAAAGACTATTATTTTAATATCATCTGTTTTTTTGTCTTTTAATTGTTGCCAAAGTTTAAATAGATATAAAAATTATTATGTATCTAGCATACATTAATGGATTAAATAAATCACGTAATAAACGTGTATTTGTTTTTATTTTGGTAATTAATTCCAGAATTGTCTTATCTTCATTCTCGATCTTGTTTGTCTTTTCTCAAGCTTTGGATCATTCGAGACAACAGCTCAGCTGCTATAAGTCTCAAAAGAAATCCCCCTCCAAACCAAATCCAGAATTGTATTTTTTGCAACGGCAAACCACGTGAGGCGGAAATAAAAGGAGATTTTTTTTTTTTTTTTTTTTTTTTTTTTTAATTAGGATTTGATCATCGCAGTACAATTTTTTTTTTAAATTATTGATTTTACAAATACTGTGTTACTTCTGCATGCAGATGTTATTTCATTCGCTTAAAAAATTCAGAGGGAGAAGAGGTTCGTCCGACTAGGGGTTAATTTCTAAATTTTATTAAGTTTGGGAGCTTTTTGAAATAGATATTAAACGAAACCCTCTGTGCGATCTGTGATCATATTTACCTACTTGTTTGACTTTCTTGAAAGGAATTCTACGTTAAAAAATTTAGCTAAATATATTAAAATTTATCCTTCGCGATTTTTTAATATTTAGTTATTTTAAATGACATTTTCAATACGATTGTTAGCGATTGTTATTTATTTTTTTCTTTTACGTTCTGCTGCAAGTTTTTGACATTCGTTACACAAACTTAAAAAAAAAAATAGCCTAAATATAGGAAATTTTGTTGTAAATTTTATAAAACTTTGTATTAATTTTCAGCGTAATACATTACATTTATTTATCAATTTTTGATTTTTTCGCGACTTTTAATGCAATTTTCAACATGAGTTTTTGACATTCGTAACAGGAATTTTGTTATTAACTTCAACTGTGAATTTATTTGTGAAAAAATTCCTTTTAGAATAGGTTAAAGCACTGTAATAAATTTTGTCTTTCTGCAATTTTTTAATCTTTAGCAACCTTTACTGTTTTTAGTTTTGAAGCAATTTTTCAACGTTATTAAAAGAATCCGGTTATAATCTTTTAATCTAATGTACTAAAATTTGTCCTCGTTTCAGCTAAATTTAATCGAAATTCGCTTAGCAAATTTCGAATTTTTCTGAATTTCTTTATGATTTTTTTTGTAGGGGGGGGGGCTCTGCGGTTTTTTGACTTTACAAAATAAATTCTTTTTAGGTGCGTTCGTAATTATGTAAATACGTAGCACCTATTGTTGTCGCTCAGTCCGTCCGTCTGTCTGTCTGTCCGTCTGTCTGTCTGTCTGTCCGTCTGTCTGTCTGTCTGTCCGTCCGCATATAACAACGCAAAAACTATCCAACCGAATCGTTTGAAATTTAAAATACATAATTATTACATAATTTTGTCGAGTCATTTCAAATTTTATGAAAATCGGATGGATAGATCAATTACAGGGACAATCAAAAGGATTCCGTTACATTACGGTCAATGGGGAAAAAAGTTTCAAATGCATTTTAATCGTTTAAAATTTAAAACGTATATTTATTGCATAATTTTGTCGAGTCATTTCAAATTTTATGAAAATCGTATGGATAGATCAATTACAGGGACAATCAAAAGGATTCCGTTACATTACGGTCAATGGGGAAAAAAGGTTCAAATGCATTTTAATCGTTTGAAATTTAAAACGTATATTTATTACATAATTTTGTCGAGTCATTTCAAATGTTATGAAAATCGGATGCATTGATCAATTACAGGGACAGTCAAAAGTATTCCGTTACATTACGGTCAGTGGGGAAAAAAGTTTCAAATGCATTTTAATGGTGTTATACTCATTTGAATATAATAGAATCAACATGAATCTATGAAATATGTACTAAAAATACATTTTGTATATTCTGTGATGCAAAGAATATTTATTATTAAATTACAGGGCCACACAAATGTATTCCACTAAATAATGTTATACGGGGAAACATTGTTTGGGGGGTGTTTTAATTATATTAAACTACTTCACATTTTATGAATAAGATATACCTTAATGAAGTATAATAAGAATTTCTCCCTGCATATTTACAGGAACACAAAGATTTCGACCTCTATACTGTATCCAAAGTACGCTCTACTATATCAGCAAGATCTGAATATTTTAAAACTTCGTTATTAACGAACGCACCTCATTTGCTACGCTTTACGTGCAATTTCCAACTTGTTTAATCTTAAATAAATTTTACTGTCTGCAATTTTTGAAATTCTAGCAATTACATACCATTTTTAGTGCCCCCCCCTGTGCGCTCCCGAAGTTTGATTAAGAGATCAGCGCCACCTAGCTGATAAATGATGTAACGCTGAGTTGAGCTTCGTTGTCCCTCGAACAACACGTCTGTATCGAGCGCCCTCGCTCTCAAATCAAAAGCTCATTTAAATGTTTGCCCCCTGGCAATAATCAATAAAAACCTATGGTGAAATAAAAACAGTCCACTTTTCTCTAACGCTGTCGACGTATGGTCCTAGGCGACCGGAGAACAGCTAATTAAAAAATGACCACGTTAACTACTTTAAATCGCCAACGCGGCGTATTGAAAACTAAATGAAATAAAATTAAGAAATTCATAAACGAATACGAATGCATTCATCTAAAAGGATCGCAAGAACAACTCCGCTTAGAAAGCAAAAGAGCTTCTATTTTGGAAATTAAAACGTCATTACGTAATTTAATAGTGTCGTATACAACTCTTCCGGAAGATGTCGACATTACAGATTCTTTGGAATTAGCAACGGAGCTAGAGGATGAACTGGAAGATTTAGAGGTAAAACTTAACATTATTCTTTCTAAATATGAATGTGTTAATATGAATAAAGAAAATCCTACTGTTAGTAATAACTTTAAAATTCCAGACTTACCTCTACCCAATTTTTATGGAAAATACGATGAATTTCAAAACTTTAAGACGCAATTTATGTCTATTATCGGAAATAATAAAAATCTGAATTCAATTTAGCAGTTATGCTACTTAAAGGGCTGTCTAAAGGGTGAAGCCTAAAGGCTTGAGTCAGCTCAAGATACTTACGAATCTCTTTGGCAATCTTTAGAAGAAAGATATGAAAATAAAAGAGCTGTCATTGATTGCCATATTATTAAACTACTTAATTTTTCAAAAGTACCCGATTCTCCTAATCATTTAATGCAATTAATTGATAATACAAAATGTAATTTGCGTGCATTAAAATTACTTGAATTTGAATCTAATGAGCTGTCAGATGCTTTAATAATGCACATCTTGTTTCAAAGATTGGATTCTGAAATAAAAAAATCGTTCGAAATGAAATTAAATAAAAACGAAATTCCTAAATTAGCTAGCTTTTTAAGCTTTTTGGAAGAAAGAAGTCGTATTCTTCAAAATACTGTTATTTCAAAGGAACAAAAAAAGTCTCCTTATAATAACTGGAAATCTGGCACTAAGCCAAACATGGAAAAATTCTTTTTAACAAAATCAAAACAGCAAAAAGAGTGTATTTTAGGATGTACAGATTCGCATTCTTTATATAGATGTGAGAAATTTAAACAAATGAACGTGATAAAGCGATCAGAATTTGTTAAAAACAACAATTTATGTCAATCTTGCTTAAATAACCATTTGCCTAATCCTTGTTTATCTAAAAATAAATGCCTTTCTTGTAACAGCAAAGAGCATAATTCATTACTTCATCCATTAAATGAAAATAATAATATCAGAAGGCAATTCATAGTTGAAGACCAGACAGATAGACGCCAGGTGGATTCACCCCCTTCCCTTTCTCCTGATAATCAAACATTTTTCGCGAAGGAAAATGAAATAAATAAATCTTGTGTAATTTTAAACACAGCTGTGATATATTTGAAGGACGGTTTTGGGGAATTTCAACCTTTAATTGCTGCATTAGACAGTTGTTCAAGCTCGCATTTATTGTCCTTGCACGCCGCAAATCTATTAGGATTGCGTAAACAAAAAACTCATATTTCCATTTCCGGACTTAATGATTTATGTTTAAACGCTAAATCATTTGTTAGTGCGGAATTAACGAATGAAAACAAAACTAAATCTTATCAATTAGATATGTTAGTTGTTCCTAAAATCGCTAATCTACCACCCAAATATATAAATACGTCAAAATTAAAATTGCCGTCGAACATAGAATTAGCGGATAATAATTGGAATAAGCCGAAACGCGTACATGCACTGATCGGAGCGCAGTTATTCTATGAATTAATAGGGTCTAATAAAATTAAAATTGATGATTCCCAATTAATGTTAGTAGAAACGTTTTTCGGTCACGTTATATCAGGAAATGTATACAATTCTATCTCAAATTTAAGGGAATATTCTGATTCTTGTTTTTTAGTAACAGATTATAAAAATTTGGAAAAGGAAATAAGTTCTTTTTGGGAAATGGAGCAAGTAAGTGAATTAAAACCCTTAGTTAGTGAGGATTTAAATTACTGTAATGAAAATTTTTTAAGGACTCACTATCGGAAACCGGACGGCAGATATGTAGTTGAATTACCCTTTAAGACTCGAATGTTAGATAATTCTCTGGGAGATTCAAAACAAATTGCCGCTAAAAGATTAAATCAGTTATGGAACTGTTTAGAGCGGGATCCCAAATTAAAGGAATTATACTCAGAATTTCTAAAAGAATACACTACTTTAGGACACATGGAAGAAAATTCCGATGACATAAATCCTGATAAAGGATATTTTTTCCCTCATCACGGTGTTTTGCGACCATCAAGTACTACAACTAAACTGAGGGTTGTTTTTGATGGGAGTTGTAAAACTACTAATGGGTAGTCTTTAAACGACTTATTGTTTAAAGGAGGGATAATACAGGATGATCTTTTTTCAATTATGATTCGTTTTAGAAAACATTTTCGCATTTACAGTTGATGTAAATAAAATGTTTCGACAAATAGAAGTAAATCCGTCGCATACTAGATACCAAAAAATATTGTGGAGAGAAGGAAGGGAGGAACCTGACAAAATCTACACTCTGAAAACAGTCACCTACGGTTGTGCAAGCAGTCCATACCTTGCCACTAGAGTGCTCCAACAGTTAGCGGTAGATGAAGCAAACAATTTCCCATTAGCTGCCGAAGTTGTAAAGAACGATATGTACATGGACGATTGCCTGTCAGGTGCATCAGACATTTCCGAATTTTTTGAAATTAAAAAACAATTAACAGACATCTTCAAAAAAGGTCAGATGGCCTTGCATAAATGGCGTTCTAATGTTATTGAAGAAATAAATCCTGATTATCAAACATTTCCCTTTAATCAAAATGCCGAAGAAACTTCAACAAAAACTCTCGGAATACTGTGGGACTGCACTAGTGATACATTTAACTTTAAAGTTATTGTCAACAAAAGTTCTGATTATACCAAACGCGAAATTCTAAGTCAAATTGCAAGACTCTTTGACCCCCTTGGCTTGCTCGGTCCTGTAATTTGCCGTGCAAAAATCTTCATGCAACAACTATGGCTGCTAAAGTGCGACTGAAATGATAAAATTCCACTTCATGTTGCTCAAGAGTGGGACAATTTCCTCAATTCACTAGTTCTTATAGAAACCATCAAAATTCCCAGATGTATTCTTATTAAAGATGCATCAACTATCCTCTTACATGGGTTTGCTGACGCGAGTGAGAAAGCATTCGGAGCTTCCCTTTATCTTCAAACGAACACTGACTCAAATTCGCCTGTTTGCCACCTCATTTGCAGCAAAAGTAAAGTTGCCCCTATTAAAACTGTCAGCATACCGAGGCTTGAACTTTCAGCCTGTCTATTGTTGTGCCAACTTGCTCAAAAGGTAATTAGAGCTATGAAACTTCAAATCGACAAAGTCATACTTTGGTCGGACTCTACTATTTCCCTAGCATGGATAAACATGTCCCCACATCTTCTAAAAACTTTCGTTGCGAACCGAGTGTCTAAGATTCAAGAACTTACCAAAAACTACGAGTGGAGATATGTGCCGTCAAAACTAAATCCAGCGGATGTGTTATCCCGAGGTCAAGATGCAAAATCGCTTGCTACAAATAAACTGTGGTTTGAAGGACCCGATTTCCTGAAACAAGACATTGTGAATTTTTCTCCACAAAAGGACTCTCATAACAAAGACGAACAATTTTTAAAGGAACTAAAGTCAGTTCCGGTTCTCACTTCAATTATAAATTATGATTTTATAAACTCTTTTCTTACCATTTCAGATAGGTATATTAAATTAATGAGAGTGTTAGCATTTATTTTCAGGTTTGTCCACAACTGTAAAAATCAGAGTAAACTTAAGGGTTCCTTAACTCTAGATGAACTAAGAGTTTCTAGAAATTTCTTAATTAAGAGAGCTCAAGGTGAGTATTTTTCATCAGAAATTTCGGCATTGAAAAAGGGCATGTCTGTCCCTGTAAAAAGTAAGTTGAGATTTTTAGATCCCTTCTTAGACAAAGATGATCTATTAAGAGTGGGTGGTCGTTTGACCAATTCAAATTTAAGCTATGACCGATCTCACCAAATCATTTTACCCCCAAGCAGTAAATTGACTAAAATTATCTTTCTTTACTATCATAAGAGAGACTTACATGCTGGTCCTCAAGGGCTATTAAATAGTATAAGACAATTATTTTGGCCCATTAATGGAAGAAACATTGCTCGTCAAGTTGTACACGAGTGTGTTCAATGTTTCAAAATAAAACCTTCAATTGTTAGTCAAATAATGGGTAATTTACCCCCTGAGAGAGTAATACAAGGGCCACCTTTTTCCAATGCAGGTCTTGACCTATGCGGTCCATTTTTTATTAAATATCGCAACCAGAGAAAAGGGATATTTAATAAAGTTTATGTGGCCATTTTCATATGCATGGTTACTAAAGCTGTGCATTTAGAACTACTTTCTGACTTAACTTCTTCTGCATTAATTGCAACCCTTAAAAGATTTTTTGCTCGCAGAGGCAAAAGTAATACTATCAATACAATGCATCCAACTTTGTTGGAGCATGTGCGGAACTAAAGAGATTATTAAATTCTATAAATAAAAACAATGATGATGTATCAGATTTTCTGTCATCCGAGCAAGTTCTCTGGAAATTTCTTCCCCCTCGTTCCCCAAATTTTGGAGGACTCTGGGAGAGAGGCGTCGGACAGTTCAAATACCACTTAAAAAGAACTATTGGTGTTACGAAATTAACCATTGAAGAATTTTTAACTATTACGACTCAAATGGAAGGTATTCTAAATTCGCGCCCTCTTTCCCCATTATCCTCTGAATTAGAAGACTATGAAGTTTTGACCCCAGAACATTTCTTGATTGGTAGACCAGTTAATGCTCTTCCTGAGCCAAATTTGATTAATGTAAGAGAAAACTTATTCGACCGATGGCAGAAAACTCAAAAAATCGTGCAACTAATTTGGAAAAATTGGTCCAATTCTTATTTAAGCCATTTGCAGCAGAGATCCAAATGGCTCTTTAAAAAACAAAATGTTGCACCAGGTATGATGGTTCTGGTAAAGGATGGAGACCTACCAGTCTTGTAAATGGATAGTAGGTCGCATTTCAGAAATCATCAAGGGAAATGATGACAATGTTAGGGTTGTAATAGTCCGGACTCCATCCGGAACTTACAAAAGAAGTATCTCTAATATTTGTGTTCTACCTATTGTAAATAACGAAAATATTAATTAAGCTTAACCTATTTCTATTGAATTTATTATTTCTTATTATTGTATTTATATTAAGTGCTTTATGTGTAACTATTAATTTGTAATAGTATCTGTATATTATTGTATATTTAATTGTTGTGTATCATTGAACTATCAGAATACTTCAATGGGGGCCGGTATGTGCGCTCCCGAAGTTTAAGAGATCAGCGCCACCTAGCTGATAAATGATGTAACGCTCAGTTGAGCTTCGTTGTCCCTCGAACAACACGTCTGTATCGAGCGCCCTCGCTCTCAAATCAAAAGCTCATTTAAATGTTTGCCCCCTGGCAATAATCAATAAAAACCTATGGTGAAATAAAAACAGTCCACTTTTCTCTAACGCTGTCGACCCCCCCCCCCTTTATTTTCTTTCACGATTCGTTGTGATTTTTTCGCATTAGTAAAAGAAATCGAGTTTCAATCTTCCAGTCCAATATAGTACATTTTGTTCTCTTTTCCATAACGTTTGATAAGAACTTATGGAACGATTTTTTTTAAATATTTTGCTATTTATCTTACGATTTTGCGTTTCGTGCAATTTTTTTTAGGGTCCCGGAAACGCAGCGCCTATCAGGTTAGCTGTGATGGTAAATTAAATTATTTTAGCAAATGAAAATCTAATTGTTTTCTATATTGATTAGCGTGATATAGCAAACAATTTTCACAAAAGAAAAATCAAGGTGAATTTATTATTGAATTAAATATTTCATTGTTGATAGTTGTGTGTTTGAAAATATTTTTAATGTTTTAATTGTTAGCGTTTCATTTGAAATGATTAAGTAATTTTCTCTGTCTATCATCATTTTTCTATTTAATATCAATAATATATTGCGAAGTTTGTACTAAATTTATTTATTTATTTTTATTTTTTTCACTTTATAATATTGATTTTGACATGATGATGTGTGATTTCGCCGAAGCTAAATCAAAAGAAATTACTCACTTCTCTAAACTTTTGTCTTATTTTTAGTAGCTGTTTCCTTATTAATATTACCAATATGCGATTTTGTGTTGTATATGCATTTTTTAAAAGATAAATAACTTGTTATACTAAATCATTATTTTTCTGTTTGAAATTCATACACAAATATTATGCGCAATGTGATTTATTTTAAAAGTTTGACATATTTTGTCTCAGTAATATTTATTTTTAAAACACTCTTTACCTATTGTAACAATTTTTTTTTTTCTAATATCCATAATGTGCTTTATTTTTCGAAATGAAAAACAAGGTAAAAGAGATTTTGAAGTATTACTGTTATTCTTTATATGAGACTTTCTGGCCTTTTTTTAATATACTAGTATAATATTATTTATTAATTTAATTTCAAAGTAGCTGTTATTTTTAAAAAGATTAAAAAATAAAATAAAATAAATCAAGTAGTTTATTTTAAATTCGTTAAATATAAATATATTTTATAATGCATTTTATATGTATGTAAATAAATTATAGTTATTATACTAATTTACTTATTTTTTAAAAAGTTTGAGTAGTGGTAAAAAGAAAAAATAATGTCATAGGGGCGGCAAAATAAAGCTCGCCTAAGGCGACGAAATGTCTAGCGTCGCGTCGGCCCTGCTACATAAATAACAGAGATTACAATTGAATGGTATATACTATTTTTTTCGATTGCTATACCATATACAGTAATTTTACATTATATTTAAACCTATATGTCCTCAAGCAATCCAATACATTAAAGAAACTAATATAATTTAGAAAAAAAAAATGCAAAGTAAGTATTAAAAATATCATAATTAGGATCTATAACGATTAAAAAATGTGTTTTAAAATTATGTCTCAGTAGCTTACTGAACAAAGGTAAATATCAAAAGACTGCTTTCAGAACTATACAATGACAATATTACTATTGCATTCGAAACAATATTCTAACTCAGAATCTGCCCTGCAGATCCTAAGAAAAAATAAACTGACTATAGTCGGATTGAACATGCAGATCCCTTTCTTCACACCTGATTAAAGATCAGCTGTGCCCATCCCTTTTCTCTTAAACTTCAAGGGAAAGATAAGGGGACATATATGAAAAATCTGTAGTTAACAAAAAAGTAGGATTACCAAAAAATGAAAGTTATCGCTCCATCCCCCGTCGAGAAGTGTGAAAGTCGGCGCCATCTATTGAGAAAAGGCTTTTTTTTTACTACTTTCCTGAAAGATAGCTTTAATGATTTTCTTTTTACTTCTATTATAGTAAGAACTGAAATATTGTAATGGATATAAAATGTGTGAGAATTTTTCAAGCTCTCTGCTGCAACTATCCTTAAGTTTTGTTGTTATATTTAATGAGATAACTATAGGGATGAACTGTAAGTGGGCTCACTGGCATTCTTTATCTAATCATATCTTTACCTTATTTGCAGTAAAATCCCGTTAATCCGCCCTTCGCGATCAAACGCCGCCCCCCTCCCTCACTTAAAAAAATTGAAATTTTCAAAAAATCCCGTGAAAGTGACCCTCTCCGCCCCTCCTTATAGATCGCTAAAAACGAAAATTAAGTCAAAAAATCGTAAAAAAGGGAAAATTTATTTAATGATCGTTGGGAAAACCCAAATTTCGTCAAAGAATCACAAAAAAGCAGCAAATTTCTTCAAAGGATCGCAAAAAATCGTGAATTTCGCCAAAGCATCATCAAAAAACGTACATTTCATCAAAATAATGCAGAAAAAACTCTAATTATGTCAGATTAAAAAAATGCTAAGTATGCCTTTAAAACAAAATGCTTTGGAATTAGCTATTGGTCAGTGATAAGAGGGGGCACCCTTTAATTTTATCACGAAACAATCCTTTAAATATCTTGCAGTTGAAATGATTTTATTCTACATTCCCGTTTATAGAAAGCTTAGTATAACATACGAACAGAAAAACTTATTAAAAACACCATAAAAAACGTAAACTCGCTAGGCCTTTCGAAAGATCCGAGTCTCTTTATCAGGCGCAAAGAAGACATGTGTCTACTATAAAAGTAGAAGCACGACTGACTTTTTTTTTTTCTTTTCATGTTGATTTACATCAGTTTCAATTTAATTTCTTTAGTATAACCTTCTCAGTCTTGATGTCGCCTGTAACAGATACTAAAGAATACCCTTTAAATTAATTTAAATCCTTCTAGAATTCTTAAAATTATTTCTAGACCTTTTTAACAAATGCATGCGTATCATAAGAATCGTTTTATAGACTTTTACATCTTGGGAGATGCTTCATAATAATTTTAATGTAGTTTTTTTTTTTTTTTTTTTTTTTTTTTTTTTTTTTTTTGTCCCCTCTTAATATTTGTCTCATGATTGAGAGTGATAAAGCTTCAAAGTTAGTCATTAAGGAAATTCAATATCAAACAAAAAATTCAATATCAATAAATGTTGAATGGACTGTCAAAACTAAGAAATATGTATGGATGTTTATTAGACTTTTATTCTTTTAGAAATTCAGTTCAAATAAATAAATATTGAAAATCAAGACTCTCTTAAGGGGGCTGGTCACTCAGCGGCCGAATTCCGCTCGGTAATGTTAAGTCTATGGGCGTTTGATGCATTCTTATATTCAAAATACGTCCACGTGGAATTAATAATTAATTTTTTTCAGCGTTCTCTTCTTAAATGATGTCACTTTTTTTCATAGTTTTAAATATATTTCTAAAATTTATGCTCCATTTAATATTTTATGTTTTAAAAACTGATGACCTGGAAGTAAAATTTTAACGCTTCATATAAAATTATGCATAGATTTTAGAATTACTTTAAAAACTAAAAAGACGCATCCTTTAACACTAGAACCGCGGGAAAATTCACGCAAGTTTTATAAAAATATTTCTCACCGGAATTTTTATTTAAAACTGTTTAAGTTATTCATTGAAAATATTTTTGCTTAGCTTATATTTACCTTATTTCATTAAGAGTTTTCTGGTTCGAATCGTCATCTCTCCATATCATTCGGGTCAAAATGACCCGTCACCGCGGTTCTAGTGTTAAGAAGAGAACACTGAAAAAAGAAGGTAAAAATATTAATTTCCCGGGGAGATATTTTGAATATAAAAATGTATCAAACGCCCATAGACTTAACATTACGGAGGAGAATTCGGCTGCTGAGTGACCAGCCGCCTTGAGTACATTCACACTTCGTTATTTTATATCCCTGTGGCATTTCTTGAGATTTAAAATTTTTTTATATTGAAATTATCTAATATGGCCTTTTTAATTTCTGTGAGCCACCTAATTACATTTGTTTTCTACAAAAGTCAACACAATTTTACATTCTGATTTAGAGCAAGATGGTTGATGTTAGGTAAACAAAAATACATAGATTTTTAGTAAAGTAATTTTTTGCATTTAGTTAATTAAAGTGACCTGAAGAACATTTCAACTAATGAAAATAGAAAAAAAAATCTAATGATCTATGACTAGAACATTGAACATGAAATTAACAGCGGCAAAAGGAATAAATTTAAACTAACTAAAACATCGAATGTCAAATTAACAATGGTATAGCATGAGATTTTGTATTGTTGGCATCCCTTGAATAGATTCACACATGTGAATCATATAGATTCACAATAGATTCTATGTGATCTATGAGAGATTCTCTATAATAGATTCAATGATATCACACGTGTTAGAAGCACATGTTTTCATTTAAGTAAATTTAACTAGCTTTATTACATTAATGAAAAATAATTTAAATAGGTCATAAAAAACATAATGAATTTTGTTTAATAGCCTATTTCTCAGTGCGAAAGAAAAAGAAATAATGGGCATTCATCAATCAATACATTATATGGTAGAAAACTGAAACACAAGGTTTTGGATATATATTTAATTTCTTAAGTATAGAATCGCTGCAGAAATGGTAGAAATCAATGGTCTATACAGGCATATTAAAAGAAGATTCATTGATATTTTGAATGAAATGCCAGCATATGGAAGAGGGCTGCAGCTGGTAATTTCTGCAATTAAGAGGCTACTTCAGTCGCGCAATAAGATTGCTCGCTAATGATAATCATACTGGAAAAAATTATGAAGATATATCCGTTCGCATTTTAATATTTTTAATATGTTTATTTATTTATTTATTTATTTATTTATATTGCATTGGTATAAAGGCCGTTTTTTATTTTTTCGATTTTGTTTGCAGAATTTTAATTATTATCATCAAATTTATATACTTTTTAATATGTTAAAATGCTTCAAGATGTTATTCTGCAAATTTCCATTTTGAACAAGCTAAACATAATTTGTAAAATATATTTTTGTTAAAATTGCCCCATCCCTCCCTACTCTCTCCTAATAAGATTTTTTTTTTCTTCCGTTGTAGTAGAGTTTTTAAAATAAAAGTAGTACATATCACTCACTGGCAAGAAAAGTGACACATTTCTTAAAAATTCATTTTGCGTTTTATTATACTAATAGTTCTCTCATATGTGTGTTCTGCTATATAAACAGTTTCATAAATGTAGTTATGCTGAAAATCAATTTATTATAATATGTGTCCATTTGAGAGGAGGTAAATTTTGAATCCTTGAAACATAATCCAAAGTCGGGTTTTATGTTTCATGCACATTTTTGTTCCTGAATGCAAAGCTTAGTGCTACGATTTCATCTTATAGTAAAATTAGGCAAGTTTTCTTTTACCTTTTCAAATGAAATTTTCTTTTGACGACAAGCGTCTCTTTTATTGGAGGTAAGTGATATGTTACCACTCTCTCTGAAGCCTTTCGTAGTACTCAGATTAAGACATCAAACCTTAAAAACTTATAATCATATGATAACTAGTGAAAAATGCTCCAAGGAGCAGTGCAAAAGCAGAATATGATTTTAATTGAGCATTAAAAAGTAATGGACAAGTTTATTTTTTGGAAAAAGTACACAAACATTTAAAAGTAATGAACAAGTTTATTTTATTCAAAAAATGCCCAAGCATTTAAAAGTGATGGACAAGACTTGAAACTGAGTCAAGTACTAGTAAATAATTTCCTCAAGACTTGAAAATGGCTGATCATGCTCTTATGTGACAAGCATATTCAACGTCCTTTTTTTTTTTATCCCTGTCTATCTTAGTATAGGCATGTTGGCCTTAGTATAGGCAGGGATAAAAAAAGGACGTTGAATATGCTTGTCACATAAGAGCATGATCAGCCATTTTCAAGTCTTGAGGAAATTATTTACTAGTTCTTGACTCAGTTTCAAGTCTTGTCCATCACTTTTAAATGCTT
The DNA here is from genome assembly GCA_964019185.1 of Maratus speculifer. Taxonomy (NCBI): domain Eukaryota; kingdom Metazoa; phylum Arthropoda; class Arachnida; order Araneae; family Salticidae; genus Maratus; species Maratus speculifer. The sequence goes on from OZ025299.1 coordinate 227,297,982, forward strand.
GGGCATTTTTTCAATAAAATAAACTTGTTCATTACTTTTAAATGTTTGTGTACTTTTTCCAAAAAATAAACTTGTCCATTACTTTTTAATGCTCAATTAAAATCATATTCTGCTTTTGCACTGCTCTTTGGAGCATTTTTCACTAGTCCTTCTATTTTTCCATATTCCATAGGGATACTGCACAACCTGTTTTGTATTTTATATATAGAAATAAAAAATGTTCCCGGGATAAAAAGTTTGTCTTTTGTTTAAAAAAAAAATTAAGTTTTTATCTTTAGTAGTTTTCGAGAAAAGTGCTGTGACACAAAATTTTTGTCCGATTTTCAGACTACTCTACAGTACACCTACAGTATGCCATAAAAAAAAAATAATTTTTGTGCTATGTTGTGCTTCTTGGTCAGACGAACATTTAAAAAAAAAATCATCAAAATTGGATAAGTATTTAGTTAGTTGTTGCAAAAAGAAAAATTGAAAAATCCGTGTTTTTGCGGTTTCCTATGCTTAAGCATTATCGCTCAATCATATTATTGTTGCGCGCTGCCGCGCGCACAATGATTCCAACCAATGAGAAAGCGCCATTTCACGGCCAAGTAACCGTTTTCTATACAAGCAGGGGAGTGCGTTGCAGCAAAATGCAGCAGACTTTTAACAGTGTGCATATCCTTGGCGCTATAGTTTACAGGAGTGGTACATTGTTCAAAATTTGAAACTTTTGCTGCATCGCCACTCCATGGCTTTGATAGAATATCTCTATTTTGATCGATGAGAATCCTCGATAATGTATTTAAGTAATCGTTTTCTACTTATCTACTATATCGTTTCCGTATATTTATTTTTTCAATCAGCACCAAGGTGCGCACTTTATTAGAAGACGCACTCTATTAGAGGGCGCATTCTATTAGAATAAATACGGTATATACTTATAGTAAATACACTTTGTTAAAGTACAGGGCCCCAATATTTGACAGGTATGCCAGGCATTTTTGCCATTGATGCCATTGTGCTAGAAACAAAATATAAATAAATGAAAAAAATGGATAAAATATAAATTTGGCATGGTGCAAAAAATTGCCTAATTTAAAATTAAAAATCAAATTTGACAGCCACCAGGGCTAGACACCGTGCATAATTATTCAGTAAATGATTCATTAAAAAATGACAAAAATCAGCATGTCAAAAATTTCAAAAAAATTCATAATTCGTTAAAAAATTAAGTTAAAAATAAGAGAAAAAAAAGCATTCTGTATTTTTTTATGCTTAATCGAACGGTGTAACTGGTTTTTCTCTCCGATGATCAGAAGTACCTTAGATTGATGACTGCTATTCTTTTATTTCATCTTGTAAAAAAAACTGTTTAACGTAAAGCTATGAATTTTTGCAGGGTTAATTAGCATCGCAAAATCTTTAAAATAAACTTTACCGCAACATTCTATCTGCAATAGAACGTTAGATATACCCATTTATGACCAAGTTTGGAAAATACGCAATTTCAGAAAAACCGCCCAGCGAAATAACGTTTTCTCGATGACTACCCCGGGATAAAAAGTTTGTCTTTTGTTTAAAAAAAAATTAAGTTTTTATCTTTAGTAGTTTTCGAGAAAAGTGCTGTGACACAAAATTTTTGTCCGATTTTCAGAATACTCTACAGTACACCTACAGCATGCCATAAAAAAAAAATAATTTTTGTGCTATGTTGTGCTTCTTGGTCAGACGAACATTTAAAAAAAATCATCAAAATTGGATAAGTATTTAGTTAGTTATTGCAAAAAGAAGAATTGAAAAATCCGTGTTTTTGCGGTTTCCTATGCTTAAGCATTATCGCTCAATCATATTGTTGTCGCGCGCTGCCGCGCGCACAATGATGTTACATTAATTTTATAACACGATTATTCAACCGGTAAGTTAATTATAACAACAGATGTAAATTTTCCAAGTGGGTGAAAAAAGTATCCTAGCCCGGACATTTTTCACCCATTTGGAAAATTTGCATCTGTCATATGATAACAGACATAAAAATATTAAAGGCAAAATAATTCGGATGCATTTTTGTCCTCAACAATTTTGCAATAAATGATTGTAAAAATGAAACACATTTTTGTAAATAGTTCTATAGGTATTGAAATGAGATACTTTTCACCTATACGGATGCGTCAAGTTTTATTGGAATAACGTTGGAATGATTTGAAAGGGGCCCGGAAATGAAGCACTTAAGGACTTTCAAGGAAGAAAAGAAGGATTGATAGAATCAGAAAATAAAACTTACAGTTGCAGGGAAGGGCTTATAAATGGCACTTTTTATAAAAAGATAAAAAATCACGTATAAGGAAGGGGGAGGGGTGAATTCGGAGGAAGGCTTAATTTCGGAACTTTATGATATGTTCTTTTACAGTTTTTTTCCCCCTTTCTTTATTTTTCGAGATATAGAGAAATTTAACTTTTCAACTGTCTTAAGATTAGCGTCTCATGTTACCGTTGGTACGCATAGGAAAAAAAAAATAAATAAAAATAAAAACCTTTGAAATTAACTGGAATTTTTTTTTCAAAATCTCTTTTCATATAAAACGAGTTTATTTTAAATGTAAAATTTTATATAATTTTTCTGGCAATTAATGTGATGGTAGCCTAATACTTTCCCTGGTGATAAAGTTCATGGGTAAAGCACTAACACATATGTTTTTTAAAACTCTCTGATGATGATTTAACCCCTTGGGGACGAGTGACATGTATACGTGCCACAAAAAAGGCTTAAAATTTCGTGTTTATCCCCACCAGTAAAATTGTACTGTAAATTTTGCCTTATTTAATCGGAGCATTTTCTCAGTTTAATAAGATACAAATTTCTATTTTTAAAAACCGGTGACAAAATATAAAAAAATTCGTAAGAGACTCCTGTCGCGAAGGGGTTAAGACTAGATCGACGCTGCTTGATCCAATAAACTCAAAGTTATCGATGTATTTGAAAAATATATAGCTAAAATTGAAAGAATTTTTAGCCTATTATTATGACACTATTTAATTTTTAAATTGAAAAATACTTTGCACATTATGAAATTTGTTGCTACCTCTTGAACGTTATTTTTTTAGTAACTCTTAGATAACTAAGTAGCAAAAAAGAAAGAAAGAAAAAAGAGCTTACCAACGACGCTATCCTAATGTTTATCATTGTTCAAAGTAAATTCTGAATCTTCTAAAAATGTAAGGGTTGCAAAAACTTTTATATTTTGTCTGAAGTTAAAAAAAAAAAAAAATTTAAAAAAATCTTGTACTTCATTCACTAAAAATTATTTCATGCGTAAATAATAGCTACCGGAAACATTTGCTGATTTTTCAATGAAGTTAGCGTAAGCTTTGTGTTTGCACATGACATTTTTTTTCTTTTTTTCCAAATACTTCAAAGGAGTTTGTACAATTTTTATTTCTCGAAATCATCCATTAAATCAGATGGTTATTTTGTTCTTGTTTTTACGCTCACTTGATTCTTAATAACCGAGTTCGTAAAAATATAAATGTCAAACTAAAAAAGTCTCAGGGGAAGTTTTTGAAGGGTCTAATGTCATGCTCTCAAAAGCAATGATACAAGAGAGAATGAAAAGAAAATGTCCGATTTCTAATTACTTGATAGAAATGAATCATAATTAATAATCTAATTTTTTTAGTTTCCACATCATTAAAATACAGAGAAAGTTCGGTTATACAAGCTGTGTCTAAACAATTATATGAAAGAGAATAAAAAAAAAAAAGTCTTATTTCTGATTACTTGATCGAAATGAATCATAATTAGTAATCTATTTTTGTAGTTTCCAGATCATTAAAATACAGGGAAAGTTCGGGTATACAGGATGTGCCATAAGCCCACTCAAATTTTAAAATATCACAAAAAGTTGTATCAGAGTGCAGTTTACACCTTAAGATTTGTCAAAGAATCTTTTTTTTTTTTTTTTTTTTTTTCTTTTTCTTTAAGCAGGAAACAAAATAATTCAAAGAGATCCAAAAGAAATCCAAATATTCATAAAAATGGAACTAAACGCCGTATTGAAGTCCCGTTTAAGTCGCAGGATTTATTAACAAGTCGGAAATCGCACGTCAAACGTAGCAAATGAGGTGCGTTCCTATATCAAAGTTTTAAAAATATTCAGATCTTGGTGCATTTGTATACAATACTTCAGATAAAGTATTACAGTCTCCTTGTAAAATCTATCAGTTTTCTATTGTACTGAAAGTAACTTGTAGTAAACCTCAGCAACGTATATCTCATAAAATATGAGATATTTTAATATAATTAAAACGCGCCCCAAACAATGATTCCCATTATACCATTATGTATTGGAAAACTTTTTCGTGGTCCTGTAAATTAATAGCAAATATTCTTTGCACTACAGATTGTACAGAATGTATATTTTAGTTACGTACTTCATAGATGCATTGCAATTTTATTATGTTCGAAAGAATCTAACATCAATAAAATGCACTTGAAACTATTTTTTTTCCATTGAGCATAATGTAACTGAATACTTTTGATTGTCCCTTAAATTAAACTATGCATCCGATTTTTTATAAAATTTTAAATGTCTCGACAAAATAATGCAACAATTACATATTTTAAATTTCAAACGATTCGGTTGTGTAGTTTTTGCTCTGTTATATGCTGACAGACAGACATGGACGGATGGTTAGAACGACGACTATAACTGCTACGTATTTACTTAATTACGAGCGCACCTAAACACTGAAACATTTCATGACAAATGATAAAGACTTAGTAAATGGTCGGAATTTTTGTAGTAAAAACATTATTAAATTTGAAATATTTTGTCCGGATTAAACGAGAAAATTCTATGGAATTTTCTTTCGTATAATCATTTAATTTTACAATTTAACCCATTGAACGCGAGAGGTGATTCTCATTGACCACTACTATCCCGCGTAAATGGATGCTGCAAATGCTCTGGACACCAGTAATTTAGCCTAATTTTCTTAGTTTTATCTAATGACCGAATAATCTGTGATAAAAGATGGCGGAATAAACTATAAGATATTAGTGGTGTCCAAAAGCATTTGGCGTCCCGATTTACGAGGGACACCTTACAATACTAGTGGTGAGTAAAAGTCACCATTCGAGTGCAAAAGATTGAAACTTTGATGAAATTCTTGCAATTAATCGTGTGGCCTATAATGATATATAAAATTTATGGAAATTTTCAAGTAATGGAAAAAAAGGCTAATTTTTGAGATTTATTTTCTGAAAAAATTAGAAATTTAGGGGGAGGGGGTGATTTCACACAAATAAAATCTTTTCCAAAAACATTCCTTAGGAAACATAAACATTTGTAGGCTTATATTCTTTTCATTTTAGGTGAATACGTTACAAAATAAATGAGTAAATAAAATAAATGATTTTTATTATTTAAAATTCAGGCTTTCAGTCTACTAGTTTCTACAGAAGTTTTCCTTGCTTAATTTAACACTTTTTTTGGTAACATATGATTCAATTGTTAAAATAATTTCACTTGCATTTTCTCGTATTAAAGATTAAAACTAATTAAAAAAATTTAAAAGATGAAAAAACCTTATAATTTGCATCTGCTATCACTTATGATCACTGCAATTTGTAAGAAATTTTTTAACTGTTGTGCAGTCGTGGAAAAAAAAGTGAGCATCCCCTGCTAACTTCACAAGAAATTATAGTAGAAGAAAATTATTGATACCAAACCAGATGGAAATATAGTCAACTTTAAAATGACATATATAAAATTTTCTTAGAGGGACCATCTACAAATCAGAATCAGATAATTTTTTTAAATAACTAATTTAGTGAACAGACACCGTAAACACTGGTGATAATTAATAAATAAAATAATACACTTTGTAAAAATCACCATAAAATAAAAAAACAAAACAAGACGCACTTCGAACTAAAACAATAACAGCTCGTCATATGGAAGTTGCTTTTGTAGTTTCTCTCCCTCATCTCTTGTCCGTTTTCATTTTATATGTATTTAATATATATATATATATACTTATTATTATTATTATTATTATTATTCGTCTACTTTAATTTTTTCTGTTCTATTATTTTGGCATCACCTTTGTCTCCCACCTATGCTCTTTCAACTAGCGCCACCTGTCGCACTCTCTGTAACCTCCACCCTCTTTCTTCAAGTTTATCTCTGTCATTATCCCCTTATAGAGCCGTATTTGCTTCAACTGATGACGAGTTGTTATTGTTTTAGCTTGAGCCGTGTCCTGTTTTATATTTTATTTTATGGTAATTTTTACAAAGTGTATTATTTTACTTAACAACCAATTTAAACAATATATTTGAATTATTCAGTTCTAAATATGCCTAGAAATGAAATTTCAAATCATTTGTATGATAGGTTTTTGAATGATAAACTTTCAGAATTTAGAACTTCTAACGTTAAACTACATTTTTATATATTTATTAATACCTCCACAAAGTATAATGCTAAGGTGATATTTTTTTTGTAAGATTATAATATTAAGAAACCAAACATAAATATTAGGGTACTTCATTTTGTAAAACAAAATAAAATGTAAATTTGTGCAGACTTGATAACATTTAGAGGTTGCACACTTTGGTCACTTTTCTAAAAGTAGACAAAAAATACGATTTTTCAAAGTTAATTACTTTTATTTTGAAAACTAAAAAACACAAACTTAAAATAATACTAAAACACGACATTTAATTGGTAGCATGAAAAGAAAAACATGAATTATATTAATCAATTTTGAATGATGCAATCCCTTCTTTTGTTCTTTTGGAGATAACTTTCCTGTGATGCTCATCTACCCGCAACTTTTTTTTCCCTGCTTTGACCGATTTGTTAAATTTTTTTAAAAATCTGAGCAATTGCTCTTTCTGCAGTATTATTGACCATTTTAGGAGCTTCACGTGGCTTTTTTAGAATATCACTGATGTATTCTGTCACGTCGTAGATCCGAAACAATTCCAAGAACGTCCTCGTTTTATTAGTAACGAAATGGCTCAGGTCATTTCGTTGATTGCTACTCATTAGATTTTTACTCTTTAATCGTTTCAATTTCAATTTTTATTTATTTTTTTTAATTTTTATTTAATTTAATTTTTTTTTTGCACGTTTGGTTTCTAAATTTTTAGCAATATTTTTCTTATCAATATGAATGATAATACATTCGTTGAACATAATACATTTGTCCAAAAAAGACAACGCTACATTTCCCCCCCTCACAGATACCAAAGCTGTCTCTTAGTAACTGTGAGAGTACTGTTTTTGACGTCTGCGTCCTGTGAAGTTCTCAGATACTCTAGTATATGGGTGATTCTCAAAATAGGGGACAATTTCAAAAGTGAAATCTTAAAAAAAAATACTGTTAGCAAAATTTCTGAAAAAAATACGTGTTGTTAATGTAGTATTAGGTATACTTTACATGTAGTCAGCAGAGCTAAATATTTAAAAATTAACTTAAAAAAAATAATTAGTATTTTTTGAGCCATGCTAATGACAAAACAAATTGCATGGAATAAATATATTAAGAAATTTTTATTTTCTTCCTGTTTAAATATTTTTTTCTATATTTATTAGCCTTCCTTTTCAGAAAATGGTTTCCATTTTTACATATATACATATAAGGAGAATAAAAACATTACCAAAGAGCAAACTTTGTTTACATTAGCAACATTCTGACACTAACAATGTAAGAAGCTGTCTTAGTGATTTTCTGACAGATTTAATGCATATTTTAGGGATAATAAATGTAATATCTAAATTTATAAGTAAAATTAAACTTTATAAAAGATACAATATAAGCAATGGTTACATTTATGCAAATAGGAGTCTTTACCATGGACAGAAAAAACATGCTAATGACACTGATATTTGTCCATGCTAATGACAAATTTTAATTTAAATAAGATTATGAGCCATAATATAATCACAATGCAATAGTCCTTTCTGGGGCTTTTTAAAACACAAAAGTCCTATGCAAATAAGTAAAATAAAAATTTTAATTATAAAATAAACATGAAAATTATTATCCATTCTAATGACATACAATTGATGTATGCCCCTAATATTCAACTTCTATTCTTAAAATACAATACATGCTTCTATTTTCAGGCTGGGATAAAATGGCTACTTGTTGCCAGGGAGAAACTTTATATTTTCCAACTATTGTCATATGTGAAAATGAAATTTTGATTAATAACCAGCTGTTATAGTATGACCTTGTTTGGAAAATAGAATATGGAGAACAAACTTTATTTCTTTTTTTATATACTATAATTTTATTTTTAAAAGGAAATTTATTGGATAAATCCTTTCCTTGATTAATTTAAAGAAAGAATAACATTTGTTTTATTTTATAAACATGATATTAATTCTTGAAAAAGCTAGTATATACAAGGCACAGCTGCTGTGGACATCCATGCTAATGACATTTTGAACATTTATTCTGTTATTTTAAGGTGTTTTTAACTAAAAAGTGAGTAATTCTTGAGTGCAAATAATGAATAATATTGAAACAAACATATCTAAATATAAAAACATGACAGAAAACCTCTCAAATTTTTTTGTATGCCGAAAGACACAAATTGTCCCCTATTTTGAGAATCACCCATATACAACTCATCCTTTGGAGCCTTTGCCTCGTGCCAAAAGTGAACATATATGAGGTTGACAAAATCGTTCCTTTCAATTATAGTTGAAGAATGTTCAACTGTTTGGTTAAGAGGACAATTTTGTAAGAGAATACATTACATTTACTGCCCACCTTGCTTGATGCAGAGCACTTGGGATCCTAAAAATTAAATCTTTTTCAGACCAAACTCCCAGGTAAAGCAATGAGTAATAATTCTTTGTGGTCTGCTGTTAAGTGATTTCAGCCATTTAGGACATTTTTGAAATAGTCAACAATTTCACGCATTGCTCATCTTCTAGAAACCATATTTTTTTCATCCAGCACTGTTGTATATGACCATATTCGTTATGTTTATGTTTTTGTTCTCTGGTTTACCCAACGTTTTTATAGCGTATCGAGGTTTGCTCACTGTTCTAAGAGTTTGGCTTATCGTTTCTAAAGATTTTCAATGTTTCATTAGCATGGGCTAGTGATTCAGATTGTTCGTAGTGTTCTGCTCACTTTTGCTGAACGTCCTTAGACTAATGGCTAGCGTTCCGCTCATGGTATTTTTCCATGGCGAATCCCAGTGTTATTAAAGTTTTTCTCACCTTTATTTGTTTGACAGTATTGGCATGGTTTTGGTTAGTGTTCCTAGAAATTTGTCCAGCTTTCTCCAATGTTCTAAACTTTTACCCAGTATTCTTATAGCACTTCCCAGTTTCACACAGTGTTTTTGGAGTTTTGTCGAACGTTCATAGAACATCGGCATAGCTTTTCATGCGCTCCTATTTCATTGCCGTCATTTTCTAGTGTTCATAATAACACTAGATTAATTCATAAGATCAGTGATTTCCTACCTTTTTTTGGCCGCGCCCCACCTAAACATATCTAAAATATAGATGCCCTCCCTTCCTTGTATATCATATAAATTTTATTACATAAAAAATAAACTTCTATTTTTACAAGGGTTTTAATACTGTATGGATAACATAATCACAAGTAACATTTCCGTATTCATGCTTTTATCCATTACCCATAGCGGGTTTTCTTTTTACCATTATTGCTATTTGGCTACTACGTTTTCTACAACTTTAAATTTCTAAATACATATGTCATGAATTATGTTTATATACTACTAGGTAATCCGCCCGGCGTTGTCCCGGACCATAAATGTTTTCAAACAAATTGCGAATATTCAAAATCTCCAATAATATAAAAATAAAAATAAATAAATAAAATTTTATTTGAAGAAATTTTTAAATTTTAGAACATTTTAAATTTTATCTGAGTGAATACAAGTATGTATTTCTATTACGAAAACCATGTTTTAGAAGGATAAAGAAATATAGTAATTGATTTTAGTAGTTTTGAACCACAAAAATAATGCAATAATTGAATTATTTTAAAATTCCATGCAAAATCTTCTAAACACGCGTGCGACATGCGCTGCACACCTGAACAAATCCTAAGAAAAGACAAATAAAATAATTACCTAATTTGCTACTTTTTTGGATAGTGCCATGGTTGGATTTTGAAGATAGATTGTAAATCAATTAGGAAAAACAAAATCATCAAAACAGGAAAAATAACAAATGCGTGTGTAATTTGTTGCTAGCATTCAGCCGTGAAATTCGATCATTAAATCCCATATTTACCGCCTGGTTTCATTGGCTGGCTGCTTCCTAGCCGCGAATTGGTGGCGAGCTGCAAATAGCCTCTAACCTGGTTGCTTCGTTGCCGTGAATTGGTGGAAAGGTGCAAATATCCTCTTACTCAGTAACTTTTAATAAAAAAAAATCTAAATTGAAATTTAAAAATCCGGCTGCGAAGTGCACTTTTCGGTGTTAACATCCATACATAATAAAAAATTCAGAGACCAGAATGTTATAATTTCGGCGTTATCCGCGGTCAGTCCGGCAAGCAGACAGGCATCTCTTATTTTATATATAAATGTGTATGGTCTGCAGAAAAGCCATAAGATGTTTACTTTCTATCTTTACCCTTCCGCAAAGCGCAGGGCATTTATTAATTTCATAAAAATAGTATGTTTTATATAAAAAAGATAATTCAAAACCTTTTTTAGGTTAAGCATCTCCAAATAATCAAATTTAAATGCACAAGTTTTTTTTTCTTTAATAAATAGTAAAAAAAGGTGTGTTTTTCTAAAATAATGTTCAAACCAGAAAAAATAAAGTGTTAAAAAACTTTTTACAATTTTAAAATACGTAAAGTGTCAAAATATCTAAAAGTAATTCACATAATTATTCCACTGTTAGTGTATTTTGAACTTTTAAATGAAAACGTTTCAAAAATTAATTTTTATTCAATTCTTTTAATTTTTTTAAAAATCTATTCTTCCTATTTTTAGACTACGGCACCATTTTCATTAGAAAAAAAAACAGAAAAAAAAAACAGAAAACATGTTAATAAGAAATCTGAAATTGCCCCCCCCCCCCTGAAAATTCATACTACCCCCTTGTGGGGCATGCGCCGCACGTTGGGAATCACTGTGCCAGCTTTTCTCAGTATGAATAAATTTCGCACAGCTTTCCGAGAGTTTTGATAGGCTTTTTTACATGTTCCAAAAACATTGTCAACCCTTGTGTAGTGTTCCTATATAACTACATGGGTGATTCTCAAAATAGGGGACAATTTGTCTCTTTCGGCATACAAAAAAAATTGAAAGGTTTTCTGTCATGTTTTCATATTTAGATATGTTTGTCTCAATATTATTCATTATTTGCACTCAAGAATTACTCACTTTTTAGTTAAAAACACCTTAAAATAACAGAATAAATGTTCAAAATGTCATTAGCATGGATGTCCACAGCAGCTGTGCCTTGTATATACTAGTTTTTTCAAGAGTTAATATCATGTTTATAAAATAAAACAAATGTTATTCTTTCTTTAAATTAATCAAGGAGAGGATTTATCCAATAAATTTGTTTTTAAAAATAAAATTATAGTATATAAAAAAAGAAATAAAGTTTGTTCTCCATATTCTATTTTCCAAACAAGGTCATACTATAACAGCTGGTTATTAATCAAAATTTCATTTTCACATATGACAATAGTTGGAAAATATAAAGTTTCTCCCTGGCAACAAGTAGCCATTTTATCCCAGCCTGAAAATAGAAGCATGTATTGTATTTTAAGAATAGAAGTTGAATATTAGGGGCGTACATCAATTGTATGTCATTAGAATGGATAATAATTTTCATGTTTATTTTAGAATTAAAATTTTTATCTTACTTATTTGCATAGGACTTTTGTTTTTTAAAAAGCCCCAGAAAGGACTATTGCATTGTGATTACATTATGGCTCATAATCTTATTTAAATTAAAATTTGTCATTAGCATGGACAAATATCAGTGTCATTAGCATGGTTTTTCTGTCCATGCTAAAGACTCCTATTTGCATAAATGTAACCATTGCTTATATTGTATCTTTTATAAAGTTTAATTTTACTTATAAATTTAGATATTACATTTATTATCCCTAAAATATGCATTAAATCTGCCAGAAAATCACTAAGACAGCTTCTTACATTGTTAGTGTCAGAATGTTGCTCATGTAAACAAAGTTTGCTCTTTAGTAATGTTTTTATTCTCCTTATATGTATATATGTAAAAGTGGAAACCATTTTCTGAAAAGGAAGGCTAATAAATATAGAAAAAAGTATTTAAACAGGAAGAAAATAAAAATTTCTTAATATATTTATTCCATGCAATTTGTTTTGTCATTAGCATGGCTCAAAAAATACTAATTATTTTATTAAAGTTAATTTTTAAATATTTAGCTCTGCTGACTACATGTAAAGTATACCTAATATTACATTAACAACACGTATTTTTTTCAGAAATTTTGCTAACAGTATTTTTTTTAAGATTTCACTTTTGAAATTGTCCCCTATTTTGAGAATCACCCACATAGGTCCGTATAAGAGTTCCAATCCTCTTCCCCCTCCCCCTACATACACCGTAAGTATTATGTATTAAGGCCTTCTAAGATGAAAACTTCGTTGTATTTAGGTTCTGTCGCTCTTAGAGGATATTATTGCACGGTCGTCCTTTATATGATGGGATCTTGAGGTTTTTCTGTTTAACGCGGGATTCTGTTAGAGACCGTTTTCATTGTGTTAGGAAATAAACTTGTTGAATAGTAGTTTTAAAAATATATACTTTTTCAAATAATTTAAAAATAAATGTTTTGTAACAATACAATATATATTTCAATGTACATAAATTAAAAAAATCTTTAAATATGAAATCAATGAATTTTGTAGTTTAATAATTGAAGAGAAGCAAGATAATATGTAAAAAAAGTATTTAAATATGCTGCAGGTTATTTGCAACATAAGCCTGAGGTATCATAAAAAGTATCACTTGCTATATTAATCTGAAATTAAACTGAAATAAATACTAAGGATTTTATTCTCTCTTTATAAGATTTTCCTTAAATAAATTAAAGGAATTTAATATCTTTAAATTTTTTTTTCATCTCAATGCGCTATTAAATTTTTTATTACATAGTTTTTCTTTTTTGCTGTTTCAGTTTGTTTTCTTAAAATAAAGATCTACATTATATAGCACAATCGTGCAATTATAAAGCACAATCGTAAATCACATTAACAATAAGAAGAAAAAACTGAAATTAAAAGTATACACGCGTTGTTGCTTCTGTCTTAAGCTCATACATTTTCTTTTCAAAATATTGCGCATATAATTTACATTTTTACATTATTGAATATATCAAAAAATGTACTTTAAAGGGGCTTTCGCTTGATAACTGTAACTTAATTTATCGTTGCTTATTAATGATTTTTTGAAAATTTTAACCTATTTTTGCCATATTATGGAAAAATTAAACCATTATGTGTGTATCCAAATGACAGGTTCTGTTATTTGGAGACTATGTAATTTGTCGCATTGGCCCGTTTTTTGATAAAGGCTGAATATATTTCAAAAAATGCTATGAAAGTGGGCATTTTGAACAGAATTTACCGAAGCGAACGTGATTAAAGAATTGAGTATTTATTCAAATAACAAATTGCTTATTTTCTTACTCCTTTTTAAATTCAATTTTGCTCTCAAACACATTCAATTGACAGTCTCTTTTATTTAGGAACTATATACTGAGGTGACAAAAGTCATGGGATACCGTTGTAATTGCGTTTCGGTCCTCTTTTTGACCGGGGAAGTGCAGCAACAGGACGTGGCATGGTCTCCATGAGTCGTAAGAAGTCCTCAAGAGAATATTGAGCCATGCAGCGTCCATACGCGTCCATAAATCCGAAAATGCTGCCGCTGGAGGATTTTGTGCGCGAAATGATCTCTCGATTATGTCCCATAAATGTACGATGGGATTCATTTAGAGCGATCACGGTGGACAAATCATCCACTGGACTTGTCCAGAATGTCCTTCAAACAAACCGCGAGCAGTTATGGCCCGAGGACATGGCGCATTGTCAGCCCAAAAAATTCCATCGTTATTTCGGTGCATGAAGTCCATGAATGGCTGCAAGTGGTCTCCCAGTAGCCGAACGTAATCATTTTCAGTTAACTATCGGTTCAGTTTGACCAATGGACCCAGTCCATTCCATGTAAACACAACCCATACCATTATGGAGCTACAAACAGCTTGCACAGTCCCTTGTTGATAAATTTGGTCCATGGCTTAATGTTGTCTGCGCCATACGCATACACTTTACATCGCTGTTTCCAATTGAAATCGAGACTCATCTGACCAAGCCACTTTTTTCCAGTCGTCTATGGTTCAACTAAAACGGTCCCGAGCCCAGGGGTGCCGCTGTTGGTAATGTCGTGCTTTTAGTAATGGCATCCGTGTCTGTCTTCTGTTGCTGAAGCCGATGAAAGCCAAATTTCACTGGACTGTTCTAACGGACATGCCTGTCGGACGTTACACATTCATTCCTGTGGTTATTTTACGCAGTGTTACTTGTCTGTTCAAATTGGCGAGTCTAAGCAGACGTCGCTGTTCGCGGTCTTTAAATGCCGCCAGTCAACCACTGTGTTGTGCATGTTGGGAAGTTATGCCTGAATTTAGGTATTATCGGCACACTCTTGACACTGTGGATCTCGGATTGTTGAATTGTGCAACGATTTCCGAAATAAAATGCCCGCTGCGTGTAGCCCCAACTAGCATACCGGGTTCGAAATCCGTTAATTCTCGTCGTGCGCCCATTATCCCATAATCAACCTTTTCTCACGAAGCAACTGAACACAAACAAGAATCCAGCCCAGGTACTGACAATTTATACAAATTTTAAGCGACACTACAGCCATCTATATATTTGCGCATTGCTATCCCATGACTTTTGTCACCTCAGTGTATAATGTGTCATATTGGTCGATGTTATCATAAAGTCAGAATATATTTCAAAAAATGCTGTCAAATTGGGCATTTTGAGCCGAATTTAGCTTTTTTGTTGTTGAAATGAGCATTTAACGAAATCTATCCGCATATAGGCCAAGCCGACAGGAATTTTTATTTTCTTACATCTTTTGTTCGGAAATGCTCGTTTCGTTGGTGGTCCAGTTTCAATTTCACCATGATCAGAAAATTTTTATGTTTATCAGTTTTCATTCTATTTTGTCTTTTTTGTGTATGTGTGTGTGGCCTTTCTAAGGTCTAATTTTCGTAAAAATTAGCCAATTAATACGAAAATTAAATATGTTTTTTACATTCGAACGTCCAGAATTTTCAGTCAATCTTAATAAAAATATTTAACATAATAATTATAATTTAAGGAAATTTCACTCGCAGTTTCCTCTAATTACAAGATAACTAATTTTATGAAAATAATTCTGCTTGAAATCGACATTTTACAATTTGATCGATGTCGACAACTGTAAAAAAAAAATTGTAACCTTAGTAATCTAAATTTAACGAAATCTGTTATGCTTACTAAAATTTTACATGTACATTGTACAAGAAAAATATGTCAATCTACAAAATTTGTAAGCAAAACTAGAGACATCTGTAACTTTATAAAAGAATATACTAAAATTTTGGTAATTTTACTAAAACTTTATCTATAATATTCGTTACTGTTACTTAAAAAGTTCTGGAAATCCGATTTTACAAAATTTTTTTTTGTAACCTTAAAAAATTTTTGATTCAAAGTGCAAATCTGTATCTGTTACATGAATATATTTTCTTGCCGTTGCATAAAAAGTTCTTAAAATATAATTCTACTAGAAATTTTTTTGTAATTTTCCATTTTTTTGGAGTGAATGGACACCAGGAATAATGTGACTGAATGTATTTTTGGAACAATGTGACTGAAAATTAATACGAACACCAATAACTGATTTGTCGCTAGAGTATTTAAATATTATATTTTAAATCAATCCGAAAATAATAAAAATACTGTCAACCCGAATCGGACATGGAAATAAAACCCACATTTTTATACAATTATGGAAAAATAATCAATTATTTATCTAATATCAACTTTATATATTCTGAGTAGTAGGAAAACAACTGTACGGGCTCAGCCGGCGGCACTGCGGCACCGTGCCGCCGCCGCACCACGCAGCAACCGTCCCTCCGCATCCCTCCGCGCCCCGCCGCACCACCGTGCCACCGCCGCCCTCCTCGCGCCCCACCGCCACCACCGTGCCCCCGCCGCCCTCCTGGTCCCTCCTGAGGTACCCACCGTGCATCCCCCACCACAAACGCCTCCTAGTGGAAAAAAGGAACATTCTATTATAACAGGAGAGGTGATCGACCCACTCTATACTGAATTAAAAATATTACCAATCACATCTCAACTCGGTCAATACCTCTCTTTAACTGACATTTCCTCTCCTAAACGACCATTCCCTCCCTGAAACGGTCATTACATTGTAAACAATCATTTCTAAAGCTATATAAATCTATGTTTTTCGATATTATTTTTAAAAGAATGTTAAACATCGAAGTGATTAGTGCTTTATGTGTTTACATATTGATGTGTGCCATTTTTTCACTCGTTTATATTTTTACTAAAGTTGATAGACTAGCAGTAGATTTTATATTAAATTTTAACGATACAGAGCATTTTCCACATTAATATCATATTATGGAGAAAAGTTATCAGGATCCAAGTCAAATTGCTAGTTTTGGAGGAGTGGACGCTCTTCATCGAGCACTTCACGGTAAGGTATCTAAGAAAAAAATTAAATCTTGGTTAGAAGGGGTTGATGCTTACACTCTTCATAAACCTGTACGCAGAAAATTTCAAACAAATCGAGTGATTGTGTATTCTATAGATCAGCAGTGGCAAGCGGATTTGGTAGATTTAACTTCTTTACAGAAATTTAATGACGGATTTCGTTACATTTTAACATGCATTGATATTTTATCTAAGTATGCATGGGCCTACCCTTTGAAATCGAAACGTGCTGAAGATATAGTAGCGGTGTTTGAATCCATTTTTCGAACAAGGAAACCAAAGTATTTGAATACTGACGCCGGTAAAGAATTTTTAAATTCTCGTTTACAGAAGTTTCTGAAGCAACAAGGTGTTCGATTTTTTAGGACTTTTAACAATACGAAAGCTTGTGTAGTGGAAAGATTTAACCGCACTCTGAAAACTAAAATGTGGAAATATTTTACAACGCATCACACTTATCGATATATTGATGTATTGGATCAATTTTTAGATAGTTATAATCACACCTACCATAACACCATTAAGAGACCCCCAAGTGAAGTGAATAAGGATAATGAAAGTGAAGTGTGGTTTTCTATTTACGGTAATATGTCAAAACTGAAAAGGAAACCTTGTGTTTTTAATTCAGGGGACTTAGTACGTGTTTCTAAACATAAAATGACTTTCGAAAAAGGATATGAAACAAATTGGACGGAAGAACTATTTTTAGTAACAGAATGTGTCACGAGAATTCCTCCAGTTTACAAAATCAAAGATTTATTAGACGAACCTATTGAAGGAACTTTTTATGCAGAAGAATTACAAAAAGTACAACCGAAAAACCACTTTGATGTTGAAAAGATTCTGAAAAAACGTAAAAGAAAAGGGCAACTTGAATATCAAGTTAAGTTTAAAGGTTATCCTTCTAAATTTAATCAGTGGATACCTTCTTCAGATTTATTTTCTCTATAAAACACCCATTTTTTACAACGAATGATCATTCACAATCATGTCATTCTACGTGACGCTACCTTCTGACAGTTCAATGAACTATTTTCCAGAAAACAAAATTTCACATTATTTTACAAGATTACCTATGCCTTTAGATTTAAAAGGTGAATGGGAGGTCGGTTTAACTGAATTGATTTATCCTCATACATGGCGTAATATTACTGAATATGGTAACGAGTATGAATATGTGTTAGGTAACAGTTTAGAATTACCAGATGGAAGACCTAGAAACGGTAATGAATATGAACAGGATGATAGTGACACGAAAAAAATTCGAATCCCATCAGGATATTATGAATCTCCTAACGACATCATTAAAGTGATAAATTATCAAAAATTTGGTGATAGAATTTCGGTTAGTTACAACAAACACACTAAAAAAGTGAAAGTTTCTTTGAAGAAATATGCACAATTGAAATTTTTATCCGGTTTAGCCGAATGTTTAGGATTCTTACCAGGTGAAGTAATCTCAAATGTTTCGACTCCCTCATTATCTTTTGAAAGTCCCTTTATAGCTGACCCACACGCAGATTTTAAATTGCTCTACTTGTATAGTGATATTGTAGAACCTCAGATAGTTGGAGATACAGTGGCACCCTTATTGCGAGTGATTCCTGTTAAAGGGGAGGACGGAGATATGATTCATGAAGTGTTTGACAGACCTCATTACATACCAGTGACTCGAAAAAATTTTCAAACGATTGAAACTGTTATAAGAACACACACAGGACGTTTAGTGTCATTTGATCGTGGGAAGTTGATTGTGAAACTACATTTTCGTCAGAAATATCTTTCATAATGCTTGTTCCTTACCAATGCTGTAATCAATCTTTTGAAGATTATTATACACATCAAACAGGTAGCGGATTGAACTATTATCAAGGAAATACTTTCCAGAAAGGTTATGGTTTCGGAGGACTTTTCCGTTCACTTTTCCGTGCAGCTGTACCTTTATTTAAATCGGGTGCTAAAGCAGTTGGAAAGCAGTTATTTCATACCGGTGTAGATGTGCTAAATGATATTTCTCAAGGTGATAATATTAAAACAGCGGCTAAACGACGATTTAAGGAAGCTGGGAAAAATCTAACAGACAAAGCAGCAATTAAAGTGAAATCTATGATTGGATCAGGTCAAAGGAATAAAAAACGAAAGAGACCTCAAAGTTCTCTCAGTCGCCCTAAAGCCAAGAAAGTGAAAGCACGCGATATTTTTGCTTAAAGATGTCTGGTCTTATTCATAAAGATTCTCCCGTTTGCGTCAAATCTGAACTAGACTTGTTTATGATTCCACCTACGCAAACAGCTATAGAAAAAGGTCACTTTGTAGAATATCATCCACTGGCTACTATATCTGAGAGTGGACCAGTTGAGTTTAACATTACAGGCAATAGTGAAGATTATATTGATTTATCAGCATCTTACCTTTACGTGAAAGTAAAACTAACTAACGCTGATGGAACCCCCTTACCCGACAAGACACCTGTAGCACCTGTTAATTTATTTTTACAAGCATTGTTTTCTCAAGTAGATGTGAGTTTGAACGAAAGAGTGATTTCCTCTTCTAGTAATACTTACCCGTATCGTGCTTACATCGAGACTTTACTGAATTATGGAGAAGATGCTAAGAAAAGTTTACTTTCTTGCGAATGTTTTTTCAAAGATGAATGTTTGGATACAGTCAATCCTACACTTACCGATAACCCAGG
The DNA here is from genome assembly GCA_964019185.1 of Maratus speculifer. NCBI lineage: Eukaryota > Metazoa > Arthropoda > Arachnida > Araneae > Salticidae > Maratus > Maratus speculifer. The sequence goes on from OZ025299.1 coordinate 227,317,475, forward strand.
ACTTCATAAAAGATATGAATTAACTTCAAAAAGTAAAGTTTTGGATATGATAGGCCCACTACATTGTGATATTTTTCAACAAAATAGACTTTTATTGAATATGGTAGATTTGAAAATTAAAATGACACGTAGCAAACCCAATTTTTGTTTGATGGCTGATAAAGTCGGAGATAAAACACCTGAATATAAAGTGGTGTTACAACACGCCTCTTTGTTTATTCGAAAGGTGAAAGTTAGTCCAGGTGTTTCTATCGGACACGCTAAAGCGTTAGAGAAAAGTAATGCTAAATATCCTATCGATAGAGTTTTGTGTAAAACATACTCAATATCGAGTGGAAGCTGGTCTTTTATGCAAGATAACGTATTCTTAGGATCTATGCCTAAACGTGTAATTATAGGATTATTAGAAAATTCAGCTATTAACGGACAGTATGACCTTAACCCGTTTTTCTTTAACCACTACAACGTCAACTTTTTAAGTATTTACATTGACGGACAACCAATACCATCTAAACCATTAGAATTAAATTTTAACGAAGGAAATTATATTGCAGCCTACCATCGATTGTTTCCCGGCTTTAACCGAGATAATGGAAATTATCTATCTCGAGAAGATTATGCTAAAGGACACACTCTATATGCATTCGATTTAAGTCCGGATTTATGTGATGGTCCACACTTGAATTTACAACATCAAGGAAATTTAAGAGTTGAAATTAAGTTTTCTTCAGCACTTTCATCAACTATTTCCGTTCTGATCTATGCAGAATTTGAAAACATTATCGAAATTTCTAAATCAAGGCATGTGTTGTGTGACTTTCCAAACTAGACAAAGATGAACTCTCAACAGATTAAAGACATTTTATCTCATAACAAATACACTAAGAAATATTTTTTAGATGTGTTTCCCAGCGATATGCTCCCTAACACAATTAAGCAATACCCCTGCTGTTTCGTATGCAACGTCGATTCTTCTGATCAACCCGGTAGCCATTGGCTTGCTTTCTACATAACTTCACCTAGAAGAGTAGAATTCTTTGATTCTTACGGAAATACTCCAGACTTTTATCAAGGACCTATTTTAGACTTTACTTTAAAATTCTCTCAAGTGATTTTTAACCCTTTAACATTACAAACAAATGTTACAGCTGTTTGTGGTCAATATACAATTTTTTTCCTCCTCTGTAGATGTAGAGGTGAATCTCTGAAAAAGTTTTTGTCACAGTTTGTATCTGAAAACTTATGTAACGACCAAAGAGTGTATAATTTTGTTGCCAAACGATTTCATGTGTATGTGAATTTTTATCAATAAAAAGTCTTATAAAATGCCATATCTTTTGTGTCTGTTTTTATTTGTTATGGATTTCCCAAGCCTTCAACACCCCTTCACAGCTGTTTTAGCAGGACCTTCGAAAAGTGGGAAATCTTTTTTTATAAAAGATTTCATCTACTTTAAAACATACATGGTAAAACCTACACCCGATAAAATTGTTTGGTTTTACGGCATCTACCAAAATTTATATGATGAAATATCTGACGTTACGTTCATTGAAGGTTTCCCAACTAATTATGAAGAATATTTAGGAACCAATACACTGTTCATTATAGATGATCTTATGTGTGAAGTTGGCGGTGATCGTCGACTTACAAATTTATTTACCAAGGGGAGTCATCACCACAATTTAAGTATTTTTTTTATCACACAAAATTTTTTTCATAAAGGAACGAAAGATCTTCGATTGAATGCTGACTATCTTTTCCTATTTAAAAACAGACGTGATTTAAATCAAATCACATGTTTAGGAAGACAATTATACCCACGAAATCATAAATTTTTCCAAGAAGTTTACACAGATGCTACCCGAAAACCTTTTACCTACTTATTAATTGATTTGAAAAATGAAACAGATGAAGAACATCGGTTAAGAACACAAATCTTACCGAATCAAAATCAGTATTATTACACTCTGAAATATAAATAATTGCGAAAAACGACAGACTCATCATTCCATAAAATGTCACCGACCCGTAAACAGGTCAAGGATTTACAGCTAATTCACTCATGCCCAAAAGCATTGCGCAAGCAGTTACTGAAAAAGCTACCTTCAAAAGTGGTTAAAACCATCTGTGAATGTTCTTTAAACGTGTTAAAAGGAAATATACCAATTTCACATTATCAGAAGAAGCAGCTTGGAAAACACAAATATCTTCTAAGAAAATTAGCCTCTAAAAAAGGTAGTCTTTACCAGAAAAAACGTTTAATTATTCAAAAAGGAGGTTTTTTAAATATTTTGATACCAGCTGCTGTTACAGCTTTGTCAGCGCTTATAAATGGAGTTTAGCAAAAAGTTTGTTTTAGTCCCTGAGAGTGATTTTTCTAAACATACACCTTCTCAAAAGCAACTAAGTGAGTTTGATAAAGAAATGCAGAAAATTTTGAATAGTAAATTACAAGATTTTGAAAAACTGCAATTATACTACGACTTGTTAAAAAGAAAAATGAATTTAGAAGATTTTAACCCACCATTCAAAATGGATGTTACAGAAAAGGATGAACCTCCAAAACCGGCTGAAGATGAAACTATGCAAAATCCTGCAAATTCCGAAGACAACATTTTAAAAATGATTCCAACAGGTGTTCAAAAACAAGGTGAACAACTCTTGCAATATTTGAAAACATATCCAAATATTTTACGTTGGAATGAACGAGGAGAGATTATTTATAAAAACCAATTAATCCCTAAGTCTAATCTAACTGATTTGATTGGTTTAATACTCACTCAGAGAAAATCTTATAAACATTTATCTGGGAGAGAAGAATTTTTAAAAGCGTTGAGTTCTATGAATACTCCCAAGCTTTTCTTCAAGAACAAATATTTAACTATAGATGATAATGTGTATTCACCTATAAAAAATGTTAAATCGATTGTTAAAGCTAAAAAGACTCTTAAGTCCCCTGTAATACGTTGGCAGAAATTATATAAATAAATATATTTTTTCACTAAATTTATCATGTGTCATCTTTCTTTCTTTCTTAAACACCCACTTTCTTATACGTAAACAAACATTTTTTCCTCATCTAATATTTTTAAACAAAACTTTTTTTTTTCATTTGAAATATTTTTTTTCACTTTGAAAGTTTTTTTTTTTTTTTTTTTTTTCCATTTCGAATTTTTTTTTTTTTTTTTTTTTTTTTTTTCACTTTGAAATTTTTTTTTTCACTTTGAAATTTTTTTCACTTTGGAAATTTTTTTTTTTCATTTGAAAAATTTTTTTTTTTCACTTTACAATTTTTCTTCGGAAAGTGAAAGTTAATCTTTGAAAAAATTTTTTATTCAAAATCTGTTCAAAGATTTTAATGTAGAGTTGATTTTCCTGAAAAAGAAACTTCTTTTTTTTCTGAAAGAAAAAGTATAAATTATTTTAACACATTAATTACACCATTTTGAGACACACCAGTTTATTTTTTCTAAAATTTACAAATCATCAACTGTTTTAAACAGAACACCAGCTAACACTTTGTAATTTACATTTTGAAGGAAATAATGTGAAACAGTCCGTGTTTCCTTGACAAAAAGTTCTGATAATGCTTTAAAGTCGATTGTACAGAGAGATAATTCTCCTAAGCTTAAAAATTTTTCTAAGTCACTGGAAGTCATACAAGCATGGCGAAGTTGTGCGGGTGAATTGTAGACACATCCAAGACATTCATACTCTGATTTAAAAACTTTTTGCATTTCTACTTCTATCATTGCTATTAACCGTAATTCTAAAGATGTAAATTCCACATCATATGTTTCCGAAGGTAAGAGTTTATGAGCAATTAGAGTTGGTAAGTAATTTTCATACAGATATGCGAGCACTGTTTCATTGAAGGAACTTAGATGATGTTTTAAGTTCCCAAGTTGGTATTCATCTAACCTGATGCAACAACCTTTCTGAATGCTGCTGATTTCAGCGATACCATCTTTAGATAATATGAGGATGGAGTTGTTTGCAATGAAAGATGATGTTGTATAAATTAAATTGAAGTCAAATATTTTCTGAACGAAACGATACCATGATTTTAAATTCATGGAAACACCATTTTTTGTAGGAGTAAGTGGTTGAGTTTCAGAAGATCGAAGAAATTTTCGAATGTGGATAATGACAGAACCTTTGAACAGTTCACAGGTTAAATAGATACTATTTCCAAGTTCTTTTAAACAGATCCGCTGATTGGAATAGCCATCGTTCATATCCATAGATTGAGAGCTTTTCTCATTTCCGCTAGATAATGTAGGAATTGCATCGGCGATTGGCGCAGATGAAGTCTGGAATGCAGTTGAAGAAGTGGGTTTATCAGATGAAGACTCAGCTACAGCCGGAGAGGGGGGTTCATCAGACAAGTCCATAATTAGTTTATTAAAATCGATGCTTTGAAACACATCATCCAAATTATCAAAAACATCTTCTAATTCACATTCATTTTTCGATTTTTTCTCGCAACCATTCTGAGAAGAATTATTAGATCGTTTCATTTTTTCCAAGAGAAAAATTGATGCGACTTTCCACAACAAAATATAACAGAGTTATGTTGCCACGCACAAATCGAACTCACGCATAACTTCTGTGACGTCATATTCAAACCAATATCTTAGTTCATATTTTGTGCACCTGGTGTTGACACAAACCGAAAAATTCTTTCTCACGGTTTTTGAAAACAACACCTGCTTCTTGTGACGTCATATTCGAACTAATTTTTTTTTTTTTTTTACTTTAAGTTTTCTACACCTGGTGTTGTCATGAATCGTAAAATACTTTCTATTTAAAAACAACATCTGCTTCTTGCAGTTTTATGAGCCAACCTTGAAAACATGTTCTGTAACCGGAATTTTAATCTTTAAAACTGTAAACAAACTAGAAAATTTCATGACAGAAAAATTAATTTTCTGAATGCGAATACAAAAACTCTTAATTAAATTAATAAAACTAGATTTTTATTTAGAAATAGTCTTCTTTTCAACCCTGAATTTAAAAATGAAATGTATGTTTAAAAAGAAAATATTTTTTTTTTATGGGGTCCCTCCGCCTCCCGCCACATCTCCTTATGTGGCGCCCCACTTTTTTTATCCATATCCTCATTTTCTTTTCTTCATTTTTTTTCTTTTTCTGTTTTTTAATTTAATTTTCCTGTTTTAAATTTGATGATGACCATAAGCGAGACTTGTTATACCATCATCTAGAATAAATCGTTTGTCGTCAAACGGGCTGAGTGCTAGCTTCTGTTGCTGTATAGTGTACAATTGATGGTGATCTTGCTGGATTCTTTTGTTTATTGTACAGAGTGTTTTCAGATGATGTATGCATTCGGAATATTGTGAGTGTTTTATTTTCTTTCGAACGATAGATGTAGGTACTCCTTTGGCTCTTTTTTTCTCTCCATCTTCTGATAAGATGCTGTACATTTTCGCTTTAAGACCCACAAATTCAAAAATAGTTTTTCCATTCATCTCATCCTTAAATTTACCTATTGTTTTCTTATTTTTTTCAGAGTAGAGGGGGTGGTTCTTAGGATAATCGGAGAAGTCGAATTCGTCTTGATGTTCTTGCATATCTTGTAGTATATTATCTGTTTGGATGTGGTAGGTGAGTGAGTCAGTGTCAGTGAAAAGCAGTTGAGCACGATCTTGATAGTGTTTCTTAATTATGTTGTAATGGAATTTGTACATATGTAATTTTGCGAGATCTAGAATAGCGAACCCTACATAGATTGGACGATTCATAGTCAGAGTGGTTTTGACTCGTTCCACGGCTACCAGTCCCTCATTGAAAATCTTGAAGTTGTTAAATGCTGGAGATGCGACAAGTTTTTTTGACCTCTTCTCGTTGTTACACAACTCAATATTCCGTCTCAAGCGGAGATTCTCCATTGTTTTACCGAAAACTGAATTGTTCAACAATTTGAAGAAGTCTTTCTCGAAAGAACTGGTAGCTTGTTTCCTCTTATCAGTGTTGAATTCTATGTAGGGCTTTAGCCAAGGTGCTTGCCTAAATTTAATTATTCTGTGAATGTTAATGAGTTCGAGACCAAGTTGGAGATAGAGTTTCAAGTTTCTGTAGTGGACGATGTAGTGTTCTTTGTCTTTTAAATTCGGTGAGAGCTTCGAACTTCCTTTGTAGGGTCTGTTGTTTAATAAAGATTTTGTGTAAGGAGATAACATGTCTTCGGTGATGTGAATGTTTTCCGGAGCAAGTGGGTATTCGTTGTGGAGTAGATGAAGTTCAGAAGGGTAACGCAAGTCCACCTCCAGGACATAGCCGTAATCTGCATTATCTGGATGGGAAAGGATGCTGTTTATATCTGTTTCAGATGGTTGAATCCATTGAAACTCCCCGACAGGTAAGTATTCGGACATAGCCCAGCCATATAAGTTGTTAGCGTCCCAGTACATGATATGGCTTGTTTTATTATTTTTGTTGTAATTAGGGACATTGGGATTGTTCGCTTTTGCATATCGTTTGGTGATAGCACTCACCCCACCTCTTACACCCTTCTCAAAAAACAAGAGCATGTCAATGTCTGTGAGAAGTTCCAATTGTACCTGAGTCATTCTAAGACAAGCTTGCCATGCGAGTCCTGGAGATGTGAACATGTGTGTAGGATCAATTTTGTAATATTGTAGGCAAAGTTTTCTGAAGTTTTGGAAGATGTCAGCTAGAAGAAGGACGTCACATTTAACATATAAATCGTGATATTCACCGAGATTTTGAATGTTAAAAGTTTCCCAAACATTTTGAGCATGTTCATAATCTTCTATGGAAATGGGTTCATCTGTTAAATCGTTATGAAATGATGAAGGTGGAGGGAGTTGTGTTTCATCAAATTTTTGGAAGTCTGTAAAATAGGTGTATGGGTATATCCCTTTTCGAGTGAGGAGTGAGAGGTCTGTATCTTTAGGGAAATTAGCTTTAAGGAGGTGAAAGTCTGTTGGTTGCAGATTAGCTGTTAATTTTTCAAGAGATGTAGGTAAAAATTGGAATGAGTCGAGAAATCTAAGTTTTATGGGACAGTCTTGTTTTTTAATAGTAAATGATATGTATTTTTCCATTGTATTTGCGATGACATCTATATTGTAACTTTTAAATTTTCCTAATTCCGTCATCAGATGGTGACCGTCGTAATGTTTTAGGTTGTGAAAAATAACTGGGATAACTTTAGGTTGTTTATATTGTAGATTGCAGTTCATATGGGCAGCACCACGGTATGCACCTGTTATATGATCATGTTCTCGGCATCGCTTGTTGCCTAAGGGCTGATCGCAGATGCAACACACAGTCGCTTCTCTAAAGGCTTTTTCTTGTTCTTTGGATGGTTTCAGAGGTTTGATGGTGATTAATGTTTCGGCTAACTCATCTCTCTCTTGAAAAATATTCTTCAAAAAATCTGATACGGCATCTTCTCCCCGATACGTTTTCATCTTCTTATATGTTTTCCCATCTTGATCAATTATTATGTAGGCATAGCCGCAAGGGATATGTTTTTGTGTGGGGATAGTGTAAGAAGTGCTAGGATTAGGCTCTGTAGTGTGAATTGGGACGACAAGACTTTCAAAATCGGCTATTATGATGTAAGGTGTTAAGTGTTGGAAATGATATCCATTAAATTTTAAAATATTTTTCTCTGGATCCGGCATCTTGATGTGTTGAGGAGCGTGTTCTGAGCAATATGGAAGGTGATTGTCTAGAAGTGTCTGAGTCATAAAGCGATGGAGACATCGATAACAAAAATAGACTTGGCCATCATATTTAGTGAGATGGGAAAAGAGCCTTGACATATTTTTTATGTATATGTAGTGGGTGTTTTTATCTTCATCCCCAATTAATAATAAATTAATCGCTTCTTGATGGATTCGATTTGAGATGTGAAGCATTCCGAATTCATCTTCTTCCTCGTCATACGAATATACATTAATTCTTAAATTGTTTTTTTCTTCAACATCTTTAATTTTATGGTAGGGAACAGGGCAAGGAATATCATCAATGATTATTTCATGTTCGAAAGGTGTGTAGTTGGAAACACGTTCTGCATTTTTGTCTATTTTTTTTTTATGAGCTAGTAGGCACCAAATAAGACATTTATTATCAGTAAAATTTTGAATATTAATAAGTGCTTCTTTTCTTTTTAATTTTTGAGGGGTTTCAATATAACTGCTTCCAGTTAGTGGCTTGTAATGAGCTATGTATAGATCTGTATGCATTATTTTTTCTAGCACCCAGCCCGACCCGAGTTGAACAAATTCTTCAAAATGAGTCTTAATTTTTTCTAAATTTTCGATGATGTGGTTTCTGACTGTTTCTTCAATATGTTCAGGGCAGGGATCAGACCTAAAATAACCTAACATTGATTCAACTTCCTCATCTTCATTAAATCGAGTAAACTTGATGGTGTGGATAAGATGCCATTTAAGGGATTTCAAAGTATTTAGAGAATTCAATATATGGTTTTGGATTTCTTCTATAATCTGGCTATTGAAAATGTCAATGTCATGAGCGTTTTCTTCTGTAGCTGGAATCGTAATTTTCTCAAATGTATTTAATGCTTTTTCAGTGGATCTTTTTTTGTGTTAACAGATTTCGCTTTCTGCGGGGGGACTGTTTTTTTCATTGTGTGGTGCGTACGTTTATGTTGAAGGAGATTACTTTTCCGCCAAAATGATTTTGAACAAACTTCACATTGATGAGAAGCGGGTGAATTTGTATGATGTTGTTGATGTCTTCTAAGATCGGCTTTACGAGTAAAAGATATTTGACACTCTTCACAAGAAAATGATTTTTCATTTCTATGAATCTTCATGTGGCGGTTTAGGCTATCTTTTCTTGTAAATAAAACTTGACATTCTTGACATTGAAATAATTTTTCACGATTGTGGGTCTTCATGTGACGGTTTAAAACACCTCGATGGTTAAAGGTTTTGTTGCAGATGGAACATTCCTGGAAGGAATAAAAGTGTTTTTGAGTATTGAGTATTTTTAACATGATTATTTTTTAAATTAATTGCATATGGAACATTTCTACAAGAAATAAAAGTGTTTTTGAATATTTAAATAGTTAATATATTTTTTTTAATTGATTTTTTTCTTTAATTTAGAAATAAAAGTGTTTTTGGTATTTAATGTGATTATTTTTAAATTCATTTGTAGTGTACTTTTTAACTAACAATTTAGAATTTTTGTACTTGTTTTTAATACTTAAAATCTAATTTGAGTGTCCCTAAAAATTTCCTACTTAACAGAGAGAAATTCAGGTGAGTTAGGCTTAACGCGCTGAAGTGTCTCGAGAGTACTGTTGGGTCAGTCATACCTCGATGTAAACTTCGAAATAGAAAACAGTACTAGCAGAATAAACTTCTCCTAATACTATCCCCAGCTAATCTCACCAAAGAGAGATAGGTTTTGAAAAAAAACTTACATGAGATGAAGCTTGCACCACTTCACTGCGACTCTGGATAGTTCCATCTTCTTTACTAACTTCAGGATGTTCCTCATCAGATGCCTCGTTGTCATGCCACCTGATGTGTCTTAAAAGATGACGTTTTTGTACAAAACGACATACACAAAGTGGGCAACTCTAAAAATAGATAAAAGAAAAAAACACATAAAAAACACTATTTTCACAAATTAAAAAGAAATTTTTTCAAACTCATTTTTCTATTTTAAAAAACTTACTAAATATTTATTATCATTTTTGATGAGATTTAATCCACTGGGTCCTGCAACACCTTCCGTATCTCCTAATTTCCTCTTCTTAGAAAGTGGGGTGGTAGAATCCTGAAAAGAGATAAAAAAAGAACAAAAAAAATTATTTCAACAAATTGTAACTAAAAGAAAATTTCAAATTAGTTTTCTATATAGATATTAAAGAAAAACTCTTACCGAAGAGTCCTCTACATTCACTCTTTTAGATGGCGTAGACGTTGAAGAAATCTCTTCTTCCATCTGAGAACAAATTTTCTTTAATTCCTCTGAAGAAATGCCGAAATCAAAAAATATATCATCCTATAAATAAATAAAAATAAATTAAGATATCTAATTATTTTCAATTTCATTTAAAAAAATGGTTACAGAGCTTTTTAAGAAAACGTAGAAAAAATATAAAATAAAGTTTACCTCTGATTGGGTGTGCAATTGAGATGACATTTTGCGTAATATAACCGTAGAACTCTTCACTCAACAGAAAAAAGAAGCAGGTCTTTATACTACCGAGACGAAAGCAGAATAAATTCTAGATATGTTTTGAATTCTTTCCGTAACACAAACCAAAATTCATCACATACTCGGATATATGAACTGGAGTGACGTAATAAGTGAATGACCTCTTTTTCATCACCCCACGGGACAGCTGATTTTGAAGCAGATGTTTGCGTGGGGGAAAAGAACATCTCTTACTTCTTTTTAAGACAGTGGGGAGATTTTTTTTTTCTTTTTGTGAAGGTGTGGTATTCGTGAATTGAAAGTTCTTTAAACACATTTTTTTATAAGAATTTTTTTTAATATAGCAGATTATATTTATCTTATTTTTTTTAAATAGAGGTTGATATTTAACTTTTGATTGATAATTATTATTAATTAAAATATTATTTTTACGAGGTTAAAAGTTGATTTGATAAGAATTTTTCAGTAGAGCAGATTATCACATATATAATATAATAATTAAATTTATATGTTGGTTTTTCGACTAATCTTTGATGAGCATAATTAATTAAGAAAAAGAGTAATTCTAGATTCAATATAAAAAGATAATTAAAAAATACTTTAATAATGAAATAAATATAAAATTTTAAAAATTGACTGTATTGTTTTTATTCAGGGAGAGTGGCGGTGTCACGGTGGGCGCAGGGGTACCGCAGGAGGGACCAGGAGGGCGGCGGTGGCACGGTGGTGGCGGTGGGGCGCGAGGAGGGCGGCGGTGGCACGGTGGTGCGGCGGGGCGCGGAGGGATGCGGAGGGACGGTTGCTGCGTGGTGCGGCGGCGGCACGGTGCCGCAGTGCCGCCGGCTGAGCCCGTACTGTTGTTTTCCTACTACTATTCTGTTGAAAATGAACATACACTATACAGTGTGTCCACTCTCAACGGTGGCCAAGAGGTAATTTCTAAACCGTTAGTTATATAGTTCCAATTACAAAAATGTTTTTTAAAAATGTGAAGTATTTTTTAAAAGATTTAGATTAAAAGAAAATATTAAAAAATTACGAAATTTAAATTTTTATATGGTCCCTCGGCCCTATAAGTGATATTTAGTAATAGTACTGCAATCAAAATTAAAGAATAATAAAAAACATATGAAAAATGAGCAAGTTTACTAAATAGTTTTTCATTGCACAAACATGAACGCTATAAAAATTTCATTTGCATATTGTGCTAGATAAATGTGTAGAGCAACTTTATTAAAATCTCGAATACATAGCTTGAAAATTCTGAAAGTGATCGTTGGTAAATAAGCCCCACATCCGTTGTTCCCAAAATAAAGCAAAAAAAAAAAAAAAAAAAAAAAATGAGGGGTTATATCCAAATATAGTAGTATGTGCGATATTGTGTATGCTATATTGACACTAATTAATGGATATACAGCCTCTTACCTTTTTGCTTCATTTTGGAAACAACGGATTTTGAGGTTATTCTATGGACGGTCACTTTCAAAATTTTCAAGCTATGTTTTTGGAACTTAAAAAAATCGCACTATATATTTAGATAACACAATATGCAAATGAAATTTTTATAGCGTTCACTCATGCGCAATGAAAAATTATTTAGTAAGCCTACTCTTTTTTCATACAATTGTTATTATTTTTTGATTTTGATTGCAGTGTATTGCGTACGTACAATATTATTTATCATATTTCCTGAAAAGAACATTATTTTATATTAAGAACTCTGTAAATTATAAGCAAAAAACTAGGAAAAAATTAGAACTGTTTTTATAAAACCTTAATTTTCCTACAAGTATACATGCTACCCTCATAAAAAGTAAACACAGTTTATTACAACAAGCTACTTAATCATAATCTACAGCTTAAATGCTTTTGCTACATTAGTTTTGACAGGGTTATTCAAAAGATATTCGTTCTTTTGCAATTTGTTGATGGTTTCCTATGGAATTTCGGGAAAAACTCTTCACGGAAATGTTTAACCTGTACTATTATGTTTACATACTTAGAGTTTCAGGATAATTCCTTATATATTTTTCTATATAAGGTATCCTGGGGTAATAACGCCACGTTAAGGTTCTACCAATTTTCATGGCTTAGTTTTAGATTGTATTTTTTAAACAAATGTAGGATTTGATACTGCAACTCATTGACTATCAATATTAAAAAAAATAATTTAACAGATATGTATTCGTAAAATGTAATGGTAAATTCGTAAAATGTGATTTCTTGATCAAAGCTATTTGGCGTTATTACCCACCTATATGGGTAATAACGCCATGCAAACAAAACTATAAAATAAGATGGAATAATGACGTGTAGATTGCTCAATTCTAAAAATACAAACTCTACAATTCTAGAAATTGACAAATTGCATTCTAACCTATTGAAAATGTTCAATTTGCTGTGAAAGTGTAAGAAAAGAGAAAGATGATGGGGGAGGAGGCAAAATAATATCAGATTCTAAGCTACTTTTTGCTTAAAGAGGACCGTTTTAATTGATTTATTAGAAGCATTGCACGGTTATAACTGTGTTTATTTGAATCGGTATTTCTAATCCCATATATGCATTCTATGCGATAGTTAGTTAGTTAGTTGAATGGGGTTTTCTGGCGCAAGGTATTCTATGCGATAGAAAATATTAATTTTTTTGTGAAAGAGAAAGCTAGAGGAGTGAGGAGGAGCTTCAACAGAATATAACTCCCTGTGCCTCTCTTTGCTTAAAAAGTCCCGCTTAAATATAATTATAAGAAACATTGTATGGTTTTAACCATTTATAATGTAATATTTTAATCATGTGAAATTTTATAATAACTAGAGTTATATGTAATAAATATTTTTGTCAATACTATTATAGTAGTCTTGTAAATAGTTTTTAACCCATAACTCAACATTAATGCGGATTCTCCAAACCTAAAGATAAATTGTCGGCGTTATATAAAACATGTTTTTATAAATTTTTCATTAATTAAATAAGATTTTTGATAAAAAATATTATCCCAATGAGATCTTTTATTAAATTTTATATATGATTCATGTGGTTAGATATCATTATCTCTATATTAGCAACAAAATTAACCTTTAACTGCTGTTAGTAATCTCACTGAACGCTGCCTCCCCCCCCTCCCAATTTTAGAGTTTAACTTGTATTTTCCAGTTGAACTATAGCTACAACTGAAATTGTCTTTCGTTTGGAGTCCTCGTACTATTGTTAGAAATATTTGAATAGATTAAATTTAATTAGAATTAATTATGTGCAAAAAGTTTAGTTCAGGAATAGAATTCTATGATTTTTATTCATTGATCGGCTTTTAACCTTTAACTAATGTTACCGGTCTCACAGACTATTGTTTTTCTTTTAACTTTTATAGTTCAACTGGTAATTTTCAGTTTAGCTACAAACAGTACCGAAATTTTGTTTCATTTGGAACTTTAGCACCATCACCAGAGACTTTTAAATAATGTGAATATAAATAAAGTATAATAGTCTTGTATAAAAATTTTTGTACAAAAACACAATACTATGAGTTATTCCGGCCTTTTATTCATCTTTCAATCTTGCGGTCTCACAAACTGCTTCACATTAGTTACGTTACAATTTCTGTCACATCGGTTAAAAGTTAAATTTGTAAAATTTTGAAAAACCGAACGCTGAGAAAGCGGGCAGTTAAAATTTAGAATTCAATTGAACAATCCAGTGGAAATTTATTAGAAACCTGATTTTGAAGTGTTCGAATTAGAATATCGAAAACATTTTGATGTAGTTTTATTTATAAGAGTTTAAAATTATTTTTTACATTAGTATAAAAAATAGAGAGATTAGTTTTGGGTATTGGACCCCCTCTTAATCTTACCATTTCAACAATGATAATAATGCTGTCCCATATTAATAAATAAACCCCCTTCGGATGTAGTTCGGCCACTGTTGGGAATTAACTGGGGTAATTGTAATTAATTGTAACGCCAATCCTTGGCGTTATTACCCCGGTATACTTATTGCGCAGTATATTTTAAATTACAAATTTTCTCGCTAAGATATCTAAAATCTTCTACAACATTTTGAAAATACATGAAATGCACTACAAATGTATGTAAAAAAACAAAGTATTTCCGGATAAAAAATATAGTCTTCACATCACAAAACTTATCTAGCAAATTTTAGATCAAGCGTTAATTTTAGTTGCTTGTAAAAGCAATAGGACGTACAAATGGAACAAATTAACTTTAAGCTGTTTTTTGCGATTTATATGATTCAAAATCCTTCTGCGCAGAAAACATGGGTGTCATTTACCGGATTATTTCATAATTAAGCATAATATTACCACTTGGCGTTATTACACCAGAACACCTTATTTAACAAAACGTCTAAAATCGCAAGTGACCGGTTATCTTTGGCGATATAGTGTATATGATGACCATAAATGATATGATTAAAGTTCAAATACGTAATTTTCCATTTGAAAAATACTCTAGACCTTCGCTTTGAAAAATCAGGTCAACTCGTACCTGAATCGCCAGAATGAAATCCCAACTAGAAATTGAAGTCGAAGTCAATCCTACGAAACCCGCAAGTATCAACTCGACTATCGGATTCGGATTAATTGGGTTACCTAACTCGATGCAGGACTGTATAGGTGGTACAAGAAACACTCGTTTCTTGTTAATGCGTAAAATAATACTTTCACTAATTTATTCCAAGTGGTGTGCAGCAAGTATCCATAAATATAGTGAGTATGAGAATAATAAATTAAAAACTTCTTTATTCTGAAAAAATGCTTGACTTTATCTCTAATAAATCTGATGTATCTTTAATTTTCATCGTTTGCTCATTAACATCGTTTCGTAATTTTTAATTAGTGTTAAATTCAGTGGGTGGCCCGGGGGGGGATTGGACATCCCCCCTGGAACAATGGGATGTCTTCCCCGGAAGATTTGAAACTCTGTGCTTTCAATGGTCAAAAAGTGCCTCCCCCCTCGGAATTCTATAATATCCCTCCAGCGGAGCCACAGAAATCCCTTCCGGAGTTTCCATGTCTGAATCCAACACTGTTTTTAAGTGTAGAAAATTACTTTAAAACACCTAGATTAAGGGGCTGTGAAATATAACGTTATCAACATTTTTGTAATTTTGGACCCCTCCCGTCTTTTGATATCAAACGTTATCCTCCCTCGACCCCCTGCTCGCTCTTTATAATATCGTTATCAAAGAATTAGAATTTAGTTCTTTTATTTGAAGTGATATATCAAACTGATTACTTTTTTTTCGCATACTTAATTGATTCAAATGAAAAGAAGTGAATAAAATATCGCTTTATATCAAATAACACACAAAAGAAACAGTTACTATTTAAAAATATTTTATTATAACTTATTGTTACATAATGCATTCAATATGGAGTAATGTCTTGTTGCAATTGCACCGAACAGAGGAGGGATAACTAGTAGGCAGAAATTCTTAACAAAGCAAATGCACAACATTCTTTCTCTTTTATTTATTAGTAAACGAAAATTTTATTTCAAATATACTTCACATAGGATTCCTCGAATCGTGAGTATATATGCAGAAACATGGACATGTAGAAAAAGGAATGTCAAACGTTGTGGCATTCCATATTTTAGAATTAAATAACTTTATAATAATTTAGTGATTTTAAAAATACTTAAAAAAATTTATATGTTCATAAAAATAGATAACCGACTAAAAAAAGTTAACGTACTACTTTGAACCAAAGAGAAAGACCATGTTACAAATAAAAAGAGAAAATTTTGATTGGATCAAAAATTATATCGATATTAAAAGACAATCGCTACCCTCCCCCTAAAGATACCTCACGATATCATGTGCCAGATCTCCCCTCCCTCCTAAAATGATAACGTCCCTAATAGTAATCTACAGAATTTTTAAATTTGTAGGAAAAAAAAAATAGTGTTCAATTTTTGGAAACTTAAAATTCCGGATAACTTTATACAAGTACAAAAGAGTAATTTTTGTAATTATGTTAGGAAGTAGCAATATTAGATCTGAAAAGAATCTTAAAATGCATGCATCATAAAAAGTATATTCTTTGTAATTTTTTTATATTAAAATATACAAAATAAAACAAAAACTTTATGCTATGAGCACGCAAAATGTTCATTTAATAAGAGCAAAGAATTCTTAAGAGAAAATTTTGATTCTAAGAATAAAGATGGCAGCACAATTCATGAATCAATGAAACGACAGACGTTATTTAGATGATAGGACAATTGTTTCAAAGAAAAATCCTTATCTTTTTATCTTACTTTTTTGCTATTATTTCATTGTTTTTATTTATTTCAACCAATCATTGTATTTTATTGAATACTATTTTACTGTTTTCGTAAAAATAAATTATAGCAGCAAAAACACTCTTTAAGAAGTAAGTAAGAAAAATAAATACAAGAAAAATACTGGTTCATTTTCAGTGGAAAATCTGCATTTAATATATCAAAAGAATAAATCCCCCCCCCCCCACCTCTAAGAAAATTTGGAATAATGTTATTTTTTGAAACATTCCTATGGAAATTGTTTTTAAATTGTATCTTTTTAAATGAATGGAATTCAAAGTATTAATTTTTTGTCATATTCATTTGGAAATTATTATAAATAAGAAAAGTTTATTTCAGATCTCTCTTTCCCACAAAAAGGCATCAAGTGTTTACAAATAATTGTTATTCATGCAGATAACTGAATATCCTACTGTTAAGGGTGTATTCGAAAAAATATATTTCCACCCTCAGCAGCTCGAAATTTTCTAATACATTTTCAGACTCATTTTTAAAAGTAGAAACATGAAAACATAAAACCGTGTGATTTTTATTTTTTCCTCCAGTCATTAATATTTGAGTTATAAACAATTACTTTCTCAGTATGACCATTTTTTTCATTCCCAGATCTCACGCTTCAGAAAATTCGGTTCAAAATGCCCACTTTCACAGCATTGTTTTGTAATATTTTCTGTTTTTATCAAAAATCGGCAAGCACTTCACACTGTGCACTTTCTAAATAAAAGAATTTGCCAGATTGATGCTTTTGAGAGCAAAAATGAATTTTAATATAAATCAGAAAATAAGCTGTTTGGATTGGAATGCACCCTTAAAAGATAATACATAAATTAACGGATACATTAATAATGAGTGGCTGCTCGTGGTTGGGTTTTTTTAGTGCTACACGCAGTGTTGAATTCAGTAGGGGCTCGAGGAGGGACCCTCCTCCCCAAAGCATTGAAATGTCTCCCGGAGGATATGAAAACTTTTAAAATAAGCTGTAGATGTGCAAATTCCCCTACGGTATTGCAGGAATCGCTCCAGCGAAAAGTAGAGAAACTACAAGTTTTGGTTACTTTTGTAACCTACCAGTTATAGGTTCGCTAGTGGAAACTGGTTGGTAATATTGTAAATATTTGCGTGAATTTGTTAGCAGCACGTTTAATAGAAATCTTCGCATTATTTAACTATTCAACTCCCATGACTAAATATATATTAAATAAATAAATTATACTGATAATAAAAAGTAATAAAAGTTGGGACCATTCATGTGGTGCTCTAAAGAGCCCGCACGAGCCGCCACTGTTAAAAAAACACTTTATATTTGAAGACAGTACGAAATCTAATTTGAAGAATCTCCTTTATGTAGGTGCCAACTTCCAACTAATCTTTGGTAATATTTGCTTTAATTTTACTGAAGTGTCAGGGCCGTAACTATAAACTTGGAGGTTCCGGGGCAAAACCCCGCGGGGCCCCTACGGGGAGGGGGGAATTGACACTTAGCCCCGGGCGCAGTTTTTTTCGCACTCCGTTGTTTAAACATACATAGTATGTTAAACCCCAAAATGACTAAAAAATATAGAGTTGGGCCACTCTACTTGACAGGCACCTGGCGGCGACGCAATTTTTCCGATCCCACTGAAGCTAGCATAGGGGAGAAAATTTGGTTGAAAACTTTAAAGAGCGTTTTGTTTAGGTTCATTTTTGAGTTTATGTAACTTAATCATACGTTTCTGTTTAAACACCTTTTGAAAGATGGATTGTGATTTTTTTTTCGATTTTATGTATTTATTAATAGACTAGCTGACCCATCCGGCGTTGCCCGGAACCCGATATGATAACCTTAAACAAACAATTAACAGTTTAGATCTACAATTAGTCAAAATTAAGCATAGGATATGAATTATTTGTTAGAATAATATTTGAAAGAAATGCATAAAAAATTGAGTAAATGTTTTTAAAAAGGCATTTGGACCGCAATAAAAATATTAGGCTATAGGTCCTGAAAGAAGAGTCCAAAACTCAACTTTAAAATTATGCTTGTGAAGGTGTGAAAATGAGTGGGTGAAATATGCATGGCGAACAAAAATTTGAAGATCCCTGAGCCGGGACCACAGGGAGTTATAGGCTCTTAAATGGAATGTAAGAACATGGAAATTACCAAGTGAAAATATAGTTCCAAAATGAAGATTAGATTAAGAGAAGTGGCAGTTTAATAACAATTTATGATAAAAAAATCTTCAAGGGGCCAGGAACTTATTTCGCTTGTAGTTTGATATAAAATATTTTTTGTACTTATTAAAGTAATGGGGGGACGCTAAAGCCATGTTAAAGAAAATTGCAAGCAATTTGGATCATTTTAAAAGAAATTGCACCAACGCTGGACGCCCTATGATTCCATAGGGTGCCAAAGTGTCTTATATGGAATGTCAAAACATTAATATTTCTAAATGAATGAAGAATCCTAAAAACGAAGATCGGATTTAAAGGAAGCATTTTAATAACAATTTATCATTACAAAAACTTCAAGGGGCTCTTTACCGGGCCCAAGGGGCCAGGAATTTATTTCATATGTAGTTGGGTATAAAGATATTTTTTGTAGTTATTAAAATCATGGGAAGACGCTATGACTATGTTAAATAAAATTGAAAGCAATTTGATTCATTTTTAAATAAGCTACACCAAGGACCTCAATAAAGCAATTGATAAACACAATTAATGGTAGCTGAAGTCTGAGAAATTTTTTTGTCGTTCATGTAATAGCTAGAGGACATAAAAAGTTGTTAGAAAAAAAAGCTAGTGAATCGGACCATTTTTAAGGGAGGTATAATATGGGGGCCCGTAGGGGCCAACTGACAGTTAAAACCAGAGCCCTGACATGAAAACATGTTAAAATGTTTTAGTACATAGCGCTTTCGATTTTTAATTAGCCAAAATTAAGCTTATAGTAGGAACTATTCGTTGGAATAATATGTATTTTGTTTTGCACTAATTGGTTGAGTTAATGTTTAAAAAGGGGTCCTAGGGTCCAAATAACAACATCAGATTTTCTAGATTAGTCCTGAAAGAAGAGTCTCAGGCAACTTTAAAATCTTGCACTAAGAAGATGAGAAATATAGGAAGTGAAATATGTTTGTCTCATAAAATGTTCAGGGGCCCTGAGCTGGCCCCTATAAGCTGG
The DNA here is from genome assembly GCA_964019185.1 of Maratus speculifer. NCBI lineage: Eukaryota > Metazoa > Arthropoda > Arachnida > Araneae > Salticidae > Maratus > Maratus speculifer. Next base: position 227,337,129 of record OZ025299.1, read on the forward strand.
AGCCGCATTCTGGGCCCACAGGGGAATATGGTGTCTTATATGGAATGTCAAAACATTAAAATATCTAAATGAATAAAGAATCCTAAAAACGAAGATCGGATTAAAAAAAAGCAATTTATTAACAATTTATTATTACAAAATTTTCAAGGGGCAATGTACCGGACCCCAAGTGACCAGGAATTTATTTCGCATGTAGTTGGCTATAAAAATATTTTTGTAGTTATTAAAATAATGGGAAGATGCTAAAACTATGTTAAATAAAATTGAAAGCAATTTGGATCATTTTTAAAGAAGCTCCACCAAGGTCCCCATAAAAGCGATTCTGAAATCTAAGAAATTTTTTTGTCGTTCATGTAGTATTTGGCGGACCTAAAAAGTTGTTAGAAAAAAAAGGTAGTGAATCCGACCATTTTGAAGGGAGCCATGATAGAGGGCCCCGTAGGGGCACACTGACAAATAAAACCACGTCCCTAACATGAAAACATGTTAAAATGTTTTAGTACATAGCACTAGACCTTTAATTAGTCAAAATTAAGCATAGAGTATGAATTATTCGCAGGAATAATATTTTTTGAAAATGCATCAATTGTTTGGGTAAATGTTAAAAAAAGGGTCCCAGGGCCCAAATAAAAATATCAGGGTGTTGGTCCTGAAATAAGAGTCCAAGATCCAACTTTAAAATTTTGCACTGAGAAGGTGAGAAATTTAGGGAGTGAAAAATGTTTAGCGCATAAAAAGATCAAGGGACCCTGGGTCGGGCCCTATGATTGCTTAGGGGGCCCCCAGTGTCTTATATGGAATGTAAAAATTTGAAAATATCTAAATGGAACAGGTATCCCCAAAATGAATATCGAATTAAATGGAAGCAATTTATTAACAATTTACTATCACAAAAAATTAAAGGTTCCCTGAAACGGGCTCCAAGAGTCCAGGGTCATAACTGGAACGTAAAAAGGCAAGAATATCTAAATGGAGAAAGGTACCTAAAAACGAAGAAGATTAGATAAAAAGGAGTTAAGTTATTAACAATTTGGTGCATAAAAGTTGAAAGGGGCCCCAGATCCGCTGGCCCTTAAAATATTAAAAATCTGAGTCTCAGGTGCATCAGGACCTGTCTTGGACTATCTTCACCTAAAATTTCAGACTTTTACGAGCGGTACACTTTGCTAGCCATCGTGTACACATACACAAACAGAGCGTTTTGTTATCTTATTAGTATAGATAAGAAGAAAGATTTTTTCTTATACTAGCTTCGGTGGGATCGGCAAACATGCTGGCGCGGCATGACACATTCGACTCGACATTCTGCTGTCTGCTCTAGAACTACTTTTGCATGCGAAACGTATGGAGTATATCAATGGACACGCAAAAACATTTACTCTAGCACTTTTTTTTTATTACTAACTTTTAGCTAGGTGCTGGGCATTTTATAAGAAGTTAGACTAGAAATTAAAATCAATAGTTTTTTTAACCGTCAGTTTGGGGCCTCTCAGGCTTGGGGGCCCCGGGGCCATGCCCCGGATGCCCCGGCGGTAGTTACGGCCCTGCGAAGTGTAAAACGTTTCGAACCAGAACGTTTTTTAAAAGATACGCAATTAAATAAGTTTCATATAGAAACCGTAAAGTAAAAATAATTTCATCAAATAAATTTTCTGGTTCCAAATGTGGTTAAACCGCATCAAACTAATACACGTATTATGAAAGATTAATGGGAACTTGACAGCTATGCTCTTATTACAGAATCTCAAGTTGGCTGCATTTTTTTACTCAATTTTTTAGCTAAATAATATTAAATACAGTTTTTCGTAAGAAGTAGCTATGAGTCACGAAAAATCATTTTATTGTAATAATAGTTTAGCACATTTACATTTTGTGGAATGATATTTCATATGTAATCCCCCCCCCCTTTGTTGTTGAAATTAACAGACCTTCACTTATTAATATTTATCTCCTTTTTAAAATTAAATTCTCCATTTTAAAATTTAATTTCTCTTTTCACAATTACAAATATATCTATTTCTTCTTCTCTTTTACGCTTTAAAATTAACGAATTCACTTTAACTCTCCCATGTTAAGCCAAAGCCGTCGATAAAATAAATCAAAACCAAATATTTTTCTAACCCTAAAATCACGAACTTCTGCGAGCATACATTCCTTCGGTCAACGGGTAGAAAAAAAAAGATATTCTTTGACCATATAGCTCCTTTTATAGCAGTAATTTATACACTCATTGTTCATTCTCAGTTAGCTAGTCAATGCAGATGACTTTTCGGCATCAAATAGCCCCACCAGTGGCCGAGAGGTTCAGACCGCTCAACTGGTAGACGGCAGGTGATGTGTTCGAACCCAATCGCGGCTGTCGGCCTAACCGTTCGGAGTTTTCCGTGGTTTTCTTCGAACCTTGCGTAAATACGGGTTAGGTTCCCTAAGAAAGACCCCCACGGAGGGCACTCCCCCTGGTCCTATATCCCATTTGCGTAGATAATCGGACGACAAAAATCAACCAAAAATCAACCATCGGCATCAAATATCTACACTGTTGATGTTAAAATCGGTGTGGATTTCAGGGGGTGATCAGGGCGAATATCCCCCCCCCCTTTCAGCAATGAAGTATCCGCCGCGGAAGATTTGACATGTTTTGTGTTTTCAATGGTAATAAAGTGCAATCTCCCCAGCGGAACACTACAATTACCCCCCCCCCCCCCCGGAATCACAGAAATCCCTCCCGGACAAAAGTGTCTAAATTCAACACCAATTAAAATCGGGGCCCGATTTTTTTCGTTCCTGCTTCTAAATGTATTTTTCCCATTACAAGTGTTGACCTTCATATTTGTACATTGAGATGTTTAAAGCGGTTGTCCTGTTAGTTTTTAATTCAAAGTTCCACTAAGACTGTTCTCAAATCAAAAAGGGCGACGTTATGACATAAGTTTTAATTTATTTTTGTTTGGATAGGCATGAAACTTAGCAGGTGTTGTTGTTCAGAAATTATCGAATCGAATTCATTTTCACATTATATTTATTTATTTATTTATTTTAAACACAACAGATTTTTCAGAAAATAGTGTCAAAGTGGGCGTTTTGAACATACTTTCGTGGTAATAAAAGAAACTAGTCAACGAAGGGAGAAAAACATCTGTGTTATGTGATCAAAACTGCTTATAACTCAATAAGTAATTTATTGATAAAAAATGGAAAATTCCGTTAGATTCCAAATCGCTTCCATTGGTCAGGTTGAAATTTGACGTTTCCGTTAAATAATGAGTTTATAGATGTGTCAAAACGTTTTGCTCTAGTTTATCAGAGCAGTTGAGAACAGCCTTAAGTGATATATCTTTGGGATTATAATATACAGGGTACCAAGATTTTGGCTCGATAAATTGGCAAAAATAACTGACAACTTCACCACTTTCTGTAAATTGCACTGATAATAACGGACTCAAAGGATCCCTCTCTGGCACTTTCAGTCTTCATATATATATCTAATAAAGGCGTCACGAATTCCTATTTGCAGAGTCCTGCCTTTGTACTCGTCCTTATTATTCAAGGATCTATGAACCTGGATTATCCGCATGTCTTCAAATTTCAACCACTAATATATTTAATCACGGAAATATTTCGCTGTAGATCAAAATCTTCGTTATATAAAATAATATTTTTCTTTTAAATTAATAATTTGTAATTTATCTTCTAATTTATTGCCGATAGGTGATGCGAAACTATCTGCAAGTGCACAGCTGCCAACTTGTACGGATATTTTATACCACAAAAATTTTATGGAAGATTATAGCTTATCGAATCACCGAAATTCAAGCAATTTTAGCATCTAACCCTTTCGTGGCGGTGTTCTTAATAAAGGACACCTAATTTTTATTTTACTAGCACACATAATATTTAAATTTTTCTTTTTAATTTTCCTTTAAAGGGTTGAATAAGTCAAAGATTTTCATTGAATTTTAGTGGTAAGAAAAATCCGTACGTGTTGGCAGCTATTCAAGTGATGTTTGAATACAAGGCGAATAAAAATGACAGCTTGACCATTGAGCTACTCAAAAAGCATTCTTTAGTAAATATTTTACATGAATTTGCAGCCATTTTATCAGTAAATTTTGGCAGAATTTTAGAATATGAAATGGTCAGTTTGAAGAAATGTTTTAAATATATATTAAACAAAGTTATGTGTATGAAATGATTCATATACATAACTTTGTTTAATATATATTTAATGTATACTTTGTTTAATTTAGTTTCTTTTATTAAATTTGGTTCGCAAAAAATCGATGCTGTCTATTGTATTATACTCAATAAAATGTTGACATTTGCTGCAGTAGAAAACAAGAGCGTTTAGAGTTTCTTTGCGCATCATCGCTGTAATAATGTACGCTGATAGAAGAAAGTTAGGGTAATTATAAGTTCCACATAGAATACTCATTAATAATGCTTCTTTAATATCTAATATAATAGAAATATTGAATAATATATATGCACTAATTTTTGTTATATAATGAATTGATTATAAGTGCTTTGAACTTTAATATGCTTCTCTATGGCAGAAGAGAAATTATTTTATTTTTCATCTGCACCAGAAGGTCACTCTTCAGTCTCATAAACAAAATGTCCTTAAAAGTTGTATTATACATAATTTAAAACAGGGTGGTGAAAGCGCCACAATATTTTAGTAGTTCCTACATATAGATGATTATGAAGAGCAGCAGCATATACAATATTAAGCGGATGGAATAATTTCACCCAATAGTCAACAAATGGGAGTTGCTTTTTTCGAAATTTTTTAAAATAAAGCTTAAACTATATAGAGAGATATATTCTAAAAAATATGTTACAAATAAGATGACGTACTCATATTCTAATGAAAACCGTTTTGTCTTTGATTATGAGGCATTAGATCTCATTTTTGATGACTTCAAAAACATGGCAAAAAGCATTCAAAGAGTGCATTCAAAGCATTCAAAGGGGCAAAAGATGCCTAATGATTATTTTACCCACAGTGAGAATGCAATTCTCACTTTTTGTCTACCTCAGTGTATATGTAAACTCTTTGGAGGATTTTCATATGTAGAAAAATGAGCCGTCCCTGGATCCTTGACGACAGATACGAAAGTAGTTAATTATTAGGTAGTGAGAATTATTTTTGATCAAATCGTTGTTGAAGTCAGTAATTGTGTATACATATGCAGGGTTTTTATTCCCATATTGCCCTATGTGGAGGCTCACCCTTTGTTCAAAATTATATGAATATTAGCTGATACACACGGCGTTGCCCGGACCAGTGATAATACACCTAAAATAAATAATGAATAATTTTGTATTTTTAAACGAAAACCTTTCCAAACAGTCTAATTTTGGGGCTTTACTGACTTTAACAGCCTGCACCTTCGATCTGTATTATTTTATATTTTTAAGTGAAAATCTATCTGAACGCACAAAAGTTGCCTTCAGCTGTGTACATAGGGCGTGCTACGTACGTTCAAGCGTGTTTTGTTTTTATATTTTTAAACGAAGAATTTTTGAAATGATTTTATATATTCTAAATAAAATTTATATATTACTATAAAATAACATGTAAAATTATTATTGTTATTATATATTTTTTATACATAATAATAATTTTACATATTTTTCTAAACGAACCTAAAGTTTGGTGCTCTATTGCCTTTGGCTGTGTTCAACCTGGAATTTGTATGAATGTGTTTTTAAACAAAAATCTTTTCAAGCAAAGTAGGGGGCACCGTTAAAGAGATTGCCGATTTAATTTCCGATATTTAAATAAACTTTCAATTTTGACTTAACGCTCCCAAGAAAACCTAAATAATATAAAACGCCTCCTCTCTCTTTTAAAACGCGAATACGATAATGTTGCGAGATGAGTTTCTGATGCCTGGGAAACTACTGAGAGAAAAAATAAGTCTAGTCAATTTGTAAAACGACTTTTTAAACATATAATATTAATATTCTTTTAAACTCAAGACACCGTTGGAACCCAAAAATTGCCAGGAATATGTGGATGTTTTCTTAGTTTCAATTTGAAATCGTCATTCAGAAAATACTTTTTTTTAAACCATAAATGTTAAATTTTTTTGTTAGACATCGTTAAAAAAAACAAAAGATACCAGCAAAAATAGGTATTTTTTTCATCTTTTCGTATTTTGACGAGAAGAACCGATGATTGTAAATAAGTGGAAGAGAAAAATCTACTAAATCTATGTTCGGAAAATATTTTGTTAAGAAATAAGTATTAAAATTTTTTATAAACATAGGCATCGTTGGAACAGCAAAAGCACCAATGCAATAAGTGGGCATTTCTTGTACTTTGACGTGGAGAGTGTATGTGGAAATTTGCCCGACCAGTGGCTGCGAGGTTCTGACCTCCAAACTGGTAGACGGTAGGTGCTGGGTTCGAACCCAATCGCGACCGTCGGCCTTACCGTTCGAAGTTTTCCGTGGTTTTCTTCGAAACTTGCGTAAATACGGGTTAGGTTCCCTTAGAAAGACCCCCACGGAGGGCAACCCACCCCATAGGGCCTATATCCCATAGCGTAGATAATCGGCCGACAAAAAATACACCAAAAATACACCGTATGTGGAAATTTAAAAAAAAAAGTGAAAAATGCTTTTACTCTATGCTTCACTAATTATCAAGAATTGAAATATTCGAACCTCAGGGGAGTTTTGAATTGCTTTCGTCTATCCTTATCCAAATATTCAAGATTTTTCAGACTGTAATAGTATTTTTGCAAATAATTTTTTTAATTGCTAGCACATAAATTTGACTATGTTTTCTTTATTTTTCTGTTACACATTTGTCATGTATATAGTCTATTTTATTTGTTAATGTTATTTAAAAATATTAATCTTCTAAAATGTTTTTTTCAGTTCCCATAAGTTAAAGTAACCAACAAAAAATTACACAACGCAATTTTGTAATTAGTTATTTTTTCAACCTTGACTAGAGGATCGTTGCGATTATAATTGCAGTAATTAGGCATTAAGTGTATTGTTTGGAAAATTTTTAACATAGATGTATCTAGCTGCCCACATATGTCAATTTTCTTTCCGACTAACGGACTCTTGAATATTTTTTCTGTTTAATTTTCTAAAAGTTTCAAGTTTTGCATCTGTTAATTCAAAATTATAACTATCTAGCTATAAATTACCTTACATTAGCAAAATTTTTTCAGTATAAATATTTAAATATATTTGCCATTTTATGAAGTCAGGTGTTTAAAAGAAACGATAAATGTGCATTCTAAAACTTAGAGGACTGAAAAGCTCACTCTTTGTAAGAGTGACAAGCCTTTTCACTCTTTTTGGAGTGAACTTAAAAAAAATACACTCCTTAAAGAGTAGAAGTTCTTACTCCCTAGAAATGAGTGAAATATGTCGAGTGTGAAATGTGTCAATTCACTGTAGCGAGTAAAATATCTCACTCAGCTAACTAGAGTGTAAGCTGGGCATTATACAATTAAAAAAAATCCCTTAAACTTCGAACCAATATAAGGAGTAAAATAATGAAAAATACCAAAATATGTCAATTCTTAATTAAAAAAACTCCATTTCATAATATAACCTGGGAAATTACTCTTATTTGGTATTAAAATGCACTCTTTTTCAAGAGTGAGTAGTTGCTCCTTCGAAAAAGTAAATAGTCACTCCGCCGAAAGAGTGACTCATCAACCAATCGGTAGTGTCTTGTGCTTCTTTTTCTGATAACAGAAATGTGTCTGCAATTTTAGAATTAACCTTTTCTTTCCTCGGTCCACATATATGGCGATCCATTCTTTTCATTTTTATTAATAATATTCAAACGTAATTTAAATTTCGATCTTTGAATGATATGTTTCGATAACTATGATATGAAATAATCCAAACAGAATAAATCTTTTGTTCTGGAATCATAATGGAGAAAAAAAATCAGTAAGAAGCAATATTACTTCATTAATACTCAATAATGAAGAGGATGTACACGGATATTATTTATCAAACAAGGGATATTATTTATCAAAGTAGAGGTAAGTTTTGTTTAATTTTAATCTTTTATTTCGAAAGTTCATGAATTTTGAGTTAAATAGTTTTACGTTATATAGAAAGTCATCTTCTATATCTTACCTGCTCGGGAAAAAAATGCTGACACAAAAACTGGCACATTTCACTCCATTCGTAATAGAATATAAACATCAATGTGCAGTTACTTGATTTTACTGTTTTCGGATTCTCTCTTAAAGCATTTACTTTTTTTTTCTTTTTAAAGATAAATACGTAATTCGATTGTTATGCTATTACGAAGTGGTTTCAGATTGAACATTAGTGTTATACTAAGAAAATATCTACTTACATATTACGTTGTAAAACTTTTGAAAGATTTATTTTTATTGCTAATAACATTTTAAATTATTTAAAAATTCTAAATCTTCATACTAATGTTTTCAGATTTTGCCAAATTTATAAAATAATAGGAATTTCTTAAAACATATGGCAAGAGTTTTGTGAAATTGTTGAATCTAATAATGAATTTTATTCCGCTATTGTAGTTAGTTGTCGTTTAATAGTACAATTATAAAATACTAATTATTATTTTTAATCCTTTTCAAGTTTGTATATTTATTTTTTTAAATTGTATGTAAGTATTTTTTTGCTTACGTTTATGATTTTAATCAAACATTTAATTATAGACATTCATAAATAACTTATAACATTTTCTTCTGTTGTAAAGGTTTTTTGTTTCATTTATGACACATGTAATTATCAACACTAAAAATAAAGCATGATATTTTAGCATTGAAACAAAGTGCTTTTTATACCTTTTGTTAAAGGATAAAAACCGATTTAGTAATTTTAAAAGTTCGTAGCATCATTTATATAAGATGGAACATATTTTAAAGAGATAAATAACTGCTGTTTACATTTAAAATGTTTTCCCAACAGTAAAATCAGTACATATGTAGTCATTTCTTTTAGTTTATGTTTCTTTCTTTTTCTATTTCCTACATTATTATTTTCCAATAAAACTTCCAATAAAATCTGTTTAAGTCATATTCATAAAATAGGTTAGACGTATAGTAAAAAGCACCCCTTAATGTTTTTGGTTTATAAAAAAATAACCAATAAAAAGTATGTAGTATGGATGAAAGATTCATATATAAGGAATTCAGGATTAAGGGATTCATATATGAGGACCCCAGAAGCCAAGGGGTACAAGTGACAAAATTTAGATTTCGAGTAAATTGAGTTCAAAATTACGCATCAACTGTAATTGAATGAATTGAAATTCGAAAATTTTGCTTATTTCTTAGTGATCCTTGAACTCTTGTTTCAATAACTGTTTAAAAAAAGGTGGAATAGAATATTTTTTAAATTTATAACTAAGCGATATTTTTCATCATTCGGCACTTATACCCTTTGTCTTCCAAGCAGTAATGAAAACTGCTTGAAAACTAAAGGGTACAAGTGCCGAATGAACACAAGAAATGAAAAATATTAAATAAAAAATTGTATTTATGAACAAATTAAGATTAATGTTGATACAAATAAATCAAAGGACAAAATTTTGTTTTAATATAAATTCTAAAAAAGGAAAAATTATGAAATAAAAAAATGAATTTACGAAAAATTTATGAACAATGTTGATATAAATGAATGAAATGAAAAACTTTTCTTCTAATATAAGTTTTAAAATTTTATTATAAGTTTAGAAACATTGGAATTTCATGTTTTTTAACACTTACCAACAAAGTTTAAAAGGGAATGTGATTTTGGTTTGTCAGACCGTCTGTCCTAACTCTCGTAAATATATTCGGATTGCCCTGAAATTTTTGGGAATTATTCATGTTTACCTCAACACGAACTTATTGCAAATGAAGTTTCTAACAGGATTAGTTTATTTACAGGGACAATCAAAATTTTTCCGTTACATTACGGGTTATGGGAAAAATTGTTTTAAATGAATTTGAAATATGTTACACCTTGTCACATGTTAAAATTTATATGCATTTATGAATTGCACTAAAATAGACATTCTATAAAATCTGAGGTGAAAAAGAATAGTTATTTATTTACAGGGCCATACAAAATATTTACATTACCTAATGATAAAGAGGGAATTGTTTCAACTTGTTTTAATTATATTACAATTTTCATGTATAATAAAATTAATGTATATCGCTGAGGCTTAGTATAAATTATTTCGCGCATAATACAAAGTACACAGTATTTACAGGGACACAAAAAAAAAAAAAAAAAAATCAAATAGAACCGAATTTCTATCCGAAGTACTCTATAATTATCGATGATGATTGATGGATGAACAAAATGCTATTTTAATTGTGATTTGCGCTTTTAAGTTTCACTAAATTTATACACGTTATATTATATGTATAAATGCTATAGTTCATATACAGGGCTACACAAAAATACTCGTAAAAGTTACAGAATATGAGCGTACTTTACTTAAAGATTGCTTTTAAATAAGTCTTGTATTTCTATGCTGAACTGCACTCAGTTTACTAAGAAATGCTTGTAAAATATAGATAAAATGATATACAGGATCACACACAAATTTTTATACATGGTCATCGATGAATGATAATTTCTGGAAATGTGATTTCAGTAGTCTTAAGTATGTTTAATTTGAAGTAAATTTCAGCTAAATACTGGTGTATAATAAAGGTTCAAGATAAACTACAGGATGAACAAAAGTATACAAGTATGCTTCCATCTATTAGTATAAACTGCTGAAAGAGAAATTTCAAACTGTTATGCGTTTTCTTGCTAAACTAATTTTTCCTATTATACAGTATATATCAACCGACAAATAAAACATAGGGCTGTTCAAAAGTATCAGAATACATATTTGGCAATGGACAGTAACACTTTATTATCTTCAATAGCAAAATTTTTTAAAGATTTCAGGGAGTGTTGGAAAGTGTTTCATAATCCATGCTTACCGCATGATTTTTCTTACTTGATAGCAGTTAAAATGCATATATTTAATGCATTAAAAAAGCAAATGGCTTTGTATGTATGTCGTTGGTCGTGCTTCTTCTATATAGACGTTAACGGACACAACTGCACTTATACCCCTTGGCTTCCACGCCTTTTACAGTTTTGGGAAAGAGGTTAAGTGACTGACCCCTATAACTCAGTACATAATGAAAAAAATCACTCTTAACTCTTTACCTACAAATAAATAGACATATTTCCAGATAGCCTGTGCACTTAACTCATTTTTTTCAATTTTGTCACTTATACCCCTTGGCTTCTGGGCTCCTCATATATACTTAAAATAGCAATAATAATAATAATAATAATACATTACCACCTATGAACAATAACTTCTGAAAATGGGAATTTGATTATGGTATGTTTTTTCTAGATTGTTTGTTTTATTATCTCTTTTTATGGGGTGAAAAAAAGGAAGTTTCATAACAATATACTGGAGGAATTGGAAAGTGATTCGTAATCTGCGAGAGTTTTACGATTTCTATTCTTGTTATTTATTAATTGCGAGTGAATTCTATCTCATATTTGTTGGTTACGGGGCAGGGGGGGCAATAAATTGCTTCTCATTTAGTTAGGATACTATGTAAGTCAAGAGGTGCCGAATCCTAATCTTATTCAAGGTTCTGATTTGTTCAGCCCTCTTATGTAAAAGATAACGGTAGCGCTCCAAACAAAATAGATATTTGAGTACCATAATTTCGGGTGTATAAGCCGCGGATCAAACAATTCTTTTTGGACCCAGAAATCTTATTTAGTGATTGAAGACAAATATTTACGGCGATGTAACTAGTTATACTTGTTTCTTAAAAAATTCTGGGTCGAAAAAGAATTGTTTGATCTGCGGCTTATACACCCGAAATTACGGTAAATACAAAAACTTTTTTTAAATAAATTGTAAGAACAAACATTGAAAACAAAAAAAATTTAAATTGGTAATGAATTTTATAAGTTTAATATTTTTAACGATATTTGTTTAGAATAAAATAAATAATTTAAGTGCAACTGTTCTTTGCTGACGCTCTTTCAAACGTTACAACGTGTTTTTGGTTTAAATCCGTCTTGTTTTGCGAAACTCTAAAAAAGAACTCAATCCCAACATGCGCAAAAGTTTAAACTGATAATATATTTATCGACATCCATTCATGTACGAACTCAAAGTTACATAATAATAGAAACAATGTATCCTCAAAATCAATTTAATCACAGGCGAGTTCTTAGTGTTCCGACTCTGACTGAAGTAAAGCCGTAGGCAACATTTGTATTCGGAAGTGCCTTTGTTAATTATTACAAGAGCAATGCCACTTGTTCTGAAAGCGTAATTCAATAAAGTACACAATAGAAGCACGATCTTCAGAGAGGTTTAATGGCTTTGCATCTTAAAAGAGAATTCCATTTGAAATGTTTCATATTTAATCTTTTAAGCTTCTAAACAAGGCATAAATAATAGTATTAGATGCTGGGTATATATTGTTCACTTCTGGGAAAATATTTGGCGATGTTTAATGTGCATTTTTTAGTAAATGAAAAAATTATCCTTTGAGTGCAAATTGTTTGAAAAATGTAATTTTTTTTGCCTTTGGAGTACAATTAATTGTTTGGGTACATGAAAGAAGTAGAATTTATGCAATAATTCATTTATTTCACACTATCCATTATGCATATTTCTGATTAATATTGAAATAACTTTGCGCACTTACAAGGAGAGGGTCCGAGGCTTGTGTCACGAAATTCAGCGAGCCTCTGTGCATTCATAGAGCATAGTCAATACACAAACCACAAGGATAAAGTGCAATATTCAAGGGGGAACTTAAAAATCGACCCCCAAAGTTCAGCCATTATTGACATTTTACCATATAATCAGATAAATTGAACTCACTTGCAAGCTTCTGGATTGTACGTTTGGCAGCGTGCCAGGAATTTAGTTTTCTTTCGCACACGGCTGTCCGTGGGTTCTGTTCCCCGACGAGACATTTTTTTTTCACATACAAAATGATGATTAGTTATTTTCGGACTTCAATATCTAATTATTTAAATACAATATAAATAAAAACATGCTTCTGCACGCATACAAACACACACACAAATATTATATATATATACACTCTTTTATAAATATAACCACAGTAATTCAGATATTACCATTCAATAAACCAATGAAACCAGTATTTTTACAAGCATCTTATAGAAAACAGTTGAAGTTTGAAGTGTAATAGAAGGCAGGTTACCAAAATAATAAAAGATACATGGATTAAATGGACATTAGAAGGCTTTTTCATTAAACCACTCGTCAGGGGTGCATAATTTAATGAAAAAGCAAAGGCATCCAACCAATTTTTGTTATGTGACGTGCTAAAAGCTAAGAAATTCGTCCCACAATGCACCCTACTGGTCGGATTTTATTTACTGTTACAAATTAGGAAAAAAGATTCATGAAGAAAATAAAAACAATATGACATAATAACAATAATATAATATTTCTTAAAAAAGTATATATGTACTAAAATATTTACCATACTTATATCTAGCTTGATGTGTAGTTCAAGTGAAACTCAGTTAAGAGTTAAAATAGATATAAATTACAAGTGACTCTGTAACAGGTAAAGTTATAGTCACAGTTATATAGATAATAAAATTAAAATTGTAACAATAATTATATTAAAAAATTTTAGCAGATCATATATTATACCATAAATATCCATTATACATTTAGAAAAAATAATAATTGCTACTATTAGAGGTATTATATTTTTTAACAATTATTAATATTATTGTATTAATTATTTAACAAAAAAATATGCTAGTACAACTTCAAGTACAAACGCACACAAAAAAGTGTTTTAGTGCTGCCATCTATATGATCAATATATTAATTAAATTATATACTAATAGTGCTGCCATCTATATTTTATTGATTAAGAGAAATGTTATTGGAATAAAATAAATAAATTATTTAAAAGCTAAGAATTTTCCAAGAATAATTTCTATTCTAATATTTTACAAATAATTTCTTTAAGACAAGTGCAATAGACAACCATATCTTATCTCAATAACTTGATCATTTTAAAGTTATGCAGATTAATTTTAGGTAAACATACATTTTAATTCTATGTGTAAAGTTAAGTAATTTTTTTAAAAATATATAATAATTAACCATTGCGTATTATACAGACAACACCGCCCTCCACCGTAATCCAACATCTAACCCACCCATCCATCCTATTATACATATTTTTTAATTTTTTTATATACTTATTTATATTCAGAGAGATTGTAATTTTATGGATCTAATGAAACAAAAATAAATAAATAAAAAACTGAATTATTCAATAGAGAAAATTTTAATTTTAATTACATTTATTTATAAATTTTTGTACAAATATATCTCTGTTCTTCTCAGCGAAGTAAATTAAAACCGCTACATAAAATTAAAATATGCTATTTCTATAATACCTATCAATTTAAAAGTCATACACTCATACTAAAGAATATCGGATATGGCTTGAGTAACATGAAGACAAGTGCATGAAAAATCATGGGGGCTCATCGAGAAAAATAGAGGTTGATGCAATGACAGAAATGCTTTCGACATCACAGGAAAAGTTCGACTGAAACATGGTATTTATATAGGTGATGAAGATTACAAAAGTTTTAAAACCATCTTAGATTTAGAACCTTATGTTGACGAGTTGATTGTGGTGAAAAATGAGGGTATTGACCATGTAGAAAAAAGAATGAGCTCCAGACTCTGAAAGATAAGAAAGGACAAAAAACTGGGAGGAAAAGGGAAGATCACTATTTTTCAATTAAAAAAAACATCAAAATTGTCCGACAGGAACCGAGATCTGGTGCAAGTGACAGAAAGCTATCGCTTTGAATGAAGATCCTGAAAACGAAATCTTACTTCCTCAAGAACTTCAAAGCGCATCTTCTACCAATCTACCAAGATTTATCTAGACATGACTTACTCCAAAGATACTTCAGTAGCCATATCCAGAACGCTAACGGAAGTTTTAACGCCACAGTTTGGTGGTTATCTCCAAAACACCTGCATTCTGGACTACAAAAATTTTAAATTTCAGCATATATCGCAACTGGGATTTAATGAGGGCTACACTTCCGGTTTTAGAGTTATGGGTAATTTAAATGTTGTTGGCATCTATGCCAAAGTTTTTGCCGATGAGACGCGAATAACGAGACAGAACCGGAGTCTCGTTTCACTGGGGTCAAACAGCAGCAACTCAAAGAAAACCAGCTTTTTGAGGAATCCGAAGGTCTGTTAAATGCACTTGGGATCGCTGATTGATCAGAAAGTCACTAAAACCAGTAATTTTATTTCAAAAACTACTCAAGTAGTTTTTGAAAACATAGTAGCTCAAAAAGTTATCGTATTAGCTTATTTAGTTGCGTGGCTTTTCTTTATATCATTACCGGAAGGATGTACCTAAATTTTAAAAGATGTCGTGCAAATAAACATTTTTTTAGGGATGAAAAATTATAGAAATAAAAATACAAAATACAAAAACTTTATTAAAAACCGTACTTAATTTTTATATTACCGTATCAAAAAATTTGCATTATATTCCATTTTATGCGACATGTTTTGTTTAAAATTTTTGATTATCATCTTATAGCAAAATCAACATATCAAAGTACTTAAACTTACTTTAATTCCAAGATATTGTTAAAAAAAGAGAACTATTTTGAAACTCATGAAAATTCATGATATAGCTTTTATAGTCCAGTGATGAATGAATTACAGTCTTTGTAAAAAAAGAAGTCTACTTCAATTCTAATTCAAAATTCAAAAATAAAGAAAATGTAAGGCTTTAGACGTACTGATATTATTTGTTTATCACTGTAAAAGTTATTTTGAAGAAGTGAATGGGGATTGTTCAGAATTGGCGTATGTATCGTTCAAACCAGTACCATAGCTGGAAATATATTTCTGGGGGATTAAAGTTGCAATTTTAATTTAGTGTATTTAATACAATGAATACAATGTTAATTATTTTGAATATAATCATTATGCTATAAAAAGTATACTATAGTTTATTTAACTTAGTGACATTTAAAAAAAAAATTAAATAATTCAAAATATTTTGATAATTTGTTTTTAAAATTTCAGGGAATGGGGTGGGAAGTTGAACCCTTTAGCCCTCATTTTAGCTTTCGATCCGAGACAAACAGATTATTTTCCAAAATACTGCAGGCGATAGGATGAAATAATTCTCTCGGATGGCATTTGTATATTTTATCGGGTTTACACAATGTTCGATTAAAAATGTAGCTGATTTCCTAATTTTGATATGAAAATAACTTTTTCAAAAATCTTAAAGAAATTAATGTTTCGTAAACGACGGAATGAACTAATATTTATTTCTTCTTTTTAAAAAAGAAAGCATTGTGATTGAAATTTCTTTCGACTTACTGTTTTCAACGTATTTATACGTTTCAGGAGTCAAAGATCCGGAAAACGCACATTATACAAAACGCCCGTTGGCGCTTTAAGAGCAATTTTTTGTGCCATTTTTATTACTGTATTATCGGAAAGCGTACTAAGTTATGCAAAATACTAGACCAAATTTCATTCATGTACTGTACAAATAATTTCCGTACTCTTAGAAAAAATATTTTACCCGTGAATTCTCCTCGAACATCTAAAAAACAGGAAGAGATTCCATTCATTCTTAGCACTTATACGTATTGGGTCTATTAATAATAAATCTTTTCCAACAATAAGTAAATATTTAAAAAAAACCAAAAAACACGCTTTTATAGCAAGTCGAATTAAAAAGTTTCGAATAAATTTTAATTATTGAGAAATTATCCAACAGCGACAGAAGGGCAACAAACTTGATAAAATTAAATAATTTCAAAATTGATACAAAAAGCGTGGGGTTCTCAATATAAGTTTTTAAAGATATTTCATTAGTAGCTATTTATAAAACTTTAATTAGTATAAAATACATAACGAAGTACCCCACGCTTTTTGTATAAATTTTGAAAAATATTTAATTTTATCGAGTTTGTTGCCTTTCTATCACTGTTGGATAACTTCTCAATAATTAAAAATTATTCTAAACTTTTTAGTTCGACCTGCTATAAAAGCGTGTTTTTTGATTTTTTAAAACTATTATTTATTTTCTAAATTTTTCTGGCGAATTTTCTAAATAAATTTTAATTAGAATTTCAATGTTTGAATATTTTTTTTAATAGTCCAATTAATTTTATTGAGTCTAACTGAATTTTAAATGCTATTGTCATTTAAGGACTCGAATTTTTGGTACAAAATACGTGGCAACGGTTGCTTATCTGCAAGGGCCTCGCTAAGGGGAAACTGGGGGAGCTTCCCCTCGAAATCTTTGAGAATTCTACTATACTTGGTTAATTTACAAACTTAGTTCGCAAATTTGTTTAGGACTTTAATAATAACTATAATACAGTATTTCTCATCGACATGGCAAAAGTTACAAATCTAACTGGGAATATTATAGTTTTTTTTACAAATAAGATCTATATTGCATTTTCTAATTGTGGTAACTACGCAAAATTATAAAACTGGCTGGCAAAATTATAAAACTGGTTGGTAATTTTGTTAAACTTTCTTCTCTTTTAATCAAATCTATAATACATTTTATTTGGCACACATTATATTTGGCAAAATTACAAAACTAATTGGCAAAATTACTTAAAAAAATTAAACTATAAATTATAGAACACTGTTACACTTAGCAAAATTACAAACTTAATTGGCATATTTGTTTATGACTTTAATGAGAACAATATATTTTTTATTTCTCATAGACTTGGTAAAATTTACTAATCTAATTGGGAATGTTAGTTTTGCAAGCGTTTTACAAATAAGATCTATTTTACATTTTCTAATTGTGGTAAGTTGGCAATATGCTAGAAAATTGGTGAGAATTAGTTATTTTTGTTTCTCAACGAGTTGGCAAATTCTTAAATTTGACTTGGAAATTTAAAGTTCTCTTCCCCTTCCCCCTGTAATGTTTTACCTCTTTCTTCTGGTTCTGATGTGAAAGGTAGCACGATGACTTCCCATTTTCATGGCAATCATCTTTTTTATTTCAGCACACATTAAAATTTACACTATAAAATTTGACAACGAAAGACTTTACACACATAAAAATCAAACAAGTAAAATAAACGTTAAAATCATCATTAAAATTCAGGCACTGAAATCCAAAAGTCACTGTCCCGTCCTTCCCCACTCTCTACTTTCTTTTTGTTTCCAGCAGAAGATTTACCACATCAGCGCCGTCTGGCAAACACAGAAGAAACAGTTCGGATTCAGAGCAGAAAGTTAAGATCGCTTCTTGCGAAATCATGATCGGGAGCTATGTGCCACAGTCAGTTACTTGGGGTCGTCACACCCCCAATAAAATATCTTAGCGATGGCCCTGGTTATCAGGCTGTTTTACGAATTATCTCGTAACCTGATCATTTCATTTAATGCATCACCGTTACATGGAACTTTCCCTGTTAACTTTGAGCGATCAAATTCTTAGATTTGGATACCTTCCAGAGACGTTCCACGACTGAGTGCTACATAAGCTTGAACAGCAGCAAATAATCGAGAACCCCAAATAAATGACTGCATGATCAACTGTACAGCCTCGCATTTTATGTACGGTCGATGCCCAACTCAGGATCAATGGCAGCATTCTTCTTTTCAGCAGCATCATACTCTATTTTGCTGGAAATTGTATCGATATTGGTTTTATTACATTTATGCCATCTGAACCGAAATCGATACGGACTGTCGGTACGTCTGTATCATATACTTGATTCCGTCAAAAATGTGGCCAGATAATCTCCGTGATAAAAACCTTATTGTCATTTACTAAACCTTTTTGCCACGTCAATATTTGATTTTAACATAACTTTTGCTCTCACGAAAATTTTCAACCCCTCATGTAATAACACTTTTACGTTTTCATATGTGTTTTAGCGATTGTCATGTGTATACGGTATCAGATGACTTAATTTCTTAAATTACTTTTGATCCGTTTATCCGGCGTTTTTTTATTTTGATCCTTTTAAGTGGCAATTTTTTTAATTAATGAATTATCGGTTCTCAATAAGTGTGCAAAGTTTCAATTTAATCTGACGTCTTAAAGTGGGTGTAAATAACGTTCAAAGATTCCATTACATAGATACATACAGGTGAAGCCAATAAAAGCGTATTAAAAATCAAACAATCAGTTTTTGTGTCATCATTTTGTTCTCGAGCAGATAACAGATAGCAGTGGCAAATAAAGATATTTTAAATCATCTTCACAGTATTGGACAGGAAAAAATTGTTTTGAAGACAACTTCTGATCAATCTTTTTCTATATGACAAAAAATTGTTTAACGCATGATTTTAAAATAAAAAATCATACCAGAGTAAAACGTTAAAATTAAATAAGACTGTACGTTTCATAAAGAATCCATTTAATATAATATCCTGTATTGTAACCTCTTCTTTATTGACAAGAAAGGTCTCCATACGGGCATACCCCTAAAAATCTGAAAAAATTACAGAATGTTCTTCTCGTGTGGATATATACGTTTATAAAAAAAATTTCGGCGGAACTTCCATTCAGTAACCATAAAAAAATAATGAAAATTTCGTTATTTGGCGATTTATCGCCGGTTGGTGTTGAAATGTAAATTGAAAAAATACTTTGTGTCAAATACGCTTTAAGAAAAAAAAGCGTCATGTTGAACTTATTTTGATAAATTTAATTTAAATAACTTTAGTTTTGTCAGTTTTAGTTTGTTTTAAGTATAATTTTGTTATTTCGATAAATTTGAATACATGTATTTATATTCAAAATTTAATCAAAATTTGAGATTTAAAACGAAATTAATAAATTAAATTAATTAAATTTGTTTCAAGCTCAAAATCCAATTGAGAAGTGTCGATTAGATTTTGTTGCTATGGAAACCACTGGCCTTTATTTTTTAATACGCTTAAATATATGAAGATATTTTTTTTTTAATCTAAGAAAACATTTTTTCCATTGATTAATTAAATAACTATTTCAACAAATAATATATATATATGTAATACAATATGTATATTTATGTATATAATATATTAAAGTCTCTCACTGTTTATGTTTAAATTCATTAAATACTATTTACACGCATTCTAAATATCCAATAGTTTTGAGTTGCATTATAATCGTTTGCTTTTGGCGAGGAAAAGGGCTGCTCGCCAAATTGAGTGACTCTTTCGTCTTTTCACGCCAAATATTTGAAAATATTTTATTTTTTTACGCATTTTCTTCTGTGATTCCGCCGCTAATTTTGACTGATCCTTTATTACATACATAAGTACTTCAATTAGTATTTTTTTTCGTAAAATTCTGAGTATGCTCAGAATGGAGACCTTCCTTGTGAGTATTAATGCAGTATGATTTAATATTACTGAATTATATCTTCTTCACTTTGATTTTAGAGCAAGAGTTTATTTGGATTATTTCGAATCATGTATATTGAAGCATATCATTCTAAGATCGAAATTATAATTACGTTTCAGTATTTTTAATAAAAAGGAAAAGAATAGACGTCTACATATCGTCACCTGAGAATAATAAAGTTCTATCTGTGTTTTTGAAAAAAAAATATTTATCGAATAGATAGGTTCTATTTGTATCTATGAAAACATTTTTGCATCAAAATAATGTTATATACAATTTATACTTGACGTTACAATCATAATATGACTTATTTTAATCCAGAAATGCCTTCAAAGATAAAAATAGAACATTTTTGTATAGGTAAGTCAGTTTTTTCAAAAACACAGATAGAACCTTATTATTCTCAGGTGACGATATTTGGACCCAGGGAACAAAGAGAAGAATGTAAAATGATGGATTTCTCTTATTCCACAAAAAGTGTCGTAGACAAACTCTTCTGATTGGCTGATGAGTAATATATACTTAAGTCATTCTTTCGAAGGAGTGATTAGTCACTCTTGAAAAAGGGTATGTTTTAATATCAACTAAGCGTAATTTTTCTTGTTACATTATGAAATGGAGTTTTGAAAAATAAGAAATGATATACTTAGGTGCTTTTTATTATTTTACTCCAGGTATTGGTTCAAAGTTTAACCGATTTTTTTCAAATGTATAATGCCAGGCTTTTAATCTCATCAGCGGAACGAGATATTTCACTCTCGACAATTGAGTGACAAATTTCATTCGCGCGACAACAGAGTGACATTTCACTCCTTTCTAGGGAGTGAGAAATTCCACTCTTTTACTCTTATGAGGAGGGTGTTCTTAAAAAGAAACCCCTAATTTTTATTTTATTGCAACCCAGAAAATTTGATTAAAATTTTCCTCCAATAGCGTATATGAAAATAAGCTCGTTCATGTTTTCTAATAAATTTGTTTTTAAATTTTGGTGTAAGTTTAATTATTCCAAACAGATTTACTTCGCGCCGATACGGTTAACCCTTTGAGTTCTGGTGGGTAAATTTCTTCAAAATTCAAAATGTCACAATGGCACCAGTATTTTGCAAAGAAAAAAATAGGTTAACGATATACACGAAAAATGCATTAAACCTTTCTGAAATAAAATTGTTTGAATTTACTGGTGCCGTTGTGACATTTCGGAATGAAAATTAAGTGGTAGAAAACTCAACCATCATAGCTCAAAGGATTAAGGAGTGTATTTGTATAAAATTCAAGCCAGACTGAGTGGCAATGTCCGTCACTTTTTCAAAGAGTGAACTTCTCAGTCCGTCTCATATACATATATATATGAGACGGACGGATATATCTCATATATATATATATATATATGAGACGGACGGATATATCTCATATATATATATATGTTTAAAATTTTGCTTACTGTTACTTTGAAAAGAAACTTTTTTTGTAATTTTTTCATCCTATTTACTTTTTTGAGCAGCTTGTCTTGTGGTTGTGGCGATGTCTACCGAACGAAAGTTGCTAGTTTTGAATCCCGATTCAAGGATGAATATTTATACAGAGCTGCCACGGGCAAGTAGTTTTCTAATCTATTCACACCATTATTTAAAAAAATTGTAGCATATTTCTCTTGAAATTGATGTCAAACAGTATGTCAAAGGTTTTTGTTTTGAGAAATTTGTGCGAGGTAGAATTAAAAAGTTGTCGCCTTTGGCAGCCCAGCTTATATGTAGTAGATGGGATTCCGCCCGCGACAAAATTTTATACGGAGGTCTCGACTCGTTTAACTTTTCTGCGAAAAAGATGATCCTAAAACTCGCAAGCCACAACCAAATAACCTAATTACATTTAAAGAGTAAGTATACGTTTTCCAGTATTGTAATAAAACTTTCCATTAATTGTGAGTTAATACATTTGGAAATATTCTTCTTAAACTATTTTTTTAAATATTTACTAGATTTATAAATATCTGATCATTAAAAGCATGCTTTCTTTTTTGATGGGAAAAGTTTTATAAAGAAAGAAAACAAGTTGAGTTATACTATCAGTGTTCCATTTAGCATCAGAAAAGGTGCTGAAATTTAAAAAGAAAATGTCGAATAAAGAAGAATTTATTTTTCTTGTTCGGGTAAGTTGTTGACTCATAAATTATATCAAAATATGGATTTGGTGTAAGAATGAAAATCTATTCTGCAATGTATTTATCATATATATGACCACTTTTGCTAAAGAATTTTCTAAATATTTTCATCTAATAGGTTTTATATTTATTCTCAAAATTTTATGAAATGCACCAAGTTTGTACATAATGTTTAATGTGCAATTTTGAAAGTAGAATCTGAATTTTAACAATAAAATATAACGTCTCAAGGAGAATATGCATTTCTTTGGTTGTAAATTATTGATGTATAAATTTCAAATAAGCAGGAATTCGTGCAAGAATGAGAATTTGTTTTGCTGTGTAACTTTTATAAAATAGGTCATTTTTGCAAAACAAGTTCCGAAATATATTTATACAAATTTTATTTTATTTATTTTCTAACCTTTTCATCTTTTTCGATAAGAAGATGAAAATTTTTTGCTAGCTTTAAATTTATAAATAATATAAGTTACGTGGGGCAAGTGGGCCGTGTTTTACAATGTGACTCTAGATATTCTGGCAATCCAGCTTCCAAAAGAAAATTTTCTCTGGAATTAAAGTCTGAGCCTTTCTAAATGTGTTGTTCAGTTTGGTTCGCTGTAGCAAGCAGAGCTTTTAAAAATTACATTGCAGTGTCTAAAAGTATAAAAAATATATGTTGTATCTTTTTTTTATGGGTCCAGTTTCCCCCCCAAAATGGGGTAACTAGGTCAGGCAGGTATTTGTCCCACAAGCCTTTTTTTTTAATATGAGGTGTCAGATCCTCTTTGAAAAAGTGTCGATAACTTAAATATTTGAACCGAGCAGACCATGTAAATTATCTGTCAACTAAAACATTGTAAGGGAAGCCTTTGATGTCAAGGTGTTTGAAAAAAATCCCCAAATGTGAAATTATTAGATTTATTTATACAACAAATATAAAAATTGCATAAGCATATAAGGTACCCTGGAGTAATAACGCCACGTTAAGGTTCTAGAAATTTTCACGGCTCAGTTTTAGATTGTATTTTTCAAACAAATATATGATTTGATACAGCAACTCATTGACTATATATATATAAAAAAAATAATTTAACAGATATGTATTCATAAAATGTAATGGCGTGATTTCTTGACCAATGCTATTTGGCGTTATTATCCACCTATATGGGGGTATTTCCATGAACACTTGTCGTGTAAGTCACATTTCTAGCAACTGCTAAATTGTTGGCCACCGTTATTTTCGAAAGGTTTGCATGGCTTTATTCAATTAATGAAATATCTCTGATAAAATAAGTCACATTTTTCCGTTCTGAAATACTGGTATCCAAAATCGTAGCATGTGACTTACACGAAATGTGCTCATGGAATTACCCATGGGTAATAACGCCAAGCAAACAAAACTATGAAATAAGATGGAATAATTGCATGTAGATTGCCCAATTCTAAAAATACAAACTCTATAAACTTAGAAATTGACAAATTGCATTCTAAGCTAATGAAAATGTTCAATTTTTTGTGAAAGTGTAAGAAAAATAAAAGGTGTGGTGTGTGTGTGTGTGTGGGGGGGGGGAGGATGAGGCAAAAGAATATCAGACCGATAGCTTCTTTTTGCTTAAAAAGGACCGCTTAAATAGAATTATTAGAAACATTGCACAGTTTATCTGTGTTTATTTGAATCAGTATTTAGGATGTAGCTTGGCCACTGTAGGGAATCAACCGGGGTATTAATGCCAAGGATGGCGTTATTACCCCGTTATAGTTATTGCGCTGTACATTTTAAATTACAAATTATCTCGAAAAGATATCCAAAATCTTCAACAACATTTTGAAAGTCCATGAAATGTACTACAAATTTATGTAATTAACAAAGTATTTCCGGATAAAAAAAATAGTCTTCATATCACAAAACGTTTCTCGCAAATTTTAGATCAAGCGTTAATTTTAGTTACTTGTAAAAACAATAAGACGTAAAAAATGAAACAAATTAACTTGAAACTGTTTTTTGCGATTTATATGACTCAAAACCCTTCTGCGTAGAGCACATGGGTGTCATTTACCAGATTATTTCAAAATTATGCATAATATTAGCACTTGGCGTTATTACCCCGCCTGGCGTTATTACACCAGACCATTTTATGTACATTTGTACAGATAATAAGTATAAAAGTTACATGGGTATTTTAGGGAAAAACAAACAACATAAATCAATGAACAAATGGGTACGTAAGTACCCGTTATTTCATTCTCATTTTTATTTACATCATTGAAAATATGATAAGTTTAATAGAGCTGTGGAGAATGTAACCATGTTATTTTTATCGAACAGAACTATTTTTTATTGGTTTTAATAATTTTCTAATAATACTACTATCATTTATGTACCCCGCTTTATCTGTATCATAAATTTTCGAGGTTTGACATCTTACTTAAGAAATTTGATTTGATATTCACCTCGACATGTTTTAAAAAAATTATTATGTAGTTTTAATAATGTATTATGTAATTTCTTTTACCACAAGAAAAAATACAATGGAAAAATTAATTTCCCGCAGTAAGAGAAATTCCAAAAAAGTATTTACAGCTGCATTCCACATGATAAAATTACGCCATTCTTGAAAAATTCAGGGAGTTAAATGGAACACAGGCTTTACATTTGCCACATGGAGTAAATATGTATCGATACCAACATAGAAACTGCACCAAAAAAATTGGTCTCACCAGCTGAGATTAATTTTATTAGCACAGAAAAAAGCATCTAAAAACTCGCTCCTAGGCAGTGCAGCCAGTTTTTATTAAATTATGAGAAAGAATACAGGATTTCATGAGAAGGACCTAAGTGCCAATTGGAAATTTAGAAATAGTGATTACAAACAATACGAAAATTTTACCCCGAGAACAGAAAAAAAGAGTTATTTCAGACTATCGTAAAGTTCAAATTCAATCCGGTCCTCTGGCGTCACATGAAGGGAATTGTAGGTAATCGAATGATTTTTTAGAACGTAAATAGAAAGATATTATGCAACAGATAAAAGAATAAATTTAAATAATCAGATTTTAGGAAAATAAATGCTCTGACAGGTTAATGTCTTTTAGAATTAATTAAAAGAAAACATTGAGTGAATGTATGAATTTAAAATATGTTAAGTAATTATAAAAAGCAAGGGGAAAAGTTAAATATTATAAGAATTTGGAAACAATTTAGAATTGAGGCAAATATTTTTAATTATTGCATGTATATATAAAGTAGTTTAAAATGATGTACAGCAAAACCCTCATGATGGTTTACAACGAATAGCCTTAATTTAATAAAAAAATAGAGATGTACCAAAAATTTTGTTTCGTTTTCGGCCCAAAGTTTGAGTTTTACCAAGATACATTTTCGGCAGAAATGCTGCTGAAAATTCGGCCAGACCGAAATAATCTGCATTCTAAAGATCTCGTTTTTTTCCTTTGGAAATTTTCAATGATACTCATTGATTTGATCTTTATCGGCTCAAATGAGACACTCTTTATTTATTGGTATGAACTTCTCTGTTTATAATTATCAGTCAGAACTGACTCAAGACGTGAATGCGCATTATAAAGCAAGCAGTGCATAAGAGACTAAATTTTGAAGACTTATGTGCTCATTAAAAGCTGCTGACTTAAGAGTAAGAAATTTTTTTTTGTTTGAAACTGCAGAAGTGTTTTGAATACTTTTTGAAAAAGTTCTTGTATAAAAAGATTACCATTTACAGAAATCATTATAAAAGTTAAATTGAGGTATGTATACATAAGCATTTTTTAATTAGATGAAATTCGTATTCGTATAATTAGAAAACGATTCTGTGTCATTAATGAGTTAATTACATTTATTTTTACATGAAAATAAAAAAAAAATCGTTCAAAGCACAGAGAACATGCTTAGGCTATATGTATAATTAATTAATAATTACCTACAATTAACAAATATGTGTAACTAATGTGCAATTATGCATATTTACGTATATATTAATTACTTTAAATTATTTAGGGCATTTTTGTTTTCAATTTTCCTCGAAAATATGATGATTAACAAAATTCGCTTTCGGGTTAAAAACCCTATTTCGGCTGATCCTTAACAAAAACATTTTCATCTGCCATTCCATACCGTGTGTCCACATTGTCATTCTGATCAACTTACCATACATCATCTCTTAACTGACTGTCCGGGCCTCCGGCATCTATATAGAACTTACTTTAATTCATCATCACCACTTTTATCAAACCTTATCGGTGAAACGCCTCATGGAGCACTCTTTGCCTTTTTAAGGCATGCTAGTTTTTACTTTGATATATGATTTTATATGTTTTTTTACGACTTTGATACCCTTGAACAACATCTGGATGGGACTCCATTCAGATTGCGCTTTCTGTTTCTTCTTTTACTTCCATATTCTAATGTTTTAGCATTTTAATCTTTTTTGCTTTCGTATATTTACTTGACCATATCTAAATGGGAAGCCCACATCCAGATATTTTGACGTTGTCTCTTATCATTTTTACAATTTTGTCTTTGGTTTTGCGCAGCATGTCCCTCAAGGGATTTTGTGCCATTAAAACTTATACAACCAACCAACCATGTACCATTCCATAAGAATCAAAATTATTAATAGTACAGTGTCACTTCTGATATTTGCTTTAAGAGCAATATGTAGCTAATTTTGTGATACAAATTATTATAAAATGCTATTGTTGAATATTTTTTGTATAAGTTGCAAGTGGGAACCAAGATATTTGTGTACATTTTTTTTTTTATTTTATCAAAAGATTAAAATTTTGCAACAGTATTATTTTAGCGTTGAAAAGTTCATTGCAAGATTTATGTGAGGCATGACAATTATTTACTGTTATAAATATTATATTTTATTACTGCTTAGACTTTTCAGGATAAGTAATATATGGATTGTTTTTCTTTTTTGCAAGAAGGCGTATACATGTTAATATCCTTTGCCAAATTCACTAGAAATTGTATTTGTAAAATTAATATACTACAGATATTGCATCTATAAATTTTAACAAATATTGTAAAATGCATGTAAATTTGTTAAAGCAATTTCGTTGTTATGTAAATTTAAAATACAGAATCGTCTTCTTACAAACTTACATAGGTCATAATTAAAAATTTTTATTTTCGCTTAACAGATAATATTTCTAAATAATAATACTAATCTTTTTCAAAGAAAAATAGAAAATCGAGGTAAAGAAATATATCAATTGAAAGTAAAATAAATGATGAAAAAAAATCAATAAGTTATCAATATTTTTCTACAGGTAATAGCTTATGTGTTTAAAAAAATGAAAATTGAAATCATGAAGTTTTTGAAAGAAGAAACTTACTAAGGCAAAACAAACCTTTCTGTAAAGAATTATAGACTCAAAGGAATTGGATTTTTTTCTTCATTGTTAGCTTTCTCGGAGATGAAAATATTTATGGTTTTATGAAATAAAAGGAAGTCACAGGTTGAGAATTTCTATTTCATCATACTGCAAGAATAAGGAAATAGTACAATTTGCATTCGAAAGCGACTGGTATTTTCACGAGCGATATCTTCAGAAGGTAAAAGAAAATGTAAAAATAGTCAAAATGAAGAACTTTCTTCCCCTTGAGATAAATCCATTATCTCTTATTTTATTCTTATGAGAAACAAAAGTTTCTTTTCACACTTTAACCGAAGTTGGATTTACTTTTATGTCAAAGTTTCAGAATTTAAAAAAATAGAGAATTGATTAAAATGAGAGTTTAACATACATTGTATCGTATTGTATAATAATTTAAAATCGAGCTAAAAAAGTAAGTAAAATAAAAAAGAGATATATTTGTTTGTATTATAAAAAGAGAAATTTATATTTGTATAAATTAGTTTATTAATCTATATATTACATGCAATACAAAATAAAAACTGAATAAAGTTTAAAATTTTTCATAAGCAAAAATTTTCTAATTAAAGAAAATACAAGGTATAATACTCTGAATGTAAATTTGCAAATGTTGCTTTAAAAAAAATACTGGATGAATAATGAAATTGACAAAAAAAGTAAAAATATATTTGTATGTTTTAGAAGCAATGCTGTCAAATGAGGTGTGAGGTAATAGGAACGCCCGCATCGTGAGCTTCCACTGGCATAAGACTCTTATATGGCGAGCTGACACATATCCATTCTGTTGCCCAAAATAATCGCCATATTAGGACTCGGTTCAGCATTATTCTACAGCCTGAACTACAATCACCATATTTAAAAGGCTTGGTCACTCTTACCCATTGGCTAATGCCAACCGGTTTCAGCTTATTTGATGGTCCTGGGTCAATAAATGGCGGGAATGATTCAGCGTGCATTATAAAGAAAAAGCAGCTGACGTCACTGTTGGACAAATTATTGATGGATAACTGGCAATGTGACCTCACGAACTCCAGCAAAAAGTCGTTATGGTCTACAGAACATTGCAGAATTCCTATAAGGAAAAGGAATTTTTACAAACAAATGCCTCTATTATCTAATCTACCACTCTGATTTTGTGATTGCTACGACAAAATTATAGTGATAGATTGGATGATAGGAGCATTTTTTTTGTAAACGTGACTTTTCCTTATAGGAGTTCTGCACTGGCTTGTAGACCATCGCAAAAATTATAATAGTAGATTCGATGATAGAAACGTTTGTTTGTAAACATGCCTTTTCCTTATAGGAGTTCTAGATTGGCTTGTAGACAATAGTGACTTTTTGCTGGATTTCGTGAGATCACATTGCGAGATAACTTCCATTTCTTAACTCATTCGCGAAAAGCGTCTTTTGCAGAATTTTTAATCTTTTATCAGCGGATTTTTAAAGCAGAAATTTTTGCCTAGTTGAATCGCGAAAATGCTCGGATTAAATAAAACAAAATTTACAATAAAAATTTACTGGTGAGAATAATCAACGGTTCTGAGCACCTTACGGGGCTCAGACCGTTAATATACCGTTGATTCGTTCATAAGGGGTTACTGTTCTGAGCCCCAATAAAAAGGTATCTACGCCTAGAGGAAAGTTCCTGATTACAATATTGGATTTTCCGAAAGTGTCTGCCATTAACTCTGATGTCCCTACCTGGGTCTAGCATCGAATGGTCTCGATTATCATGTGTGCATAGTTTTTTTATTGATGAAGATACACCTCTTTTGAGTGAATCGATGTAAAAATTTGGACAATACAGTGACCTTGGAAGGTCCACCAGGATAGATTTATAGCTGTAAGTGAAATGGGATTGATCAATCAGAAAATTTGCTTACTTGAAACAGCGGAAAGCTCACAAAAATGCAGACTTCTGATTGGTCAATCACCGCAATCATCTAAAACTTCAAAATCTATTTGGATCCTGACCATAGTCTTCGCGAAATTATTCTTTCTGTGAAAAATAATTTAACTTCAACCATTCCCAATCAGTATGTCTTAAACTCAGGGACAATATTTCCACCATCAACCGTGAAAGCCTCTTTATTGCTTGAAAAAATATTCATTGTGCCTCAAATGCCTCCTTTTTGCTTTTCTGCGATGTGTATTTTTTTATTAGAATTTTGTCTTGTAATTTTTTTCTAACACGAACATTTATCGAGGTTACATTCAAGTAAACCTCCATGCATGTTTGAAAAAAAAATCGAGTAGTTTTCGAAGAAAGAAGGTTCTGTTGTTTTTATCCTATTTCTAAAGCATTTCCGGCTCAAGAATAAAAGAGATAAAAATTCAAAAATAAAAATATTGTTGCTTTATAAAAGAAAGTCACGGGTTAATTAAAAAAATAAATCATGCTGGAATGGATAAGAAAATGGTGCAATTTGCATTCAGAAGAGATCGATATTTGCGTGAACAATATTTTCATATGTTAAAAAACAAATCTGAAACTAATTAATATGAAGAACTTTCTTCTTCTTTGAGAAAAATGTATGCATTATGTTTTATTTTATTTCTTTTTAATAATTCTTTTCATTCTTTTAGGAAACAGCAAACTTCTGTATAAAAAAACATACTAGACTAAAATGGAATATGACATGCATTATACTATATTATGTATGATTTAAAAATCGAGCTAAAAAGCTTACTGTACAAAATATTGATTGTAGAAATTTATTACTAATGGATATGAGTGTTATGTTTTTTTTTTAGTAATATTTTTTTTGTATAAATTATTTTAATATTCCTAAGTTAAAAAGAACTCTTGTTAAGATATTGTTAATACGGCTTTTTATAATGCTTTATGTATCTCATATTTAAAATTATTCTTTTTTTTCTTAGTAGCGAAAACCCTGGACATTCCCTTTTTCTATTTATTTTTATGATCGTTCTCACGAGAATAAAGGCATTGTTGTGAATGAAAGTGAAAGTTTCCCATTCCCTTATCTAGCGTAAATAACACCCGTTCGTACGAATGCTTTTACTGTCCTGGAATTATTGTACTATTTGAGTAATGTGGTCCTTTGTTGTTTTTTTTCGAAGAAGAGTAGCTTCTGGCTTGTTTGTAAAGGGCATATATTCAGCCTTGTTAAAAATTGGCCCACACGCATAGTTTATTGCTTGCGTACGTGAATGAATAGTACCCTAAAATTTTATAACCCATGACAAACGTTGACTGTCATTTGAGGCGGAGTAGATATTTTCCCAGACCCTTAAAGTTTGTTTTTATGACCGATTTGAGATAATAGGGCAAATTCACGGATATCGGCGAGCACTGGTTTGCAAGCAGGTGCAAAACTTAGAGACAACTGTCCCTGCTATCTGACCACGTGATTGAGGGTAGGGGACGCAAGCGATGACCATATTTGGTCATGAGAGAGGGTGAATATTGCATTGGCCAATGAGATGGACTCTAGGAACAGGAGAGAAAGGGGAAAGCATTAGTCTTCCTAGTTTTTGGTGCCCCTTTTGATTTGCAGAGGGACGTGCAATTGGTTTTTTGGAAATAAAGGGAGTCTTGGTCAGAGCTTCGTATGGAGAGCATCTAGTAAACGATTGCGGATAAGTCTTGTCTCCCCCCCTCCCCTGTTTTTTAATCTGGGAGAGGGGAGGCCAAAAGAGTTCTTCGAGATTAGCAGTCTGAGAGAAAGCACGTCAAGTGTAAGCAAAAGAAAAAGTGGTACCTGCCGGAAAGAACCGAGAGCTTGCCGTGAAAGAATGTTTCCTCCGTCCTAGCCTTCACCGTAAGCAGTGGAATGATTTGCAGTCTAAAGAGAAAACACTCCAAGTGTAAGTCAGGAAGAAATGCTATCTGCCGGAGAGAGCCGAGATCTTGCCGTGAAAGAATATCCCCTCCGATCTAGCCTTCACCGTGAGCAGTGGAATGATTAGCAATCTAAGACAAAACACTCCAAGCGTTAATCAAGAAAAAGTACTACCTGCCGGAGCGAACCGAGAGCTTGCCGCGAAACAATGTCCCTTCCGATTTAGCCTTCACCGTGAGCGGTGGAATGATTAGTGGTCTAAGACAAAAACTTGAAGGAATTCAGCTGCTGCTTAAACTGAGTATAGACACTGGGAATTCTGTGTAGAGACTGTTGATCTAGTGCATGGAAGACTCTGTGTGCTATTGCCCATCATATAAATGAAAAAATGCCCAAAATGGGTAAATGAAGGAACTCAGCTGCTGCTTAAACTGAGTATAGACACTGGGAATTCTGCTTAGAGACTGTTGCTCTAGTGCATGGAAGATTTTGTGTACTGTTGTCCATCATATAAATGATAAATACCCAAAATGGGTAAATGAAAGAATTCAGCTGCTGGTAAGAGATATATTATGTATTTAATCTTAAACGATTTTTTTTATCCTAGTGATTAATCTTGTAGTGATTTAGTATTTCCTTATGTTTACAACAAAAGTTGTATTAGTGAATTCAGATGTTTTTTTTTTGTTTTTGTTTGTTAAATTAAATAAAGGAGAATGTATATATAAGGGATATGCTTTAGTATAGTTTTTTTTTAGTTTTTTTTTATTTATCCTACCTTGATATTAATTTAATTGAATTTTAACCTCTGTAGTATCGAAATAACTATACTAAGTTTTGTAATACCATAAAATTAAAGTAGTTTCTTTAAATGTTTGGAAGTAAAAGTAATTTTCAACCATTACCTATTTTTTTATTTGGAATTTTTAAATAACTTTTTAAAAAAAAATAAAAACGTAATTCAATAAATAATTAAAAATCATATTAACACTGATTAATTAATATACTTTTGCTTAAACTGTGTAAAGATACTTGACTAAGTAATAGATTTTTTTTTTTAAGCAAAAACTGTTAAGAAATTCACTTGTTTTTAAATGAATTAACTTATCTTATAAACAAAATAAAAGGAGAAAAAAAAAAATGGAGAAGTTAAAGCAGATGTACTAACACTATACGAAATTGGTCAAAAATATCATTGTTGATTTCTGGGGTGTTTATGTTTATTATTTCTAGTTTTTTAATTTATTCAAAATTATATCTTTCTTTGCCTTCTTGAAAATAAGAAGGATTTCAGGGTCTTTCTTCTCTCTTTTGTAATGTTAGATTGAATCTTGTGTTTTTAAATTGTTAATATGAGTTTAATATCTCAGGAATCAACATTGATAAATGTTGGGTTCTACTGCAGATCAAGGTTTAGTACTTGAGACTGGGTCAGATTGAGAATCTTGCTGTGTTCTTTCTTATTTACTTGTATTCATTAAATTTTAAAGAATCTTAAATAATATTTGTGTTTATCCTTTTTATCGTTTTAATTTGTCGTTTAGTTTGTTTATCTTAATGATTTCTTAATGTTAACTGGTGTAATCTTAACTTAATTCTTTTTTTTATATAAGCATCTAATTTATTTAATTAAATCTACAACAGGATTCATGTAATTGGAAATTTGACCCAGATCTCATTAAATTCTTTAATAAAGCTGAAGAGTATTTATTAATCTATATTAACTAAGTATAATTTGCTGAGCAGAAGTTGCAATTAATTAAAGTAATGATCTGTTGCAGAAATTTAATAAAAAGAACTCAACAAAATAAATGGTACCGTGTGTGAAAAGCCTGATTATTGTGTCACAATAAGTATAAAAATAGTACTATGAAGTAGAGCCTATTTGTTACAACAATAGCCTGAATTTTGATATATATTTACTATATTAAGAGTGAAACGAAATGAAAATATATGTGTTTTGTGATTTTATTGTGTATTATGTTTGATTATTTTAGTGTATATTGTGCATAAGTAATAGGGGTGTACATAGCTTACTAATTTCAAATGCCTTTTTTTTAGTTAAGCAATTTTACCGGGTTTTCAAAAAAAAAAACTATTTATTTTGAAATTTTTACTGTCATATTTACATTTAAATGAGTGTTTGGGCTTACTGAGTAAATTATATGCCAATATAAGTTATGTATTTATGTATTTTTTATTTATTTTTTTTTCTCTTTCTTGGGCATCTGAGAATTAAGTAGCAGTTAGATTACTTTATTTTCTATCATTTTATTTTTAATTCGGTGTGAAGTTTTGCCTAAAAATGACAGAAAACCAGCATTTCAAGGAGCTCGCTCTTATTCAGAAAAAGAGCGCATTAATCGAAAATGTCAGTCTTATTCCCCCTTTTAGTGGCGAAGGCAACTCTTGCTCATTTTCTGCATTTTTAGAAAAGTATGAGCAGTTGTCCGAGTTCTTTAATTGGTCAGAGGATGAGAAAAAATTTGCCCTACTAAGTAGATTAAGTGGGAATGCTGCTAGGATATATAAATTGCACCGCACTAAGGAAACTGTAGAAATAATTAAAGTACTTAAAGAGAGATATACGCAAGAGCTAGCCCCTGATATTGCTTTGACCCAATTTTTGAATTTTAAACAAAATCCCCATATGCCTGTTCAGGAATTCTACGACAGAGCATATGATTTGTCCCTTAAAGCATTAGTAGTCGAAGGTGTAGAACAGAATGTTGCTGATAAAAGCAGGGAAGCTCTACTGCATTCTATGTTATTAAGTAATTTAGTTCCTGAGATAAGAAGAGGAGTTATAACTAGGTGCCCTAAGACACCTGTTGAAATTTTAGAATTTGCCCTCCTTGAGGAAAAAGCATTAAAGAGTGTTAATCCTTTATATAACATGCAGGTAGAGAATATGAACCCTTTTTTCCCCCAAATTGCCCAGCAAAGTGTTGCGTGTGCTGCTATCCAGCCAAGTCAACCTAATCAGTCAGAGCAGGAAATTAGTAAACTGCGGGAGCAGGTAGAAGCTCTTACTAGTAAATTAGAGAGATTTTTAGAGGGTAGCAATCAGCAAAGAGACTTTCGCACTAATGAGAGGCCTCAGTATAGAGAATTAATCTGTTACGTGTGTTCCCAAACAGGACACATAGCCAGATTTTGCCCACAAAACCAAAATGCTAATAGAGGGAACTTTCAGAATTTTAGAGGAAGAGGTAGGGGTAGTTATTCTCAGTCCCACCAAAATCGCAGGGGAGGATATAATAATTACAGAGGTAGAGGGAATAGAAATAATGATAATGGTGTAAATATAGAAAGCGAGAATGTTCAGAGCTCAATTAGTGAAGGGAATAATCAAAACAATTCTTTAAACAGGTAAGGGCTGGTGTCGATTTGGTCGAATCGTCTCCATCAAGGCCTCTAGACCTCCCAATTATTTTTAGTATGTTTTCACCCCAGTCTTATCATTTACCTACTGTCCTCATAAATGTAAATAATGTGTTTTTTAATGCGCTATGTGATACAGGATCTGCTATAAATATTTTAAGTAATACAATACTTAATGGTTTAGATTCTTATGAAATTGTGGAGTGCAACACCCCTATTTTAACGGTGACTGGCGAGAGAGTGCTTTTAAACCATAAAATTTCCTTAAATTTTAAATTTAATAATTTATTATGTCAGTCTGAGTTTTTTATTGTCCACGGTAAGTTGGCCGATGAGTTTAGTGTAATTTTGGGGATGCCCTTTTTAAGTAAATATCAGGCTGTAATTAATTGTAAAAATAACAATGTGGTTTTAGATGTTCCTACTGAAACGCAGTGTAAGCAAATAGTAGAGAGTCATATGTCAAATGTTTTACCTGTGAAAAATTCTAGAGAAAAAAATGTTGTAAATAGTATCAGTGTAAATAGTATAGGTTTGGAGAATAATTATGTAAATACTTGTAATGTGCAATCTAAAGGCAAGCAAAGTTCTGATAGTGAACAGAGAAGTAAGTGTAGTAATAAGAGTACTCCTAGGAAAAGTGTAAACAAAAAGAGTAAGGAATGTGTAAAAGAAAAATTTGGGAATCTGAGTAGTGGAAATGAGACGGTTCAGGGTAATATGTATCCCATTATGGAGGAAAGGGTAGACTCAAGCATAACATTTATTGCGAAAGAGTCAGAAAGTGAAATTGCTCAGGTTTTTTGTTTGCAAAGTGTACCAGGGAGTAACTCAAGTACTAATGAGTGTGAAATTAATGAGAATAATGTGCCTTTAGACCTTAGCCAGCAATCAGCGAGTCAAATTGTACAGGAAAATTCAATCTATGTCCATGAAAATTTTTACATATCTGAGGATAATGAAAATGAGCTAGTAAATAGAGCAAATCAGACTGATGAGTTAGGCATTGTTGACAATAATAACAGAAATAGTGAAAGTACTTCCTTAGCTATTTTATGCGAGAGAATTTCTGTTCCCCCCCAGTCAAAATTAATAGCTGAAGTTAAATGTAATAGAAATAATTTTATAAAAGATAATGATATACTGATATTAGAACCTTTAGCGAAGAATTTAAGCCAAGGGCTTCTTATTTCTCGAGCCATTTGTACCCCAGAACATGGCCTTTTTGTTTCGCTTGCTAATTTTTCGAATAAAACTGTTAAGCTAGGAAAAAATACTTATGTTGCTAAAATTAAGAAATGTGTAGATAAATCTAATATACCCTTAAATAATAATAATATAACTTGTAATGTAAATTTAACCACTCCAATAGCTGACTTTGATCACGCTGATCTCACTTGGAGCTCTGATATTGATTTAAGCCATCTAGACCCCCCCCCCCCTTAAAATCTAAAATGCAGGAATTTTTAGACCAAAATAAAGATGTGTTTGCAGCTTCTGTCCTAGACTTACCAGGCTGTAATACCATACCCCATGTTGTAAATTTAACCTCTGATAAACCTGTAAAATCCAAAGCTTATAGAGTCCCATATAAATTACGCCAGGAAATGGAAGATCAACTTAATATTTTACTGCAAGCTGAAATTATTTCCCCGTCTATGTCTGAATTTGCTTCACCAGTTATTCTTGTAGAAAAAGCAGATGGTTCTTATAGGTTAGCTGTTGATTTTCGTAAACTTAACAAGAATCTTGTCAAAGATGCATATCCTATCCCAAACATTACTGACTCTGTTGATGCGTTAAGTGGAGCTAATTTTTTTTCAACACTAGATTTAACTAGTGGCTTTTTTCAACAGGTCATAAGACCCGAAGACAGGCATAAAACTGCTATTATCACGCATAAAGGTCTTTTTGAGTGGAATAGAAATTGTTTTGGGTTGTCCAATTCAGGCAATAGTTTTCAGAGGCTAATGAATGCCATTTTTGGAGATTTAGGAAATCTAGGAATTTTAGTGTATATAGATGATATTGTCATTGCTTCTTCTGATGTAGAATCCCATTTTGAAAAACTTAAATTAGTATTTGATAGACTAAGACAACATAAACTGAAACTTAAGCCCAGTAAATGTAATTTTCTTTCGAATAAAATACAGTATCTTGGCTTTGAAATTAATAGCAGGCAAGTATCCCCGGTTAATAAAAATATTGAGATAATAGAAAAATTGCAACCACCTACTAATCGTAAAGGTGTCAGGTCTTTTATTGGAACCCTATCATTCTATAGGCGTTTCATACCTGACTTCACAAAAAGGGCAATTAATTTAATCGATTTGACTAAGGAAACTGGACATTTTGCCTGGACAAAAGAAGCCCAGGAGGAATTTGAAGATTTAAAAAAGGCTTTAATATCTAAACCGTGCCTAGTACTGCCTGATTTTACTAAAGAATTTTATCTATATACAGATGCGAGTGGAGAAGCGCTGGGTGCTGTTTTGTCACAAATGGATGATGAGAATAAAATTCATCCAGTGGCGTTTGCCAGTAGGCGACTAAAAGGTGCAGAGACAAGATACTCTGCCACTGAGAGAGAACTTCTCGCTCTGGTTTGGGCAACTAGTCATTTTAAGTGTTATCTAGCTAACACTCATTTTAACATTTTTACTGATCATGCACCACTTACTTTTATGCTAAAGATTCATGACCCCACCTCACGTATAGCCAAATGGGTATGTACTCTTTCAGATTTTGATTTTACTATTAAATATATTAAAGGGAAATGCAATAGTGTAGCAGACTTTCTATCTAGATTTGCTAAAACTGATGAAACACCTGAGATTAGTAAGAGTAATTTTTGTATTCAAGTAGAAAAAGAAACTACTTTTGTTCCCCATTCAAATTTAATTGAGAAAATCAGTGAATTACAAAAAATTGATAAGAAATGTTGTGAAATAGCTAGAAAATTAGACAAAAATATAGATATAGCACCTAAATACATGAAGTTTTTTTTTAGAGATGATATTCTCGTATGTGAAGATACCAGAGATTCAAGTGTAATAAATAATCCTATTAAGTTAGTAGTTCCTAGGGATATGATTGAGCAAGTGTTCGCTCTAACACACGATTCTCTAGCGGCTTGTCATCAAGGGTTTAAGAAAACGATTGACCGCATCCGGGAGCACTTTTACTGGCCCGGAATGTCGGCCGATGTCAAGCATCTAGTAGAATCATGTATTAGTTGCCAGCAGAAGAGGGCGTATAAACCAAATCAGCAGGCACCCCTTCAACGGATGCCTACACCTGAATTTCCCATGAACAAAGTTCATCTAGACCTAATTGGCCCATTACCGGTCACGTTTTCTGGTAACACCCATATTGTTACGTATATAGACTCGTTTACTAAATGGCCAGAGGCCTATGCTGTTAGCTCTACCACGTCTGATGTTATCGCAGATACACTTGCCGATTTCATTTCACGTTATGGCGCTCCTGTGTATATTGCGACAGATAATGGAAGAAATTTAGTATCGGAAGCGATTGAGCATGTATATAAAATGTTCGGTATTAAACATATAACTACATCTGCCTTTCACCCAGCCTCGAATGGACAGATTGAACGGCAGAATAAAACTTTAAAAAACGCACTCAGTCACATTGTAAATGAGAACCAGTCAGACTGGGATACTAAGCTAAAATTTGCCCTATTAGCGATGCGTTCGGCTGTGCATTCTTCGACTAAATTAACCCCCGCAGCAGTTTTATATGGCAGAAACTTAAATCTACCATATAATCTATTTTCGCAAGCGCCAAAGTTTAGCTATAACGACGCCCCATCTTTTTGTGAATTATTAATACCCGCACTCCAAAAGGTATATGCTGAGGTGTATGATAGTTTAGTTAAGGTATCTGAAAGCCAGGAAAGGTACAGAGAAAAAACTGCAGTCGTTAAGGATTTAAAAGTAGGCGATAGAGTGTGGTTATTTAACCCATCTATCACTGCTGGCAATACGAAAAAATTGTCAAAATTAAATAACGGCCCATTTACTATAATTGAGAAGCTCAGTGAAGTTAATTTTAAGATAGCATTAATTGCTAATCCGTCTAAAACTCAAATTGTCCATGTAGACCGCCTCACTTTATTTAAAGATAGGCATATTTCAGGTGTAAATGAGCAAAATGGAGACGATATTGTAGACCAAAACAAACGCCAACCTCTGATATCAACTACGAATGATTCAAATCATTCCCAACTCGATTTCACTACGCGAAGGAAAAGGATTCGTTTCATAAATAGATTTCCCCCTCCCATTCCATGTCAAGGAACCAGCCAACCTGCAGTGCAATCTACGAGCAGACGACAAGAGCGTAACGAGGAAACGGTTGGTGGGTTGCTCTCAGAAGCACGGGAAAATACGGATGTAATTGCGAGCGCTGATAGCTGTGAGGGAGTTAGGCAGGTAGGAACGCATATTGATTCGGTGCGCGTGAGTCGTTCGCGAGATCGTAATGGCGTCTGTTTATCTAGACGAAACAAATCTTATTCAGTTCCGAGAACTGAGTATGCGTTTCGAAAAAGGGATTCGCGACCGAATTATAAATTTTAGGGCGGTTTAACTTTATTTTTTTTAGATTGTATATAAATACTTGTGATTTTAGTTATTCTAGGAAGGTTTAATGCGCGAGTTAGCTAAAATTTAAGTAATTTTCGAGCCTCGATATCGTTTGTTTTGATTTGGTTCCGCTGTTATTTAATGTGGATTTCCGCCAGTTCCGTATTTTCTCTCGGTGATTTATGGATTATTTCGATAAATTAGGACCGTGTAAGTGCTTCGCCCCCTATATGTATTCTTTTTTTTTATTTTTTAGCGGGTTTTAGCGCTAATTTTGGGGACTTAGAGAGATTTCGGGTCAGGAGATTTTGGAGTAGAGATTTGGTAGCAGTACATGTGATGCTTGCGTATTCCTACTGCCCCCTTTTTGTATATAGTATAGGTACTGTTAGGAATGTAGTTCATCTTTTATTTTTATTTTTTTTTTTTGCATTTCTTTTAACTTTGTATTTTTTTTTGGATATTTTTGGTATTAGTTCTCTATTTGGGAAGTGGGGATTTAAGATACAGGTAGTGTACACCCCACAGCCCACAGATATATTATCTGGTTTATGTGTATTATATATGTATATATTTTGTTTATATAGTCTGTTATGTTATTTCATGTGAGTTTTCTAACGATATACCCATTGTTTGTGTAAATTGGGTATTTTAAAAATAAATTAGTGGTACTTGTCAATGAAATTGGCGAACTCTCCTGTGAAATTATCAGTTCATTTTAAGTATTATGTGTAACATTTTATGAATTTTTTTTAGTTACTATTAGTTTATGGAATATTTACCCATTGATAATAACTAAGGCAGATAATTATCAGTCTAGGCTACACAAGGTAACCTATATAATTATAATGCTGTGATATAAAATGCCCATACACTTGTGTAATACTGTGTCACCGATGCAAGTCATTGAACTGTTTTTTTTTTATTTATATGCACATGTTATGCCACTGAATATAAACGGATATTAGTGCTATTTTTTTTATGTGTACCCTATATATGTACTGAAAGGTTATTGCTATTTTTGTTTTGTGTATGTGTATACAAACTGTTATCGTGCTATTATATGTATATATTTGTGATACCTACAGCTGGCAAGTAGTATATCTATTGTATTTTTTCAAAAATTGATTGTTTCGGTCCTTTGGCTCTATCCTGCTCACAGGATTCAAAATTAAAAAAAAAATTTTTTTTAATTTTTTTTATTCACTGGACAACTCTTCCTTGCATTCTACTTGTGGAAATTTTTTTTAGGGATATTTTTTTTCTTTTTACAGAGGTGTTAGCAGATAGGGATATCCCAGTGTGTTGGTATTCTTGACGGTATAGCAGATGTAGAGATTTAATTAAGTATGCCAGGTATATAGTATAGATTTTAATAGCATCTTAGGTCCTAGTATATGTTTAACTTCTAGATGTTTTGCCCAAGCTTCAACTTAGCATTACCGGTGTGCAGAGTTGGTGTGGTAGCTTAGTTGGGTGAGGTTATCAACTTTTCGGGTCGTCGTCTGATCTGTTCTAGGCGATTATCTTTATCCTACTATTCAACCGGGGTACTGCATTGTTTTTTTTATTTAATCTTTTCTTTCATTTTGGTTTTAATTTTAAATTTTTTTAGGACTTTCTTTAACTGACCTTATGTGGTCATTTAGCTAAAAAAATAAAATTCTTGTTTTTGTTCAAAACTAATAATGTTTATTTTTTTTTCAACGAGGGGGAGCTCTTGTTATGTTTTTTTTTTAGTAATATTTTTTTTGTATAAATTATTTTAATATTCCTAAGTTAAAAAGAACTCTTGTTAAGATATTGTTAATACGGCTTTTTATAATGCTTTATGTATCTCATATTTAAAATTATTCTTTTTTTTCTTAGTAGCGAAAACCCTGGACATTCCCTTTTTCTATTTATTTTTATGATCGTTCTCACGAGAATAAAGGCATTGTTGTGAATGAAAGTGAAAG
The DNA here is from genome assembly GCA_964019185.1 of Maratus speculifer. Lineage (NCBI taxonomy): Eukaryota > Metazoa > Arthropoda > Arachnida > Araneae > Salticidae > Maratus > Maratus speculifer. The sequence continues at coordinate 227,378,874 of OZ025299.1, forward strand.
TTTCCCATTCCCTTATCTAGCGTAAATAACACCCGTTCGTACGAATGCTTTTACTGTCCTGGAATTATTGTACTATTTGAGTAATGTGGTCCTTTGTTGTTTTTTTCGAAGAAGAGTAGCTTCTGGCTTGTTTGTAAAGGGCATATATTCAGCCTTGTTAAAAATTGGCCCACACGCATAGTTTATTGCTTGCGTACGTGAATGAATAGTACCCTAAAATTTTATAACCCATGACAAACGTTGACTGTCATTTGAGGCGGAGTAGATATTTTCCCAGACCCTTAAAGTTTGTTTTTATGACCGATTTGAGATAATAGGGCAAATTCACGGATATCGGCGAGCACTGGTTTGCAAGCAGGTGCAAAACTTAGAGACAACTGTCCCTGCTATCTGACCACGTGATTGAGGGTAGGGGACGCAAGCGATGACCATATTTGGTCATGAGAGAGGGTGAATATTGCATTGGCCAATGAGATGGACTCTAGGAACAGGAGAGAAAGGGGAAAGCATTAGTCTTCCTAGTTTTTGGTGCCCCTTTTGATTTGCAGAGGGACGTGCAATTGGTTTTTTGGAAATAAAGGGAGTCTTGGTCAGAGCTTCGTATGGAGAGCATCTAGTAAACGATTGCGGATAAGTCTTGTCTCCCCCCCTCCCCTGTTTTTTAATCTGGGAGAGGGGAGGCCAAAAGAGTTCTTCGAGATTAGCAGTCTGAGAGAAAGCACGTCAAGTGTAAGCAAAAGAAAAAGTGCTACCTGCCGGAAAGAACCGAGAGCTTGCCGTGAAAGAATGTTTCCTCCGTCCTAGCCTTCACCGTAAGCAGTGGAATGATTTGCAGTCTAAAGAGAAAACACTCCAAGTGTAAGTCAGGAAGAAATGCTATCTGCCGGAGAGAGCCGAGATCTTGCCGTGAAAGAATATCCCCTCCGATCTAGCCTTCACCGTGAGCAGTGGAATGATTAGCAATCTAAGACAAAACACTCCAAGCGTTAATCAAGAAAAAGTACTACCTGCCGGAGCGAACCGAGAGCTTGCCGCGAAACAATGTCCCTTCCGATTTAGCCTTCACCGTGAGCGGTGGAATGATTAGTGGTCTAAGACAAAAACTTGAAGGAATTCAGCTGCTGCTTAAACTGAGTATAGACACTGGGAATTCTGTGTAGAGACTGTTGATCTAGTGCATGGAAGACTCTGTGTGCTATTGCCCATCATATAAATGAAAAAATGCCCAAAATGGGTAAATGAAGGAACTCAGCTGCTGCTTAAACTGAGTATAGACACTGGGAATTCTGCTTAGAGACTGTTGCTCTAGTGCATGGAAGATTTTGTGTACTGTTGTCCATCATATAAATGATAAATACCCAAAATGGGTAAATGAAAGAATTCAGCTGCTGGTAAGAGATATATTATGTATTTAATCTTAAACGATTTTTTTTATCCTAGTGATTAATCTTGTAGTGATTTAGTATTTCCTTATGTTTACAACAAAAGTTGTATTAGTGAATTCAGATGTTTTTTTTTTGTTTTTGTTTGTTAAATTAAATAAAGGAGAATGTATATATAAGGGATATGCTTTAGTATAGTTTTTTTTTAGTTTTTTTTTATTTATCCTACCTTGATATTAATTTAATTGAATTTTAACCTCTGTAGTATCGAAATAACTATACTAAGTTTTGTAATACCATAAAATTAAAGTAGTTTCTTTAAATGTTTGGAAGTAAAAGTAATTTTCAACCATTACCTATTTTTTTATTTGGAATTTTTAAATAACTTTTTAAAAAAAAATAAAAAAGTAATTCAATAAATAATTAAAAATCATATTAACACTGATTAATTAATATACTTTTGCTTAAACTGTGTAAAGATACTTGACTAAGTAATAGATTTTTTTTTTTAAGCAAAAACTGTTAAGAAATTCACTTGTTTTTAAATGAATTAACTTATCTTATAAACAAAATAAAAGGAGAAAAAAAAATGGAGAAGTTAAAGCAGATGTACTAACACTATACGAAATTGGTCAAAAATATCATTGTTGATTTCTGGGGTGTTTATGTTTATTATTTCTAGTTTTTTAATTTATTCAAAATTATATCTTTCTTTGCCTTCTTGAAAATAAGAAGGATTTCAGGGTCTTTCTTCTCTCTTTTGTAATGTTAGATTGAATCTTGTGTTTTTAAATTGTTAATATGAGTTTAATATCTCAGGAATCAACATTGATAAATGTTGGGTTCTACTGCAGATCAAGGTTTAGTACTTGAGACTGGGTCAGATTGAGAATCTTGCTGTGTTCTTTCTTATTTACTTGTATTCATTAAATTTTAAAGAATCTTAAATAATATTTGTGTTTATCCTTTTTATCGTTTTAATTTGTCGTTTAGTTTGTTTATCTTAATGATTTCTTAATGTTAACTGGTGTAATCTTAACTTAATTCTTTTTTTTATATAAGCATCTAATTTATTTAATTAAATCTACAACAGGATTCATGTAATTGGAAATTTGACCCAGATCTCATTAAATTCTTTAATAAAGCTGAAGAGTATTTATTGATCTATATTAACTAAGTATAATTTGCTGAGCAGAAGTTGCAATTAATTAAAGTAATGATCTGTTGCAGAAATTTAATAAAAAGAACTCAACATGAGGTTTTTTATCGAATTTCTTTAATACAATAAAAGTCAAGAAAGTGATAAAGTTTCAGTTTTTTTTAAATGGAAATATGTTTGAAAAAAAATATGACATTTGAAATTGCGAAGTTCTTAAAGGAAGAAACTTAGTAAAACAAATCACTTTTCTAAATCATTCCAGGATCAGGGGAATTGAATTATATATTTTTCCTTCCTTTCTTTTTAAAAGATACAAATATTTGTCTTTTATAAAATAAAATGAAGTCACGGACTAAAAATTTATGTTTAATCACGCTGGAACAATAAGAAGGAAGCAAAGTTTCTATTCGAAAGCGACTGATATTTACATGAGTGCTGTTTTCAGAAGGTAAAAAATGTATCTTAAAATAGTTATAATGAAGAACTTTCTTTCCTTTTGAGATAAGATTATTATTTTTGTTTTTTTATTTCTGTATGAATGCTTTTTTACATTGTTTTCATTAGGTAAGTGTGTCTCAATTGATATCTTCGTCTCACTTGAGGTAATACATTTATCTTTATACTTTAACGAAATATTTTATCATACATTTATTAAAATAAAATTTATTTTATTGTTCTCTATGAGTTATAAAAAACTAATTGCGCAATTAACTAGCAATGCAAAAGAATCTGTACTCCCTCCTCCCCTCTTGAAGGTTACGTTTTTTATTAGTTCGCTTGATTTACTGTCAAAATATCTGTTCTTAAATTTTCTTTTTGTCTTTGTTTACAGAAGGCACTTATTAAAAATAGAATCTTAACGATCAAAATGTTTAAAATCAATAATTAAAGTTCTTTAAGTAAAGGAAAAGAAATTATGAAAAACTATATTTGAGGTGTGATAAAAGTTTTCCTATTATGAGATTATATTAAGCTTTTCTATTTCGCATCTGATATTTCTGACAATATGTTAATATTTTTTTTTAAGATATCATAAATAATAGTCTTAATTTTAATTAAAGCTTTGCTTTTGTGTGACCTAAAGATTGAGTATTTAAATTCATATAAATGAAATTAATTTCATTAAATTTTTGACGTCACTTTGAAGATTTAAAAAAATTATTATCTTGAAATCAATAATTCCCAAAATAACTAATAATAAATAATAATTAATAAAAGCGAAAAGTAATTAGTGCTTTAAAAAATAATTCTTGCATGAAAGCATTTTTTTCGAATGAGTGTTTCGTCAATCCAGTATTGACTTTCGAGAGAATGAAAAAATTAAGAAAATTGACCTTTAAAAAATTTAACTTGCTGAAGTAAAAAAAATAGTGACGTTAATAACTGAAGTAATTAGAATAAATTAGTAATTACCATATTACGGTCAAAAAACGTGAAAAACATCTTATTGTTACCTACGTTCATGAGTGTGAATTATGCATATTATATGCTGCGCTGTTAAAAAAAATACATATATGTGCTTATATATTACTTGTATTATACAAGGTCAGGGATGCACAACCTTTTTACCAGAAAATCGGTTGACACCAGAATATTTGAAAAGTGTAGTTTCTTTTCTTTAATAGCAAAGTTTCTGTCATTACTATAAGGAAAATTATTCTGCATAAAAATAGTGGTATAATTGTGGCCCGCGGGCCAAAGGTTGTGCACCCCTGTACAAGGTGATAAGGTGATTCTATGATTCGAGTGCTTGAAATAACTAGTGAACCGTGATAGCTAGAGCGATCAACATGGTGTCTAGATGTAATACAATTGTTGTGGATCAACATTATGGTTGGAAAATGTCAAATGCAAAGTTGTAGCATGTCCTTGGCTTAGTAGAAAATAACATTTTACAAAATAACTTTATTAGAAGCCCTGAAATGTATATATTGGCTTTTGCAGAGTACCCTACTAAAGTTTGTATGATTTTATATTTTTAAGCGAAATTATATCTAAATAAATCCGGAGTTGGGTGCATGCTGACATCCACATGGCCCATCGGGCATGCTATGCACGGTCCGCTCGGTTTTGTTTTTCTACTTTTAAACAAAAATTTTTCAAACGAACTTAATATTAGGTATCCACATGCTTTCAGTAACGTTAACCCTCGAATATCTGTGATTTTATACATTTAAATGAAAATACATCCAATCGAATTTAAAGTTGGGAGATCCACCGTCTTCAGTAGCATACATCAGTCATTCTACACAAACTCGAATCTGTTTTGATATTATATCTTAAAATGAAAATCTTTCCAAATGAATCTAATATTATTTGTCCCATTGCTTTCGATAGTGTATACACTCGAATTTGTATGAATATATAGTGTTAATCGAAAATCTATCCAAACGAGTCTAGAATTTTGACCTCTCTATCTTAGAACGCATTGTCTCGTCTCATCTCGTTTTTTTTAAACCTTGAATTTGTATAATTTTATATTTATTAATAAAAATACCAAAAAACTAAAAGTTTACCCATTCTAGTGATTGCCGATTTAATTTGACATTTTGATACATTAAATTTTCAACTTAGACCAGTCTCTGAAACAACACAAATACACTACTGGCCACACAAAAAGCAACACCTTGAAGGAATCATGCACATCATGCGTTTGCGGTGATGAAATATGCAAATCTTTACATTGCAGCTCAAACGCACATCATGGGTGACCATAACGCCACTCGCAAGCGCTATATAGGGGGAGAACAGATTGGTGATTTGAAGTGCGGCAATTGTTTTTTCGTGCAGTCTTTTGCGTAAGCTGTTTACCTATGCCTCGTGGAAGACATCGAGAATCTTTTGACCAAGTTTCTGAATGCGACAAAGGAAGAATAGTAGCCTATAGGGATTGCGGATTATCCTTCAGAGAAATCGGTCAATATCTCGGACGAAACCAAGCAACTGTAATGCGGATCTATAATCGCTGGATGCAGGAGGGAATAACGAACCGATTTGATTGATCGCTCTCACCTTGTTGCACTATTGCCCATGATGACAGGCGGATTGTACGCGTGGGAATGATGGATCGCGCAGCCACCTCACGAACCATAGCACAACAGATTAAATGTCCTACGCATCACTCAGTATCCGCTCGTACCATTCGATGCTCTTTGCAGCAGAGAGGAATGTCCGCAAGGTGTCCATTGCTTCGTTTACACTTGACTGAAAACCACAGGTTTTTGCGCCGCCAATGGTGCAAGGAACCGTGGACATGGACAACAGAATGGAACGACATTGTGTTTACTGACGAATCCCACTTCCTCCTGCAACAATACAATGGTCGAATTAGAGTTTGGAGACATCGTGGTGAGAGGCTGCTGAACTGTTGCGTTATGCATCGCCACACAGATCCTGCACCCGATATCATGATTTGGGGTGGTATTGAATTTCACTGCCGCACCCTTCTAGTAGTCATTACCAGTACACTAAACTGCCAGCACTACAACTCTGAGGTATTGGAGCTCATGGTCCTCCCATACATTAAGCGCTTGCCATAAGCCATATTCCAACAGAATAATGCGCGACCACAGGTGGCACGCAATATTCATGAGTTCTTCTTTCCCCATCAGATTAAATTGCTTCCTTGGCTTGCTTGTTCTCCTGATCTATCGTGAATCGAAAACGTGTGGTTCATGTTTGCACAGTGACTGGTCCGGGACACATCACCTGCTACACTAGATCAACTTTGGCAATATGTGGAAGCACATGGACTACTGTATTCCAAGGAGTTATCCAAAGCATCTTTGATTTAATGCTGAGGAGTGTGGCAGCAGCTATAGCCAACAATGGCGGTTACACTAACTACTGATTATGTCATCATCCGCACGTCACAAGAGGCAGTAATTTTAATCGTTTGGTCTTTGTACAGCATGTTATTTGCCAAATTGATTTCGCTGCGATATCTCTGGTCCTTCTTGGTGTAGCGTTTTGTGTCGCCAGCAGTGTAATATAAATCACTCACCAATTCTTACTCTTTTAAAATGCGAAATGATGTTTTAAAATGTATTGACAAAGTGTAGTGAAAATGCATAGGTTTTTTTTGCACCTTTGCAGAAATAAAGACTACTCCGAAAATGTTCAAAAGCACAATTAAATAGGGAGACTTTCCAAAACTTATTTAAAAGCGATTTGCACATTATAAAATCTGTACATGTAAGATTAGCGCACTGACTAGGAAAAGGTCCGAAACTTGTGTCACCGAATTGAATGAGCGTTTGTGTATCGATTGAGTACAGTTAGTATGTAAATATATGACAGCCATAAATCGCGATACTCAGGGGGTCTTGAGAAAATAGGCATTAAAATTTATACTACATTTTATAATCGGATCAATTTTCTACAGCAGCAAGCGGCTCCAAGCCTGTTCGGTAGCGCGCTGGATTTTAGTTTATCTATCTGGGATCTAACCCCGCTCGGACCTTTTTTCGGAACGAAAATTTTCATCGATTACTTTCGAACTGTGATTGAAAAGATATGCATAACAAGTGAAATTTACGAAAAATATAAGCTAATGTATGTTTTGACACATATAAGTGCATTTTTTAACTGTGAAATTTCGCATATTTAAATGTATGCATATATATGTATATACATATTTTAAGTAAGCATATTTATATATCTATAGACTTGAAATTTTTTATTGTTATTTAAAATTATTTAGTTTTTTTTTCTATGATTTACTACTATTTTTAACAGAGAAATAAATAAAAATAAGTGAACATATAATTTCATTTTGTTTTCTCGTGCGGATACTTCAAATATTTCTATGTTGAAATATGATTTTATATTTTAAATTTTTTTAAATCTTGTATTCTTGATTTTTAATTAGAATAAGCGTGTAATGTAGTAATTTTTTTCTTACTGAAAATGTTTACATACTGTAGTTTAATTATAGAAATACAATTGTTACTCCGAATCTTTGCATGCTTATATATTTAATGAAAAGTAAAGACAATAAAATAAACTTTTTCAAAAAAAAAAAATATAACCGACTTCAATCAACGCTCTAAAAAGAGTTAAATAATTCTTTAAAATACCCTAATGATGAATTGTTATCTAATAACCACACATCAGATATCATGTACCGACAAAAAAAAATGGTTATAAGTTTAATACATAGAACTTAATATCCAGCAAATATGGTTTTTCTAACAGAATATTTTTTACAAGAGATTAATTTACATATTTTTGATTTAATTTATGAATATATACATATAAAAAGTAAAGAATTACTTTTTGAAGTTGGTGCCAAACGATCACAATCAATAATGATTTTTACCATTTTATTTATGGTATTAGACATAATATAACCACAATTCTTACTATACTTACAATAGTTTGGCACCAACTTCAAAAAGTAATTCATTACTTTTTATATGTATATATTCATAAATTAAATCAAAAATATGTAAATTAATCTCTTGTAAAAAATATTCTGTTAGAAAAACCATATTTGCTGGATATTAAGTTCTATGTATTAAACTTATAACCATTTTTTTTGTCGGTACATGATATCTGATGTGTGGTTATTAGATAACAATTCATCATTAGGGTATTTTAAAGAATTATTTAACTCTTTTTAGAGCGTTGATTGAAGTCGGTTATATTTTTTTTTTTTGAAAAAGTTTATTTTATTTCTTACTTTTTAGTTATTTATACGGTAATATTTAGTTTAATCGGTTGGATAGTTGCGGTGTAATCGGTGAACATATATAAAAAAAGTACATATGCGGTCGAATTGTTGATAACCTTCTCTCCTTTAAGTCAGTTAAAGAAATAATAATACGGAAAAATACTGTATGTTAGGAATGGGGTTCGAACCCACGATCTATTTCGAGAACCAGAGATTAAATCGCGTGCCTTAGATCGCTCGGCTATCCTGACTGCATTTAAAACGGTGAACAACGCCATATTACTTTTCGCAAGTCAATTATTTTAGCACACTTTCACTGATAAAGTACTGAGTTGCTAAAAGATCTCTGATACTCTGTGCTAAAGGTTAAAAACAAAATATTCTTAATAGCATAATTAGTATTTAATTTGTAAAATATATGTGTAAAAAGAATAATACGGAAAAGGCTTTTGTATATATGTACGTCAGGAGTGGTGTTCGAACCCACGTTCTCTTTCGAGAACCAGAGCTTAAATTAAGCGCATTAGATCGCTCGGCTATCCTGATTGCAATCAACTCAGGAACTTATTCAAGGTCATGTTATTTTTCGCAAGTCTATTAATTTAGCACTCTTTCACTGATAAAGTATTGAGGAGATAAAGGATATCTGATTTTCTGTGCTAACGGTTAAATACAAAATATTCTTAATAACATAATTAGTATTTAATTTGTAAAATATATGTGTAAAAATTATAATGCTGAAAAAGGTTATTGTATACATGCATGTCAGGAGTGGGGTTCGAACCCCCGCTCTCTTTCGAGAACCAAAGATTAAATCAGGTGTCTTAGACCGCTCGGCTATCTTGACTACAATCTATTCGGTGAACTTATTCAACGTCATATTACTTTTCGCAAGTCTATTATTTTAGCACTCTCTCACTGATAAAGTATTGAGTTGGTAAAAGATCTCTGATACTCTGTGCTAACGGTTAAATACAAAATATTCTTAATAGCATAATTAGTATTTAATTTGCAAAATATATGTGTAAAAATTATAATACGGAATAGGTTGTTGTATAGATGTATGTCGGAAGTGGGGTTCGAACCCACGCCCTCTTTCGAGAACCAGAACTTAAATCAACGCGCCTTAGACCGCTCGGCCATCCTGACTGCACTCCATGGTAGGAACTCATTCAACAGTTTTAATTAGCGAAAAATCACTAATTTTAATAGTTTTTGCCCGTTTACTAAAAAATTACTGAACCAATTTCTATGAAATGGAAGTGGTACCAATCTGAGAGTAAGTTCTTTAATTTAACACCAAAACCAAATTAATCAGTTGGATAGTTTCGGCATAATCGGTGAGCATACATTAAAAAAATACATACGCGATGAATTGATAACCTCCTCTCCTTCTTGAAGTCGGTTAAAATATTCTTAATAGCATAATTAGTATTTAATTTGTAAAATATATATGTAAAAATTATAATACGGAATAGGTTCGGAAACTTATTCAATGTCATGTTACTTTTTGCAAGTCAATTATTTTCGCACTCTTTCACTGATAAAGTATTGAGTTGATAAAAGATCTCTGATACACTGTGCTAACGGTTAAATACAAAATATTCTTAATAGCATAATTAGTATTTAATTTGTAAAATATATGTGTAAAAATTATAATACGGAAAAATATTGTACACACGTATGTAAGGAGTGGGGTTCGAACCCACTGTCACTTTCGAGAACCAGAGCTTAAATCAGGCGCTTTAAACCACTTGGCCATCCTGACTTCACTCAATTGCAGGAACTAATTCAACAGTTTTAATTACCGAAAAAACATTAATTTTAATAGTTTTTGCTTAATTACTAAAAAACTACTGAACCAGTTTCTATGAAATGGATGTGGTACCAATCCGAGAGTAAGCTTTTTAATTTAACACCAAAACCAAATTAATCGGCTGCATAGTTTCGGAGTAATCGGTGAACATATATAAAAAAAAATACATACGCTTCGAATTGATAACCTCCTCTCCTTTTTGAAGTCGGTTAATAACCACACATCAGATATCATGTACCGACAAACAAAAATGGTTGATTGATTGATTTTTGACGTCCGATTATCTGCGCTAGGGATATAGGACCAGGGGTGAATGCCCTTCGTGGGGGGCTTTCTAAGGGAACCTAACCCGTATTTACGCAAGGTTCGAAGAAAACCACGGAAAACTTCGAACGGTTAGGCCGACGGTCGCGATTGGGTTCAAACCCAGCACCTACCGTCTACCAGTTTGGAGGTCAGAACCTCGCGGCCACTGGTGGGGCCAAACAAAAATGGTTACGAGTTTAATACATAGAATTTAATATCCAGCAAACATGGTTTTTCGACAGAATATTTTTACAAGAGATTAATTTACATATTTTTGATTTAATTTATGAATATATACATATAAAAGTAATGAATTACTTTTTGAAGTTGGTGCCAAACTATTGTAAGTATAGTAAGAATTGTGGTTATATTATGCCTAATACCATAAATAAAATGGTAAAAATCATTATTGATTGTGATTGTTTGGCACCAACTTCAAAAAGTAATTCATTACTTTTTATATGTATATATTCATAAATTAAATCAAAAATATGTAAATTAATCTCTTGTAAAAATATTCTGTCGAAAAACCATGTTTGTTGGATATTAAATTCTATGTATTAAACTTGTAACCATATTTTTTTGTCGGTACATGATATCTGATGTGTGGTTATTAGGTAACAATTCATCATTAGGGTATTTTAAAGAATTATTTAACTCTTTTTAGAGCGTTGATTGAAGTCGGTTATATATTTTTTTAAAGTTCATTTTTTTAAGTCAGTTAAAAAAATTATAATACGGAAAAAATACTGTGTGTTATACATGGATGTCAGGAATGGGATTCGAACCCACGATCTCTTTCGAGAACCAGAGCTTAAATCGGGCGCCTTAGACCGCTCGGCTATCCTAACAGCAATCTAAGCCGTGAACAACGCCATGTTACTTTTCGCAAGTCTATTATTTTAGCACACTTTCACTGATAAAGTACTGAGTTGGTAAAAGATCTGATACTCTGTGCTAACGGTTAAAAACAAAATATTCTTAATAGCATAATTAGTATTCAATTTGTAAAATATATGTGAAAAAAGAATAATACGGAAAAGGTTTTTGTATATATGTATGCCAGGAGTGGGGTTCGATCCCACGTTCTCTTTCGACAACCAGAGCTTAAATCAAGCGCATTAGACCGCTCGGCTATCCTGATTGCAATCAGCTCAGGGAACTTATTCAAGGTCATGTTATTTTTCGCAAGTCTATAATTTTAGCACTCTTTCACTGATAAAGTATTGAGGAGATAAAAGATCTCTGATTCTGTGTGCTAACGGTTAAATACAAAATATTCTTAATAACATAATTAGTATTTAATTTGTAAAATATATGTGTAAAAATTATAATGCTGAAAAAGGTTATTGTATACATGCATGTCAGGATTGGGGTTCGAACCCCTGCTCTCTTTCGAGAACCAAAGCTTAAATCAGGTGCCTTAGACCGCTCGGCTATCTTGACTACAATCTTCTCGGTGAACTTATTCAACGTCATATTATTTTTCGCAATTCTATTATTTTAGCACTCTTTCACTGATAAAGTATTGAGTTGGTAAAATTTCTCTAATACTCTGTGCTAACCGTTAAATACAAAATATTCTTAATAGCATAATTAGTATTTAATTTGAAAAATATATGTGTAAAATTATAATACGTAGAAGGTTGTAGTATACATGCATGTCGGAAGTGGGGTTCGAACCCACGCCCTCTTTCGAGAACCAGAACTTATATCAGGCGCCTTAGACCGCTCGGCCATCCTGACTACACTCAATTTCAGGAACCCATTCAACAGTTTTAATTAGCGAAAAATCACTAATTTTAATAGTTTTTGCCTGTTTACTAAAAAATTACTGAACCAATTTCTATGAAATGGAAGTGGTACCAAACCGAGAGTAAGCTCTTTAATTTAACACCAAAACTAAATTAATCAGTTGGATAGTTCCGGCGTGATCGGTGAATATACATTTAAAAAATACATACGCGATGAATTGGTAACCTCCTCTCCTTCTTGAAGTCGGTTAAAAATATTCTTAATAGCATAGTTAGTATTTAATTTGTAAAATATATATGTAAAAATTATATTACGCAATAGGTTCGGAAACTTATTCAATGTCATATTACTTTTTGCAAGTCAATTAATTTAGCACCCTTTCACTGATAAAGTATTGAGTTGATAAAAGATCTGATACTCTGTGCTAACGGTTAAATACAAAATATTCTTAATAGCATAATTAGTATTTAATTTGTAAAATATATATGTAAAAATTATAACACGGAATGTTATTGTACACGCGTATGTCAGGAGTGGGGTTCGAACCCATTGTCACTTTCGAGAACCAGAGCTTAAATCAGGCGCTCTAAACCGCTCGGCCATCCTGACTTCACTCAATTGTAGGAACTAATTCAACAGTTTTAATTAGCGAAAAAACACTAATTTTAATAGTTTTTGCTTAATTACTAAAAAACTACTGAACCAATTTCTATGAAATGGAAGTGGTACCAATCCGAGAATAAGCTCTTTAATTTAACTCCAAAACCAAATTAATCGGCTGCATAGTTTCGGAGTAATCGGTGTACATACATTAAAAAAAAAAAATACATACGCGTCGAATTGATAACCTCCTCTCCTTTTTGAAGTCAGTTAATAAAAATATTCTTAATAGCATAGTTAGTATTTAATTTGTAAAATATATATGTAAAAATTATATTACGCAATAGGTTCGGAAACTTATTCAATGTCATGTTACTTTTTGCAAGTCAATTAATTTAGCACCCTTTCACTGATAAAGTATTGAGTTGATAAAAGATCTCTGATACTCTGTGCTAACGGTTAAATACAAAATATTCTTAATAGCATAATTAGTATTTAATTTGTAAAATATATATGCAAAAATTATAATACGGAAAGTTATTGTACACACGTATGTCAGGAGTGGGGTTCGAACCCATGTCACTTTCGAGAACCAGAGCTTAAATCAGGCGCTTTAAACCGCTCGGCCATCCTGACTTCACTCACTTGTAGGAACTAATTCAACAGTTTTAATTAGCGAAAAAACACTAATTTTAATAGTTTTTGCTTAATTACCAAAAAACTACTGAACCAATTTCTATGAAATGGAAGTGGTACCAATCCGAGAATAAGCTCTTTAATTTAACACCAAAATCAAATTAATCGGCTGCATAGTTTCGGAGTAATCGTTGAACATACATTAAAAAAAATACGGGTCGAATTGATATCCTCCTCTCCTTTTTGAAGTCGGTTAAAAATATTCTTAATAGCATAATTAGCATTTAATTTGTAAAATATATATGTAAAAATTATAACACGGAAAGTTATTGTACACGTGTATGTCAGGAGTGGGGTTCGAACCCATTGTCACTTTCGAGAACCAGAGCTTAAATCAGGCGCTTTAAACCGCTCGGCCATCCTGACTTCACTCAATTGTAGGAACTAATTCAACAGTTTTAATTAGCGAAAAAACACTAATTTTAATAGTTTTTGCTTAATTACTAAAAAACTACTGAACCAATTTCTATGAAATGGAAGTGGTACCAATTCGAGAATAAGCTCTTTAATTTAACACCAAAACCAAATTAATCGGCTGCATAGTTTCGGAGTAATCGGTGTACATACATAAAAAAAAAAAAAAAATACATACGCGTCGAATTGATAACCTCCTCTCCTTTTTGAAGTCGGTTAATAAAAGATCTCTGATACTCTGTGCTAACGGTTAAATACAAAATATTTTTAATAGCATAATTAGTATTTAATTTGTAAAATATATATGAAACAATTATAATACGGAAAGTTATTGTACACACGTATGTCAGGAGTGGGGTTCGAACCCATGTCACTTTCGAGAACCAGAACTTAAATCAGGCGCTTTAAACCGCTCGGCCATCCTGACTTCACTCAATTGTAGGAACTAATTCAACAGTTTTAATTAGCGAAAAAACACTAATTTTAATAGTTTTTGCTTAATTACCAAAAAACTACTGAACCAATTTCTATGAAATGGAAGTGGTACCAATCCGAGAATAAGCTCTTTAATTTAACACCAAAATCAAATTAATCGGCTGCATAGTTTCGGAGTAATCGGTGAACATACATTAAAAAAAAATACGGGTCGAATTGATATCCTCCTCTCCTTTTTGAAGTCGGTTAAAAATATTCTTAATAGCATAATTAGCATTTAATTTGTAAAATATATATGTAAATATTATAACACGGAAAGTTATTGTACACGCGTATGTCAGGAGTGGGGTTCGAACCCATTGTCACTTTCGAGAACCAGAGCTTAAATCAGGCGCTTTAAACCGCTCGGCCATCCTGACTTCACTCAATTGTAGGAACTAATTCAACAGTTTTAATTAGCGAAAAAACACTAATTTTAATAGTTTTTGCTTAATTACTAAAAAACTACTGAACCAATTTCTATGAAATGGAAGTGGTACCAATCCGAGAATAAGCTCTTTAATTTAACACCAAAACCAAAATAATCGGCTGCATAGTTTCGGAGTAATCGGTGTACATACATAAAAAAAAAAAAATACATACGCGTCGAATTGATAACCTCCTCTCCTTTTTGAAGTCGGTTAAAAAATAAATAATAATAATAATGAATTCTAAAAATGGTCAATTTTAACTTTCATAGACCATAAAATTTATTTACTGTTATCTACGTTATTAAGCTATATTTTTCACAGTGGTATAAATTAAAATACCTTAAATAAAATTATAATATGCTACTTTATTTTTTGAATTGTAATTTTTCGATTATAGTACTAATATATTGCTTTTCAACAAATGGTACTGCTTTTTAACAAATAGCATTTTAACTTTTGAATTTTTTGAACTCTGATTCTTATATTTATATTTATAATAATTGTTTATCTGATTAAAAAAATAAAATGATATTGAATTGCTGAAAATAGTTATTAAGTACGCAATAATTACAAAACATATATCAGAAATTTAAAAAAGTCTTATTAAGGCTACAGTGGACTTTCAAAATCGCAAAAAATCATCAAATTGTCGAATTTTCATTTTTAGCATAATAACATTATATGAACTCCTTGCTATTGAACACAAAAATAATTTTTCAATTTCGACTATTTTTACTGGAGTTAGAAGTGTTGCGAATTCCTCTCGGACTAAAGGATTAGTCCGGTAGCGTATGAGAAGAAATTCGCCCACTGAACCAATCTAAGTGATTAAATATTTATTTACAAAAAGTCTTATTTAAATTATAGATTAGTCAGTTACGCATTTTTTTAGTAGTGGGTTCTGAGTCTTGTGCGAGTGTTCCCGGAACACAAAAAGTTTCTAATAGTGTCAAATTGTAGAGTCTTACAGGTCTATAGATTCACAACTTCACTTGGTCATATGTACAAAGGTCTCCGTGGACCTCAACGAATTTTCACTCCTTCCCTCCTCACTGTACGAGGAAATTCTTTCTCCAGAATTCTCACTGGACAGCCTGTTTAGTCCCATGCTTCTTCACACCAAACTGTCTCTTCTCTCGTGTCCTCCCTTGAAAGCAACTCGAATGGGGAGGGACCTTGTAGAACCTATTAGAGAACTTACACATGATGTCAGCCTTAAAGTCTTCTATAATTGGTTACCTGAAAATGCTAAGGACATATACAAACTACCGTGAGAAAACAAACACCTGTCGTACTTCAACATAAAAGTATTCCGCGGTACCTTTTGACAAATGGTTGGAAAGATATTTGCTGCCAAAGTGTTCTCTTGTCAACGAAAACTTCAACTTGGGTGGCCCAAAATATCTAAGAAATAGTACAATGATGAGTTCCCACGTAGACAATTCAATCTGTTAAGTTCAATTCTTTAAAACACCCCCTTCTAAAGATGATTCTTCGGGCTTGCATGAAGAATCTGATAATCATTAAAATGGGTTAGCAAACTCCAGTATCTCAGAATGGCATTAATAGACACCCTCTAATGCATTTTTAACAAAAATACAGATATATAAGCATATACACATAATCAATAAGATTCATTAATTAAAAAAATGAACAAATTACATTTCCTGACTTACAAAATATAAATAAATCAAATTAACTTTCAAAAAGTATAAAAAAACAACTCTGGATGAATTTATTCTACACGACTAAGATAGCCCACTTTGGCAATATCTCGTCCCGGTCGATGCTTTATTGCGCAATGATAAGGTTGCAGTATGAGCGCCTATCTCAATCTCGGATTGTTGCCAGAATTACGTTTTAGAAAAACCAAAGGATTATGATCGGTCTCTATCGAAAAGAGTTGGCCGTCAATATAATGACGCAATTTCTTAATTGCAAAGATGATAGACGCACATTCCTTCTCTGTCGAACAGAAACTTTTTTCGGTTTCCGTAAATTTCCGACTTAGGTAACTTATGAGATGCTCCTCTAATCCGTTCCGTTGCGCTAAAACGACCCCGATACCCTTTTCGGAAGCATCAGTTTGTATTATAAACTCCTTTGAATAGTTGGGAGTATACAATATAGGTTCCTCCGCCAGTTTCTTTTTCAACTGTTGAAAAGCCTTTTCCATTTCGTCGCTCCTCCTTATTTTATCCCTTTTATTTTTCCCTTTAAGTGCGCGAGTTAATGGTTCTACAATAACTGAATAATCTTTTATGTAGCGAGAGTAGTAACCCGCCATACCCAAACATCGACGTATTTCGGTTTTATTTTTAGGGATGGGCAAATCTAAAATCGCCCGAATTTTTGCCTCGGCTGGGCTGCGCCTTCCGTCACCTACCACATGTCCTAAGTATTTAACAGACTTTTGTGCAAATTTGCACTTGGCTAATTTAATCTTCACTTTAGTTTCTTCGACTCTCATAAGCACTTTCTCCAAATGCAACATGTGATCCTCCCACGTTTCCGAAAATATGGCCATATCATCAAGATAAGGTAAGCAAAATTCTTCCAACCCTCTTTACATTTTATCCATAAATTTCGAAAATCTAAAAGACGCATTTAACATTCAAAACGTCATGACCAGATGTAATTAGGAACCAAAACTGGTTACAAACGCGGCCAGCCTTTGAGCTCTAGCGGTTAACGGAATTTGCTAATACCCTTTTGTGAGGTCTAACACAGTAATGTATTTTGCACTGGCAATTTTCTGTACTCTGTCCTCGATGTTCGGCAAAGGAAAAAATTCTGCCCTGGTGATCTCATTCAATTTTCTATAATCTATACAGGGTCTAGGGTCTTTCCCAGGTGCCTCTACTAGAATTCACAGGGGAGGTAAAATCCGATTCCCCTTGAACAATGATATTCAGTTCCAGCATTCTTTTAATTTCTTTCCTCAAAATTTCCGTTTGTCTAGGCGAACATCTCTAAGGTTTCATTTTAACAGGTTTATACTCTAACAATTCGATATCGTGCTCCATTAAATCAGTGCGTCCCAGATCTTTTGAAAATAAAGAACTAAATTTATCTAATAATTCTCTCAACTGCTCAATTTGCACCGAGGTGCATCTAGAGTTCAAATTGCTATCTTTTATAACATTTTCAAAGTTATAAATCTCCGTGCCAGCTTCCGGAAATGCTATATCCAGGTCTATATTGTCCTCGACCTCATCTATCTCTTGTGCACGAAATTGACTAACTCAATTCTTCTTAAATACGGTTTTTAGAGATTAACATGAAATATTTGAGATTTCTCACGCCTCCCAGGAGCATTTACGATATAATTTGTCTCTGAGATTTTAGATAGAATTTTCCCAGCCGGACCTATCCAAGATACCGAAAGTTTGTTCTTTTTGTTTGTATTCAAAACTAACACCTCATCACATACGTTAAACTTTCTCTCAACCGCCGTTTTTTCATACCACAACTTTTTCTTTTCTCGCGCTTCGGTCATATTTTCAACTGCTAATTCCTGACAATGTTTTAGCCTATTGACCAAATTCAACACATACTCAGTAATTAATTCATTCTCTTCTTCACCCCCTTGTCCATTTTTCAAAGAGTAAAGTTTCGGGAGTTCGTAAATTCTTCCCATGTACTAACTCAGCCGGAGAAAATCCCGTAGTATCATGAGTTACCGTTCGTAAGGCTGACAACGCATGCGGCAAATTTGCCTCCCAACTTGCATTATTTTCTGTGCAAAGTACTTTCAATAATCTTTTCACAGAACGATGCCATCGCGCGATACCACCATTCGACTTGGGCCTACACACCGAGGAATGAGTTGATTTAACTCCAAATTTCTTTAAGAATGTAGTTGTTAACTCGCTTATAAAGTAACGCCTAAATTCCGTTTGTAATTCTCTGGGATAATCTAATCTACTGAGTACCCACATTAACGCTTCACTAATAGTTTCCGATCTTACATTAGGTAACGACACAGCTTCGGGATATATATCCGCCATATAAATTATCGTTAAAATAAAGCTATTTCCTTTTTCCGACTTAGGCAAAGGGCCTACGATATCAGCGGATAGCTTTGAAAAGATTTCTCCAATAATAGGTACATGCATGAGAGGAACTTTCCCTATCTCTTTAGGCTTACCAACGCACTGGAAACTATTGCACGCCTTAACATAATCTTCTATCTCTTTGATAATATTTGGCCAAAAGTAATGACGCAACACCTTATCTTTTGTTTTCATTTCTCCGAAATGCGAAGAAATACCCTCATGACAGGTTCCTAGCACATCTAATCTCAATTTTGAAGGTACTACCAATTGTAATCGCTCCCCTCCTTTGTTATCAAGTGTCTTCCTAAACACTAAATCATTCATAATTTCAAAGTGAGACTTTTTATGTTTCGCTTTTTCCCTAACTTCTTTTAACAAAGGATCTGTTTCCTGTTCGGTTTCCTCACGACTAACCCGTGCTAAATTCCCGAACTTGTCATTTAAATCCTTAGGTAACAATTCACAATTCAAATTTTCATCTTTGTCTAAAAGTTCCAAACCCTTTTCACGCCTTACAATAGCATCGTCTGATTCATCTTCCGAACGCCCAACCTGTATCCTTTCTGTCTTTACACATTCCATATTTCCCCTAGCCTCATCCATCAAAACTGACAGGTTCCTTTCTGGCCTGTGATCTGGTAATCAATACATTCACCTCGTTTACATGCTGTCTGGC
The DNA here is from genome assembly GCA_964019185.1 of Maratus speculifer. Taxonomy (NCBI): domain Eukaryota; kingdom Metazoa; phylum Arthropoda; class Arachnida; order Araneae; family Salticidae; genus Maratus; species Maratus speculifer. The sequence goes on from OZ025299.1 coordinate 227,398,315, forward strand.
AGAGTCAATAAGCTTTTGCGTTTTATTTCCCAAGAGGTAATAACGCAAGTCCGATTTTTTATTTACAACCCCTGCTTCCGTCTTAAGTAGCCCCACGCCATCAAAAGCTATTTCTACTTGTGCTACAGGCAAGCACCGGATTTTAGAATCCAAAGGTTATTTCACAAAGACATAATCCCCTGTCAATTGATTCTTTGTTACATGTTCGTCACTTAATAAGTCTAAATTCGTCCCCGTGTCACGGAGAGTGACAACTTCACGCCCATTTATTTTTGCCCGAGTCAAGGTTTAAATCCTGTTTCGAAATCTGAAGGTTTACTCATATGATTCACTTTAACAGTATCTTTTTCTTTTTTCTTTAACTCTGAACATTCCGCCCTAAAATGGCTTGACGAGTTACAAACAAAACATCTGTTTACCCGCCTCTTTTCAAAAACCCTTTCTCTTTCCAAATCCCTATCTCTCCAATTGAAATTCTTTTCAACGCTTTTGTTCTCTACACGCGGGCTATTTTTTCCGAATTTTTTTCCCAAAGGATTTCACTTGGAAGGTTTTTCTTTGAGATTTTTTTACAACTTCTAATTCATCTGAGCGTTTTATTAAAATTTCTAGATCAGTGAAATTCGACCAAACATCTATTAGATGGTCTTTCAACTCTTGAGGATCTCTTTTTTTATCTGATCTGTAATTAACAGATTCTTTAATTCCTGAAAAGTCCTGATTTTTAAAGAGTTTAACCAACCTTTCAAATAGCTATTTAATTCAAAAATTAAATCTCTCCACGGATTATTTGGATTTCTCTGATGTTGATTGAATTTTAATCTATACAATTATGTATTTAATTTGTACCGTTCTAATAATTTACTTTTCACATACTCATAATTATCTATTAAGTGTGCTGGTCCTCTAAGAATTAATTATGCCACATTTACAGGTAGAAGCGCCAATAAATTAGTTACTAATTCATCATCTTCTAAATTACATTTTTTGCTTGTCTCTCAAACAAATTTAAGAATAAAAATATTTCTGAGCGACTCTCATCAAAACGATGTATTAAGGATTTTAAAGGCAATTTATTAATTCTCTCCGCCCCATTATTTGATGCTACACTACGCGTCTCTGCCTCTTGCGATAACTTTAATTTTTCAAATTCATATGCCCTCTCTCTTCCTTTATCTCCCTTCTCCATTTTTTTCTTTTTTTCCCTCAGCTAACAATGTTTCCCGATTATGTAATATATTTTTGGCCTGTGCCAACGCAAAATCTTTATCAAAATCGTCAGCCGATTCCATTTTTTTTTATTATTTTCGCAATCGTGTCATTTTCGTCAATCTGAACATCCAATTCCCCTGCTAACACTTGCAAATCAACCTTTTTGAAACTTTTCCAATCTGACATTTTGAAAACTTAACCCCACATATTACACAAATACCAAAAAATACAATAACAGAAAAAATATATAAACATGCACAGAATATATCATTCAGTTATCAATTTACACATTAATTAGAAGTACACTTTTCCCCGTTTAAAATTTCATTGAAAACAACAAAATGCCTGTCATCTGCAATCATCATTATGCAACATTATTACACCTTAAAACATTTTGCTAAACACTGAGAAATAACTTTCTTAAAAGCAGATTAGAACATTAAATTATTAAAATTTAGAACCTGTTCAAGTAAATTTCTCTTAACACTCTTTTTTACTAGCAAAATAATATGCTGAAAATTTTCTTAACTGTAAAAATAATTAATATTCTTAAAGTACTTTTTTTTTACATGCACACGAAAGATGTTACATAAAAACAATCTAATAGAAAAAATTATTGCAACCAACTGTTAAATGCAATCTTTCATCGATCTATAGTGAGACATTTGACATGTCAAAATCCAATAATTGAACTAGCTAAGGTAAAAATAAAAAACATATACCAGGCAATAACAATACCTCAACTTTGTAAAGAATGCCACCTGAGATAAAAGAATTCACTTACCCCACCTGATGCTGTCAATCACCTCCAATCAACAATGGGCTTTTTTACTGTCCTTTCAGATAAATCGCTTTCTCCAGAACTTTGTAATCACGGATCATTTCCATCTCCAAGACTGTTCATATAGAATGTCTCTTTTCAGCAATTCAGATCACTAAGTTTCTAATCACAACACACCACATTCTTGATCAATCGTTTCCTTAAGGTATCCAAAACCGAAAAATCTTGTCACTTTTTCAAAGTTCTTTTCGAATAATCCTTTTGTATTCCAGTTCGCCTTGACACAGAATCCCACCGCTGCCACCAGCTGTTGCGAATTCCTCTCGGACTAAAGGATTAGTCCGGTAGCGTATGAGAAGAAATTCACCCACTGAACCAATCTCAGTGATTAAATAATATTTATTTACAAAAAGTCTTATTTAAATTATAGATTAGTCAGTTACGCATTTTTTTAGTAGTAGGTTCTGAGTCTTGTGCAAGTGTTCCCGGAACACACACAGTTTCTAATAATGTCAAATTGTAGAGTTTTACAGGTCTATAGATTCACCACTTCACTTGGTCATATGTACAAAGGTCTCCGTGGACCTCAACGAATTTTCACTCCTTCCCTCCTCTCTGTACGAGGAAATTCTTTCTCCAGAATTCTCACTGGACTGCCTGTTTAGTCCCATGCTTCTTCACACCAAACTGTCTCTTCTCTCGTGTCCTCTCTTGAAAGCAACTCGAATGGGGAGGGACCTTGTAGAACCTATTAGAGAAGTTACACATGATGTCAGCCTTAAAGTCTTCTATAATTGGTTACCTGAAAATGCTAAGGTCATATACAAACTACCGTGAGAAAACTAACACCTGTCGTACTTCAACATAAAAGCATTCCGCGGCACCTTTTGGCAAATTGTGAGAAATATATCTGCTGTCTACACCAAAGTGCTCCCTTGTCAACGAAAACTTCAACTTGGGTGGCCCAAAATATCTAAGAAATAGTATAATGATGAGTTCCCACGTAGGCAATTCAATCTGTAAAATTCAATTCTTTACAGAAGCATTTTTGTCTAATCAGCTGATTGTGCCACGCCCCTTTGTTTCCTTTTTTGCCGATTCACATCCGTAAAATTTAGCCTAGTTTTTAGTTTTACCATACAAAATATTATTTTGCACTAAAATTATTAATTTTGTGATTTCGCAAAACAATACTTTAACTGTAACTTTTAACTGTTTCTTTACGCGTTTGTTTACAATGTATTTAGAGGAATTGCTTTTTGTCCCCAATCTTTTTAGCGTAAATTAAAAAATATTAATATATTTAAAATATTAAAAATATTTAATATATTTAACAAAAATTTGTACAATAAGAGGTATTTATACAATGAATATTTCTAGTAAAATTTGAAAAAATTCATTAGAAAATACAAAATGTTACTTTTGAGAAGATTTTTTAAAATTCAGATACTTCACGTCCTTTGCATGAATTACTGTCGAAGCCATATATTTTATGTGAATTTACCATAAAAACATAAAACACATACAGGCTAGAAATGATATTATATCCCTTAATAGCTGAAACTGTGTCAGTAGGAAAATATTAAGCAATTATAACCACTGTAGTTACTAAAACCTGTTTTTCTCAGAATGAATATTTTCGTCGTTTTCATGGTTTCAAAATGTTCCATGCGAAATTCTTTATGTCTAATTTTTCTGATTTTTTGTTTAAATTGCTCTTTATGTAAGTGTTAACAAATGTTACTGGAAATAAATTTTTTTAGACGCATGTAAATTTTTTAAATTTCAGTTATATGAAATTTTTAATGATTTTTTAACGGAAAATACAAAAGAATCAAGTTAAAATCATTTTTTTAAATGTTTTACAAGTTATATGGTAAAAATGCTTAGTAACATTTGTTAACACATACATAGAGAGAGCATTTTAAACAAAAAATCAGAAAAATTGGACATAAAGAATTTCGCATGGAGCATTTTGAAATATTGCCATTTTTTGTTAATTTAACAAAAGAAAAATCTGTATCTCAAAAACTAATGACTATATTAAAAAAATGTGAAATGAGAAATATATATATTATGATTATTTCCAAAATTTTTTTACAAAAATCATTGAAAATAAAAAGAAATTAGTTTTGAGAGTCCACTGTAGCCTTAAGGATTACGAAAAACTTCAAATATTCTAAATATTTTCATAATGAAACAAAGTATTACTATTCACGCATTTATATCACGAAATTTAATTTATTTCTCTGTAATAATTAGTAGATTATTCATAGAAATAACTGTAAACAATTGTAAATAACAAAAAATTTGTGGCCCATAGACAAATAAATTAAACTAATTTTTTTCCCTTTTTTTCAACATAAATTATTTAAACAAGCAAAATTTTATAGTCATAAAGGCATTTATATCTAAGAAAAAGTAAATTTAAATTTATATTTTTCGTAAATTTCACTTGTTATGCATATTTTTTCAATTGCGGTTCGAAAATTATAAATGAAAATTTTTGTTCCGAAAAAAAGGTCCATGTGGGACAAGATCTCAGGTAGAAAATTTTCAAATCCAACGCGATACCGAATAGGCCACGGAGACGCCTGCTAGTGGAGGAAATTTATCCGATCATAAACTATAGCATAAACTTTAAGGCTTATTTTCTCAAGAAACCCTGTGAGTCGCGCTTTATTGCTGTCATGTATTTATATACTAACTATACTCTATTGATACATAAACGTTCATCCATTTCGGTGACACAAGCCTCGGACACTCAACTTGTGAGAAAAAGTCATTTACACTCAAAGGCATTGAGAAAAGCAAAAACAATTCTAGCAAATTCTAATTCTAGCAAGTTTCCTAAAGAATAATAGTAATATTTTTTTTCTTAAATAAAAATGTGTTAAAACAGGAAAAGTATCGGAAATAAGGTGATATCTTTAAAATTATTTTTGTATTTTCTTCTGAAAAAAATATTATGCAATTTTCAACTGAAGAAAAATAACAGAAAAGTTTGAAACAAACGGGAATTGTCCCCCGACAAATATAAATTTTTAAAAATAGGAAATATTATTCAAAACTAAACATACCACCAGAACCGCAAAGTACAACCAAATAAGTGTATTTACACTTTTTTATATATTCGTCCAGGATGCAGTTTTAAAAGTTTAAAATGTAGTGAAAACAGAAAACTTTGAAAAACACGAAAAGCAGCATAAAATGGAGAATATCCCATTTGCGTCATGATCACGTGGTCAAGGCAAAAACTTGTAGCGCAAAGAAGGGAAAGCTCCGCTAGAATCAGTGTAAATCCCCATCAGCCAATTGAACAGGTTATGGGGAAAGCAGTACACTCTTAAAACGAAAGAGTGGATTTGGCTTCTCAGGAAAGAGCTGTAATTTATTGGATCGTGAATCAGTTGTGTGCCAAACGTTTTACTCGTTTTGATTTAAATTGCTTTTTCTAAACTACTCTTCTTGATTTAAATTGCTTACAAACAACTTGCTACTCGAGTTGTTTCAACTTTTTTTGAGAAGCTGCCTTTCAAAACGTGAGATGAGCGAATTTCGGCTCAACTTGAGTTATTTTTTGGCTGACATTTTAAGCGAGTAGCTGCCTTCCTTCTTACCAGCCAGAAATTCTTTGGTAAATTACCGGTACCACGTGACTTTTTACAGCTTCGAATGCAGATTTGGAATATCCTCCATTGAACTTTAAAATGAAGAAACCAGAAAAGTTTGACCCACTTTTTACTTACCCATCATACGTAGTATAGGGTAAGTCTTGCAATCGTTTTGAAAATCGAAAAAATTTTTTTTGACGGATTTACACGTTTTAGATAGTGGAGATTCCGAAAAACATTTAAAAAAAAATTTGCCGTCCGTCTGTCTGTCTGTCTGTCAGTCTGTCTGTAAACGCTCTATCTCCCGAACAAATTGAGATAGAGACTTGAAATTTTGTATGTAGTTAGTATGTAAAAATTGGACGAGGCCTATTTAATATCAGCAACCTCGATTATCCGGAACTATTTTTTTCGGACCCTCGAAAAATTCGTTTTGATGAAAGGTATATAAAAATTTTCGAATTTTTTTGTTTTAAGGAATGAACGTAAAAGGCAATAAAATAACACACATTTTGCATATAAAACGAAGTCTATCGGATTATTAGTTGCCGAGATATTTGTAATCGTGTTTTCCACATTCTTCGATTTTTCATGACCCTGTATTTCATTCAAATTTCAATTCAGAGGTATATTTTAATTGGAAATGAGACGCTTAATACGACGCAGTTAATTGTTAGTTAATAGAATTATTTTTGGAGTTATAAGGATGTTTCTTTTACGCAGTTCGGTAGTTTGGCGAGTAGTTTGGCGTTTTATATAATTTGTCGAAATTGGTACATTAGCAGTTCTTTAATATAGCATTACTATGTATATTAACAATATTTAAATTTTGTTTATAAATTGCAATGCATTGTATAAATAGTTTTCACATGTTTTATTTTCATATACATATCCATGATGGGTAAGTATTACGGTGGCCCCCCAACGACTAGTTGCATATGTTTTTATTTTTTAAACATTGAATCTAGTACAAAGTTTATTGCATCATTTTATTCATAATACAATCAGTTATCAAAATAATTAGCCGTGTATATTTGTATGTTACATTGTTTTGTAAGTCCTGGAATTTCAAGAGCAGGAAATTCTTCGGTACTAGAATACCAGATTTTTTTTAATAAAAAATTACTGGTATTTGAACTGGAAAATCTGTAAAGCTAAAGGTACTAATACGCGAACTCTGTATATTATTTATACACTTAATTTTAGATTTCAAACTTCCAAATCAGCATATAGGAGACATTTTATTCTTCGTACCAATATCTTTTATCAACAATTTTTATGATATATTCCTATTGCATACCTTATAAAAATGTCCGGATAAAAACAATAAAACTTGCCCTATATGCTCCGTCCCCAGCCAAATAAATCCAGATTTTTTAAAATAATATTTTGCTCGTAATATGTACGTGAAGATAAAAAATAATTTATTTAAATTCAAATGAATTTGTTCAAAAATTCCTATGGCATTCAATTATGTCAACGATTTAGCAACAGAATTATTTTTCATCTGAAAGTGGTAAACCATGTGTTTTACGAAGGTGAGATATTTTAATGCAAATAATTGATTCGCAATTCTTTTTGTTTTGCTGAAATAATGATGTGAAAGATTAGGATAACTCTAGAATAATGTAGAAATGTGTGCTTGCAATTTAATCAATGCCTTTTAATACGCGAAAACAAAAGATTCAAACGTAAAATTTCTTTAAGGGAATAAAGCTTAGGATCAACAAGATTATATATTATTTAATGTTATCTTCCAACCGAAAACTATGTACAAACAAAATCATTTGTTACTTAAATTTATTTATTAGTTTTTGTGCCACAGAATTCAGAAGATTAAAGGCCAAGCTTTATGAATAATATAAATGGAAAGGGGATTTTTCAGAATTTTAAAACAACACTTTTTCACATGGATAAAATGAAATAAAATCCTTTCTAACATATGTATTTTGAAAGCATTTAGAGCCGAAGAAAACGATATTTTTGAAGAACTGAAATACTGAAGATAATAAGAGAAAATAAATCATATTATGATTCACTTTTTTTTTAGCATGAAAGGAATGAAAATGTATTTTTTTGCGTATAAAAGCTATTCTTTAAGATAAGTATAATAAAGTGAAATAAGATATCGGATTTCTTTTGAATGAAAGATATAATGGGCAGATTAAAAAAAATGCATGTTAATTCTTTTGATACACAGAAAATCATATTTAAAAAAGGCAATTTGCTTTTGGAGTTAGAAAAATCTTCAAAGGGATATAATTTCTTAAAATACAATAGTAAACTATAAGATAAATAAGAAAATACCTGTGGACTAATGCGAAAAATTCGCTTGTTAGCTGTCCCAATTTCTTCCATTAACCCTCCCCTATTACTTCCTACAGCATTCAACTCTATATCCAATTATTTAAAATGAAATTTCAAACATGATTATTAACGAAAATTCAGCATGCAATGTCAGATGTGATCAAAAAATCGAATCAAACAACAGCTTGTTTCTTGTAGCACACCACATATTAGTAGTGAAAAAGATATGTTTTGATTTTTATTGTGTGAAAGGGACCGCCCAGGCAAAGATAACAAATCTGAAGAGCATAATCTTCCTCCCGGTTGCTTTTATCTTGTCTTGAAAATACAAAACTCAGCCACAGCTGAAGCCGTCAGAATCGCGACAGTGGGCGGTATTATAATATAACCCTGTACCAGGGCTGCATCTGCTAGGAGCAAAAGAACCTACAGTGTCAGAGAGCAGGTAAGAGAATAAACAAAATAGGATTCATTCCGCCGGAAAACAGAGCCTCTATACGACAAGGGCCGGATGAATGTGCGAAAAAACTTCCTCACGACAAGGGGCAGCTAAACTGTTGCATGCTCAGGCTACGTAGTTAGAATTGAAATTTGAAAAAAAGATGTTTATAGTTGTGTTTTAGTTTATTTAAAAGAAGGGTGTGTGTAAGGATATTATGAAGCCAACATTTTGGTGGAAAAGCCGGGGATTTTAAGTGCCAGCGTCGCGTGAATTCATAGTGGAAGTAGTGAAAAACTTGCCATGCTCACGTCATCGTACTCACACAGGTTGAAAGAGGTGCTGTGACGACCCCAAGTAACTGACTGTGGCACCTAACTCCCAATCATGATTTCGCAAGAAGCGATCTTAACTTTCTGTTCTGAATTCGAATGTTTCGCCTGTGTTTGCCAGACGGCGCTGATGCGGTAAAATCAACTGATGGAAACCAAGAGCAGAGAGTGGGGAGGATGGGACAGTGTCTTTTGGATTTCAGTGTCTGGATTTTAGTGATGTTTTTAACGTTTGTTTTAATTGTTTGATTTTTATGTGTGTAAAGTCTTTAGGTGTCAAGTTTTATAGTGTAGCTGTTGATGTCATGTGCTGTAATAAAGAGATGATTTTCATGAAAATGAAGAGTCATCGTGCTACCTTTCACATCGGAACCAGAAGAAAGAGGTAAAACGTTACGGTCTTATTATTTTGGAGCTTCCCACCGAGAGTTGGACTTGGAGTTTGTGGCAAGAATAAATGTGTGGTCGCAGGTATGTTTTTTGAATTCATTACAGCTTGCCATATTTTTTTAAAGCGTAAAATATTGGTGATGTTCATTTGATTAAAATTCTTGCTTGATTGGGTTGTTTTAAATTATATAGCGGTCGCAATATCCAGATTTGTATTTTATACTTCTGATTATCATAAATGTGTAAATATAAAAAAATAATGTTTAAAACCAAGCTAGTTTAATAAGAATAGTTGATGACTAGAATTGAATTCGAATTAAATCGATTTAATGTTCGAGAAAAAAAAAACTGATTTTAAAATTTTTAGTGTGATTTGTATTGAAAAATATGGTAATTGAAACCAGATTGTTTTACTGATTAAATGAAGTCAAACTGATTTCAGATTTAATGTGTTTCGCATCGAGAAATATATTTTAAAACCAAACTGGTTTATTGATTAGATGAAGTCAAACTGATTTCACGTCTAGTATGTTTTGTATTGCGAAAGATAGTGTTTGAAACCAAACTGGTTTATAGAATAAATGAAGTCAAACTGATTTCATGTATAATGTGTTTCGCTTCGAGAGTTTTAAAACCAAACTGGGTTATTGAATAAATGAGATCAAGCTGATTTCAGGTTTATTAAATTTCGAGTCGAGAAATATAGTGTTTAAAACCAAACTGGTTTATTCAATAAATGAAGTCAAACTGATTTCAGGTTTATTACATTTCGCATCGAAACATATCGTGTTTTAAACCAAGCTGGTTTAGTCAAAATTGTGAGTTTTCAGAAGGTGAAAATTATCTTAAAAGTTTATCAAATTGGTGTATTATTTCTGTTGAATTGAAAGTAATGGTATATTGATGTTTTAAATTGGTGTTTTTCTTTTTAGAAAAATGTTTAATGATATTTACTTGTATAAAGTGTATAAAAATAGTATTTATATACATGTTTTAAAGTTATTGTGAAAAATATTTATTTAGTGTTTTGAATAAATAGGTTGATAGTATATTGATTTGAAATTAAATTGAATTAAAGGCATAATTGGCTGGGTGACCGTTTCTCTTGCAAAGTGTCTGGCTCACCCATCGGTGAACTTGAAAATTGAAAATGGCTTTCCTTGGAAGAGGGCTAAAAGTGGATTTGAGAATCGTTGCAATGGAATTGGGAGAGAAAGTTAATGATGATATGAAGATCATTGACTTGTAAAAATTAATTACGAAGAGCATTTGGTATGAAGAAGAATTTGTAAGATATATGCTTGAGACTGTGACGGGTGAGAGATTAAGTCGTGAGAAAGCTTTCGAGAGGAAAAGGGCGGATGAAAGAAAGTTTATACTAGAGGTTCCTGAGAAAGGAATGGATACATCAAATATTGTTGAGATTGATATGGAAAAGTGTCATATCGAGGAAATTTTGTTGGACCTTGTGTGTTTGTTTAAAGAGGTTCCAGAGAAGAGAAAAACAATATTAAGTATTGATGATGTTGATCGAGTAAAAGAGGGAGTGGAGAGTAATACTGATGAAAATTTATGTAGCTAAACGAGGCCTTTGGACTGTGAAGTAACGGATAATGAGTCATCGACTAAGAAATTAAGTAAGTCTCTTGAAAAGGAAATCTTAGATACTATAGAAGTAATCGAAGTGTTTGAACTTTCTGAACTTCATAATGCGAAGGGAGAAGAGATAAAATTGATAAGGGATGGAAGTGGAGTTAATGATAAGTTGAACTTAAAACTGAACTGTTTAAATGATGAGAAAGTTACTGAACAGGATGAAGAGTGTTTTATTTTATCACAAAATAGAAATCAGAGAGATGTATCTGAAGTTAGTAGTGCAAGTACGTTTGAAGGTAATCTTGAACTTGTTCAGGTTGATATTGATGAATGCTGTAGAGATAATGAAGCTAGCTCTCTTATTTCAAGTAATTTGAAAACCAAGGACAATTTGAAGACTGTAGATGAGGTTCAAGAAAAAGATAATCTTAATGTTGAGAATTTATGTGGAAGTTTTCAGTTTATAACTGATAATGAAACTGAAAGTACGAAGGGGAGGAGAGAGAGTACGGATATGAAGCAAAACTCTATTGCAGTTGATTTAGTTAGGAAGACATTTCAAGAGAAAGATGAAATTGATCTTGAACTTGACTGGTTAATTGAAAGATGTAAAGAAACTGGAAAATTATCCGAAAGGGGAACCGGAGCTGTTCATGTTCTGTTCAAGAAGAGAGTTTATGGGAAATGGAGCCATGGTTTTGAGGACAGAAAGTGTTTCAAAGTGATTGGCAAAAGGGGGGAGAGAACAGTTGAATTTAAACCAGGAAGAAATCGAATGATGAAAAATCACAAGAAGAGAAAAAAATCCAACAACGCCGACACTTTATCACGGCACCCATCCTATCATTAGTAGCTATTAAGTTTTATAGATTTTGTGCAGTTTTATTAATGTTCATAGTTGTTTCCAGAAAATGTATAGTTTAATATTATTTATTGTTGCATAATAACATAGAAAAAATTCTTGTGATGATTTTGATCTAGTAGTCCATAATTTGATTAATATGTATTGGGTTTTTTAATTTATAATTGTGAAAAAAGTATATTTCAGTTCAGTTTTGCACTGTTTAATATTTATTGGTGTATAATGTTAAGTTTTAATGAAAAAAGAAAAATAGGAAGATTTTCTGTTAATTGTAATAATATTTCGTTTAAATAAGAAAAATCTGGTATTTTTATTTTACAGGAAATTAGTGTTATGTAAATTGAATAATGAACTTATATTGTGACTGGTATTGCGGAATGCTATATTGCCGCGTATTCAAAATTTGTAAAAAGTTAGTAAAATTGTGGCAGTTTTGTCAGGGCGGCACAATGCTGTAATGGGTTTCGGGAGATGTGCCTGTGGCAAATTTGCAAGTAGTCGTGGACACTATGAATTGAAAAGGACTTTAGTGTTCTTTGAAACTTGTCGCATTATGACTCCTTTATCTAGGACTTTGTTTGGACATGTCCAAAATTTGGAGGGGGGAGGAGTCTGTGACGACCCCAAGTAACTGACTGTGGCACCTAACTCCCAATCGTGATTTCGCAAGAAGCGATCTTAACTTTCTGCTCTGAATTCGAATGTTTCGCCTGTGTTTGCCAGACGGCGCTGATGTGGTAAAATCAACTGATGGAAACGAAGAGCAGAGAGTGGGGAGGATGGGACAGTGTCTTTTGGATTTCAGTGTCTGGATTTTAGTGATGTTTTTAACGTTTGTTTTAATTGTTTGATTTTTATGTGTGTAAAGTCTTTAGGTGTCAAGTTTTATAGTGTAGCTGTTGATGTCATGTGCTGTAATAAAGAGATGATTTTCATGAAAATGAAGAGTCATCGTGCTACCTTTCACATCGGAACCAGAAGAAAGAGGTAAAACTTTACAGTGCATTTAAATTTGTCTAGGAAAGCCACAAAGGAGACATGGCCTTCAGAAAGCTGGCTGTGTACAGGGGAGGTTGTAAAGCTGAATGGAAGCTTTGGGAACGAGTTCGTGTGTTTTCCCTCCTCCTGTTGACGTGTCCCAGTACTCTTGTCATAACGTCAAAATCCTGGATTTTTTTAAAGATATGTTGATAAGATAAATGATATGTTGTTCTAGCCATAGTAAAACTTTAGGTTTAGTAAAACTTTCTTAGTAAAACTTTCTTAGGCTTGAATTTTTCGAAACAGTATTTTTTAGAATTACGCCACGAGTCTGACGCGAGAGAGTTTCTTTACAGAGAAAAAAAAGAAAATTTTGTAATCCGGAGTTTTTCAAAAATTTCAATCGATATGGTCCAAAATGGATCATGCTGCGACGCACCATAACTTCGCTGAGACTCCCCTGCCCCAACGTGTTCCGACCAATATTTTTGAAAGCATTGCTGTTTATTAAAAAGTACCTGTAGGCTCCGCGTTTAACCAAATTAAGTCCCCCCCCCTTATTATTTACTAATGCAGTTCTACATACTGAAGATTAGCTTTTTTTCCCAGAAGACTTAAATAATGCATATGCAGCTAGGAAAATCTACCGCACGTAGCAATCTGAAAATTTGATTTCGACGAAGACAGGTCCAAATGCACCTAAAACTCAGATTTTTTTCTTTTTTGATAAGTTTCCAAAATATCATTTTTAAACCATAATGAAATTTACAAAATGTCAAGCTCTTTTCATTCCGTTTGTTAAGCCTTCCCATCCTCGGACATTCCGTAGTCCTTCAAGCAGAGAAACTCAAAACTTCGGTGTTTTTTTTTCTTTTTTAATTTTAAGTAGCAGGCGCTGGGTTCCCTATAGAGTTACAAATTAAATCTTCTCTTTAACTTTCAGGTTTCAACGGTATCTTTAGTTAAAAATGTTAATAATTACTGTTTCAAAAATAATACTAGTTTACAAATTTCAATTTTTTCTATATACCCCGAAAGAAATGTATATAAGTGCATTTGTCTACCTTCCTTAAACCTAAAAGTGTCAGCAGAAATATTCTATCACATCACATTTTTCTTTCGGCAGTCAATTTTTTTTTAACTACTCAACGTGGTGACGATTGTCTAATGTTCATTTGTTCGCTTCAAACAACAAATATTTTGTTTTGGATTGAATTAAAATGTCGAGTAGAAAGTGTAAACAAAGTTCTGATCGGTTTTGCTATGTTTGTGGACAATTTATATTTCAAAAAAAAAAAAAAAAAAAAAAAAAAATTTATTAAAAAATTGCATATTTTCATTATTTTGGATTTCCTGTTGTAAACCAAGGTATAAAGTGGGTGCTTCATGTGTTTTGTAAAAGCTGTAGAATCGTTTTACTCCAGTGTTCATCAGGAGAAAACGTACACCTTCCATTTGGTTCACCAATGCTTTGGCAAGAGCTAAGCAATCATGAAAATGATTGTTACTTTTGTGTTACGAAGACAGTGGGATATAATACAAAAAATAAGGCGAGTATATATATGCCGATGTTCCGTCTGTTACTAAGCCTATTTTACACTCGAAAGATCTACCACATCCAGTTTGTCCCGGTAATTCGAGTGCAAGTATATTAGGAGATGATAATGAAAGTGATGCTGAATTCAAATCGATTCCTAGTGATTCTGAGGAGTTCTCTCTACAAAAAAAAAAAAAAAAAAAAAAAAAAAAAAGACTCCACATTTAATTACACTCTAAAACTGGGAGGAATGAAAAGCTCACTTTTTGTAGGAGTGATTTGCATTTTCACTCTTTTTAGAGTGAACTTTATACAAATACACTCTTTAAAGAGTGGAATTTCTGACTCCCTAAAAAGGAGTAAAATATCTCACTCCGTTGTCGAGAGTGAAATACCTCACTCCATGGTCGAGAGTGAAAAATCTCACTCCGTTAACGAGAGTGAAAGCCCGGCATTATACACTTGAAAAAAAAATACCCGTTCAACTTTGAACCAATATATGGAGTAAAAAAATTAAAAGTACCAAAATATGTCAATTCTTACTTTTCAAAAACTACATTTTATAATATAACTTATAAAATTACGCTTATTTGCTATTAAAACGTACTCGTTTTCAAAAATGAGTGTTACTCCTTCGAAAGAGTCAACGGTCACTCTTAAAAAGTGACTTAGATATGATTACGCATCAGCCAATCAGAAATAGTCTTCTCAGTTGTGATGATAAAAATGTTTCCGCCATTTTATCGTGTCCGTTATGTGTGCGATTTTTGTTTCCTCGGTGTACAAATGTGGATCTTTAATTTGTATTATTAATACTGAAAAGTAGTTTAAATTTCGATCTTGGAATGATATACTCCGATATCTTATGATTCAAAATAATCCACATAGATCAAGTTTCTTGATCTGGAGTCAAAATGGAGAACAAATAATTCAGTGAAAAGCAATAATATTCCATTAATACTCAGTGACGAAGATGTTGCACTGCACATATCTTATTTATCAAACAAAGGGTTATTATTCATCAAACAAGGGATAATATTTAACATAAAAAACGGTAAGTCAATTTTAATTTCAACTTTTTATTTTCCGAAAGTAAATTCTAGAATGTTGAGTTAAAAGTTTTACTTTACACAGGAAGTTGTCTTCTATCTCTCTGTGCTCGGAGAAAAAAAAAGAAAAGAAAAATCGCTGACGCAAAGATTGCAGAATAAAACGCTTTAGTAATTTTAAAAGTTTGCAGTTTGACTTATATTAGATGACATTTATTTATTAGAGATAAATCATTAAAATTGTTTTTCCAACAGTAAGAACAAAACATATGTAGCAGTGTTGAATTCAGAGGGTGTCCGGGGGGAGGTATTCCCCCGGAGCATTGAAATGCCCCCCGGAAATTTTGAGATTTTGTGTTTTCAATGGTCAAACTGGCTTAATCGTTCACCATTTAAATAAAAACACTTAAGTTACAGAAGTCGTCAAAAACACATTTTCTCTCTTAAATATTTGTTTATTTTTACCTTTTCAATTTTGTCTGCAGATATTTTTTTAAATAACACTTTCATTTTTGGTATCGGTTTTGAAAGTAAAAGAAACTTTATAAAAATATCTGCGACCGAAATCGAAAAAGTAAAAAAGATGCGATATAGAGACGGACTTCAGCTATTCAATGCAAAATAAATAAATAAATAAAATGTCAAAATGCAAACGAGATATCAGAAAAATCTCTCCCCATAGGATTAGCATTAGCTCGGGAGTGTCTTCGCCGGCAGGTACTACATGCACATCTACTCTATATACGGAAATAACAAATTTAAATCAAATATGACTTACCATGTCATTTTATAAGTATGGCTTGTATCAATATATATTTTTCAGAAATAAGATTTTAATTACACATAAAAAAACATAGATAACGTGCATTATGGATTTACTTAAATAATATGTAAAACTTAATGGGTATCTGAAAAAAAATGTATGTTTAATATTTTAAAACTGTTTGATAACTTGCGCTTATGGGCATTTTAAAACTATCATATATTTATGGGACTACCAATGAAAGCTAACACAAGGAGAAAGATTGGAATAAAATAGTTTATTTCTGTCAATAATCTAATTTAATTCATGTGTAACTTTAATTACGTTTTCCTTTAAAAAAAGTTCAATTAATGTTACATACTTTGAATTAAATATTGTCAACAAAGCATTTTATTCCAATCTTTACCACGTTTGTATTTATTTTCATTGTATGTTCTAAAAGAAACGATTCTTTTAAAATGCCCATAATAGCAAAAAAAAAAAAAGAATTCACTGGAAAAAAAAACGAGCACTCACTTTTATGAAAAAGTGACTACTCACTCTTACTAGGAGTGAAAAAACGCACTCCTTTAGCAAAAGTGAATAATCACTCCTCAGAAATAGTGATTATGGACCCCTGTGTAGAGTGAATATTCACTTCCTAGGAGTGAGTATTCACTCTTTCAAAGAGTCAATGATTCCACTTTTGCTCAAAGTGAATAGTCACTCTAAAGAGGTTGGACATATTTTGAGACTGCCATAGAGTGAGTATTTACTATTCTGGAGTGACTATTCACTCTTTTTTACTTAGAGTGTAACCAAGCCGAAATAAAAGATCTTATAAGAGATTTAGAACTATCAAAATCTAAAGCAGAGCTTCTTGGTTCTCGCCTACAACAATGGAACAGTTTAACACGAAACACAAAAGTTACTTTGTCTAGTAACAGAAGCAAAGTTTGCTCAGAATTTTTGTAAAAAGAAGGCGAATATTGTTATTGTACTGATATCCCGAGACTTTTTGAACATGAGCTATTGGTAGATCCAAATAACATTACACTACCCCCTTTACACATCAAATTGGGTTGGTTGGTTGTATAGGGTTTTGTGGCACAAAATCCCTTAAGGGACATGCTGCGCCAAGACAAAGACAAAAGGAACAAAAAGAGGGTGTCTGGATGGGGTACCCCATCCAGATATAGCTAGACAAGTATAAAAGTTTAAAAGATCCAACTATATAGAGATCCAGATAACTAGGTCCAAGTTATAGGAATAAAAGTAGTGAAAAAAAATTCAAATTTCAAAATAAAATCCTGCATGCTTTAAAAAGGCAAAAAGTGCCCCATGAGGTATTTCCCCAATGAGGTTTGTCAATAGTGGTGATGATGAGTTAAAATATATTCTGTACAAGTGCCGGAGGCCCGGACAGTCAGTTAAAAGATGATGTATGGTTAGGCAATCAAAATGACAATGAGGACACATGGGTGCATCATCCCGGAATAGAAGATGTTTATGAGTTAACCTAGTGTGTCCAATTCTCAGACGAGTCAGTAGAACATCAGTTTTCCGTGGGTAATTTGGAGGCCAGCTAATGATCGTTTGTTTGATACGGTGCAGTTTATTATTAATTTCTGTATCCCAACTTTCTTGCCAGTTATGATGGATAAAGTGTTTTATAATTAGTTTAACGTCTGAGAATGGCATCTTATGATCTAAAGGGTTAAGAGCAAGTTTTGCCGCTTGATCTGCATTTTCATTTCCAGGAATACCCATGTGTCCAGGTACCCAGCAAAATAAAATTTTACAGCCACGGTTTGTTAATTTATCATAAAAATTCAGGATGGATGAGACATAAGGATGTTTGTTAGATGATTTAATTGCGTCAATAGCACTATTTGAGTCCGTATAAATGATGAATGAAGTGTTATGATGATGTGAAATGTGTAACATGGCTCTCTCTATCGCGATCAACTCTGCCGTAAACACAGAAACTGAAGGGTGAAGCCGGTAACTAAAATTGGTATTATCACAGAAAATCCCACAGCCAACAACATTGCTACTCTTTGATCCATCTGTGTATATATCGGTATAATTCCTGAATTTTGAGCGATGGGCTGCAAATAATTGTTGAAATATGACAGGTGCAGTGTTCTTTTTGTCATAGTCTTTAAAAGGATGGAGTGTGGTGATATTCATAGTTTTCCAAGGAGGAAACTCATGCAAAGAACATGAGCTCACCTTGATATTGCTTAGTTGACTATTGTTAATAATATTCCTCATTCTGGCTCCAAATGAAGGAATGCATGATGGTCGATGTTGATAGAGAGTGTCGTTGTCTGTATTTAAAATGTAATTACGAAGAGGATGGCCACGGTGAGAGAGAATACGATAGTACAAATCCAATGAAAGCTTTTCACGAATACGGTGTAGTGCTGGCTCATTACACTCGACATATAGGCTTAAAACCGGTGATGTTCTAAAAGCACCAGAGCAGAAGCGAAGTGCACTATGGTGCACAGTGTCGATTTTTTTAAGAACGGAATTACGTGCTGAACCATAGACCTGGCAGGCATAGTCAATTTTAGAGCGGATAATCGAACGGTAAATTTTCAGGAGAGAACTACGGTCTGCTCCCCAAGATGTGTTGGAAAGCACCTTGATTAAATTGAGAGAGTGCTCGCATTTTTTTCGTAGCTGCAAAACATGAGGCAAGAAAGTGAGTTTTTTGTCAAAATATAAGCCCAAAAAGCGGACACTGTCAACAATAGCAATTTGATAAGTTCCGATGAAAATTTCAGGATCCGGATGCAAATCCCTTCGTCTACAGAAATGCACACATGAGGTTTTGTCTTGGGAAATAATAAAGCCATTTTTGTTTGTCCATTGAATAATACGGTTGATAGCGATTTGTAGTTGTCTCTCGATAAAATGCATATCTTGTCCTTTACATAAAATATTAAAATCATCAACATATAGTGTACCTTGAACGCTTGGTGGCAACTGGTTCAGGATGTCATTAATCTTGATAGCAAAGAGGGTGACACTCAGAACACTGCCCTGTGGTACACCCTCTTCTTGTACATAGAAACTTGAAAGAAACCCCCCAATTCGAACTTGAAAAATTCGAACTGCGAGGAAGTTCTTAATAAAAATTGGTAGGTTACCTCTAAAGTTCAGATTAAAAAGATCACGTAGTATGCCATACCTCCAGGTTTTATCATAGGCTTTCATCATGTCAAACAATATAGTGACCAGATGATTGCGTTTTAAAAAAGCATTTCGAATATGAGTTTCTAAAAGAATGAGGTTATCAATAGTGGACCTACCACGACGAAATCCGCTTTGGAATGAAGCAAGAGAATTATTAGATTCCAAAACATGCACTAGGCGGCAATTAACCATTTTTTCTAAAAGTTTGCAAAGGCTACTAGAGAGTGCGATTGGCCTGTAGTTGTTTGGGTCACTGGGATCTTTACCTGGTTTCGGGAATGGAATGACAATAGCTTTACACCAGGCTTTAGGAAAAGAATGTTCAATCCAGATTCTATTGTAAAAGATGAGAAGGTTATTGAGAGAGTTGGTAGAAAGATATTTTAGCATGGTATAAGTGATGCCATCGTGTCCTGGAGCTGATAAACGACTATTTTGCAGACATCGCAGAAGTTCAGGTTTTGTGAAAGGTAGATTATACTCATAGGAATGGCGAGAATTAAAATTTATGTTGGTAGATTCCGCTTGTCTTTTATATGATAAGAAAGGTTCTGGATAAGAGTCTGATTTAGAATTAGATGCCAGTGTATTTGCTATTGTTTCAGCAATATTTTGGGGTGATGCTATTGTTTGTCCATTGTAATTTAAGATAGAGATGCGGTTTTCTGAATACAGTCCCATACAGTTTTTCACTTTCTTCCAAAGTTCTTTGCTTGATGTACTGGCGTTGATGTTTGAGATGTACTGAATCCAAGATTCACGTTGGCTTTGACGGCGCACTCTTCTAGCTTGAGCCTTTGCTTTTTTGAAAGCGAGATAGTTATTATTATTAGGGTAGCGTCGGAAAATGCCCCAAGCTTTCTGTTGCTTTTTCTTTGCCTTTCGACATTCATCATTCCACCATGGTTTCCTGTGCCGCGGTATAGAATGTGATTTTGGAATACTAATATCTGCAGCATTGATAATACACTGGGTGATATTATCAAGTGCATCGTCAATGTCACCTGCTATCATATCACTTGTTATTTTAGCATTTTCTGTGAATGTTGACCAATTAGCTCTGTCATATACATAGCGTTTAAAACAATTATTAGAATCCATGTGAGGAGTAGTCAGCGAGATAAAAGTAGGGAAATGATCACTGCCATGAAGGTCATTAGAAACCCAGAAGTTCCAATAAGGATAAATGGATGGGGAGCAGATAGCGAGATCTATGGCATGAAAGGTACGGGTAGGTTCGTGGAAGTAAGTATGATCACCGTTATTGAGTAGGCATAAGCCATTGTCAGAAATAAGTTTTTCTATAATATCACCACGATTATTATTATCAGAGTTACCCCACAATTGACTGTGAGCGTTAAAATCACCAAGAATGACGAAAGGAATGGGTAGTTGGAGAATCAGATTATCCAGATGTGTAGACTGAATAGGCTGATTAGGTGGTAAGTAAATAGTACATATTGTTATAAGTTTGTTTATATGGACACGGACTGCTACTGCTTGCAAGCCAGTATTTAAATTGATATGAGTGTGAGGTAATTTATTAGAGATAAAAAGAGCCACTCCACCAGTAGCCCTATCAGAACCTAAAAAATCTTTTCTATAAGAAGTATAGGTGCGCAATTTTGCTTTGTCTTTTAATTTGAGGTGAGTTTCTTGTAAAGCTAAACATAAAGGTTGATTGTCATAAAGAATGTTACGGATTTCGTCATATTTATTATAAAAACCTCGACAGTTCCATGAAATGATATTAGTCATGAAAGAGGTGATTTTATAGAGTTAGTTAGGTACAAATTCTTCAAATACAGTGTTATCATCGGCATCCGAGTCATTGCTATAGGACTCGTCCATAGCCTCGTCCACATACTGTTGTAATTGTTTAGGATCCTTAATGTTTTTTATAATTGAGCTGATGCCAGAATTTTGTTTCCCCTTCCCCACAGTCTTCCGTTGTAGAGAGACTGGAGTTGAGGTTTTCTTTTTAGTCGTTTGTACTGGGGGGTTTTTTAGATTCGGTTTTCTGGGGATATCAGGTTTCTGTGGTATGGTGGTATTCGTGGTAGCTTTTGTTTTTGTTTGGGATTGAGATAACTTATTAGATAGAGCTGTTAATATCTGAAGATTCTTTATGTCATTTATTTTTGCTGGTTCAGAGGAAGGTGTGCTGGTCGATTGTGTTACGGTAAATTTATCGCGTGTATAAGAAACATCAGTTTGTGTAGCCATGTGTCTTACGGATGTTAATTGCTTCTTGAGTAAGCTGGAGTAGGTAATTCCGACAGATGGGGTTCTATTTTCAACAAGTTTACGGGCATCAGGATAGGACAAATTTTGAGTGATTTTTATGGTAACTATTTCTTTTTCACGGTTCCAGTTAGGGCACTTGCGGGAATATGCTGTATGATTTCCTTTACAATTAACGCAGCATTCGGATTTTTCACATGAGGTATTGTCATGGCCGACCTCTGCACAACGTGCACAGGTGAGAGATCCACGACAGTTAGTTTTAGTATGCCCGTAACGCTGGCATTTAAAGCAACGGACGGGGTTTGGTATGTATGGTCGGACTCGACAGCTTAGATATCCTGCTTTAATTCTAGGTGGTAAAGTAGTGCTATTGAAAGTTAGAATAATATGTTTAGTGGGAATTATCTGCTCATTTTTACGGATGGTGATACGGCGTACATCTATGATATTTTGGTCTTTTAAATTTTCTAAAAGTTCATCTTTGGTGGAATATAAAAGATCAGGTTCAGATATTACTCCGCGGCTTGTATTTAAAGTTCTATGTACTTGTACGGAAACAGAAAAGGTGCCTATTGTAGTGCAATTTGAGAGAAATTGTGATTGTTTTGTTGTAGAAACCTCAACCAGCAAATCGCCAGATTGTAATTTTTTCAGAGAATGACCATCTCCCAAAACAGACTGGAAAGTTTTTGCTATCAGAAATGGGGAAGTTTTTTTAAACGAGCAATCAGAGTGGCTATCAGTACGTTTTACAATGAAAAAGCGAGTAAATGAAGAAGACACTGCAGTTTGTTGCTCTCCACTAGGGAGAGAAGTAGAAGGAAAAGAAGTGATTCCATCCATATTTAAAAAATAATAAAATTCAGACCCCGGCCGCACCACCCTCTCCCGAGCCCTACAAGGGGATGCACATTCGTGCACCAGTGCTAACCAGGGCCCATACGGTCACAAGACAACCCTATGTCAGTCTCCACCCTTAACGAGATGACTAGTAGTTGCTCGATCACTTGATCCCTAAAGCCAGTGACAAAAGCCAGCTGACCAGCCGATTGATGCATACGGGACCAAATGCACCTCCCGTCTACCTGAAGCAGAGGCCAAAGCAGTATGTTGGTTTCCCTCAACTGCCAGGATCCCCCTTTCCAGGGACATGGGTCGCCACGCACGGCCAACACGTGGGTGGTTTACAATTCTCCATGAGTCGATATACAGGATGTATCGGCTCATGCAGAATTGCCCTCACTTCCGAAGAGGAAACCACAATGAGAGTGAAACAAAGGGGAAAGGAAGACCAAAGGAGTAAGAGGAAAAGGAAAGGAGAAAGATCACTCAGGTGCCCCGGGGTTGTGAAGCCCGTGAATACCTAAAGAAGGTATCCCCCTGGGGGGCACATCAAATTGGGACTCATGAAAAACTTTGTCAAGGCGCTTGACAAAAACAGTCATGCTTTCCGGTATTTACAAAGATCTTTCCAAGCATTACAGAGGCAAAACTGAAAGAAGGGATATTTGTTGTCCCACAGATCCGTAAAATTATGAAAGATTCTCAATTTGGAAGTCTTATCTTCTGTTAATGAAAAATCTGCTTGGAAGTAATTCAAAATGGTTGTGGAAGAATTTTTGGGAAATAAAAAAAAGTGAAAATTACAAAGAAATTGTTACCGATTTATTGAAAATTTTTCAACAGATGGGAGTAAACATGTCATTAAAGATTCATTTCCTGCATTCGCATCTGATTTTTTCCCCTCAAAACTTAGGAAGTATGAGTGACGAAAAAGGGGGAATGTTTTCACCAAGATTTAAAGATTTTTGAAGAACGATATCAGGGATTTTGGGATGAAAACATGCTAGAGGATTACTGTTGGTCCATTATAAGAGAAACTAATCCAAATAACCATAAAAGAAGGCAAAAATTAGCCATTTTTGATTTTTTTAATATTAATACCAAAATTACGTAATCCAGTTAAGTACATAAATATTTCTTAAACCAGACGTGACAGAATTTTTTTATTATTTTTTCTGGGTAACCATCTAAATAAAGAATAAATTAACAACTTTCAGCTGGGGTATAAAAACTGTGTAAACTAGTGTAATTTTTACTACACATCTATTCGTTTCATTTTTCAAGGTCACTAATTATAGATTAGTTTGGATTTATTTTCGTTTTGATACATAAAATCGTAAGTATTCCAGGTTCATTTTCAAAAACAGACTGTCGCATGTGTTATTGCCGAAGAAGGTGCGCTTCGAAAGTACAGAGTTGTTTGGATAGATTTTCTTTTGAAAATATAAAAGCAGACAAATTGTGTTGTAAGCTCTGAAGGCAGTTGTGCTTCAATATTAGGTTTGTTTGGAAAGACTGTCGTGTAGAAAAGTATAAAATCATTCAACACCCTGTAGAATCAAATCACTGTATTTAAAAACTAGTGACGTGAAGGAATTTTCTCTTCGTTGTTCATGTAAACTTAATATATATAAAATTACTTAAAAGGCATTAGAAATGTATAAAAAAATATTTAATATATCCCTGAGATTTTTTGAACTCGCACGCATCCATTTTCAAAGGGTAAAAGAAGACTGGCTAGAAGAGAAAACATAAATAAAAATAAAACAATATTTTGTACATGCGCAGGCGAAGTTCAGTCCATTGCTCTAAAGAGGGTTGAAAGATAAATTCATACTTTCAGACGCTCTTAAAATACCTAGGATATTATACCAAATCGCGAGAATATTATAAGAGGGGACATGGTTTCAAATAGTATCACTCCTAAGTAAAATCTCACTAGATTCACGGATTATTGAAAGGGAACCATTAGATGTTGAAAAATCATTTTAGCTTTTTTGAATTTTATCTTAATTTTTGTCATTTTGATGCAATCTGGATAAAGCTGTGCTTGGTTTGTTAAACGTGATATCAGATAAGTTCTTTTTTAGCCTTTTTAGGTAGCTTTCATTACAAAAAGTAAAAAGCTACCTATTGCAGCCATCCGGAGGAAAGCACTTTAGGAAAATTTTGGTATACTGACATATATAATTTTTCTCATGCTGTAACTTATCGTATTGAACCTATCGTTTCGTCATGGACCTATTTGAATCAAACTTGGTGTGTACATAGTACATACTAATGTCTCGATCGAGTTTGTTGGCCAGCATCATCCGTCATCTTGTTTCAAAATGACGGCCATTTAATTTTTTAAATTTAAAATTAAATAGAAAACAATTAGAAATTGAAAAATGTTTTTCTTCTATGTGTTTGACCTTTATATAAAGATTCCAGAGCATTTTTTGTTTTGTCGCTATCCTTAAAAATAGCTGAATTATAGCATTTTCAATTTCTAGTGTGGCTGAAATTTTGAAACGGTCTGATTTTGTCACGTGATAACATGCGTATTTATGAATAGATTTGGATGTAACTTGGTGTGTACATAGTATATACCGATGACTGAATCAAGTTCGTTGGCCAGTTTCATCCGCCATCTTTGTTTAAAAATGGCGGCCATTAATTTTTTTTAAAGAAATTTAAATTTAAATTTAAATATTTGTTTTCTATGTGTTTGAACTTGATACAAAGATTCTAGAGCATTTTTTGTTTTGTTCATATCTTTAAAAATGACAGTGCCTGCGACAACAATCGGATAAATGAACCGATTTCGATGTGAGTGAGTATGTGTATCAGGACTTACTATGATCTCGATCAAGTTCATTGGTTAATTTCACCCATCGTGTTGTTTTAAAATGGCAGGCACTTCTTTATATAGCCGAATTTGACCATCAAATTTAAATCGATTTAAATAAAACCAAATTGTATAAAGTTGATTAATTTGTCGAAATTCCCATTCATATTCATTCCATAAAACAAGTAATGAATTTTCCATTATCATGTTCCACTGATTTGAGCTCTGTATGGTTGAATAATATAACTTGATTTTTTAAAAAATATATAAAAAAAATTTAAAAAGTGAAGAATATGAAAGTTACCTCTTCCTCCGCGGTAATGGCCGGAAGGACTTTTTTAAATTTGCGAAGTGTCAAATTAATAATGAATAAACTTTTTTGGTGTTCTTTTCTTAATTGATTCCTGTAAACTCCTGCAAAGAGTATTACGCCTTTCAAAATTATGCTATTTTCCTATTGGAACTTTTGCAACGAAATTCTTCTCGGAAAAACAGAAAGTTCACACCAGAAACTTACAAATGCATAAGTTTCACGAAATGTTTCTGGATTTTGTTCGCTATGCTGATTTAACTGCTACCACAACAATTTACAGTGTTGTCTTGTCGGTTTTCAAACATCCCTTGCTCTTGTCTTATTAGAGTATGGCTTATTTTAAGTCCTACTAGCATTTTAGGGAGACCCTGTGGTATGTTTTAATGTATGAATTTGAAGACAATGTATCTTTTCGTTAACTTAAGAGGAATACTTGAATTTTTAGGTACGTCTGATTCATTACTAACCTTTACGTCATATAATAGTTCTCTTACGCATCCCCAGATCTTTAAAATAACCTTTCCTTAATTTAAATATTTGTGTTTCAAGTATAAAATATGATCTAAAAGTATTATCTTGGAAATGTTAACTTTTTGAAATACTCTAGCAACTTATTTTTTTTTCATTTCCACACAATTAATTAGTGTTCGGCACACTAATTAAAAACAATCCCTATCACCTCTAAATATTTGTTCATTATACGAAAATTCAGTTTTCTATTCGAAGAATAGTTGTGCCGATGTATTCTTTATAACATTTGTTTACTGAAAAGCTTTTTTCAGATAAAATTTTATATAATATCATAGCAGGGTTGCCACCGGCAGCTACATTTTTATTATTTCGTCGACCACTGTTTCATAATAACAATCTGCATAGTAGATATCTGACTGTAGTACTAATCTACTTGGAAAATGATTATTATTCAGAAATAGCGTTTATGGGGGAAAAAAATTTGTCCTCAGTGGAAAGCCTGATGGGGAACAAGAAATTTAATCTTGAGGAAACATTAAATGATTTTTTTTAAATAAGAAGACTGTAATAAGTTGCAAATATAATTTATATGACTAATTTTAAAATAAGCCTTATCCGGAAAAACAACTTAATTGTTTTATAATATTATAATTAACTCCAGGTGTTGTTAACTTAAGAAAATCACTTGAATAAAACAGATTTTTTACAAAATTTAAAACATGCCTTTAGAGTTAAAAAATATAATTTTGGAATATTTCTTTTATTTGAATATTTCAGCTTTCACTTTAATATACTTAAAACTGATTTACAGCCAGTGGCATAACGTTAGTGGTTGTTGATTTATTTTGCTACCAAAGTTATAACATACTAAAATTTTTCTTATTTAATTGTGCAACGATAAAATATTAAATAAGGCCATATTCAATAAGTAGAAGAAGTTCGGGTATTATGGAATATTTTTTACATGTTGGTTTGCAAGTCAACTAAAAGATTGGTATGCATTAAAAGTTAAAACACAGATTTTGACTATTTCTTAACACATTTTAAATGCGATTAAAGTGGAGAAAAAAACACATATCAGTATTTAGATTTTTTTTTAAAAAGGTACCTTTTGGGTAATATGAACCAGCCAGGTAATGAGTCAGATTTTCGATCACACTAACTCACTTATTTAATTTTATACATAAATGTGTGTGTACATACTTTGCAAAAACTTCTTACCTTAGCCGCGCTGAATCCGCGAATCTCTGCTTTATAGGCTGATTGTATTTATGGAATTTACTGTGTTACTCATAATAGTCCAGGAGTCGAAGACATTGAAAGTCGCATCGTCGCGGAACTTGGAAAAAAAAAAAAAAAAAAAAAAATGCAAACCGACAGTCCAGGGTTCGCACAGCTCTAGCACTAAATTTTTACAGTATTTTCAATGTGTTTCACTGCATAAAAATATTGCGAAAATTGCGAATGGAGGAGGTGGTTGCGAATTCTGTCTCTTAAAAACTAAATATAAGATTTCTTATCATTAATAGTGGTGTGAGAGTCCTTACAAAATATAAGGAGTGTGTGAACCCTGCAGTCATATGAACAAAATGAGCTACATAAGACTACACTGTTAAAAAAAACTTAAATTCAGGAATATATTTTTCCTGGATTTCACTGAAAATTCCCTTTTCAAGCCAAAAGGCCATTTTCAGTTAGAAATCGGAAAATTTCATCATATTTTCTGATAAAAAAGAAATCGGATGAAGATGGAAGAAAACAACGAAGATACTCCGTTATCTGCCGAAAATTTATTTTGAATGTTTACAAAACTGACACGTTGAAGCACGGAAATGAAAAAACTCAACGGAAGAATACGTGCTTTTTTGTGAAATTTGTATTGGGCTGTTGAATTGCAGTTGTATTGCTTTTTGTCATTGAGATTAAATGTTAGTATATTTCTTTCTAATTTTCTAACAATATTATAATGAAAAGTTACTGCTTCTTCAAACAGAGTTTTTCTTTCTTTTAAATCCTAAAACGGAAAATCTACTAACGGATCGCCAAAAGTTCGGCAACTTTGCTGCCAGTAGTTTTACCGTGAATTCCCGAATTCATTTTTAGAAGTGCAGGTTTGACATACCGAAAATAAGTTAAATTAAATTGGTTATTAAATAACTGTCATGAATTGCCGTTTTCGCAGAAAATTTTCACTTAGCAAGCGTTCAAAAGCGAAACAAAGAAGCCGCCGGTAAAAATTCAAAGCAAAATAAATGTAATTATCACCATCTATCTTATTAAGATAGACATGACAGTATTTTCCATCAGAATGTCATTTTTTTCTGAAGGAGCATAAATTTTTTATTAAATGTTCTGAGAATGATGTAAATCCGGGGGGCGGAAAAACATTATAGTTTATACATAATAATTTAACTAAACATATTTTCGGAATGCCAAACATAGTCATACCTAGCTCATTTTGTTCATATGACTTAACTACCGATTTACATAAAATTTTTCCAGTTCACGATAACGGGGATTTTAATATCGCTGGCTGTCAGACTTTAAGAATAAAATTGTAAATTATTTTTTTTAATTAACGCAAATTTTATTTTTTAATTAAACATTGCTAATATATATAAGCTTTTATAATGTTAAAATTTTTATTTATAATCATATGATAACTATTATAAAATATTTTATAACGATAAAAAACGGTGAAATGCAAAACGATAGCCATTTAACCCTTTCGGGTCCGATTTTTTTTTAGTTTTTAGAAAAAAAAATACTTTTTCATTATTATCATTAACAGTAGCTATTGAATTAAACTTATTAGTTTTAAACGAATATTTCATTGTCTGAAAGATAACGAATTTTTTGCGTAAGTTTCAAATAATATTCATATAACAATAGGCTAAGGAAATTTTTTTGGAGATTTTAGAAAATATTGTATTGCAGTAAGATTTATTTTATATTACAACTTTCTAATATTTTTTGTGCTTTATTACACATTATTCTTTCAGGAAATTAACTTTAAACAGTGAAATATATGTTTAAAATAAAAGAATCGCAAAGGGCGCAAAGAGAAAAAAGCGAAAAATAATAATTATTAAATTCCTAAAAATAAATGAAATTATACAGTAAATGCATAGACACATACTAACATTACTACATATAAATAGTAGCAAAAGTATTTTTAAAACAAAATAATACTCCATTTAAAGTCATGTACTACTAATAGTACACCAGACCCTAAAGGGTTAAAAACAGCGAATACCATCGTCAAGCCGAATATTCACATTTATTATCCTTTTTCCAAAAGACATTTGCATTTTGAAGTTTAAGCTATTTAAAATGATATAAATGTTTTATGGCATACAATTTGGAATCTTCTAAGCCACATTTCTTTTATTGTTTAGTTTTATTTAACATAAGTTGAAATATATAAATAAATTGAAGTTATAAACAGTTTTTGATTGCGTTTGAGCGTGTCAAAAGCTGTTTCAGATATAATAGAGTAATTGACCTGTTTGAATTTATATAACTGAATGCACTGTCGTTGACAGTCTGAGAATGTAGACAGTTGTTAAACTGACAATAGCAGTCATTCTTGCGATTTGGAAAACAGATGATACTGGCAGGGAAATCTAACACGCCTAAGGTACTCAAATGCAGTTACCGAGTATGTATCCGCTATACGAAGAGTGGTAATTATTTTGAGAGAAAAACTTCAGAAAATTCTGACCGACACTGGTACTATAATATTTTCACAATTAAAAAAATTGTTTAAAATGCAATTTGTTTGAAAAGTATACTTAAATTTCCTGATTATTATGGTTTTAAAAATAATTTCCAAATATGACTTAAATCTGTCTCTGTGCGTGCTGCCCAATATAAAAAAACCCTGTTTGCACCTCTAAAATATAAACTGCTGAACCTGGCATCCAGCTGCTATTCCATA
The DNA here is from genome assembly GCA_964019185.1 of Maratus speculifer. Taxonomy (NCBI): domain Eukaryota; kingdom Metazoa; phylum Arthropoda; class Arachnida; order Araneae; family Salticidae; genus Maratus; species Maratus speculifer. The sequence continues at coordinate 227,428,008 of OZ025299.1, forward strand.
TAATTTTCTTTTTTTGAGAGGTTATGTTGAAGTTTAAATTTTTTGACTGATATAGTGAATCAACATGCTCTATATGTTCATTTGATAATATGCTCCACATATAATTAATCTTACGCAATCTCGTACAAAAAAATAATACAAATGTAAAAATACGAATATAAAAGTGCATATTCTATTCTGCGCGATAGTAATACTGTACACCTGGCCTTGTTTTAAGGAGAGGAGAGGGTCTGTAACCCTCAACATGAGTAGGGGTGGAGAAGGATGTCAATCACAACATTGCTAATATCGAGTCGCAACTTTAGAATGAAGTAGGGTGATTGCAAAAGTTCTGACCATTTATTTCGGAAATAGAAAAGCGGAGAACAAAAAAAATTAAGCACTTGTGAGTTCACGTAAGTACCATCATTATGTATGACCTCTCTCCATCTGTCTGGAAGTAACTGAATCCTATGCTAATGAAACTCCTTTATTTTATAATATAAAACCTATTGTAATTCTTTTTTACACCCTATACATTATTGAAGTTTCTGAGAGTGAAACCGTTGCGTAACGATTGGAAAAAGTGATAGTTCGAAAGTGTAAGGTCGAAACTATACGAAGAGTGAGTTAAAACTTTCTAACAAAGTTCTAGTAATTTTTGGGGACTCCTTAAAGGAACATGAAGCTTAGCATTATCGCGAGGAAAGAAACCCCTCTGCAATTGATAAGTGCTTGTCGTATAGCTGGAGTTTCTGCTCGCACTTTGTCCAATTATTAGCAGTAGAGGTTGAATCGATCTTTTGGCTCGGTGCGAGCTTCTCCCATTGGTTTATTCCCTTGGCATCCCAACACTCACAGAAAACGCGTTTTTGGGATGAAGTTCTATTGTTGGGATTGATGGAGTAGCTTCTACTATTCAGAATACGGTTCTTCGACTCTTTACACCATGGTACAGTATCCACTTATCACTCGTTACGATTCTGCTCAAAAAGGGTACTCTATTGCTACGCGAAAGCAAAGAAACGTAGGTGTTGATCCCATTTTTATACTCATATTCACCATCTCCCTCAACCTAAAAACCCCCGGTCGAACGCTCAAATGAAACTCATGATAACATTTGATTGAACATTTTTGAGATGACGTGCAATCGAGTCAAACCATTTCAAGTGATCGAATACTGGTCGCTCGACCATTTTTAAAGAATATGAATTTTCTTTTTGCACAACAGCCCTAAGATGATTGGAGTTCAAAATAACTATTATTTTAGTTTTATTAATTTTTGTTTGTGCATGGCAGCCATCTTTGTTTCATCGTGTTCAGCGATTTTCTAAAACACTAGGGTAGGGATGCACAACCTGTGGCCCGCGGGGCAAAAGTGGCCCGCGATGGGTTAACGTGTGGCCCGCGAACTTCGTCAGTTTGTAACTAGAAAAAATTGCAATTTTTGTGCCAAAGTCGCTGAAAAATATCGTAAATTTCGCCAATTTACCGTGGGAAAATATAAAATTTCGTCAGTCACTTAAGAATCGCACATTTCGTAAATCGGGCACGGAAAAATCGCGAATTTCATTGATCAAGTGCGAAAAAATCGCACATTTCGATCAGCAGGTATAAAAAAATCGCGAATTTTGCCCATAAGGCTCGGAAAAAATAGCAAGTTTAGCCAACCGTTCACGAAAAAATCGCGAATTTCGTTGGTCGGACACGAAAAATTACACATTTCGTTGATCGGGCAAGAAAAAATCGTCAGATTTGTTGATCATGTACGAAAAAAATTAGAAATTAAACTCATCATCTGCAGAAAAATTGCTAGTTTTCTCGATTTATCGCTTGAAAACATCGTGAATTTCGTTGATTCGGGCACGAAAAAATCGCGAATTTTGTCGATCAGGGACGAAAAAAAATTGCCAAGTTCGTTGATAAGGTACGGGAAAATCGCAAATTTTTGCGATGATGCGCGGAAAAATTGAAAATTTCGTTGATCGGCTACGAAAAAATCGTGAGTTTTGTAAGTATATCAAGAGAAAAAAATCGCGAATTTCATCTTGCGGCGTACAAAAAAGCATATTTCGTCAAAATTAGTTAAAAATCGCGAATTTCGTTGATTGGGCGCGGAAAATGCAGATTTCGTCAGTTAAAGGCGGCAAAAGCGCAAATTTCGTACACGGAAAAATCGCAACTTTTATTGATCAAGTTCCGAAAAATTGCAAATTTCGTTGGTCGGATACGAGAATATCGCGTATTTTGTCGATTTCAAGCAAAAAAATAGCAGATTTCGTCGATCAAGCTCAAATAAAACCGCAAATTTCGTCTACTCAGTGCGGAAAAATCAAGAATTTTGCCTATCAGACGAAAAGAAATTGCAAATTTCGTCGAACAAGTTCATAAAATTGGCGATTTCCGTCAATCAGCTTTATAAAAATCGCGAATTTCGTTGATAAAGTTTGTAAAAATTGCGAAATTCATCGATCTAGTATGGAAGAATCGTGATTTTATCAATCATGCGAGGAAAAATTCCAAATTTCGTCGATCAGCTTCGTACAATTCGCGAATTTTGCTGGTCAGGCGCGGAAAAGATCTTGAATTTTCTCTATCATCTTCGAAAAAATCACGAATTTCGTCGATCAGCTTTGTAAAAATCGGTTTTGAAAAATCGTGAATCTGCGGATTGGCTTCGTAAAATTTGTTAATTTTGATGATCAGGCGCGGAAAATTTGAGTTTCTCAATCAGCTTGGTAAAAATCGCGAATTTCGACGATCTTGTTTTCAAAAATCGTGAATTTTGTCAATCGGCTTCTTAAAAATTGATATTTTCATCTATCAGGAGCAAAAAAAGCCAAAATTTCGTCAATAAGCATCGGAAAAATATCGAATTTTATCGATCATGTGAGGAAAAAACGCAAATTCGTCAACCGGCTAATTGAAAATCGCGAATTTCGTCGATCGGCTTCTTAAAAATCGCTAATTTTGTTGATGAAGCACTGAAAAATTGTGAATTTTGTTGATCAGGCGCGGAAAAAATCTTAATTTTCTCGATCGGCTTCGTAAACATCGCTAATTTTGTTGATCAAGCGCGGAAAAATAGTGAACTTTGTTGTTCAGGCGCGGAAAAAAATGGCGAATTTCGCCGATCGGCTTAATAAATATCGCGAATTTCGCCGACCAACTTCGTAAAAATCGCGAATTTCGTTGATCAACCGCAGAAAAATCGCGAATTATATTGTTCATGCGAAGAAAAATCGCGAATTTCGCTGATCGGCTTCATAAAAATCGCGAATTTTGTTGATCGGCTTCGTAAAAAGCCCAAATTTATTCATCAGGCTTAGAAAGCTGCAAATTTTGCATATCAAGCATTGAAAAATCTGTTATTTTAGTGATGATGCACTTAAAAATATTGTTGATCGGCAACTTTCCTTCGTTCATAAAGCTCACAGGGTTTTTTTCGGCACCAGACACTTATCTTTGTTGGGTCATTCCACGTGAAATCAACCAATTTAAGGAAAACTTGTTGCATCATAGTCACAGATTTTTTTTTACTTTTTATCATAGACAGACATAGTACTGAAACCCTCAAATCTGAAATTTAAAAGTAATTTTCACAATATTGGCCGAGATATGGCCATTTGAAAACTGGCCATTTTTACAAAATGGCGGCCATCTTGGAATTGTATCACTGTCTAAATATGGCCATAACTTGACAACTAATGGCTGAAAGTTTATATATCTGGTACGAATTTGAAGCTATTTGTACAAAGAATGAATATTTCACATCAAAACAATAATAAATTTTCATTTTTTTACTTTTTATTATGTGCAAAGTGAAAATTTCACCCCAAAAAAGGGCAGATTGTAATGGCTCATAAAAAAAATGAATCATCATGAATTTTTCTGAAACTTGGTAAAAACGTTGCTCCATCTGTGTGCTTTAAATAAAAAAAAATTGGAGAGGTAAAATTTGTTGTTTTAAAATAAATGGTTTTTTACAGATAAGGTGTCATTAACCAAATAATGATATTTTTAGAATCTGTGAGCATTCCTGATTCAAAAAATAATTGTTAAAATAAAATTTTCTAACATCTAAATTAATGTAAAAGTACAATCAAAACCTCATTTGTACTAATTTTGTAGAAATCTGCCTCCAGCCCCCCTCCCCCCCCACCCAAAAAAAAAAAAAAATTAGACAATTCAAAAAATTTTACACTGAAAAAGATAAGATAATAATTAAGGAATATAATGTATAATTATAAAATACCTATAAATGCAATGCATACATATGGTGATTTACTTCACATATAGGGGCAAGTGGGGTAGAATGGGACAGTAGGTTTTTCTCTTTATGTATCATTCTAAATATTTCATCAATCACATATTAGATGAAGTAATGGTACCCCAATCTTCAGTTGAAAAAAGTAGCTAATTTACACAAGCTTGCAATTATATAAAGAAAAAGATTATTTCAAGAATCAAAACATGAATTCAAAATTTTAAATTTTGAATTCAAAACATGATGTAAAAATGTCATTATGTTTCTATAAGCTGATGTAATATTGCATCATGTTCTATATAAGCTGATGCAATTTAAAGAAAAGATTGCTACTGTACCTTCATCTGCTTCTTAATTGGCTATAATCAAAGTATGATGCTATCTTGCATCATGTTCTATATGAGCTGATGCAATTTAAAGAAAAGATTGCTGCTTTACTTCATCTGCTTCTTAATTGGCTATAATTAAAGTATGATGTAATCTTGCATCATAATGTCCAAGAAACTTGAGTAATTCCTTTTAAATACCATATACCACTTCTAAAGTTTTCAATGAAGTGTATTTAGACATACAATAATTATTTTGTACTTATTATACAGTGGAGATGGAGTGTTTTGTATGTAAAAAACTCAATGTTTCTCTGAGTACTGATGTTATTTCTGTTCTTCAATTATCCCCACGGGATTTACATTTATTAAAAAAAAGGTTACATTATATAATCCCAGATGAAAAAAATTTTTTGCATGCGAATATATGCAAGGTTCACAAGGATAAATTTCTAAAATTTTATAGTTTAAATCAGAGACAGTGTTGTGATCCATTTAATAAACATCCAAATAGTAACAGAGCAAAATCACTGAAAACAATTTCTTTAGATATGTCTATGACAAATCCAGACATCCTCATTCCAGGAAAAAAATTATGTACTTCCTGCTATTCATAAATAAATAAGATGATTTCTATTGTTGACATGAAAAGCATCTCTGATCCAGAATTTAGTGAACCCACAGTAGTAATGGAACAATTAAACAAAAGCTGTGAAATGTTAGAGTTATCGCCAATAAAAATGAATAGGCGTAGCTCAAAGAGGAAACTTGGTTATTTGCAAACAAAAGTTACAAAAATCAGCAAGTGTATTGAAACTAAAGCAGCTACAGTATTAGGTGTTGAAACCATCAGTACACTGTTAAAAATTTCCGTTCAATGTTGAACCAATTTATGAAGTAAAATAAAGAGAAGCACCAAAATATGGTACTACTCATTTTTCGAAAGCTCCATGTTATGGAGTAAGTTTGAAAAATAAGAAGTAGCACCAAAAGATGGTGCTACTTACAGCCAATCAAAACACAGATTTCTGCGCATATCTATGACGCTTTTCGTGAAGAACAGAAACAAAACAGTAATGGATGCCGATATTGGTGTGTATTAAGCAAAATATTTTTTAATTCTATAGTTTTCCATTTTATATAGTTAATTACATGATTTTTGGCTTTAATATGTAACATTACTATGTTCTATATATTGTTTAATTAACATCTTCCTTCATTAATGTTCTTATCAGTTTCTGTACATGCTTTTAGTGCTTGTTATATAAGTGGAATATTGTATGTGTTGGTTCAAATATCAAAGTTTTTGTTAAATGTGTATTCTACTTTAACCATATCTTTTGTTTTAAAGTAATTTTTAACTTAGGGCTTGGAAAATGATTTCGGATCAAGCTCATTCTTAAAAAAAATTTTATGAATACGAACAAAAATTCTCTGCAGTAAAATTTACTAAATTAAATATTATTTCAGAAAATATGTTCTCATGAATTATAAGGATGCAAGAATATTATTGATTTTGAATGTAAGAAAGGATAAAAGTATCATTTGATTATAAACTTTTTGTAAATTCTTTATATTTTAATCAAAATAACTTACTAACCTGACTTATAAAAATGAATCTGATATATTTTAGAATAAAATGATAAAATTCAATTTCGTAATTTTTTGTGCTTAACACTAGAACCGCGGGAAAATTCATTCAAGTTTTATAAAATTATTTCTCACCGGAATTTTCACTTTAAAATTTTTAAATTGTATATTGAAATTATTTTTGCTCAGTTTATATTTAGCTAAATTTATAAAGAGTTTTCTGGTTCGAATCAGCATCTCTGCTTAAGATACGGGTCAAAATGACCCGTCGCCGCGGTTCTAGTGTTAAATAAGTTTTTAAAATTTAAGAATAAATTTAAAAAGTGTATTTTAAATTGGTAAAATGATTAAGAAGTTCCTATTTAAAAAAATGTTTACGAATTAATTTCCTGTAGAAAAAGTTATTCTATTATAATTCAGATGTAGTAAAAGTTGTTTTATTTTAATTATTAGCAGTACACTGTCAAACATTTGGTGCTAGGTTGAACCAATTTATGGTGCTGCAGTAGCTGCCACCACAAGGTGGTGAAATGTTGTTCCAACATTTGGTACTAAGGTCGAACCTTAAAGTGGTGAAATGGTAAACCATAAAGTGGTGAAAGGTTGAACCATTAAATGCATTCTGTTAAAGTTAATGGTTCAACCTTTCACCACTTTATGGTTCAACATTTCACCACTTTATGGTTCGACCTTAGCACCAAATGTTGGAACAACATTTCACCATCTTATGGGGGCAGCTATTGCAGCACCATAAATTGGTTCAACCAAGCACCACATTTTTAACAGTGTAAGCCTCAAAATATTAAAGACATCACTTGCCCTGACTGTACATCTATGATGGAACGATTGTTGAAGAAGTTTATAAATGCATCTTTTAAAGAAAAGCTTCAAATTTTGACACTAGTTCCAGATTCATGGACAATCCAGCAAACAATGATTTATTTTAATACCACACAATATTTTGTAAAAAAGGCAAGAAAGCTTAAAACAGCTGAAGGGGTGTTATCAATGCCTAGTGAAAGAAAAAGTGTTAAATTGAGTCCAGACATTATAGAAAAAGTCATTAATTTTTATTATGATGATAGTAACAGCCGCATGTGTCCCGGAAAAAAAGATTTCATATCTATCCCAACTGAAAATGGAAGAATATTAAAACAAAAGAGATTGATTTTGCACAATTTAAAGGATCTATATATTGCATTTAAGGAACAACATAACTTAAAAGTTGGACTGTCTAAGTTTTGCTCTCTACGTCCAAGAGAATGTGTTACTGTTGGAAGCAAAGGCATTCATTCTGTCTGTGTGTGCGTATACCATCAAAATGTTAAACTCATGCTTCATGCTATTCATATTAATGACTACATAGCACTATTACAGAAACTTGTTTGTTGCATTGAATCTGAAAAATGTATGTTGCACAGGTGTGATAAATGTCCATCTCCAGACATTTTAAAGAAAGATTTAATGCTTTTAGACGAATTGGAAATGAGCAATGAAGTTATTTATAAACAATGGGTTAAGACTGATGGTGCAGAATTAAAAACAGTGATTGCATCAGTTGATGAATTTGTTGAGGATTTAATTACAAAACTCCATGATTTATGTACACACCATTTTTTTGCAAAATCTCAAAGTTTATATTTCAAGAAAGCAAAGGAGAATTTGAAAAAAGGTAATGCTGTTATTTCAGCAGATTTTTCTGAGAACTATACTTGTATTGTGCAAGATGCTATCCAAAATATTCACTGGAAAAAAGAACAGGTTACAGTTCATCCCTTTCTAGCCTATATAAAGGACAATAACACTGATATTGTAAAATCTATTCCTATGTGTGTAATAAGTGATCATTTGGTTCATGACACTACAACATTTTGGTCTTTCCAAAAAGTAGTTGTTAAGTATTTGATTAAAAAATTTCCAGAGATTAAATACATACAATATTTTAGTGACGGATCATCGGCTCAATACAAAAATTATAAAAATTTTACTAATCTCTGTCATCATGAAAAAGACCATGGAGTGAAAGCTGAATGGCATTTTTTTGCCTCATGCCATGGAAAAGGAGCTTGTGATGGTATAGGTGGCACTATAAAGCGCTTGGCTACCAAAGCAAGTCTTCAGCGACCATTTAAAGATGGTATATTAAATGCATTTGATCTCTATAATTTTGCAAAAGAATCTGTTAAAGGAATTGAAAGTTTTTTTGTAACAAAATCTGAAATTGAAACCGCAAACAGTCAATTAGCAGGTAGGTATGCAAAAGCAGATACAATCATAGGAACAAGACTGAATCACTGCTTTGTACCAATCAATGATTGCCAAATACTGGTTTCCAGGGTGTCAGACAGTTCATCAACAAAATTTATTGCTACTTTGGGAATCAGTGAAATTGTCAGACCATTGACATTTAAAAGTGAACAATATGTTGCATGTGTATATGGGATAAATTGGTGGATTGGGAAAATTTTAGATTACTGTGAAGAACTGAACGACTATAAAATTATGTTCATGCATCCTAATGGCCCCAATTCTTCATATTCATGGCCAAAATCCTCAGATGTTTGTTGGATTCCGTATGAACAAATAATAAAAGAAGTGTCTATTCCTTTAACTGCTACAGGAAGAACATATACTGTTCCACCAGAGGAAACTCGAACAATTCAAGCATTATTTTTAAACTTTAAAACTAATTAAATCCATTTTAGCTTAAATCTGAAGAAAAAACTGCTATATTATAAAGTTATATGCATGTAAGTAAATATTTTCTTCTTATTTTGTCTAGATTTGTTCCATGTGTAATTTTAAACTTTGGCTTATTTCTCATCATATTCAATGTTTTGCCCTGGATTTGTATTATATTATTGTTATTTATTTTTTTGTCTCATCATATCTAGATTTTTGTTCATATAAATTTTAATTCAGTGTGAACAAAAAATAACAAATGTCAACTCAATTAACTCATTTATATATATTTATTGTATTTAAATTACACAATTGAATAATTTAACTCTGTAATTTACAGCTAGTATTTCTCCAACATTTCTGGAGAAAATATTATGTGCCTTTTTTTTTCATGCATTCCATAATAAGGTATTTAAAATATTTATGTAAATATGTTTTGAGAATTATATTATCATATTTTGAATGAAATGAAATAAAAAGTACTGTAAAAATAAATATTTAGTGTAAATAACTGCAAATTGATATTTCTTTATTGAATTATATAATATAAACACAATACTTTAATTTAGATGCTAGAAAATTTCATTTTAACCAATATTTCTTAAATTAAGAATACTTACAGATTTTAAAATAATCATTATTTGGGTCAATGACATCTTATATGTAGAAAACCATTTTTAAAACAACAAATTTTACCTCTCTAATTTTACAGTATAATGTTCCATATATAGAGAAACTGTTACATCTATGCATAATCAAATCATTATACAGAAAGATTAAAAAGTATATGAACTAAATTTACTTTTCATTTTTGAAATAATCTTTTTCTTTATATAATTGCAAGCTTATGTAAATCAGCTACTTTTTTCAACTGAAGATTGGGGTACCATTACTTCACCTAATGTGTGATTGATGAAATATTTAGAATGATACTTAAAGAGAAAAACCTACTGTTCCATTCCACCCCACTCGCCCCTATATGTGAAGTAAATTATCATATATATATGCACTGCATTTATAGGTATTTTATAATTATACATTATATTCCTTAATTATTTTCTTATCTTTTTCAGTGTAAAATTTTTTGAATTGTCTAATTTTTTTTTGGGGGGGGGATGGGGGGGGTGGGGGCTGGGGGCAGATTTCTACAAAATTAGTACAAATGAGGTTTTGATTATACTTTTACATTAATTTAGATGTTAGAAAATTTTATTTTAACCATTATTTTTTGAATCAGGAATGCTTACAGATTCTAAAAATATCATTATTTGGTTAATGACACCTTATGTGTAAAAAACCATTTATTTTAAAACAACAAATTTTACCTTTCCAATTTTTTTTTATTTAAAGCACACAGATGGAGCAACGTTTTTACCAAGTTTCAGAAAAATTCATGATGATTCATTTTTTTTATGAGCCATTACAATCTGCCCTTTTTTGCGGTGAAATTTTCACTTTGCACATAATAAAAAGCAAAAAAATGAAAATTTATTATTGTTTTGATGTGAAATATTCATTCTTTGTACAAATAGCTTCAAATTGGTACCAGATATATAAACTTTGAGCCATTAGTTGTCAAGTTATGGCCATATTTAGACAGTGATACAATTCCAAGATGGCCGCCATTTCGTAAAAATGGCCAGTTTTCAAATGGCCATATCTCGGCCAATATTGTGAAAATTACTTTTAAATTTCAGATTTGAGGGTTTCACTACTATGTCTATCTATGATAAAATTAAAAAAAAAATCTGTGACTATGATGCAACACCCATTGGTTGAATTCATGTGGAATGACCCTGTTTTTTAGCACTTTTGATAAAACAAGATTTATTCTACTGAATAAAGTCAAAGAATATTATTACATATGTGAATAATCCTTGTTATATCTGTTATATATAAATATGTAAGAACTGCTGACATATCCTTATCAACTAAATTCGGTATTTTGACTGGTTAAGCAAATCTAAAGGGGTATCTCCCCCACTTCTCTCTGAAAACATATTTATTATCCAATTACAGGCCATTACTTTTGAAATCAAATTCTATCCTTGTTATGGATGTGGCCCTCGACCACCCAGATATATTTGTAAGTGGCCCTTCTCTTGAAAAGGTTGTGCACCCCTACACTAGGGTATACAAAATTGTAAATATCGCGTCATTTATTTTTCAAATTGAATTAGGGTTTGCAGCATTTTATTCAGAATAAAACTGGCTAAAGGTATGGCGGTAGAATAGTTTTTAAAAATGAATTTTTTCTGGTGAAATTATAGCATAAAATTTAAGATTTTTTCTAAAATCTGTCCGTTTACAAGAGGAAGTTTTTCATGCAAGGAAAACTGTCAACATGACAAAAATTTTTTACAAATAGTTCAAAAGTGCTTCTAATACACCAAGTCCCAGATCTGGGAGTTGATTTCTCTTTGCGAAAGAAATTCCAAAATATATCAAAAATTTCAAAAATTGCACTTCTTAAGCTTCAATATTTCTGATGGGGCACTAGATACAAATCTGAAATTCTGTCTTTTGATAGAATTTTATGATATTGTTATGTACAAAAATTTTCAAGAAGAAGATTTGAATACAAGCGGAAATATGACATGGACAATATGAGAAAATAATACTGCCAAACTATTGTAACCTACTAAGTGTTTGTTCATATCTCCAAAATGTTAAATTAATGATTGATAGTTAAACGTTAATTAAAATAGTTTCTTCAAACGCTTGTGTGTGATTTAACAATTCAGGATGTATGATAAGCCAATGCACTATTTGTCCAGATGAACAAAAGCTACTATAAATGCTATTGCAACTATTTTACTCAGCATTTCAGAAAAAGTAAATTAAAGACAATAAATTTCAACTTATCGTGTTGACAGGGTTCCAATTATTATACCTAGAGAAGAATTTTGTGAAATTTTTGGGAAAAAAATTATATGCTTTCAAGAAACACCACTATGTGTCTAAATACAATCAATATTTCCTAGGTACAAGAAATGAATTCTATTGGATTCAGAATGCATTGCAGTTGGTGACTTATCTAAAAATTTTACATTTGTCATAAAAAAAATTCTGGATGAAGAAGCAGGCCGCTATTCATCTCTATGATAGTAGTCTTTTGATAAATGCATGAGTAAAAGTTTTTGTGTTATCGGTGATCACGCTACATATGATGCCTTCACATTCCATAAATTCCAAAAACATGCGATTAATGATATAAAATTTGCTGTCCCATAAGCATCAAAGGTTTTCAATTTTAGTGACAAATTCTATCCAGTATAAAATAAAAAGAATTTGTAAAATTTTCGTCATCATGTGAAAGACTTTGGACTTTAAGCAGAATGGTACTTTTTTGCGATTAGTCATGTGAAAAATGCTTATGATGGGATAGGAGGAACTACAAAGAGAGAAGTAACTAAGAGGAACCTACAGATGACAACTGAAATTAAAATCCTATCTTCTGATGAAATGTTTAATTTCTGTGACAAAAAACTTCTCAGCGTTACGTTCATGTACGTTTCAATTGTAGAAGGAACCAATCACAAGAATGAATTGCATAATTGATTTCAATGCTGCTAGCCAGTCCCTGAAACTCGTTCCTTCCATAAGTATGTTCCTGTAAATGAAACATTTTTACGATGTTACCATACATCAACCTCAAGTAATTTTCAGGAAATAAAGATATCCAAAGGCCTTTAAAAGTTTATACTGCAGAAAAATTGCATTGTTGCATGCGTGTATGATAAGTGGTATCTTGGAATTATTAATGGAGTGAGTCTAGAAAACAGTGATTTTCAAAGTTCATTTCTATGGGCCAGCAGGGTCAAGAACTTCATTCATGTTAAAAAGAGATGACAAGACTTGGGTGGCTTCAAATAAAATTGAGTAAAATCACCCTGATGGAACTGACACCAGTAACTGGTCGAACACATAATATCTCTGGTAAATAGTGTGAAGCTCTTTGTTGAGCATATATAGTATTTTTGTCAATTAAACATTTATTATTAAACTGTTTTAAATAACCGATATTTTCTGTATAAATATTGTAATAAAAGCGATAAATCTCATTCTCAAAGACTTTCTTAATATTTTCTAATCACCGTATCTCAGCTTATAGTCAAATCTTTCTTCATTTTTTTTATAACACTTCATAAAATACTATCAAAGGCCAGAATTTCAGATTTTTATCTCGCGCCACACCAGTGGTATCAAAGCTTAAAAAGAATTAAGAAGATTTTCGAAATTTTTGAACAATTTTGAAATTTTTTTCGTAGAGAAATCAACATCCATATCTGTGATTTGGCTTGTAAGTACAAGTATTTTCGACCTATCTGTAAAAAAATGTGTCATATTGACAGTTTTCCTTGCTTAAAGAATTTCCTTATGTAAATGGACAGATTTTGGGAAAAAATCTTAAAATTCTTGCTAAAATTTCACCAATAAGAAATTATTTTAAGAAATTATTTTACTGCCTGACTTTTAGCACATTTTATTCTGAACAATTCGCTGCAAACAACATTTGAATTGAAGAAATAAAATATGAGATATTGACAATTCCGAAAATCCTTCAATGTGAGGAAATAGCTACACACTATGAAACAAAGATGGCCGTCATGCTCAAACGAAAAATAGTAAAATTAAAATAATAGTCATTTTGGACTTCCATCATGTTTCGTTTTTTGTACAAAAAAATTCAGGCTTTTTAAAAATGATCAAGCAATCAAATTATTATCGGGATCAATTGAAATGGCCGGATTGCATTTCTAGCAGGTGGTATTCCTCGAAGAAGTTTATGAAAACGAAGATAAGAAGCCTTGCTGTAAACCGGTGTGGTATCCCCTGTTCGAACTTGGTGATTTATCCAAGCACATGAATCATTTTTTCAACTGTTGTTTTGTGTACCAAGAACATTTCAGCTAATTTTTCGACTGTTTGCTGTGGGAAGTTGTTACGGCTATGACCAGATCCTCATCAGAAACCACAGACAGGAGTCCAAAATAGTCATGATCTTTCTAGATCCTGTCTCCATACTTAAACGAAAATTGGCAGGTGCCGTCCATGGCCTCCTTCCCGTACACTTGACAAATTCTGCACCAAGCTGGTCTGTTCATAAGTACGCCACATGACTGCGAGATTTATGAATGATAAACATTCCGAAATTTTAGGAAAAAAACATGTATCAAAAGCATTTATTAGTATTCATAGTATTTAAAAAAATAAAATTCAAATAAATAAATAAATAAATAAGTAAAGTTATTCACTTATCAATTTGGAACTGATATTTTACTTTTGAGATTTATAAGTAGTGTTTTGGATACTGAGTACAAACAAATGTCAAAGAGTTTCAAAGCGTTTTTGCCATATGCCTACAGGTGCACGCTGTCATCTTCGGTAATTAAAAAGTAATATAATAACTATTGAAATACTATGTTTTCAAATTTTTGTCCATTTCACATGTTCCCCGTTATCTCCTACATAAGGTTCATGTTTAAATATGGAATGTCTCGAACAAACAGCTTTGTGTCCATTAAGAATAACCGAATTGTTCGGTGTACTGAATCTATGAAGAGAATTTCCTTTATAAAAATTAATTTAAAAAATTTAATTTTAAGTATAAAAGCTTTTTATGCGCATTGGACAAAAAAGCCCTAGAAAATTAATTAAATGATAAATATTTATCTTTCTAATTACTCTCAAAATCTTTAAGAGGATTTGTGCTTTGTCTTAAATGTGAATAGAGCAATTAAATTTTCAGCACAGATAGCAAAAATAAGCGTTTTTATTCTATTTTAAGATTACCAGGAAAAATGTTTTCAGGTGAATCTCTGAATTCATTGCAAGCAAAGTTAAAACACAATAAAGGGTTTCAAAACACTGAATATTATCATTGTAATCCCATGAAAAAGTACGAAGAAACTTTTATTAATTGTGTCAGAAGTAAAACTTAATAGATGGTTTTTTATCACTTAAAATTACCTGCAATAAAAGTATGCTTAAATTTTCTGAAATGTGTTTATAGATTTATTAAAGATATATTTAAAACATAAAATTATAATATACAGAGAAGTTTCGCTAATATGGGAAATATGAGTTTCATGATAATGGATCTAGAATATTTCTCTAACAGCCAGCTTTCTATTTATTAGGAATAGCTCCATTCTTCGGTATACGTGAATTAACGAAAACAATTTCTTTTAATGAGGTAGTTTAATAAGTTCTTTTTATAAAAATAACCCAAAAAAGGAAATTTTAAGTACAAAAATTTACCCCTTTACTGCACGAAATTTTTTATTTTTATGAAAAAATATTTAAAATCTTTATAGCGGTCCAATAATGAGAGAAAACAGTATAAACAATTAAATTTCAAATTTTCGGCTAAAATTTGATATTATATGGTGCGTGCCATATGTACACAATTAAGTATTTAAAATATAGTATTGCTATATATTGCTTTATATGATTTTAAATTAATTAAATTTATCTGCTTAGAAATTTGCAGCTTTATTTACATTCATATTTTGAAATATGCAGTATAACCAATGAAAATAAGACTTACCTTAACAGCGTGACCAAAATTTTTTGTGTCTCAAAAACAAATTCTAATTTTTTGTTTAGTGCAGCTATCTGACATGGACAAAATATGTGTTATTTCATTTTTTGGATTCCTCCTGACCTGGATTAGTGATCATATTGGCCAAATTCATGGCACATAATGAAAATTATAATATTTTTAGATATATATTATGTATAGAACGTAGGGCAGTAAAGGTTTAAAAAGGCGAGGGGGAGGATGGAATCCATTAAAAAATCCCTTAAGTTATATATATTTTTAACTACGCTTCTTAAAATTTTTTAATTGGAATTATAGGATGGATTTAAAAGTGCATAAAATAATAAAATTTTATAAACAGGTTATAAATTAAATTGGAAAACTGAGTTAGTAGCCAGTGGCCGATAGTGTTAGTTTTATTAGTAGCCATTATTTAAAGTATTATTAATAGCCACTATAATGTTTCAAACTTTTCTGATATCTAAGTAAACTATAATAGTTCTATATATATTTCTTTTATACAAAAAAAAATGTTATTTAGATTTTATTTAACAAGTAAATGGTGTTATTAATACACTACAAACATAAGTGAAATCTAGGCTGGTGAGCGTATCTCTTGAAGAAAAATAACTGCTGAGCATGTGGCAGGGGACAAAATATTGAAGATACTGCAACATCCTTAAAGTGTGCTTGTATATGGGTGGGAAAAAGAAATAAATTACTTGAAATGCAAGTCGAATCCTGATGAATATATTTTGCAGAATAAAACTGTATTTTCTAAAAATAATCCAACTGAAGAGCAAGCACATGGTGAATTGCCGAAATATTGAAAATACAGCTAAGTCGTTGAAATCTGCTTACATCCAAATAGGGATTGGAATTAGTTTGCTAATTAGATTTAATCAAAGTAGAGGTGCATATTCCATGATAAAAGATGTATTTTACGTGACGATCGGTAACGGATTTTTTAATCGCCACTTTTACAACTTTAATCACCATGTGGCGAGTGGCGGCTGTTAATTTTCTCCTATAATGCAGGTAAACAATATAAATATATGTCGCTGTAATTTAAATTATCATGATACATTTTCTCTTTTGAATGTATTAATTGATTATAGAAAAAAATTACAGTAAAATTCACATTATCATGACATTGAATAGTCTCACCCCCCCCCTCCGAATAAGTCCATCTAAAAATAATGAAAAACCAATTTTTATCGTTCTTTATAAATTAAAAAGTTTTAGACATTTAATCTTCTAAAATTAGCTATGACGAAAACGGAAGGACACCTCCTGAGATGTGTTTACCTATTTTTGGAGGTGTATTTATGATATAATGAATACATGAATGCACGAATCTATTTATAGGGTAGATGTGCCAGTAATGGGCCACCTTAAGGAATTTCTCTAAAAAATAATTTTTTATTAATAGTTATAATTATTGTATTCCAATTTTTTTCATATTAGATTAATCTTTCAACAATATTTAACTAATCCCACAGTTACATTTCCCAATAGAAATAAAAATTTCATTTTAAATAATAGAAATATGTCTAAACACCCAAATGCCCAGTAATGGGCCACCTATGTTCCAGTAATGGACCACCTATGTTCCAGTAATGGGCCACCCTACAAAAAATAACAGATAATTATTTTTAGGTGCGTTCGTAATTATGTAAATAGGTAGCCCCTATAATTGTCGTTCAGTCCGTCTGTCTGTCCATCTATCTGTCCGTTTGTCTGACAGTCTGTCTATCTGTCCGTTTGTCTGTCCGTCTGTCTGTCCGCATATAACAACGGAAAACTATCCAACCGAATCGTTTGAAATTTAAAATACATAATTATTACATAATTTTGTCGAGTCATTTCAAATTTTATGAAAATCGGATGGATAGATCAATTACAGGGACATTCAAAAGAATTCCGTTACATTACGGTCAATAGGGAAAAAAGTTTTAAATGCATTTTAATCGTTTGAAATTTAAAACATCTAATTATTGCGTAATTTTGTCGAGTCATTTCAAATGTTATGAAAATCGGATGCATAGATCAATTACAGGGACAATCAAAAGGATTCCGTTACATTACGGTCAATGGGGAAGAAGTTTCAAATGCATTTTAATGATGTTACACTCATTCGAACATAATAGAATTGGCATGAATCTATGAAATATATACTAAAATATGCATTCTGTACAATCTGTGACGCAAAGAATTTTTATTATTAGATTACAGGGCTACACAAAAGTATTCCACTATATAATGCTATACGGGGAAACATGGTTTGGTACGTATTTTAATTATATTCAACTATTTCACATTTTATGAATAAGATATACGTTGCTGAGGTGTAATACGAATTACTATTCCTGTATATTTACAGAATTTCAACCAATATACTGTATCCGAAGTACTATTTACTATAAAAGCAAGATCTGAATATTTTTAAAACTTCGTTATCGTACGAATGCACCTCATTTGCTACGTTCACGTGCAATTTCCAACTTGTACTTTTTATGTCTGCGTAAGTCGCATCTTCTTCTTCCTCAGAATCCACATTATCTTCTTGTATACAAAATTCGGCCTTTTTGAAGCAATTGTAAATTGTTTTTTCTTCAATTACCCCCATTGATCCCGTTCTTATATGTATAACTATTCAATTAACACTGTTTTGAGAAGGATGTTGAAAGGTGTGTGAAAGGAGGGGGTTGATGAATTTGTTGGACTTAAGGAACAAGAAAATTCAAGCAGAGGAGTAATATAAAAAAAAACTCAGCACTGAACGATAAATTAGGAATAAGAGATGGAAATTTGATTTCATGTGATTTCGAAGTATTTTTTTACAACTGAATAAAGAACATTTTATGAAAATATTCGTTATATGGAGATAGATATTTCGCTATATAGAGACTGTTTTTAATGTAATCATGGGAAAAGGGGAACATTCCTACTAAAAATTCGTTATATAGAGAAATTCGATGTATGGAGTTTCGTTATAGAGAGACTTGACTGTATTTATAAAGAAATTGTCTTTATTAAATTCTAGTAAGTAAAATTTAAGTATTAAATTTGTTTATTTAGTTTTCAGTTAAATCAAAATATTTTATCACTACTGAAATTACACTTTTAGTATTGGTCACTTGGGTGGCCCATTACTGGCAAATCACGAAATAAGCAATCCAGTAATGGACCACCCCTCCTAAAATCTTAAAAATAAATAAAATTTTGTAAATGGTCATTGGTATATTAAATTCAATGTTTTATATTGCTAACCAAACAAAAACATTCAATTTTTACGGAAAAATAAAAAAGATATAAAACTAAGTAAGTAAAGTCTTCTCTTAGCATGTTCATTAAGATTTTCAGTGAAAAACAGAAAAACCGTGAAACTTTATTTTCTGCTTCCTAATTGTTTTGACGAAAAGTGTAAAAAATTAATCCAGCTTATAAAGCATGCAAGGTAGAGTTCAGAAAAAAAATAATAAAAGCTTAACTATTATTTATTATTTTTTTATAAACCAAAAAGTGCGAGGTGGCCCATTACTGGAAGGTGGCCCATTACTGGCACATCTACCCTATATAAAACTTCCATCTGTGAAAAGAATTCCTAAGTGAAAGATTCTCCTGCAGCAGGTTCGTCATGTTGCAGTGTTTGAACATGTTTGATTTTGTATGGGTAGAACTGCAGCATTGTATGAATAATTTTGTAGACCGTACTCCATGATACGCTCATTCGATGTGCGACAGCACGTACCGTGTGTGTTTTCCATTGTCCCTTCCTGCACTGCTAATGCAACAATATCCTCGGTTTCCACCGAAGCACGTTTCTTTTCCTCTACATGTGCTACAGATCACAAACCCATGGCATCAAATTTTGCCATCATTTTCCTGAAAACCTGTCGTATCATTCCTTCGACGTATTCATCTTATTGAACAATACATTTGTTTCATTGCTATTACATTCGCATAGCTGCCAACATCTTCCGCTTTTTTGGCCCGGAAAAATTTTATAGTAAATTTTAGGATTGCAAATCGCAATAATCCGCCAATTAAATAAGACAAAAAATTCTATAAAATTTTTCCGGGCCAAAAAAATCAGAAAAGTTGGCAGCTATGCATTCATAGTAACATTTAACGAGAAAATCTCGATCTTGTATAGATGAAGACATTGTCGATTCGTATATCAGTGAGAACTCTGGCAAAAAGGCTCACCTTTATCTGAGAAATCAAATGACATGCAAAGAGTATTGGTATAAATCTAATATTCTTTCTGCCGTAAGCCAATTACAAGGTATTTCTGGTTTTCTTAACCACTCAGTTTCGTTTTTGAGACGATTAAAAGCATTTTAAACCGATATTTTTGCAACTTACGGCCTAATTCAGGCTTCAAAGATCGCAAATTATTGATCGGTAAAAAACCGATTTCCGGAATGCGCACACATTTGCGAGTGATTTGCGATCTCAAGTTTTGTGATCGTTAATCTGTGGTTTGAACTTCTAAGAACACACCTATTACACACATGTTACACTTGACTTTTGTCGCTTTTAACGCCTTAAAGTGCTAATTCTGTTTAGATCAATTTTTCTTAAGTGTACGAAAAATGTTAAATCCGTTTAATCAAAGGTTAAATTGTTAAATTAGATTCCGACCTTTATTTCGTTTAACAATACTGCATACAGCGCCATTTTCCCTACTGGTGGTGAGTATTTGAACTTCTTTTTTTTGGCGGAGAATAAAATCTCATGATCTTCTTTAAGCCTTTGAGCTCTGTTGGATAAAATTTTTTTAAATTCCAAATGTCACATTGGCACCAGTATTTTGCAAAGAAAAAAACCGGTTAACAAAATACGCGAAAAAATGAATGAAACCTTTTTCAAATAAATTTGGCCGAATTTTCTGGTGTCGTTGTGACATTTCAGAATTAAAATTATGTGGTAGAAAATTCTACCACCAGAGATCAAAGGGTTAAACTATTACCATGTTTTATAATATTTGTTCCAGTAGTTTTTATTTTTGACTATTTCAAAAAATTGGAAATTTAATTATAAGCACCCGGTACATTATCCATTTTAGAAAAATGCCTTTTAGTTTATCATGGAATATAATAAAATACGATATTTTTCTTAACCGCATTAAAAAATTCTACATTTATTTTTAACAGCAGAGTATAAATCCTCGTAAAAACTTAAAAGTTCTGCCTAAAAGCAGCCGTCCTATAGCAATGCAGTTTAAACAGCGCAATACCTACTCATATCTATACTACCTCAAAATCCTAATCCCGTCCACTTAAGAATTTTTAAGAATAGTAAATAAAAAATTGAATATTTTTCTTAATTGATTTTATAAATACATTCTTCATCCAACATTTATAGTGAATTTTTTTATACTTAGAAATGCATTCTTAAAGTTGTTTTTATATTATTAATTCTGTTTATTAAGAATAACTGCATAGTTCTGTGCAAGCAAATAAATAAAGAGAATGTGGTTTGTTCAGTGAAATTTCAAAAAAGTTTCAGCTTGGGATTTATAAATCAATAAATATTTCTGTTAAATACCGAAACGAAGCGATGGATCCATTTATAAAGTAATTAATGTAATATAATTGAATTTATTCAGGAGCGATTCTCTATTTATTGATGGAGGTGTGCCTATAAAAAAGGAAGTGTATTTACAATGTAATGAATTGTAATGATGATTACAACATTAAAAAAGACGTTCAAACATTTGACATTTCTCTGAATAAACCGCTTTCTATTTATTTAGAATAGTTTCATTTTCCTGTGTAGTGAATAAATAAATATAACTCCTTTCATAAAACTAATTTTGTAAATGCATTTTCAAGCCTTAAAATTTTTATTAAAGATAGCACGAAAAAGGCTCTTTGAAAATCAATTAAATATTTAATATTTATTTTTCTAATTACTCTGTAAAATCTTAAGTGATATTATAAACTGATTAAAAAATATATAGTAATTAAAATTTCTGGACGGGTAAATAAAAATAGCATGTTGTATTCAAATTATTAGTATAATATTTCACAAGTGGATGTATTAGTTTGTTTGAAAAATTAAGTACAAAGCAGAGTTTTAAATTATAAACTACTTTTAAAGAAAGTGCATTAGGAAAATAAAGTATCATTTATTACATATTTGAGAATTAAGACTTAATAAATGTTCAATTTATATTTAAATTATTAAAATCCGAAAAATTTTCTGAGGTGTGTTTATCGATTTATTGGATTTGTACTTATTAGATTGGGAATTATTCTATTCAGAAATTTTAAGTGATGTGGCAAACGAGGGACAGTAGCCGAATTTGAACCGCTTCACTTATTTTAGGTGTAACTCACAATAATTTTAATATTTAGTGTAATTTTTGGAGCATCGGCAAATATCACAAGACGTGGTAAATCTATTCATCTACTGATTAAATAAATGTTTAGATCAATTTCTATTTGAAAATTTTAAGTTTTATTTTAACTTTAAAAAATGCAAAAAGTAGTCCAAATTAAAAAAAACTGGTCGCCTAAGTTGGACCCCCAGTCTCTTAAATTGGACCGCATAATATTGGATTGTTTTAATGAGTTTGGAATAAAACTAATTTCATTAAAATCTAAGTTTGCAATTAATTCAACAAACAAACAAAATAACAGCAATGAATACAATAAATACAACGAAATCTAATGTCTGAAAATAAGATTGTTTTCAAAATATAAATTAAGGTTATTCATAATTAAGAATAGAAATTATGAATCTATCTGTCAGTTATTCGCATATCATGTAAGAAGTGATGCAAGGCTTACACATGAATTTCATTGACCCAATTTTTATTCCAGCGTACACAACATGGAGCCATACTTGGATCCTCTCTGAACACTGAATCATTTATGCTAGGCAAAAACAATCATCACTGTCTTGATTTTTCTTTTTAGATTATGAATCATTAGACATTTTTTTATTTTTGCAACAGAAGTTTTCTTTACCTTATGTCTGTGGTTCTTCCTTTCCACCATTTATTTCCAATTAAATTACGTCTATTTTTAAATCCTTATGCTAAAATTGCTTTTGTGCTTTCACAGCTTCCTTTTGTCTTTTTTATTCATTTCAAGGTTTATTTTATATAATAGGGTGTCGGTCGGCAGGTCAACTTCCATGATCTGCCCCGCAAAGAACCTGGCCGAACACTCATTGGCTAATGTGGTGGCGCATCAAATCTCATGGAAACTATGGGTCCGATCACTTGTGTCTGTGCACTACTGGAGCTTTCTGTACCCAGTGATAAAGGCCTAGCAGTGTCTCAAACAAAGTTTCACGCCACTAATCCATCTGTTGGCGGTTATTACTGCATTTTTTAGATCTTCTATTGTTCTCCCCCAACCTCTTCTCAAATAGAAATTGCACTAATTTTGATCTCATTTGGGTTATTCCTTCAAGGTATAGATAACTTCAAATAGATATATTTATTTTATAATCATCCGGTACTATATTTTCCCTTCCATAATTCTAGGGTTGTGTTCAAGATGTCGCTCAGGAGGAAGGAATATGAAGTGGATACTTATCATGGATGAATAACAGTTCATCGACATTTTCTGTGCGTTCAGGAACAGATTAAGAACACATTAAGGATTTGATTAATTACGGTGCTGATTATAGTGGTAATCTGTTGCAAACGAAGGTGAGCTGAATGGTCGAAAGGATAGAATGCTAAGCTCGAGACCCGGAGTTATGGGTTCGAATCCTTCTCGCCTCTAAAGTGTGTTTACGATTTTTTTTTATTTTATTGGTTGCTTTATATTAATAAATAAGATATTTTTATTTTATTTTTATATTAATAATACAAAAGCACATGTATTTCTGTTACAATAATAAAATACTTATTTAAATATGAGAAAATGAGATATTTTGCGAAGAAAGTTTTACATTTGAGCCTCTTTAATGTTGAAAGTATCGTTTCAAAGAGATTTATATATGTATTAAGAAAATTAAAAAATAAGTATTGTGCAAAAATATCCGTTTGCGTGTAAAATAATTTTTTGAAGTTTTTCTTTCCTTTACTTTTTTTGAGCAGTTTAGAAGTGAGTTTAGGATGCAAATCATATTTTACGGTGTTAAAATACACAAGGAAATTATTATAAAAAACAAAATGTAATAGATGTACAATTTTTAACTAAAAATATCTGCGCGTATATTTCTAAAGAGATGAAATATATGAGGCTTGCCTTCTAGTTTTGTAAGGAATAAAGTATGATTAGAATGCTTATAAATTTTCTTTTAAAAGTATTATACCAGTACTATATAAGTATTTTGCTTATACTAACATGATTTTGAGTGCCATTTGTTTCTCATGTTTTATGATTTATTTTGGTCTGTTATTCACACGGTATTAAAATATGCAATCATTAATTAAGAAATATATATACTAAAACCTTCTTTGAAAAATTGTCTAGTTAACAGCGCAAATTCCATTGAAATCTGTCCAGTATAGTTGATTACAAATAAAGTTAGTAATACGTTGATATCACAATCTTGGTTTATTAACAAAAAAAAAAAAAAAAAAAGCAACTGATAGATCATTTTAAAATAAGTAAAAATAAAATTGTTAAAAAGTTAAAATTTTAAATTTTATCGTAACAATCAACCTACCAAGCAAAGCATAACCAATAAAACATAAGCACAAAGCACAAATTTACGTAATCGAATCACTCAGCAAATTTTCTGAGTGGCGTACGTTAACTTTTTAGAAAAGTTGGCTGTCTAATTTTAAATGCTGAACGGGCTAAAGTAGATGAAGTAGACCACGTGATGCTTTTCCTGAATATTTTGATTTAACTGAGTGGTCACAGATATGTATTTTATGCTACGGAAACCATGTTTTGGAAAGAAAAAGAAATATAGTAATTGATTTTACCTGTTTTGAACTATAAAAATAATGCCATAGTTGAATTGTTTTAAAATTTCTTTTACGATAAGACCTACTCCAAGCAAAATCTTTGAGCGCGCGCGCGGCGTGAGCTGCACATCTAAACAAAACCTGGGTTACGATCATTGTCAGACAACTAGAAGACAGCCCGTCAAAATGACGTGTTTGCATTTTTAAAAGGATGATAAAAAAATACAAATATGGTCAATCAGCCACTTTAGGCTTAAACAATTTTTAAAAATACAGCAATTAAACATGGGGAAAAAATCTATTTAAAAAAATTAACAGAAATTTGCATTTAAAACTATAACAAAACTGTCTGGTGAATGGGGGGGGGGGGGATCGAAATGAACAAATCGTAAATACATAAATTTTAAAAGTACGGCAAAAAATCAATTATAAAAGATTATATTGTGAAACTACAGCCAAAAAATATATAAAAATACTCAGAGAAAATAATAAAAATATCTAAAATGTATAAAAAATTTCCTATTTTGACCCATTTTTTAGCTAATACTTAAAAGAAAACACTCTATGATCGAAAACGAATGTCAACAAAAAAGAGTAAACAATGAACGTGTTCGGGAGAGACACGCGCTGCACGCGTGAGCTCAGGAGTTTTTGCTTCCGAGTACTATATCCGCTGTAAGATCCACTCTATGTACCTGTTTCCTGAGCGCGCGCGCTCAGCGCGCATAGCTCCCGAACGCACCCAATCATTTCTGAGTCGTGATGTCGACAATGGAGTCATTCTAAAAGATTCATTCACGGAATTTGTCATTCTTGAATGGCAACAGATTCTTGAATGGCAAATTTGCTTACATTGTTTGTTTTTTCCGTAATTGCTGGTTGTTTATTTAGAACTTAAACGTTATAATTAAATATTTTTTGTAGGTCTTAAAGAAAATGAGTAATGAATAAATCTTCTACATGTATATTTTCATAAGTTAAACAGTTAGAATATTTGTGAACGGCTCTGAATAGTTAAGCCTAACGTGGACGCAGTTGCAATAAGTTTCTTTTTCTCGTGGATGGGTTGACTCCGGAATTGTTATACACGGAGGGGTTTTATATATATATAATGCTGAGCTTAAATTTGTAATTCCTTTTCCATCGCAAATAAGGATATTACTGTGTTTATAATAAAAATGAAAGCTCTAAAAAGACAGACAAAACCATTACACAGCTCAATAATATATATATATCACTGATACAACAAATACTCATGCGGGAGCAATGCATCACAATTTCCTTTTTTAAAGCTGGGTGGATTTGCAATAACTCTGAAACAATGCTAAACATAAATTTTCAATTTAATATCCATTTAAAAAAATGATAAAAATTAAAGTAAACATTTTCTCAAAGAAATAAAGCTGAGATCATATGTGTTATTATCTACCAAAGAACAACTTTAAATAAACGAATCATTTGTTATTTATGTTTATTTATCAGATTTCTTGCTCTACCTCTTCAAAATATTTTAAACCAGAATTTATGAAAAATATAAACAGAAATGGGATTTTTGAAGGAATCTTAATACAGAATTCTTACTTTTTCTTATACAAAAATAAAATAAAATCCTTTGTTATATATCTGTTTAAGTATTTTGAGAGAAAGAAATCGATACTTTGAAGAATTGAAGTAGTAAATCTAATGGGAAAAATAAATCTATTTACAATGAACTCTGAGTATGGGATGGATGCAAATAATAAAAAGAGGATTAAAATAATAAAAACACCGCGCACTGAAAAACGTATATTTGTATAATAAATACAATTAAGTAAAATTCTGTATAACATTTCTTTTGAATCCCGAGATATTTCATGGATATAATATTCCGAAAATACTAATTCTTTTTAAATAAAAATGTATAAGCTTCTTATAAGTATAGTTTTAATGCAATTTAGGAAATATTTGAACTGAAGATGATGAAAATAAGATAACGTAAAACACCATCTGATAAAACCGTCAAAAGAAGATTATCCTTTATGTTTAACAAAGAAATAAGTTTTTTTAAGAATTGAACTTATGTGAGAAATAATTTTAAAACCTTTAAAGAAAATAGCGACTAAGCCATTAAATTGCTATTAAAATAATCATAAATGATGGTCTTAGACAGTACAGGTTTCACCAGACATGGATACTATAAGGCAATTGGTCCTTTGTATAATTATGACGAAGAAATATTTTCACAGTTTTCTCTGAAAATAATTATATACATATATATATTTTAACTGCACTTCAATTTATTATGTTTTATTTAAACAGTAAAATATATGGCAGACACATTTCATGGCTGCCAACAGGTTGGGTTTTAGACAAAGTGGCGTAGAAGTGTCTGTGAAATTTCTCATCTCCTTAGGATTGCCACTTGAAAAGGGCCATGTGGTGTTATTGATTTAAAGATAAAATGAGCGAACTGGCTACCCTGTCAAACTCATGATTATTAGTCATAGTGACCATACCCAAAATGAGGGGCGATTCATTAAAAAACTAATAAGTCTAATCTTTATAATTCTCCCTCTCTCTCTCTCACACACACATATATATTATATATTATATATATATATATGTTGCGGCCAATACCCAGAGCCTGGCCAATTCTAGAACTGGCCGGCCAATACCCGAACTGGCCAAGCTTCCTGGCCAAGACCCGAAATACATGAAATAAATAGCATATTTCGAGTTTTGGCCGGTCAATTCGCGAACTGGCCGGGAAGCCTTGGCCACCATCCGAACTATGATGCATAGGTACCAATTTTTTTGTAATTAAGATAATGTAACATTAAAATGTACAGTAAAAAAGATTCCCATTGATTATTTTGAAACGAAATATTTTTGTGTACCCAACTAAATTAACCAAAAATAGTACACAATTCCCTTTCAATAGCGAAATTAATTGATAAACCAAATACGATGAAAATTACAAGTTAACCGGAAACTTTACTCGACTTAGATAACGGACAGGCTGACGTTCTGACTATTTGAATTCATAGACACTTTCAACTATGTTAGAAAGGATTAAGACGAGTGCTTATATCTATTTCGCAAATTGGCCAATCGCATCTGGCCAGTTCGCGAACTGGCCAATTGCATCTGGCCATTTCGCGAATTGCCGGCCAATTCTAGAATTGGCCAGTCATATTTTAAAATTGCTGGCCAATTCGGAAATTGGCCGGCCAGTTCTAGAATTGGCCAATTTCGGGTATTGGCTGCAACATATGTTTATATATATATATATATATATATATATATGTATATATATGTATGTATGCGAGAAACACTATCCGGTACTATCAGAATAACTTCGTGTATCTTTTATTTTTTAAACAATTGAATGACATACCTAAATGAACAATTTAAGAAGCATAAAACTTAGAAAAGATCCATTTTTATCAAACACTGTGTATAGCTGGTAATGTGTGCAATATTTTTTGTGCAGCCTACTATATGATCTATGGAATTTAAACATACCACGTAATACACAAACAATGAGTTATATTTAAAAATTTATATCACAGATCAAAACGCACTTCCAAAAATAATCGTTCATTGTTAATTCTGTATCGTAATTATTTTGTGTGTTTCTGTATACTTATGGTAATAGCTACGCACTACATAATTTATAAAATGCATGTTGTTGTACTTTTTATGTGAATTTGCTAAAGTTTGAAAGTATCAAAGCATCATTAAAATAAACGATTTTTTTTCATAGAATATAATGTAGCAAAGTTTTTGTGTATTGTTGAGTGAGATATAAATCTATATACTTCAATATAAGTATAAAACATGCTTTAGTAAACTTTATTAACGCGCTCACATATATATATATATATCAATCGCATGACAATCCGAGTATATTTGTTGAGTTAGAGATCGGACTGGCAGAAGGAATACAGATAAGCCGAAATCAAGAATACTTTTCACTTACATTGGAAAGGGCTAATATAAAATAAAATAAATTAAAATAAAAGACTTAATATAAATAGGCAACTTTGAAAAATCATAAAACATTTGAAATCCCATTTTCAGCAGTTGAAGTCCGCATTTGATAA
Source organism: Maratus speculifer (assembly GCA_964019185.1). Lineage (NCBI taxonomy): Eukaryota > Metazoa > Arthropoda > Arachnida > Araneae > Salticidae > Maratus > Maratus speculifer. The sequence continues at coordinate 227,456,374 of OZ025299.1, forward strand.
TATTATTTATTTGAATTCTGTTAAGATGTTTGTAATTTATAGATTTGCATACTCCGTCCACACCAGGGCTGTCCAACGCGGCGCTCTTTGCAGGTTTTCTTGACTCCCTTTTGAAGTTTTCCCGTTACTTGTCCTTTTTTTACAAATTTTAAACACAATTCCCTTGTAAAGGTTATTTTATTTAAAAATCTTGGTATTTCCATGAGAGATGTTTTAAAAATTACTACAAGTGTAGTTCACGTATGAACAGTTATAACTTTATGCAACGTATTAAGACAAAGTCAACAGCACATTTTTGTTTTTTAACTAATCACGCGGTGTTGCATTTCTTTACTAATTTATAGTTTTGCTTTATAACTCTATGTATGGAAATTATGCCGATAGGAATAAATAAATTTCGGCAATAACTTTTTAAATACGTTAAGAAGTAAAATGTAGAAAAAAATAAGCGATCCTTCTCCTTCGTTCATGAAAGTTTAACTTTTTTTTAATGAGGTTTTTTTCGCTGATTATTAGACTATTTTATAAGACGGGATAAAGGATGTTTTTTTCTCCCTCAGACCATTGAAACTTTAGGTCATTTTGTTTTTAAAAAAAATCTATAAAATAGTGCGAAAGGATTTCCATAAATGAAAGCTCTTTTAGATTCTTTCTTTGGAACCACCAATGACTGTTTCTGTACTTTTTTTATACTGGCAAATTTACACCTCCAAAAAATTGTAATTATTGCAGAACATTAGAGTCTTCAAAAAACCTAACAAAATCTCTGATAACGACTTTATTTTAATAATATATGATATTTCATTTTCTGGCTCTTTCCAATTCAAAAATGTTTGAGATAAACCCTCGCAGAAAAATGTATTAGTCGAAATTTATTACGATTTACTGTTATTTCGATTTTTTTTCTACATAGAGCTTCAGCTCTATAGGGGCATTGTGACTCATTTGCATATATATATTGATACTAATATTAAAAGATGATTTTCTGGCATGTTTGAGCCATGTTAATAATGGCACCCTTCATTGCTTGTCAAAAGCTGAAATACGCCCCTACTTAGCAAAAGGTTGGATAGGCCTGCTCCACACAGGTTTATAAAATTTAGATAAATCCTGTAATGCAAAACGCAAAATACATTTGAAAATTTTTTTGACATTTACTGCCCATATACGCTAACTTGAAATATTTAGCGTAGCCCTGTACATGATCTGCGAATTTCTATGCACACCACGTTAAGCTAAAAGTTAATTCTATTGGGAAATTCATAACATAATTAAAATCTAACTTCCAATAATTACCAAGCGATATAGATTATTCAAGTTTTGAGGATATTCAGATCTTTCGGGGAAATACATGTTCATAACCCAATGTCAGCTTTTCATCTCTTTCAACCTAATCATATTTACCTTAATCCCCTGATTGCCGAACAAGAAAGCAAGATTGTAATTATAACAGATGTAAATTTTCCAAGTGGATGAAAAAAAATCAGGGCCAGGATTCGAACCAGGGATGTATTGGCTGAAGCCGCCAATGCTCTTCCAAATGAGCCATCCCGGACGAATACTGGCGGACTACTTCACCCATCTAACCTTAACAATCAATAGATTAACAGCCAATACATCCAGGATTCAAATACTGTCCCGGACTTTTTTCAACCCCCTGGAAAATTTATATCTGTTATAATTAATTTTTACCTATTGAATAATCGTGTTATAAATTATTCTAATAATAGTGTAATGTTGTTTTCTCAGTTATTTATTTAAATACGAAAAATAATGATTTTTCCAACTTGACATAAAATAAATTGTCGAATGCACTCATACAAATGTTTATAACTGAATAACTATCGCTGTATTGACCTGTGGATAGTTCCATTCAATTCAGTAATATATATATATACTAGCTGACCCGCCCGGCGTTGCCCGGGTCCGTAATAATAATCTTAAACGAACTTGAAATTTTTATGATTTTACCTTTAACTCGAAATATGTGTAAATACACTATTAAAAACTTGACCCTTTTGCTGCATCGTCACTCCACCGCTTTTATAGAAAATGATTACTTCAGCCTATTATGGAGCATTCTCATAGGTCAAAAGAGAGATATTCTATAAAAGCGGGGGAGTAAAGATACAACAAAAGGGTAAAAATTTTTACAGTGTACATTATATTAAATACGTGCCCCCTGACTGTGTCAAAAATTGGTTAAAAAAGAGTAATATTTAGCTGCAAAAGTACCCAAAATGATTGCAATGGGAAACGCAGGAGGGAATATGTGTCCAACGATTGCGTGATTTTCGTGTTAAACTGTTGATATTTATCCTTAAAATTACTGTTAAGTGACTTAACTAAATACTTTTTTCACATAGATATTCCAAGTGAAATATTTTGAATTTCAAACTAATTATATCACTCTTAAATCCGGCATACCGTGAATGAAATCGATTCTCAATGATTAGCTAAAAGGTTAGTATATAGTATTATAATTTCAGAGCCATTTTACAAAAATAAGTGCATATTTTTTATCAAACATGCGTAATGTTCATTCTGTAAACAAAATCCTAACCGTAACCTTTGTAATGTCATCATAACTTGTCTGTAACCTAGCTGTATCTTAACAGTAACCTAACTGTAACTTAAATATACCATAAATGTAACCTGGCCGTCACCTTATCATAACCTATCCATAATCTAACCACAACTTAACCGCAACTTAACCTTAACCTAACTGTAACTTAACCATGACCTAACTGTAACCTAACCGGAAAATAAATATAACATAAGGCTCACCGGAACGTAATTGCAACCTAGCTCTTACCTAACCGTAACCAAGTTCTAATTTAACACTAACTATAAACGAAATATCTTAACCATCTCGCGCTAAGTACTTAGTTTCACTTTCCACCGCTACGGAGCGCATTATGTTTTGTATAACATCCGAATTTTAGGTTCGGATTGGATTCATGTTCATAGAAATTATTTTGTCTTCTTCGGATACGGTTATGGTTGTTTGGAATATTTTTGTTCAGTTTAGATTCGGTTCAATTCAGATTTCGTGGGGTTTTTTTCCTGCAAATGAGATTTTTAAGTTCGGTTCGGGTTGTACTTCCATGGAAATTATTTTACCTAGTTCCAATGAGGTTATACTTCACTGAAATATTTTTGTTAGGTTCAGATTAGGTTTGGTTCAAATTTCGGGATTTATTTATTTTTTACAAATTTTCTGGTTCGGATTGGGTTTATGTCCATGGTTATTGTCTTGTTCGTATCTGGTTATAGTTATTTGGGATATTTTCGTCGGATTCAGATTTGGTTGGATTCAGATTTCAGGTATTTTTTCAAATTGATTTTTAAGGTTCTGGTCGGATTCATATCCAGAGAAATTATTTTGTCTTGCTCGGGTCCGGTTTTAGGTTTTTGGAATATTTTTTCGGGTTCAGGTGTCATTTAATTCAGATTTCGGTTTTTTTAATGGAATTTTTAGGTTCAGATTGGGTTGCGCATCAACGGAAATTATTCTGCATTGTTTGAATAAGGATATGCTTCTCTGGAATATTTTTGTCAGATTCAGATTTAGTTCAGTTTTTTAGGTTCGTATCGGGTTCCTGTTCATGGAAATTTTTTGTCTTGTTCAGATCCGGGCACGGTTTTGTGGAATATTTTTGTCAGGTTCATATTTGGTTCGATTCTAATTTCAGGTATTTTTTTCAAATGGAATTTTAGGTTCGGATCGGGTTCATGTCCACGAAAATTATTTTCTCTTATTCGAATCCGGTTATGGTTCTTTCGAATATTTTTATCGGATTCAGATGTAGTTTGCATAAAATTTCAGGTTTTTTTTCAAATGGAATTTTTTAGGTTCGAATCAGGTTTATGTTCACGAATATTTACTTTCTTTGTCTTACTCTTATCGGGTTATAGTTCTTTGGAATATTTTTATCGATTTCAGGTTTCGTTCTGGTCATTTTTCGGGTTTTTTCAAAGAAAATCTGTAGGTTCGGGTCGGGTTGCATTTACACGAACATTATTTTTCCTTGATCGGATTGGGGTAGGCTTCATTTGAATATTTTTGTGGGATTCAGATTTGATTCGGGTCAGATATCAAATCCATAGTTTTTTTTTCAAATGGAATTTTTAGGTTCGGGTCGGGTTTATGCTCATGGAATTTTTGTCTTGCTTGGATCGGAGTATAGTCTGTTTTTTCTGGTTGGAATCGGGTTATGTGTTAATACGCCTAAACATTATGTTTTGCTACTATTCTTTTAGTGACTATTTTTGAAATAAAATTTATTTTGCTATTTGATAATGTATTACTGTGTATGAATCGTCTGCCGATTCGAACAATTGTACGTCAAACAGCCATTTCATTTTTGTTTTAAAAGCAAATTAAAGTCTTAATAAATTTTAACTTAAATAAAATGCATTTAAATTTAATCAATGATTTAAAAAACTGCTAAAAAGCCTCATATATACATATACATATATTTACTGCATTATAGCTAACCACACATACATTCTAATGTACGAAGTACCAACGATCTGACGTAACAGCTGTGTTCAAAAATCCTAAGTTAAACTGACATTTTGCCAGTCTTAAATTTTAAAGGTCTTTGGTGAAAAAAAACAGTCACTTTTGAAATGTCAAAATCTCAAATTGGTTTCTTTCATACAGTAAAAAGAATTAATAGAGTGGAAGTATTATCTCTGGAGATGATGCTAAAAATGTAACCCTACATTAAGTCCAATTAAGTACCAACAAAAGTACGTGCTTTGACACGCCTATCAATTGAAACAGGTTTAAACCCGTATTTTTTTGCTCTTGTTTCTAAAAAAGAACTAATCTATCGCTTCACCGGTAGAAATTTATTAATTATTTTACCATATGTGTTTTAAATATCATTATAGAAAATTATTTTAACGTTTTGCGTGAAAATATAACATTCTTTCGTTAATACATTAAAATCGTCTGCAGTCAGAAATCTATACTTTAGATTAATATTTATTACTTAAGTTTTCATACATGATTTTAAAAGAATTAATTTGATATTTAATTATTGCTAATTTTCCAATTTCCTTCATTTTAAAAGCGAACATTTATTTTAATAAATAATAATAGAACAAAGACCATTTTAAAAATTTGCTATTTCCTCTTAAAATAGGCTTCAACTGTAATTCATTTCTTTCAATTCGTCTTATAATACAAAATCCCTTCCACGTTCTTTTGTTTGGCACATTAAAATTTGAGCGATAAATGGTTTCATGCTGCAAATCTTTTTTGAGGCTTACTTCACCTCCATTTATCTCATTCCTCTATGGGTTTCTTTAATTCTGTCTCAGCTTTCTTATTACTTCTGCGAAAATTTTTACACAACCAACCAACCGTAAACAAACGAAAGAGAAAAAAATTGGAAAAAGATGATTTTTTTATGAGAGTGACCTCTCGATTTTAATTAATTACTCAGTTAATAATTGGAATTTTGAAATTCTGAAGCTCAGGTACATCAGGAGAGATTTAGGGCTACTCTCAAAAAAGTTTTGAGCTTCGTACATGCTGTAGATTTTGCTAGCCATCGCAGACACACACACAGACACACAGACAGAGCGTTTTGTTCTTTTATTAGTATAGATAAAAGAATCAACACTGAAATAGTTTATACGGAAATAGATGTTTGTGCTCTAAAATGAGCAATTTTAAGTTGTCCCATACAGAGAAAACCAACGATTACCAACGATAGAAAAGTAGTTATGACCATAAGCTATAGGTCTTATAGGTAGCATAAATTTATAGGTAGTAATAATTATAAGCTGACTGTAAGCTATAACGAATGGTCTCATTCGATTTCTTTTAGATACATGCATTAAAGGAAAACGTTCAAAATCGGAGTTGCTGAACGATGGAATGATCTTAGAAATATTGCTGGAAAACTGAGAACCGGACATTTTCGAGCCGTATAATCTGTTCCTTTTACTTTTTATCCGTTTTTAGGTGCGTTCGTAGTTATGTAAATACATAGCACCTACAGTTATCGTCCAGTCCATCCGTCCGCTTATAACAGAGCAAAAACTACTCAACCGAATCATTTGAAATTTAAAATATATATTCATTGTATAATTTTGTCGAGTTACTTCAAATTTTATGAAATTCAGATGTATAGTTTAATTACAGGGACAATCAGAAGTATTCCGTTACATTACGGCTAAAGGGAAAAATAGTTTCAAGTGTATTTTAATAATGTTGCACTATTTGTAATTATATAATAAAATTGATATGCATCTATGACGTATGTAGTACAATATACATTCTGTACAATGTGTTGTGCAAAGAATATATGCTATTCATTTACTATTGTATTAGGGCCACACAAAAAGTATTTCATTACATAATGGTGCAAGTGGAAACATTGTTTGGGGCGCGTTTTAATTATATTAAACTATTTCACATTTTATGAAATTGATATATGGCTGAGTTTACTACAGTTACTTCCTGTGTAATAGAAAACACATAGTATTTACATGGACACACAAAAAATTTCGGCTACTGTACTGTATCTGAAGTACTATATACTATTAAACTAAGATTTGAATATTTTTAGAACTTCGTTATAGTACGAACGCACCCCATTTGCTACGCTTGCGGTAAATTTCTGACTTGCTAAAATTCGAATCACTTTTCTTTGAAAATCCCTCAAGTTATTTCTCATATGGTCATGAAAGTAAGTTTCCATAATATGTGCTTCTTTCTATTAGAATATCACTCTACTAAGAATTCCAATCTTTATCAATATTTATTCATGTTTTCCTATCTTCCCGATTCATAATCATATTCTATCATTATGTGAGAAATCCTAGTTATAAAAGTAGCTCTTGCTCAGGTGAAGGGTCTCCCCTAAATTTTATTACTTGTCAAATTACACAATAAAGAAAAAAATGAATTGAAGTTTCATCAGCTATAGAAAATGATATCAATAATTTTTTGAATTAGTTTCTTTGATTCAAAATACTTCATTAGATTCTTAAGAACTCACAACCCACCACTAAGCAGTTATTTATTGCATGAAAACTATTTTCATATTTCTAAAAACTATTTTGGGATTTTCTAAAGAATTTCCCTTGGCCATATTAAATTTTATTGTCATTTTTCGTGAAGAATGGGTAAATTGGCATTCACACCCATATCGTTTGTTCCACAAAAGAAATCTCAAATTTTTCCAAACAAAATTCTTTACGAAAGCAAAGGTATGCTGAGTTCGGGGAAATACAATTCATTTGTTTAAATGCGAATATCATTACAAAATGAATATTTTTTTCCAGAAAAACATATAAAAACATGTTTTTCGTGAAACCAATTTCACCATTTTAGATGTATTATCATATACAAGAAACATTTCTGTAACAAAAGACGGGGATTTTGATCTAAAATATATTTAAGAAGGCCTTACAACAACTAAAAACAATTGTTTAAAAATTTGAAAAAAAATATTAAATTTCAAAAAAACACAAATAATAATAATAATAATAATAATAAACATTTATTATATTTTTTGTTGCTATTTTATGAATTTTCCTGTTTTACAGATTTTATATTGATGGGATACTAATAGGACTCTACTCAGTAAAGTTTAGTATTATCAGGCAGGATCGTGGGAAGAGAAAATAGCGCCCTGGACAAAGTTAGAATTTAGTGCCCTTCCCTTCCCAAATTTTTCTTGTGACACGCCAAAAATGCGTTGATAATATAAATTTGGCGCCCCCTAAATCTCTGCGCCCGGGGCGACCGCCCTCTTCGCTCCCCCCCCCCCCCTTTCGCACGGCGTTGTTATCAGGATTCTGAATTATTTAGAAAATTATTGGTTAAGTATGCACATTTTCAGAATATTGTAACATTTTAAGCAATATAAGAAATATAATTTTGCAAATGCGCGAAATTCTTTACAGCGGTTATCATTATAGTACGCTTATAAGCGCCTTGTGGCCATGAAAAACAAAACAAAAACATTACTGATTTTGGCTAAATTGTTTTGTTTGATTCACTAAAAATATGAAATTATTCATAGCTGCTACCGATATAACGTGTGCGTGAGTGCTTCGCGTACACGAAAAAACAAACTAAAAATTTTATCACTGGATTCAGCTAAATATGTTACAATGGAATCTCTAAAAATATCAAATTCGTTAAAACAGCAATAACTATAACGAATATAAAGAAATCACAATATATAAATTTTTAATATTGTTTCAAATTATTTTTTATAACTTAAATAAATATTTGAAAATAGAAACTTTGCATTTTTAGGGTTCGGTACTTTAAAAGTGAAAAAACGGAACCATTATAAGATCATTCTTGTGTCTAACTGTCCGTCTGTCACAGCCATTTTACTCGTAAACTATGAAGCATGGAAAGTTCAAATTGGAGGAAGTAATACAAATTATTGACCTACATATTTACAAAATTAAGCTCTAACCCTTTCAAGCACGGGCAAAATCTGTTAGTAAAATGAGAAACTATCGACTGACACCGGAATTCACAAACGAATATTGTAGATATTTTGAATTCCTTAATTTAAGCTTTTATTGTAAAAGCAAAATTTTACTAAACTATTATTGGTCCTATTGCAAGTTTGGAATTAAAATTAGGTATCCTAAACCAGGTACAGTGTGCCGGAAAGGGTTAAAAAATATGGTTAGGAAAGAGGTAGGGGTTAATTAAGTTACTTGAAGAAAAAAAAAACTTTTCTTTGTGTATCGTGTGGGGTACCGTGTGAAAGCTTTTATTAAGCTGAAATCAAGAATATATATTTCTTTTAATTTTAGGTATTTTCAGAGATATCATCGAAAATGTAGTGCGAAAATATGTTCTCCCTTATCTATTTCTGAATCTACTGAAACTAAAATTATGAACAGAATAGTGGTAGCAAACATTGATTTAATAGTTCTTCTCAATCATCAAAACATTGATTTGATGATTGAGAAAAACTATTGTGATTATCCTAGATCATATTGTTTTTGAGAAAAGCGTATTTCTCCATTACGCACAAAGTTCGATTAATGTACATTTGACAAATATGTTGAGGATCACTTCGAGTACATATCGTTACAAAAGCATTTTTAATAATGATTTTCTAAAAAAATCGTCGAAAATTAGGCAATATATTAACCCTTAAAGATACGGACGGTTTGGACATAAATAATGACGTGGGCGGCCTGTTGTGTATTGGTGATTTTACGATAAGAGGTTTCAAGTACATAGAGGATACGGCCAAAAAGATAAGTTTGAATTTTATCAAAAACTTTTAAATTATGATTTTTGCCCCGTTCATTTAGCTTTTAATATAAGGGCAAGTCACTTTATACTTATTTTATAACTTTTTCTGGTCAGCGACTCTCTTCCCTGGTAGTTATCGAGACAGGAGAAATACGGCAGGGGAGAGACATTTTCATGATAAATTCAAATTTTTTAACTGACTGAATTAGTTTTTGGGTTAATTGTATATTTTACTTTAATTATTACTGTATTGTTTAATTAGGGCTGTAAATGCAATTGAATTAAATGAACATTATAAGTTTTATGACTTACTAGGGGAGATATACGATCACCTTGCGAAACCACTACACTGCACGGTCGCGTCGTAAGAACTAAAATGCGACGCTTAAATGGCTTGCGCGTTTAGTATTGCTAACTTCAAGCCGATAGATGTCCTTAAGCGCTACTTCCAATGTAGCCATCCTTGAATTAATATGTTTCAGCGGAACGAAATTTGACAGTGTAGATACACAAAAAAGGCGGGCCAAAAGTTAATTTTAAAAATTATTTGAAATTAACAAAATTATTTTATTTTTTATTTTATAATACGTAAGTATAATTACTTAAATTTCAATTAAACATACTTTAGTTAAGCATCTGATGGAAAAAATGTATGTATTGTTTGAAAGTTAAATTGAAACCAGCAAGGGGACATGCCAGGGTAGAGACTTTTTTAGACTTTGCAAGAAATTTCAGAAAAATGTGTTTTAATTAAGCATTCAATCGTGATATTATTTAGTAAAGTACACTGCTCAAAACAATTAAAGGATATTGCAGTTTTAGGTGGATTTTGTATCTGGGAAACTTTTTAGCTGATTGATACATGGTCGACAGACATAGTAGGTTATATGAGAATAAATTACACATGTTTGGCAGAAAAAAATGCATTTTATTGCGCATTTGTGTACAAAAGGAAAAAAAACACAATTTGTGCATATGAGAAAAAAAGAATAAGAAAAGGTGTTTTCTTCAAAGAAAATCATTTTCAGTAGGGGGTATGGTTTCCACGGGCGGCCAGCAACGTTGAACACCTTTGAGGCATGGACTCAATGAGGCTATTAATGACGAGTTGGGGTATTCTGCCCCACTCTTCCAGAAGAGCACTTTCCAGTTCTTGGAGAGTTTGTAAGGGTTGTTGGCGACCAGAAACTCGTCTTCCTAGAGCGTCCCAAACATGCTCGATTGGATTCATGTCTGGAGAACACGCTGGCCATTCCATTCGAACGATTCCTTCCTCGAAAAGGAAATCCTCTACCAGGTTTGCACGATGTGGCCTGCAGTTATCGTCCATTAAAATGAAGTTATCTCCGATTGCTGCAGCATATGGGACTACAATAGGTCTGAGGATCTCATCCCTATATCGGCGACCAGTCAGAGCTCCATCTCGAATGATGTAGAGGTCAGTGCGCCCGTCAATGGAGATGCCACCATACACCAACACTCCTCCACCGCCAAATCTGACACTTTCGTGCACGAAGGCAGGATTATTCCTACTGCCACGGTCCCTCTAGATGAAAATACGCCTATTATCCGGATGCACAGAAAAACGGGACTCGTCAGAAAACAGAATATTGCTCCATTCATTTCTCCCCCAGTTGGCATGCTCGGTTGCCCACTCCCTGCGGTCGCGACGATGCCTTGATGTTAATCTAACACATACCATCGGTCGGCGAGCATACAGACCTACAGCATGGAGCCGGTTTCGGACAGTCTGAGTTGAAATCGTGGTGCCTGTAGCCGAGCGAAGGTGTTGTTGGAGAAAAGTAGCGTTCATATTTCGGTGTTTCCGAGCTGTTCACGCTAAATACCGATCTTCATTGGGCGTTGTTGCCCGTCTACGACCTTGCCCTGGTCTTCGGCCTGCACATCCACTCTCCAAAAAACGGTTCCAGATCCTGGAAATGACACTTTGTGACACTCCAATGGCTTGCTACTTAGGCTTGAGTTTGGCCCCCTTCTAACCTACCAACAATTCTCCAAGCTTCTGAATCTGTCAAATGACTTCGCTGAGACATCGTACTCATCGAAACAAAGTAATCACTGAATGCCGATCATCCTTGTCTTCATTCTCTTTTATCCAGTTGAAAGACAAATTTCATTCGCTGCTGCTGAAGTGACGTTTTTGACGTCGAACTCAAAATTTGCATACTCCACAGTTTGAAAACCAGAAAAATTTGCATTTGTGATTCTCTTCTTCTATTTTCGGCAAAAAAAATTTCGTTTATATCTTTATTTTATATAAAACTTCAAATATCCTTTAATTTTTTGCGCAGTGTATATTAAGATGATGCGATTCATTGCAAAAAATAGCAACATATAGAATAAAAAATCTGTTTTAAACGGATTGCCGTACAAATTACCTCTTATCGTAGAATCACCCGTATACCGCCGACATTTAAAACCCAGATAACAACTTCCAATGGTATATTTGAGTAATGCAATGCTCAGTAGCAGTACAAAAGCAATAAACGTCAAATCATTAAAAACAGACTAATTTAATTAGAAATAACCCATTAATGTTCAAATTATTTCCTAGATTTTACTCAAATTATTTCCAGAAAATTATATATTTATTTTCATATTTGTGTCATACTGGTGTGAAAGACGCTTTCTTGCCAGTAAGTCTAACGATCTTAAAATATGTGTCTAAGTGTTAATGGGTTAATCAGGAAAATACTATGGGATTCACGACCAGTTTGCATTGAGTGGGCCCCACAATCCACCTCTCGTGTCTTTAAGATTTAACGCTTTCAGGACGAGCAGTTTTTACAGACTTTAGTCTTATCACCGGTTTTTCAAAGCGAAATTTTTGCTAGTGGTATCCAGAAAATGCTCGGATTAAAAAAGGCAAAATTTACAATAAAAATTTACTAGTGAAAAGAATAAAGTATTCTGAGCACCTTATGCGGCACGTATACTGGTCGTTCGTCCCCAAAGCCTTAATTAACAGTAGATTGGCCGTGAGCGATCATTTTGACCCGGCTATCATATAAAAAAAAATTGATTAAAACCAGAAATTTTAATTAAAAAAAAGTAAAAAAAAAACATACAAAGAGGAAGAAACACTAAGTAAAAAATTAAAGTATTTAACTCAAAATTCTGGTGTGAAATACTTTTATAAAACTTGTCTAAAATTTTCGGCCTTTCTAGCGTTAAAACTTATCTGGTAAAACGTAGCCAGGACCATGGCGGTGTTCCAAATTTCAGACATACTTTCGAAGCGCGTTTAGCCCAATGTCAGGTTTAAACTTAAAAAAAGGGTTTTATTTTAACTACAATGTAAAAACAAAAAATTATTACTACGCTGAATTTAGTTTTATGAAATACCAAATAAAGTTAAATATGCACTTTTTTTATTGTCAGTACCGAATGATGTTCATAAAAAAGGAAACAAATTAACATAAGATTAAAAACGAGTTATACATAATAGCAGTATCTGATATTATTTAGATTTCACATCTCTGATATTTTATTACACAGACATTTATAATTTTCTGATATATACAGCTATACCCATAAATTCCAACATCTGCTAATTATTCCAGAGTCTAATCGTAGGCAAACGTTTTTCCAACCGGAAATTTTATTTAATAAACGGTTTCAAAATAAAATCTAGTAATTACCATGTTGAAAGAGGACACATTTTCTTATAATTATTATTATATTTCATACATCTTTTCTGTTTTAAACTTGTTTGCTTGTTTGTTCAGTTTTAAACTTGCATGAGACTCCGGAATAATTAAGAGATGGTAGCATCTATGCTACACCTAATCCTACGTTGTATAGTTTTCTACAAAGTCTTATTTTTTTAGCAGAGATTTCTTTCCATAACATAATATAGTTAATAACTCTTTTATTTATAGCACGGAACCCTCTGAGCGCGAGTAATACTCTCACTAGACTGTTCATTTTGATTCAAGTTACTTATTATAAATGATAAAACGGTAAAAATACATTTTCTAAGTTTTACTTTCTTTGATTTTGAGCTCGGGTCTACAGAATTGTAAAACGACATGCCGCAAAGCTACCACGCAATTATTTGGTTGGTTAGTTGATTGGAGTTTTATGGCGCAATGTATCCTCAGAGACATGTCTCGCCAAAATGCACTATTTCGGAACAACATAGAGCAATATTTTGAGCAAACTGCTTGCTAAAGTCCAAGTAACACAGAAATTACGATTAGACCTTAATTAGAGGTACTGACGTACGAAACACGCCAATCAGTTCCTTTTGGCGGTGAATAACAGACTAGCGAATCATAATCCTTCACCCTTCTTCTATCCTCCCGAAATATCCCTAGAAATATCTCTCGTGTTCAATGAGCCTAGCCAATCCGTTCAGTTTGACTTCTACTTTCCCCTTTAAACCTGTTCCTGTGAATGCTTCACGTTAGCGAACTCATTACAGTACCCCACAGAGTACAGACAGCCTCAACTCGGCTTGAAAAGAACGCCCTCAGTGAATGACTTAAAAACTAAACCATCGCGTTGGCGATTTTTATCCTCGTGATTTCTGTTTAACTGTAACCATATTCTGGCTTGGCACTTCTTGCTGAATGCTGATTTGATTATCTTTGCACACGTGCTTATGCTATTTGATCTATTATGCTATATTTATGCTATATGCTATTATGCTATTTCCGCGCTTATATTGATTCGTAATTATTACTGTTATTGTTCTTGAATTTTCAAGTTTAAATTATTAGGTCGTTATGTTAAGAAGAGATACATGCATTGTTTGCAAGACGAATACGTCAAAGTTATTTCATATTAAAATAATTCTTTCATAAATTTCAAAACAAGAAGCAGCAAGCCGTCGCTGTATTTTTTTTCTTTTTTGCTATATCATTTGTCGCCAAGGAAGCGATGTTTCGCCGAATTAGCAACCTCTCTTATGTTATGATCGTAGTTTCAGAGTCATCCGCTCATATCGCTACTGTCTATGCGTAATACCATGTTAAACAAGTTGCCATTACAGTGTATGAAAGTTGATTCTCTGTTCCGTACTTTGTGCAGTACCCCTCCAAGTATGTCAAAAAAGTTTCTGTGGCTCCTGAAGATTATTTGCGTAATTTACAAGAACATTCAGAGGAATAGTCTTTTACGAGTGCGTTTTATATCGATTAATCCGAGTTCATTGAGCTTTCGGACTATGAAACGGACTCAGAAATTAATGAAGACGTAGAGATACTAAAAGTATTTTTCTTTATCTGTTTTTTTCCTTAATTTATTTTTAATGTAATTACTGATCATATTAAAAATATAAAGTAGGAAATGTATCTAAAATTTTTAAGCAGAGAAAGAAAAAACGACCTGGCGTACTCCATACGCCGTCCCTCCAAAATTGTACTGAAAGCATGCCCCTCCAATTAAAGGTTAATAAAGGGAATGAGAATGGGATTAGAAATTTCTGTGTCAAAAATATTCTGAAAATCAGAAAAAACATATTTGAAACCTAACATACGGACAAGTGGCCATATATGATCGACGAGTGAAACTAATTATTTTCGTTCCTTGAAGAAACATGTCAGTGTGAGAAGCATTATATTCATAATCGCCCTCCTCTACGATAATTGCTTGATTTTACACTGAATTTTAAAATGGGACAACGAATTTTGTGACACCCTGTATTTTTCAGAAATCAGAAAATGAATGGGTTAGCTTAAAATTGCATCATTAAATTGCTGTATAAAAATTTAATGAAGAGACCATATTACATTGCTCCATAAAGCTAAATTTATGGAATTAATAACTTTATTATTTTTATTGAAAACAAAAGTAAAACATATTTAACACATAGCTACTGAAAATTTCCTATCGTATGATTAGACGGCATTCATGTTACGATATTTTATGAGATAATAAAACCCTACCCATTACCTATTATTAGCTTTTATTATTCCATTTGACACATACATATACTGTAGTACCGTATCTTCGGTAGTTTATTGTGCATTTACGAAGTGAAATACACATAAAATATTTGTTCTGTCGAAAACGAGACAAAAATCATATAGGCTTATTTTTATGTTGTTTTAGTACATTTTTCCGGGAAGGTAATTAGGAAAGAAAACTGATAAAATAGGATATAATTCATCCAATATAAAACTACAGAAGAAAAATAAATGATCTTTATTTTCAATGAAATTTAACATTTTAGAAATAACTAAACCTGTGAATTTTTTAAGTGTGGATCTTTCCTAGGATATTTTAGTAGCAAAATTTAGTTCGTCTGAATTGGCACAAAGCTTACATTTTATATAAAAGACTGATTATTATTATTCTCCACAGTTTTTTTACCAGATTTCGGCCACAGATTTCTGATCGTCAGTCCAGCAATGAAACCTAATTTACATAAGCCCATGATTTTTTAAGATGATGAAAAACAAGTTTTGGCTTTATCCTGCTGACAGATATACTCTTGAAATGCAATCCTCGCTGCTTCTGGCAATGTATTTTCAAAAAGAATAGCTTGATAAGTTTCAAATATATTTTACTAGCAGCCTTCGCTCGCTACGCTGGTGCTTTTTTTCTAATGAAATTTTCAATCAAACGAAATATATCTGTGAATTTGATTATGCGTTTTAAAGAAATATGGAAATTAACCTGGAATGTCCTGAAAACCTTTAACCTGGAATGTTGAAAATAATATGAACGTAATTGTGCTGTTATATCTTTTATTGAGTCATACAAAATTTTAGCTGTTAAGGACCAAATTTTTTAACTGATCATTTAATGTAGGATTCGGAAAGATAGAATAATATGTAACACACTAAAACTGTTCATGAAAAATTATCAATGCAAATCTCACCAGAATCTGTTAACTGGACTTATTGAAGATGCTAATCGTTCATAATAATTTGATTCGTTTAATTCTAGAATTTTCAGCCATAATTCTACAATCAAGCAACCTAACAATCAAACAACACCAAGTAAATAATATGCGTTTTGTACTAAAACATTCACTGAAACTAACAGAAAATTTAACTAACAGATCAATTTCCATTGAAATCCACTTTTCGGAATTTTTGAAACTGGAAAATGTATCGAAACCTTCCTTAAAAATGATCTAATTAGCTGTTTAAAACGCGCAGATTTGCCTCCTTACAGGCAAAATTCTCCCAAACTAGAATACTTTCTTTTTCGTAAGGTTTTCTATAAAATTACATCTTCTAGCTTCTTGCCAAATACCAAAGCGTTTTAATAAATTTCCTTTTTTTTTTATCATTGGAAGCTTTTTTAAAAATTTGCTCATTTCGCAAGAACAATTTTGACTTATCTTAAGAAAATTTCGGCTTACACAAGAAATATTCATTTTATATTTAGACTGACATAAGAATTCTTTTTTCTAGGAAAACTGTACCTTAACAGTTTTTCACTCTCAATCAATAAAACTGCGCAAGCTGCCTATGTGGCCGAGTGGTTAAGGCACCACGCCGCTAATCACTTTCGACCGTAGGAGATTGTGGGTTCGATTCCCTCTGCATCCAATACACTTACTCTTTGTAAGGAGCTCCCGATTATATTTCTCTCGTGTTGTAAAAATTCCTTGTACTATCTCATCCCTGTATATTGACGATGGCTTATAAGCAGGCTTTCATGTCAAACACACAAGTCAGATGTAAATTGTTCAATAATAAAACCTGCGCAATATCTTGATATAATCTTAATTAAAATATATCACCTTGTAGCAAAGAGCATAGCTAATCTTGCATAAAGATACTCTGCGGTCAAGTGTGAGGTTTGAGATTTTGTTTGTGATAGTGGCGTCCTCTGAATTCTAAATTGACCTCTGAATTGTGATAGTGGCGTCCTCTGAAACCAGTTTCGTCATTTCCTTGAGTTTCGCAAAGTTTGTATGAGTCTGAATTATTTCGAATCTAATTGTTTCGGTTATTTCTTCCAACGATAAAATAATTAGGTATCATTAATTGTGTTGTTGCTATATATTATAAGATTTGATGGATTTGGAGCGCCTCCTGATTTGAAGGTAATTTAGTTCTTCAACAATTGTGAAAGTCGAGTTCACCCTGTTCTGAGTACAGAGTTCCCCAGTAATTGTTTTTGCCTAAAAGTTTTGATTGTATGTTTTGCCAGCTTTGTAAAACCTCAACCCTTTCGTGTCTGTCGTACTATTAAGAGTACATGTCTTTTCATTGAGTATTATTTTGTCTTAACAATTACTTACAAGGAAGGTCGCCATACGGGCATACTCAGAAAAATCTGAAAAAATTACAGAATGTTCTTATCATATAGTTATATATGTTTATAAAAAATTTCGGCGGAACTTCCTTATAACGTCCGTAATTTAAAAAATAATAAAAATTTCGTTTATTTGGCGATTGATCTCCGGTTGGCGAAAAAACGAAATTTTGAAAAATACGCTTTTGCGCTTCGAATACTTTTTAAAGAAAAAACTTTCTATGTTCAATTTATTTAAATAAGTTTAGTTTAAGTAATTTTAGTTTTGTATTTTTACTTTACTTTAAGTGTAATTTTGTCATATACGTTTATATGTACTTATAACAAAATGAAATTAATATATTTTATCATTTAAAACACAATTTAAATTGATTAAAATTGTTCCAAATTGAAAAATACACTGTTAAAAATCTGCTGCACTTTGTTGCAACGCACTTCCTTGCTTGCATAGAAAACGGTTACTTGGCCGTGAAATTGAGCTTTCTCATTGGCTGGAATAGAGATATTATATACAAGCGGTGGAGTGCGTTGTAACAAAATGCAGCAGATTTTTAACAGTGTATGACACGATCAATTCACCGTGCTATGGAGCATTCTCATTGGTCAGAAGAGATATTCTATAAATGTAGTGGAGTGACGTTGCAGTAAATGCTGCAGATTTTTAACAGTGAAGTCAATTAAAATCAATTTTCAGATTCGTTAAAATCGTCTGCTTTTGGCGAGGAAATGCACTGCTCGCCAAATCCCCCGTCGCTTTCAGCTTTTCACGCCAATTATTCCAAACTATTTTATTTTTTTACATATCTAATAATGTAATTCCGCCGCTAATTTTTACTGATCCTTTATTACCTACATGAGTAGTTTAATTCGTATTTTTTTCAAAAAATTCTGAGTATGCCCCCAATGGAGACCTTCCTTGTTAGTTACTTTTGACTTAAAATAAATGGCTATTCCTTTTTTTATTATGACTTCATTTATATTTTCGCATTTGGTCATCATTTTAAGAAAGGTTTACTTAATTCTCTTTGCACTGTTGGCAGTTCCTTTATTTTATACATATATTTCACACTTTGACTTTAAAATATAATTTAATTTTCTGAGCCAATCATGCATGTATAATAAAACGCAAAAAACATCGTAATGTCCTCTTAAATTCTGTTGTAATACATCATTTTCCAAGCGTCTTCGAAAACTCTTCCTCAGCGTGATTTCATATATGAGTGATTCTCAAAATAGGGGACAATTTATGTCTATCGGCATACAAAAAAAATTGAGGTTTTCTGTTATGTTTTTATATTTAGATATGTGTCTTAATATTATTCATTATTTGCACTCAAGAATTACTCACTTTTTAGTTAAAAACACCTTAAAATAACAGAATAAATGTTCAAAATGTCATTAGCATGGATGTCCACAGCAGCTGTGCCTTGTATATACTAGCTTTTTAAAGAGTTAATATCATGTTTATAAAATAAAACAAATGTTATTCTTTCTTTAAATTAATCAAGAAGAGGATTTATCCAATAAATTTCTTTTTAAAAATAAAATTATAGTATATAAAAAAAGAATTAAAGTTTGTCCTCCATATTCTATTTTCAAAACAAGGTCATACTATAACAGCTGGTTAATAATCAAAATTTCATTTTCACATATGACAATAGTTTGAAAATATAAAGTTTCTTCATGGCAACAAGTAGCCATTTTATCCCAGCCTGAAAATAGAAGCATGTATTGTACTTTAAGAATAGAAGTTGAATATTAGGGGCGTACATCAATTGTATGTCATTAGAATGGATAATAATTCATGTTTATTTTATAATTAAAATTTTTATTTTACTTATTTGCATAGGACTTTTGTGTATTAAAAAGCCCTAGAAAGGACTATTGCATTGTGATTATATTATGGCTCATAATCTTATTTAAATTAAAATTTGTCATTAGCATGGACAAATATCAGTGTCATTAGCATGGTTTTTCTGTCCACGCTAAAGACTCCTATGTGCATAAATGTAACCAGTGCTTATATTGTATCTTTTACAAAGTTTAATTTTACATATAAATTTAGGTATTACATTTATTATCCCTAAAATATGCATTAAATCTGTCAGAAAATCACTAAGACAGCTTCTTACATTGTTAGTGTCAGAATGTTGTTCATGTAAACAAAGTTTGCTGTTTGGTAATGTTTTTATTCTCCTTATATGTATATATGTAAAAATGGAAACCATTTGCTGAAAAGGAAGACTAATAAATATAGAAAAAATATTTAAGCAGGAAGAAAATAAAAATTTAATATATTTATTCCATGCAATTTGTTTTGTCATTAGCATGGCTCAAAAAATACTAATTTTTTTTTAAGTTAATTTTTAAATATTTAGCTCTGCTGACCACATGTAAAGTATACCTAATACTATATTAACAACATCTATCTTTTTCAGAAATTTTGCTAACAGTAATTTTTTTTAAGATTTCACTTTTGAAATTGTTCCCTATTTTGAGAATCACCCATATATGAATTTAATAGTACACAAAATAAGTACATCCACTAGATTTCAGTCAATGAGATCATTTTTAAATATCAGTAAGTCTATTTAGATAGCTACGATTAACGTTATTAAAATAAAATTAATTTTGTGATAAAAAAGGAAAAAAAAATAGACCCGAAAAGATTAAACTTCATATTACGAATAAAGGATTACTGAATTCACAGTGCTCTATTTTTTTATACTAACATTTTATGGCGAGTTAGGCTTTTCTTAGGTTTTTGCAGAACGAAAGAATATTGACTTTAGTTGAATGATCACCTTTAGTTAAATCTACCTAATCCATTGTCAAATCCCTTATCAATACTTTAAATAAATCAAGGGGATTAACTGTCAAGGCCTGGCGGGGTTTGTCACAGTTTCCTACTACATTTGGAAACTACACAAAAGGAAAATAATTGTTTCATTATGATAATACATGAAACCTCCCTAAAGCCACCAAGTTTCATCACTCTGAAAGGTAGTCTTCGAACGGAGGTCACACTTAAGGGTGTATTCGAAAAAACACTTTTCCACCTTCAGCAGCTCGAAATTTTTCGATACAATTTCAGACACATTTTTAAAAGTAGAAACATGAAATTTGCTCAGAGGATTTTTGAAGGGAGTATGAGGTGCCGTGTGATGTCTTTTTACGATCAATTCATTAGAATTTGATTTATAAGCAATTAACTTCTCAGGAAGACCCTTTTTTTCGTTCCCAAATCTCCCACTTCGAAAAACTTGGTTCAAATTGCCGTTTTTGATTGCTTTTTTTTTCAATATTTTGTGCACTTATCAAAGAATCGACCTTCACGGCACCTTTTGCACTTTCTAAATAAGAGAATCTGCGAATTTGATGCGTTTGAGAGCAAAAGTGAATTAAAAAATAAATCGGAAAACAAGCAGTTTGAATCGAAATACACCCTTAAATCTATTGATTGTTGAAAATAGGGTAACGAGTAGTGTTACGAAAATTTATCTTTCACATTGCGAAAAAATATAAAAGACTGAGAAAATGAAAGACTTCAAATAGCAGCACATAGTTTCATCCAATGACACCGGTGTTTCGGCAACTTGTTGCCTATACTATTTACGTTTTATTGTGAAACTGTTTTTGGGAGCGTATCAGAAAATTTGTGCGCGAGTAATAGTGAGAAAAATGTATGCATAAGTAAGTGTTATGCCAAAAAAGAAGAAATAAAATCTGCTATTTGAAATTAGTG